>CM034244.1:7724922-9080817 GCA_019916065.1 Vitellaria paradoxa | reverse complement strand
CCTTCACATTTTGGCTGACAAATGGTGCTATATTGGCGAAATCAGAATACATTTCGGTCAAATCCGAAAATTGGTTGTGAATTAATTTCAGCCAAATTTTAAATTAAAGATAAAAAATTATTTTTCAATAAAAATATTATGATAAGTTTAAAATATAACAACTCATTTACCATGACTGAGTCACATAAAAGGTATGGTGAGAGTGATAGATTATTTTGGGATGATTTATTAGTAAAAATAATGAATGAACATGATAAAAAAAATAATGTGATTAAATTGTCAGATATGAAAATTTTAAATATCTTTTTATGTGTTTAATTTATTCATATAAATATTTTTGTGATTAATGTTTAATATAATTTTGTGCATTGATTATTTTATTTTTTATAACATATTAAAAATATTAAATGTTAATTTTAATCATATTAAAAAAATCAAAAATTAGATTTATCAAAAATATTTAATTTTCTTTTAAGTTTTAAAATTAAACCTAAGGTGGTGTTTGGTTTGTTACAAATAATAAAAAATAAAAAAATTACTGTACAAGTGACACTTCACAAAATTTGATTGAAAAAATTAAATAAAATTTATTTATTTTTGGTAATCCAAAAGTTAACTTTCTCTTTCCATCCAAAATCGAAATAAATTTTTTTTTTATTGTGTTTGGAGTGAAAAAAAATGTTAATAAAATTTAATAGAAATTGTGAAGTTGTAATTTATACAATAAAATAAAAAGTAAGTTTAAAAAATTTTTAATATTTCTCACTATATATCAAATTTTCCAAGGAAACTTTTATTATTGAGATTTTAAAAGTGTTTAAAATTATATAAATTTATAAAAATTAATATTTCGTATTTTACATAGTGAGTAAAAAATTTAAATTTTACAATCTCGTAATTCATATTTATAGAAATTTGTAAAATTTTATATTTTTTTATTCTAAACAGTGCATTTAATAGTAATAGGAGTATTTAGAGTAATAAAAAAATAAATAATTTTTGAATTTGTAATTCCTTACAAAAATAAAAAATAAATAATTTTAAAAAATTTTTAATTTTTTTCAATGTGCGAATCGTACCCAATATATTGTATATATATATATATATGTATACATATGTGTGAAATGGAAGTTCTAGTTTTGACTTTAGAATCCATGCGGGGAACGCATCAGATAAGAAAGGTCAGTCTCTCGAAATCCCAACCTTACCTTTTCACGATGAAAAGCTAGCTCTCTCGATCGACTCTCGCCGGAGTTTCCAGTTTGCTCTTCGTTCGTCTTCCAAATCTTCTGCATCTATTGTCGGATTCGCTCTTTCTACATTCCTTGCCGGCTAGATTCGCCCAAAAAAGGTCAGTCCAGCTCGTGGCTCTATTCTCTTTTCCGGCCCTTACGATTTTTTCCCCCTACTATGTTCTTTTTTGTGATTCGTGCTTTTTCGGTTCTGAATCTCGATTCGGAAAGAACTGTAATTAAAGTGATCGGACATTTTCCTTGATCTCGTAGAATTTATTGTTAAGAAATTAGCTTGTTCTTCCATATCCGATTTAGGTAAGAACAGAGGTTTTATACTTATATATAACATCTGTCTCTATTTAATACTCTATCCCTCTGTCTCTCTCTCTCTCAAATCGACTTTGAAAGCTTCGTTTCTTGAGGAATCATTCGATTTGTGCGATGAATTGCGCTGCTAATTTTCGTCTCTTTAACTTTTAATTTTCTGTGATTAGGTTCGGAATTTGGCTGTATAATTATACGAAACTATCCTTGCAGAAAATCTTTGGGTCGATAAATTATTATTATTATTATTAGCCATTTTATTGCAGTCTAATATTTTTGTTTATTTTTAATTTTTATCCTTTTAAGACCGAACCGAACCGCGTGATGATAGCTGGACGTCTGGCTTGGACAGTTGTTTTTTTTTTTTCCTCCCCCTCCCCTCCGAGATGGCTTGGACAGTTGTTCAAATTGCCAGAATCCCGGATATTTGGCAGAATCTCTCAATTAAGGTGGGACTTTGGCGCGCTTCGGTGGCGCGTGCCTTGCACTCTCCACATAAAACAACGCGCGGGTCAATTCCTAACCTTATGTTATGACACGTGTTTGTGGGCCTTCGGGCTTGTCAACTGTCGCATTTGTTGTCTGGCTTTGGAGGGCCTGCTACAATAGCCAACCCAGTATCTTTTTGACTTTGGGCGTCCTAGTGTTTTGGGCTGGCATTAGGGGCTTGGGCTGTCCCTTGTTACTTTCTTTGTTTAAAATTTTTGTTATTATTTTTGGACAAAATTTGACGTTTAGTCCACGTGGCACATTTAAGCATTCGAGGATTAATGCTACTGATTTTTGTACGGTGAGGACGGTTCATTCTGGTGGTGCGAGGCCGACCCACATTTCATATCTTGCTATTAAGATGTGGTTCTACATTAAAATTTTAAATTGTTGATGTATTGCTGATATTAATCATGTGAACATGTTAGTATCGGTTGGCTAAACTAAGTCACTCCCAGCACGACATGTTGAGCTCTGAGTTGTGTGTTCAAACCTAGGAAGGTATTTCTTGTAATAAGGTCATATGTTGACTTTGTGACGAGTGAATGTGGCACAGGTCCAACTTCCAATGTGATTTCAATATATATATATATATATATATATATGAACTTATGGGAAAGTCATTACAGAGTTCAATATTTATTAACAAAACTCAATATGGAAAGCTAAAATTGTAGTGGTGGTCACAATATGTGTGTCACTCAAAATAATTTCCACTTTGTTTCGCCATGACCGCAGAAAGAGTTTGAAAAACCCCAGAGGAATGAACTACTGCATGGGAACATAAATTGATTGAATCAATATTTAAATAAAACGAAATGCATTTATTGAAATAAAAAACAAACATTTAGATTTATTATCTTCTTCTACTTCTACTAATACTACTATTACTAGTTTATCATCATTTATTTATTATATCGTTATCCTCTAGTTTGGAATATTACTTTCTTTCTTTTTTTTTTGGGGGGGGGGGGGGGGGATGCGAATACATAAGCAACAGCATCGTGTGCTCAACCTATCCTGAAGCCAAACTGAATTTGACATGTTGCTATATTTAATATGAGGAGAACATGATCTCCAAGAGTGCCATTGCAACTACACTATAGTATTAATGATTTGTATTGCAATTTCTCAAGCCAAAGTGTATTATGCTAAACTTATCCTCTTCATTTTTTTGTCCCAGGTTTTTGTATCAACAAATCAGTGAAATGGCTTCATCTTTGGTAAGCTAGTTAGCTCCGCTAACCACCATCTCACCATAAATCCTCTAATGATGTTATGATACACAAGTAGATCAATGAATACTTGGAGTCCTAATTATAGTTGTCAACGACTCGAAAGATTTTCCATGGCATTGGATTTTAATTGTGATTTTAGCACTTAAAGTTTGTCTGTTAAGAACGCTTTTCCATTTCCAAATTACTTAGGCCCAGCATTTGATTTTTTTTTTTTTTTTATAAGATTTTTCTGTGTAGACATAATTTGTGAATAGAAATTAAATGTTTCCAAAGTTTCACTGAGTAATCAAAAACTATGAATGAAAAGGAATTGTTTTAAAGTTCTTAATTTCACATTGTGTTGTGGATATGTTTTTAAAAGCCTCTTGTTGAAGTCTTTGATAGGTAATTTCGTGTTTTTGTTGATATATATATATATATATTTTATAGGTGTCATATATTTTTATTAGATGGAAAAAGAATACATTGCATGGTTAACCCTACAAAGCATCTTCTCTAAAACTCAAGACAACCTAACTGTCTAGGAACACATCACATCTATGATAAAAGAACAACAAACCGTACGTAGTTTTTGACAATTTTGGTCTCATACCAAGATGGGTCACTACAACATTCAGAAATCCTCTCATCTCTCTTCTTAATTTTTCAGATTTTCTAAGGCTTGAAACATTAAATAAGTTCCTTCTGAAAAGATTTGTTTGAGTTGGGGCTGTGCATTGACTTGTTTGCTTTGTGTTGGAACCTTACCTAAATCGAAACCTACCTTAGTTCTCCCAAGTTTTGAACTTCGAACCTATCAAGATGCGGAACCAAGCAAACTTAAGAACAGAACTGATTTGGTTTTGGGATTTTAGAACCAAGAACCAAGCAGAGCCTATAATATAAGTTAATAACTAACCACCCAACCCATAAGGACAGGTTGGTTATGCTCACAGTTTTTTTTTTTTTTTTTAAATGACAATGGGAACTCACAACCACTACTCTTCGGATGTGCACTGGGTAAACCTATTGGATCGCACAATAGCTTACAAACCACGCGGACCAGGTAAAACCACAGAAAATGTGTGTATCACCCCAAGGAGAAGCTCCTTGGGCTTCAACTCTAGACCTCCCGTAAGGAAAACTTGAGTTGTGGCTAGCTGAAACAAGTAAGCTAGTTATATTCACAGGTCATACAATTCTTGTAAGTTATCGCTGATCCTCTTTATGAATTTTATCAATGGTTTAATTTTTATTATGTCACAGATGTTTTTTTTTTCCTTAATTTCTTGTTTACAACGCTATCAATTTTCCTTTTTAGTTTTATAGGTTCAACTTAGGCTTACTGGAAGCATGTTTAAAATTTCAGTATTATTTATCTTGGGATTTCAACTTACAAAAATTACCCATTTTTGGCTAAAGTAGTCGTTATACCTATCCACAGGTTCTCTCCACTTGTGGTTTAGTAGAGATGTTTTGTAAAATTCTAGTCTGTTTAAGAGTAGAAGAAGCAAGTATTTCAAGGCACTATTAACGACATATATCAAGCTTACTTAACAATTTAAATAGTTGGCATAAGGTCAAATGGATAAAATAAAGAAAATCCATGGTCAAAGGATTTAAGTATGGTTGCATTAAAGGAGGACAGGGAGGGTGAAGCCTATAATGTTATTTGAGAGAATTTATTTATCTTAGGAAAACTTTGCAAAGAGGGCTATAAGCTAATTGATTGGCTTGATCTTAATGTTAAGATTGATTGCTGGCAAGGTTATTTTCAACCCTTGTTTCAGAAATTTAAGGGGAAAAAAATTAAACAATCCTTGATGTCGTTGCTTTAGACTTGTATTGTCTGCATTGCTGATGTTATCCTGAACTCAGTCATGTGATAATGACTTTTGTAACTAGAATGCACTTTTTTTTAACCTAATTTGGCTCATGTTAGATTATGTCAGAGACTGAGATTTCTGCTTGTGTTTGATATTGAAAACAGTTGAGACCGTGTTTAAGATAAGGCATTTTCTAGAATATCAACATGCATGCCTTTTTCATATTTAGTTATTATGATGATGCCCTCAATTGCAACACCAATGTACTTGTACACATGCTTTTCTTACAAGTGCTAGACATTACATAGGCTATTACATATGGCTCCATTTGGCGCGATGAAGAACACTAAAAAAACGCTGAAAAACACTGAAAATCTCTAAAAGTTATTCGCTTTTTATCTCACTGCACAAATTATGAATTTACAACTTTTATCAAATTTTATCACTTTTTGTCACTCTAAACACACACTATGGTATATTGCATATAAACACTCTCCAAGCTATTCAATCTTATTGCAATGCTTTTATCTTAAAATAGTCCAATGTTCTTTTTTCCCCTTATGTCAGGTTAAGTCAAATAAAAACATGAAGAGGATGGAATCAAAAAAATTACATTCCTGGTGGTGGGACAGTCATATCAGCCCCAAAAACTCCAAGTGGCTTGCAGAAAATCTCGAGGGTAAGCAACTGAGAATACAATGATTATAGATTTTGGGTGAACAGATCAAAGATAGACAATCTAAAATCCATTTCCACAATCTAAAATTTGTATGTATATGATTTAGTATTAACACAAGATTGGGTAACCGCAATTATAACTGAACAAGAAAACTAAGAAGGTTTTCTGGTTCTTAGTTTTCTTATTCTGCAACCTATTATGGTGAATGTCCTGAATTGTTGATCAAAAGTGCAACCTTAAAGTCGAGTGCAAGCTATTTGTGCTTTCCTATATTGGCCAATATATAAGCTAAACTTAATTTCATGTGTGGAACTTTGGTTGTCAAGTCG
This sequence comes from Vitellaria paradoxa, assembly GCA_019916065.1. Taxonomy (NCBI): domain Eukaryota; kingdom Viridiplantae; phylum Streptophyta; class Magnoliopsida; order Ericales; family Sapotaceae; genus Vitellaria; species Vitellaria paradoxa. The sequence goes on along the minus strand of CM034244.1, from coordinate 9,074,718 downwards.
TTATGCATCTAATTTGTTTTGGATCTACATGATCACAATTTCTTTGCATTTTATGTTGTTTTATTTAAATTTCTTATCTTTCTTTCAGTTAGCATCATTCTTTGTGCGAGTATCTAGTAGTTCATAGGTCGATTGCTGAATAATTAGTAACCTGCATTGACAAATCTGATATGTAACATTTATTAAACAACATAGATGATAAAGGAATAAATGCATTTTGCCATTTGACAATTGTAGCCACCTCCCTAAAAAGGCAATTGAGGTATGGTGATCCCATCAATTTGAGGTCGTTGGATGATTGGCTCTGACTGAGACCTAAATTACTCTCTTTAAATTACAAAGTAATTGCATACTGTATAATTTGGGAAGCCAAAATGAGGACCATGAAAATCTCAGAAAGTCAATTGATTGCAGAGATGGACCAAAGTGTCAAACGGATGTTGAAACTGATTGAAGAGGATGGAGATTCATTTGCTAAAAAGGCTGAGATGTATTACAAGAAAAGGCCGGAATTGATCTCTCATGTTGAGGAATTCTACCGCATGTACCGCTCACTGGCCGAGCGTTATGATCATGTTACTGGAGAACTTCGGAAGAACATTCCATCAGATCTTCAATCCCAAGGCTCAGGTATCTCTGATGCTGGTTCTGAACCACCCTCAACTTCGCCTTTCCCTGACCCAAGGCTAAGCCATCGAAAATCTGGTCCACGAGCTGCTGGTTTTGAGTTTTTCCTTGGTTCTGGTGGAAGTAGCTCAGATTTGTGCAACAGAGAAGATGAGTCCTCTACATTGGATTCTGAGTCAGAATCAGATGATTCCTCCTCTGTAAACAATTACTCGGTCACTCCAGGCAACGGTGAGGAGCAAGGGCTGCGTAGGAAGATTAATGAATTGGAGGTTGAGCTTCGTGATGTGAAAGAGAAGCTCCTAACGCAACAGGAAGAGAATATAGATCGCTTTTCAAGGGGAATTAAAAATGGTAATTCCGAAAATTTACTTGCTAGAATTGCAGGATATGAAGAAGAGATGAGAAATGCAAGAGCGAAGATCCGGCTTTCGGAAGAAGGAATTTCCAGGTTGAAGATTGAGCTTCTTAATAAAAGATCCCGTGAAGTTGCCAACAATTTGGAAGCTGAACCTGAATTAACACAAAAAGACATCAAGAATTTGGGCGCCAATTTGGAAATGGAGAACAAACAGGCATTGGACCTTGGAGAAAAAATTGATGGGTCAAAAGGCAATGCTTCAGACCCAGAATGCAAAATTCCGACGCTTGAGGAAGAGCTGCTAATCACAAAAGAAAAGCTTCAGGGTTCGCAGAGAGAAATTACACATCTGAGACATGAGCTGGAGAATAGTGGATCCTCTATTCAACGTTTGCAGGATCAACTGAGACTGGCTCAGAAAGACAGTGCTATGTGGAAAGCGAAGTTTGATAAAGAGCAAAAAGAGGTTTCCAAGCTGCAGGATAGAATAGTGAGGTACAAAAACAACTTGTCGGAACGTGACCAAGAGATCAGGAGATTGAAAGAAACCATTTCCAATGCTAACCAGACCTTATCTGAAGAAAACACACAGCTTCAGGCTGAAATTTCCAGATTGTCAAAGGAGCAAACTTATTTGGAAGATAACCTCAAAGAATGGGAACTGCGTTGCCAATCTCAAGAGGAGGAGATCAAACGAGCCAAAGCTCGAAAAACAGAAATGGAGGGCCTGCTTCGAGCTGAAATGGAGCAGTTGAGGGTTGCATTTAAATTGGAATATGACACCCTGTTGGCAGAGAAAGACGAGCTCAAAGTAAAAATTGACAAGCTAACTTCTGATGTGAGCTCTAGAGACGATCGGATTGAACATATGGACAGGCATTTGAAGCAATTGCACGGGCAACATGCTGAGTTGATAGCAGGAACTGTAGATGCGCTTAGACTGGTGGAGGAACTGAGATCAAGAGTTAAAGAACTGGAAGATGAGGTTGAGAAGCAAAAAGAGGTGATTCTGGAAGGGGCAGAAGAGAAGCGAGAGGCGATTCGGCAACTGTGTCTCTCACTGGAGCATTACAGAAATGGGTATTATCAGCTAAGGCAGGCTTTTATGGGGTACAAGCGACTTCCGGCGATGGCTTCCTAATTCATATATGTGATTTTAGGTACATTCATCTTCCTGCGATTTTGTAGCTTTTACCTTTCGTAATCCTTTTTTTTTTTTTTTTTTATGCCTTTCATCATTTCAATCCTAAATTTCCTTCTCGTGAAAGCACAGAGTTTTTGTTCCCGGCATGCGCAAGTGCAGCAACAATGCGACATACATCTCTCTCAACTGCCATTTTGGTTGGGGGGGGGGGGGGGGGCAATTAGTAGTATGAAGGCGAGCAATATTTGTATTTCGTAATTTACTGAAACTCAGAAAGATTGCCTGCTGGATTGTCTTCAAAAGAATTTCAAATGATTTCAAGCTTTAGTTTAGCTTATTAGTACAAATGCAATACTTTCTATAGTTTAAAATGGAGGAAATTTTATGGCTGGAAAGGAAAAATATTTGCCCCAGGTAGGGTCTAACCTCAACTCTCTCCGCTGCGCTAAGGAAACAGGCAACTGGTTACGAACGCATTCTGCCCCCTCCCCCCCCCCCCCTTTTTTAAATCAATCAACATTACATTACAACCCAAAGTCCAGTCTCACCTCGAACTCGCAACTAACCTTTTTTATTCTCTTACCATGCGGAAAAGTAATCTACGTGGTATATTTAGAACTCCTAAAACTCAAGCTCGTTATCCAGGTCGAAGGCAACAATATTACCTCAATCACACAATTTATAGTTGTGCATCTATTCTTAAAAAAGAAATTGAATAAATAAATAAAATAATTATGTTCTTCGTTTATACCCTTTTGTCAAATTCCTAAAAGATCGAATTTACATCGACTGATGACTGTTCTCTTGTTTCACATTGTGCTCTCCATTCATCCCTTGCAGAAAACCAACCAGAACCAGTTAGAAGGTTATTTCTCTGGGGAGAAACGAATCAATGTCTAGGGGAGACAAGATCGACAACATATCTTCAGCCCAAACTTTAAACGATGCAAATATAGCATCACTCAGACTTGGTTAACCATCCCGCCCAGCACAATTTCCAATAGAGGCGATCAAACAAGGCAACGAGGTATCAAGCAAAATTACACTGGTACGCCAAAGGACATTTGAAAATGGTTGGCAGGGGGGTTGGGAGGGATGGGGGGATAGTGGTAGTAGATTTTACACTACTGCTTTCAAAGAAACAACCAAAAAAAGAAGAGGGGTGGGGTTGTAACTAATTGTTGCAGATAAGTGTTTAGATTTACATCTTGATTCATGACATCTCAAATAATTCATCACACACCATAAGATGTTACAAATGCCATTATTGAAGGCGTTATGTTATTGGATGGTCCTTGCTATTTTTCCACTGAACTCGGCTTAAAAAAATTGTATACGTATCATACAATGAAGTCTCCCCGAAAGGGTTGGTATATACTACAAGCCCCAAGGCACAATCAACACACACCTGTCTAGTGCATGTTTGCATCATCAAGATAAAAGCAAATCCCTGGCAAGATGTATATTTGAGGGAGCTGCGGACAAGAAAGGAGATTCCGGAAGGGTTGGGCAGTGGAGATCAGGAAGTGAGAGTTCATCATAAACAGAGAGATGGGCAAACAAAAATATCATCTACCAACCTCAGATTCCAAGGGTCTTTACCAAGAGCAAGCGCGTTGCTCAGCAAAGCAGAACCTTATCAGTCATCCCAAGCACCATCAGCTGCACCTTCTGCCTTGATAATTGATGGAGCTATCATGTATCTATACCTATCCTCTATATTAATTGATGCTGGACCCATCAAAGAGAGTTTGGACAGTGCAGTCCTTGCTTCTTTCTGTGCAGCGGCTGCCTCTTTCTCCTTTCTTCTAGCAACCTGAGTGGCCAATGATAACAGCTTTTAAAACAACCCAATGAAAAAAGAAAAGAGGCATTCAATCCACCATCCAACAACCAGAAAATGAGGGCAGGAAAAAATGGAGGTAACTTAGGCTCCATTTGTTTCGATGTAACTTACTTTCCAGAAAAGACTTTTACTCATGTTTCAGGAAAATATTTTAAAAAACACAGTTGTTTCCAAAAAACATTTTATATTGAAACAAATGGAGCCTTACTTTAAAACATCCTTAACAAAGGAGTTATATCAGACTTCATTCCCCCACAGATAAACAGTGCAACAAAAGCAAAGATAATTACGTCCCCAAGGAAAATTTCGACCCCCCCCCCCCCAAAAAAAAAAAGATAAATAAATAAAAGGGGGAAGTCTAGTGAACAAGGCTCTCCCACCCATGGAGGTGATGCGAAGGGGGACGATGTATGCAATTTTACCCTCAATAGCTGGAGAAGACTATTTGCGAGTATTGAAACCACGACCTCTAAGTCGAGAAAGTGCAACCTTACCGTTCTCCAAAAACTCAACTCATCAAAGCCTTATTAGCGATCCCCCAAAAGAAATATGATACTTTTCAAGTGAAAAATTAAACAAAATAACTATACCTTGCCAGTTGCAAAAGCTACAGTGTTACCAGACTCAACATCTGCAATTGCTTTCCTTATTTGTGCCACAAGGAACTGAAACATGCCATCAGGCCAAACAATACAAAAATGAGTACACATAGTAGTATGAAAATAAAAAGGAAAAAGTACAAGGCGGAGGAGGACACCATGTCACGATCAGTGTAAAATGAAGTGGCTTGGCCCGATGATCCTGCACGCCCTGTCCTTCCAATCCGGTGTACATAGTCCTCCATGTTCTAAAATTGAGGAAGCCAGAGCTGAAGCTTCAGGTTTTTTAGCTATTCCAAAAAGTAAATTAATAGCAACTGAAAAATAAGCTGACAAGAAGCTGGGAAATGTGTTGGAGAACTGGTCTTTTATGACAACAAAATTACTCTAAATTTGATTTAAAAAAATCAACAAAATCCCATTTCTATTCAGTAGAACTTTCAAATCAGTAAATTGCTAGAACGGCAAATCATGAAAACAATAACTCCAACATTCTTAAGAAACCTTCCAAAACAGGTTGGCAAATTTCAAGTGAGGGTCAGTTACAAAAAGCTATCACTTGCGGGTTGCGGCAAGACATACCTTGGGAAGATCGAGATTTATAACATGAGCCACTCCAGTAACATCCAGACCACGTGATGCAACATCAGTGGCAACCTGCTCCAAAATAAAAAATAAATAAATAAACAACACAAGTAAAACCATTTAATAATCACATTTAAATAAAGTCAAGTAAAATCAGAAAAAGAACATAATAAGCTAGAAAAGTAAACATGAAAATAAAGCAAGTCCACATCAGAGAAGGTTTTGTTCCCTGTGAGCCATTAATAGAAGAGCTCTCACATCTCTCCTCTCTTCCCTCCCCAAAGAAAAAAAATATGCAACAATTTACGTTAGACTAACAGGGGCGCCTATTTATAAACTTGCTTAGCATCAAGGCAATATGTTTATTTATTGTAATTATCCCTCTTTTTTTTTGGGGGGGGGGGGGGGGGGGGAACACACCCAACCCACCAAAAGTCAAAAACCTAATGATGGGGTTGGAACAAAATATTTTTATCACATAAGGGGATCAAATGGCTCAATAGCATATTTAAAGTGTTAAACAAAGAGATTCATCACTTACTCGGATCCCAGTCTCTAGGGGATTAGAATCATGATTACGAATATAAAACCCTCGAAATAATAGCGAAATAAAATAGAATTCAATTTCAATAAAAAAATAAATTTAAAATCAACCAATTATTGCAAGTTATGGCTCTTAGTTTGTGGTAACAACTGGATTCTAGAAAATTTGAGGGGAAGTCAAAAATATAGAAAAAATAAAATAAAATAAACTTGACCCAAGTTTCCCAAAGGTCTACAGCAAATTATTATTTCATAATGACAAATAGAAACTATTAAACAGAAGGCCTATACATTCCCCCATCGGGAATGTATCAATGCCAATTACGCTTGAAACAAAATACAGAAGCCCAAATAGTAGAGCTATTGATAATTCTCAGCACTGTAACTAGGAAATGTGAGGGGAATACCAAGATGTTTGTGGAACCCTGCCTAAAATCACGAAGGGCAGCCTCTCTTTCACTTTGACTGCGTCCCCCATGAAGAGCAACTGCATGCAGACCTTGAGCTACCAATGCTTCAGCAACTTCATCACACCTTGTCTGCATTCAAACAAAATTCAGGTACTAAAACGATGAACAACAATCTAGAATCGAAATTGTGAAGGCAATAATAAGAGAAATTATGTATTTCTACTCGTAGCAATTAATTAAGAATCTTCCACCACTTTCTATTTAAAGAATAGCCAAGACTACTAAATACAGCCACATGCCCTACTTTAATTCAGAAAATCCACTTAGCTAAATTTTAGATTGCTTTAGTTAAACTACAAAATTTTTAGCAGTTACAGACAGACAAGTTATGCACAATTTAATTGCTCGTACATAAATTCAGAGGGCTCTCAATATCAATTTGGCTATAAAATTGGAATTGGAAACTCAAAATTGATAGTGAACATGTGCTGCAATAAAAAATGCATAATTGCAAGATGAAGCATAAACATGTGGTTGCATTGACTGGTGGGCAGAGAAAAGAGGCTAGGTGGACAAACTTTGCTGAAATAAAAATTAATAATAAAGCATAAACCATGATTTTTTTTTTCTTTTAGATAAATAAATAAATTTCGTAAAAGCTATGAATGGGATGCCACCCAAGAACAAAAACACTCCCACCTCCAAAAAAGCACAATTATATCTCCATATGTTCAACAAAATCTAAAAAACTATGCAAGCCAAGATTCCCCCAATAACCAATTATAGAAAATAGACAAGGGAATAATTCTCAATCCATAACAAAAATTCCATATCATGAAGCATTCTTTGATTCTTCTACCACCAAATCAACCTACAAATGCAAAAAGGAATAAAATATTGAAATGTCCTCCTATAATCCCACAAATTTACTAGCCTTTTCTACCATAATCTCACTACTCATGTACCTACAACATGCTTAAAATGTAAAAAGAAAGAAGAATTTCAAAATATTCATTTATGTATCAACATTACCTTCCTCTCCACAAAAACAATGGTCAAAGGAAATGGGTGGCCAGATCTTTCAGAATGAGTAGCCTCCTCAACAAGCAACACTAGAAGCCGATCAAGCTACAACAAAAGAAACAACCATAGCTCATAAGTAACAAAAAAAATCACATTTCACAGCCATGGGACTACTCAATTTAATAACATGGCTAACATTTGAGAAAAAGGTAGTTGTATTCAAGAGGGCTGGAGCATACAAACCTACTCCATGCAAGACTTATTCCGTGCACCTTGAAAAATAAACATTTGAAAAGCATTTTCAAGAGGAAGGAATTTTGTACCCCCTCCCAAAAAGAGCGAGAGAAGTAGAGAGCACCTAAAGGCACCTCAGTCAAAAAATAACCATCAATTTGATTATTCAATGATGAAAGTAGGCCATTGGCAATTTCATGTATAATGATAATTTTTCTATAATTAAATATTATTTATTAGGGGAAGGGGATTGCGATGACTCGAACTCATGGGCTTTGGTTTGGGTAAGGATGCCTTTTTTCACTTGAACTAGCCCCTCTTGTCTTCATGTATCATTACAAATTTATGGAACTAATAGACAGTTTTAGCATTTTCAGTAAATCAAATTTATGCTTTAAAGTACCAAGGCAAACCTTCTCATTCTCTGATACTTTCTCCAGAATTTGGGCTACATTTGCTGTCGGGATACTCACTTTTCCCACCTTTACTCGCACTGGTTTAGTCAAGTATTCCTGATATCGCATGATAAAAAAGGAAGATTAGTTGTGCAAAATTCCTAATGAGAACATTCAGCAAATACATACATAATTATCCATGGTCGCCAAACAATTTTTAAAAGTTCCACAACAACAAGAAGTACAGATTTGTTTTGTTAGTTCCATTCACAGTAGTTTTAATGGGTGCAACCAATGCCATGCACAAGTGTCCATAGCCACTGTATGACAAAAGATTCACGATCCACAGGACTTAGATACAAAAATGCAACTAAATTTTGGGTATACTTCAAAGAAAAATGTTTGATGAGGTTTTTAGTTGAGGATTTACGTTTAGTCCACTAAAAACAAAAACATTAAAAAGGTCCCAAGTATATCTCCAAAAAGTGTCAGGAAAATAAAAGATAAAATTCCATTATGGAACTAACCTGCGCTAGTGCTTCAATCTCCACTGGCATGGTTGCACTAAACAGCAAAGTTTGATGCTTTTCGGGAATATTCTGCATCACCTGAAACAGGATTCGACACTGTAATATTTTTTCTTCCATAAAATTAACGAACCAATCATAGAGAATGAGATGAGAACATATTGCAAAAACTATGAAATAACTCATCAAATGTTTCCGATCAAAAGAACTAGATGTTACTCCGCATGCGATACAAATGATAATCACCCATTGAATATTAAAAAAAAAAAAAAAACATGAGAAAGTGAAATGACCTAATTAATTAGGTAGTTTTGAAATGTACTTGGGACAACCCTGGAGTAGTGGAAAATCGAGGTGTGTTAAAGGAAACCAAAAATGTTTTACAATTTGACCAAGATGCTTCACCAAATACTCCTAACATTTCCTTATTAAGTATAGATTAAAACAATTAAATGTGAAGAAAAAAGATGTTTAGTAGTCTAGTAGTAACCACGCTTTATTACGTGAAGATGGAACATGACACAAGCAACTGTAGGCTATGAAGCACGGATACGGATACGAGAGCGGGTACGGGTACGGGTACGGATACGGGATACGGCAATTTTTAAAAAATGAGGATACGGGTACGACAAAGATACGGCAAAAAAATAAAATAAAATATATATTTTATTTAAAATAATTTTGAAGATAGCATGTATATACTACTAAACATTTTATAAATAACAATTATATAGCTTGAAAAATACTATTCAATCCATAAATTAACATCATTCATACTCAAAACTACCAACGTCATTCATACACAAAACACAAATATAACAAAAAGTATCAAATACAATATCATACATCCCAAAATAAAAATAGTTTTTTCATTTCCTAAATTTTAGTTAGATCAAACTTCAATCATATCAATCTATTTTAGTTAATTATAATTTGGGCCCCTACTAAAATTTTATCATATCAATTGTACTCCCAAAAAGGTTTAAAATATTACATTTGGACCCCCGCCGTATCCTGGAAGTATCCTTGCCGTATCCTGGAAGTATCCTTCCCGTATCCCGACCGTATCCCAACCGTATCCTATGCAAAATTTAAAATAAAAAAATAGGATACGCCACGTGACGTATCCGATACGTATCCGGCCGTATCCTAGCCGTATCCGTATCCCCGAAGCATCCGATACGAGTGCGGCACCTAATTTGAAGTATCCGTGCTTCATAGACTGTAGGTATATGGACCACAACAAAAGGATTCACGGTTGCCCCAGTATTCCCGCGGCATACAAGCCTTATAAGCTGCATCACCTTTAGCCACGCGAGAATGTACCATCTGCAATAAAGGTTTTCCCGCAAGAGCATCGATCATATGAAATAAGCTTATTCTCACGACTTAGGACAAGGCCCAAGAATCTCTCTAACTAATTCCTCGCAGGATCATCAGGATTCAGCGGAGTAGAAGCTGAAATCAGGGGTCCGTTGGGATTTACCCCAATCAATCTAGAGAGAGAATCGAGAAGATCCTTATCTCACCTAGGTACGCCAGATTAGAGCTAAACATCCTCCTGATGGATTCAAAGCCCAAATTCCTATAGAGGGTCTGACATGAACCCTAAGTATCCACCATATTCTCTCTCTCTCTCTCTCTCTCTCTCTCTCTCTCTCTTTCTCGCGTTCCAGATTACCCTAATTCCCATCCCTCCTACGAGTTTCGGTGACTCCGCCATTATTAATCATCAGTATAATTCCCAGAAGAGCTTAATACCCCACCTACAACAACCATCCTAAGGAATGGAAGAGCAACTATTTTGTCAAATTATCTCTAGGACACATATTATAGGCAAAATCAAAAAAGCTATACTAAAAATGGCCAATGAAACCATACTACAAATGCCCACCCAGAGTTATCAGGTAACATTTGTCTTTAATAGCATTAAGATGAATTTTTCATTAATAAAGAAATTTTAAAAGACATTATTTTGATAAAAATGTAATTGCAAAGTCCATGAATTAGTTCACAAAGTGAAAAGACTTAGAAGATCAAAACCGCATGTCTTTTTGTCTAAAAAAAGAAATTTCAGCCAAAAAAATTGTTCATTGATTATCCAACACATATAACAAAAACCATAAAATGGGTGTAAAAAAAGTATGTTGATATATCAGTTACAGGGCAGAAGATAGAATTTGTAGCAATATTTATACTGTTCATTACTGATCTCCAGCTCATTCAGTTAAGGGTGTGCTTATGCTCAACACAGACGGAGATTGAATTCACAAACCAAGAAATGAAAAGAATGACCAGAAATATAACACATGATAAATGACAAAGGGGTAAGAGGTCCTTTAAAACACAATGGAATTTATCTAAGTAAGGTGGCAGCCAGAAAATATGATTATGTGGAAGACAGCAGGTTCAATAGAAAAATATTGTTGGGATGCCACTTACTTCTCGTATTTGTGGTTCAAAACCCATGTCAAGCATTCTATCAGCCTCATCCAAAACAACAAATGAAACTCTAGATAGAGAAGTGTTTCCTTGCTGTAAGTGGTCAATAAATCTTCCAGGAGTAGCAACCACTATATTTACTCCTGCTCGCAGCTCAGACCTCTAATGGCATTCAGCAACAAAAGCCCACAAGCAAACAATTAGAAAAACATAGTTAAAGATTAAGCAAAGAAACACCGATGGCATTGTGAAGAATGAGTAACCGAACAAAGAGGAAAAGTAGGAAGAAAAACATAAAAAAATTTCCTTTAATGTCCTCAAGGCATTCTTCTCTGGAAGAAACCAAGGTTTAATGAAGCCAGAATAATAAGTATAAAGCATCTCCTAGATGATTTCTACATCCACAAAGCATAAAGCCATCTACTCCTCATACATAACTAGAGAATTCAATGACTAACAAAATAAATTAGTCATTAAATCAGCACCTGCTCAGCAATGTTCGTTCCACCTACAATTATCGCTGTTCTGAAGGACTCCAGAGATCTACTAAAAGCCTTAACCTGTAAATATAAATCATAATTCAAACCAAAAATCCATACTATGCTTAATGTAAGAAACGCCAATGTATGATTATAATCAACCTCATTTAATAAATGTAGAGATCAAAGCAATAAAGGAAAGACAATATCCACACAACATGACAACATAGCAGACTATAAAATATCCATTTCAGCAGCAGAGTCACAAAAGGAAGCACCTGAATTTTTACTTCAGGAATGAAAAAATAATGTTCAGCATTCACCTGTCTTATTACTGAAAATAACCTCATCAGATGATGACAAATAAATCGTACACAATACTCATGCATCAAAAACAGCATGTCTTTTTTTGTATGGGGTAAGACCTATGTTACTCGGACTCAAGTACAAGTACCGAACTCGGATATGTATCCAGATGTCAAATTTGCCTATTAACTATGGCTATATTTTAGAGTTCAGGAACTCGGCTGAAAAAGTCCAAATTTTGCATACGGCTATGGAAACATGTCACATAAAACAATATTATATGTATGTATGTAATTTATATACAAACAACGGGGAGATAGATGTATTTTTTTTTTTTAGTGCTGTAACAATGTTGTATCATAAATCAATGATAATAATTAAAATAAAAACAAACTTAAAAATAAAAATTCACTCCTGAATTAAATTATAAAAGCTGATTTGGTATTTCTATCTTTTTATTTTATAAAAGACCAAAAGAATTTGGAGTCACATATCATCTAAAAGATTTCTTAACCCAATCTTCATCTCATCTAAAATCAAATGTGTCTAAAACAATTTCACCATATCCGAAACGGATCCCACATCCATGCCGGTGTCACGTTATATCAACAAAAGTACTTCACCCTAAAATGGAGAGTCCAGGTAACAAAGGGTAAGACCACGTATCCAGGAAATGATTGTTCTCTCTAAGGCAATTATTTGTAAAGAATTTCATAGCTATTGCCTCAAAATAATGCAAAAATCAATTGGCCAAGAGTCCAAACTTGCACTTAGTTTACATAGAAAATAAAGGTTTATCTAAGACAAACAGCCCCCAAAAAACAAAAATAAAAAAATTGGAAGAATAAATGAGAAAAGCAAATCAAAAATATTACAGAAAAACAAACCAAAACATTCTACCCTGTCTTAAACCCATTTACAAGGCAGTAATCAAAACCAAAAGCAGGCAACATTGCAACATGCTTATTCTATACAGCAAAAAATAAACAACTTAAGCAAACAAGACCAAAAAAATAAACGATGAAAGAGCAAATGTCCTATGCCAAGGCTAGAATAGATACAACACCACCATTGATCTTCAAATCCTAAACAAAAAACAACCATACCTCTTTCTCTATTTGTTGGGCAAGCTCTCTCGTTGGAGCCAGTACCAATGCCAAAGGCCCATCACCACGGCGAACAGGAGGCTGAGCCAAGCAATGCTAAAATATAGAAGGAAAACATAACATATTAAAGTACAATACCACTAATGGTGAGATAAATAGTCAAATCAATGATGGAAAACATAAATGAGAGCATATAAGGAATCATGCAAAAAACCTGTATCATAGGAATGGTGAATGCAGCAGTTTTGCCACTACCAGTTTCTGCACAACCCAAAAGATCCCTACCACTAAGAGCAATCGGCAGGGCTTGAGCCTGGATGGAAGTGGGTGTACTATATTCATGAAAGGCAATATCCTTCATGATGCTTGAGCACAAGCTCTGAAAAGAAATAGAGATCACACCATGTAAAATAATAAATCTACAACCAACTATACAACAATTGAAATAGGTTTCAACATCATTTCTGGAATGATAAGTTCACCATATCTGTAAATGATTCAATCGGTGCTGGTGCAGGAGAGGAGTCTGAAGCCACAGTAACATCAACATTAAGCCGTGAACGGACCTCTTCAATCTACAGATAAAGGTAAAGACAACAGAATAACTAACAGAAGTTTGAAATCCAATTTTCAATGCCAACTTCAACAAAAATGTTAGCATTCTAGAAGCTATAGAGGACTGAGGAAAATTCAGCAATAGAATGCTGAGCAACACTCTATTCTTCTTTTACTGTTCTTTTTCTTACTTTTTTTAAAGTTAGCCTACCAACGTCACCACTTTTCTCAAAATTCACAAAATAACTCTATAGAGGACCAAATAGCCTTTAAGTAAAACTACATAAATACAGAAATAAATGCAGCACAAAAACCCCAAACTCGTAAGAAAAAAGCAACATATATTCAAACAAAAGCCATAGATGCTTTAGAACATGTGTTGTCATTACACAACTCTCGTTACAGCAACATTTATGATCAGATCACATTTGGATAACCAAATACAGTATTACATCTTCAAATTTATCAGCTCAACTTAGTCTTTTCTCAACTAAGAGGGTCGATTACATTGTTTTTTTTTTCCATTCTACTTGGTTATGGGTCATTTTTTCATCAATCCACATAAAGTCATGCATTTCTTTATTATTTCTACCCACATTAGTTTTAGTCTACCTGTTCTCTCACATTCCCCACAATTTGAATACTATCACCATTCATAATTGGCGTAACTACTTGTATCCGTCACATATGGTCACAGATGGTCAAACTCACCATAACCAATATATATTCAATCGATGCCACTCCTACCATCCCATGAATCTTGTCATTTCTAACAATATATTTTCTCATTTTAACATTCACTTTATTAACATGTTTATTTATTGCCCAACACCCTAAATCATATAACAGAAATGTCTAACCACTATTCAATAAAACTTTCTTTTAACCCTAATGGAGTATTTGGGAATTTTTGAAAGAAAAAGCAAAATGTAGAAGCAAAATAAAATAAAAAAATATTAAATTTGTTTTCTTTTTCAGTTGAGTTTTAAAAAAACAGAAGAAATGAATAGGCAATTGTCAAAAAAAAAAATAATTTTTTACTTGATTATCATAAAAAATAAGTAATTTGATTTCCCTTTTATTTTCTTTTTCCTTGGCAAATTGCTTGATCACATAAAACACCCATTACTCTACTTCATAATTCTATGCGAACATCTTCAAATTTCTATCAGATCAAAAGTCTTGACAATATTGAAACCAATTCTTAAGTGTTCAATATGGTCACAAATAATTCATAAGTAGAAGATTAAAAAAAAGAAACACAATTTAAAAAGAAAGAAAAAAGACAAGTTATAGCTGGAACTCCAACGTCAATTTGCCGCAATCTGCCAAAATTTCAATTCACTTCCACAGGAATCAGACGGAGAATGAAGTTCTAAAGAGCAAAGAAAACAGGGACAGATAAACCCTAGCAAACAACAAAGCACCGTCCAAGGCGCGAATTCGATGATAGAGCGCTGAACGAAGCATTTCGAGTTCAAGAACCGGCATCAAATTGACCAAGACCTGCAAGCAACCACCTATTGAACGAGAATTGCAAGAAGCCTAAAGAAACGGGAGACGTCAATCGAACCTGTTCGGGAGTGAGACGGAGAACGCGTTCCGAGGGCTTCCAGAGAGGGGAGACGGGGTCGGGAACAGCGAGAACCCTCGGCGAGTGGGGGTTGATGGCGTTCCGGCGAGTCGCATTGGAGAAGGCGGATGACGAGTTGTTGCTGTTGCTTTTGGCGGAGTAGTTGTTAGCGGCGTTCTTGGAGTGGTGAAGGTGAGAGAGATGAGTGTCAAGCTTCTGATAGTGATCAGAATGAGTAGAAGTTTCTAGGGTTGCAGACGATTTGACTGAGTTCCTCAGATGCGGAGGCACATAAGACATTATCGTTCTCTGTCTCTCTCTCTCTCTCTCTCTCTCTCTCTTGAGAAGCTTCGCAGAGAAAGAAAAGGATTTGAATGAGAATCCGATAACGGAATCAAGAAGTGGTCCAGTGGATAGCAGGGAGTAAACGCTCTAGGGGTTGATACTCGCTAACGTGCGCCTTTATATATATGGTGGGGGCGTATCAAAACAAAACGCAATGATGAGAACGCTGGTTCAACCTACCAAAAATAAAGCAGAGAAATCGCCGGCTCGGTTGTTTGTGGGCCGGGCCCGTGGCAAACTTTATTGTTAATGTTACGTGAAGTAATCTTTCAGCCCGCCCGGGTAAGCCCATCATCATGGCTTTCGATTCAAGCCTGCCGTCATCTTGGGCTGCTTTAAGACTTATCGTAAACTCTTTTTTTTTTTTTCATAACTCTTATTTTGTTAAGATAATATTCAAATTATTTATTTCCTTCCTAAATTTTTAAGTTAGATTTAACTTATTATATATTTGAAATTAATGGATTTAGTATTATTTATCTACAAAAAAATTATTCAAGTATACATTTGTTAATTTAGATATTAGTTTCATCATGAATTTAAATAATTTAAAATGATAGATTATGGAAAATTTAAAATCATTACATAAAAATAATTATTTAAAATCTTTACTAGTATTTGATGTAACGACCCGCATCCACATAGTATAATATTATTCGCTTTGGACTTGGTAAGCTGCTTCCCAAGAGGTCACCTATTCTGGTACTACCCCCACTAGAGCACGCTTAACCCTGGAGTTCCCACTGAATCCAGTACCCTCACGGCTTTAAAACGCGTTGTTCTTGTATGGATATCGAATATTACATATATGCCACTTCCTTTCATGACCCAGGCGATGTAGGATGGAGGCATTACTTCTCTGCTTTACCTCTGGCTTCACTCTCCCATAGGCAGAGTCCCTCACGGGCAGGTCACTCACAATCCTCCCCCTTTACAAGGCACGCGTTCCTACGTAGCCTTCCGCTTCACTCTCCCGCAGGTAGAATCCATCTCACAAGCAGGTCTCCCACACGCGAGGCCCACGCGTGATTTCACTGTAAAGGACCTGCTCATGAGGGACTCTGCCTGCGAGAGAGTAAAGCCGGAGGTAAAGCAGATAAACAATGCCTTCCATCCCACATCGCCTAGGTCGTGGAAGGAAGTAGCATATATGTAATATTAAATATCAATATAGTACAACACGTTTAAAACCGTGAGAGCACTAGGTTCAGTGGAAACTCCAGGGTTAAGCGTGCTCCAGCGGAGGGTAGTACCGGGATGGGTGACCTCTTAGGAAGTACCTTACCAAGCACAAGACGGACAATATTATACTATGTGGATGCGGGTCGTTACAAATTGTATCAAAGCCAATGCTCAGCCGGAAGTGTAGGATCACGCGTGTGGGGGACCTGCCTGTGAGGGACTCTACCTATGGGAGAGTGAAGCAAGAGGCTACGTGAGGACGCGGGGGAGGATTGCGAGGAACCTGCTCATGAGGAACTCTACCTGTGGGAGAGTGAAGCCAGATGTGAAGCAGATAAGGATTGCATTCCATCCCACATCACCTGTGTCGTGGAAGGAAATGGCATATGTATAATATTCGATATCAATATACTACAACGTGTTTTAAAACCGTAAGGGCACTGGATTCAATAGGAACTCCAGGGTTAAGCGTGCTCTAGTGGGTACAGTACGAGGGTAAGTGACTTATTGGGAAGTAGCTTACCAAACTCAAAGCGAACAATATTATACTGTATGGATACGGGTCGTTGCAAATGGTATCAGAGCTAATACTTAGTCGGAAGTGTGAGATCACGTGTGTACGGGTCCTGCGTGTGGAGGATCTGCCTGTAAGGGACTCTACTTGTGGGAGAGTGAAGCAAGAGGCCACGCGGGAATGCGTGCCCAGTAAGGCGGAGGATTGTGAGGAACTGTGAGGGACCTGCCCATGAGTGACTCTACCTAAGGGAGAGTGAAGTCGGAGGTAAAACAGAGAAGTAATGTTTTTCATCCCACATTGCCTATGTCATGGATGTAAGTGGCATATATGTAATATTTGATATCAATATAGTAAACGTGTTTTAAAGCCACGAGGGCAATGGGAACTTCAGGGTTAATCGTGCTCCAATGGGAGCAGTACCGAGATGGGTGACCGCTTGGGAAGTAGCTTACGAAGACTATGTAGATACGGGTCGTTATATTTGACTTCTATGCTTTTGAAAATAATAATTCCATTACTTTATAATAATTATTATTAAAAAATTATTCATGTGTTTTTAATAATACATCATATATATTTTTATAAAATTTAATCGCAAATCCATTTTTTTAGAACAGCTTCCCTATATATTTTTCTTAAAACACTCTCTAAAAAAAATACAACTTCTCTACTTTATAGTTTTTCTATTCAAATAACTCCAGAACAATTTTTCTAAAATATTCGTTGTCAAATCTTTATTGATTATTTTATTTTCAAAAGATTTTATTTCCCTCAAAAAAAATAAAAAGAGAGACATTATTTAATTTATTGTCGCCAATCAATATAATATTAGATATGTTCATGACCTAAATAAGAATAACTTCCAAGAATGTGAGGATAAATGGTGATCTCATTTTCATAAATTAGATGTAAGTGTTATTTTTTTTATAGTAAATGTATGTTTTTTTAATTTTATACAAATTATTAAATAATTTAAAATATAAAAATTTATTAAAACACTAGTAAAATATTAAAAAATATATTTTAAATAAAATTTAAATAAGTAATTTGTAATCAAATCACACTTAAAAAAATTAAAAAATATAAAGATAACGAGTTGTTAAAAAAGATATTTAAGGAATATTAAATATGTAAAATTTAGTTTATTTAATTAAGTGATAGTTACTAATTCTTTTTGTTTATATGAAAAATATTAGTAGTTGTGGAAAACGGAGAAGTATAAATGAAAAAGAAATTAATAAAATTTAACCCTTGGAGTTGGTCCAGCGGCTTGAGGGAGCATTTCCCACAGAGTTTGCCTGGGTTCGATTCCAAGGGCCACCCATCACAAGCATAAGCTTGTGACTTATCTGGTCGGCGGGTTTGTGGGGTATTCGTCTGCTCCTGATTTACCGGTCGACTACACGGTCCGTTGAGGACTGTAATAAATCGGCAGGGTTCCGGGTCACCAAAAAAAAATTAATAAAATTAAAGATTTTACCAAATATGCTCATTTTTTTATTATAATTGAGGCTGCGTTTGGCATAAAATTTTTCTCTGAAAATCTTTATAAATCTCTGTTAACTTTATATCACATTAACTTTTTTCTTTCACTGCACGCATTACGAACCCTCAATTTATCTCATTTTTTCTTATTCCAAACAAACCCTGAGTGTGTTTGGAGTGACAAAAATTGAGATAAAATGAGATAAGTTGTGGATTCGTAATTCGTGCAATGAAATAAAAAATAAATAACTTTTAAAATTTTTAGTATTTTTTATCGTTTTCAAATTTTTTTGTTACCCCAAATGGAACCAGCATAGGTGAAGAAAAACTATTTTTCTCAATTTATATAATTTTTTATATGTAAAATGTGTTTAGTTTACTAAAAATCACTGAAAAAATCTAAAAATTTTTAAAAATCTCTAAAAATTATTTATTTATTATCTCAATACATGAATTTTAAAATTACGAATTATTTCACTTTATCCCACTTCACCCGTAATTTATATAGTTAAGTGAATCAAAAATGTCCACGTTGATTGCACGGAATCCAATTGTTGTGCCCAAGGAAATTGTGATGGAGATAGAAACATCAACATATTCCCTTCATATCTATTACTGGCCTATATATAATTACCAGCAAATGCACGTACACAGTACGGATTATCTACCTCTTAATTTAATTTTAATTTTTTTTAAATTTTTTTGTCTTATTCTTACTAAAATTTATTTTTTTTTCAAAAGGTAGAAATTACCTATACCTAAAGGTACAAAAATATAATTTAATCGACAAATAGCTCAAATATAAATTTGTATTACAAACCTACATAAAAATAATTTATACAGTATTTAATAAACATATAAAATTTTATTATTTATCACAAATAAATGTTTTAGAAAAAATATTTAACAAAATATGAAAAAAATAAAAGATTATGTTTTCAGGTAAAGTAACCGAAAAGACAACTGAATTGTAAAAAAATAACAAAATAATAATGACCATTGAATAAATTCAATAGTTAAAAATATCTGAAATTTAAATTTTTTAGTTTTTTTATCTCAAATATCTCAAATTCTGACACAAAGAGTATAAAAATGTATGTGTTTACAATTTTAAGTTTTAAATACTTTAAAATTAAATTTTTTCCATCAAAAAAATTAAATTTTTTATTTAAATGTTTATTGTTTAAAATTAAATTGTTAAAGAATATTATTTTTAATTTTTAATTTGAGTGCATTAACATTAAATTTTAAATATTATTTTTTTAAAACAAAAAAACTTAGTTAACTTTTATCACATCGACTGTTGTGTTTTATTATATAGATATAAAAAGTATTTTTAAAACATTTATAAAAAATATTTAATAAAATATGAAAAAATAAAAAAGTATTTTTTTATGTAAAGTGACCAAAAAGACAATTAAAGTAGATAGAAAAAATAATCCTAACAATTAAATAAATTTAACGATTAAAAATATATCAAATTCAAATGCTTTAATTTCTTTATTATATATATGACACAAATAATGTAAAAAATATAAAAATGTGTATTTAAGTTTAATTATTAATTATTATATAATAAATTAATTATTTTTATTTAAAAAAATTCAACTTATCTTTAAAAAAAATAACTCTCCCAACCCCTTCACTCTCTCTCTCTCTCTCTCTCTCATTCTCTGTGCCCCTCCCCCTCTCTCTCTCTTCCTCTCAATCCTAACCCCTCCTTTTTCTCCCCCTCTCTCCTAGCAAACCTACCCTCCCCGCCTCTCTCTCTCTCTCTCCCTCCCTAGCAAACCCATTCTTCTCAAATGCTGCCACGCATACACATATTCCATCAAAGGATTGTATTTTATTATGTAGATAATTTCAATTGTATAAATTTTTTTGCAATTTTCATAATTTGACGTTATTGAGTTTCGATTAGTTTGTAGTTATTGAAATTGGCAGGCTTTATCTATAAATTTGTCACGGTGGGTAGGAATATCAAATTTTAGCAAGCGTAAGCCAAAATAATTGCAATGTTTATAACTCTGAATAAAAATTAAAGAAATATTATATCAATATCTAACCTATATATTGTATTGTGAGTAACGATGAATCTTAAAATTGGTAATATAAACAATTTTGTAAATTTATTAATTGTTTTCATTAATTACCAATAAGTTCATAATTAGCCATAGCTTAAATGAAAAGTTTGAGTAATTTTTTAAATGTTACGTTTTATTTAAGTAATTTTATTTTGCCTTTAAAAATAGTAATTTTATTTTTTTAATATATCTCTTAACTTTTCACTATTTTTGTTTATCTTCTCGAGATACTCCTTAAATACTCACTATTTTCCTAAATGTTACTATTTGCTATTTCATAAAATAAATACCTTACATTTCTAATATATTTAACTTATTTGTTTTTTATAAAATTATTTAAATTAAGAAAAATAAAGTTTACATTTTTTTTTTGGGTAAGTAGTATACCTTCTTTTTATGCTACCCGAGACTTCTATAATTTCTCTCTCTCTCTCTCTCTCTCTCTCTCTCTCTCTCATGTAATGTATTAATCACTTAGGCCCCATTTGAAAGTCAAATTTTTGGTAAATTTTTATAATTTTTTTAGTAAAAGTTGGTAGATTAAATTATTTGTATGTTTGGTAAAACAAATAGAAATTTTTAATAACTTTTGGAAACTTTTAGGTATTTATTAAAAATTTTAGTAAATTTTGAATTAAATTAAAGTAAAATAACTATTATATTCTCTTATCAACTCAACAAAAGTTGATATTTTGACAACATGCTAACTTAATAAAATTGATAACTTTTTGTATTTTAACAAACACTTAAAACACTAAAAATTGATGCTTTTTTGCTTTTTTTTTTTTCACTCCTCCAGACGAGGCCTTGTAGCTTCCCTTACATGCATACTGATCACATTGAACATACATGCTAACCGCCTAATGAAAAAAAATGGCCACCTCGCGAACCAAGGTGGCAGCGTCCAGTCACATGCCATCTTCGTTTTATTTTATTTTATTTATTTTGACCCCGTTTTAGGGTAAAAAAAAAAATAAGATAAATTGAAATAAAATATAATTTGTGGTTGATTTTAGCGCTTTTTTTTTTTAAGTAGCAAATCATAGGAACGATTTTTTCAAATCCGTTCCCACGGATTCAAAAAAATTCACAAAAAAAGCGACAATGATACTCGTTTGAAAACTTTCGACACAAAAAATATGATTGTATAAAAAATTTATACATTCAGTTAACTTACTTATAAATTTTTTATTTTTTTAGTGAAATATTAAAATTTTTTAAAATTAATGATGATGAAAAAATTAAAAATAAAAAAATTATTGAAGATTTATAGAATATTTTTTTAATCTCAAACGGAGCCTTTATTTTCATATATTTGCCGTACCCCCTAAGTAAATGACGCGGTGTACAACATGCGCATGTCCAACATGTGCGCACCGAGCCGCTTTGGTAAGTGACTTGGTATCTTGTGTGGGTATGTGCATGCGTGTAGGACAGAAATATGTTTGTCCGAAAAGACCTACGACACTACAACCCCCCCCCCCCTTTCTTTCAAGGCACTGAAATGAATTTGTGCGCAACTCCCTGTTAGTTATAAAATTAATGACAGAGTACTTTAATGATTTTGACGAAACTCGAACTTATGACGCTACCTCATTTATCTGCAATCTTGGGAAATAATGTCCCATTTTTCCACTCCATGTTTTTACGTGCAGAAACGGGGATCCATCAAGTATATGAATGTGATAGGTTATAATAGGTATGTTTGGAGTTGTATAAAATTATAAAAATTAATATTTTATATTTTATGTAGTAAGTAAAAAATTTAAATTTATTATCTCGTAATTTATGTTTATAGAAATTAGTAGAGTTTTGTAGTATTTTATTTTAACTCTAAACGGACCAATGCTCAAGAAGTTAATCTCCCTTTCTAATAGAAAAAAATTCGATTATTAACTTGGTCGAAAGATTCTCCAACCAATAACTCTTTACTTGTCAGGCTTTTATTGTTATCGGTTTTATAAGTTACAAATATAAGGAGAAGATCGACAAGAGATGGTGTATGATTTTTTCTTTTTTAATATAAAATTTGTTTTAATTAACTTCAAAATATTTTAATTTTAAATTAGTTTAATTAATTATTAATAGCATCATTAAATTATAATTAATATACATTAAGGCTAAATAAATATTAATTTATCATATTAATATGTAAATTGCTCTAATTAAGGTTAAGAAAAACTTAAATAATATCAAAGTAACACAATTAAAAATTTTAAATATAAAATTAAGACTAACCTCATAGTGTAATTTTAAAAATAACTAAAATCTAGAATTTCACATTTTAAGTAAAAATAGATGTTAATTCAACCATTTAATAAGATTTTTTCTATATAAAACAAATGTTAAGTGTGGCGATTCTACAATCAAAATAAAATTCATCAAATTTGTAAAATTGAATGTTATGTTATCACTAGGTGTTGAAAGTAGTCATTAGGAGTTGAGTTAGATCGAAGGTTAATCTAATTCTTTACTCTTAATTGTTTTAATTAGATAATTACATTTTATTTATGTGACTTGTGGTGTAAATCCGAGACTTGATTATTATATTGTGAGATTTGTATAATTTTGATGATTATGCTATGGCTATATAGCCCTTTGAATTTATTTACCACGGTGTGGTATTTAATTAATGATGATGTGGTTTAATATTATTTTTATTTGAGATTTGGAGACACGTGCAGATGCTTTGATTGATGGTGCGTTGAGTTGATTTTAACTTTATTTAGGTTTTTATTTGATTTAAATTATGATCCGTTTGGCAGCAAAAGTTAGTAGTTAAGTTACTATTTACTAACTTTTTGGTTTTTTTTTTTTTTAAGTAACTAAACTTACCCTCTTACATTTTAAACTTTAAAGGGTAAAATGTCATATTAATAAAAGGTTAAAAAGTTAACTACTAAAAATGTAATTTTTTCCGCTCTTAAACACAAAAAAAAATTAACTTTTTTAATAATTAGTTAGTAGTCAGATACAAAAAGTTAACTTTTTTCTTTCCAAACTCAATCTTAGATCTATCTTATTTTCATATCGTCCATCCTAAAATATAAGATTAGAAACGTGGTAGAACGAGATCAAAAATGAACTAAAATAGAACAAATTAAAATCATTAATTTCCTTCCTTTGATGTTACTATCTATGGAAGGAGAGGAACTCTTAGCTGCATGGTGATTTTCCCAAGAACAAGCTCTCTTTGATCTCTTGGATCATGGACTTGGTGCGACTGAGATTATTAGAGTGTTCAGGATTTCCGAACACTTTTATTAATTTTCATTTGGTACATAGTTGACAAATTTCCCCATCCCTTGTTGGTGGTTGATTTTTGTATTAGGTTTTTTCATATATTTGAATTTATTTATACTTCCTGTCTACTTTATTTTAGTAAAGATTTGATATAATCATCAAGGGTATGCCTTTGTGTATAAATACATTATAATTTCATTAATATAATTTTATTTACCTTTAAAAAAAAAGAATCACTCATTTCCAATGACATAAATAAGTTGGATAGCAATATTTACAAGTAATAGAACAAATAAAATAATAAATTATCTAATCTCTTTTACAGGTATATTAAGGCAACTAGCCTTACTTCACCACTTTTTATTTTCAGAATCAAATGTGAGAGTTTACTTTAATTTAATTCAAAATTACTTCTTATAATGTTTAGGTACTTAATTTTAAAATATATTTTAACTCCCCAGATACCACTTTTAATTATGTATTATTTTAACTGGTCATATTGGCAAATAGGTTGTCAATTATTTTGTCGTTGGGAGCAATCAGTCATATATATATTTAAAAATAATTAATTTTCAACGAAACAGAATGTTAGTTCTACGATCCAATATGCTGACGCAAAAATTAAATCACCGACCCGGTAATTACTCCGTTGTTAAAAAACAAATCATGAGAGTGGTGGCGGTAACTTTGAACGTTTGGACCTGGTCGCTTTATGTTTGGTGCCTCTCCTTGAGAGTACGCTTTGTCATATAGTTTGAGACAGTAAAGTTGAATTAAAATTTAGTAGTTTAAATGTATTTTATATATTTTTAATATGAAAATATTTATATTTTTTTATTAATTTTTCTTTATTTTATAATAATTTTAATAAAAAATAATGCAGTGTAAAGAAACTAATAAAAGAAAACATTTATTACTTTTTATTTTTTAGTAAAAGAAATTAATAAAAGAAACACCTTTATTATTTATTATTTTTAATTTTAAAAAATATAAACTCGAATTTTCATTCACCGGACTTAACGACAGCGGCAACTCCTTTTCTCTCTTCTGAGGCTTCGTTCCCCCCCCCCCCGGGTGATCAACTTTGTTTTTTTCTTTTTTGTTTTGTACGTATTTTTTTATTACAATTTATTTTTTTAAAAGTGATAGATTTTAAATGTGTTAATTGTATTCATAAAAAAAATTAAAAATTCGTATTAAAAAAATTAACTTTTTTTATATTTTTAATGAGTAACTTTTAACCAAATGAGCGTTAACTTTTCAGTTTTTTTCCGAATATAATTAACAGGTTTAAGAATTACAATCTCTTAAAAATATAAATTTTCATAAAAATTATATATATATATATATATATATATAACAAAAAAGAAGTTAAAAAAATCAAAAATTAGCTTTTGCGTGCCAAAACCGAGACAATCCTCTTTCCGTCCCTTGCCGCCCTTTCCGATTGACACATTCCAAGGGCCGACAAATCCTAAAAAATTTAAAAATATTAACGGTCAAAAAAAAAAAAAAATGGATGAGAGTCTGACATAGTGACATTCGTCACTGACCCGCCCCGGCAATTTAGCTCGCACGTGCTGCCTACCCCCATCCATCTAACTCTTCTTTATTGGGTGTTTGGTGCGACGTCCATCCACGTCCCCATCCGTGGTAGTAGGTAATCGAGGAAATGGTCTCGCTTCACCCAACCCAGCCCTTCATGTCTACTTTGCGTTTACCAATTCTTCTAACCTTTTAAAATATTACCGAAGTATATGAAATTATATAAATTTATAAAAATTAATGTTCATATTTTATATAGTGAATAAAAAATTTAAATTTTACGATCTCGTAATTCATATTTGTAGAGATTTATAAAAATTTATATTTTTTTAACTCTAAACTGTGTCTATTATAATCGACAAGTAACAATCGCGTTATGTTAACTATTTATTTATAATTTCTACCAATTTGTATTTATCATTATAGGAATATTTAGAGCTTTCTATTTCTTTATAAAATTTTACAGGTGTGTACAGAATTTAAATTAGCTATTCATTGTGCAAAACTGTAAATTTTACATATTTATATTAATTTATGCAACTTTAATGTACTTATATTTTAAATTTAAATATATTTTAAAATTTTATTAAATAATTATTTTATTTTGAAATTAGTATATTCTCATCGTAACCATCTTCAAATTATATCTAATATTATCAACAGTTTAAGTTATAATAAGCAATTGCTGTTGCACCTAATCCAGATTCTTAAATATTATTTAATTAAATATTTATTTGTGTCAATTGATTGCGGACCTTAGGCATGGTTTGGGAACCATTAGCACTTGCTTTTTTTTTTTTTTTACGTTTGGGAAGTATGCTTAAAGCATGCTTTTTTATATATTGACATTTTTGCCCTCGTTACTTTATACTATTTTCTAAAATTACATTGAAGACACAAATACCCAATAAAAGGGTAATTTTGTAATTTTAAATTCAGCCATTAGCACATGCTATAGTAAGTTAAAAAAAAAGCATGCTTTTAGTATGAGTTCCCAAACTATACCTTAGATTAATCCGATTGCTTGTATAAAGACAAATATTACAAGCTTAAGAACTTCGATTCTGTTTGAGAGCGAAAAAAACAAAGAAAAAAAGTTTTATTTTTATTTTTAGTTTTTAGTTTTTAGTATTTGAAAAGAGAAAATAATAATTTTTGTATTTAATTTTTAAACTTTTGATTTATTTTACATATTTGCTCTTTATAATTAAAAAAAAAAAAACTTAAAAATATAAGAGAGTAATTTTTATCATTAAGAAAAATTGCCTAACTAAAGGCCCATTTGGTAACCCACCAAAAATCTTCAATTTTCTACAATTTTTCCACTAAAATTTACCAAATAGATAAATTCCTTCTCGTATGTAAAATCATCTACTTTTTCTAATCTGTATTAATTTTCTTAAAATTTCTCTAATTTTTTTTACAATTTTTATAATTTTTTATCAAACTCAAAAAAGAACACATGTCAATTTCTAGCAAAAAATTGCCAAAATTGATAAAAACTTTTCATCCAAATGACCCCTAATATCTATTTTCTAACATTCATTTTTAGTTTCTCAAATTAATAAGAAATAAAATAAATAATTACAATAAGGAAGAGTTTTTTTTTTTTATCTTCCCCTTTGTATTTGTCGATTGTACAACTTGATAATGCAGAATTGCAATTACCCCGTGGATGATCCAAGCCTGAGTCCGAAAACCTAAATTTGACACTGGTGTGGTACTTGCTAAAGAAACTCCAATACATAAGTTAGCAAATAAAGGAGTCTCAAGAGATAATTCTAGCAGAGTCATAGTAGTGCTAAAAAGTGAGCGTACCTTATTCTCTAAGGGTGTGTTTGTTTGAGGGATTAGATGATGGGGATAAGTAATACTGTGGGGTCCACATACGAAATTGGATAAAAGATGGGATTAATTTTTTATGTGGGATTATTTTTTTGGTGTTTGATTTGTGAGATATAAAGTGGGATAAAAGATGTGATATGATATGTGATGTGATAGGAAATAATTTTGGACCTTTAGATCTTGGCGAGAAACAAATCCGGAGATGAGGTATTAATAATACCACAAAAAGCCGAGATTGCTCATCCGGCCATTTGCCGGACTGCCACTCCAATCCGTGGGACCCACGGAATAAACAAAAAACCAAACAAACAATTCACATATGTGGGTCCCACGGACTGCCAATCCAATCCCCTATCTCTCATCCACCAAACAAACACAGCCTAAGAGATGGTGTATATTTATAGGAGTATGACACCTGCATGGGCATGATACGTGTGAGTCCCACGTAATTGTAATTCTTTTCTAATAATGTTGTGCCACGTGTATTTTGTGAATAATGTTGTGCCACGTGTATTTGTAAATCACAAAATGATTCTCATAATTAGTTATCAAAACCATTATACAATAAACAGCCAATAGGTAGCACCTTTATAGGCGTGAATCATAGAATGTGTCAGAATGTAGTTATGGGCCTTTGTGTCTTTCAAAGTGACACTCGGCCAGACTGACCAAGCGTTAGAGTATGTGATTGATTGGGTCAGACCATGGTCGTTCAGGAAACTTGGTCGGTCGGGTATCTCCTATCAGATGCCCTGGATTCCCCCGATCACCGAAAAAGACCGAGTAGGACAAATAATTATCGTACCAGTAATATTCCCCCAGATGATCAGTCGAATGAGAGATCGAGGGAATCTAAAGATTGGGGCGCCTCGAAAAATATATGTGTATTAATTGCGTTTTGGTGCAACGTGCGCGAGTTTATGGCGATGGGACCCGACTGCTTGGTCACGTGTCGTGGGTTTGATTCCCACTGACGGCAACACTTAATAATGCAGAATTGCAGTTATCGGTAGATAATCCAAGCCTAAGTCTGGAAACCTGAACTTGACACCGGTGTGGTACCTGTTAAAGAACATCCGATACGTAAATTAGCGAATAAGGGAGTCTCAAGAAATAATTCTGGCAAAGTCATAGTAGTGCTAAAAAGTAAGCGTACCTTATTCTCTATGAGTATGACACCTGCATGGGTATGATACGTGTGAGTCTCACGTAATTGTAATTCTTTTCTAATAATGTTGTGCCACGTGTATTTGTAAATCACAAGACGATTCTCATAATTAATTATCAAAACCGTTATACAGCAGGTAGCCAAAGGGTAGCACTTTTATAAGCGTGAATCATGGGATGTGTTAGAATGTAGTTATAGGCCTTTGTGTCTTTCAGAGTGACGCTCAGCCAAACTGACCAAGCGTTAGAGTATATAATCGATCGGGTCGGACTATGGTCGTTCAAGAAACCTGGTCGGTCGAGTATCCTCTATCACAACTTAACATATTTTTTTACTTGTCTTCCCTTTTTACTATTTTTCAAAAGAAAATAATAGAAAAATATTTTATTCCCATTTTCTTTTCTTATTCTCACCTAACAGAATATAAAGCAATTCATATTTTTTTTTTTTATAATTTATCTCATTTTTATTGGCTTTTTTTTAATTAAAGATATTAGAAGGTTTAATGCACGTTAATACTTCAAGAAAATCAAGTTAATATTTATATTGTAAAATTTATTAATTTTGTAATTTTTTCTATAATGTATTTAATTAATTTTGATATATTAATCATTTTGTTATGCACAATTCGGTAAGGATTTTTTAAATTTAAAAATTAGTTAAATGCATTAAGATTAATGCTCTATTTGTAACGGGTGGGCAAGAAAGAGAAAACAAGGGAGAGTTAGTGGGTAAAAATTGAGATGAATTGTAAAGAAAATAAAAAATGAGAAGAAAATTATTTTTTCTAAATTTATTTCTAAAAATCTCCCAGTATGTATATTTAAGTATTAATTGAAAAAAATATTTCATATATACTTATATAAATTAGATACTTCTTATGTAGTTTAATAAATTTGAAATTAAATTTAATCTCAAATTTATTGATTTCAAACATAACCTAAGTCCATAATATTACTTATGCTATATATAGCATAAATCTCAAATTAAATGAAAAATATGTATATCTTACTTCCCCTCCAAAATTTGGAATCAAGTTAAAGTCTAAATCTCTATTTTAATATATAATATCATTATTTATAATATTATCTTAATGCAAAACAATGAAGAATATGAATTTGTGAATGAAAAAAAAATAATAAAAATATAACAAAGTAAAACATACATATTAATTAAATTTAATTCATATATTTAATTTTACTAACTCAAATTCGACTTGAATTATTCGTATACGATCGAATTCAAGCTTTTACATGGTTTTGAGGTTTGAGTTTAGCTTGACAAATAATAATTTTGGTCTGAGGTCATTCAAATAACTACAACAATATTATTTTCATCTAAATTATAATAAATTAAAATAAATAATTTAATTAAATCAAAACAACATCGCTTTATTAAAAAAATGGCATCTTTTATATTAATAATATTATAATATATATATATATATATATATATATATATATATATATATATATATATATTATTCTGTTGAATTATCTCTTGAATTTTCGAAACAAATACTGTTATGTACCAAATCAAATTTAATTTATGACTCATTCAAAATTAAGTTTATATCTAACCAAACCTAATAGCTCGCCGCTAGCTAGTTCAATTCATGGATACCACTACTCAATTACACACGTCGTTCAATAAAGTTATGTTATGTATAGGTATGCAAATGGGTAGAATACCTCCTTAATTAATAATTATTATTACAAAATGTGTTTGTTTTTTTTATTTACCATTACAACCTCAAATTATATATTTATTATTATTATTTTTTACTCAAAATCCCAAATTCATCACATCCTAAACCTGTCAATCTTGTCCCAAATCCACCAAATCCAATTAAACACAATTGATCAAATTACATGAAACTCGTTTCAATAAACCCATGAAAAACATGATTTGAAATAAAACAAAAATTGACAAGTGGAAAAATTGGTGAAATTATCAAATTGAATAAACTCATTAATCGACCTCCAAATTTAACACGACTTTGTTTATTAGGACCATTATCCATATAAATTTTTTTTGCCAATTCTATCAACAGATAAAATATATCTCCTGTAATGAAGATAAATAATTACAAATGTATACATTTATGTTAAGAGTAATTATTGTCAACACATGTTTACATTAATGTGATATTTTAATATCTACTTATTAGTGGAGAGACTTTCTATTTGTGAAACATTATTAATAGAGAAACTTTTCATAAAAAGGGCCCATTATTAAAGGAGAGATTTTTCATTTGTAAAAATAGGAGCTATTATTAATGAAATATTTATTTTTTTAGTAAAATAGAGTACACATGCATAGGTAAAATATTAAAATTAGGAGGCCATGACCACTCACGACCTTATAGTAGCCTCGTCCCTGCTTATAAATACTGTAGATCTAAATAAATCTAGGTTCAAGAAATCTAAATATACACAAACTTCAACATTATCAATATAAGATTCATTGTTACGCATTTAAACAAAATTAAAATAAAAGTATCCAACAGAATTGCAAATTAAAAAATAAAAATAAAAATGATGACAAAATTTCAATTATTATTATGAAGATTAGAAACTACTTCCATAAATAACCTAGGCCCAAAAATTTAAACAAATTTACTTTATAGATAAAATTATAATTATATAAATATATATTTTATTAACAGGTAATTAGCAGGTACCTTACGAGTACTATATAAGAGTACCTTATAAGCATAAATGAGTATTAGATACTCTACGTGTAAATCTCAAATTTACCCTAAATTTGTACATATATTAAATTTTAATTCCAAACTCGTTCCAATCATATTAGAGTATTTTCCAATTAATTTTTAACGGGCTTGATTATATAGCAATTAATTCATTTGATTTTACAGTAGACGCATTTTGTGTAGAAATCTTTTACATTCTCTATTTGGAGTGGTGGACTTGACGGGATTTAATTTCATTTGTGAGAATTCTCACCAATTTTTTTGTTTGGAATTAAAATAAAATTTTATGAATTAAATTTGATTTTATTTCTTAAATTTTGGGATTTCTATATCATTTGAAATTTAACTAAAAAAATAGAATTTGAAAAGAATTAATTATTTACTTAAGTCATTTAAATAAATGGACAAATTTACCTTCATATATCATATTTATCATATTTTCTATTTCTTATTAACATAGTCAAATTTAATATTTATCTTAAATGAATTAAATTAAATTTTTAAATTCAAACATGTGTTTTAAATTCAAATTTTCATTTATTAAATCAAATCAAATCAAATCAATTTTTTTTTTTATTTTCAATCAAATCAGTTCTCAGAAAATAATATTTTCAAACGGAATGTTAAGTTTAAACTAACATTCTTTCTCTTATCTATTCTAGCTCAATTATTTTAATAGTTTCCTAATTCTGTTTAGCTTACCATTTTAACCTTTTTCTTTTCCCAACTCTTTTTAGCTAGGTTTTCTATTTCAACTCTATCTTCGTTACCTTCTTAGACTAACATTGTCTCCTTTTTATTTTGGCTCTTTCTTATTTTGTTCATTAACTTTCATCGTTTTTATTAAGTATCTACGAAAAAAACATAAAAAGGAAAAATACTTAAACAGAGAACAATAAAAAAATATATAACTCAAAAACAAAACTAGAGATTTAAAGTGATAATTATAAAGGAAAAGAAAGCCCCTTATAATAGAAAAATATATCATTTTACATTGTCATAAAAATAAAAGGACAACCAAAATAATGGAGGGAAGTAACTAAGTTAAAAGAAGGCTCAACAATATATATTGAAATAATTGAGTGAGAGTGGGTTATAACTCATTAATTTGTCATTAGAGCTGATCATGAAGGCTCATGTCTAATTGATGCAACTACTTGAATTTTCTTCTTTTTTTTTTTCTCTTATTTTTTGACGAGTTTAGACAATAAAAAAAAATTATTCACGAGACAATACATCTTTAGGCCCAAAAATTTTTGAATTTAGCCTCTATTTGTATGTATATATTTTGTTTCAGCTCGTTTGAATAAATAGTTTATAGAATTTTAAGTTTATATATGATATATAATATACATATAATGACTGAAGTTTACTAATGAACTTAAAATTTATATATTTGTTCGAAGATTGAATTTAGAATTTCACGAAAACTTGAAACTTCGAATCAAGCTGAGCTTACATAGAGTGTTAATATCCATTACATTGTGTGCCAACCGAAAAAAAATAAAAAATAAAAAATAAAATTTTGCATTTATGAGTGACACATGATATTTTAGTGATTAATTGACTGTTTGATAAAATTTTGTAAAAGTTAAAAAAATTTGAAAAAAAATTAGTAGTTGATAAAGTTGATAAAAATTAAAGACAGTTAATAAAAGTTAATTTTCTGTTTGGTAGAAAATATTAAAAATAATTATCTTTTTATAAAAGTTAGTGAGTCAGACAAGTTCTATGCACAAGCTTAACCAAGGCACTATTTTGCTTTCTTTAAGGCTGAGGGCTGATATTAGTTTCGATGTCATTTATCATACAAGATTACAATTATAATTACAACGGATAGGATTTGAAATTACTTTTAAAATTTAGTAACTTAAATTTAAATCTCATCCATTAAAAAGAGAAGTAGCAACATGTGTAACCCATTGAAGTCTTGAAATGTCTTAATAGTCAGTTAATGAACGTTAACCCTTTCAATTAATGAACGTTATCCTTTCAATTCACCCTTATTTATCTCATTTATGCACAATAAATTAATGACATGTGACCTTTGAAGGGATTATAATGAAAAAATGAAGGGTTATTTACACTTTAATAATATGTTACCTTTGACATTATGCATTGATTATATTTCGATCAAATTTTTTAAATTTTTATTTTTATTTTGAAAATAATTTTAATTAAATTAAATTAGAACTATTGAAATAAATACAAATAAATCTCAACCATCAATTTTTCATTGTAACCAATGCAGTAGATTTTTTGACCGCAGCTAATGAAGCTTTTTTTTTTTCTTAATTGTGAAAATTATATGTATGTTTAAAATTAATAAATTTTACATGAAATTTAATTAAATTATAAAAGATATTAATTTAAATCAATACACATGAAAGTTTTTTTTAAGAATCTTCCACTTTGAAAATCTCTCTTGCTTTCCATGTATGCAAATTATATCGATTCCAGAATATTTATCTTTCTATTCTATTCTAATTTTATTTTATTTTCTTGGTTGAAATTCAATTTTTTATTAAAAATGTAATTAGATTCTATCATGCACATTTTTGGCAAACGTAAGATATATAATGTGTGTATATATTCCAGGGCGGCTTTATATAATCCAGGAAGGATAGGACTTTCATTTTGATGACGTGGCAGATCCGCCGTGGCCAAATGCGAGCCAAGTGCGTTTACCCTGAAACACCCGACCTTATTTGGGCTCCGTTTGGAATATAATAAAATAAAATAAATTTTTATAAATTTTTACAAATATAAATTATTAGGTAGTAAAATTAAAATTTTTCACTCACTATATGAATTACGAGATATTTACTTTTACAATTTTATTTTATTTTATACACTTTTATACGACTCTAAATATACCCTTTTAGAGACAAAAAAATGCTATGCTTATATATATATATATATTTTTTATACTTACATTTATATCTTATTAATTTACACTAGTCATTGTACTCTTAATTTACACTAATTACTATTTGTAATGACGAGTGTACTTATTTAAAATCATCACAATTATAAGATGTTCTCTTATTTTTGTAATTTTGATAATTTTAAATGTGATAATTTTGAACGAAATATACTGATCATTATAGATAATAACCACTGTAAATAAAAGTGTAAAACATTGGGTGTGAGCCAACATCACTAATTTGGAGATATATTTTTCTCACCAACCCCCCCACCTACCGCGCTTCACCAATCTTTCTCTCCTGCCGCTCAAACCAAGCCGTTAAAATTGACGCCGTCAAGCTCCCCCGCACGCTTACCAACTCCACCCGGGCCCAACCCCTCATGCCACCTAACGCCGCACGTCAAACCCCCCCCCTAACGCCTGCTCAATCAATGCACTACCTCACTCCCCCCCTATAAATCCCCTACCGTCTCTACCTCATCCACCAGTTTCCCCCAGCACTGCTGCTCTATCATACGCCCCGACGGCACCATTTCCTCTAACCAACGCCAATGGATCTTCTCCTCCTCGAGAAGACACTTTTAGGCCTCTTCGTGGCCGTCGTTCTCGCCATCACAATCTCTAAATTGCGCGGTAAGCGATTCAAACTCCCTCCCGGACCCTTACCCGTGCCCGTATTTGGAAACTGGCTCCAAGTCGGAGATGACCTGAACCACCGCAATCTCACCGACCTGGCCAAGAAATTCGGGCAGATTCTCCTGCTCCGAATGGGCCAGCGCAACCTGGTGGTTGTGTCTTCCCCTGATCTCGCCAAGGAGGTCCTACACACCCAGGGGGTCGAGTTTGGGTCCCGAACCCGGAACGTGGTTTTCGACATCTTCACCGGGAAGGGCCAGGATATGGTGTTCACGGTGTACGGTGAGCACTGGCGGAAGATGAGGAGGATCATGACGGTTCCTTTCTTCACCAACAAGGTCGTCCAGCAGTACCGGTTCGGGTGGGAGGACGAGGCGGCGAGGGTGGTGGAAGACGTCAAGAAGAAGCCGGAGGCGGCCGCGGGCGGCATCGTCCTGCGGCGGCGATTGCAACTGATGATGTACAACAACATGTACCGGATCATGTTCGATACAAGGTTCGAGAGCGAGGACGACCCGTTGTTCGTGAAGCTCAAGGCGTTGAATGGAGAGAGGAGTCGACTGGCTCAAAGCTTCGAGTACAATTACGGCGATTTCATCCCCATTTTGAGGCCTCTCTTGAGAGGCTACCTGAAGATCTGCAAGGAAGTCAAAGAGAGAAGGCTGCAGCTTTTCAAGGACTATTTTGTGGATGAAAGGAAGTAAGTTTTCTTTTTTTTTTTTTTCTTTTCTTTTCTTGTTTTTAAAAATTATTATTTTGTGGGTGATGAAGGATTAAGGGGGTTGGGGGTTGATTACTAAGAGATGAATTATCAATTATGCTTATTTTTGGCACTTCTTGATAGTAAAAAAAAAAAAAAAAGATAATAGACTTGTATGGCTCTAAAATTTTAGTCGACAAAACACAACCGTGACGTATGAAATGAGCCGTGTCGTGACTTCTAAGTTTTAGTTAGATTGTCTTGTTCATTTAAAATTAGTAATCCTCGTATAACTGGATAGCATTCCTTCCACCACACACTCTGTGTTTTCTTATTTTGGTATTAATAGTGTTATAATTGAAACAAATTTTTATGTTTAAATTTATTTTTGTCTAAGTACATCGTTTGATTACTCTTTTTTGCAATTTAAAAAAAAAAAAATTTATATGACATGCCACACGTCTAATGGTAATAATATTATTATTTTAATTACAGGAAGTTGTCAAGCACTAAGAGCATGGACAACAATAGTCTAAAATGTGCGATTGATCATATTTTGGATGCACAGCAGAAGGGAGAGATCAACGAGGACAACGTACTTTACATTGTCGAGAACATTAATGTTGCAGGTACTCTTTTTTTTTCGGTCTCTTCCCCACCTGTCCTCTCTTCATCTTTACCTGCTAAAAGTTTGGTTGCTTTAGGGGCGTTTGATTGCAAAATTTTTATCAAAAAAATTATCAACTTTTGATGTTTGTATGTTTAACAACTCACTAATTTTTGTCACTTTGTTACTTTGCTATAATAACTTCTCAACTCAAAAATTATTAAAAATTACTAAAAGTTACTAAAATATATTAAAAGTTATTAAAAATTTTACCAAACACTCAAAAGTTATAAAAAATTACTAAAAATTGTTACTTATTTCACGAAACACACTAAAAATTATAACTAATAACTTTTGACAAAAAATATAAAAAAATTACTAAAAATTATACCTTTAAGTGCTCTTAATTTGACTTGGAATTCCAGTAGTATCAGATTTTCATAAGTATTGTGTATTGATTAAAGTTACAAAAATGAATAGGACCAATCATTGGATCAATAAAGCAAGTACCTAAACCTTTTGTTGACTTTTTGGCTTGTCAAAATTCGGACAACAAATGAACCTCCCAGGATTGGCCTTGGGCTTGCCGCCTAGAAGCGAATAAAATTATATTTAAATAATATAACATCGGTTGAATTAGTGGAATTGTTTATTTATAACCATGGTTTGAACTTTTGAAAGAGTTTGATGTCTACTAGAAATCTTTATAAGAGAAAATGGTCTAAAAGTGCCAAATGCCCGTAGTTGGGTAGTCTGACTGTTGTTGGATGAGTTGGGGTTGAGCTGTCTTTATAACAATTTGTTTCCAATTGAGTCACGCCATCGGTTCTTCTCTTTTACAAGCAAAAGAAACCATGTACTAATGTCTAAAAAATTTTACAAATTTGTTTTGCGTTGTGGATCTTCTCATCGTTGATTTGGGTTTTTCTTTTTATCGTCTGGATTTAGAATTTTGCTTTTTTCTTTTCATAACATGCATAAGTGCTTATGGGGTATTATTTGAATCGAATCTTCCATATAATATATATTAAAAAAAAAAACAAATTAAAGAAACTTTAACTTATTTAATATCTTTTTATCTTTGAATAACATGTAAATTCCACAAGTCAAATGCATTACTTGAAGGCGAAAAAATACAGAAAGGACAAAAGGGTTTGCTAAATACTAGTCGAGGATGTTGAATTTTGGTAACAAGCTTACAAATCACTCTTTTTTCTTCTCATCAATTTTTTATGTTAAGACGCTAGATAAATTGTTTATTATTATTATTATTTTTAGTTGGTGAATGGATTGATATAGGTGGTTGTAGAGGGAGATAATTAAGTGCTTATATTGGTGGAATTCCACTCTTGATTGTTGGGTTGGTTGGCAGCTCAACGTCACGTGTCTACCACCAATGAGATTTAGGTGAGGCGTTGAGTAATTTAATCATTGAAAAGGCATTTTCCAACTAACGCACCTAACCATTAATTTAGTCCCTTGGCGGCTCTAGATTGGTGTATTTAGATCCGCAGTCTGTGCTCAAGAGTAGACTTTGTTATTCTTTACTATATTCATGAATTTGATTTGGCAGTTCAAGTGATCAGAGAATGATTCTTACATTATATAGAAGAATAATAAAAGAAAGAAAGAAAGAAAGAGTGATTTAAAACAGTATTTTGTCTTGGATATTTTAGCTGGGGGAATTTCATTTTCACGTGTTGAAAGCTTTGAAAATTTTCAAATACGTAAACTTGTGCTGCTAAGTTTGGTATGCTGGAATGGAACTAGAAACTCCTCATCTTATATCAGTTTCCACATAAAAGACTGAAACTTGGAGTCCGGCATCTTAAGAAACTGTGATACAAGCACAATATACACAATTCTCATTCTTATTTCTTGACATAATACATACGATGATTCTCACCAAGTCGTTCTTATTCCTCTTCCCATTCCCAATGATATCAAACATAGCATTACTTTAGATGTAATTGATTGCATCAGGTATTTCTAGTTTTCAATTTATTAAAATGGGCTTTCCAGTCCAAGCACTCATAATTTTTTCCCCCTTCTATGCAGCAATTGAGACAACATTATGGTCGATAGAATGGGGAATCGCAGAGCTCGTGAACCATCCTCAAATCCAGAAGAAGCTCCGACACGAGCTAGACACCGTGCTCGGCCCAGGAGTCCAGATCACCGAGCCCGACACCCACAAGCTCCCATACCTGCAAGCCGTAATCAAAGAGACCCTCCGCCTAAGAATGGCGATTCCTCTCCTTGTCCCCCACATGAACCTCCATGACGCCAAGCTCGGCGGGTACGACATCCCCGCTGAGAGCAAGATCTTGGTCAACGCCTGGTGGCTCGCCAACAACCCGGAGAACTGGAAGAACCCCGAAGAATTCAGGCCAGAGAGGTTCTTGGAAGAGGAATCCAAGGTTGAGGCCAGCGGCAACGACTTCAGGTACCTTCCCTTTGGCGTTGGCAGGAGAAGCTGCCCTGGAATTATACTTGCTCTGCCAATTCTGGGGATCACTCTGGGACGTTTGGTTCAAAACTTTGAGCTCTTGCCCCCTCCGGGACAGTCCAAGATCGATACTTCGGAGAAGGGTGGACAGTTCAGCTTGCACATTTTGAAGCACTCGACCATTGTTCTGAAACCAAGATCGTTTTGAGTTTTTTTTTTTTTTGGGTGGTTCAGAAGCAATTTGATTTGGATGTGATCTGTAAATCTATGGATCTTCTAAAGACAATTCATAAGTTTGCAATAAGTATTCTTCTATTTGTGTATGGATGGGGTCGTCGTCTTCTGATAATGAGAAGCTGAACTTTTCATTCCCCCTCTTGGCAAATCTAGCTGGGCAATGCTAAGTTATAAAATGATGCTTTGAAATTTGAAGTAGATGCAATATATTTTAATTTTTCCCTTTCCATTAGGAAAATTTCTTTGAAAATTTGTACAATAATTTAAAATGCGTTATGGGTTTCTTGTTTTTTGTGCATGTGTGAATAATATTATTTAATTACCAAGAAGATAGTAGAATATAAAAATTAATAATGAAAACTTTTTTTTCTTTTTGGAAAAATATCCATCCATTTGTATATTTTGATGACGAATTTGATACGAAAGATTAGACATTAAAATCATGTAAAATATCATTAGTATCAGAATTAAAACAAATAAAAAGGGTAGAGTTGATATTTTAACCAGTATAGTGGACTTTAGATTCCAATTCTTTTTCTTTTTTCATACTGGTGGGCCCTTTCCAACTTTTAACAAAAAGACTTTTTCATTGATATTTTAATAAATATGCTTTTAAGACATTTGGGCTTCCAAAAAAAAAGGCATTATAAGATTAAAAGGATCAATCATCCCAAAACTATGACTCATTTCTTGCTACAATATCTCCGAGGGCGTTTGGCTCACGACTTTGGCATACATGCTTTTCTGAATGGATTAGGTTGGCTGGCTTTTTGAAAAGACCTTTTTTGCAAGTTTCTATTAGTGTACAAAATCTTTTTCTTTCTCTTGATTTATATATACTGCTCTCAATTTAAAAAATAAAATAAAATTTACTTTTAATTTCATGCTTCCGTAAATGATAAATATGTTTTTTTACAAGATGCTCCCACTCTTTCCTTAGGGTGTGTATGAGTCGGTTCGATTTGAATTTATACTTAATCAAGAACCGGACAGATGAACCAGAACTGAATCAAACCAATTTTTTTTTCGTTTACAAAATTTTAGACCTAAAAATGAACCGATTTTAAGTTGGACCCAAATCAAATGGAATAAAAAATATTGGATCGGTTTAGTTTGGGTTTCGGTTCAAGTCAATTTGGGTTGGGTCAGGTTTACTTTCAAGTTGGATCAATTCATTACACATTTCTCACCTAAAATAAAGTATAGGAAGCTGACAAGGCAAATCAACTAAAAAATAAAAATTAATTACTGTTAATTACAATCTATAATAAAATACAATCCATAATATCACTAAAAAAAAAATACAATCTCATAATAAAATGTACACCAAATTGTTTGACTGCTATGCTTGTTCAAATTTATTCCTTCATTAGCATTTTGCTGACTCTGTTTCCTTTTTGGGAAAAAAAAAAGAAATAGGCCAATTTAATTACAAACTTTCATATAAATTCATTCTTAAATTACCCTTTAAGAATTGATTTGAACACAACAATGCTAGTATTTGGGGCCATGGGATGGCTGTCTACATTCCCACGCAAGAAGTAACATATGAAATCTTTTATATAATCTCTACTTGAGCTATGTCTTGTTGGATCAAATTTTGCGTAAGCAAATCTTTTATATAATGTTATTTTGTTTTATATGTTATATAAATGCTATATATTATTATATTATATATTTTTTTAGGTTAATTCGGATTAATTCAGTTTCAGTTCAATTTCGATTGGATTCGAATTGAATATTTACTAACTCGAGAATCAAATCGAAAAAATTAATTTATTATTTTTTAACTCAAAATCAACTTGAAAATAGTATAAACCCGAATCAAAATAGTCAGATTAGTTCAGTTTTTTAAGTTGTTTGGTGTTTTTTACACCCTTACTCCTCCCCCCTTCTCACTCCACATAACTCTCCTTGTGTAAAATACATACACAAATTATTTTAAATAGATAAAAATTACAAACTAAAATATTTATGTTATTAAAATTAATTAATTAC
Source organism: Vitellaria paradoxa (assembly GCA_019916065.1). Taxonomy (NCBI): domain Eukaryota; kingdom Viridiplantae; phylum Streptophyta; class Magnoliopsida; order Ericales; family Sapotaceae; genus Vitellaria; species Vitellaria paradoxa. The sequence goes on along the minus strand of CM034244.1, from coordinate 9,034,280 downwards.
AATTAAGATAATAATTTACAATTAAAATAATTTATTTTATGAGATTAAAATTTTTTTAAGGGTCTAGCTAACCTGTGCCCTAAAGGCTAATGTTAAAGAAGTTGAAAGTATTAATTATAAATTTACCGTTACACCAATTTTCACCTTTTTCAAACAATTCAAAAATAACTAATTTTCTTAGTTTCTACACACCAAAAAAAAAAAAAAAACACCAAGATATTAAATACAACTAATTAATAAATACAATTAAATGCACAATTATGTAAAATTTAAGGTCAAGAAATTAAATGCACCTTGACTAACCTAAGGATATATGTTTACATTTGTCTTTCTTTTTTATAATAATTACATGTTAAAATAATTTATATTACTAAAATAAAAATTACAATTAAAATAATAACTGGACCCCTTACACGGTCCCCCCTTCCCGACCATCAAAAACTGTTGAATCACTTGTTTTAATTGTTAAATCTTTGATTTATTATTGAAACTTACAAAATTTCATTTAGATAAATTCATATTTAAAAAAGATTGGCAAAAATTTTTTTAAAAATTTATTAAAATTTCTCAAATCAGCTGTTTACAAGAAAAAGTCTTACTATTAATTTTAACCCATTGAAAAATCATCCACTGTTAGTATTAAGAGTTCAATTACCATTGATTTCAATTCATCGAAGAAATGAATTATTATTTTCGGATTGTTACTTCTCTCAAGAATTTATCTAAATAAAATTTTGCAAGTCTCAAAAAATTGTACTAAAATTTCTCAAATTAGTTGTAGGAGTGCAGGGAGAAGACTTGCCATTAATCTTAAGCCCGTTGAAAAATCATCCACTATTATCCAACTGGCATTGATGTCAATTTACCGAAAGCCCCATTGATACAAGTTGTTATAATAGTAATAATAATTTATTTTTTTTCCCGACATCTTTGTCAATATCTTGCTTAATAACTAAGTATTCTTTCGACACCAAGCCAACGTATGAAAGTGAAAAATTTCAATATCTTACTTAATAACTAAGTATTCTTTCGACACCAAGCCAACGTATGAAAGTGAAAAATTTCAATATCTTACTTACTAAGTAAGTATTCTTTCGACACCAAGCCTGACGTATGAAAGAGAAAATTTTTCATGTCTTCAATCAACCTGCTCGCATCTTATTTGAACCTTTAAAAGGTTGTAACAATGGAGTAGATAAATTCCAAAAAAATACTTTACATTAGCATAAACTAATCCTTAGGCTGCATTTGATTTATTAAAAAAATTAAAAATTTTTTATTTTTTATCTCATTATACAAATTACAAACTCTCAACTTCTCTCATTTTCTATCTCTTTTTTCTATCTTACTTTTTGTTCCCGCAGACGCGCTCTATCCAATCAGTGAACATCCAATTAATATAATTAGTAAAAATAATAATAATAATAATAATTATTATAAAATATAATTTATCTTAAATATTATAATCAATTGACTAAAATTATTATTCAATACAAAATATAAAAGCTTGGTGACAAACAAAATAACATAAAATTTTACAAATAAACACAAATTACCAGATAATAAAATTTAAATTTTTCATTATACGAATTACGAAATATTTACTTTTACAATTTTATTTTATTTTATATACTTTTACACAATTTCAAACACACCCAAAAACAAATAAAACCATAATGAAAAGCTTATGAGTGAAAAATACAATTTATCTTATATTTTCTAATTACTCTAATTTCCTTATTATAAAGATATTTATTAAAAAATTAATTAGCAACCCAAAAATACAAGCTTAAAATGGGGCAAAAAAGAAAAGAAAAAAAAAAACAGATCTAACACAACTGGCATCTGAATGGAGTAAATGATATGGTTTAAAAAAAAAAAAGACTGTGTTTGGCATAAAATTTTTTTTTTGAAAATCTCTATAAATCTTTGTTAACTTTATATCACATTAATTTTTTTTTCACTGCACGCATTACAAATCTTTAATTTATCTTAATTTATCTCATTTTTTTTTACTCCAAACAAACATAAAAGAATAATCATGTTCGATTGTGAGTTTTATGAGAGAAAAAAAAGACCCAAGAGTCTAATTTTTTCATCCGTCTAAAGATCAACGAAAATAGAGGGGGTAAAACTTATTCATAATAACAATGAATATATATATTTTTTACATTTCTTCCAAACTCTCAGATGAATAAGAGAGAGAATCAATATTTTTTTCCCTAAACTTTCAAAAGTACCAAAAAAAGGGGAAAAATCACCATGCTTCCTGTATTTAGAACATCATTATAAAAAAATAAATAAATAAACAAATGAAAATGCAATAGAAAAAAAAAAAGAAATGTGGGTCGTATCCAGGCCCCCAAATCAAAGCCGGAAGGGCGTCAGAGGGAGCAGACATGAAGACCCAAATTCAATTTCTGTGCACATCACCATGCTTTCTTCATCATTATCATCCAGAGCATCGGCTTATTGTACACAGATCATCACCATCATCATCAACATCATCCAAAATAACACACAAACTCAAGACGACTTTCATTCAAAAAGAAAGAAAACCCAAAACAAAAACACAAAGCGAGAAAGAGAGAGGGCCGCAACCTGATTTTATCGGAGTAACTAACACGGGAACGCTTGTTTTCCCTCTGATCGGATTTATATCTATAGGCGGCTGAGAGACCTGCTAGGGTTTTACTTCTTTCTCCCTGCGAAAATACGAAAAAGCCGCTCTTTTGATCCCAAACTACGAAAGTACCCCCCGGGGTAAGGCGGTAAACTATCTTGGGCTGCGTTCATGGGCTTAGCTGTTAATCCTGAGCCCAGTTCGATCCGTGTCTTTCGGGCCCAAACTTAGGTCTCTCTTCTTTCACAAATGAACCGCTATTTTATGATGAAATTTTATTTTCTATATTATAATATAGATTTTTATTATCTATCTTATAACCGTTGATTTTTTAAGGAATTTTTTGGAAAGTTTAAATCCAAATTTATTATAACTTTAAATTATTTAAATATAAATAAACACATGTCATAATGGTATTAGTTACGATAAAATAAATATAGAAAAGTAAATATAAATATTAAATGCTCTTTAATATAAATAGTAGTAATTTTAGAAATCACGTGGCGTATGACATTTTCAAAAATTAATTCTAAAAAAATTTCAAATTTGGAACTCCGATTTTTAAAAACAATAATATTAATTAGAGGGATGCAGTTTGGATTTAATTTAAAACACACAATATTAGGAGTTATTTGGTTTGTTTTTTCATTTTCTGTTTTTTTGTTTTTATTTTCTATTTTTTGTTTTGATCTCATTTTTTATTTTGTGCTTTTAAAAATAAAAAAAATAACTCAAAATTCATTTAGGGGTCATTCGGTTTATTTTTTTCTTTTCTATTTTCTGTTTTTGTTTTCTATTTTCTGTTTTGAGTTCATTTTTCATTTTATACCTTTAAAAATAAGGAAAATAGTTCGAAATTTATTTGGTTACTTGTGTTTTCAAAATTTATTTTCGAAAACTGAAAATAAGTTTACACATAAAATGAAAAATGATAAAAAGTCGTTTTGAGAGTTTTTAAAAAAAAAACAAAGAAAATCTCAAAATAAAAAAAACATAGTATTTTTTTGTTTCCTCATTTTGAGTTTTTAACACATAAAACGAAAACAGAAAATAGAAAACAAAAAAGGTAAACCAAATACCACTTTAGTTACTTGTGTTTTCAAAATTTGTTTTCGAAAACTGAAAATGAGTTTACACATAAAATAAAAAATGATAAAAAGTCGTTTTGAGAATTTTTAACAAAAAGCAAGGAAAATCTCAAAACAAGAAAAATAAAGTTTTTTTTGTTTATTCATTTTGAGATTTTTAACACAAAATAAAAACAGAAAATAGAAAACACAAAAGAAAACCAAATGTCACCTTATCTTTTAGAAACATTAATATTTTATTGTTAAAGTTATTAAGAAAAATCAAAGTGTATTAAACTAACCTATTCAGTCTAGTACCCTACCCTGGATTTTGAATATATTTAATGTTATTATATGAATGAAAAGAATATCAACAAAATTTTGAAGAGAATTTGGCTAAGAAAAATTTTATTACTCAAACATCAAATTACAAGAAAATTCTTACTAAAAAATATAGAAACAAAATAACATAAAATTATTGGAATATTTTAACTTGATACTTAAGTTAATTAATAAAAAAGTTAAAAAAGAAATTTAGAAATTAAGAATGACGGTTTCTGTAAGATTTCATTAATCAAAATCACACACTATTTTCTTGTTCTTAAAACTCCAATGTCCCGCCTTCCGCTCTGCATCACATCAGTTGACTAACTATTTTACATTCAATTTTAATTCAAATTAATTTAATAAAAAAAAACATAAGTGTAACTTGAGTTGTTACAAAAATATTAAAGTTAGCATTTATATAATTTAATGAAAATAGATTTTATTGATAAATGTAATTCAAAATAAAAAAATCACGTGTTGATATTTTTATTTCTAGCTTATACATGTGTGTGTGAATTAAGGTAAATTAAGAATAACTTGTGGTTGAGTGGTAAAAGCTTCTCAGCCTTCTCATCGACCCGGGTTCGACACCCGGGGTGCCCCACTTTCCAATAAAAAAAAAAAACAGTGAATTAAGGTAAATCGAGAGGCGATATCAAAGTGTATGAACCTCTGGCCCTTGCCAATGATGTGTGGCATTAATCATGGTGTATGGACCTCTGACACTTGCACTATTCATTATTTATTCTTTGTCTTACCAATAAAAGATCCCTCCAGAAATCCCAAGCAGCAATAATATACTGTGAATTTATGACCTTCTCAGTTGTCCTTCACAAGGACATGCAACTTGCAAGTTAGGTAACATGTTAAAGCATGTGCTTGGTGAATGGTGATTCAATAAACGGTGAAAGGTGTACCAAACTCTTCATCTTTATGCCTTCAGCTGGCATTCATGCAGAATAGCATATGGGTAAATTAAATGGAAAGTAAATGTCACACCGGAAATAGAAAGTTTGCTATAAATGAGAACTCAAAATAGGTGAAATTCATTTTCCTGCTTAAACAGAAAAACCTTTTTTTTTTTTTTTAAGTCATGTCAGACACTGGTAGTAATTGATGGGTTTGTGAATGAACAACGTTTTCATTTATGAGCCCATGAATAGATCACTGTATTTAGCTCTGCATTCTTTTTCCTGTAGCTTCTCAGGTGTTTCTCCCATATATGTTCTGCTGCCCTCTCTTTCTGAGCATACTAAATTTACCTTCCCAAGCATAGCCGCTCACTAGTTGGATTGCCAAATTTCATCATGTGACATCTCAACTTCTTAACATCGGACTGTTGCAGAGGTTTCAGCATGAACTCTTGAGCTCCTTCATCCAAGCATCTACTTGAAACAATAAAAATAAAAAAAAAATAAAGTAAATAATAGGAAATTAAATACTCACATCTAAAAGACTAATACTAAGAAGAATTTACCAAAAAGAGTTGTCAGGATTACATAACAATGATATTCGTGCAATTAAAAATGTATCTTCATGAATTCTTTTTCTTAAAGTGATATACATACAAATTGTCACATCTTTCTGATAAATCTTACCGGTCGTATAGAATTACTCAATTAATAAATATGAAAAATACTATTCTATTAGAAAGTGCAACTATAATTAGGTGGCAATGGTAGTCTTGTAATAAAGTTTATTGTTTCCAATCGATAAATCCACAACTGTTTCGTATTATTGTAATTAATCCTAAAATATATTTGTGTGCTAAAACAGGATGAAGTTTAAGAGCAACAATTACTTTTTGATTCGAGTTGGGACATTCTCGGATGAAACTATCACTACTGGTATCTCCTTCAGGTCTGATGATTCCTGTTTTCCACAAGAAAAAAAAAAAAAAAACGCCTTGTATATTATCTTGCAGTGAGTAACCAAGTCTCAGTTCTAAGCATTGGTGAGCATGTAATGCATCTAACAACACATTCCCACCAATGCCATGTGAATTGTTTTACTTTTTGTGAATGTTCGATATATTACCTTGACTTTTTTAAGTAGCTCATACCCCGTCATTCCCGGCATACAATAATCAGTAATTATCAAATTTACTTTTGAATCCTGCAAAATTTGTTTGGTTGCCAAGAAAAAACATAAGAAATGCAGTTTCTTATCCAATGCAGGATCAGAAAATGCTTACGTTTTTGTTGATGGTGGATTGTCCATCTCCTACGCCGAGAAATTCCAATGCCCTTTGCCCATTCTCTGCTGTAGTCACTGCATAACAATTTCTTTTCAGTTCTATACCAGATCAAACAATAAAAATCCAAGGATAATGACCCTGAAATTGACTGAGTTTAATCCCCCTCTTTTCAACTAGTTTGGTATATTGTTGGGCTTGATGAGCAACTGATATCAAGCAAAATAATAAAGGTTAATTCACTGGTGTCAAATTGTTTGCTGCTCAAGATTATGAACCCTCGCTGGGGTTCATGAGAGGGTTCATAAATATAGTGTTGAACAATTTGTTCACATATATATCCATCATAAACAAATACATAAATCAAGATATGACAAAAATGAATGGAGTAAAAGATTTCATGCAGTCAACTTTAATTAGTTTGGAACTAAAGTGTTGTTAAGTATACGTGAACAAAATATTGATGGTAATTTAAAAAAAAAAAAAAAAAGAATCAATTTAGGAGTGAAACAAGTTGGTCAAGCATGAAACCTAACATATACAAGTGAAAAAAAAAAAAAAATTGAATGTAAAGAAAGAGACGAAAGTGATTTTCTAATTATACCTTTATACGCAGAGTTAGCCAGAAGCCTTTCAATGAGCTTTCTATCGACCAAACTGTCATCCACAGCTAAAACATGCGGTCTCTCCTCATTGTCCAGATCCTTGGTTGATGATGAAGATGAACAAGTCATTTTTGTTTCCTTTCCCTAAAATCCAAACAAACCTATAGATTTTACGGGGAAAGAGAAAAACTAGAAACTGTCGAAAGATAACCAGACAAAGAATCACCAAAAGGAAGTTTCACTGACAAACACAAACCCAACCCCCAGAAGGCTCAAAACGTGTATGAATCAAAACTAGATGGGTAGGGGCTGTAAAGCCTGAAATATATAGGATAGAAGGCAATATATAGATGCGTGCATATATATATATATGTACATAGAATGATACAAGTACCCATGTATATGTATTGGTGAAGAAGGTGGAAGAGTATGAGATCGTGACTTACAGATATTTCGTGATCTTTTGGTCTCATTGGGATACGATTGCAGATGAAGCAAACAACAGAACAAGACCCCCCCTCTCTCTCTCTCCTCCTTCCTAACCCGTTCACCTTCCAGTATATACTCTCACGAATCAGATCAATATTCAGAGATCCTCCAGCTCAGTTCTGAATCCATTCTTTTTTTCTTTTATCTTTTCCCTTCAATTTATACCCATTATTATTACTATTTTCAATTTTCAATTTCCGTACAAAGTGCTTGTTGAAAGAGCTAAAGATTTAACCTGTTCGTTTTCCCTATAATTACTAAAATTATCCATCAACCCAGCATTTCAAAAGCCATATATCAACCTTTCTCCAATAAAAAAATATTTTACCAATTTAATGTGAATATGCTTGGCTAAATCGGGAATTTAAATGTGATTAATGTGCTATGGTTGCTTCCTAATAGTAGAACTTACTTAAAGTTGACCTATAAATTGGGTACGATAAAACTCTCAAAAAGGAGGTCCCTTTTTATGCAAGGATTTGATCCTGATGAACTTGAATTTGGGATCACATCGTGCCGAGATTCATCCTTGTATATTTTCTATGACTTAGTCAAATTAAACAAATCCTACAAGATTTTGCAATCTACATAGGACTGCCTAAATCAGTTGATTTAAATCTTTGAAGAGATATTCTAATTCCTAAGCCAACATAATTTTAGATATGCAACTTTGTTGGAATATTCTCTTATATGCTTCTTCTCCCTCTGCCTTATTTCAAACCTAAAAAATAAATAAATAAAGGGAAATTAAAGAGCAAGTATTATTGCTTTCCAGTCCACTCTATGGTCAGAGAAACCCCAAATTTTGATATATGAAGCTGTTAAGGTGATTATGATCAATTACAACCAATAGATATACTCAATGATGGATTTGGACCTGAAATCAAAGCTTGGTTGTTGAGGCAGTGGTCAGAAAGCAAAGGTCGAGGCAGGGGCATGACCAGCTGAAGCTCAGAAACTCATCTTTAATTTGCAATTTTGCCCGATTATTCAAAAATTGAGACCCCTATACATGAAGTTCTAAGTTTGCTCCTCCATTTATGTATTTATTTATCTTTCACACAGCTCTGTATGAAAGTATGAGTAAGCACACTTACATTATCAATATCTAATATACATTCTTTCCAAACTGTTGATAAAGCAGTATCCTAAAGCACCGGATCTTCTATATTATCAACAGAAGATATGTACAGCAGTAAATTTTTTTGTCTGCTTAAACTTCCTTCAATACTGAAAAACCAGCTTTAATTTTTTTTTTTTTTTTTTTTTTTTTGTGGGCAGAACCTTCAAAAAATATAGAATTGAAAAGGTTTCGTTTTTGGAAATAGAAAGATTATGGTATTCCAGAGGAAAAATAATATATATACATATATATATATCGCTTGCTTAAAATGGGGAAAGAATCTTGGATTTGTGCCTGGTTGAGGCTCCAGTAACTTGATGAAGAAGAAAACTTATTCTAAGGTTTATCAAAGTCTAATATGCACATACATATATCAAACATAAGGTTTATCATATGCAATTTCTATTTGGATCCAATCCTAAGCCAACCGAGTAAGCCAGCAAAACTAACAAGCGAATAAGCTTATGTTTCAAAATTAAATTGACCTTTCAAATCACTAGAGGAAACAGAACTTGCATTATTTGATGGCATCCATAAGCCTCGTGTGAAGACGAAAGAAATCCATTTTACTGCATTTCCTTCCACACTTCCAATGGGTCCATTTCCTCGGATGCACCTGAAGAGCTCCCACTTTCTTAAGCAGAGAAATTTTGGAAGGATAAAAATAGTCTTGACCTGAGGAGGCTTCTGCGTTGAGATTGAGTTCGGTTGTTGCCTCCTGAAGTAACATGATTGGGTGCATTAGCCTGGACAAACTCCACGAAAAAAAAAATGGAAACATATAGAACTCATGACCCAAGTAAGAAAAGAAAGTTAAAATTTTTAGCAATGGCTGCAAATGTCTAGCTTCCCATCAATTACTCTTGACATAACTGAAGAGTTTTGAGTGCAGCATTACAAAATGAACTTGGTCAGCTACATCTATATGGTGAGTGGCAACTCTTTCACATGCTATTCCAGAGCAGCATAACCAGCTCATTAACAGAATTACCCAACAAATTTTTCAGGGGATGAAAAAAAAACCCCATAAATTCACTTCAAACCAGCTGAATGTTATACCTGAAGACAAGCAAAATTTTGGCCAATCAAATATTATCAAGCATCAGACAAAAGCCCAATTAAATTGACAAATCATATCTTGTCACGTGTCTCGTAAAGGATTTCAACAAAATTACATGCCCGAACGAATTACAAGCTGCCATGTGAAAAAATGATGCAGTCTAAAGATGACAAGACTTAACCAATTAAATTAAGCCACTTGTCAACAGGCCCATTGCTAAAGAAAATTATTATTTCTTAATTTTTATCTCTTAGAAAGTAAATAGATATGAGATAATTATTTAAAAAGTATAATACTATTTTAACAATTTGATTTTTTTTATGTAATAAATAAAATAATGAGATAATTATCTTGAAGAAATTAAGTTATATTGTGGTTTTCTCCTACATATCTCTGAATAGAGGTCACTACCAAAGAGAAAGAGACATTCTTAGACTCTGCTGAATCAAGTTGCCAAAACTCCACAGACTCTCAAGCATAAAAAATATTAAGTGTTGGTTTGAGATCAAGCCCTCGCATCAACGTTTCGAAAAGAAAAATTAGAGAAATTTATTTCTTTGATTAGAAATTTAGATATTATATTCCATTTTTCACAAATCAATAAAAAATTATTTGTTCCTGTAATTTTCTGTATTTATTTTCAAACACAATTTATATGTACAGTACCATTCCTAATACGTATTAGAAAATGTTAATATATATCTAATATGATTATAATATATCTCTATATAAGGTGTAGAGTTTGATTAGAATAGGTACATTAGAGTTTGATTAGAATAAGTATATAAAATATGTGTTTTATTTAATTTCTAATTCTCATCTTATAAATAGGATTAATTCCCATTACAATAATATGCAAAATATACATACCTTTCTTCTTTTTCCTTCTTGTATCTTCTTTCTTTTACCTAATAGGAAATATCAAAGGTGCTTATGCAGGAACTACAAGGAATTAGCTAATTCGGTAGGAGTTGAAGGCTATTGAATTTGGCGGTAACAACACTAGATAAATTAGATGGAGTTCCATAAGAAGGCTTTTACCTTGCCAAGAAGACTTCCCATTGCCTGCATCTGATCCCTTAGGCAGAACTTTTTCTGTTCAGACAACAAAATAATTACTGAAGGAAAACCCAGCATGGCGACCTACAGGAAATCAATGGGCACAATTCAAAGGACCTAATTGAGAAACAGAAAAGGAGTAGCGCAATCAATGGTCAAAACTGCACAAAATCCATCGACGATAATGCACAAAATCGCAATTGAAGCAATTTTCATTGAATATTGATCAGACATCGCAAGTTTTGCCTTAGATCAATTAAAGAAAACCAAAAAAAAAAAAAAACACATCTGTACAAAATGAGCAAGGATAACAAGGGAAGATAGGCCGTTTCTATATATATATATATATATATTTATATTTTTTTTCCTGCTTGAAATTAAAATGAACTTTAAAGGAATGTTTAGATCAGGGCTCTTCAAGATCCGCGGTGAAAGAATGGATGGGTTTCGGTTTCGGGGTCTAATGAAAAGGGCTAAATCGTTTTCTTATTTTTTATTTTTAAAAAAGGGCGGGAACCCTTTTCCAAGGTGTTTTTTTTTTCCCTTTTTTTTTTCAGATCAGACCAGAAAATTGGTAGATTTTATACGTGTTTATTATTCCATTTAAGGTTGGTTAGCTATATATATATATTCATATATATAATTTTTTTTTTAAATTTTATAGAGCTGTTTTTCATTAAAATTTAATTTTATTTTTAGAACTTGTAGTTTTAACTTTTAGATATGTTAATCGTATTTAAAAAAAATTATATCATTTTAATAGAAATTAAAAAAATTAAAAAATTCAACTTTTTGATTAATTTTTTATCAAAATGGATCCAAAAATATATGAAAATTTTAAATTTTTTTTTCTGAATTCAATTAACATGCTTAAGAGTTACATTTTTTTAAGAAGAAAATCAATTTTTGTGAAAAAAAATCATATAGACTGATTTACAATTGTTTTAAACCAAACCAAAAATTTGTATGTTTATTAAAAGTTTATTTAAGTTAACACCATCAATATACACCTACCTAGGAGATAATCACTTGTTTCTCAAAACAAGAACAAAAGCAAGATTAATACTTTCATTAAATTAAAAGTGTTTACTGCCTCAACAATTTTAGGTTGCATTTGGAGTGTTAAGAATTATTAAAAATTTGTACAAATATCTATAAAATTTTATAAATTTTTTTCTTAATTATGTAAATCTTTATAAAATTTCTACAAATTTCTATAATCCAAACAAATTCTAATGGAGGGTCCGTTTGGCACAGCAAAAAATAACAGAAAATAGCAAAAAATGTGATTTATAAACTTTTTAACACTTGGCGTGTAGTTATTAAACCACATTTTTCAGATATGAATAATGAAACTTTTTGACTTTTTACGTTAATTTTTTGGAGAGATAAATTGTTCGAGCGATTTTTTGGTTCCGTCGGAATAGTTTATATAAGAATTTATTGAAAGTGATTGAAACATTTTTGAGATTTATAGAAAAGTTATTGGAGTTTGTGAAATATTATTGGGATCTGTAAAAAATTTATCATAATTTATAAAAATTTGTTAGGATATGTTGATGCATATAAATTTATAGAAATTTTACGAAATATAAAGAGTACAAAATATGTTAGAGATTTTCAGTATTTTCTAAAGTTATTTTTGTTGTGCCAAATAGATCCAAAATCTTTACAAATCTCTCCAAATTTTGTGCACATCAAAAAAATCTATGAAAAATGTGATTTAGTAACACGAAATACAAGGAGTGCAAAATGTATTAATAAAAAATATATTATTAAAATATATACTTTTAAATAAAAATATTAATTATAAAAAATAATTTTATCATAGATTAATATTTCAATAATAAATAATTCTAATAGTGAATTATTGTTTGCTAAAAATTAGTTTTATTTTGATAAAATAATCTAACAAGACAAATAAATTTAATTTATTTAAATAAATTATTTATTTTATTAAATTATATTAATACTATTGATTTTATTTTAATAATAAATTATTATTTATTAAATATTATTTTGATCAACTAACTTAACAATTAATTAATTTTAGTTTGATTAAATAATTATTATTTTATAATATTTATTATAATTATTTATAGGAGATTGTTGTTTAAAGTATTACATGGGGGTAAAAAAATATTTTATAAGAGTAATAAGAAAAGAGTAAAATTTTTTTTTCATTATCTTCCATTACTTGCCTCTCTCCTGGAGTAAAAATTTATCCCCATATGGAAGTAATTATTAACTCAAACTAATTGTTATCGTCGTCATCCAAACTAATATAATGAAGAATAAAAATTACCCTATTAAAATTTACTTTCCGTTACCCAAAAAAAAACATCTCCTTAGTAAATTTTGGCTTTTTTTTTTACAATTTTTCCTGTGTTTGGTAAAGTAAATAATAATTTTTAGTAACTTTTTACAACTTTTTGGCATTTCATAAAATTTTTGACAAATTTTAATAATTTTTAGTAATTTTTATCAACTTTTATGGGGTTGATAAAAATTTTAATAACTTTTTAGCAAAGTAAATTATTGTAACAAAACAGAAAAAGAGCCAAATTTTATTTTGTCAAACACCAATTTTACAACTTTGGACTATTTTTGCACAAAATTGTACTTCCAGACGAGGTCTAAGCTTCAAGCGATTTAACGAAATAATTTGTTGAATAACAAATTTTGATACTACTTTAAAAAAGAAATTTGAAACTCTCATAAACTTGAACTGATGTATATGCTACTACTACTATTCCTATTATTATTATTATTATCATTAAGGTGTTTCTTACCTTGCAAAAAAAAATTATTATGAAGATGCCTTATAAGGTAAATTTCTCCTACATGCATATATGGGTGTTTATTTTTTAAAATATCGCGTCTCGGAAATAATTACAATCGGTCAATCTTTGAAGAAATAAACAAGAAGTGCTTGAATATATACATTGTGTATATGACCACTTTATAAGTCAATAATAATCCTCGATATTACCAACCTCGTTTACAAAACCAACGTAGCTCCGGTTGGAGTTATATAAAATAAAATAAAATTTTATAAATTTCTATAAATACAAATTACGAGATAATAAAATTTAAATTCTTCACTTACTGTACGAATTATAAAATATTTATTTTTATAATTTTATTTTATTTTATACACTTTTATATAACTTCAAATACACCCATAATTTAAAGAAACACCTGGATGCTATTTCAACAAATTTATTAATTTCAAGCCTTCAGCTTTAATTTTAAAATTTTGGGGTCTCCATGGCCATTTTATTTTTCATTTTGACCTTTACTTTAAAGCAATTAATTTTATTTTTATCTATTTCGATTCTTTTACTGTTAATATAGTTTATTTTCCATGCAACTTTTAATTTTGTAATTTTCACCCTAAAATTAGCGAGTTGAAATGAATTTATATTTTCGTATTTTTATTTAGAAATTGATGAATTAGAATTTCTTTCACAAATAAAATTATAACTCATATCACCTAACTAATGCTTTTATTATCTTAAATCTATATAATTTTAACACAGTCGTTTATTGCTCTAATTGTTAATATTTTTTTGCACAAACTTTTTTAACATGCCATGTGAGATGTTAATTTTTTTTATGAATTTATGTAGAAAATATGAGATTATGTGATATAAACCAAATAAATAAAAAGATTTACCGAAATGATAGCTACGAATTGAAATGATAAAGCCCTCAACGGCCTCCTCACCCACCCAGATTCAACACCTGGGGTACTCACCCCTCCCCCACTTACCTATAAAAAAAAAAAAAAAAGAAATGACAACTACAACTAGCTTGATGGGGGTTTTAAAGTCTAATACTTAAATTGAAGTTGTGGCATACATTAAATATTAGTTTTATTAAATTTTTTTTTTTGGCAATATGAGTTGGTAATATCACATCAAAGATTATAAATTGTGCATGCGGATGCATATGTATTGGAACTAGTCTTCCGAGACCATGTCAAATAGACTCCAACCATGAAAACCCAGGTCAAACAACCCTCTCAACCTCCTCCAAATTATCTTTCCCATTTTCTTCAGCTGCTACTCAACAAATAAATTTTTATATTTTATTTCACTTATTTATTAAATAAAATTACACAATTATTTTTATTTTTTTAATAAAATATATCGTATAGTTTTATTACTATAAAAGAAAATTGTATACTTTTTTTAATAAAAAATAAATTAGAATATAAGAATCTATTTGTGGCGTACAAATAAGACTACTTTTTTTTTTCAGATTACTAGGAACTCTTCTGCTGCTTATCTTCCTACAACTTCACTCAACAATCTTCAACCTCTCGTTGGTTGATGTCATCCAACTGGTACTCTTTTGCAACTCATCTTCCTACTACTTCACTCAACAATGATGGCATCAAGCTTAATAACTGAAGATTTATAATCATATTCTATGGAAAACACAATTTGTCCCTCAACCGAAAGGGCCAAAACTTGTTTAATGTATATGTTGATCCGTCTAGCTACAATTACTTGTCGTCCTCCTACTTTGGTTTATACAAATATGGGATAGGTAGGAATTTGAACTAAGTGTGGATTATGTGCACGTGGCTTAGGACTACCCGTGGACAAAGTGAGTTAGGGCATCAATTGTCCAAATTCATTTGGACAAAAAGTAGGACACCGACCCACAATGGTCCGGTCTGATTGGGGGTGCGTGGGTTTAAGCTGACCCAACAAAATCGGGAACTTAAAAAACAGTAAGAGGTTTAATTACAGATTTTATTTTTATTTTTACAGTTTTTTCAGTTAATTTGTCGGTATATTTAATTTTTTTAAACAAACAATAATTTTTATATCTTGAAATTATGTTAAGACATAACTTTAAAATAATATTAGGGGTTAACATTAGGATTAGGATAACGGTGATGGTAGATCGTTAAATTTTATTATAACAATTAATATAAAAAGTTTAATTAATTTTTTAATTAAAAAATTATGAATCTTCATACATTGTTAAATTAAATTTACCCAATGTTTTAACCCACTTGTCAAACTATTTTTACCAAAATAACTTTCAGGCGGCATTTGGAGCTCTAAAAAACAAAAAAAAAAAAAAAGTGTGATTTGAGTAACTTTTAGACATTTAGAGTTCAACTATCAAATCACATTTTTCAGAATGAATAGTTCCGTTTGAACAGATTTTTTCTCCGTTCCAATAGATTTATACCATAACTTTTTGATATTATTGTAAAAAATTTTTAAAATTTATAAAAATGTTATTTGAATTTATGGAAACATTAGTGAAATTTGTAAAAAATTTATTGAAATATGCAGAGATATATAAATTTATAAAAATTTTATAAAATACAAGTCAAACAAAATGTGTTAGACATTTAAAGCTTATTTGGTGTCCTATAATCACCGAAAATCTTTAAAAAAAATTCTGAAAATCTCTTTAAAACAAAATTTGGCCATTCGTAGGCTTTGTTGTGCATGAACTAAATTCCAAGCAGAGCCACCATTGGGGTGCGAAACGATTGGCAGGCAAATTCTGGTGTGACGATTGATGATGGTATCTAATGACACTGGAAGCGGAAGAGATTGGGATTAACAGTTGGGTGCATGCATGCATCTCAGCCTGTGTCCTTTTCCCCAAAATCATTGCAGAGTGAGGACGCCCTCACATCACATCCACGCCCCCAACCCAACCCGCTCCCTCCTTTTTCTTCACTCTGCCTAGGCCATGCAATATGTGACAGCACTGCTGCTCTCACTTTACTGAAGTAAATCAACTATTTGGCATTTTAATAACTTCAAGGAAAGTGCAATCCTCAGCTATTGAGATCATGAATCTTCGAGGCAAGCTGGCCCAGACTCGGTACTGACTGCCATTGTTTTAATTCGAGTTTTCTTAACTCACTGAAAGATTTATTTCATCGTTAATTTTAAATTTTTAAAAATTAATTAAAATATATAATAATTTAAATTATGTAAATATTAAAAGAAAATAGGAATCTCAATTATTGATTTTTGCAAAGTTATCCATTTACTCTATCTTTGATTAAATGTAAAATAGAAAGAGAAAAGGAATTAATGTCTCATTTTCATTATTTGATTGGAGTAAAAAATAACAGGAAGAAAAAAGGGGTGAAAAATGAGTGCGGGGCTTATATATTCTTATCCTTCTAAGAGGAGAGAAAGAGGGAAGAAGGGAGAGAAAGAGGAGAGATGTGTGAAAAAAAAAAATTAAGAAAATAAGTGGGGTGCACTTTTTTTAAATATTTTTTAATTTAAAAAATAAATTATAATATATATACATACATATATATATATATATATATATTTTGCTTTTTCCCACTTTTCTACTCATAAACGTACGTTCTTCTTCACTTTCCTTTCCTCCCAGACTTGCACGGTACCCACGGGCGGAGCTACCTGAGGGCCGCTTGGGGGGGGGGGGGGGGGGGGGACCCCAGATAAAATTACTAAAATATTTTTCTTGTTATTTTAATTTTATTTAAAAATTAAGTTAATTAAAAATTAAGATATTTTAATTTTATTAAAAATTTAAAATTAACTCAAAAATTTTTAACATATAAGAAGTTTAAAAGAATTAAACTTGATATTTATTGTGAAATAAAATGTATCCTTTTAATACATTATTGCATATTTTTGTTTATACTATCAGTAAATTTAGCATATAACACAATAAATTCTATAGATAATAAAATTTAATAATAATTATATTTTTTGTAGCGAGAAATATCTCTAATAAATTTCAGGTGCTTGAACCATTAACCGTGAGAAATATATTCACTAGTTAATATTCAAGAATAATTTATTTTCTCTCTAAAAATAACATCGTTTTTCTTCTACTCTTAATTGAAAAATAAGTCGATTGTTATTTTTTCTTGGGTGCTCGGTACCCCCTCAGCACCCGGTGACCCCGTCAGTAAAAATTCTGACTCCGCCCCAACGGTAACCACTGTTTATTAACAGTTGATGGATGCTAAGCTACAATGTCTAAAAATAGAAACCATTGTTTATTTGTTTATTTATTTTAGCATTCGATTAATCAGCAGGCAAGGCAATTGTATGACTCTTCTCAGCGCGTGAAGTTACGGTTCAGGGTGATGGAAACTTAAAAAAAAAAAAAAAAAGAAAGTACCAAAGTAAAATGAGATAAATAGAGATTAAATTTATTTTATTTAATTTTTTAATGAGTTAAAATATGAGTAGCAAATAGATAGACATTTATAATAATAAATTATTTTTATTTGTTTAATTTTAGGTTTGAGATCAAAAGTTAAAAAGGTCAACTTTTGGTTTTTAAATCAAAATTATAAGTGAGCATTTGATAAGTACGTGAAAAAATTGTTGTGTGAAATGATCGTTCTGCCACTTTTGACTTTTGGTATGATTTTAATATATTATAATGGACGTCAATAATGTTAATAAACCAAAATTTTAAAAAATTAGTTACAAGAAATTAATTATTAGCTAAAAATTAAAAATAAACATGAATTTTTTTTTTATCTCAAACGGCAAGTATACCTGACCCATTTTATTATCGGTGTGTTTTAAGTGACAAAAAGTGAGATGAAATGAAATAAGTTGTGAGTTTGTAATTCGTATAGTGAGATAAAAAGTGAATAACTTTTATCGTTTTTTAATATTTTTTACTATTTTTTCAAATTTTTTTATCACTTCAAACAGAGCCTATATATATAATGAGAATCATCTATTATTGTCAATTTTGTAGTTGAAGGTTTGTTTTTTATTTTTTTTTGTTTTAAATTAATTAATTCACAAATATATTACATCATTTTAATTAAATGATCTGTTAATGAATTTATATTAATATTTATTTATTGTTGCTTATTAATTAAAAATATTTAATTACAGGATCTTGTTTACCCAAAATCAAAACAAAGAGGTTGGTAAAAGAAAGTTAAATAATAATAAAAAAAAAAGTTTACCTAAACAATTTCTAACTAATAGAACGAGGATTACAAGAGCATTAATTAGATCCCACGATACCTTAATGTTGATTAAAAATTCGCTATGGTGGCGTTTGGCTAAGTACCCAAAAAAAAAAAAAAATCTATTAAAAATTTTCAACTTTTTATATTAAATAAGAAATTAATTTTTACTAGTTTTTTTAATTTTTACAAATATTTACTAAATGTCTAACTAAAGTGCCACGCCTTAAAAATATGAAAAATTGCACTTTTTTATGAGTTAAAAGGCCTTTATAATTATTTTACTTTTAGCAAATTTAAATATTTCGACTAGACATTTTACATTTTTTACTTTGTGGTTACTATTTGTGAATGCCCATACAACGTGCGCTTGTTTGGAATTAAAAAAAAAAGAAAATTTTTGACAACATTTCAAAAATTGTTAAAAATTTTGAAAAATTTCTTCAACTTTTTTATCAAACAATTAAAAGTTTCTAAAAGTTTTTAAGAATTTTTATAATTTTTTATCAAACAACCAAAAGTTATTAAAATTTTTTAAAATTATTAAAAAATTTAATTTTTTATTACTTAAATTATTCTAGTCAACTTAGACACATCTAAATTAATTCTTTTAAATTTATACGAAATGTATAAAAAAATTATGCCCAATAACTTTTATTAAAAAAATAAAAATTATTAAAAATTCATAATAAATCCTTTACCAATTAGTGGTGCATTAATTGCTTGACGATGGTCAAAGATTCTTTATACAAAAGCGTATATATATATATCTAGTATTATTACAAAGCGATGAATTTCTCAAAGTACAAAAAAAAATTCAATACCTTTCAAAAAAAGTCGATAAATAGAATTCAGTTAATCAAATAACAAAAATTTTTCCGCCATCTTTGTTGATTTTTAATAGCTTTTCAATCACCCACATAAGTGATTTGTTTACTCTCTATTAGTGTTACAGTAAAACATTCACGCCTTGATCACAATTGTTGTAATTAATATCTCATTCGTATTGCTTCAACACTTTTTTTTTTTTAAATTTTTTGTTTCCATCATTATCTATTTATTTATTTATTTATTATTTTTTACTTCTCACTCAATACTTACAATAGTGTGCGTATAGCTAATTAATAACTTGTCATATAATCACAGATTTTATTTGTTAGTAATTAATAGCACTGCAATGGTGTGTTATTAATAATTTATTAATAGCACCGCAATTTAAAAAAAATTAATGAAAAAAGTATTGCAATTTGAAAACCATGTGGACCCATTACTTAAAAACAAATAATCGTTTAACACATTTTTTTATTATAATATTATTATAAGACTACCGCAATTAATTTATTTTGGTTCAAAATTAAAAAAAATGGTTATTTATTTTTATTAAAATTTTTCATGTGACAAATAAATTTAATAAAAAAATTGTTATTATTTGAGTATATTCCAAAAAAAAAAAACTTAAAAAACTACGAAGCATTTTAAAGGGATTTTTTAAATTTATTTCTCGTTTTGAGTAAACTTCGACACAAGTGATGGGAATTTACGAAACAGCCGGGTTGCCATATCACTGTCCGAAGAGGGCCAGATGGAGAGAAAAGGCAAGTGGGGAGAAGCGTCTTCAAGTGTCGTGCATGCATTCTTGCGCATCTGTTTGCTTTGCATGCACACACGCTTCCGCTCTCTCTCTCTCTCTCTCTCCCTATATATATATATATATATATCGATATATATATCTATATATTCTCTCCCACTCCAACCCCTCAAAAACCTTCATTGCCGTCCCAATCTTTCGTTAACCGATCGACCGACTGAGCTTCGCTGAGTTGACTTCTCTCCTCTGTCGCCAATTTGGAAGTCTTTTGGGTCAGAGCAAAACCACCACCAGTACGCACAGCACTCTGTCATCTCTGTGTATGCATGTGAATGTCGCATTCAAGATTTCATCTTTTAGATTTCTGCGAGGTGAGTTGGGGTGAATTCTTTTATGCCTCGCTTCTAAATCTTTGTTTTGTTTTTGGGATCGATTCGACGATCTTCTATGTTGTGTAGAGCAATCGAGAATAGGGGTTTTAGGGTTTTGATTTGGGTGTTCCTTTTTACTTGCATGGAGATATGTTTTAGGTTTGATTTGGGTCAATGTCAAAGATTTGCATGAACGAAGCGTGCCAGGCGGCGACGACGCTCGAATGGAAGAAAGGCTGGGGTTTGAAATCCGGTGGATTTGCCACTCTCTGCTACAACTGCGGGTAAATTTTCAATTCCGATTTTATCCTTGCAATCTCAGAAGATTAACCTGTCAGCTGTATCGGGCTGATTTCATGCTGCGAGGGCAGTTTGGGGTTGTGGAATTCGGATCTCTGGTGAGACTTTCTTGGGGTTTTGTTTTTTTGATTTAAGCCAGGGTTGTCTTAATGTAAAATATTTGTGAGTAAAACACGTTTAATCTTGTTTAGGAAAATATTTTTCAAAAATATGATAAAAAAAATATTTTACATTGAAACTTAATGCATTTTATTTTTTTTATTTTTATCTGGGCTATTCAGATGTTGAAATTTGAAAATTTTCAATATTTATTAATTTTCTTTAATTTCATATTTCTTTTGATTTAAATTCAAACTTTTCCTACTTTAATTTCAGTTTAATGTCACCTTTTCATTTGGAAAAAAAAAATATTAAACAGGTGTGATTATAGCCTGATAATGCTTATTAGCTGCTGCTCCTACTAGGATAAAATCAATCAGTACTTCCCTTATTTGGTACAAGATATTTTAAGTAAGTGTGACCAAGGAAGACAAGCCATTTAAGTAATTGACTTGAAAGAACAGCCTAAAATAATGAAAATAAATAATTAGCTCCCCTTTTAGTTCGCCACTGCACGTCCATGCATGTTGTCTGCTGCAAGGCTATATAATGTATTAGAAATTTTAGCCTAGAATGAACAGCCATTTTATATCATTTGGAGTTTGGGCCTATGTTGGTACTGATTCATGTTATTAGATTTTTCTTATAAACATTATCAAGTGATCATACCTGTAATTTGTAAATACCTGGCCACATTTCATACCTTCAATCATTACCTTGTTAGTTGATCAAAAAATGCATTAAGGCTTAATTTATTTCTTTTGTATAGTTATGAATTGCTTTAGGAGTTCCATTTATTGCTAGTTGAAACTTCTAGCCCCTGTCATGTGATTGTGTTTCTTTTTGAGTGTATATAAATCAATAAGACGTAAGTAGGATTGTAAAATGAACCAAGCTACACGAGCTGGTGCTTGGGTCTTTATGAAATGTATTTTGGAACATGTTAATTTTCTTAGCTTGGCTTGAAGTGCTTAAATGCCTTCTTAGTCTCTGAGGACTGCAAAGTAAAAACATACCATTTAAGGTCAAATCTATTAAAACTCATCTGAGATGGGCCCACTAGACAAAAAAGTAGAACTTAAACTCATTTTGAAGTATTTGGTAAGATTTTCAAGCCAAGTTTGGAACCCACTACTCAGCTCATTTATTTTCCTAAATGTACTCTTCCTTTTCATCACGGTCAAAGCAATTTTTCTTGTAGTTGGTCATAAAGGAAAGTTGATTTCTTTTCTGCTCCTAAAATTCTTCTAGAAAGACTGCTTGTAGCTTACTTTCTTTGTTTAGTTAGTTATTTATGTTTTTGCTGATATTGACTTTATTTTCTGTTTGGCAAATGGCTAATGACTCATCATGTGAGTTGTAGGTCTGCATATGAGAATTTAGTTTACTGTGAGACTTTCCATTTGGAGGAATCTGGTTGGAGAGAATGCAGATTATGTGGAAAGGTAACTTGGAAGCCCAATTTTCCTTCTCCTGTCCAAATACTCTATTTTGTTTCTGGTTTCTCAGTCTAGTTGAATTTTGGTATGGCAGCATATCCACTGTGGATGCATTGCTTCTAAGTACTTGCATGATTACCTGGATTTTGGGGGTGTAGGATGTATAAGCTGCACAAAGAGTTTGGAGAATTGCTCAATAAGACTTTCTCAGGTAATCAGTCAGCTAAAATTTCTAACATCATATTACACATTTTGAGCTTACTGAAAAGGTAATGGATGTCATTGGATGATATTTTGTTACTTTTATTAGCATCAGCTCTGTGTTTTGATTATAAATGATATATTTGTGAAAGGAGGTTTCGTACATACGGTAATTATCACTGCAAAATGCCAAAGTAGATCAATAATGTTGTTACCTTCAGATATTAGCTTAATTATTATCTCATGCTAGTTCCAATGCTCAGGATTAGTATGGGGAGTATCGGGTTTAAGTCCCAGTTGGGATACAAGGACATATGTCTTGTGTCACCTTTACAAAAGATCAATAGTGCAGTTTTCATTTATTTATATATTTTGGGTACTTTGGAGGCTAAAGCTTGGGGAGGGGGAATATGAATTGAGGTGTGAACCAAAGGCCCACGCAGGGGAGCCCTTTCCACTAGGGTTGCTCCCCTCCTTAGTTGTGCAATTGTACCAGCAACCTTAGTGAGTGCTAATTCATCCTTTCCAAGTCGAACATTGTGAAACATTGGGTGGTTAATTTTAACAAAGGATTTGACATTCTTGTCTGTAATCCTAGAGGTAACCTGTGCTATGCCCAGATGATGCACAATTTTTTATGTTATTAAGAATTGAAAAAATAATTTAAAAGAAGAATCGCATGTATATTTTGTGTTAAACACAATTTTCTTAAATTAATCTAAATTTATCTATCCCTTTAAATTTTAACAGCCCGCTAATAACATAAAAAAAATACTAGATAATTTACATGCCACATAAATGCAACTTCAAAATAGTCAAAGACAGTAATTTAATTTAAGAAATGCTAAAAGTCATAACTCCACACATTAGATAGACATATAAATAAAACCGGTTTGATCCTTGCTGAAAGAGAAACTAAATACAATCTTCAAATTTTTAGGATAGTAATCTAAAAGTGCAACTATAAAATAGATAATGCATAACAACATACTTTTAGCCCCATCTAACTCCAGTATGCTAACCATAACCTGTTAAATGAAAAATATTTGAAATTATCTCATGGGATATAATATTTTCTTTAAAACATTAAGATTAATGAGAGTGTATTATATTAGCTGTTAAAAAAAATGAAACTCTATGCTTCCAATTCATCAAGTTTCAATCTACCAAGCAACATCTATAACACTACAAGGATTTTATATTTATGTTTAAGACTCAAATTATTTTCAATGTTTTTCAAATAAAAGAAAGAATACTTTTTATGTCTTTAAATTAGTGTGTGACTCATTTATCCTCATTGCCATCGTCTTCAAAATTTTCCACTTCATCCAATGATTTAGAACACAACATATCAGTTTAAAATACAGATAATGGAGATGAAATGGAGCACAGTTTTATGTGTGATGTTTCTTTCTTTTTTTACTCTTTTTTTTTTTTTAAATTAATTTAGGAATTCCTCCTTGTTCCAGTTGACGCAGCTCTTGTATGTTCTTGTTTAATTTGGATGCTGAGGATGTAGGATATCATGGGCTGTATTTAAATGATATGTCCGTCAAACACATAAATGTCCGATAAATTTCTGTTAACTTATTCATGCAGATCATAAATGACGGTGTTCCTAATGGATATGGCCCATTGACTGCAAACAGCATATGTGATCAACAGTCTGTTAAAAATAGAACAGGTGGTATCAGCCTTGACAAGGGGAAGCTTGTGAAGTTAAGCAAAAATACAGAAGCAAAAGTGCTTAGCCAGAGGAGTGGAAATGATCCATCTACTGGGCAGATCAAACAAGGAGAATTCATGTTTCCTGTTGGGGAAGTTGGTTCAGGCTTTCCAGATCTGATGCAACAATCTGATGGGCCATCTATTTCTGCGAAACCAGAAAATAGGCGGCCAAAAGTTGGGGCCAAAGATATGTATGAATCAACTTCACAGCCATCATTGAGTTTCTCCTTGTGCACTCCATTGGACACTTCAAATTCTATTCTACCTTCGCCTGGAGGGGCTGTGGAAGGAACGGAACAGAGCAAGGTTCCTTCATTTCAACAGGAGCGAAGGACATGCCATATTTTTCCCAAACCTCCCAAAACTGACATCACTACAGGTGCAGATGCAAATAAGGGAGTGGTTTCTCAGATGCGTGTCGCAAGGCCGCCTGCTGATGGACGAGGCCGCAATCAGTTACTTCCGCGATACTGGCCAAGGATTTCAGACCATGAATTGCAGCAAATATCTGGAGAGTATCCATGACTATCATTTTTTATGTTTGTTTTTAGGTTATTTTTTTTCATAATAATGTCTTCTGTGATGCTTGTACTTGTTCGTGCTTGTCCAATCCAAACACATCGTTTACCTTAAATTTGTCAAAGTTTGAACTCCACCATTGTGCCATTGTTTGAGAAGGTCTTGAGTGCCAGTGATGCTGGTAGAATTGGTCGATTGGTTCTCCCCAAGGCATGTGCTGAAGTAAGTAGAATCCCTTTCTGCCTTGCGAGGTTTTTTTTTTTCTTTTTCATCCTGGCATTGAATCCTTATAAAATGCAAATTGATGCAGGCATACTTTCCTCCTATTTCTCAATCAGAAGGTTTACCAATAAGGATTCAGGATATAAAAGGGAAAGAATGGACATTCCAGTTCAGATTTTGGCCCAATAATAACAGCCGGATGTACGTATTAGAGGGTGTGACCCCTTGCATACAGAATATGCAATTACAAGCTGGTGACACTGGTATTCGTTGTGCCATTTTTTTGCTCAGAGGGCAATACATAATGTGTATATTCTTTATTTCATTATGTTATTGACTGTATATTAATTAGAATTTTAAATTTCTTGTAATGGAATTTTTATCCTTATATATAACCTGAGCCCCTCCCCTCATCCAGATCATTATACTGGAATTCAACATTACTGTGCAGGGTGTATTTTCCCTTGGTTCACGAGTTTTTCTTTTCTAGTTTTCCATGCTAGCTATATTTACTCCTCTTTACTGCTGCTTAAAATCATTGATTCTGCTGAGACTTAATTAATTAATAATTGATGTATGACATCACACGTTTGTCCTGATTTCCATAATATTCTCCTTATTGTTAAATTGGGTCAATGTCATTTGTTGAATCACTATTTTACTTTCTTTGTAATATAATTATTTTCAGGGAAGTTAATAAACCCTGCATGTTCCAGTATTTCATTTATCTGATTTTTATTTGTATATTTATTTATCTTCTCCATGTATTCTTTTTGCAGTGATTTTTAGTCGGATAGATCCTGGTGGCAAACTTGTCATGGGCTTTCGGAAGGCATCAAATTCTGTTGACATGCAGGTTTTTTTCTTCTACACTCTTAACACATATATCCTCACTTGATTTGTTAACAAACTAATAAATAGTTCATATCAAACAAACAGGAGACCCAGTCTTCTGCCCTTCTTAATGGCGCTTCATCTGGAGAAACTTCCCTTTCTGGTGTTAATGACAACATGCTTACAGTAAGTGGTATCTGGCCTTCCCATTGGCTGAAAAGAATCCTCACCTTTTTGCTTTATTACATTTCTCACCTTTTCTGACTGGGAATAATTTTGGTTGGTCTTAAATGAGAAGAATGGAGGCAGGACAAACGAGGACTTATCGGAGCGGCCAATGCTGACCTCAGAGAAGAAGAGATCTCGAAACATTGGTTCCAAAAGTAAGAGACTCCTCATGCGAAGTGAAGATGCTATGGAGTTGAGACTCACATGGAATGAATCACAGGAATTGCTTCGCCCACCCCCCAATGCTAAGCCAACCATTTTCATGATTGAGGGCCAAGAAGTCGAAGAATATAATGTAAATAAATCCATTTGGCACCCCCTCTTGTTATATGTGCACTCAGTCATTTGGTATCACTACTTTCCAATCCATGCAACTGTAACCAAAAAACCCCACCCCCCAAAGAAAGAAAAATATCCCAATATAAGTTATAGCAAATACTTGTGCTCACTTTTATTCTCACTTTTATTCATGTTTTGTAGGAACCACCTGTTATTGGAAAGAGGACTATATTTAGAGCCCAAGCATCTGGGTAAGGATTTTTGGAATTAATGATTTTGACTTGCAAAAATTGTTATCGATATTCATGTGAAAGGGTTCTAGAGGAGCACTTTGGCTGATTCTAGATTCAGATGTCTGGACTAGGAACTTTAGTGATACGCTGTCATTATGTATTTGGAAACTACTTCCATGTTTCAAACGGCAAAAACATGCTATGATGCAGTAGAAGCTTCTTTGAAAGATAGTTGAGCCCAATAGCATACCCTTATTTTTTCCCTTCCTATCCTTGAACAACCAACTGACTAGGAGAAAATGAGCCATCAAGCAGAGAAACTTGTCATATTGAACTTATGCTATTACTCCCCCTCTTCTTCTATTCTGGCATTTTATCTTCCCTGCATTGTGTTCCTGACCATAGTTGCTGGGATCACTCACCCCTCCATGGAACTGCAATCTAGATAGTGCAATCCCAGTTATGGTTCATTTTTTTTCCCTTCCTCTCTTTGAACAGTCAACTCATTTGTCTTGAATATTTGTTATTTTGAAATTTGAACTATTTATTGTAATTTTGTTATGAGTTATGAGAATTATATTTTATTTTACATGTGGCTTAAAAATGATCTCATTGTATGTATATCTGGTATGTATAATGACCCATCCTTAAGTGAACCGTGACCTGCATATTAAAGAAAATACCGGATCACATACCTGTATTGTGTACCATAATGAACCACATCCCGGTAACTTTGGTCCCGAGTCTCTTGACATGGTGAAGCATGAACCGGCTCAATTTGCTTGCCTTACTGTTCGTGCATGATATATAAATACAAGGATCCACCTGGTTCAATTTCACTTCAGATGCATGCAGGATTAAGAACATTCATGTTAAATAGACCCTTTTCCCTGGGGCAGTGGTATAGATGGCCGTTGCCTTAGCCCCCCATCATTGTTTAAGACCATCTAGGCTGAATATATAGTGTGTTATTTTCCAGGGAACAGGAACAATGGGCGCAGTGTGATAGTTGCTCCACATGGCGAAGATTACCTGTGGATGTTCTTCTCCCTCCAAAGTGGACATGTTCAGACAATTTTTGGAGTTCAAGCAGGTCTGGCAAAAGTTTTATCCTTGGTTTGCATTCTTTATTCTTGAAGACAATTAGTGAGATAAAAATTGCCACACAAGCTTCATGTGCTCATATGTGTGTGGTGCTAGCTAAGTTTAGCCAGTGAACATGTCTTGGTAGTTTTACCGGACTTGGGGTCAAAATTTGGCTCTGTTTTAACTTTTTGATGATTGTCTTTTTGTTTTTATTTTTGGGGTGAGGGGTTTGGTTAATATTGTTATGGATGACGTGTGAGGGTTTCAGCTGGTTGTTGGCTTAAGACCATAAAGGGCTATAAGTTGGTTGATTTATGTGGGCACTTCCCAGTGTGACCTTTAAACTTTTACTCGGCCAGGAGTTCGAGCGAGCTGAGGTGGAGGTTTAGCTATTTTGTGTGAATTTTGTAGCATATTAATGTTTGAGGGGGAAAAAAAATATTTAATACCACTCCTTTACCATGTGCTTTCAGATGCTCTTGTTCTGCACCTGATGAGATGAATCCAAAGGAACTGGAAAGTCTTCTCATTGGCGAAAAGGGTATGGATCAAAATATTCTGTTGTTTCTTTATTATAATGATAAAACTTGTGAAACACAACATTTAAGAAAATGAGTTTGAGAAAACAAAGGATAAAGAAAGATCCAGCTGTTTGCAATTTCATGTCCCCTAGAGTTTAGGAAAATGCCATTTGTATATATAAATTTTTGAGCTAAAATTTTTTTATCCCCTCCCCTCCTCTCCCCCAAAAAAAAAAAATAAATAAAATAAAAAATAATGATAATAATAATAATCAAACGGTAGACCTTAATTAAAGAAATCACTACTACAACCTATAATTGTTTGGGTCAATTTTTTTATGCTATAGTTGGTTTAAGAAAAGAAAAACTTAAAATGGTAGACCTCAATTAAGGAAATTACTGACTAGTACACAAAAATTCAAACACCTCACCTGCCCAAAAAAAAGAAAAAAAAAAAAAAGGGAAAAAAAAGTCGTAGACCTTTATTAAGGATATCACCTTAGTACATATAATTGGTTCAAGGAAACATCATTGGTGCACGTAATTTTTTGGGTAAAAAAAAAAAAAAAAAGTTATAGATCAACGTTCTTAAATTTTGAATTTTTTCTTAATTGGTACATATAGTTCAAAATTTGGAAACCCAACTAATTTTTTCATCCATACATAATCTAATTCATCACTTATTGTTAACGACTCAAAAAACTTTAAAAAAAAAAAAAAGAGCGAGCAACTTAGAACTGTTATACTATGTCTGCTATTCCTAGCAACTTATCCAGCAGTTATCCAACGACTTCCCAACGAAGGCCTTTCTTGCAAACTCTGCAGTTTCTGAGTTCTTGTTATATTCATTAAACTTAATATAAACTCTGATGCTAAGCTTGTGTACCTTGACATGTTAGCTTAAATATACAAACTTGATTAAAATCGTTGTTTTGTTTACAGTTTGCCAATTTCTGATTTTTTTTTTTTGTTCTAACCAATCTCAAACTACCTGGTGATACTTATTTTTCCTTGCTAAGATTTTAAGAAGAGAAGAATCACAGGAAGCTCCAAGGCAGCACAAGAAAGTGAGGCTTCTGGTTTAGTTACTTTGGCTACTGCTGCAGTTTTAGGAGATGATGCGGGCGACGACTTAGATGAACCGTCAATGGGGCCCACCACCAGGCATCCCCGGCATCGTCCGGGCTGCAGTTGCATTGTGTGCATTCAGCCTCCAAGCGGGAAGGGCAAGCACAAGTCCACCTGCACCTGCAACGTTTGCACGACTGTGAAACGCCGGTTTAAAACCCTCATGCTGCGGAAGAAGAAACGACAATCCCAACGGGAAGCAGAAATTTCCCAGGGGAAGGAGGAGCAGATCTCAACCGGAGACGAACCCGAAATGGACGGTGGCAGCTCTGGAGGTGCGTTGGTGGAGAGAAATCCATCGCAAGATGAAAGAAACCAGAACGGAATTCCAAAGGATGTTGCTGAGACCAGCAAGGGACAATTGGACTTGAATTGCCATCCTAATCGTGATGAAGAAGAAGCAGCAAGTTTGAGCATGACAAGCCTGGTTCACGCAGCAAGCCTGCCATTGGAGACGTATTTGAGGCAGAAGGGCCTCGCAAACGTGGGACCCCGTTTGCTTTTGCAAGCACCGGCTGAAGATGAAGCCGAAGCTGAGGGTGCTCAAGAGTAATAACCAAACTTTAATTTAGATCATTTTAATTTTCTTTCAAATGTTTATTTCTTTTTTAAGTTATAGATGCATCTTTTATGTTTATTATGGCCTTTGAATTACATCTGTTAATATTATACATCTTCACAAGTTTAAAATTGTGTGTGTCTGAAAACTTCTATTGGGATGGCCCAACATAGGCCCATCGCAGCTGATCCACCGAATTTTGGGGTCTTCAAAGGTTTTCAAGACTTTAATGAATCCTTTTAATTGACCTAAGCCTAGGCTCTGTTTGTTTGTTTGTTTGTTTGTTTGTTTGTTTTAATGTAAGATATTTTAAAGATAGATACTACAGTTTTTGGAAAAATATTTTGTTAAGCATCAGTAAGTAAATGTGTTTTTTCCGAAAGTATTTTACAATTGAGTTAATATGAGTCGAACATTTAAGAACCTTAAATATTAAAAAACAAACTAAGGAAATTGGAAAGGAACTGAAATTATTTACATTTGTTCATCTTTATTAATTAAATAGAAATTAATTTTTTTACAAATATCTTTTCATTTCTTTCTCATTTTTTTTAAACCAACTGAAAAATACAATAAATTTAACTTGTCCCGTGAGGTTTAATGAAGAGTGAAAGAGGTCCCTTCAAATTGTGAAAATTAGGCTTACCTACCATATTTTTTAACTTTAATAACAAATTCTCCCTTTTTGCTGCTAACATACCGTTTTCTTGTTAGCATACCGTTAAAGGACATTATTTTGGCTAACATCGTATTCTTTACCACTAGGAGCACCGCACACATACTATTTTTATTGTTATTATTATTATTATTATTATTATTATTATTATTATTTTACTTTCTTTGTGAATTGATTAGATTTCTCCTTGTTCAGACACTAGTGATTTTTTTTTTAATCTGTTACACATTGTCACTGAAAAGTTAATGTCAATTTTCTTATGTTTTGAATGACTAATGATCATATCGAAAATGATACAGCTGATTTAATTTTTCTTCATTATTTAGTAGTGAGGCCTCTATTGCAACAACTTGTGACCATGAACTGACACTACAATGGCGTTTGAAATTTTAAAAAGTTTAAAAGTAATTAAAAATTAGTATTGAAGTGACGTAAAAGTAATACGTGATAAAATTTAATTAAAAAAAGTTTAAAATTTTTGAAACTTCTTCTGAGTTTTTTGGAAAAAAAAAATTAGGAATCCAAATGGCTCCTAAATTTTTATTAGGGGTTATGAGGTGTTTGGAGGCATAATTTTTATCAATTTTTTGTATTTTTTGTCAAAAGTTATTAGTTGTAATTTTTGATATATTCGGTGAAGTAAATAACAATTTTTAGTAATTTTTTATAATTTTTAATAATTTTTTATAATTTTTGAGTTGAGAAGTTATCGTAGCAAAATAGAAAAATGACAAAAGTTAATAATTTATTAAATATTTAAAATTAATAATTTTTTTACTAAAAATTTTATTATCAAACGCAACCATAATATACTTAATAGAGAGTAATGGGTCGCATCAGAATGAAAGGTGAGAGGTAAGTAACATCGTGAATTCCAGCATTCAGCTCTTGGCATGAACTGCTCTTTAGGTGCAAGTTTTTTAAATATTTCACTCCATATCAATTATAGGAATTAATTCGTAATGTGTTATTTCCGTTTACAATTCTAACTTTTATTAAAAATTCTTAATTTTTTATCTCATTACATGAATTATGAGATTATAACTTTTATAAATTTTTACTAATTTTTTATCACTCTAAACGAAAAGAGTGGAGGCTAACATCAGCTGTGATATTAATCCCGTGATGTCAGTTTTGTGAACCGTTAAATTAAAATCCAACAATAGTATTATACCAAAAACAATACTGAATTTAATATAATTCTAAACACTAAACATGTGTTATTAGCAATTGTACGACCTCGATTATTCATTTAATGAAAAATTACACCTTTTTTTTTATAATACTAAACAAATGTTACGGCATTACGTGTTGGTTTGATTATAGAAAAATTAATTTTTGATTTTTTTTATAATTTTTTTAGTTTTATATGATTTTTATCACCAAAATTTAATTTGCTTTTAGAAACTATAATTTTAAGTATGTTAATCACATTCGTAAAAAATAAAAATAAAAAAATCAAATAATTCACGTCCGTTTAAGTAAAAAATATTCATTTGTGTAAAAGTAACAAAAAAATTGATTTTTTATTTTTTTAATTTTTATTCAAACAAATATGAATTTTTTAATTTTTATTTTATGAATGTGATTAACACGCCTAATAAACCTCATGTACTGCAAAAAAACCAATTGAACTGTTAAATTATAAAAAATATATTCACCAATTTAATGTGTAAAGATAATTTTGTATCTCTCTAAAAATAACGAGTAAGATGGATCTCCCCTATGATATTTCTTTTGTTGATTTTCAATGGAATATATGGATTAATTAGTAATAGAAAAACATCGGTTCCAAAAATATAGAATAATAATAAAAAAGAAAATTAAAAAATTATTTATAAATTTAAAATTTAAAAAATTAATAAAATCTAATAAAAATTATAAATTCATACTTTATACAGTTCAAAAACCTTTAATATTTTTCACCCTGCCTGGTTAAACAGCACCGTTGTGATTTTTTATTTTTAATTTTTTTTTTCCAGCATTCAGCCCCCTTTTCTCTGTAAACAAACAGAGGATCTTGTAGAGTGGGGAACATACTGAAGAGAAGGAGACCGCCGACAGCACGGGCGACGGACGAGTAAACGAATCGGCCGAGACACAAATCGAGAAAAGCATCTCACTTTGCGTCCAGATCGAACAGCGGGGAAGGAATATTCAATCATTTTTATTTTCTTCTATTATCTTGCATCTCACTTTGCGTCCAGATCGAACTGCGGGGAAGGAATTTTCAATCATTTTTATTTTCTTCTATTATCTCAGATCATATCTTTTCTTTCTCTGCCTTCGTTTTTCTGAACCTGACAAGTGAATCAGATTAAACAAAAGCAATTCAAGTCCGACAGAGTCGGTGCTGGGGAGGAGACTGGGACAGGTCCTCTTTTTTTTTCCCCTTTCCTGGCCGTTTAATCCGGCCAATCTCCGACCACATTCCCCGATGTCAGATTCCGGCAATAACATCGCAGCCACGACACTGACCTTGTCCTGGCTTCTTTCAAGGTCCCAGTCTCCTTTCTCTCGCCACAACTCCCCTCTCTTTGTTCGCGGAGAAAAGGGGCTGAATGTTGGAGAAAAAAAAAAAAAAAAAAAAGGTCAAAACGGCGCAGTTGCACTGGGACCTCAGCCGCTGCAGTCGGGACGGCTGCAGCGCCCTGTCGTCGCAAAGGTTCCCTTGTCAAATGAATGTACTTTATTTTATATTTTTTTAATTACTACTTAAAAAAAGGGGTAAAAGAAACGTGCGACAATATTTTATATCTATGTTAGCTGCTAGCAAAAAAAAAAAAAAAAAGAACGTTAGCTGCTAACAAAAGACATTGCCTTTTGCCATGCATGATACCTGTTATACGTTAATTATTATGATCTTATATATATATATATATATATATATATATATAAATTAGAATACCTTTTTCATTATAAGTCTTTATTCCGTATTTTTTATTTATCTAATGTAGCATCATTCTGCAGTATTATTTTTTTGCACCATGAATTTTTTTCTTCCTTAGTTTGAACTACTTTTTAGGATTTTTTTAACTTTTTTTATATTTATTCTGATATCTGTTTATTCGTATTTCACCGTCTCAGTATACTTTTTATTTAGGATAATATCTAAGTATTATATTATCCATACTATTCAAGTGCAGTTCTTGATGGTATTAATTATAATACACGAACAGATATCAATTTTTATTACTGATCATAAACTCTAGAGAGTAGGTTATTATTGTTTTCTTCTGACTTTTTTAATTTTGTTTTTTCTATTCCATCTTCGTACACCGAAAAATTTCAGAAGAAAAATGCATATAGATAATCAAGAATGGTGAATGCCGCACCAAAGTATATATTAATGATTTTTTTTTATGTATATATATTTACTAAAAAACAAAAAATAAATAAAGCTTTTATTTACCTTGAAGAAGGTAGGAAAAGCGTTCAAGCAAGGTGGACCCCCCCCTCAGATTGTTGAATGTCATCCACAAATTTTGGTATTTCTTTTGTAGGTTTTCAATGGGATGTAGGTATTAATCAATAACAGGGAAACATGAAAAAGAAAAAATTTACTTAGTTTTAGCAGGCATCAAATCTCTTGAACTTCCACTTCCACAACAACTTGAATCACTAGTAGCTAGGTCCAAAATCTCCACTTATCAAATGAATATAATTTTTTTTTTTATAATTTTTATAATTACTGCTTTGAAGTTTTTGTTTTCCAAAGCTAGAAGAAGCGTTCTACGGTACAACAAACAAAATGAAATTAGACAGCCATAAAATGTTTTATCTATGTTTGCTGCTAACAAAAGACAGTACCTTTTGCCACGCATGATACATAGCTAGCAACAATTTTAATATAAATAGAAAAATACTATTTTATTAAAAAATACAGGCTATATAAAAGCAACACACAGGGTAAATTTATATTTTGACGGCGATACATGCACCGGTACACCACATTATTCTAGTAATTTATTTTAGTAGAATATTATTTTCCTACAAGGAAAGGTACAATTTTTCATTCAACCGTGGCTTTGCACGAGCAAGCAGCGGTTTAGCTAAAAATAGGTTATCCATCGACTCTTTGAGGTTGATTTTCGACATGTTGGGTGGCAAGTTCCAGGTGAACCCTTGAAGAAGCCTGGCCATCAGCATTGCGGTCATTGCAGACCCAAGTGTGATTCCTGCACATCCACGTCTTCCAATACTGAACGAAAAGATTTTTAAGTCTGGGTCGGTAAACACCACATTGGAGCCATCGGCCCTCAGGTGGCGCTCTGGTTTAAACTTAAGTGGCTCGTCCCAAGCTCTAGGATTGCGCCCAAGCCCCGGACGACTGAGCAACACGTGACTACCTTTGGGGATGAAATAACCAGCAACAGTTGCGTCTTCGACTGAAACATGGGGAACATTGAAGGGCGCAATAGGGTGAAGACGAAAGGCTTCTTTTGCGCATGCTTTAACGTAATTGAGTTGTGAGAGATCTGATTCTTGGACGAGTCTCTCCTTCCCAACCACTCGATCCAGCTCCTCTATAGCTCTCTCGAATGTTTCCGGTTGGTTTATCATCTCAGCAAGTGCCCATTCAACAGCATTTGATGGGTTATCCACTGTTGCTATCATCAGCTCCTATTAAGATAAAAGTTGTTTTCATTTTGCACCATAATTCAAATCAAGAATATAATTTAGGTAAACAATTGTAAAAAAATAAAATCATGCATGTTTGATGTTTTTCAGGGCCAAAAAAAAAAAAAAATGAGTGACTTCCAGACGTTAATTAATTTGAGAGATTAGAGAAAGAGAACTTGATGTTTTCTACAGCTTGGAGTCGGAAGCTTGAAATTGACATATTCAAGGTCTTCAGAAGAAACCTACCCATGCATGTAGATCCAAAAAAGTAATTACCATCCTAAGTCCATCCATGCACACGCGTAATGGCATGCATGACACAGTGATATAAAACCTAGTTACTTACACACACTCCTCTTAAAAATGATATTACGACAATCTGTGCTTTGGTGTCAGTGTGATCAAATTTTCCATTCATATATTCTAACTGGGCGCATATTAGAGGGAGGGAGGGAGGGAGGGAGGGGGAGAGGGGGGGGGGGGAGAGAGAGAGAGAGAGAGAGAGATATCACTTACGACAATCTGTGCTTTGATCTCTTCTGGCGAAAGTAGCGGGTTCCCGTTTGCGTCCTTAAGCAGAATGAAGACATCAAGCAAATCCTCCTGCCCTTTCTTGCTACCATCAGCCCACTGTCTGATCCTATCATCAATTTCACGATCATGATATTTTGCTATATTAGCAAGGGCCTTCCTCATGGTTTTCTCATGACCGTCCACGTCTACACAGCCTCGAAAGCATGGGACGTAATCGGAGACACAAAATGAAAAAAGGTGGTCAAGTATTGTGAACAGTGCACTGATGTGCTCTACTTCCTCAGCACCCGGCCCACCGTCTTCCATTCCCTCCCCAAAAAACCTCTTGTTGAATATTAATTTCCTTATGATATTTCCACAGTAATGTTGAGTGGCTACTCTCACATTCACCAAACCACCATCCATGGACTTGTTGTACACATAGCGTACGAGGTGATCGGCTTCTTCGATTCTTTTGTCATGGAGCCAAGCATGTCTTGCCGGGGAGAGAATGTTAGAAGCGAGGACTCTCCTCATCTTCTTCCATTGCTCTCCTAATGGGATTACAGCCGTCGACAAGTAGCCCCTACTCATGAGCTTTGTGGCCATGGTATCCGGCCTTGAGGAGAAAATTGCATCATGCTTCTTCAAGAACTCGCAAGCAATTTCAGGAGAAGTAACGGGGATGACGTGGACGTTCCCCAGTTGAATGCACATGATTTCAACGTTCATTTCCTCCATTAATTTGTTTATCCACCGGAATGCGGGTTTGTTTCTGAGGAGTTCTGGGAGGTTTCCGACAATAGGCCATGGTTTTGGCCCCGGAGGAAGTGACAATGCCTTGGTGATTTTCCTATTCCGCTTCGCTTTGTGCTTGAAAACGAGCAGGAAAATTAAAGAGGTGAAGAGGAGAGTTGAGATGAAGCTCAAAAGAGTAGACGATGAAAGGCTAATGTTCTCCATTTCTGGTGAGATAACAAGTAAAGAAGAGTACTATTAAGTGCTGCTCTAGCTAGGTATGGTATGGGGGTGTGCTCTTTGGTATGAATATTTCTCGGCTATTTGTAACCACCGGTACCTTGGCTAAGCTCAGTTGTTGGGTTGGAAGATTAATAAGTTGCCGTGTGGCCTCTCCCCACGTAAGTTTTCTGTCTCACGTTTAAACCGATTAAATAAATAATCATGAAAAATGTGGGACAGTGGGAGTGAGACCAAATATGAGAGGTCTACAAAGGCCAAGGGACGGGGTGGGCCAAGGGTACAGAAAAAGGAGTGGTTATTATTGAAGCGTACAGAAACCAAACTCCAAAAGAAATATTTCAACCGATTATTCTTACGTGGGTTAGGAAAAAACCCACAATCGCTACCCGAAAGTGTGTATTGGGTGAAACTCGCCTCGTTGACCAAACCGGCAATGACCCACAAAATGGTAAATCAGTCTATGTAAGTCTTGGCTGACCAGCTCGATCGAAAGGAGCTGTTAGAAGCCCACTAAAGCAGTAACTCACCCTCCCAAAAGAGAGTCGAACCTAAGACAGTATGCGACCCAGGCCCTTAAAAGCCCCCAAACTCCCACTCGACCACCCCGGAGGGGCAACCCACTATTCTTCTGTGTTTGTAAATCCGATACAAAGTATACAAGGAAGAAATTTGAAGACCAAACTTCCTGCAGGATATCTGAGGATAAACATTACTGTAACTACAGCTAGGTTTCCTGAGTATTTATGTTCATCAATCTCTGGTCATTCCACTAATCCTAAAAGAAATTATTTAAAATAATCATCACATGATATGGCATTATTCTAGCACTTGAATCTTGTATTCTTCAATTTTATACAGATCACAATGTCTCGTTTTTGATTTGTAGTTTTAGGACTAATTTTTTACGTGCATTCAACTTGTGGAAGTTCTAGGTCCCTACCGTCCCACATTTGTCCATAAATATTAAATTTTTATAAATTTTATAATCATGAAAAGTGTGGGACAGTGGTAGTCAGACCATCTATGAAGTCGTTGAGAGATCTACAAAGGCCAAGCCCACCCATTTTTGGTTAGTCGGATGGAGTGGAAGTCAATCTTAAAATTTAAGTGATATATCTAGATTGCAGGTTTAATTCTCATTTGGAGTGCCCAAGATTTAAGTGGAGGGCCGTGACGATTAGTTGTTATGCTAATTCCTCCGAAAATTTATAATTTAATAAATAAAACCGTTATATAATTTCTCCCGTTATCAAAAATACAAGCCAAGGGCCGGGGTGGGCCAAGGGTACAGAAAAAGGAGTGGTTATTATTGAAGCGTAGAGAAACCAAACTCCAAAAGAAATATTTCAGGCCACTATTCTTCTGTGTTTGCAAATCCGACATAAAGTACACAAGGAAGAATCTTGGTTCGCTCAAGTCTTACCCAGATTACAGTGTCTCGTATATGATTTGTAGTTCTAGGACAAATTTTTTACGTGCATTCAGCTTGTGGAAGTTCTAGGTCCCCAATGGGTTTCAATTAATATCCATACGAATTTTTTTTAATTGCATAAATACTAAATTTTTATAATTTGTCCATAAATAAAAAATTGATAGAAATTCTAGAATTAACTTTGGTCCAAAGCTTTCTATGATCGTCACATAGATATATTTTTTTTTTCTACTAGAGTTTGTCTTCTTGAGATGTTTTTTTTTTCCCATGAAATTGTTACCATAAATCGAATCTTGTAGGGGAACTGAGTCTGAGTTTGTACTCTCTATATGCAAAGTGAACCTTTATTCTCTTTAGTTCATGGATGCTTGCAATTGTTATAACTAAATCACGTTAAAAACTTGTCTAAAATAAAGAAATAAATATGAAAAAAATTATAAACTTACAATTATTTCACTCAAACTCCATTCTTATAAACAGTATTAAGATTGATGCAAGTAAATAAAGTAATTAATTACCAAACGATTGTCTGCCATTATTCCACCATAAGTTGACAACAGTAGTCAAGATTAACGATAAAGTAGGCGTTGCAATTCTTTGTTAATCAAAAGGCAATGTTGTTCAAATCACCCTATTCTAGTTTAAAATAATTTATTTAATGTGCAAAATTGTATAAATTCGATAAATTTAATTGAATTTATGTATCGTGAATCAAAATTAGTTGCAGAAAAATATTTTTCCTAAAAAAAATAGGTAAAAGTGCATTTTTTAGCCATATTGTGTTAAAATAAATATTATTTAATATTTGAAGAGGCGTAATTTGCTTCTATTTTTTTAATTAATTTTTTTGGACGACCACAGATGAGTTTATATAGAATGCGTGACACAAAATCTAGTTAAATTTAATAATTTTTGATAATTTTATACTTTAATCTAAATTATAAAAGAGTTATGTGTTTACTTTTAAATGAGAAGAAGGTCGCGTGTTTTTTATCTAAAATATAAGAGGAAATTGTAATTACTCCAAATTTTAGATCACAAATGGCCACCAAAATTGTGTGAATATATTATGACTCAGTTGATTTAATTTAAATAACTTTTTATTAAAGTTTTATTATAAAAATATTATTCTTACATTATTTTTGAACAAATTATACAGTTAAAAGTTTAATAAGACAATGTATCCTTAATAAAAAAACATATAAAAATCAGAGAAAACTAATATTTTTTAGTTGATTATTAATGGTGGATGTAACTTGGGATTAAACGGGAAGAAAAAAAAGAAAAAGAAAGGATGAAATTATTTTCATTTGAATTTGATTAGCTAGCAAGTGGCCTAAGTACTAACCCTAGCCATTCAATTCTAAGAGGCCATGCATGCGCGGCTTTGCTCAAATCCTCTTGCGGAGCTTTCTTTATAGACACGTACGTATGGCCGACAATTTCACGTCTTCTTAGCCATTCAAATTGTGCACGTCTAGGAGATCACATTTTTTTCAAAGCACTAACAAGCATGATTTTAAAATGCGATAATTATTAATGTAATAGTGTTGAAAAATAACAGGTATAATAGAGATGTAACAGATAAAAAATAAAAATTTAACAAAAATGATAGAATCCAAAACACTACGTAATGGTGTAGCCCGATTTTTAAAACCATAATGCTAACAAAAGTTAGACGATCCCATGAATTGTCACTAACAAAAAAGAGATGGCTTTGTAATAACAATCACACTAGATAAATTTTGATAATTTACGGTGCAAAAATACAAAATTGATGAGATTTGCACAAGTTACGTTGTAATCAGAGAGCGTTTGGAGGCATAATTTTAATAATTTTTTTATCAAAAGTTATTAATTGTAATTTTTGGTATGTTTAGTGAAACAAAAAATAATTTTTAACAATTTTCAGTAACTTTTGTAACTTTTAGATATTTGATAAAATTTTTGATAACTTTTAACAATTTTTAGTTACTTTTGGTAACTTTTAGTAACTTTTGACTTGAAAAATTACTGTAATAGAATAGAAAAGTGATAAAAATTAGTGATTTGCTAAACGCTAAAAAATTAATAATTTTTTTGTTAAAAATTTCATTGCCAAACACTCCCTCACCCTTCCTAATTCTCACATTGTTACACAGTGAGGATTTACCGTAGCCATTGGATCACCTTTTCACTAATCCTAAGAGGTTGTTGGCAACACAAACGGGTAAACATTAAATTATAACGTGAGACGTATCATGTTAGTTTTTGGTTGAATATTTGATAAAATTTTGTAAAAATTAGAAAATTTTGGTAAAAATTAAGAAAAAATTAGAGAAAATTGGTAAAAATTAAAGAAAGTTAGAAAAAATTGGTAAATGTTAAAAAAAGTTAGCAAAAGTTAGAAATGTATTTGGTGGAAAAAGTTAGTGAAAAATGATAAAAATTATTATTATTATTATTATTATTATTATTATTATTTTCTGGTGATCCAAACACCCTTTATATCAGTTTCACAGACCAAAAAATTTGCCCGGCACTCATTAGTCCAAAAAGAAAAAAAGTAATGCTTTGCTTGGTTACAAAAATGTTTTTAGATTTTTTTATAGTCTTTTTTCACTAAAATTTAATTTTTTTTTAGAAGTATGTAGTTTTTAAACTTGTTAATTGCATTTGTAAATAATAAAATTTAAAAATTTACATCTGTTTAAGCAAAAGGTAGAAAAAATTAAAAAAATCTACTCTTTCATTATTCATTCAAAATTCAATAACTAAAAAATTTTAAAAGAAGAGTGTATATTAACATTATTGATTATTTTATTTATTAATATATTTTTAGTTATATAACTTGATAATCGAATAATAAACAAAAAATATAGTAAGATTAGAAAATTAATTATTTAATACTTTAAAATTTTTATTTGGGGAAGTTGATGGGAAGAATACTATTTTCTAATATTATTATAAAGGGTTAGAAAAATTGAGTAAATAATTATTTAATATTTTTGGGTTTATGATTACAGAAACCGATAGAGAGTGTCATGAGATAGAATACCACTGATACACAATGTCTTACTATTTACCTGTTAACTAAGCTTGCATATCTAAAATTTTTAGAAGTCTTACAACTCGTTTAAAAAAAAAAAAAGAAAGAGAAAGAAAACCCAAAGCACCAAAGTCGAATTATGCCACCCTAATATAAAAATTACATAAATTAATGAGGGTATTTAGTTAGTTAAAAAGTATAGTAAAAGTATAAAAATTTAATATAAAAATAATATATAATAAATTTAATTAAAAAAATATAAAAAAATTAATAAAAATTGATGACTTCCATTTAATTTTGACCAAGTAAACACATGTAATGCATATAAACGACAAACAGAAGATACAAGTTTCGGAATCAAAGGATCATACCTTACTCAATGATGGTATGGACCATATTTATGAGATCAGAATCGGTGAATTTTAGGATTTATTTGGTATAATATAAAATATTAAAAAATTTTAAAATTTATTTATTTTTTATTTTACTACACAACTTACGACTTATAAGTTATCTTAAATTATCTCATCTTATATCACTTTTTATCATTTTAAACCTCTCTCTAGGCTGCGTTTGATGCAACAAAAATTGCTGAAAATCTATAAAAATCTCTGAAAATCTCTATAGGATTTTACACATTCCCTCTTAAAATTCAAAAAACGATCAATATCTTTCGAAAAAAAAGTCGATAACTAACTAGAATTTGGTTAATCAAATAACAAAAATTTTTTCGCAATTCTCATCATGGACTCCCAAGCTACCAAACGACACCCACTTTGACTTTTTTGTGGCATTTTTAAAATCGTTCTAACGGATCGTAGAAACCGTTCCTACAGAATCGCGCGGCTAACTTTCGTTCAAACGGTTTCTACAATCCATTTGGACGGATTGTAGTGTAAAGAAGTTATAATTGTCTAAAATTTTGAATCCGTCTAAACGAAAATCTAGTTCGTCAGAATAAAATCTTACTATTCATCTCAAAAAATATGATTTGAACTGTCTGTATTAAACACAAAAAATTTTCTCGAACCACGTTTAATATATTTTGTGTTTCATGGATAACACATTTGTCGAGGACACATAATTGTCAAAGCATATGAAAAATATTTAAACGGTTGAGCGGCCCAAAGGCTTTGATTTGGACTGATATACCATGGTTCACATGTACGCATTTGCGTCATTTCCACAAAAAAATAAAAAAAATGAATGCATTTACGTACGTACTAAATATGATGTCAAGGGACAAATCTTTGTGTACTGTCTGTCTGGTTACTGCAAAGTTCTTGTAAATATTTTAAAATTCTTTAATTATTCTTAATTCTTTAATTACCACTATAACTCTGTTTGACGTAAAAAAAATAAGATAAATTAAGATAAAATATAATTTGAAGTTAATTTTGACACTTTTTTTTCTGAAAAATAGTAAATCGTGATAACAGATTTAAAAAATCGTTCTCACGGATTTAAAAAAATTCACAAAAAAATAACGACAATGGTACTTATTTGAAAGTTTTTGACATGAAGAATATGATTGTATAAAAAGTTTACATATTCGGTTAACTTATTTTCAGATTTTTTTTTAACGAAATATTGAAATTTTTTGAAATTAGTAATGGTCGAAAAATTAGAGTTAGAGGGATTGTTAGAGATTTATAGAGTTTTATAGAGGAAGTTTGTATGCCAAACGGGCCTATGTTTTCAGTTCTATTTCTTAATCTTTTTTAATGTTTTATTTTATGAAAAGAGAGTGGTACCCCTAAATTATTCACAGTAACCTTTATTTGTGGCTAAAGATTGCTGTGATTACAAGAGTGATGCAATTGTATTAAAATATGGAGCAATCATTGAAACAATTGAAAGCAAGTCTAAATGGACATCAGTATTAATTAATATGGTCTATTCTATTACATGATCGTCAATCAAAAAACTAGTTCTCTACGCAATTAATCAGATCATGTGATACTGAGGGATCGCAAGCCACTGTCATAAGCTATCACCTAGTAGCAGGTAACGTAACCAGAACGTTTTCCTTCCTGATGTTTTCAGAAGAGAGAATGCAAGTTGAGACAAATGATAGGTAGTGATGTAAATAGGGTGGGTCTAGTCAGGTCAGATTCGCTCTGACCTGACTACAATGTTTGTACAGTCTTGGATTGATTTGGCCCTAGCGACTCGGGTTGAGACTTCTTGCGACTTGCCGCGCCCCTGTCATTCCTGTGACCTGTTATTCCATCCGTTAAAATATTAAAAAAAGATGTAAATATCTCTTAAACATTTGAATAATTACACATAGATCCCTTTAACATTTAAAAATTATAAACACCTCTCTTATTTTGAAATATTTATCTCTATTAAATTTGATCTTAACTCTGTTAAATTTTTTATTTTAAATACAAATTTATGCTTAATTTAATCAAATTAATGACAAATAAAATAAATATAAATTTATGCATATGTATATATACACATTGTAATATATGTATATATATATATATATATATGTTGGGCATAATAATACTAAAGCTGTACCCTTGCCGAACAGGTTTAGTCTGGTGCCACGTGGCGTGGTGCCGAGCAAATTCACATAAGCCACTTAGCCACTTGCCGAGCACGTTCCGTTTGGACACGTGGCATCTCGCCGAACAACTGATTATTGGCACGAGGGTTCCACGTGAGTGATGTACGTGAGTACACGATTTAGAGTTAGTGCTCCAAAGAGTACCCTGAATCTCGACATCAATAAATAATGTATAACCACGTGGCTATAGCCGAGGAATCTAGTTTGCTCGGCATATACGTCGATGGCCAGTAAATGTCAAACTTAGGGCCCACAGCCTTTAAAGAAGGCTCATGACCATAAATGCATTTTAGTTAGGATTGAACTAGGTACTTGTCTCTGGAAATGTAACTAAATCGGTCTATCTCGTTACGATTCGGTGGCTGATGCGACAAGAAGACAGTATGACCCTGAAATTCAGGTTGTAATGCCGTGTTAAACCACCAGAAGCATTAAATGAAAGGCACGGTGTATTTATGAGGGGTCTGAGGCATTAAATGAAGGGGAAGGGCATTTAAAGCAAGAGTGTAAAAGAGGAACACGGCAGTGTGCATAATGTCGAGTCATAGGTATGCTGTAATCATTACTCAAACCACTATATATAGATATACAACTGAATCACGGAGGTAAGCTGACTATTGCCAACTTAAACTT
This sequence comes from Vitellaria paradoxa, assembly GCA_019916065.1. NCBI lineage: Eukaryota > Viridiplantae > Streptophyta > Magnoliopsida > Ericales > Sapotaceae > Vitellaria > Vitellaria paradoxa. The sequence goes on along the minus strand of CM034244.1, from coordinate 8,989,965 downwards.
TGACTCCTTGATTTCCAGAAAACTTCTTTTGAGCGACTTGCTGACTTAATCATCGGAGGGTTTTCCGGCCTGAGACCTCCTCTCCGGCCGTCACCTTTCTTTCTGTCTTTGTTCGGCAGGTCGGCGATTGCATTTCCGGTTGGCGTGGTCAGCGGTTTCGGCGGTAATTTCTGCTGCCGAACATTTGGCGCCCACCGTGGGGCTCGTTGTCTAGCCCATCGTCGTGTTCACTAGCTTTTTTCTTGTTTCTTTGTTAAGTCTCCAGTATTTGTCCACATAATGACCTCAGGAGGAAACACTACCCCACCACCATCTCCAAGGGCAGGAGACACTTCCACTCCTGCCAAAACTAAAGGGAGTGCGTTGGTTATCCGGACTCCAGGTCTGGAGTCCGCCCGGAAAAGAAAAACGGAGGATCCTCAGGTATTGAAACGGAGAGAAGAGCTGATGGCTAAGGCCAGTGAAAAGCAGGCAGAACTGGAGGAGATTCTGCTGGAATTGAGTAAGGAAAAGGGAAAATCCCCTGCTAGCCATACTGCTGATTCTGGTCAATCCGACTCGGAATCTGATGAAGGTTACGATGCTCTTTACGAGGACCCCACTGATGAGGATGACAGGGACACCCATGAACAGAAGGAGGTGCGCTCTCGCTCGCGACGTGATGTCTCTCCTTCTAGGAAGGACTCGCGCCGTGCTAAACCGGTCGCAAAACGTGACGTGAGATCCGATGTTGACGCGCCCATCAAAGCGCATCACCAAAGGAATTCCTCAAAAAAGATGCTGGAGGCGTATTCAGAGGAGGCGGATAGCTCGGACCAAGAAGAGCTAACCTTAAAGCGTAAAAAAGCGGGAAAGGCAAGGATGGAAGACTGGGGGCAAGCAGAGGAATGGAGTGCTCAGGGCCAAAGCACACGAATGATGGCAAGGAAAGCCTTGGGGCGAATCTCTGCCTCCCCATTCGTCGATGAAATAATTGATGCGGAGCCTCCGGAGAAATTCCAAACTCCGAGGCTTAATCTCTACGATGGGAGAACTGACCCCCTGGCCCACTACCGTCATTACATGCAGGCCATGACGTTATGGAACAGTAACGACCACCTCATGTGCAAAGTATTCCCTTCTAGTTTGGGGGATACAGCGCTTCAGTGGTTCCATAAACTGCCCCCTGGCAGTATTCAGTGTTGGCAGCAACTGGCGGAGGAGTTCGTTACCCGGTTTCTGGCTAACACAAAACAGCCTAAAACCGCTGACGCTCTCCTCACAATGAAAAGAAAGTCCGGGGAATCATTGAGAGATTATTCCCGCCGTTACCTGGAGCTCTACAATGAGGTGGGAGAATGCTCGGAGCAATTGGCGGTAACCTCGTTCAAATTGGGGTTGCGGAAGGAGGATAGGCTGTGGCTCTCCTTGACCAAAAAGCCAGCAGCCAACATGTCTGATCTTATGTGCCGAATCGAGAAATACGCCAAGGTGGAGGACGAGACATAGCCGGCCGAGCAGAAAGAGAGGAGATCCCAGGGCCAGACAAGAGAGAAAAGACGGGGAGACGGCCGCCGATTCATTGACGAGGGGAAGTCAGTCTTCGAAGCGGTTAATACGGTGTTCAAAGAGCCAATCTTCAAGATCCTTCCCCAAATAAAAAATAGGCCATATTTCAGATGGCCCGGAAAGCTGCCGGATTTCCCTGGAAAGGAGAATTCCAAAAACTACTGCGCGTATCATCAAGACAAGGGACATCGCACCGGAGCCTGCCGATCGCTACGACATCATCTGGAGGAATTGGTGCGCAGAGGCCACCTTAAAGAGTTCGTCGATGAGGGCAGAACCAGAGAAGCAGCCCCACAGGATAGAGAGCCAAGGAGGCAACGAGAAGAGACTGCCGAGGAGGAGGCAGCCGAAGAGGCACAACCCCCACCAAGGGCCAGGGCGCGCAGAGATGTCCCGAGACCTGCAGTCATCCACGTGATTCATATGGAACGACGACCCCAGAGTGTCATCAATCATGCCCCTAATCCACCAAGCAAAGAAATTTTGGGCGTCGCGGGTCAGCCGAGCAAGCGCCCAAGGACAGCCGCCACGGAGGAAATCACTTTTCATGAAGACGAGCATCCTGGTGTTCAGCTGCCGCACAATGATGCCCTAGTGGTTACTCTGGGCATGTTTAATTCAGAAGTAAGGAGAATCCTGGTAGATGCAGGAAGCTCAACAGAAGTTATGTTCCTGAGCTTATTTAAGAAGCTCGGACTAACTGAAAAAGATCTGGAACTGGCAGAATGCCCACTTATAGGATTCAATTCTGCTCCTGTCTGGCCTCTGGGCAGAGTCGTCATTCCTGTCCGCGTGGGTCCGGTGGAGCAAGAGGTTGAGTTCACCGTTGTGGATTCCCCCTCTTCCTACAATGCTATAGTAGGGAGATCGTGGATTCACGCTCTGAAGGCGATCCCCTCAACCTACCACCAAGTGCTGAAGTTCCCCTACTGCGGGGAAGTGATTTCTATTTTGGGGGATCAGAATACCTCCCAAAAGTGTTTCTCTGCAGCCTTAAAGTCCAAAATGATCCCCGAACAAGTCCAGCTGGCGGAACTACCTGAGGACACACCAAAGATCGATGATGTCGGTGGTGATCCGCAGATGAAAGCAACAGAGGGTTTGGAGAAATATCAAATTGGCCCGGTTGAGGATGATAAATTCTTCCTGATCGGCGCCAACCTGTGCGCCGAGGAAAAACTAGAGCTAACGGAGATGCTTTTGAAGAATATCGGAACGTTCGCCTGGACTCCACACGAAATGCCAGGCATTTCCCCCGAAGTCATGACTCATAAGTTGAATGTGAATCCGGAGGTAAAGCCTGTGGTACAAAAAGCAAGGCGATCAGCTTTGCAACACGCAGAAGCTGTCATTGAGGAGGTCGGCCGACTGTTAGAGGCGGAGGCCATTCGGGAGGTCTCATACCCGGAGTGGTTAGCTAACACGGTCGTGGTCAAGAAGAAGAATGGGAAGTGGAGAGTTTGCGTAGACTACACAGACCTGAACAAGGCCTGCCCTAAGGATCCATTCCCTCTGCCAAAGATCGACCAACTCGTTGATTCTACTGCTGGATGTTCCAGGATGTCGTTCCTGGACGCCTATAGGGGATATCACCAAATCCCTATGTTCGGCCCTGATGAGGAAAAAACTTCTTTCATAACCCCGCGAGGCATATACTGTTATAGAGTTATGCCATTCGGGCTGAAGAATGCTGGAGCCACCTATCAACGGCTGGTTACAAAGATATTCAAAAAAGATCTCGGGCAGACGATGGAGGTCTACATTGATGATATGGTGGTAAAAAGCAAGGAGCCGAACACACACCTCCAGCATCTCCAACATGTTTTCTCTACCCTTGATCGATATGGGTTAAAATTAAATGCTGCCAAATGTGCCTTCGGAGTTGGCTCGGGTAAATTTTTGGGCCACTTGGTGAGCAGAAGGGGAATTGAGGCTGATCCCGAGCAAATACGTGCCATCCAATCTGTTTCGCCCCCGCGCACAAAAAAGGAGGTACAGAAGCTCACAGGGATGGTGGCGGCACTCAACCGGTTTATTAGCAGATCATCCGACAAGTGCCGGCCATTCTTTAGGCTGCTCAAAGGGGCCAATAAGATGCAATGGGATGCTGAGGCGGATGCGGCACTGGAAAAACTTAAAGAATACCTAACAACTGTCCCAATATTGTCAACACCGCAGCCGGGGGATATTTTGCAGCTATATCTGGCAGTCTCAGAGCATGCAGTCAGTGCCGTCTTGCTGAGAGAGCAACAAGGGAAACAACATCCTATTTACTATGTGAGCAAAACAATGCAAGGAGCAGAGACTAGATATCTGCCCCTAGAAAAGTTGACCCTGGCACTAATAATGGCATCCAGGAAGCTAGCCCATTATTTCCATGCACACACCATTCAAGTTGTCACCGATCAGCCAATTGGCCATGTTTTAAAGAGGGCTGATGTATCGGGCCGACTAGCAAAGTGGGCAGTTTCCCTTGGCGCATTCGACATAAAGTTCGTCCCAAGAACCGCGATAAAGGCTCAGGTCCTGGCCGATTTTGTAGCGGAATTTTCCACACCGGCCTGTGGTCAGACAAAAGAAGTATGGCATGTTGAAATAAAGTCTGCCCCGGCCGAACATAATGAGGCCGAGCAAACTTGGCAAATCGAGGTTGATGGGTCTTCGACTAGAAAAGGAGGCGGCGTAGGCATAGTTCTGACTACACCAGAAGGGGTCTCAATAGAATATGCAATAAAACTCGAGTTCGAAGTCACTAATAATGAGGCGGAGTATGAAGCTCTCCTGGCTGGACTCGACATTGCTCGGCGCCTGATGGCAGATGATATCGTAGTAAGGACTGACTCTCAGTTGGTTGCTAACCAGCTGAAGGGTGAGTATGTGGCTAGAAGCGAAAAGATGGCAGAGTATCTAGAAGCAGCAAAGAAGAGAATCGAAGGCTTCAATAAAGCTAGCGTGGAGCTCATTGGCAGGGATCATAACGCTCATGCTGATGCACTTGCAACGCTAGCTGCCTCTTCTCGAATAAGGCTAACTGACCAGGTCTTTATGGAAGTCATAAAAAGGCCGAGCATAACGAAAGACGTAGAGGTAATGTGTGCTGACCGAGCCCCATCTTGGATGGATTCAATCATTACTTACTTGAAGGACGGAACACTTCCCGTAGATAAGACAGAAGAGAAGAAACTGAGAATAAAAGCCGCCAGGTTTTGGCTGTCTCCTGATCAGAAGTTATACAAAAAGTCATTCACGGGCCCGTATCTCCTTTGTGTTCATCCCGATAAAGTGCAAGACTTTCTTTACGAGCTTCATGAAGGTGTCTGTGGAGCACATACTGGGGGCAGATCACTGGCGCACCGAGCAATTACTCAAGGGTATTGGTGGCCGAAGATGGGATATGACGCTCAGGCCTATGTTCGAAAATGCAAGAAATGTCAGAAGTTCGCTCCCATTCCTCATCAGCCGGCCCAGGAACTCAGCCCGCTTACCAGCCCTTGGCCGTTCGCTCAATGGGGACTTGATATTGTGGGACCTCTGCCTTCCGCTTCGGAAAATAGAAAGTTCTTAGTGGTCGGCACCGACTACTTTACTAAGTGGGTGGAAGCAGAACCCCTAGCTCACATCAAAGATGCTGATACCATTCGATTTATTTGGAAGAACATCATTACCAGGTATGGCATCCCTAGGACACTTATTTCCGACAATGGGACGCAATTTGACAGTGCCCCGTTTAGGGAATATTGTTCTAGATATGGAATCAAGAATATTTACTCTACACCAGCTTACCCCCAAAGCAACGGTCAAGCTGAGGCAACGAACAAAGTTATTCTCAATGGGATTAAGAAAAGACTGGAAGCGGCAAAAGGAAGATGGGTGGATGAATTGCCATCAGTACTGTGGACCTATCGAACAACCCCTAGAAGATCAACCGGAGAATCTCCCTTCTCTCTGGCTTACGGTGTCGAAGCCGTCATACCCTTAGAAGTTGGCCTCCCTAGCATCAGAACCCTATCATTTGACAGAGGGGAGAATGATCAAGCTATGGGAATAAGCCTGGATCTAATTGATGAAAGAAGGGAACTGGCAGCACTAAGGTTGGCCAACTACCAGCAAGAGACAAGGAAGAAATTCAATAAAGGGGTCAGACGTAGAGAATTCCGTACTGGCGATTGGGTGCTGAGAAAATTGATGGGAAGCAGGAAAGATCAAACTGAAGGAAAGCTATGAGCTAATTGGGAAGGACCATTCACCGTCTCTGAGGTGCTCGGCAATGGCGCCTACAAGTTAATTGACATGGAGGGAAAGCCAATCAAAAGACCGTGGAATATAGCCCATCTAAAGTTGTACTATCATTAATTTTTTCTTCACATTTGTTGACTAAAGACTTTGCATGTATATTGAAAAGCAATCCTTTTTACAAAGCAAAAGCAAACTCAAAAGCTTGAAGATTACTTTCTGCTCAACAAAAAGACGCCACATCACTTTGGATGGTAGCATGGAAAAAGCCAGGCTCGGCTTCCCGAGCATTGATACGGAAAGAATGCCCCATCTCCATCGATGTTGGCGCCCCATCTCCATCGATGTTGACACATTCCTGGTTTGTTTATTGACCAGGAAATGCTCTTTAGACTGAGATTCAATTCCTCGATTTTCTGAAAAGAATTATCAAAAGAAACCACGCTCGGCTTGCCCAGCGTTGGTACAATCCTGGTTTGTTTATTGACCAGGAAATGCTCTTTAGACTGAGATTCAATTCCTCGGTCTTCTGAAAAGAATTATCAAAAGAAACCACGCTCGGCTTGCCCAGCGTTGGTACAATCTTGGTTTATTTACTGACCAGGAAATGCTCTCTAGACTGAGATTCAATTCCTCGGTCTCCTGAAAAGAATTATCAAAAGAAATCCATGCTCGGTTTGCCGACCATTGGTGCAGAGAGAACCCACATCATTTCTGATGGTGGCCCAATCTTGATTTATTCATCAACTAGAAACGATTCCTTGGTTTGTTAATTGGAAGCAAAAGAAGCATGTTCTAAAGAGCTCAACGCCAGTATCAACATAATGGTACACATTTCGCGATGCTCGGCATGAGACTAAAAAGCGAAGATTTGTCAGAAGATAGTTACCCCCGTTATTATGAGAAAGAGGACAGCCGAACTTATCGAGGTATGTGAGATTTATTAAAGTTATGCCTCTTTAACAAAACCTTGAAGTTATTTTATGAAAAGCAAATTACTACATGAGCTTGTTACCTTTGAAGGGTTTACTATTTAAAGTATTTTTGCTAGAAAGTGTGGTTGCTCGGCAAAGTGGTACAAATGCAGACACCATACATATTCAATATAAAGCATAAAATATACAAATGGAAAGACAGATTGTTAAAAGGAAACAATTCAAAAGCTTTCATTACATGCCTTAGAGTACGATTACAATACATTTTACATAACTGTTAATCAAAGAAGATATCCTAAATCTAAGATGAGACATTAACATTTGTTGTAAGGGTTTGTAGCTATTTCGTGGGAGAAAACGTCTAGGTACTCCTGGGCTGCGCTCCTTATAATTCTATCAGCAAACCAGTTAAGGCATTCTTCAATCAATTAATCGGCAGTTCTAAAGAAACAAAGACAGAGAAAAATAAAACAAAATTAGACAGAAGTCAAACTGCTTTCATTCACTTGAAGTTAAAAGTTTTATATTACATCCAAAAAAAAAAAGAAAAAAAATAAAAATAAAAATTTATACAAAAAGGCTCACTTCTCTCCTCCCTTAGTGGGATCTCTCTCCACTATTAGATCAATCTGTTCAGGCGCCTGGGAGATGTCCTTCTGGGCACTGTCCACCTCAACCTCTCCCTCCTCAATTGTTTCTTCGGCAGTATGAATTGAGGGAGTTTGAGGTGGACGCTCAAAGCTGAATTGGGGAATTGGGCGTTCTGGATCAGGATAAGGGACCTCCTTGTATATGGGGTTGGTGGGATCAACGTTGTTCTTCTTCATTGCAGCCTCCCAACCCTCAAGAAAGAAGTCGTTGTGAGCATCCCTCATCTGATCCACGCAATCGTTAATCTGGGCTTCCACCTCAGCTTTGGCTTTGTCCTCGGCTTCTTGGAGGACAGCTTCCTTCTCTGCCAGGGCTCGAGTCTTCAGTGCAAGTTCTGCCCGAAGTTTGACAAGCTCCTGCTTTGATCTCTCTTGCTCGGCCCTGGAAGCCTCCAACTCCTTGATGAGTAACTCCTGCCCAGTCTTCATGGAGGACAACTCAATCTCGGCCGTGGAAAGTTTGCCCTTGACCATTAAAAGCTCCTCGTCTTTATGATTTAGGATCTTATCCATTGACTGCACACGAGCTGTGCTTCCAGCAACTTGGCCAAGGGCAGTGTTGAGTTGATGCTCAATCTCTTTATTTTCGTCCTGAAGCTGACTCCTCTCTTTTGCCAGAGCGTCATTGCTGGATTGGAGATTCTTATTCTCCTTCTCCAAGGACCTCACGCTTGATTTCAACTCCCTTATTTCTGTTTTATCCAGCTCGGCTCTGGTTTCGAATGTTCGGCTCCTGGCAATCAACTCCATTGTGTGGAGAGAAGTCTGCAGAAAGAACAGAAAGTTAGGAAAAACTATAATAAGGAAAGGATTCACATAAAGGAATATTATAGTACTTACAGAGATGATGTTCTTCATCAGAGTTTTGTGGATCTCCTCCGTCCTATTCTTCCTCGTATTAAGAACGTCCCGAGGAGGGAGGATACCCTTGAGATACTCCTCGGCGTGGTTGAAGGCAGTGTCTTGGATAGTGAAGGGACGGCCTTGAGGATGTTCGAGACTGGGAATGAGGATTTCTGGAATGAACGGAGGGGAGTCTCGAACCGGATTGGCCGGATATTCGATGGCTAGAGGCACGGGCCCAACGGGTTGAGCAGGTAACGGCTCGGAGGTTCTCGGTGGTGCGTCTTTCGTGGGTGGCACGACCTTGGGAGGTGCTGGCCCCCTCGCGGCGTCCTCCTTCGATAGCTTCGCCTGCTCGGCCGTTGGAGCCGCGTCCGTAGATTGTGTCCTGGCCCTCTTCTGCTCAGGAGGGCCAGATGGCCTCTTTTGAGCTGCCTCCTGCTCCTTCCCCTTCTCCATTTTGACCTTCGTTATTTGCTCGGCAGTAGAAGGAGCAGGGGCACTCCCCTCACCAGTCTTCCTCTTCCCAACGGCCTTTTGCTCGTCCGCCTTCTTCTTCTGGGCCTCTCCGGCCCTTTGCCCTTTTGCCTTAGCCATGGCGAGCTTCTTGTAATCGATCTTTGGGGCCATCACTTCTTCTTCTTCCCCTTCTGAATCTGAAAAGTAGTCGAAGGCAGGGGGTATCTCAACTTCTTCTTCTTCCTCTTCCTCTTCCTCCTCGTCCAAAAGAACAAAATGTCGCTTCCTCGGCTGTTCAGAAGGCTCAGGAACTGCAGCTCGAGGGGTTTGAACTTGCTCGGCAACAAGTGGGATGGCGAATGGAGGGGGGCGAGTCCACCCTGGATGCCTTAAGGCGTAATAGTTCTCTTTCTCTTCAGCAGAAGCTCGAAACCACCACTGAAGACGCCTAATAGCCTCCGAAGTTGCGAAACCTTGAGGAGGGGCAATGAATGTCTGGTGAGAAGGGGTGAAGTTGAACAAAATCGGAACTGCTCTGGCAAAGGGATAGAGATCTGGACCCCCGAGGAATTTGAACACCTCCTTCAAGTGGTCCTTGTCAGCACGAATGCCAGTAGCCCAGAACTTCTTTAGCTGAACACCTGCACAGATATTAAATCAAACAGTTAGTATGCTTAGAAATGAGGGTAAAGAAGAATAAGAACTGGTAGGATTTGAAATCAACCAACCTAGGCCCAAAGAAACCCGAGGGACGATTGGAAAACGATCTTCGTCTGGATCGTGTGTCCAGTGACCTGTGACGACGCACAGGTCACTTTCTGACTTAATCGTATCAGGCAGCATGTGGACCAAGGCCTTTTCTGGTCGGGATTTCAGGTACCACCTGTTCTCATCCTTCCTCACCTTCTGGATTGAGTAACAGTAAAGAAGATCGTACTCGGATATGTGGAATCCGTATCGCCTGTTTATTTCTATCACCCCATTAACGATTCTATAAAAGTTATGGGTGAGGTTCCTAGGGCCAAGGTCCAGAATGCTCATCATAGAGCGAAGAAAGGGGTGCAGGGGGAACCTAAGGCCACCTTCGGTGATTGCCACTATGGGGAATTCCCCTGTTTCACGCTCGCCTTGTTCGGCGAGCCTAATACCTACGTTCTGAGGAATCTGGTATTTTTCCTTAAAAATCCTAACCTTTTCCTCAGAGCTTAGCTCGTTCGCGAGTCTACCCATAACGGAAAACTTGAAGAAAAAAGAGGATTAACTCACCGGAAATGAAGGACGACGGGAAGGGTGAAAGCTTGCGAAGACGAAAGTTCAGAGGAAAAGAAGCAAGAGAAATCTGTAGACTCAAATCGCAGAAAAGAGGTAAAAGAAGATTAATCAGGTATATATGTATATGTGTATGTATCTCTCAGGGAAACCGAAGCGTTTCCAATGAAAAGGCAATGGGCGGTAAAAATGGCATTTATTACCGCCCCAATTTTCAAATTTCTGACCATTCACGTTTTAACACCTCGTATCTGGGAAACCGCGTAAGCGGCGCAGCAGATGAAAAGCTGAAAGGGCACTGCGCGTGTCGTCACGAGGAGAGAGAAAAGTCCAATCAGATTTGATACGCGTCAGGGACATACTAAACGACAAATTGCGTAGGAGAGTTGAAGGATCAGGGAGGTAAGGTTATTCTGCTCTGCTACTCTGCTCGGAAAATATCTTTTCTCGACCAGAGTGGGGGCAAAATGTTGGGCATAATAATACTAAAGCTGTACCCTTGCCGAACAGGTTTAGTCTGGTGCCACGTGGCGTGGTGCCGAGCAAATTCATATAAGCCACTTAGCCACTTGCCGAGCACGTTCCGTTTGGACACGTGGCATCTCGCCGAACAACTGATTATTGGCACGAGGGTTCCACGTGAGTGATGTACGTGAGTACACGATTTAGAGTTAGTGCTCCAAAGAGTACCCTGAATCTCGACATCAATAAACAATGTATAACCACGTGGCTATAGCCGAGGAATCTAGTTTGCTCGGCATATACGTCGATGGCCAGTAAATGTCAAACTTAGGGCCCACAGCCTTTAAAGAAGGCTCATGACCATAAATGCATTTTAGTTAGGATTGAACTAGGTACTTGTCTCTGGAAATGTAACTAAATCGGTCTATCTCGTTACGATTCGGTGGCTGATGCGACAAGAAGACAGTATGACCCTGAAATTCAGGTTGTAATGCCGTGTTAAACCACCAGAAGCATTAAATGAAAGGCACGGTGTATTTATGAGGGGTCTGAGGCATTAAATGAAGGGGAAGGGCATTTAAAGCAAGAGTGTAAAAGAGGAACACGGCAGTGTGCGTAATGTTGAGTCATAGGTATGCTGTAATCATTACTCAAACCACTATATATAGATATACAACTGAATCACGGAGGTAAGCTGACTATTGCCAACTTAAACTTTGACTCCTTGATTTCCAGAAAACTTCTTTTGAGCGACTTGCTGACTTAATCATCGGAGGGTTTTCCGGCCTGAGACCTCCTCTCCGGCCGTCACCTTTCTTTCTGTCTTTGTTCGGCAGGTCGGCGATTGCATTTCCGGTTGGCGTGGTCAGCGGTTCCGGCGGTAATTTCTGCTGCCGAACAATATATATATAAGCAAATGAAAGGAGATGAATCTCCATCCAACAAGACCCAAATCTGAGACTCAAAGATGAATTCGAGACCCAAATCTTGCTGCCATTGCTTTTAATTCGGGTCATTATAGAAGTAAATGTCGAGGTTAAACCACTTGGAGTTCAACGATTTATCGTTAGGTTGCCTTTCAATTGCCGCCACCGGAAGAAAACTAAACTAAACCAAACTGAACCAAACCAACTCGATATTTTTGAATCGGTTTAGTTCAATTTTAATGTAAAGTTGGTTTAGTTTCGGTTCTAAATTTTAACAACCAAAAAAAAAATCGATTTGATTCTATGTTAAATACGAATCTGAACCGAACTAACTTATGTACACCCTACTTTTTACCCATAGAATGGGCTTGTAATGGAATATTTCTTCATTCTCTATTCTTTCTTCTTTTCTTTTTTTTTTTTAATTTTTTGTTCAATACGCTTAAATTTAATGAGAATACAAATTCTAATAAATTGTGTGGCAACTTTTTTTTTTTACCAACTTGAGTTTTCTCATGATTCTCATTTCAAAACCTAATTTTTTAATGAGCAATGCTATAAATTAAAAAATAAATAAAAACAATCAAAATGGTGTGAAACACTCGTAGGCATGGGTAGATCCAGAATTTGGAGTTCGTCTAAGCTAAAGAAAGAGTTTAAAGATGGAATAGGTTGGATAGCAAAAAATTCAGCTAAACAAATGGTATAAAGAGAAAATGAGTTAAGTTACAAAAGTTTACAATAAGCTAAATTTAAAAAAATAATAATAATTTTGAACTAAGAAAATATTATTTTAGGCTAGGCTAGGCTACAGCCAGGTGAGGCTAAGTGTCGGCCCTCCTACCCATAGGCAAATTAATTACTTGAAAACAATATAGTTATAAAAGTCTATTTTAATTAGAGATCTATCAACTCTTCCTAAAATATGTGTAAAGTTTGGCCTTGTACTCCAAAAAAATGTGTACAGTTTGGCTTTATAACCCTAAAATATCTTCCCATCAGCAAGTTTTTTTTTTTTTTTTGGTATCCATAATTCTCATCGGTTTATTACAACTCTCAATGAACCGTGTAACTGACAGATAAACTAGGAAGATGTACGCTGCCCCTCACGTACACCTGGCTTGAGTCAGGAATCGAACCTGTGTGATTTCTGTGGGAAGCATACCCACGAGCCACTCAGACTAACCCGGGGGCTCTCACCAGCAAGTAGATGAAGACCCTTTTTGGAATTCTTTGGTTTGCCTATTTTGGAAACGACAATAAAAAAAAAAAAAAAAACAGCAGAAAGGGAAAGGAAATTGATGCGAAATTGCATTGATAATGCAGCTTCGAGGGCTATGACCTTCTTACAAGCTTAACAGCTCATTACATAAAATTTTTCCTGAAAAGAAAAAACCCTTCTCAGACTATTGCTTACTATTTATACTGGCGTGCTAAATTGTAATGGACCCAATATTGAATTGAGCTGAGTGTAGTATGCCTACTAGGCTTAGTAATTCAGAAGATGGACTTTCTACAATTAACTCAGCTGAAACGAATGATGAAGGCATTTATTTGAGAATAGACTGGGCCGGTTGGACCTAGGCACTCTCCCAACATTCAGTTCATAAGTTGTTGTCCCGACACATTTGTAAACCCAGCTCCTTCAATCATAAGATTGTAATTACTGTAGTGCCATTTCTGGAAGGTGCCAGACAAATGACTTCCTTTGGAATTTTTCTGTCTCTTCACCCACTTCACCGAACCTTTGTCAGTTTACATCAATTGCCAATTGAATCGAGACCATCCGAGCCATTGCTTTATTTTTGAACAAATAACTAGGATTGAGAAGGCTTGAGAGTGCATCTGAGCTATCCACTTGTTCTCTCTCTATTGGCACCTGATGGTGAATGTAATCTGGGTCTCCCCCAAGGACTGTTTGAGGGTTTGGTTTATGTTTCAGTTTTTTTGTCTCTTCTACTTCATCTCTCTCATTCTTCCACTGTATATTTGTTATTTCATGGTTGTTTCCTTGTTTTTGGTTCTATAAGTAAGCTTCATAACAATTTCCCTCTCCTTCAGAAGCAACCTTGATCTCAAGGTTTGGAAAACTCACTAAAATATTCTTCAGGGGCTTCTAAGTAGTCTTTTCGGGCATCTGACCCTCTTACTATACCAAGCCCTCTTGAAACTCTTGTTTTCCCCGACAGCTGTCTCGGATCTGAATGATATAAGCTAGAACAAGCACGGTATGTCCATACTGGTCCACTGTTGGTAAGACTGTAGTTGCTAAGGTATTGTTTCCTATTTTTGCCTTTAACTGAGATACATAGAAAACTGGGTGTATTTGCAACTGAGCAGGTAAATTAAGTTTATAAGCTATTGAGTTTATTTTCTTGATGATTTGATAAGGACCATAGGATTTTGGTGTTAGCTTTAGATCCCTTCTTCGTTTAACTGACAGTTGCTTATACGGCTGTAGCTTTAAATATACCCAATCTCCTTTTTGGAAAGACCTCTTTGTTATGTTTTTATCGACTTGTTGCTTCATTATATTCTATGCTATTTGTACATGCTCTTTGAGTAGTTTTGCTATTGTAGTATGATTCTATAATATATCACCAATGGAACCCAGCTTGGTTGACCCTAGAACGTACTCTATAAGAGTTGGAGGTGGAAATTCGTAAAGGGCTCCATAAGAAGTCATCTGTATTATTGAATGGTAATTAGTATTGTAACACCACTGTGCCATAAATAACCAACCAACCCACAACTTTGGTGCTTCTGATGTGAAACATCTTAGATAAGTTTCAACATATCTGTTAGTAACCTCAGTTTAACCATTAATTTGTGGATGGTAACTGGAACAAAAATGCACTTGTGTCCCCATCAATGAAAAGAGCTCTTTCCAGAAAGAGCAAGTGAACAAAGAATCTCTGTCAGAGACTATAGTTAGAGGCAATCCATGTACCTTAAAGATGTTTGTCATGAAAATCTAGGGTAGGGTAGAAGTAGTGTAGGGGTGGGAGAAGGGCAAAAAATGAGCATATTTTGAAAGTCCATCGATGATCACCCAAATGGTTGTGGCTCCTTTCAACTTAGGTAACCCTTGAATGAAATCTATAGACACATCAGACCAATTTCTCATAAGTATGGGAAGAGAATGCAACAATCTAGGAGTAGCTACATTCTCATTCTTACATCTTTGATAAGCTTCATGCTCCTTAATCCATTGTTTAATGTCAGCTTTCATCTTAGGCCAATAAAATTCTTTAAGTGGCTTTTGGATGGTCTTTTGAAAACTTCTATGCCTTGAGACAGGATCACTGTGTAAGTACTGCAATACCCTATATCTAGTACTTTCTATATTAGGAATATAAAGCCCCTCTTTATAGAACAATAACTCATTCTTAAAAGAAAATTTATGCACACTAATAATGTCCTATTAAAGCTTTTGTATAATGGTCTGGCACAGAGAATCGTCACAGTAGGCTCGCTTGACTTCCTCTAAGATAATAGGGTAGGGATGACTAAGAATGAGAGCTAAACAAGTTTAATGGTTGGACCTTTTATCTTCTACCTTATTGACCCTTGATAGTGCATCTGCCACTCTGTTGTCATTACCTTGTTTATACTCAATATTAAAGGTATTCCTTAATAACTTAGTCGCCCACTTCTATTGAGATGGAGTTCTTATCTTTTGCTCCAAATCCGTTTTCACAATGAAAATCTACCCTAAGAGATAAGGCCTTCACTTCTTTACTACCTAAACCAAAGCAAACAATTTTTTCTCATATGTTGATAAATATAGAGCCTTCCCTTTCAAAGCCTAACTGTAAAATGTAATAAGTTTCTTATCCTACATTAATACAACCCCAATTCCTCCCCTTGATGCATCACATTTAATAACAAAAGTTTTAGAAAATCAGGCAAGGCTAAAACTGGAGGTTTTGTCACTGCTTTCTTTAATTCTTAGATAGCCATGTTGGCCCTTTCATCCTAACTAAATGCATTCTTCTTCAATAAATCTGTCAAAGGTTTGGCAATTCTCTCATAACCTTTAATAAACCTTATGTAATACCTAGTTAATCCCAAAAGTCCCCTTAAAGCTTTGATAGAAGATGGAGTTGGCCAATCAATCATAGTTATAATCTTTTTTGGATCTGCTTTTACCTTTCCTTAGAGATTAGATGTCCTAAATAATCTACCTCTAAATAAGCAAACCAACACTCGGCTTCTTTAGCATAGAGCTTATATTTCCTTAACATTTCCAAAACAATCTCCAAATGCCTCATATGTTCTTCAACGTTCTTATTATAAATTAGAATATTATCAAAAAATACCAGTATACATTTCATTAAGTAAGGTCTAAATACTTCATTCATAAGACTCTAAAAGGTGGTTGGGGGCATTAGTTAAGCCAAAAGGCATGACTAAGAACTCATAATGCCCAGCATGAGTTCTAAAAGCTATATTTTCTCTATCCCTTCAACCATCCTGCCAAACAAGCAAGAAACCCACTTATCAATGTTGAAACCCCCATCTGGTAATTATCCTAGTTATTACTTGCAGCATTAAGTGCTCATTTACTTATTCTTATTCAACAAAACGCAATTATTTTTACCAAATCCTATTTTCTTTTAGAACTTCTTTCCTGAAAGAAATTTCTTTTAGGAACTTCTTATATACAAACTTTCAAAAATAGTCAAAAGTTACGCCAAACAAGCCCCAATTAATTGTACAAATGGAATTTACTGACATATCTCTGCAGAAAATAGGAGGCCAAAAGTTGGGGCCAAAGATATGTCTGAATCAACTTCGCAGCCATCATTGAGTTTCTTCTTAAGGAATCCGTTGGACACTTCAAATTCTATTCTACCTTCGCCTGGAGGGGCTATGGAAGGAAGGGAACAGAGCAAGGTTCCGGGCTCTCACCAGCAAGTAGATGAAGACCCTTTTTGGAATTCTTTGGTTTGCCTATTTTGGAAACGGCAATAAAAAAAAAAAAAAACAGCAGAAAGGGAAAGGAAATTGATGCGAAATTGCATTGATAATGCAGCTTCGAGGGCTATGACCTTCTTACAAGCTTAACAGCTCATTACATAAAATTTTTCTTGAAAAGAAAAAACCCTTCTCAGACTATTGCTTACTATTTATACTGGCGTGCTAAATTGTAATGGACCCAATATTGAATTGAGCTGAGTGTAGTATGCCTACTAGGCTTAGTAATTCAGAAGATGGACTTTCTACAATTAACTCAGCTGAAACGAATGATGAAGGCATTTATTTGAGAATAGACTGGGCCGGTTGGACCTAGGCACTCTCCCAACATTCAGTTCATAAGTTGTTGTCCCGACACATTTGTAAACCCAGCTCCTTCAATCATAAGATTGTAATTACTGTAGTGCCATTTCTGGAAGGTGCCAGACAAATGACTTCCTTTGGAATTTTTCTGTCTCTTCACCCACTTCACCCAACCTTTGTCAGTTTACATCAATTGCCAATTGAATCGAGACCATCCGAGCCATTGCTTTATTTTTGAACAAATAACTAGGATTGAGAAGGCTTGAGAGTGCATCTAAGCTATCCACTTGTTCTCTCTCTATTGGCACCTGATGGTGAATGTAATCTGGGTCTCCCCCGAGGACTGTTTGAGGGTTTGGTTTATGTTTCAGTTTTTTTGTCTCTTCTACTTCATCTCTCTCATTCTTCCACTGTATATTTGTTATTTCATGGTTGTTTCCTTGTTTTTGGTTCTATAAGTAAGCTTCATAACAATTTCCCTCTCCTTCAGAAGCAACCTTGATCTCAAGGTTTGGAAAACTCACTAAAATATTCTTCAGGGGCTTCTAAGTAGTCTTTTCGGGCATCTGACCCTCTTACTATACCAAGCCCTCTTGAAACTCTTGTTTTCCCCGACAGCTGTCTCGGATCTGAATGATATAAGCTAGAACAAGCACGGTATGTCCATACTGGTCCACTGTTGGTAAGACTGTAGTTGCTAAGGTATTGTTTCCTATTTTTGCCTTTAACTGAGATACATAGAAAACTGGGTGTATTTGCAACTGAGCAGGTAAATTAAGTTTATAAGCTATTGAGTTTATTTTCTTGATGATTTGATAAGGACCATAGGATTTTGGTGTTAGCTTTAGATCCCTTCTTCGTTTCACTGACAGTTGCTTATACGGCTGTAGCTTTAAATATACCCAATCTCCTTTTTGGAAAGACCTCTTTGTTATGTTTTTATCGACTTGTTGCTTCATTATATTCTATGCTATTTGTACATGCTCTGAGTAGTTTTGCTATTGTAGTATGATTCTATAATATATCACCAATTGAACCCACCTTGGTTGACCCTAGAACGTACTCTATAAGAGTTGGAGGTGGAAATTCGTAAAGGGCTCCATAAGAAGTCATCTGTATTATTGAATGGTAACTAGTATTGTAACACCACTGTGCCATAAATAACCAACCAACCCACAACTTTGGTGTTTCTGATGTGAAACATCTTAGATAAGTTTCAACATATCTGTTAGTAACCCCAGTTTAACCATTAATTTGTGGATGGTAATTGGAACAAAAATGCACTTGTGTCCCCATCAATGAAAAGAGCTCTTTCCAGAAAGAGCAAGTGAACGAAAAATCTCTGTCAGAGACTATAGTTAGAGGCAATCCATGTACCTTAAAGATGTTTGTCATGAAAATCTAGGCTAGGGTAGAAGTAGTGTAGGGGTGGGAGAAGGGCAAAAAATGAGCATATTTTGAAAGTCCATCGATGATCACCCAAATGGTTGTGGCTCCTTTCAACTTAGGTAACCCTTGAATGAAATCCATAGACACATCAGACCAATTTCTCATAAGTATGGGAAGAGAATGCAACAATCTAGGAGTAGCTACATTCTCATTCTTACATCTTTGATAAGCTTCATGCTCCTTAATCCATTGTTTAATGTCAGCTTTCATCTTAGGCCAATAAAATTCTTTAAGTGGCTTTTGGATGGTCTTTTGAAAACCTCTATGCCTTGAGACAGGATCACTGTGTAAGTACTGCAATACCCTATATCTAGTACTTTCTATATTAGGAATATAAAGCCCCTCTTTATAGAACAATAACTCATTCTTAAAAGAAAATTTATGCACACTAATAATGTCCTATTAAAGCTTTTGTATAATGGTCTGGCACAGAGAATCATCACAGTAGGCTCGCTTGACTTCCTCTAAGATAATAGGGTAGGGATGACTAAAAATGAGAGCTAAACAAGTTTAATGGTTGGACCTTTTATCTTCTACCTTATTGACCCTTGATAGTGCATCTGCCACTCTGTTGTCATTACCTTGTTTATACTCAATATTAAAGGTATACCTTAATAACTTAGTCGCCCACTTCTATTGAGATGGAGTTCCTATCTTTTGCTCCAAATCCGTTTTCACAATGAAAATCTACCCTAAGAGATAAGGCCTTCACTTCTTTACTACCTAAACCAAAGCAAACAATTTTTTCTCATATGTTGATAAATATAGAGCCTTCCCTTTCAAAGCCTAACTGTAAAATGTAATAAGTTTCTTATCCTACATTAATACAACCCCAATTCCTCCCCTTGATGCATCACATTTAATATCAAAAGTTTTAGAAAATCAGGCAACGCTAAAACTGGAGGTTTTGTCACTGCTTTCTTTAATTCTTAGTTAGCCATGTTGGCCCTTTCATCCTAACTAAATGCATTCTTCTTCAATAAATCTGTCAAAGGTTTGGCAATTCTCTCGTAACCTTTAATAAACCTTATGTAATACCTAGTTAATCCCAAAAGTCCCCTTAAAGCTTTGATAGAAGATGGAGTTGGCCAATCAATCATAGCTATAATCTTTTTTGGGTCTGCTTTTACCTTTGTTAGAGATTAGATGTCCTAAATAATCTACCTCTAAATAAGCAAACCTACGCTCGGCTTCTTTAGCATAGAGCTTATATTTCCTTAACATTTCCAAAACAATCTCCAAATGTCTCATATGTTCTTCAACGTTCTTATTATAAATTAGAATATTATCAAAAAATACCAGCATACATTTCATTAAGTAAGGTCTAAATACTTCATTCATAAGACTCTAAAAGGTGGTTGGGGGCATTAGTTAAGCCAAAAGGCATGACTAAGAAGTTATAATGCCCAGCATGAGTTCTAAAAGCTATATTTCCTCTATCCCTTCAACCATCCTGCCAAACAAGCAAGAAACCCACTTATCAATGTTGAAACCCCCATCTGGTAATTATCCTAGTTATTACTTGCAGCATTAAGTGCTCATTTACTTATTCTTATTCAACAAAACTCAATTATTTTTACCAAATCCTATTTTCTTTTAGAACTTCTTTCCTGAAAGAAATTTCTTTTAGGAACTTCTTATATACGAACTTTCAAAAATAGTCAAAAGTTACGCCAAACAAGCCCCAATTAATTGTACAAATGGAATTTACTGACATATCTCTGCAGAAAATAGGAGGCCAAAAGTTGGGGCCAAAGATATGTCCGAATCAACTTCGCAGCCATCATTGAGTTTCTTCTTAAGGAATCCGTTGGACACTTCAAATTCTATTCTACCTTCGCCTGGAGGGGCTATGGAAGGAAGGGAACAGAGCAAGGTTCCTGTTGTGTTGGTTCCCCAAATCCCACATCGGGAGAGAGAACAAAAAATGAGAGGCTTGGCTCCTATAAAAAGGGCCTTCCCCCATAGTTATTACATGTACCAAGGACACAACTAAAAACCTATGTTACCAAAGTGTGGGTGTAATTGGGTTTTTGGGTTGTGTGAGTGGAAGAGGGTTTTACAATTTTGTCCGTGCAAAAATTGTAATAGTTTAATATTGAGTTGAGTATATTATCCCTTTTTGGGATCGTGGATGTAGGTCTTTTGAGGGACCGAACCACTTTAAAAATTCTTGTGTTGAGTGCTCTAAATTTTTTTTTCTTCCCTTATTTGTGTGTGCGCTTCCGTTGCGGGCTTTACAAGTGCTTGTGGGCCCAACAAGTGGTATCAGAGCTGAAGGTTCCAACCTAGGAGAAGGAGAAAAAAAAAGGAGCAGTGGGTGTCACACCAGTAGCAAATTATGGAAGAGGTTAGTCTTGCCTAATTTTGACATTCTGGTTCTGAGGTTAGTTTTCTCAAGTTAGGCTTCGATTGTGGTATTTGCTGCATTGTTGGCTATTGATGTTGGTTAATTCCTTTACTACATTGTGAGTTGCTAGTTGTTGGTTGCTTTGGTGTATATTATTGAAGTGTTTAATTGGAAAAGATATTAAGCACCATGTCTACACTAAAGTTTGAAGTCCCTTTATTCGATGGAAAGAGCAATTTTACATTGTGGCAGAGTACAATTCAAGACTACCTAGTGCAACAGGGTCTTGATATTGCATTAGAAGATACAAAACCAGATGAGATGAAGGATAATGATTGGAAAGCTGTTCAAAGGAAGGCTGTCAGTACAATTCGGTTGGCACCTGCACCGCAGATTAAATATACGGTGTTGAATGAGACGTCACCGAAAGTGTTATGGGACAAGTTGGAGAGCGTGTTCGCTTCAAAGTGGATTTGTACTCATTGAGAATGGATGAAGGAGGTAATATTCATGACCACATTAATATTTTTAATCAGCTAGCATGTCAGTTGTTGAACATAGAGGAGAAGGTTGAAGATGAAGAACAGGCGTTGCTCTTGTTAGCTTCATTATCCAGGTCATACAAACCATTGGTTCAGTCAATGTTAATTGGGAAGAAAACTCTGACATTGAATGAGGTGATTACGGTTTTGAAGGAGAATGACAAGATAATGAGAAATGGAGGCAATCCTGGAGACAGTCAATTGCTAGTTGTAGAAAGTTTTGAGCGAGGGAGGAGTTAGAAGAAGAAAGTTGACCGTCGTGATAGATCTAAATCTCGACAGAGAGATATGAGTAATGTTGAGTGCTATTATTGTGGAGCGAATGGTCATATACAGAAAAATTGTCCAAAGTTCAAGGAAGACTTGAAGGGTTTGAAACAACTGCAAGAGAAGATGAAGGTTAGTGATTCCTCAGTCAATGTGGTTAATGATTCTGGTGATTTCTTGTTGCACACTATGGATGATGGTTCTGCTGAAAATTATTCTGGTTGGGTGTTGGATTCTGCTTCTGATTTTCATATATGCAGAGATCGAGCTATGTTTGACACTTTGCACACTGATGGAGATTTTGGTTACATTAATGTGGGTAATAAATTGAAGCAGAAGATTGAAGGTGTTGGAAGAGTTTGCCTAAAACTCCACAATGGTGTTATCAAAAATATTCCCAATGTGAAATATTTATCTACTGCTGGAGCGAATATAATTTCTTTAGGTGAGATGGCTTCACATGGATACAAGTATGTCGGTATTGGGAATCAGTGCAAGGTATATAGAGGTGGTAGCTTGATAATGCAAGGAAGGAAGAAGGGAAAGAATATTTATTATTTGGATGATCATCCCCTGAAGAGTCAGAAATCAGAGAAGAGTCAGAAGATCGAGAAAAGAGTGCATTTTTCTGACACTGTTGAAGTATATGGGAATTTGGGGAGAGGGAGGATTTGTTGTGTTGACTCCCCAAATCCCACATCGGGAGAGAAAACAAAAAATTGGAGGCTTGGCTCCTATAAAAAGGGCCTTCCCCTATAGTTATTACATGTACCAAGGACACAACTAAAAACCTGTGTTACCAAAGTGTGGGTGTAATTGGGTTTTTGGGTTGTGTGAGTGGAAGAGGGTTTTACAATTTTGTCCGTGCAAAAATTGTAATAGTTTAATATTGAGTTGAGTATATTATCCCTTTTTGGGATCGTGGATGTAGGTCTTTTGAGGGACCGAACCACGTTAAAAATTCTTGTGTTGAGTGCTCTAAATTTTTTTTTTCTTTCCTTATTTGTGTGTGCGCTTCCGTTGCGGGCTTTACAAGTGCTTGTGGGCCCAACAGTTCCTTCATTTAAACAGGGGCGACATGCCATATTTTTTCCAAACCACCCAAAACTGGCCTCACCACAGGTGCAGGAGCAAATAAGGGAGTGGTGTCTCAGATGCGTGTTGCAAGGCCTCCTGCTGATGGACGAGGCCGCAATCAGTTACTTTTTAATCTCCGGCAATATGTTATTAATAAAAACAAAGTCTTTAGTTTTGTAATTGTTTGAAAACGCAATATGAAATGAATTTGTGTGCGCGTTTTCAAATCTTTAATCTCTTATAATATGTTATTTATGAAAACAAAATTTTCAATTTTGCAATGGTCTTAAAAGGCACTACGAAATTGGGTGCATTTTCAAATCTTCAAACACCTACAACAACTGATATAAATTCTAAAGATCAGGTAAATAGATTTTTCTTCTTCAATCTCCGCCGCATCATTTTGAGGTTTTCTTCTTCGGTCTTCTCTACATGGTTAACCAAAAAAAATTAAGAGTTCAAATTTGGAAAATCAAATCAAGTATATAGATTCTGAAAATGTTTCGGTAAATAAATTCAGTTAAAAAATTAGGGATATAAATAAGTGACAGAGATTTCGAGAACCAAGAGATATAGATACAAATTCTAAAAACCAAAAAGTATATTTCTCAAACAATTAATCAAGATTCATTTAACCAAAAGATCAATCAATAATATAGATTCTCAAAACCAAATTAGGGATATAGATAAAACCCAAAAAAATCATGTATAGGCTGTGAAACAATAAAAAAAAAAAAAAAAAAAAAGTAGGAATGCATACTACAGATAAACGAAAGGAAGAGAGAGTGAAAGAAAAGTTTACATACTTACTAAGTTATTAGAACATTGAATCAGTTCTATATTTTATTTTATGTCATTTGTCTTGAATATTTGGTATTTTGAAATTTGAACTATCTGTTGTAATTTTGTTACAAGTTATGAGAATTATATTTTGTTTTACGTGTGGCTTCTTCTAATTACAATAAAAATGATGTCATTGTATATATATTTGGATATGTATAATGACCCAACCTTAAGTGAATCGTGACTTTAAATAGTCATCTGACTAAGCTTATCCCTTTTATATTGCATGTCGAAAAAATTTAAACACTCCACCCGCCAAAAAAAAAAAAAAAAAGAAAAAAAAATCATAGACCTTTATTAAGGAAATCACCATTAGTACATATAATTGGATCAAGAAAACATCATTGGGGTACCTAATTTTTTGGATAAAAAAAAAAACACTATAGACCAACGTTCTTAAAATTTGAATATTTTTTCTTAATTATTATATATAGTCCAAAATTTGAAAACCCAACTAATTTTATAATCTATACATAATTCAATCCATCACTTATTGTTAACGACACAAAAAACTTAAAAAAATAAAAAAAAAAGGGCAAGAAAGCGAGCAACCTAGAACTGTTATACCGTGTCTGCCATTCCTAGCAAGTGATCCAGCGGTTAACTAACGACTTCCCAACGAAGGGCTTTCTTGCAAACTCTGCAGTTTTTGAGTTCTTGTTATATTCATTAAACTTAATATAAACTCTGATACTAAGCTTGTGTACCTTGACAGGTTAGCTTAAATATACAAACTTGACTAAAATCATTGTTTTGTTTACAGTTTGCCAATTTCTGATATTTTTCCCCTTCTAACCAATCTCAAAATACCCGGTGATACTAATTTTTCCTTGGTAAGATTTTAAGAAGAGAATCACAGAAAGCTCCAAGGCAGCTCAAGAAATTGAGGCTTTTGGTGTAGTTACTTTGGCTACTGCTGCAGTTTTCGGAGATGATGCGGGCGACGACTTAGATGAACCGTCAATGGGGCTCACCACTAGACATCCCCGGCATTGTCCGGGCTGCAGTTGCATTGTGTGTGTTAGATTTAATAATATATATAATTAGTATTCTTTATTTTGTATATTCTAATATCAGGATTATGTTAGAATAAAAGAAAAAAAGAATTATGTATTAATATTGATTTCTGTGTGTCAGAATTCAAGGTTACAAAATTCTTTATATAAGAGAACAATAATCCAAAAAAAGAATTATGTATTAATATCGATTTCTGTGTGTCAGAATTTAAGGTTACGAAATCCCTTATATAAGAAAATAATAATCTTAATCCTAATGATATGATATATAAAATAAAAAATACTGATTATATATATATTACTAAATCTAACAGTGTGCATTCAGCCTCCAAGCGGAAAGGGCAAGCACAAGTCCACCTGCACCTGCAACATTTGCACGACTGTGAAACGCCGCTTTAAAGCCCTCATGCTGCGGAAGAAGAAACGACAATCCCAACGGGAAGCAGAAATTTCCCAGGGAAAGGAGGAGCAGATCTCAACCAGAGACGAACCCGAAATGGACTGCGGCAGCGCTGGAGGTGCGTTGGCGGAGAGAAATCCATCGCAAGATGAAAGAAACCAGAACGGAATTCCAAAGGATGTTGCTGAGACCAGCAAGGGACAATTGGACTTGAATTGCCATCCTAATCGTGATGAAGAAGAAGCAGCAAGTTTGAGCATGACAAGCCTGGTTCACGCAGCAAGCCTTCCATTGGAGACGTATTTGAGGCAGAAGGGCCTCGCAAACGTGGGACCCCGTTTGCTTTTGCAAGCACTGGCTGAAGATGAAGGTGAAGCTGAGGGTGCTCAAGAGTAATAACCAAACTTTGATTTAGATCATTTTAATTTTCTTTCAAATGTTTATTTCTTTTTTAAGTTATAGATGCAGCTTTATGTTTATTGTGGCTTTTGAATTACATCTGTTAATATTATACGTCTTCACAGTTTTAGTATCATCTGTTGCCTGAAAACATCGCAGCTGATCCACCAAATTTTGGGCTCTTTAACAAGGTTTTCCAGACTTTAGTGACTCCTTTGAATTGACCTAACTTTAGGCTCTGTTTGTTTGTTTGTTTTAATGTAAGATATTTTAAAGAAAGATACTACATTTTTGGAAAAATATTTTGTTAAGCATCAGTAAGTAAATGTGTTTTTTCCAAAAGTATTTTACAATTGAGTTAATATTAGTCAAACATTTAAGAACCTTAAATATTAAAAACAAAAATAAGGAAATTGGAAAGGAACTGAAATTATTTACATTTATTCATTTTTATTAATTAAATAGAAATTTTTTTTTTTACAAATATCTTTTCATTTGTTCTCATCTTTTTAAAGCAACTGAAAAATACAATAAATTAACTTGTCCCGTGAGGTTTAATGAAGAGTGAAGCAGGTCCCTTCAAATTGTGAAAATTCGGTTTACCTACCATAATTTTCAACTTTAATAACAAATTCTCCCTTTTTGTTGCTAACATGCCCTTTTCTTGTTAGCATACCGTTAAAGGACGTTATTTTTGCTGACATCGTTTAATATATTTTTGTAGCGACTAAAATAGCTTTTACTCGATTACTAAATATTACCACTAGGAGCACCGCACACGTACTATTTTTATTGTTTTAATTGTTATTGTTATTATTATTTACTTTCCTTTTGAATTGATTAGACTTCTCCTTGTTCAGACAATAGTGGTTCTTTTGTTTTTTTTTAATCTGCTACACATTGTCACGGAGAATTTAATGTCAATTTTCTTATGTTTTAAATGACTAATGATCATATCCGCAATGATACGGCGGATTTAATTTTTCTTCTTTATTTAGTAGTGAGGCCTCTATTGCAACAACTTGCGACCATGAACTGACACTATAATGGCGTTTGAAATTTTAAAAAAATTTAAAAATAATTAAAAATTTATATTGAAGAAACGTAAAAGTAATATGTGATAAAATTTAATTGAAGAAAGTTCAAAATTTTTGAAACTTTTTCGAACTTTTGGGAAAAAAAATAAGAATCCAAACGGCTCCTAAATTCTTATTAAGGGCTAGGGGGCATTTGGAAGTACAATTTTTATCAACTTTTTGTATTTTTTATCAAAAGTTATTAGTTGTAATTTTTGTTGTATTTGGTGAAGTAAATAGCAATTTCTAGTAATTTTTAGTAATTTTTTTTTGTAATTTTTAGTAACTTTTAACAATTTTTGGTAATTTTTGATAACTTTTAAATTGAGAAAGTTATCGTAGCAAAATAGAAAAAAATAAAAAAGTAACAAAAATTGATGATTTATTAAACAAATAAAAATTGATAATTTTTTACTAAAAATTTTACTACCAAACGCTACCATATTAAGTATTATACTTAATAGAGAGTAATGGGTCGTATCAGAATGAAAGGTGAGAGGGAAGTAACATCGTGAATTCCAGTACCACGTTGGTATTTATTTGAGAAAGTTCTCACAAGCTTACGACAAACTTGGCTTCCAAACAGTTCCGGTATTCAGCTCTTGGCATGAACTGCTCTTTAGATGCAAGTTCTTAAATATTTCACTCCATATCAATTATAGGAATTAATTCGTAATATGTTATTTCCGTTTGAAATTTTAAATTTTATTAAAAAATATTAATTTTTTATCTCATTGTTGCATGAATTATGAGATTATAACTTTTATTTATTTTTACAAACTTTTTGTTACTCTAAATAAAAAGAGGAGAAGCTAATACCAGTTGTGATATTAATCCCATGAGATCGGTTTTGTGAACCATTAAATTAAAATCGGATAATAGTATTATACCACAAACAATACTGAATTGAATATGATTCTAAACACTAAACACGTGTTACCAACAATTGTACAATCTCAATTATTCATTTAAAGGAAAATTACACCTTTTTTTTGTAACACAAAACATATGTTACTGCACTAGGTGTTGGTTTGGTTAGAGAAAAGTTAATTTTTGATTTTCTTAAATTTTTTTGTTTTATATAACTTTTTTCACTAAAATTTAATTTTCTTTTCAGAAATTATAACTTTTAAGTATGTTAATCACATATGTAAAAAAGAAAAAATAAAAAAATTAAATAATACACGTCTGTTTAGGTAAAACTATTCATTTATTTAAAAGTAACAAAAAATTAATTTTTTTTTATTTTTTTATTCAAACAAACATGAATTTTTTAATTTTTATTTTACAAATATGATTAACACGATTAGTAAATCTCATGTACTGCAAAAAGAACTAATTGAACTATTAAATTATAAAAAAATATATTTACCAATTTAATGTACAAAGGTAACTTTTCCCCCTAGAAATAACAAGATGGATCTCTCCTTTGATATTTCTTTTGTTGATTTTCAATGGAATATATGGATTAATCAGTAATAGAAAAACATCGGTTTTAAAAATATGAAATAATAATTAAATTAAAAATAAAAAATTATTTACATGTTTAAAATGTAAAAAATTAATAAAAATTATAGATTTTTATTTTGTACATTAAAATAAAAAATAAATAATTTTTAAAAATCTTGATATTTTTCACCCTGCCTGGTTAAACAGCACCGATGTGATTTTTGATTTTTAATTTTTTTTCTTCCAACATTCAGCCCCCCTTTCTCCGTAAACAAACAGAGGATCTTGAAGAGTGGAGAACATACTGAAGAGAAGGAGACCGCCGGCAGCACGGGCGATGGACGAGTAACCGAATCGGCGGAGACAAAAATCGAGACAAGCATCTCACTTTGCGTCCAGATTGAACGGCGGGGAAGGAATTTTCAATCATTTTTATTTTCTTCTATTATCTTAGATCATATCTTTTCTTCCTCTGCCTTCGTTTTTTTCTGAACCTGACAAGTGAATCAGAATAAAGAAAAGCAATTCAAGTCGACAGAGTCGGTGCTGAGGAGAAGACCGTAACAGGTCCTTTTTTTTTTTTTTTTTCCTTTCATGGCCGTTTAATCCGGCGAATCTCCGACCACATTCCCCGATGTCAGATTCCGGCACTAACATGGCAGCCACGACACTGACCTTGTCCTGGCTTCTCTCAAGGTCCCAGTCTCCTCTCTCTCGCCACAACTGCCCTCTGTTTGTTCGCGGAGAAAAAGGGCTGAATGTTGGGAAAAAAAAAAAAAAAAAAGTCAAAACGGCGCAGTTGCAGTAGGACTTCAGCCGCTGCAGTCGGGGCGACTGCAGCGCCCCCTCGTCGCAAAGGTTCCCTTGTCAAATGAATACACTTTATTTTATATTTTTTTAATTACTATTTAAAAAAAAATGTTAGCTGCTAACAAAAGACATTACTTTTTGCCACGCATGATACCTGTTGACATATATAAAATATAGATTAATTGTTATGATCTTATAAATTTATATAGAAATTAGAATTTCTTTTCATTACGAGTCTTTGTTCTGACATCTAATTCTAGTTCTGACTTTGTTTATATAAAAATTTCTTTGTATACATATACAGACAATTCAATATATAATTTTCTTTCTGTTCTATCAATTCGTTGCTCTTTTTTTATTTCATTATAGTATCAGAGTTATATTTCGTATTTTTGATTTCCCTGATATAGTGTCATTTTGTTATACTATTTTTTCCACTACAATTTTTTGTTCGTAATTTGAACTAATTCTTAGGAGTTTTTAATTACCTTTTTTATCTCGATTCTGATCTCTATTTATTCGTATTTCACCGTTTCAGTACACTTTATATTTAGTGATATCTAAGTATTATATTGTCCATTCTATTCACAGTATAGTTCTTGACAGTATCAATTATAATACACCAACAAATGTCAATTTTTCTTATTGATTGTAAATTCTAGAGAGTAAGATATTATTATTTTCTTCTGACTTTTTTAATTTTATTTTTTTATTCCATATTCGCACACTGAAAAATGTCAGTAGAAAAATGTATATAAATAATCAAGAACGGTGAATGCCACGCCACAATATTAATGATCATTATTCTTTACGTATATATATTTACCAAAAATAAATAAATAAATCTTTTATTTACCTTGAAGAAGGTAGTAAAAGAATTCAAGCAAGGTGGTGTTGAGAAAATAAAAGGTTTTTATTATTAAACTTTATTTGTGACATTTAGTTTGTATTAATGTGTGGCTTTTGGTTTTTGTGTAACTGGTTGTGGTTTGATGTGTATAACCGGTAGTGGCTTTTTGAGTTATAGGGAATTATGTGTAAGTTAATTTGGGAGTTTTCTTTGTTTTTGAAGTTATGGGCATTTGGTGACATTTATGGTTTTTAACCATTAGTATTCTATGGTTGTTTTTTGTAAGCCTATATAAAGGCATGCTTAGTTAAATGATAAATATCACTTCCTCCATATTTGTCCTTTACGTTTTTCTAACAAAGTGGTATCAGAGCGTGCAGAAAAAACCGAGAGAAAAATGGCCAACGGTGGAGGAATGGGTCCGCTTCAACTACCGATACTTACCAAGCTCAACTACGACAATTGGAGCATCAAGATGAAGGTGTTACTAGGAGCACAAGACGTGTGGGAGATCGTGGAGAACGGTTTCCAAGACGCGGAAGCTGGAGCCGATCAAGCGCAAAGAGACGCGTTAAAGGAGACAAGAAAGAAGGACAAGAAGGCCCTCTATATCTTGCACCAATCGGTGGACGAAGACACATTCGAGACTATCGCCAATGCCGAGACGTCAAAGGTGGCGTGGGATAAGCTCCAATCGACTCATAGAGGAACTGATCGTGTGAAAAAGGTACGGTTACAAACTTTACGTGGTGAGTTTGAATCGTTACAGATAAAGGAGACGGAGGTGATAGCAGAATATCACACAAAAGTAATGACCGTTGTCAACCAATTGAGACGGAACGGTGAAGAAATCGCCGATGTTCGTGTCATGGAGAAGGTTCTACGGAGCCTAAACACTAAGTTCGAGATCATCGCCACGACAATCGAGGAGACGAAGGATCTCGAGAACATGACGATTGAACAATTTATAGGCTCGTTGCAAGCCTATGAGGAGAAAAAGAAAAGGAAGATGGAGCAAACGGAGACCGTTGAACAACTTCTCCAACTCGAACTCAAGGAGGAGAATGGTCGTGGACGTGGAAGAGGTCGCAGTGGTCGAGGCCATGGTGGAAGATGTGAAGCCAACACCGACGTTTCTCAAAACTCGTGTGAATCTTCAAGAGGAAGAGGAGGCCGAGGTCGTGGAAGACGTGGTGGAAGGTCCGGGAGAGATAAATATCAGGTAAAATGTTATAATTGTAATAAATATGGACATTATGCGAATGAGTGTTACTCATCACAAACAGAGCCGATCGACCAAAAGCATCAGAACCGGTCAACCGCCGGCACATCCAACGCCCATCAAGAGCAGTCCAATTATGCGGAGGAGAACGGAACCTTATTCATGGTTTCAAAGGGAGAAGAAGAGAGTCAAGATAGCATGTGGTATCTTGACACCAGAGCCTCAAATCACATGTGTGGGAACCGCGAGATGTTTGCGGAGTTGAACGAGATGGCGAAAGGTAATATTGCCTTTGGAGACAATTCTTTGGCTGCCATCAAAGGAATAGGTAAAATTCTCATTCGATTAAAAAATGGAGAACATCAATATATCACAAATGTTTATTACATTCCCAATGTAAAAAATAATATATTGAGTGTAAGACAATTGTTAGAGAAAGGTTTTGAAGTTCAAATGAAAAACAATTGTTTGTATTTGAGAGATAATCATGAGAGACTTGTTGCTAAAGTCTCCATGACCAAAAACCGAATGTTTCCTTTGAATGTATGTAATGATGTTCCGAAATGCTTGAAGATGTGTTATGAGGATCCCTATTGGCTATGGCATCTACGGTTCGGGCACCTCAATTTTGGGAGTCTAGAAGACTTGTCGAAGAAGAAGATGGTGCGGGGTTTACCGCACATTCACAAGCCGAACCAAGTGTGTGAAGGGTGCTTACTCGGAAAACATCATCAAAGTAGTTTTCCGAAGGAGTCTATGACAAGAGCCAAGAAGCCTCTAGAACTCATCCATGCCGATGTGTGTGGAGTGATCAAACCGGAATCTCATGGTAAAAGTAAATACTTCCTTCTCTTTATTGATGATTTTTCTAGAAAAACATGGGTGTACTTTTTGAAGGAAAAATCGGAAGTATTTGAAATCTTCAAGAGATTTAAGGTGCGTGTGGAGAATGAAAGCAACCTTACGATCAAGGCCATGAGAACCAATCGAGGTGGTGAATTCACATCAAATGAGTTCAAATAATTTTGTGATGAAAAAGGCATCCGACGTCCGTTAACAGTGCCAAGGACACCGCAACAAAATGGCGTGGCGGAGAGGAAGAATCGGACAATCTTGAACATGGCAAGAAGCATGCTGAAGACGAAGAAGATGCCGAGGGAATTTTGGGTGGAGGCCGTAGCTTGTGCGGTCTATTTGACAAACCGAGCACGGTCTATTTGACAAACCGAGCACCAACCAAAAGTGTGCTTGACAAGATGCCTCAAGAAGCATGGAATGGAAGAAAGCCTGGAATTAGTCACTTCAAGGTGTTTGGGAGTATTGCATATGCTCATGTGTCGGAGGAAAAAAGGACCAAGCTCGACGATCGAAGCGAGAAACTCATCTTCATCAGCTATGACGCAAGTTCAAAGGGTTATCGCCTCTACAATCCTTTGAATGGGAAGGTAATTATTAGTCGTGATGTTGTTTTTGATGAGGAAGTCTCTTGGGATTGGAATATACAGGAGGAGGAGTATGATTTCCTTCCATACTTTGAAGAAGACGATGAAAACGAGCCAACCAGGGACGAAATAAGTGAAGTTTTGCCCATTCCAGCGTCACCCCGGTCGACCGATCGGTCGTCATCTGAAGGCTCAGCGTCATGCAATGCATCGTCCAGTGGAACGGAGGCATTTTCCAGCGATTCGGAGAACGAAATTGGCCCAAGAGGAACCCGAAGTCTACGGGAACTTAATGAGGTAAATGAAAATCAAAATGACATAATTCTCTATTGTCTTTTTGGTGATTGTGAGCCCATTAGTTTCCAAGAAGCCATTGCAAACAAAAAATGGAAGGATGCAATGGATGAAGAAATTCGAGCGATAGAGAAAAACGACACATGGGAGTTGACCAAGCTTCTAAAAGGGCACAAACCAATCGGAGTAAAGTGGGTATACAAGACAAAGCGAAAGGCCAATGGCGATGTTGAGAGGCACAAGGCGAGACTAGTTGTGAAAGGGTATAGTCAACAACACGGCATCGACTATGATGAGGTATTTGCCCCCGTTGTTCGCCTTGAAACTATTCGTTTGATTATTGCTTTGGCAACCCATAATCATTGGAAGATACATCAAATGGATGTCAAATCGGCATTCTTGAACGGAATTCTTGAGGAGGAGGTCTATGTGGAGCAACCGTTGGGTTATGAAGTCAAGGGTAAAGAAGACAAAGTGCTTCGATTGAAGAAGGCTCTTTACAGTTTGAAGCAAGCACCGAGAGCATGGAATTCGAAGATTGACAAGTACTTTCAAGAGAAGAAGTATATGAAGTGTCCTTATGAGCATGCCCTCTACATCAAAATGCAAGGTGAAAACATACTAATCATTTGTTTATACGTTGATGATTTAGTATTTACCGGAAACGATCCTAGCATGTTTGATGAGTTCAAAAGGGAGATGGCAAAGGAGTTTGAAATGACGGACATTGGTCTCATGAGTTACTATCTTGGGATCGAGGTCAAACAAGGTGAAGATGGGATTTTTATATCCCAAGAGGGCTATGCTGAAGAAGTGCTCAAAAGGTTCAACATAGATGATGCTAATCCGGTTGGAACACCGATGGAATGTGGAGTCAAAATCACCAAGCAAGATGGAGGAGAGAAGGTAGATTTTACATTTTTCAAAAGCTTGGTTGGAAGTTTGAGATACTTGACATGCACAAGACCGGATATTCTTTATTCGGTTGGAATCATTAGTCGATTTATGGAGGAGCCGACAACAACACATTTCAAAATGGCAAAGAGGATACTTCGCTACATCAAAGGGACGATTGGGTATGGTCTTTCCTATGTCTCTTCTAGCAATTTTGATGTTGTTGGTTATTGTGATAGTGATTGGAATAGTGACTTGGATGATCGGAAGAGCACTACGGGGTTTGTATTTTTTATTAGTGAAACGGCGTTCACATGGATGTCAAAAAAGCAACCCATAGTCACATTATCAACATGCGAGGCGGAGTACGTCGCGGCAACTTCATGTGTATGTCATGCAATTTGGCTAAGAAACTTAGTGAAGGAGTTGAAGTTTCAAATAGAATGTCCAATGGAGATTTTTGTTAATAACAAATCGGCCATTGCCTTAGCCAAAAATCCAGTGTTTCATGGGAGGAGCAAGCACATCGATACCCGATTTCACTACATTTGGGATTGCGTTACGAAGAAAGAAGTGGAACTCAAATATATCAAGTCACAAGACCAAGCGGCGGACATTTTCACGAAGCCCCTCAAGTTGGAGACTTTCATCAAAATGAGGAGTTTACTTGGTGTAACAAATCAAGTTTAAGGGTGGGTGTTGAGAAAATAAAAGGTTTTTATTATTAAACTTTATTTGTGGCATTTAGTTTGTATTAATGTGTGGCTTTTAGTTTTTGTGTAACCGATTGTGGTTTGATGTGTATAACCGGTAGTGGCTTTTTGAGTTATAGGGAATTATGTGTAAGTTAATTTGAGAGTTTTCTTTGTTTTTGAAGTTATGGGCATTTGGTGACATTTATGATTTTTAACCATTAGTATTCTATGGTTATTTTTTGTAAGCCTATATAAAGGCATGCTTAGTTAAATGATAAATATCACTTCCTCCATATTTGTCCTTTACGTTTTTCTAACAGGTGGACCCCCTCTCTGATTGTTGAATGTCATCCACAAATTTTGGTATTTCTTTTGTAGGTTTTCAATGGGATGTATATATTAATCAATAGCAGGGAAACATGAAAAAGAAAAAAATTACTTAGTTTTAGCAGGCATCAAATCTCTTGAACTTCCACTTCCATAACAACTTGAATCACTAGTAGCTAGGTCCAAAATCTCACTTATCAAATGAATATAATTTTTTTTTTTATAATTTTTTTTAATTATTGCTTTGAAGTTTTTGTTTTCCAAAGCTAGAAGAAGCGTTCTACTGTACAGCAAACAAAATGAAATTAGACAGCCATAATATGTTTTATCTATGTTTGCTGCTAACAAAAGACAGTACCTTTTGCCATGCATGATACATAGCTAGCAACAATTTTAATATAAATAGAAAAATACTATTTTATTAGAAAATACAGGCTATATAAAAAGAACACACAGGGTAAATTTATATTTTGACAGTGATACATGCACCGGTACACCACATTATTCTAGTAATTTATTTTAGTAGAATATTATTTTCCTACAAGGAAAGGTACAATTTTTCATTCAACCGTGGCTTTGCCCGAGCAAGCAGCGGTTTAGCTAAAAATAGGTTATCCATCGACTCTTTGAGGTTGATTTTCGACATGTTGGGTGGCAAGTTCCAGGTGAACCCTTGAAGAAGCCTGGCCATCAGCATTGCGGTCATTGCAGACCCAAGTGTGATTCCTGCACATCCACGTCTTCCAATACTGAACGAAAAGATTTTTAAGTCTGGGTCGGTAAACACCACATTGGAGCCATCGGCCCTCAGGTGGCGCTCTGGTTTAAACTTAAGTGGCTCGTCCCAAGCTCTAGGATTGCGCCCAAGCCCCGGACGACTGAGCAACACGTGACTACCTTTGGGGATGAAATAACCAGCAACAGTTGCGTCTGCGACTGAAACATGGGGAATATTGAAGGGCGCAATAGGGTGAAGACGAAAGGCCTCTTTTGCGCATGCTTTAACGTAATTGAGTTGTGAGAGATCTGATTCTTGGACGAGTCTCTCCTTCCCAACCACTCGATCCAGCTCCTCTATAGCTCTTTCCAATGTTTCCGGTTGGTTTATCATCTCAGCAAGTGCCCATTCAACAGCATTTGATGGGTTATCCACTGTTGCTATCATTAGCTCCTATTAAGATAAAAGTTGTTTTCATTTTGCACCATAATTGAAATCAAGAATATAATTTACGTAAACATTTGTAAAAAATTAAATCATGGATGTTTGCTGTTTTTCGGGGTAAAAAAAAATGAGTCTCCCATACGTTAATTAATTTGAGAGATTAGAGAAAGAGAACTTGATGTTTTCTACAGCTTGGAGTTGGAAGCTTGAAATTTACATATTCAAGGTCTTCAGAAGAAACCTACCCACGCATGTAGATCCAAAAAAGTAATTACCATCCTAATTCCATCCATGCACACGCGTAATGGCATGCATGACACAGTGATATAAAACCTAGTTACTTACACGCACTCCTCTCAAAAATGATATTACGACAATCTGTGCTTTGGTGTCAGTGTGATCAAATTTTCCATTCTTATATTCTAATTGGGGCGCATATTTGAGGGAGGGAGAGAGAGAGAGAGAGAGAGAAAGAGAGAGAGAGAGATCATTTACGACAATCTGTGCTTTGATCTCTTCTGGCGAAAGTAGCGGGTTCCCGTTTGCGTCGTTAAGCAGAATGAAGACATCAAGCAAATCCTCCTGCCCTTTCTTGCTACCATCAGCCCACTGTCTGATCCTATCATCAATTTCACGATCATGATATTTTGCTATAATAGCAAGGGCCTTCCTCATGGTTTTCTCATGACCGTCCACGTCTACACAGCCTCGAAAACATGGCACGTAATCGGAGACACAAAATGAAAAAAGGTGGTCAAGTACAGTGAACAGTGCACTGATGTGCTCTACTTCCTCAGCACCCGGCCCACCATCTTCCATTCCCTCCCCAAAAAACCTCTTGTTGAATATTAATTTCCTTATGATATTTCCACAGTAATGTTGAGAGGCTACTCTCACATTCACCAAACCACCATCCATGGACTTGTTGTACACATAGCGTACGAGGTGATCGGCTTCTTCGACTCTTTTATCATGGAGCCAAGCATGCCTTGCCGGGGAGAGAATGTTAGAAGCGAGGACTCTCCTCATCTTCTTCCACTGTTCTCCTAATGGGATTACAGCCGTCGACAAGTAGCCCCTACTCATGAGCTTTGTGGCCATGGTTTCCGGCCTTGAGGAGAAAATTGCGTCATGCTTCTTCAAGAACTCGCAAGCAATTTCAGGAGAAGTAACGGGGATGACGTGGACGTTCCCCAGTTGAATGCACATGATTTCAACGTTCATTTCCTCCATTAATTTGTTTATAAACCGGAATGCGGGTTTGTTTCTGAGGAGTTCTGGGAGGTTTCCGACAATAGGCCATGGTTTTGGCCCCGGTGGAAGTGACAATGCCTTGGTGATTTTCCTATTCCGCTTCGCTTTGTGCTTGAAAACGAGCAGGAAAATTAAAAAGGTGAAGAGGAGAGTTGAGATGAAGCTCAAAAGAGTAGATGATGGAAAGCTAATGTTCTCCATTTCTGGTGAGATAACAAGTAAAGAAGAGTACTATAAGTGCTGCTTTAGCTAGGTATGGTATGGGGGTGTGCTCTTGGGTATGAATATTTCTCGGCTATTTATAACCACCTGTACCTTGGCTGAGCTCAGTTGCTGGGTTGGAAGATTAATAAGTTACCGTGTGGCCTCTCCCCACGTAAGTTTTCTGTCTCACGTTTAAATCTATTAAATAAATCAAAAAATTGTATTTAAATCATACTTAGTAATCTTTTAAGGTTATTAGTTACACAAAAAAAAAAAGTATTGCTTTTAAGTCATATTAATGTAGAAAATTTTGTATTTAAATCACACTTTTGAGTAAGTCCCACGACTTGGTATTAAATATAATTTATAATATTACTTAAATGCCCTTTGTTTCTATAATTAACTGAGACGGAAGTTGTCGGAAATTGTGGTAACCACAAATCACATTTTTTCATTTTTGTTTCAATCCTTAGAAATCGCGTGAAGATATATGGTATATTTTTTATTTGAACAAGCATGTAATGAGATAAAAGTCAGTTAAAATGCCATAAATAACTACGGGCAAGGATGCAAATAATGGTACGTTAATGTTCATAATTTTTTTGTTTAATTTTAGCAAGAAATACCACATACATATGGTACTGTTTTAGTTCGGTACTATTTTTTTATGCGGTACTGTTTTATTATGTGGTACTGTTCTATGTGGTACTGTTTCCAGTAATATGTATTATCGTATAAATACAGTACCAAATATATTTAGTATTCAAAAACTACTATTAAACACAAAAAGAAGTACCACATACAAAGAATTGTGCTGTTTCAATGTGGTATTGTTTTTTATGCGGTATTATTTTTATGCGGTACTATTTTATTATATGGTACTGTTTTTAATAAGATGAATTATCGTATAAATACAGTACCAAATGTATCTATTATTCAAAGACCACCATTAAACACAAAAAGAAGTACCACATACAAAGAATGGTGCTGTTTTAATTAGGTACTGTTTTTTATGCGGTACTGTTTTATTATGCGGTACTGTTTTTTATGCAGTACTGTTTTATTATGTAGCACTGTTCTATATGGTACTGTTTCTAGTAAGATGTATTATCGTATAAATACAGTACCAAATGTATCAAGTATTCAAAGACCACCATTAAACAGAAAAAGAAGTACTACATACAAAAAATTGTGCTGTTTTAATGAGGTGCTGTTTTTTATGCGGTACTGTTTTATGTGGTATTGTTTTTAGTAAGATATATTATCGTATAAATACATTATTAAATGTTTCTAGTATTCAAATACCACCATTAAACACAAAAGAAGTACCACGTACAAAGAATGATGCTGTTTTAGTGAGGTACTGTTTTATTATGCAATACTGTTTTATTATGTGGTATTGTTCTATATGATGATGTTGGCCCGTATGGATGGTTTGTGTTTTGCATCGATTGATGTTTTTTATGGTAGTATGAAAACAGTACCGAAAACAGTACCATGAATTATAAGCAGATGACAAGTTTTGGGCAAGAGAAATCCATAGGGTTGATTAGCATTTTGAGCTATCTTCAAAACTGTACCATTACTATTTCAAAATTAGAAAAAAATAAAGATACTTAGAAATGATGATCGATTTAAGTTTTTCTCAAACAATTTTGATTTTGTTTCTAAAAATCAATTTTGCTTACTTTGTAAAGAAGATGGAAAGTCGCAGAATTAGGTTTCTCCCAAACAGTTTTGATTTTGTTTCAAAAAATCGGTTTTGCTTGTTTTATAAAGAAGATAGAAAGTCGCGGAATTAGGTTTTTCCTAAACAGTTTTGATTTTGTTTTCTAAAATCAGTTTTGTTTGCTTTGTAAAGAAGACGGAAAGTCACCGAAGTTATGAGTGAAGTGTGCACTATTTTTTGATAAAACTGACAGTTTTGAAATATAGTGAAAAATGCGTGATGTCTTTTTTTGTCTTTTTGTTGTAAGTGTGACTTATTCATAAATAATTTTTTTAAGTATGACTTAAATTCTTATAAGTTTATAAATATTGACCGAACTCCAAAAATTTCTAAATAAATAATCATGAAAAGTGTGGGAGAGTGGTAGTCAGACCATATATGCAGTTGAGAGGTCTACAAATGCCGAGGGCCGGGGTGGGCCAAGGGCCCGGTATTCGTGCCTGGCTTTATCGAAGCGTACAGAAAAATGAGTGGTCATTATTGAAGTGTACAGAAACCATACTCCAAGAGAAATATTTCAGCCACTAATCTTCTGTGTTTGAAAATCCGACACCAGCCGAAGGGATGTACACAGACCACAGTGTCTCGTATCTGATTCGTAGTTGTAGGACTAATTTTTTACGTGCATTCAGCTTGTGGAAGTTTTAGGTCCCCAATGGGTTTCAAATTAATATCCATACGAATTTTTTTTAATTGCATAAATACTAAATTTTTATAATTTATCGATAAATAAAAAATTGATAGAAATTCTAGAATTAACTTTGGTCCAAAGCTTTCTATGAGCGTCACGTAGATTTTTTTTTTCTCTACTAGAGTTTGTCTTGTTGAGATGTTTTTTTTTCTATGAAATTGTTACCATAAATGAAATCTTGTAGGGGAAATGAGTCTGAGTTTGTACTCTCTATATGCAAAGTGAACTTTATTCTCTTTAGTTCATGGATGCTTGCAAGTTATAACTAAATCACGTTAAATACTTGTCTAAAGTAAATAAATAAATTTGAAAAAAAATATAAACTTACAATTATTTCATTCAAACTCCATTCTTATAAACATTTTTAAGAGTAGGTGATGAAAGGCTAATGTTCTCCATTTCTAGTGAGATAACAAGTAAAGAAGAGTACTATAAGTGCTGCTCTAGCTAGGTATGGCATGGGGGTGTGCTCTTGGGTATGAACATTTCTCGGCTACTTATAACCACAATTACTTTGACTGGGTTCAGTTGTTGGGTTGAGGGGATGCCGTGTGGCCTTTCATGTTTAAACCGATTAAGCAAACAATCGTTAAAATTGTGGGATAGTGATAGTCAGACCATATATGAATTAATTGAGAGGTCTA
Source organism: Vitellaria paradoxa (assembly GCA_019916065.1). Lineage (NCBI taxonomy): Eukaryota > Viridiplantae > Streptophyta > Magnoliopsida > Ericales > Sapotaceae > Vitellaria > Vitellaria paradoxa. The sequence continues at coordinate 8,950,271 of CM034244.1, read as the reverse complement.
CAAAGGCCGAGGGCCGGGGTGGGCCAAGGGGCCAGTGTTGGTGCCTCCCTTCTTTTTGAGTGGTTACCATTCACATTTCAAAAAAGAGAGAGAGAGAGAGAGAGAAAGAAGTGGCTACCGTTGAAGCGTACGGAAACCAAACTCCAAAAGAAATATTTCAACCTACTATTCTTCTGTGTTGTGTAAATCGGACACAAAGTATACGAGGAAGAAATTTGAAGACCAGGCTTGCTGCAGGATATCTAAGGATAAACAGTACTGAAACTATAGGTTTCCTGAGTATTTATGTTCATCAATCTCTAGTCATTCCACTAATCCTAAGAAGAAATTATTTAAAATAATCATCACATGATATGGCATAATTCTAGCACTTGAATCTTGTATTCTTCAGTCTTATACAGATCACAGTGTCTCATATTTGATTTGTAGTTTTAGGACTAATTGAGTTTTGCACTCTCTATATGCAAAGTGAACTTTATTCTCTTTAGTTCATGGATGCTTGCAATTGTTATAACTAAATCACGTTAAAAACTTGTCAAAAATAAAGAAATAAATATGAAAAAAATTATAAACTTACAATTATTTCACTCAAACTCCATTCTTATAAACAGTATTAAGATTGATGCAAGTAAACAAAGTAATTAATTACCAAACGATTGTCTGCCATTATTCCACCATAAGTTGACAACAGTAGTCAAGATTAACGATAAAGTAGACGTTGCAATTCTTTGTTAATCAAAAGGCAATGTTATTCAAATCACCCTATTCTAGTTTAAAATAATTTATTTAATGTGCAAAATTGTATAAATTCGATAAATTTAATTTAATTTATGTATCGTGAATCAAAATTAGTTGCAGAAAAATATCTTTCCTAAAATAAATAGATAAAAGTGCATTTTTTAGCCATATTGTGTTAAAATAAATATTATTTAATATTTGAAGAGGCGTAATTTGCTTCTATTCTTTTAATTAATTTTTTTGAACAACCACAGATGAGTTTATATAGAATGCGTGACACAAAATCTAATTAAATTTAATAATTTTTGATAATTTTATACTTTAATTCAAATTACAAAAGAGTTATGTGTTTACTTTTAAATGAAAAGAAGGTCGCGTGTTTTTTATCTCAAATATAAGAGGAAATTGTAATTACTCCAAATTTTAGATCACAAATGGCCACCAAAATTGTGTGAATATATTATGACTCAGTCGATTTAATTTAAATAACTATTTATTAAAGTTTTATTATAAAAATATTATTCTTACATTATTTTTGAACAAATTATATAGTTAAAAGTTTAATAAGACAATATATCCTTAATAAAAAAAAATATAAAAATCAGAGAAAACTAATATTTTTTTTAGTTGATTATTAATGGTGGATGTAACTTGGGATTAAACGGAAAAAAAAAAAGAAAAAGAAAAAGAAAGGATGAAATTATTTTCATTTGAATTTGATTAGCTAGCGAGTGGCCTAAGTACTAAACCTAGCCATTTAATTCTAAGAGGCCATGCATGCGTGGCTTTGCTCAAATCCTCTTTCGGAGCTTTCTTTATAGACACGGACGTATGGCCGACAATTTCACGTCCTCTTAGCCATTCAAATTGTGCACGTCTAGGAGATCACATTTTTTTCAAAGCACTAACAAGCATGATTTTAAAATGCGATAATTATTAAAGTAACAGTGTTAAAAAATAACAGGTGTAACAGAGATGTAACGGATAAAAAATAAAAATTTAACAAAAATGATAAGATTCAAAACACTACGTAATGATATAGCCCGATTTTTAAAACCATGCTAACAAATGTTAGACAATCCCATGAATTGTCACTAACAAAAAAGAGATGGCTTTGTCATAACAATCACACTAGATAAATTTTGATAATTTACGGTGCAAAAATACAAAATTGATGAGATTTGCACAAGTTACGCTATAATTAGGGAGAGTTTGGAGGCACAATTTTTAGTAATTTTTTTATCAAAAGTTACTAATTGTAATTTGTGGTATGTTTAGTGAAACAAGAAACAATTTTTAACAATTTTCAGTAACTTTTGCAACTTTTAGATATTTGATAAAATTTTTGATAACTTTTAACAATTTTTAGTTACTTTTGGTAACTTTTAGTAACTTTTGACTTGAAAAATTACTGTAATAGAATAGAAAAGTGACAAAAATTAGTGATTTGCTAAACGCTCAAAATTTGATAGTTTTTTTGTTAAAAATTTCGTTGCCAAACACTCCCTCACCCTTCCTAATTCTCACATTGTTACACAGTGAGGAGTTACCGTAGCCATTGGATCACCTTTTCACTAATCCTAAGAGGTTGTTGGCAACACAAACGGGTAAACATTAAATTATAACGTGAGACGTATCATGTTAGTTTTTGGTTGAATGTTTGATAAAATTTTGTAAAAGTTAAAAAATTTTGGTAAATATTAAGAAAAAATTAGAGAAAGTTGGTAAAACTTAAAGAAAGTTAGAAAAAATTGGTAAATGTTAAAAAAAGTTAGCAAAAGTTAGAAATGTATTTGGTGAAAAAAGTTAGTGAAAAATGATAAAAATTATTATTATTATTTTCTGGTGATCCAAACACCCTTTATATCAGTTTCAAAGACCAAAAAATTTGCCCGGCACTCATTAGTACAAAAAGAAAAAAGTAATGCTTTGCTTGGTTACAAAAATGTTTTTGGATTTTTTTATAGCCTTTTTTCACTAAAATTTAATTTTTTTTTTTAGAAGTATGTAGTTTTTAGGCTTGTTAATTGCATTTGTAAATAATAAAATTTAAAAATTCACGTCTATTTAAGCAAAAGTTAGAAAAAATTAAAAAAATTTACTCTTTCATTACTCATTCAAAATTCAATAATTAAAAAATTTTAAAAGAAGAGCGTATATTAACATTATTCATTATTTTATCTATTAATATATTTATAGTTATATAATTTTATAATCGAATAATAAACAAAAAATATAGTTAGATTAGAAAATTAATTATTTAATACTTTAAGATTTTTATTTGGAGAAGTTGATGGGAAGAATATCATTTTCTAATATTATTATAAAGAGTACGAAAAATTGACTAAATAATTATTTAATATTTTTGAGTTTAATTATGATTACAGAAACCGATATAGAGTGTCATGGGTAGAATACCACTGATACACAATGTCTTACCATTTACCCGTTAACTAAGCTTGCATATCTAAAATTTTTAGAAGTCTTGCAACTCGTTTCAAAAAAAAAAAAAAAAGGAAAGAAAAAGAAAACCCAAAGCACCAAAGTCGAATTATGCCACCCTAATATAAAATTCGCATAAATTAATGAGGGTATTTAGTTTACTAAAAAGTATAGTAAAAGTATAAAAATTTAATATAAAAGTAATATGTAATTAAATTTAATTAGAAAAAAATATAAAAAAATTAACAAAAATTAATAACTTTTGATTAATTTTGACCAAGTAAACACCTCTAATGTATGTAAACGATAAACAGAAGATACAAGTTTCGGAATCAAAGGGTCGTGCCTTACTCAGTGATGGTAGATACCATATTTATGAGATCAAAATCAATGAACCTTAGAGTTCGTTTGGTACAATATAAAATATTAAAAAATTTTAAAAAATTATTTATTTTATATTTTATTATACGAATTACGAATTTTTAAATTATTTTAAATTATTTCATTTTATCTCATTTTTTATCACTTCAAACACCCCTTTAATACATTTGGTGTTTTATGAATAACACATTTGTAAAGTAGACAAAATTGTGAGAGCATGTGAAAAATATTTGAACGATTGAGCGGCCCAGGGACTTTGCTTTGGACAGATATGCCATGATTCACATGTAAGCATTTACGTCATTTCCAAAAAAAAACAAAAAATGCATGCATTTACGTCCGTACTAAATATGATGTCAAGGGACAAATCATTGAGTACTGTCTCTCTGGTTACTGCAAAGTTCTTGTACATATTTTTAAATTCTTTAATTATTCTTAGTTCTTTAACTACCTACTATGTTTTCAGTTTTATTTCTTAATTTATTTTAATTTCTTTTTTAATGAAAAGAGAGTGCTACCCCTAAATTATTCACAGTAACCTTCATTTGTGGCTGAAGATTGCTGTCATTACAAGAGTGATGCAATTGTATTAAAATATGGAGCAATCATTGAAACAATTGAAAGCAAGTCTAAATGGACATCAGTACTAATTAATATAGTCTATTCTATTACATGATCGCCAATAAAAAAATTAGTTCTCTTCGCAATTAATCAGATCTTGTGGTACCGATGGATCGTAAGCCACTGCTATAAGCTATCACCTAATAGCAGATAACATAACCAAAACGTTCTCCTTCCTGATGTTTTCAGAAGAGAGAATGCAAGTTGAGACAAATGATAGGTAGTGATGTAAATAAGGCGGGTCTAGTCAGGTCAGATTCATTCCGTCCAGACTACAATGTTTGTACAGTCTCGGATCGATTTGGCCCAAGTGACTCGGGTTAAGACTTCTTGTGATTTATCGCGCCCCTGCCATTCCTGTGACCTGTTACTCCATCTGTTAAAATATTAAAAAAAGATGTAAATAACACTTAAATCTCTTAAACATTTGAATAATTACACATAGATCCCCTTAATATTTAAAAATTATAAACATCTCTCTTATTTTGAAATATTTGTAACATCTGACTCTCTCCATTAAATTTGATCTTAACTCTGTTAAATTTTTTATTTTAAATACAATTTTATGCTTAATTTAATCAAATTAATGACAAATAAAATAAATATAAATTTATACATATGTATATATACACATTGTAATATATATATATATATATATATATATATATAAGCAAATGAAAGGAGATGAATCTCCATCTAATGAGACCCAAATCTGATACTTAAAGATAAAATAAATGTTTAAACCGATTAAATAAAAAATCATGAAAAGTGTGGGATAGTAGTAATCACAGGTGCATTTATAATGATAAAAAGTAAAATAAAATGATATAATTTATTATTTCATAATTTATACCGTAAAATAAAAAATAAATAATTTTTAACAAATTAAATACACTGCCAATATAAATTAATTGATTGGTCTAAAAAGGCCAAGGGGCGGGGTGGGCCAAGGGGCCGGTGTTGGTGCCTACCTTCCTTTCGTGTGGTTATTATTCAACTTTCAAAAAAAAAGAAGTGGTTATTATGAAGCGTACGGAAACCAAACTCCAAAAGAAATATTTCAACCCACCATTCTTCTGTGTTTGTACATCCGACACAAAGTATGCGAGAAAGAAATTTGAGGACTAGGCTTCCCGCAGGATGTCTAAGGATAAACAGTACTGAACCTATAGGTTTCGTGAGTATTTATGTTCATCAATCTCTAGTCATTCCACTAATCCTAAGAAGAAATTATTTAAAATAATCATTACATGATATATATGGGGTATGTTTAGAATGATAAAAATTGAGATAAATTAAAAATTCGTAATGCGTACAGTGAGAGCAAAAAGTTAATGTGATATAAAATTAATAAAGATTTATAGAATTTTTTATTATTTGTTTGCGAACCAAACGGAGCCATGGCATAATTTTAACACTTGAATCTTGTATTCTTCAGTTTTATCCAGACCACAATGTCTCGTATTTGATTTGTAGTTTTAGTACTAATTGTTCATTGATTAAATAGAAATTATTATTATTATTATTTTTTTTTTTTTTTTTACAAATATCTTACCATTTTTCCCCTTTTTTTAAACCAACTGAAAAATACAATAAATTTAACTTGTCCCGTGAGGTTTAATGAAGAGTGAAGCAGGTCCCTTCAGATTGTGAAAATTGGGCTTACCTACCACATTTTTCAACTTTAATAACAAATTCTCCCTTTTTGCTGATAACACACGGTTTTCTTGTTAGCATACCGTTAAAGGACATTATTTTTGCTGACATCGTTTAATATATATTTGCAATGGCTAAATTAACTTTTACTTAATTACTAAATATTACCACTAACTAAAATAACAATTTTCCCTCTCCTGTCAACTTGTTGCTAATAAGGGACGTTATTTTTGCTGACATTGTTTAATATATTTTTGTAACGACTAAAATAGTTTTTACTTAACTATTAAGGGTGTATTTAGAGTGATAACAAATGAGATAAAATGTGGTTTAGAGAAATTTTTTGTGTTTGGTGCACACATCTCAAATCGCATTTTTTGAAAATGAACAATAAGATTCTCATTCTGACGAATTGAATTTCTGTTTAGATGGATTCAAAATTTTGTATCAGTCGTGATTCTTTACACTATAATCTATTTGTACAGAAATTGGCTATGCAAAACTGTAACGGTTTTCACAATCCATCGAAATGGTTTCCACAACCCTAGAAAAAATAGTTAAAGTGGGTGTCATTCGATAGGTTGTAAACCCACGATAAGAATAGTGAAAAAATTTTTGTCATTTAATTAATCGAATTCTAGTTATCGACTTTTTTTAAAAGGTATTAAATTTTTTTAAACTTGAAGAAGATAAAAATATGTAAGGATTTTAAAAAATTTTCACTAAATTTTTGTGTACCAAACAAATCCTAAATATTACCAGCAGGAGCACCGCACGTATACTGTTTTTTATTGTTTTAATTATTTTTTTCCAATTTATTTGTGAATTGATTAGATTTATGCTTGTTCAGACACTAGCGATTTTATTTTTTTTTTTTTTAAATCTGCCACACGTTGTCACTGAAAATTTTTTGTCAATTTTCTTATGTTTTAGATGACTAAAACGGGAAATAATAGGCGGATTTAATTTTTCTTCATTATTTAGTAGTGATGCCTCTATGGCAACAACTTGCGGCCATGAACAAACACTAAAAGGGGGTTTGGAATTTTATGAGTATCTTGAACTCCAATGGCATGTTGGTATTTATTTGAGAAAGTTCTCACAAGCTTATGGCAAACTTGGCCATGCAAACAGTTCCAACGTTCAGCTCTTGGCATGAACTGCTCTTCAGATGAAAGTTATTAAATATTTCATTCCATATCAATTATAGGAATTAATTCGTAATATGTCATCTCCATTTGAAACTCTAAATTTTATTAAAAAAATATTATTAATTTCTAAAAATTATTAATTTTTTATCTCATCGCATGAATTATGAAACTATAACTTTTATCAATTTTTATTAAATTTTTTTCATTCTAAATGAAAAGATGAGAGGTTAATATCAGTTATAATATTAATTCTGTGACATTAGCTTTATGAGCTATTAAACTAAAATTGGACAATAGTATTATATCACAAACAATATTGAATTGAATATAATTCTTAGCACTAAACACATGTTACCAGCAATTGTACAATCTCGATTATTCATTTAAAAGAAAATTATATATTTTTTATAACACTAAACACATGTTATTGTACTAAGCGTTGGGTTGGTTACAGAAATTTAATTTTTGATTTATATAATTTTTTTTGTTTTATATGACTTTTTTCATTAAAACTTAATTTTTTTCAAAAATGATAATTTTTAAATATGTTAATCACATTTGTAAAAAAAATAAAAATAAAAAATCAAATAATTTATGTCTGTTTAAATAAAAACTATCCATTTGTATAAGAGTAACAAAAAAATTAATTTTTTATTTTTCTTAATTTTTATTAAAACGGATATGAATTGTTCAATTTTTATTTTATAAATGTGATTAACATGTCTAGTAAATCTCATGTACTACAAAAAGGACCAATTAAATTATTTAATTATGAAAAATACAATCACCAATTTAATGTGCACAGATAATTTTATTTGTCCTAAAAATAACAAGTCAAATGGATCTCCCGCTTTGATTTTTTTTTTTTTCGGTTTTCAATGGAATATATGGATTATTCAGTAATAGATAAACATTGTTTCAAAAAAAAAATAAAATAATAATAATAAAACATGAAAATTAAAAAATTATTTACGAATGTAAAAAGCTAATAAAATTTAATGAAAATCATATGTTCATAATTTTGTACAGTAAAATTAAAAGTAAATAATTTTAAAAATTTTTTAATATTTTGGAACGTACCCCTGGTTAAACAGCGCCGTTGTGATTTTTGATTTTTAATTTTTTTCTTTCAACATTCAGTCCCCTTTTTTCCGCAAACAAACAGAGGAGAAAGAGAATTACCCAAAAAAAAAAAAAAATGAGTGGAGAAGAGACCGCCGACAATACGGGCGATGGACGAGTAAACGAATCGGTGGAGACATAAATCGAGACAAGCATCTCACCTTGCGTCGAGATCGAACTGATGGGAAGGAATTTTCGATCATTTTTATTTTCTTCTATTATCTTAGATCATATCTTTTCTTCCTCTGCCTTCGTTTTTTCCGAACCTGACAAGTGAATCAGAATAAAGAAAAGCAATTCAAGTCCGACAGAGTCGGTGCTGGGGAGGAGACCGTGACAGCTCTTATTCTTTTTTCTTTTTTTTTTTTTTTCCTTTCATGGCCGTTTAATCCGGCGAATCTCCGACCACATTCCCTGATGTCAGATTCCGGCGATAACATCGCAGCCACGACACTGACCTTGTCCTGGCTTCTCTCAATGTCCCAAACTCCTCTCTCTCGCCACAACTCCCCTCTGTTTGTTCGCGGAGAAAAGGCGTCTGAATGCTGAAAAACAAAAAAACAAAAAAAAGGCGCAGTTTCACTAGGACTTCAGCCGTTGCAGTCGGGCGACTGCAGCCCCCCTCTTTGCGACGGTTCCTTTGTCAAATGAATACACTTTATTTTATATTTTTTTAATTACTATTTAAAAAAAAAAAAAAGCTAAAAGAAGCGTTCTACAGTAAGACAAACAAAATTAAATTAGATAGCGACAATATTTTATATCCATGTTAGCTGCTAGCAGTTTAAAAAAAAAAATTGTTAGCTGCTAACAAAAGACAATACCTTTAGACTCTGCGGTCTAACTCAATAGTTTAAAAGAGTTTCTTTCGAATCGTAAATACGGACGGTTGGAGTTTGAATCGCGTTGGGTGCATTACCACAACTTAAACGGGAGATACCTTGGGTCGAATCGCTCTCCCCCGATTTGATAAGTTGGGGTGGATCGACAATGATCCTGCCCGACTCAAGTTCCGGGTCATCAAAACTAAAAAAAAAAAGACAATACCTTTTGCCATCCATGATACCTGTTGACATGTATAAAATGCATGTGTTGACGTATATATTATGTTCTTATATATATACATATAGGTTAGAAAATTCTTTTTCTTATAAGTCTTTATTTTGGTTTCTAATTCTAGATCTGACTTTATTTATATAGAGATTTCTTTATATATTTGTATAGACAATTCAATATAATTTTTTTTTCGTTATATCAATTCTCTGCTCTTTTTTATTTCATTATAATATCAAAGTCATATTCAATATTTTTGATTTCTTTGGTGTAGTATCATTCTGCTGTATTATTTTTTTCCACTATAAATCTTTTCTTCTGCAGTTTGAATCAGTTCTTTAGAGTTTTTTGACCCCTTTTTATCTCAATTCTGACCTTTGTTTCTTCCTATTTTTCCGTCTTAGTATACTTTTCATTTAGGATGGTATCTCAGTATTATATTGTTTATCCTATTTACAGTACTGTTCTTGACGGAATCAATTATAATTCACCAACAAATATCAATTTTTTTTATCGATCGAAAATTCTAAAAAATAAGATGGTACTATTTTCTTCCAACATTTTTTAATTTTATTTTATTTATTCTATCTTCGCGCACCAAATAAAAAATGACGGAAGAAAAACGTATATAGGTAATCAAGAAAGGTGAATGCCACACCAAAGTATATGTTAATCATCATTTTTTTTACATATACATATTTACAAAAAAATAAAAAACAAAAAATAAAAAATAAATAAATCTTTTATTTACCTTGAAGAAGGTGGTAAAAGAATTCGAGCAAGGTGGACCCTCCCCCCTCTGATTGTTGAATGTCATCCACAAATTTTGGTATTTCTTTCGTTGGTTTTCGATGGGATATATAGATTAATCAATAACAGGGAAACTTGTAAAAGAAAAAATTTACTTAGTTTAGCAGGCTGTCTCCTGAACTTCCACTTCCAAAACAACTTGAATCACTAGTAGCTAGGTCCAAAGTCTCCCTTATCAAATGAATATACTTTATTTTATAATTTTTTTTAATTATTGTTTTGAAGTTTTTGTTTTCCAAAGCTAGAAGAAGCGTTCTACAGTACAACAAACAAATTGAAATTAGACAGCCACAATAATATGTTTTATCTATGTTTGCTGCTAACAAAAGACAGTACCTTTTGCCATGCATGATACATAGCTAGCAACACTTTTAATATAAATAGAAAAAAAACTATTTTATTAGAAAATTTAGGCTACATAAAAGGAACGTACATGATAAATTTATATTTTGACAGTGATACATGCACTGGTATACCACATTATTCTAGTAATTTATTTTAGTAGAATATTGTTCTCCAAATTATTTTCTTACAGGGAAAGGTAGTACAATTTTTCATTCAACCGTGGCTTTGCCCGAGCAAGTAGCGGTTTAGCTAAAAATAGGTTATTCATCGACTCTTTGAGGTTGATTTTCGACATGTTGGGTGGCAAGTTCCAGGTGAACCCTTGAAGAAGCCTAGCCATCAGCATTGCGGTCATTGTAGACCCAAGTGTGATTCCTGCACATCCACGTCTTCCAATACCGAACGAAAACATTTTTAAGTCTGGGTCAGTGAACAACACGTCCGAGCCATCGGCCCTCAGGTGGCGTTCTGGTTTAAAATTAAGTGGCTCGTCCCAAGCTCTAGGATTGCGACCAAGCCCCGGACGACTGAGCAACACGTGACTACCTTTGGGAATGAAATAACCAGCAACAGTTGCGTCTGCGACTGAAACATGGGGAACGTTGAAGGGCGCAATAGGGTGAAGACGAAAGGCCTCTTTTGCACACGCTTTAACGTAATAGAGTTGTGAGAGATCTGATTCTTGGACGAGTCTCTCCTTCCCAACCACTCGATCCAGCTCCTCTATAGCTCTTTCGAATGTTTCCGGCTGGTTTATCATCTCGGCAAGTGCCCATTCAACAGCATTTGATGGGTTATCCACTGTTGCTAACATTAGCTCCTATTAAGATAAAAGTTGTTTTCATTTTGCGCCATAATTGAAATCAAGAATATAAAATCATGCATGTTTGCTGTTTTTTGGGGTAAAAAAAAAATAAAAATAAAAATGAGTGACTTCCATACGTTAATTAATTTGAGAGATTAGAGAAAGAGAACTATTGCAAAAATTAATGTTTTCTACAGCTTGGAGTTGGAAGCTTGAAATTTACATATTCAAGGTCTTCAGAAGAAACCTGCCCATGCATGTAGATTCAAAAAAGTAATTACCATCCTAATTCCATCGATGCACACGCGAAATGGCATGCATGACACAGTGATATAAAACCTAGTTACTTACACACACTCCTCTTAAAAATGATATTACGAAAATCTGTGCTTTGATGTCAGTGTGATCAAATCTTCCATTCATATATTCTAAGTGGGGTGCATATTAGAGGGAGGGAGGGAGAGAGGGAGGAGAGAGAGATCACTTACGACAATCTGTGCTCTGATCTCTTCTGGCGAAAGTAGCGGGTTCCCATTTGCGTCCTTAAGCAGAATGAAGACATCAAGCAAATCCTCCTGCTCTTTCTTGCCACCATCAGCCCACCGTCTGATCCTATCATCAATTTCACGATCATGATATTTTGCTATACTAGCAAGGGCCTTCCTCATGGTTTCCTCATGACCGTGCACGTCTACGCAGCCTCGAAAACATGGTACATAATCGGAGACACAAAATGAAAAAATGTGGTCAAGTATAGTGAACAGTGCACTGATGTGCTCTACTTCCTCAGCACCCGGCCCACCATCTTCCATTCCCTCCCCAAAAAACCTCTTGTTGAATATTAATTTCCTTATGATATTTCCACAGTAATGTTGAGTGGCTACTCTCACATTCACCAAACCACCATCCATGGACTTGTTGTACACATAGCGTACGAGGTGATCGGCTTCTTCGACTCTTTTGTCATGGAGCCAAGCATGTCTTTCCGGGGAGAGAATGTTAGAAGCGATGACTCTCCTCATCTTCTTCCATTGTTCTCCTAATGGGGTTACAGCCGTCGACAAGTAGCCCCTACTCATGAGCTTTGTGGCCATGGTACCCGGCCTTGAGGAGAAAATTGCATCTTGCTTCTTCAAGAACTCGCAAGCAATTTCAGGAGAAGTAACGGGGATGACGTGGACGTTCCCCAGTTGAATGCACATGATTTCGACGTTCATTTCCTCCATTAATTTGTTTATCCACCGGAATGCGGGTTTGTTTCTGAGCAGTTCTGGGAGGTTTCCGAAAATAGGCCATGGTTTTGGCCCCGGAGGAAGTGACAATGCCTTGGTGATTTTCCTGTTCCGCTTCGCTTTGTGCTTGGAAACAAGCAGGAAAATTAAAGAGGTGAAGAGGAGAGTTGAGATGAAGCTCAAAAGAGTAGATGATGAAAAGCTAATGTTCTCCATTTCTAGTGAGATGACAAGTAAAGAAGAGTAATATAAGTGCTGTTCTAGCCAGGTATGGTATGGGTGTGCTCTTGGGTATGAATATTTCTAGGCTATTTATAACCACCATTACTTTGACTGAGTTCAGTTGATGGGTTGCCGTGCCGCATTTCCTCACATAAGTTGTCTGGTTCATGTTTAAACCGATTAGGCAAACAATCGTGAAAATTGTGGGAGAGTGATAGTCAGACCATATATGAATTAATCGAGAGGTCTGCGAAGGCCGAGGGCCGGGGTGGGCCAAAGGGCCGGTGTTGGTGGCTGCCTTCTTTTTTTTTTGGTAATTAGGCTGCCTTCTTTTTGAGTGGTCACTGACTGTTCACATTACAAAAAAAAAAAAAAAAAAAAAAAAAACAGAGAGAGAGAGGAGTGGTTACTATTGAAGCTTACGGAAGCCAAACTCCGAAAGAAATATTTCGACCCACAATTCTTCTGTGTTTGTAAATCCGACACAAAGTATACGAGGAAGAAATTTGAAGACTAAACTTCCTGCAGGATATCTGAGGGTAAACTGTGCTGAAACTATAGCTAGGTTTCCCGAGTATTTAATTATGTTCATCTATCTCTAGTCATTCCACTAATCCTAAGAAGAAATTATTTAAAATAATCATCGGCATAATTCTAGCACTTGAATCTTGTATTCTTCAGTTTTATACAGATCACAGTGTCTCGTATTTGATTTGTAGTTTTAGGACTAATTGAGTTTTGCACTCTCTATATGCAAAGTGAACTTTATTCTCTTTAGTTCATGGATGCTTGCAAGTTATAATTAAATCACGTTAAATACTTACCTAAAATAAATAAATAAATTTGGAAAAAAATATAAACTTACAATTATTTCACTCAAATATCATTCTTATAAACAATATTAAGATTGATGCAGGTAAACAAAGTAATTAATTACCAAACGTTTGTCTGCTATTATCTTACCATAAGTTGACAACAATAGTCAAGATTAACGATATAGTAGACGTTGCAATTCTTTGTTAATCAAAAGGCAATATTATTCAAATCACCCTATTCTAGTTTAAAATAATTTATTTAATGTGCAAAATTGCATAAATTCGATAAATTTAATTGAATTTATGTATCATGAATCAAAATTAGTTGTAGAAAAAATATTTTTCCTAAAATAAATAAATAAAGGTACATTTTTTAATCATTTTATGTTAAAATAAATATTATTTAATTTTTTGAAGAGGCATAATTTGCTTATATTTTTCTAATTAATGTTTTTTGGACGACCACATATGAGTTTATATGGCATGCGTGAAACAAAATCTAGTTAAATTTAATAACTTTATGATAATTTTGACTTTAATTCAAATCACAAGAAAGTTATGCGTTTACTTCAAGAGGTCGCATGTTTTTTTTATCTAAAATATAAGAGGAAATTGTAATTACTCCAAATTTTGGATCATAAATGGTCACCAAAATTGTGTGAATATACTGCGACCCAGTCGATTTAATTTAAATAACTAAATAAAATTTTATTATACAAATATTATTCTTACATTATTTTTGCACAAATTTTATAGTTAAAAGTTTTACTAAGACAGTACTTCCTTAATAAAAAACATATAAAGATTAGAGAAAATTAATTTTTTTTTTAGTTTTTTTTTTTTTTTTGGAAAGGTATATTTTTTTAGTTGATTATTAATGGTGGATGTGACTTGGGATTAAGCGGAAAAAAAAAAAAGAAGAAAAGAAAAAGAAAGGATGAAATTATTTTCATTTGAATTTGACTAGCTAGCTAGTAACCTCAAGTACTAACCCTAGCCATTCCATCGACGCAAGAGCTGTTCAATTCTAAAAGGCCATGCATGCGTGGCTTCGGTCAAATCTTCTTGCGGAGCTTTCTTTATAGACACGTACGACCGACACTTCACTTCTTCTTAGCTATTCAAAATGTGCACGTCTTGGAGATCATAATTTTCAAAGCGCTACCAAGCATGATTTTAAAATATGGTAAAAGTCAGTGTAATAGTATCAAAAAAATAATAATAAATGTAACGAAGTGTAACGGGATATAATGGGTAAAAAATAAATATTTAACGGAAATAGTGGGATTTAAAAATGTTACATAACGATATTACGTAATGATATCGGCCGATTTTTAAAAAATGGCTTTGTCATAGTAATCACACTAGATAAACTTCAATAATTTACAGTGCAACAATATAAAATTGATGGGATTTGCACAAGTTACGCTACAATCACACTTCTTAATTCTCACATTGCTACAAACTTACATTTGAAAGTACTGTAACCATTGGATCACGCATGGGGTGAGTTTAGAGTAAGATAAAGTGAGATAAATTGAGATAAATTAAAAATTCGTAATGCGTGTAATGAAAGAAAAAAGTTGATGTGATATAAAGTTAACAGAGATTTATAAAGATTTTTGAAATTTGTTTGCAAACCAAACTCACTCATGATTTTAAAACGTAGTAACAATCAATGTAACAGTATCAAAAAATAACGAATGTAACGGAGTATAACGGAGATATAATGGGTAAAAAAATAAATATTTGCCAAAAATAATAGAGTTCAAAAACATTACACAACGACATCACGATATCGGCTGATTTTTAAAGCCACGCAACAAGAGGTAGACACTCACTAAGAAAAAAGAGATGGCTTTGTAATAGCAACCACACTAAATAAATTTCGATAATTTACAGTGCAAAAATACAAAATTGATGAGATTTGCACCAGTTACGCTACAATACACTACCTAATTCTCACATTGTGACAAACTTACACGGGGGAGATACTCTAGCCAATGGATGACCTTTTCACTAATCCTAAGAGGTTGTTTGCAACACAAACAAGAAAATGTTAAATTATAATGTGAGACTATCACACAATGTCTGACTATTTACCCTTTAACAAACCAAACACAGCCTAAGCTTGCATATCTAAAATTTTTAGAAGTCTTACAGTTCGTTTATTAAAAAAATAAAAAAATAAAAACCAAAGCACCAAAGTCGAATTATGCCACCCTAATATAAACATTGCATAAATTAATAAGAATATTTGGTTGGTTAAAAAGTATAGTAGAAATACAAAAACTTGATAAAAAAATGATATGTAACAAAATTTAATTAGAATAAAATATAAAAAATAAGTAAAAATTGATGAATTTTGATTAATTTTAATCAAACAAGCGCCTCCAAAACATGTAAACGGTAAATAGAAGATACAAGTTTTGGAATCAAAGGGTCATGCCTTAACGACGGTATGTACCATATTTATGAGATCAAAATCAATGAGATTCAGGATCCGTTTGAAACAATATAAAATGTTAAATTTTTTTTTAAATTTTTAAAAATTATTTATTTTTTATTTTACTGTACAAATTATGAACTTACAAATTATTTTAAAATATTTTATTTTATCTCATTTTTTACCATTCTAAACATTCCTTTAATGCATCTTGTATTTCATGGGTAACACCTTTTTCAAGTACGCAAAATTGTAAGAACATGTGAAAATTATTTGTGCGGTTGAACCGGCCAAAGACTTTGCTCTGGACAGACATACCATGATTCACATGTATGCATGCATTTACGTATGATGTCAAGCGACCAACCATTGGTACTGTCTCTCCAATCAATGCAAAGTTCTTGTAAATATTTTTAAATTCTTTAATTATTCTTAATTCTTTAACTACCTGCTATGTTTTCAGTTTATTTTTTTAATTTTTTATTTTATGAAAAGAGAGTGGTACCCCGTAAATTATTCACAGTAACCTTCATTTGTGGCTGAAGATTGCTGTGATTACATGAGTGATGAAATTGTATTAAGTAACTCCTATTAAAATATGGAGCAGTCATTGAAACAACTGAAAGCAAGTCTAAATAGACATCAGTACTAATTAATATAGTCTATTCTATTACATGATCGCCAATTAAAAAACTAGTTCTCTACGCAATTAATCAGATCCTTTGATGCTGAGGGATTGTCAGCCACTGCTATAAGCTATCCCCTATAGTGGCAGACAACATAACCAGAATGTTCATAAGAGAGAATGCAAGTTGGGACAAATGATAGGTATGTGATGTAAAAAGGGCGGATTTGGTCAAGTCGGATTTGCTCAGTCCTGATTGTAGCGTTTGTATAGTCTTGGATCAATTTGGCCCGAGTGACTCGGGTTAAGATTTCCGGTTACCTGCCGCGCCCTTGCCGTTCTTGTGTGACTTGTTGCTCCACTTGTTAAAATATTAAAAAAACAAAAAAGGTAAATAACACTTAAATCTCTTTACACATGAATTTCTATAACATTTAAAAATTACAGACGTACTCTTATTTTGAAATATTTGTAACACCTAACCCTTTCTGTTAACTTTAATTCTAATTCTGTTAAAAATTTTTTACTGTAAAGATAATTTTACCGTTAATTTAATTAAATTAATTATAAATAAAATAAATATAAATTTATACATGTGTAATTATGCACACTGTAATATATACATATATATATATATATAAAAGCAGATGAAATCCCCATCCAGTGAGACCTAAATCTGAGACTCAGAGATGAATCCGAGACCCAAATTTGCCGCTATCGCTTTCGATTCAGGCCATTGTTGAATTGAATGTCAAGGTTAAACCATCGAAAGTTTACCAATTTATCGCCAAGTCGCCTCTTGATCGCCGTCACCGGAAGAAAAGAAACTAAATCGAACCAAACTAACTCGATATTTTTTAATCGGTTTGGTTGAGTTTTAATTTAAAATTAGCTCAATTTCAAGTCTAAATTTTAATAATCAAAAAAAGTCTGTTCAGTTTTACATTAAGTACAAACCAAACTAACTTATGTGTACACCCTTACTTTTTACCCATGGAATGGGCTTGTAACGAAATATTTCGCCATTCTCTCTTTTTTTTTTTTAATTTTTTGTTTAAAATGCTTAAATTAAATGAGAATGCAAATTCTAATAAATTGTGTGGCAATTTTTTTTTTTTTTTTTTTACCAACTTGAGTTTTCTCATGAATCTCATTTCAAAACCTAATTTTTTTAATGAGTAATGCCATAAATTAAAAAAATAAAAATAATTAAAATGGTGTAGATGTAGAATTTGGAGTTCGTCTAAGCTAAAGAAAGGGTTTAAAGATACAATAGGATGGACAACAAAAAATTTAACTGAACAAAGAGTATAAAGATAAAGTAAGTTGGGTTACAAAAATTTAAGATAGACTAAATTTGAAAAAAAAAATTAATAATTTTGAACTAAAAAAATATTTTTTGGGATAGGCTACAGCCCAAGTGAGGCTACGTGCCGGGCCCTCCTACCCGTAGGCATATTAATTACTTGAAAACAATAGAGCCATAAAAGTCTATTTTAATTAAGATCTATCAACTCCACCTAATTTTAATTTTACATTCCAGTACATATCTTCCCAAAATATGCGCAGTGTTTGGCTTTACAACCCTAAAATATCTTCCCAACGGCAAGTTTTGGTTCCCATTTTGAAACCAATTTACCATAAAAGGAAAAGAAAAATATCTCTAGCAAATTCGCACTTGCATGCATGGATATGCAATGTCTGTAAAAGAAAGAAAATATCAAAGATGGCGGTACCCTCTTCAATTTTTATTAATAAACATCACTTGGGACGGATGAAATTCTTTCCTATATATGGTCAAGATTAACATACAAGTTAACAGATTTTCTATTAGTTGACTTCGTGAACCAGAAACTAGTTAACTTGACTATCTTTAGAGAGAGAGCTTCCATTCCAGCATCAAATATTTACCAAACTATGGTTTGCTATTATCCTACAATGATAAGATCATGGCAATAATAGTCAAAGCTAATGATATTAGCAGGCATAGGTAGTTTCCTACAATTTCTATTTTTTTTTTTTCTTTAATCCCACCACCCTACCCGCTTCACTCCTCGACGAAAAGGTAGCTTAGTAGAAAAGACCAGTGCCCCGCCCTCAAGGGAGAAAAATGAAGCAATAATTTTTCAAAAAGAGTGTGCAAAGAAAATTTAGAGGGCGTAGATAGCTGCATATGTAAATAGTAATATAAATGTAGCATAAATCAGCTTAAAAAAAAAAAGTCGCATAAATTGATGTGTTTAATCAACTTGTTATAAATTCAAAAACTTTCCAAGACAGAAAGTTAGAAAACCAGTATTGCGTGACCATCAATAATTTCACGAGTAAATCAGAACTCTAAATCATTACTTTATTTTCCCAAATCAAACCAACGTTTGAGATTAATAACCGTATAGAGCGAGAGAGAGACAGAGAAATTAAAATATAAAAATATGACAGTAATTTAATCTTTTTGGCTTTCATATATTAACAACATCACATGAGAGTATCAAAATAATTTAGTTGGAATAAATATTTCAAAAGCCATTAAATATTACAATATCGTCACTTATTTGACAAATATTACTAACATTAAACTTGGCTCCGATATTTTATTTATTATTACATAAAAATAGTGACATAATAGAAAAATAATAATCCAATATAAATTATTACCCTTCTTTGAACATATAAAATGTTTAAAAAATCACACACAACAGTCGCACAAAGCCCACAAAATTACCGCATATAGAAAGCACAAGCCAGCAATATCCACAGCCTAACAATCTTACTAGGGATTCAAGTGAAGAAATGAAAGCTCCTCGTCATCAAAATCTCCACTTCTTCCACCAGTTACTAAAAGAAAGAGCGTGTGCCATCACTTAAAAACATCAAATTGCACAATTACTTTCCAGACACCATTATTTTAAACCATCAAATTACAAAAACACTTTCCTGACACCGCTGAAAATGATCCGCAGAGATCTCTTAGGCAGCATGAAAATACTCCCGACCGGAACTATAACACGCATTAATCACGTCCCCGCTTTCCGCCGCCCAACACGGGCCACAAAACCAGCCTTGATTGGAGCAACTGACCGCCCAGAACCACACTGCATAAAAGTATAAATAAACAAATAAATAATAATAAAAAGAAGTCGATTTTCCACCAGAGATTACAAATTTATAGCCAGAATATAACGTTTTCCCCTTCTAAATCAGATTGAACGAACAACCCACAATGCAATTGGTCGGTCATTTCCACCTGATCAAGCAGACGAAACCCCAAAGAAAAACACAACCAGGTCAGAAACACTACATATTTTTTTCTTGCTTCAATTCATTCTTTAAGAAAGGTGCGCAACCTTCATGCGGCCTCAGAGCAGTTTCAGGTTCTTCCATCGTGGATTATCAATCAGACAATGTAGGCAAATCTTTTACACCATCATAGGCCACAAAGAAGCATGAAATAACTACTTTAAAAGAGAGACTTCCTAAACCTCAAAACCACGTTGAAAAACTTTTGTAATCAGAAGTTAAAGTAAATGCATAGCAAAAGCAAAACCATCAGTAGCAATTTGAACACAACGAACCAACTGCTATTTCTTTTCAATTCTACTCTTAAGACAGGTTAACAACATTTATCTGGCCTCAGAATAGTTTCAATTCCTCCATGGATACGAAAATCGGACAATGTAGGCAAATCTTTAAATCATCATAGGCCTCAAAGGAAAAAAATGTACCATTAGTTTAAAAGAGAAGCAGAAATAACCAGCTCCTTACACCACAATACCAAGTTGCAAAGTTACTATAATTTCAAATTAAAATTTTGAATGTAGAACGGGGACAAAACATCACTCACTTAGGGGCCGTTTGGTAACGCTGTCATTTTTCTGTTTACGTTTATATGTTTATGTTTTCTATTTTTGTTGTCATTTTTTTTTTTCTGAAATGAAAAACTAAAAGTGCATTTGAAAATACAATTTTTTTTTTACAATTACTAATTTTTTATTTTCATAAAATATTTAATTTTATTAGTTTTTTAAAAATTAATTGAATTTAATAAATTTATTTTATATGTATTTAATTTAATTATATTATTTATTAAAAACAATTGAATAAAATATAAATATTATATCATTTAATCCAGTAAATATAAAATATATTAACTATAATTTAATTATATTATTTACTAAAAAAAATTGAATAAAATACATTTCATAATAATTTAATTATGATATTTATTAAAAATAATTTGATAAAATATGTCTATTATTATTTAAATTAATTATTAAATTAAATTAAATAATTTAATTATAATATTTATTAAAAGTAATTTAATAAAATATATTTATATTAATTAAATTATTTACTATATTAAATTAATATATTTTGTTTTTTTATTTATTAAAAATAATTTAATAATATATATTTCTTATTAATTTACTAATTTAATTTAATTATTTATTAGAAATAAAATAATAATAGATATTACATATTAATTTAATTTAATTATATTATTTATTAAAAATAATTTTAGTTTAATGAAATATTTGAACAAAACAATTTATTCTAATATGATATAACAAAAATAGATAAAGTATTAGAATTGATAAAATGTTTATAACAGAAAAAAAATAGAGTGAAAACACATTTTTTCTATTTTCGTTTTTCTGTTTAAGTTTTTATTTTTTTTTGAAACAAAAAAACGTAAACAAATTTAACAAACATGCTTCTATTGCCAGTTTACAAAATTTTGAAAACATAAACAGAAAAACAGAAAACAAAAACGTTACCAAATGGAGCCTTAATAACACCTCAGTATTTAATTGGCTATGTCCAAATCATTGAGCAAGTGAACCACCCAGACAAAATATTAATGCTACAGAAAACTCCTATTGGAAGGTTGGCCATACGAGTAAACTAACATACTTTTTGCGCCTCAGTTATATATTTCAGTGAAGGATAATAATAAGTAACAAGTAAATTCAAAATAGCACTAGCCACTAGCCACCATCGGTGCTTAGTAAATTAGATTGTAGCGTGGTAATAACCCAATACTTGCAATGGTGATTTCACCTGGCTAGGTGAATGAATCCGTCAAGCCAGAATATTAATAGGAAAAAAAAATCCCAAAAAAAGAAAGCCATATCACAAAACATGAACCAATTTTTTCTTCACCTTCTTTACTTTTTCCAACTCTTTCTTGATTACTCAAAACTAACAAAGCAATATTAATGGGCCTCGGAACAATTTAAAAGTCTGACAATGTAGGTAAATTCTTAACCATCATAGACCTCAAAAGAAAATTTTGGGAGTAACAATAAAACACTGCTTTTGTCATTCTAACAATGACCGGAGTAGCTCTCTGAGGACCTGGCTCGGAACTATTTAAACAAATTCTTTCCTAAAGGGGGGGAATAAGGAACTTCTTATCGAAGCAAAAATAGGGCCTGTAATTTCTTGGCATTTCGCATTAAACAGTAATGCAGAACAAGAACAAACCACCATAACACTATGGCATCAAAAAGAACCAAAGCCATCCATCCACATGCACACACACACACACGGACACAAGGATTATCGACTAATTACCTTCTCACATCTGAGGAAGAAGAGACGATTCTCCTTTGAGAGAATTGTGTCTGGACTTTTGCAGCCATTGCAAATGACATACTCATCTGCAGCATAAAAAGTTGTGAACACCAAAACACAATTAAAAGCTGCAAAGAAAATAACAGGGATGCACTTGCACTTGATTTAAAATGATTAAAATGCAGAGGATGCCAAAATCCAAGCAAATCAGTTTTTGGCCAACTCTGCCAAACAAGCAAGTAACCCACTTATCAATGTTGAAACCCCCATCTAGTAATTATCCTAGTTATTACTTGCAGCATTAAGTGCTCATTTACTTATTCAGCAAAACTCAATTATTTCAACCAAATCCTATTTTCTTTTAGAACTTCTTTCCTGAAAGAAATTTCTTTAAGGAACTTCTTATATAGGAACTTTCAAAAATAGTCAAAAGTTACGCCAAACAAGCCCCAATTAATTATACAGATGGAACTTACTGACATATCTACGCAGGATCCCCTCAAAATTTTTCGGTGCAAATCTTCCCTTCACGACTAATCTTTGCTGTCCATCAAGTGACCCACTTGTCCCCATTTCAGCCAGCAAGAAAGTCATGACGTGTTCTGGCTGCCTATGCATTCTGCAGTACAGTCAAAAGTCAAAAGGCTGCAAAATCTAAGGCTAAAATATAAAAAGGCCCAACCCCAACAAAAAAAGCAAGCATAACCCAAGGAGCAGCAAAATTTAATCATCTAGTTCAGTAAAATCACATTGAACCATAACTCATTTTCCCAATTAAGTGAACTATTTGCTTGAACCGGACTACTAAATCTTTCTTAAATTCCTTTTGCATAACACTAATAAAATTGCAGTAAACAAACTAATGTTTATTTCTTTTTCTTGTCCAATGAAAATGAGTGTTATCTAAATGTTTTGTATTTCTCAAAAAAATATCTATATTTATGTCATAGATCGATCTTCATACTCAAGGGGTTTGGTATATGTAGAGGAGGTAATAGTAACCCAAAGACCCACCCAAATTTATCCGGAATAAATGGGTTTGGCTCCAATTAAAAATATAACTGGGGGTGAATAACAAGTTGGGTTTGGCTACATGAATCTTTTACCTCCATTCATTTCATCACATACACAATAAAAATATTCAAGTAATTAAAATGCATGAGCAAACATCAAACACAGGGACCACGGATATTGTAACAGAAGAACAATAAATATCAAAGACAACTACAATAGATACGGACTAACGTAAAAAGATGTCAAAAAGATCATGAACATACGTCTTGCAGAGATCCATAAAGTTCACAAACACAGTTTTCTTTGTGCCTTCACGAAGAACTTGTGGAGGCCTCATGACAGTTCTACGTCTATCTCCGGCAAGCTCTGGATTATTCTCACGCAGAATATTGAACACACGGCCCAGAAGCTGCAGATATTTTAATGTGACAAGAAATTAAAATCTTTCCAACAGAGAAAAAAGTCCTCATCCGAAACTAAACTTTTAAGGCAGCAGGCACCTGGTTATACAACAGCCTAACTTATAAATAACATTGTGATACGAAGTATTCAAACCATTAAGAACTAGTAATTTTTAATATTTGACATGAACAACATAACACAGATGCAAATGCAGTGTAACAAAAAAATTTGACATATGTTTTTCAAAAATCACACTACGTTGGCAAACACTTCATTATCAATTTGAAAAATGAAAATTTACTCAACGTTAAGACCCCATCAACTACTGTGATACACATCCATATGCACGTTACCCAGGAGGGCTAATAGATTAGCCAAACCTAGTTTTAAAACAAAAGGCAGCACAGGTTCTATTTCTGGGCTATGAATGCATTGTATATCACTATAAAGTCTAATTTATGACTCAACAAAGATCCGTCAACATCCACCAGCACCAGAAATGGTTGACTAGAGAACTTTATGGGACATAACCACTTTTCCCCTGAACGAAAGACACAACAGCGTAACAGAATGACAATGCCAACAAGAAGAGAGCAAGAGATCCTAAGATGAGAACGAGGCACCCAAAATAGATGCCTCAAAAAAAATTTTTTTCTTTTTTTTGGTTTTTTTTTTTTTTGGTTTGGGGGGGGGGGGTGTTAACACCTGATGAAGTACCAACAGAATATTGACACAATGAGGGGAAGATCCTGCACCACAAAACATGTGCAAGGTGCACTTCCACATTTAACAAGACTATATGTCAGCCACTAGTCACTTCAAGCCAGGTTGCGTGACACAGTCAGTCACAGACTATGCATAGCGCCAGACAAATGACATGCCAGACACTCGTAGAACTCATGCTAGCCACATGGCTTATATCATACTACCAGTCAGCCAGCTAAGGATCAATCCCTTCCCATGGAACAAAAGAAGGGAAAATTTTCACCTCCTCATATTCATAGTCCCGGTCAGTCCCTTCCCATGGAAGCTGAGGTTGCAAGATGATTCCTTCTCCTTCTTCGTCATCTCCAATGTGATCTACGAAATAGAAGGAAACTACTATCTTGGATTCCATTTCAAAATGAAAATGCATGATATAACAAGGATAACATAATAGATATAACACAAATCCAACAGCTATAAATTAATTGCAATTGTTGATGACAGAACTTACCATCTAAATCATCCCCCACACTTTCTCTCTCATCATTCAAGGTATCAGTCAGCACCTGAGATAATTTACAATAGTCAGAAGGCTGTAATAAAAATTTAGCTACATTCTATTTGTTCAATGCAGGTAGCATAATAACTCACCGGTTTTTTCTTCTTCTTTTTCAAACCAGCAAATGTGCTCTCAAGACCATCAGAAACTACAAGCAATGCATGTATCAATATCATGAAAAACCTTCAAAAAGTAAGCGCACAGAAAACAATAAACGAAAATTAATTCACGAGTAATTCTTGGTCGCAAGTTCATGCACCTGATAAGCTTTCAGTTTTCTCAGCCAATTTGTCTACGTCATCATCTGCAGGATCTTGAATTACAACCTTCTTCTTTTTCTTCTTTTTACTTGGATCAAATGGTGCAATCTGCAATGCATTTATAATTATTATATATTAAGATTATGTTTCCGATATTGTTTGTACAATGGTTCCACTCATTTGGCAGATAATTAACTTGATCTCTTTTACTCATCAAAAAAAATTAAGATGATAACATGCCATACTCAATTTATCATCCAGAAAATGCCATGAGGCTAAATGCATATTTAAGTGATGTAATGGACGTGCAATAAATTTATGGGGGTCAAGTGGCACCAAAAATGTAAACCAGTGGTAATACAAATATGATATTTAATTAACACAGATTCCGGTAGCCCATAATAATCAGCTGTCATCCTAATTCCTAACTATTCAGCATTTAAGTTTATTTCTGCACACTTATCCAGAAAAAAGTATCGCTTTTTATGATTACTAGTTAAGATAACAATTACAGTGATAAACTAATACAAAGATAATATTCAAAATCCATGTTTACTACTTCTATAAGATCGAGCTACTTGCTTCTAATCTGAAATTGGAGAAAAAAAAATGTATATGCACCTCATGATATTCACTGTGTTAAACTTCATACATTTATTTTCCAGAAAATACAAAAAACTAACATGCTATATCAGGAACTTGTATGAACATTCTCTTTTATACCAGTAAAGTAACGCTATATGTCATCACAATTCAACAAACCATGCCTGATTCCTGCTGCATCACCTAGACGTCTAAAGGAATAACTTGGTCATTATTTAGGTTCAAGTAGTACAGGTGGTTAGAAGCAGCAGAATTGTTGCCTTTAATGCTAGGCCATGCAAACATTGTCTTGCATTGCAGATTTGGCAACTGTTAATGCCTAAATTTACTACACCTAAGTTTTCTTCCACAGCTTAACCACATCCTTAGTGCAACAAACAAAGTCTACGACATTATAAGACACATACCTAAAAGGGAACACTGAAATAATAAAATGGAAATGTCTTTTCCAACCATGCCCATTTCATTAAGGATAATATTTAGCTCCAAAGTAGGCAAGAGGAGGTTCCTCCTATCTACTTAGGTGTCAAACCCTCATTAGATGACAGTTATCTTGCGTGCATACTCAACATGGGTGAGAGATAAAACTTTAAATTTTGAACAAATTCATGTGAAGTGCATTTCCATGGTAGTTATGATCCAATCCAATGAGAGATCAATATCTAAGTGGGTAGGAGGAACATTCTCCAACCTAGTTCCGAGACAAATATTATCCTTTCGTTAACCTCAGCAATGGGTAGCAAGAAAAAAGTTGAAACCCCCAAAAAAAAAGTGCATTCAAGTATGAATAAACCCTTTTCCCTGAACAAAATCTATGAGCACAACACCACAGTTCAACTTCTTCTTTTTTTAATAAGTAGCACAACCCCGTTATAATTAATAAACATCCAAAAAGGTAAAAAGATAAAAATTAAATAAAACAAGAAAGATACACTTACATCTGCCACATCGTCCTTCACCTCCTCCTTCACTTCATTTGGATTTTCTTCGTCAGCCATGTTTGTACCAGAAAATACTGCAAAGAAAAAAATACATATAGATAAACACAAAGCACAACAAAACGGAATAGTATTAGCTTGAATAGAAAATAAGAGTAAACTAGGATCTGAGTGGATAACCACCCTCACCATGAGATGAAACCCCAACAACTTGTATTTAAACTTCTTCACAACAAATAAGAACAGACAGAAATGACCATAAGCAAAAACAAGCAGGGATACGGCTACAAATTGTTAACTTCGCTAACAACAATAATAATACAACCATCATTATGGCATTCACAAATTAAACCCTCGACTCTTTTTTTTTTTAATTAAAATCCAAACGAGTCCAAGAAGCTGAGAAAATCAAATAACAATCCATCTAAATGGTTAAAACATGGAATATGAGATTCATTACCAACCTCGCCATCAAATAAAACCGTAATCTATCAAACTTCTACACAACAAGGTAGCCTGCAATCTAAACTAGGCAATGAAGGTTGGGGGGGGGGGTGGGGCACCAATGACATTCCATCAAAAATAATTAAAAATTTGAATGTCAATTGATAAGCAAACTCAACATTAAATATGAACCCCCAAAAACCTTTTGTCTTTCAAACTTCTACACAACAAATCAGAACACACACGAAGCACACGAAAAATCAGTGATATACCCACGTATCATTAACAATACTAACAATGCAACTAGACTACCTAAACCCTAAACTAACTCATTTCTTCATTTTTTTTTTCCCAAAATCTAAAGAAGGTGAAAGGAGCAAATAACAAACCATCAAAATGATTAAAAAGAAACCCATAAATACTGAAACCACATAACCAATCAAAGTGTCAAATTAAGATTTCAATCGCCAGACAGAAACCCAATTTTCGTGGTTCGATAATCTCTAATCAGACCTATTCTTGAGCTAGAATACTGGACGATTAGACCTTTGCGTAAGAATGTTACCTATTTTTGCGTTAGAATACTGGAAGATTACACCTTTTCGGATGAAAGTACACCTGGATCAACACTGCGAACTCGCTTTGTTTTGCCGCAACCCTAGATAGCGCTTGATGTATTTCGCGCAGGGATATAGTTTGATCTCACATAACCCTTTCTGTTTTATATACTCCGTTGTTGCAGCTGTAACTAGTTAAGGCACCCGGCACCGCCTTAATTTTTACGCTGGGAAAATGCACGCGCAAAGCATGTGCAATGCTTGACTCCGAACCCAAATACAAATATTTAAGGCGCACAACGGGTCGGATTTACTAGTCGGGTTTGACTCCGAACCCATTATGTCCCTTCAACTTTATCGACCCGCCCTTTAACTTGTCTTATGCTCACAATTTAACCGGTTCAGTTATTAGCAAGATATCTATCATTTTTGTTTATTATTTAAATTTTTAAATTTTTAAAATAAATATATAACTTATTTTATAATTTATTTTTTAAATTTTTATTTTTATATTTAATTTTGTTGATGGATCAAATGAGTTTTCTATTTAATTAAGATTTAGTCCAGCCAAACCTACCGTACGTCGATCCTATTAAAAAAAGATAAATTACATTTAAACCCCCTAAACATTTGTAATTATACATGAACTTCCTCGATATTTAAAAATTACATTAATCTCCCTTATTTTAAAATGTTTGTAACAAATACCCCCTTCCGTTAAGTAAACTATTAAATTTTTACAGAAAATTAAAAGCCAACTGAGTCAACAAAATTTTTTACATAAAAAGACAAATATGCCCTTAAATGAAACCTAAAAACTCATCTTAAGGATCTATCTTCATCTTTGTAAATCCAAATTAAAAACAAAACAAAATAATAAAATATCTTTTAACTTTCAGATATATATATATATATATATATACATCCATAAACAAGTATGAATAAGTAACCCATCTCCATCTTTGTAAACCCAAATCAAAAGCAGAACCAAACAATATCATTTCTTTAACTTTCAATATCTATAAACAAATATATACATAACCAATTAACATCACATCTTTAACTTTTAGTATATATATATATACATATCCATAAACAGATATAGATAAATAACACATCTTTATCTCTGCAAACCCAAATCAAAAGTAGAACCAAACAACATATTTTAACTTTCAGATATATGTATATATATCCATAAACAAATATAGATAAATAGATTGGCGCTAAACTTTTTTATGGTGGGTTGATGTGATTTGTGTTGTCAAAGCCATAAAGCTCTTCAGAAAGACGATTTCGCTATCGAAATGTCATGCTTCGGTAAAATTAGAATCATCAGATAAGAAATCTAATCTAGGAAGATTGAAGGGGAAGATGGGTTGTGAGAGATTAAACTTGTGGAAACAATAGATTTTTGTGAAATTAATTTGAGGGGTTTTCACAAGTTTCGTACATCATCAACCAAATTGGGGATGACAACTACCAAACCCAAATAAAAAAAAGGTGGAGTTGCGATAACGGTGATCGGTGATAGCTATTTACAGCAATAGTGACCGGAACGAGTACCATCTAGTGACGGAGCATTTTTTGGAGAGAATTTTTTTTTTTTTTTATTTGAGGGAGTTTTGAGTTTATTCAAGGGTATATTTGTCTTTTTGGTAAAAAATTTATTGACTTGGTTGATTTTTAATTTTTTGTTTAAATTTAATGGTTTATTTAACGGAAGGGGGTATTTGTCGTAAATATTTCAAAGTAAGGAAGATTAATGTAATTTTTAAATATCGATGGGATCTATGTGTAATTACGCAAATGTTTAAGGGGTTCAAGTATAATTTATCCTAAAACACAAAGTCAAATCACTAAAGTTCAGTTCAAAGATATAATACAATAATTTTGTATTCTTTTTTATTTAACTAATGAAGCAAAATATTGTTAAAGTGTATTTGAAAAGAAAATTAAATAATGATGCTACCAAACCGTGCTATTAAAATTATTTTAAAATATAAAAATAAAATAAAACTTGTTTAAATTAAAAAGAAAAAGTTAATAATAACTTATATATTGGAATGAACTAAATTAAAAATTATATTAAACAATAGAATAACATTTAAAAACAACTGCATTAAAGAAAAATTAAATTAAATTAAAAAAACATATCTTATATATTTAAATTAATAAACAATAAGATATTTAAAAAATAAAAAAATTGAACAAGAACATGATACATCAAGGATAATGAAAATAATGCTCGAAATGGGTAGTCGAGTTGATTCGGATGGCGGGCTGAAGGGCCTGGGACTAATAGGTCCAATAGGTCCCGGATTCGACTCCTTTTGGATGCAGTCCTTCCTCTAATTGTGGAGGGCCATCTAACAGCTTTCTCGGCTGAGCCAGTCAGCCAGGGCTTGCCTAGGCTACTTTACCTACTCATGGTTCTTTGTCGGCTAAGGTCACAGAACGGGTTTCACCCAGTACGCACCCATAAGTAGCGACTGCAAACTTCTATCCGACCCCAGAAGGATAATGAAAATAATTATAAATATGAAAAATATATATATATTCATAACTATCTGTGCGACGGGCGAATTCTTCGACGTGAATCTTTCGAAGGTTCCGGAGGGACATGCCTCTGTTATCATTTAATTTGTTATTTTTTTGTTTTTTTAAATTTTAGTTGAAAATATAAATTCAATTTATAATAAATATAAATATAATTACAATGCAAGAGTTAAAGGATAAAAATTAACAAATAGCACCCTATAAATTTTATCGCTAACCTTTAAATAAAAATGAAGTTGAGATTTGAAAAATTGCAGAATAAAATACAATATGGCAGTCGGGTCCTTCCGGAGAGGGCCACGGTGACGTGGGCAGGTTTCTAGCGATGGGTGTGCGGAAATGCGCAACATTGGCTTTGGATGCGAAGGAGCAGGAAAAGGAGAAGCAGGTGGAGACATCTCGGCCGCTGGCGCCGCCGGTGGGCGGAATGATAAGGCAATCGTGAGTTAATGAGGAGTTTCTCCGGCGAAGGTCACCAAGGAGGACGGCACCGAGTGGGGCTGGAGCTGTTTTAGGGCATGTAATGAAAAGATATGCCTATATAAATGAAAAGTTTTGCTTCATTAATTTTCATTACTACTGTTCATGCGCATATATATATATATATATATATGCACACACACAGCCCGTGTTATTAGCAAAAGTTATATAATTGTAATACAAGTTATGTGGCATTGTTACGTTTTACGTGACATAGTAACGTTATCATACTTTATCTTATATGCACATAAGTATAGGCGGAATTAGAATTTTTGCTCAGAGGGGGCACCAGGCGTCAAGGGAGGCACCGAACACCTAAAAAAAAATAACAATCGACTTATTTTTCAACTAAGAGTAGGAGAAAAACGATGTTATTTTTAGAGAGAAAATAAATTATTCTTGAGTATTAACTAATAAATATATTTCTCACAGTTAATGGTTCAAGCACCTGAAGTTTATTAGAGATATCAATTACTACAAAAAAATAATTATTATTAAATTTTATTATCTATAGAATTTATTATATTATATGCTAAATTTGTTGATAGTATAAATAAAAATATGCAATAATGTATTAAAAGATACACTTTATTTCATAAAAAATACCAAATTTGATTCTTTTAAACTTCTTATATGTTAAAAAAATTTGAGTTAACTTTAAATTTTTAATAAAATCAAAATATCTTAATTTTTAAATAAAATTAAAATAATAAGGAGGGCATTTTAGTAATTTTATCTAAAAATTTGAGGGGGTCACTCGCTCCCTTACCCCAACGTAGCTCCGCCCGTGCATATAAGTTATGTTTAACGTGACGTAATAGTGTTATTAAACTTTATTTTATATATATAATATGATATATAAACGGTATTTGGGATATTATGAGTTTTGATTTTGGGTTTTTGTGGAATGACCGAATGAGGCCATGGTAGACTTACAAGTCGAACCTATCAATTGATCTGAATAAGCATCACTCGGTCCAAGCCTTCTTGGACAATGTGGCGTTTCGGACGGTCGAGGCTCTCAGTTATCCTACCGATTTATTTTTTTTCCTGTATCTTATGCATTGTATTTAAGTTATTTCATGCTCTGAAATTTATAATTTCTTTTTTTTTTTTTTTTAGGTTTGGTGTAAATTTTCCATTCTTTCTTTAACATATTTTTAATTTAACGACAAGAAATTTTAAAAGCTTATTTTTAGACAAAGGAAGTTAAAAAAAAGAAGTATAAGGACTGGTATTGTGAATTGATTTTGAAAAATATCTTAATTCTCAGTTAAAATATTGATGTAATTTTGTCGTTTTTCTTGAGCAGTGGCAATTGACACTTTAGTAATAATATATATATATATATATATATATAGTTTGAAAGATTAATACGTATTGTTTTTAAATAAATTTGTAGTGAATGATTTAGCTATTTTTTGGTATTTTGAGTGAGTTTGAATTGAGATAAATTGAGAATTCGTAATGCGTGTAATGAAAGAAAAAAATTGATGTGATATAAAGTTAATAGAGTTTTATAGAGTTTTTTGGAGTTTATTTGCAAACCAAACGAAGCCTTTTTATATTTTCTAGTGCTTGAACATTAAATATAAATGAGATTATTTGAAAGTTCGATACATATTTCACTTTCTGTGTTTTTACAAATTTATAGTGAATTATTTTACTGTTATTTACTTTATAAATGATCATTTTGTTGTTATTCGGGTATTTATTATTATTTTTTTCTTTTCAGTATTTAAACATGACATATTTTTGCATTAAATGTTTATATATGCTAATTTTTTATCCATCAAAATTTGAGGATATTATAAAAATTCGGATATTATAAAAGCTCGTAGCATTACACGGGGATGTCCATTTATAATTTATAATGGATCATGTCCAGAAAAGTAAAGTCTTCTTTCGATTTTCCTTTCACACACAAATAAATAAACCCGTAAGTCATAATGGGCGCTTAGCTTCTGTAATAACTCGCCTTTTGAAATTTTTTTGTTGGGCCTATCACTTATGTTAAAATGCAACTTACACAGCCCATTGCCGACCCATATCCAAGAAATGTGAGATTGGAACAAATTGCTGTAAGCTTTAACTTATGTTTTAGACTTTGTGTTTGTGGGCCTGGGGATTGGGTTGTACATGTCCTGTGCTTGGGCGCAAATGATTGTGGTTACTGCAGGATTTTTTAAACATGTTCTCCAAAGATATGTACAATTAAAGCCAGTTCACTGATTTACAACTTCATTTTGGCCATGCTGTGGCGCCGCCTGGAGAGCGTTGAAGGGGACAAAGTCAAAGTGGCTCATTATATCTGTCACTTACCATCATCTAATCTCAATAAACGTTCGAACTGTTCGATCAATTGGTTGATTAACTCAATAGTTCTATGATGGAATAGTCATTATTCTATTCAGTATCATATTCTACGGGACGTAATAATTATGTGGGTTAGTTCTTGAACGTAACGTTTTGACAGTAGCAACTAGCAAGAGAACTCTGTAGTGTCTTTCCTCTTTTGTTTTCTGGTATGGTTCCCCCCCCCCCCCCAAAAAGAATGATTGTTAGGGGATTTGCCAAAGTGATGAAGGTTGTAGTTATCATAACTGAACCGGATCTCAAACTAGTGAAGGTCTCTCTGTTCACGGTTCATTGGTCCAATCGGTTCAATATCTTGTGCAAAATTATATGTTTTAATCATTTATATTACTAATTATATGTATATACTATGTTTGTAAATAATTAACACAAGAAAATCTTTGGGTTAGTGGTTAGATCTCTTGAAATTTATCTTACTTGCTTGATTTTGAACTCCCTAACATCAAATTTGTTTTAACTTTTAAATGCTTGTATTTTGACCTTGGTAAACTTTTGTTGAACCGGTTCTTTAGCCATTCAATACAATTCTTAAGATGAACCGGTGAACCTTCCAGTTCTTAGTTTAACTGGTCAGTTTCTCAGTTCAACTAACTGGTTTGGTGCATTTATGATAACACTTAAGGAAGTTGATTAGGATTAGTACAAACCTATTACTACAACATGCATTTTTTTATATTAATTTTTTTTTTCAAGGACCAAAAAAATTATGTTTTGGCTAAACTAATTTTCCCTTTGTGACCTATTCAATCATATGCACAGCTTCCTAACGGAGTCAGAGTTCCCGAGGACCTAAACCATACAACTTGAAGGTCAGAATCTTCTTCTCTTTAGTCAGGTATGGAGCTCAAATGTTTCTTTTGAGGGGCCAAAGTGACATCTTGAGTTTATCATTTTAAATTCAGGAACTTGCATGCTTTGCTAAAATTTGGCAAGATCACAATACTACTGAGGAGTTGGGGAGGAGGGGATATGTCAATTTGCAGAAGCCAATGCTTAGCATTAGAACCTCTGTCAAAGGACCCTTTAGGAGTGGAATAGAGTTTCATGCTTTAGCTTACTTGAGCTGGGGATAAACAAACAGAATGAGACTTGAGTTTAAATGGCTCAACAAAGCATTATTTAGACTCAAGTTTAAATCACGAATAATTTTACTTATCAAAATAATACCGTTTTGGTCTAAAAATTTATAAACCAAACAAATAATTTGATTAAATTAAAACGACATCGTTTCACTAAATTAAGATGACATCATTTTGGTTTAAAATATTACAAATATAAATTATTTTTCGAGTCAACTCATGAGTTTTAAATTGTGCTATTCGTAAGTTGAGTTGAATAAACTTGAACTAGTATTGAGCCACAAAAAGAGTTTGAATTTAAGTTAAGCTTACAAATTGGACCCAAATTTGTATCGAGTCAGAAAAAGAGTTTGAATTCAGCTTGTTAAGCTTATAAATCGAGCCCAAATATCTCAGGAGTTATTTGATTCATTGTCAACCCTAATTCCCTTTCACTCTTATGTGGAAATAACTGTGTATAAAAAGAATGGAAAAGGAACTATATGCCAAAAGCTATTAATGGCAGCATCCACTTTGTAGGAACTCTAGATTTTGCTTCCATTGAACAGATGCAAGTTGTTGGTTAGGTTTATAAACTATGTAACAATTAAAGCCTTTTAAACTGATTTTCAGGGGGAAATTAGGGTCTGATTGGGTTTGCTGTTGTTACAATTGAAAGGTAATCATTCTTTTTTTGAAACTGGAAAGGAAATCATTCTTATTAACTACTTTTATGTAATGGAAGGAGGAATAATAAACCATAAAGCATTTTAAAGCAGCTGCAGTTAAAATTATGGCGGTTGATTGGTACATTCTGTTTACTGTTCTCGCGGGCCAGATCTGTCATTTCTGTTTTGCTCTGAACAGAAGAAAGAGAACAAAAATAAAAATGGAAAAAGAAAAATGAACAAGACAACGATAGAGATAAGCAAATAACAGAGCATACAATGAAATTTCATGATTTTTTTTTTGCCTTATCATATGTTTCTTAAGGCTATGTTTGTAATTAGGATTCAATGAGCTAAAAAAAAAAAAAAAAAGAGAGAGAGAATAAAATATAGAATCTCAATTTCATATTCTTATTTGAATGGATGTAAAAATATAACAAAATAAAAATATTCATTAATTAATTAATTTTCTAACTTAATTATTTTTAATATCTCAAATCCTATCCGATGGAGATGAGTATTTTTAAAATTAACAAGTAACAGTTGGGTTCCAGACAAAAAAAGGCTACCTGTCAAGTTCAAAGTAAACAGAGTACCCACCTCAATCATCCGCTTTCGTTAGTCAACACAAAAATTAGTTGTATCTTTATTATAATCTCTTATTTGTTCTTGATGTATCAGGACATTAACGAGTAAAAAGTACAAACATATACATACATTATCTTTTTATATAATAGACCCTGCATTTCAGGAATAAAACTAATATTTTTGTATAAGACAAATGAAGAAATGAATAATCGGGTAACCATCGAAGTCGGGGTAAGAATAGTTTAAATTATTCATAAGAGGCAAGTACAATGTAGTCTATAATCAAGCATAGTTGTGTAGTGTGAATATGAATGAAAAAAAGTAACAAGAAGATAAGAAATCAACGTACAGAATTTAATATAGTTCGACTAGATTATTTACGTTCATAATGGTTGAAATATTTTTTTTATTAACTACAAAATTCCTTCTAGAGTTACATAGTACAAAAACACATACATATAATATATATACTAAAAAACTCTAATCTTATCAATAAGACCAAAATATTTATACTATACTACAGGGGCGTGTGTACTCCTGCGGAGGAGTTTTCTACTCTCTCCATTCTGCTCCATTACGTGATCACCAAACTTCAT
Organism: Vitellaria paradoxa; assembly: GCA_019916065.1. NCBI lineage: Eukaryota > Viridiplantae > Streptophyta > Magnoliopsida > Ericales > Sapotaceae > Vitellaria > Vitellaria paradoxa. Next base: position 8,914,429 of record CM034244.1, on the reverse strand, counting down.
TACATACCGTTCTGAAAACTCTTCACCTCTCGTTAGTTATCTAATATGAACCACATATCATAGCAACTGTTAGCCACCCTTATTTTTTGCAAAGTTTGTGTAAAGTAGGGAGTCCGAAACCAGCACGGCACCATTATTTATGTGATCATATATGCTGATGAAAAAGTAGCCCGTTGCGTGATTTATGGGTTGCGTGTAATATGAACTGAGTCTCCTGGTCAAACTGTATGCTTCATTTTTCTCTCATCAACTTTTCCAACACCATTGTCCGCAATTCTAGCTACTATTCTCGACCTCCACGTATTCTATTGAGCTTTTCTTCTCTCTTCGCGGAAATTGGACTTTAATTTTCAAATTTAGTCATTGAGTATCAATAGTCTTTTCCTAGTCAAACTTGTTGGGCGGGTGAATTGGGTAATGCTAAATCGGAGCCAGGCGAAGTCCACTACGCTGCCTCCCAATCCACAGGCATTTCAGACCCTTATGCACGCAGCTGATTTCTTCACCTCGGCCTCCTTGTCATATTACTCCAGTGTTCTTTGTGAGGCCCTGAATGCTCTCCATAGACGTCAATTTTCAGTCAACGATTTTTTAATCGGTTCAAAAATAACATCGACTGCTGATCGCTGACTGGGTGGTGGCTGGATAGAGGCAAACAGTGTTGTGGCCATTGTGGGGGCTCACCACCACCCCTGTAGAAGATATAGGCATTGTTTGGTGTTAAAAAAAAAATATAAAACTCTATAAATCTATATAAATACGATTTACGAGATTATAAAATTTAAATTTTTTACACGCTATACAAAGTACAAGACACTAATTTTTACAAATTTATACCACTCTAAATACCACTGTAAATACACCCATATTATGCATCACTTGTATAGCTCATCTGTTACGGAAGATGTCACATTTTTTCCTCCTTTTATTTTCTAAATCTTAATCCAGTTGCCCCTGGTTCTGTTGAATTTGTATTGATGATGATGATGATGATCTTACTAGATTTTATCCATGGCCTGCAATAGGGGCTCCATGCATACATTGGCTTTTAAATATATCTTTCCCAAAATTGTGTATATTTTAATCTGGGTTACCCATAAACGGGGATTATTAAACTCCAAACCGAGCACGAGTTGTCGGGGAAAGAAGCTATTCCAATAGCAGCCTGCCTGATTGGCCAGTGCTGATGACTGATAGGTATGGCATTACTCCCCTCCATCTCTGCATATCTTTACACGACCTATTTTTATATCATACCCATAGCAGATTTGAACAGGCAACCAACTGTGTAAAAAGCAAAATTAGTGCGCCAAAGTCGTGGGAGTCAGTATTTATATATATATATATATATATATATTATAAGTTTCGTTTTCAATTCCATTAAAATATTGGCATTTCACTAATTCCGACCCTCTTAATTAGAGATTTTTAGATTCGTTTTTAATTTTGACACCACTTTTTCGATGAAGATTGTGATGGAAAAGCATTTTCCAGATATATGGGTTGTATGGAGTAAGGATTATCATTGGATGCATGGACATCACCACTTGCAAATACTTTAATGAGGTGGATTATAATATGGATTGTCCCTCAGACCCACCATAGGATTATTAAAATTTTCGGCATAGTGGAAGGCTTGCTATACGTTAGTGGTTGGTAATGGCCATTTCTGGGCTGTTGTTGCTTTCATATCTGTTTGGTCACCAACCGGAGGACCCATCAAATCCATCCAATTTTTCCTGACCCCTCCAAACCCAATTTGCCCTCTTTTCAACCCAATTCCTTTGCATCTAGACACTTTGCAGCCGCCTGTGCTATGTGGCTCTCCCCTCCTCCCCCTCTTCTTCTTATTTTTTTTCCTCCTTTTATTATTACTAATTACTAATTTTTGTTGACCAGTTTACAACTTTATTACTATTACTGTGGGAAATGGCACAAGCAGGATTAAAATTGGACCCAGTCAAGTCGAGTTTTGATTTATTAAAACTTGGCTCAATTATTAGTGTGGGATCCTGTTTTTGCACAAGCTTAACAAAGAAACTTGGACTTGAGATCGAATAACTCGGCTAACTAAAATGACACCATTTTAACCTAAATTGTAATAAATTAAAATAAATAATTTTATTAAACTAAAACGTCATCTTTGCACTAAACTAAAACGCCATTATTTTGATTAAAACTATTACAAAAGAACACATACTGTATCGATCCGAATCACGACATTTCAAGCCTAGACTCTTTCAATCTTGAACTCAAAAGTTTGTTTATTGTTGAAATCAAAAGTTTGTGTATCACAATTCGAGCTCGAGTTCCAACTTGTTGAAGTTACAAATTGAGCTCAAACTGAAACTAAGCTCGAGGAGAAACCGAACCACTCTCAAATAATTTGATTCGTGATTACCCCTAAAAAATTAAACAAAGACATTGGTTGCAGTACCCAACAAGGTGGGCTCATCCACTATCTTTTTCCCGTTGTCTTAAATTTGATCCTCATCTGCTTTCCTTTGAATCTTCGCCTGTCCATGTCAAGTGAAACTTTGTTGATGAAAGTAATTTTTGCATTAAATTTTGGTCGGATGTGTGCTCAAACTTGGTGATATAATATATATATATATATTGATGACTTCTTGTGTGTGTAATTATAAACGTGTTAAGACACTGTCAAAAGAAAGTGAAAGATTTTAAAGCAGGTGCGAAGAAAGTGCACCATCTTAGAAGGCCTATTGTGTTAAAATGGTAAAGGAATGTTTTTTTCCCTTTCTACCCCCCTCCACACACACAGAGATATATATATATATATATATATATATATATACACGTTTAAGAAAAATGGAAAATTCAAAGAGATTAGTAAACGTTATTACAATAGAAGTTGTTTGCTGACATTCTTGATAGTGATTTGAAATGAGATGAAATTTCCCCGGTGAATCTGGGTTGTTCGCTCTGAATGTATGTATTAGGTAACTCATGTTGAGGTAATTGAAACACAGCACTCTTTGAATAAGTATCACTTTCTTGCGGTAGCGGTTAGTTACGTGATTCAATTGAACAAATTGAAAACGTCGAATTGTTTTTGTTTAAATTTTCATATTTGCATAGAAGGGAAGCTTCTTTTGACGGACACTAAAAATTGACAGAAATGAATTATTTTTTCATATTCTTCTAAACTTGCAAGTGATTTGATTAGAAAGAGGACAGGGAATCTCTCTCTCTCTCTCTCTCTCTCTCTCTCTCTCTCTCTCTCTCTCTCAACTATTTTGGGTGGGTTGTAAAACTCTTCCCAATCGTAAAATAAATTTGTAAAAAAAAAAATTTCTGAAATATCTTATTCTTCTTTCTATTGATTATTAAAAAAGTAAAATAAAAATAAAATTTCATTTTATTCAAATAAATTTGTTGCAAACACTTCTTTTTACTCATAGAGTCAAGTTTTAATTTGATTAAAATAACTGTACTAGCTAGTAAAGCGTAATATATATATATATATATATATATATATTATTAAATATAGAGATCGAGGGCATTCACAATAGTCTTTTTTAAAAGGTTTTCTTAAAATATTATAAAAAGAAAAAATTTTACGGATAAGTTTTTAATTTGTAGTTCTTATATGACTAATAAATGTATGTTTTTGGAATATATTTTGAATTGAGTTCATTTGCTATTTTTTGGTGTACCCTTTATGTACTCTTATATTTTTGGTTATCTGCCAAAATATAAATCCAAAGATATTGTATTAAGCATGAACATAAAAATTAAAATACCACTTGATTTGTTTGTAAATATAAGATATATACACACATGTTTAGGTATAATAAATGTTGCCTATTTTACGATTATTTTATAAAACTTAATAGATTACAATATATATATACATATATATATATATATATATGTATATATATATATATATATTCTTTATTTATTTTGTTTTTCTAAAATAGAGAATTCGAATATAATGGAGATGCTTTTGACAGTTAATCAAGAGTGCATGTTTGTTTTAGGGTAAGTCTTATTGTAGTAATTTTTTCTTTCCAATATTTCTATTATATTAGTTTAGAACCTGGAAAAAAGAACAACAATTATACTGGAGTAGAGTTAATAGGGAGTAACAAAAAATTATACCTTTCTTCCATTACTTTCGTAAAACATTATCTTTTAATTAATTTTTATCCCTTTAAAATTTTTTGTATTCTAAACATAATATAATTATTATTAATTAATATTTACTTTTTCACTCTTGGAGGATAAAAAATCTAATGAGGTTCTTTGGTGACATGTCCAACCACTTTTAGGGACATGTTTGACCACTTTAAGGGACATGTCTGACGTGGTTGGATAGTTATCTTGGTGATGGTGATACCTTCAATTCCTTGACTCCTTGCACGAGTCCTACAATATATTACCGGCTAGACAGAGTTTGGCTGAACACCCCTCCGACAATCAAGTTAACCCTTATGAAGGAAAATGATGTGGTCAAGAGTAAATTTGGCAAAGTTTTGATAAAGTAAATAGTGCTTGGTAGAGTTTCTGTAAAAATAAATAGTGCTTATATTTCTCTTTGAATCCTCTCTTATTTATAGCTTCTTAAGCACATGTATATCTACTATATACGACGAACGAGGCCGTAATCGTGGGAATAACGGGTAATGGGTTCTTAATTAGTTGGGATCATGCATAACGAGATAGTGTACTGCTTATACCCTTGTCAAATGTGACAGAAAAGTGGGTTTCTCTCCTAGATGTGCACTACATGTCCAAGCAATTCCTCCAACTTTAAATATAAATATCATGAACTTATTATTTCTTTAACTATCATTTCTGTAATATGTCACCTGTAAATTTTTTATTTCGTATCAAACGTTTCTTGAAAGTTAGAAATTAATAGAAGAAAAAGTATAAAAGTGGATTTAACAAACTTGAATATGGCATCATTTGGCAACTCAATTTTTAGAGAAAAATATCAAAAGTTACTTTTTAAATATTTGACAAAACACTAATTTTTGTCATTTTTATACTCAAGTGCAGTAACTTGCTCAACTTAAAAATTAAAAAAAATTGTTAAAAATTATGAAAAGTTACTAAAAATTGCTCAAAATTGTCAAATTTTATCAAACACCAAAAAAAGTTATAAAATGTTATTAAAAATTATTAAAAATTGTTATTTATTTTACTAAATGTATCAAAAATTACAATTAATAATTTGTGGTAAAAATGTCAAAGGTTGCTAAAATTTGAACTTCCCTGCCAATGTATCAAAATTTCAATTTCGTTATTTTTTTTTAGAAATATTTTTTCTACTGTGGGTTAAAAAAAAAAGATTATAAACCAGGCAAGGATAAGAAAGAGAGAGAGAGAGAGATTATATTGTCCATGGTGCGTTTGGGAAAGGAGCTGCTGGTAATTTTGGCCGGCCCCAAAAAGGACAATTATTGAACTAGAAGTTGAAACTTGAAAAGCCCAACAAAGCACGAAGTCGAAACATTTGGTGTGGGAGACGGCATCGATGGATGATAGCGAAGTCGAAAAAAGAACAAATCTCCAATCAACTCCCCAGACCACGAGCAGTAGCTTGGCTTGGGGTTGGGGTTGGGGTTGGGCCTTTTTTTCAAACACGTGTCCACTGTGCCAACTTTCGACTCCTAATCCCCAAGTCCCTTTCTTTCCACTTTTCGTCGTCCACACGGCGCACCTGCCCCCAACTTGCTACCGAGGTACGGAATTTGATAAGACACAGATAATAAATTTTAAAAGAAAAAAAAAAATACCCAAATGAAAGTTTTCTTTTTTCTTTTTGTCAACTTCAATTAGACATGTAATTTAGTTGGGAAAAAAAAAAGATGATAATATTAAATATGATATTAAAAAATAATTATTGAAAGTAATTATTATATTATTATTTTTTTTTTACATTAAGAAAACATATTAACATCCAGCAGGAGCTAAATTGAGTTGGCTTGAGACGTGTAAGTATGAAACTAAGTTTACCTTTGCAAATTTAATATATTTTAAATTCAATTTTTTATCTCAAAAATTGATATTTGTTAAACACAGGTCAAATTGAATGCCTCGATTCACATTACAACGTTTAATTATTTTAAATTCAAATGAAACGCTTATATAGTTCATCCTCTTTGGTATAAGAACCAAGTAAAATAAATAAATATATATATATACATATATAATATTTATAATAATCCAGCCAGAAAATTTCATAAAGAAGAATGACTGGTCGCTTTACTGATAAATTAGAGCCATTAATTTATACGAATTCTATATAGATCAACGGTTCATATGCATCCATAATTCAGCAGACTCAAGAGTAACACACCTCATTCATAATATATATATATATATATATATATATGTATGTAGAGAAAGGAAAAAAAAAAAAAGAAAGTAATTTCAACCAGTGAAGTTTTTGGCCCAGAAAACATATATAAATAAAATATTTCTATATTACAAAATTTAATTACTATCTTCTTTTTCAACCGTAGGCGTTACCGTCAAAGAATCACTCACCCAGTCTCGCAGCGGATACAGTAACTCCACATCTTCCTTCTCACGTTCTATAATTCATCTAGAAGTACAATTATAGTAATAAATAATAATTCCCTAAAAATAATTAAATACAATCTACAAAAATATCTCACACCAGACAAAATCGCCGTATAGAATCGGCTATGCAACAGTGCAACATCGACCAATGACACTTTTACCAAACAGCCCCTGTTTCTATATCCAAATTACCACTCAGCTGGTAAGCAATATGCATTATCTGACTTCAACGAGGAAATCGTCTATGTTGAAATCCTCTCCGAGGTCGTCCTCGCCGTAGAAATTAACGGTCAGCGGGAAAGCCACGTCGACGTTGAAGTCCTCGTTACTAACGGACGCCGTGAAAGCCGGCAAGATTAACGGCGCGTCGATGTCGAACCCGAAGGCGTCAACGTCACCGTAACTAAAGTCGTCGAACGGCGTGAACTCCTCGCAAGGGAGGACTGACGTGGGCGACGGGGCTTCCACGTTGCTGCGCGAACCTTCGACGTCCGACTTAACGGAAACCTTCGTCTCCGTCACATCAATCTTAGGAAAGTTGGTAACGGCGTCAGGCCCCTTCAACATAACGGCGGCCCTGTCGTACGCAGCGGCGGCTTCCTCAGGCGTATCGAAGGTCCCGAGCCACACCCGCTTCCTCTGGGCCGGGTCTCGGATCTCGGCGGCCCAGCGTCCCCACGGTCGCTGGCGCACTCCCCGAAACTTTTTCGGGCGCGTGAGGTCAGATTCCGGCGAGCGGCCCAGTTTTCGCGTCTTACTTGGCGCAGCTTTCGGCACTGGCCTAGTCGGTTGCTCGAATTTGATCTCCCTGACATATCTCTTCTTCACTCTCCTCACAACCTCTTCCTCCTCGTCGCTGGAGGAGTCGGTGGCGTCAGCGTCAGTGAGTATGATCCTCACGACCTTTCGCCGGAAAACCGCAGGCTCGCCGGAGACGATGGTTCTCCGGTCGTGAACGGTCTTGCTAGTAGCCACAACATGCTCTGAGAATTTCGTGGCCGGACGAGCAGATGTCTTGGAAGTGAAGGCGAGACCGTCCCTCCGTACCATGAAGTGCGACTGTCAACCGATATTCAGAAGGAACAGCAAAGAAGGATCTCTCTCTGATTGAAAACAGAGCATATGTATAAGAGAAGAAACGATTCCAATCTAACAATAAACGAAAAACATCTGATTTGCTAAGTCAGAGGAATTTCTAAAGAGCGCAGACACTTTTGGGGGTTTGGGTAAAAGTAAAGATGTGGCTGGCAGCTAAAGGCAGGGCTATGGGTTTTTGGCGGGAAACAGGGTCTACCTGCTTCGCCGAGAGATATCTAGAGAAGAGAGAGAGAGGACATCTAGGAGAGAGAGAAGAAAATGAAGAGTGGAAGCACTGAAATGTTTTATTTATAGTGCACGGGGATTGGAACACGTGATTGAGTGCACAGGAAGAGGTTGATGGTGTTACCTTCATTTTCCTCTCTCTCTCTCTCTCTCTCTCTATACTCCGTCTTCCTTGACTTCTAGTCGGTCCGACAAGTGTTGAAAGCTTAGAAATCCATAGACCGCCCAGCTGGCCCTGTCGACCTGTCCAATGGTTTCTCTCTATATTTTTTTCTTTTTTTTTTTCTGAGGAATTCTACCGGTAAAAATCATATGCATTGAAGTAGTATCAAAGAATAAATATTAATTAAAAAATATAAATTTGATAACATTATAACTGATAAAAATCATAAAAAAGTGAATCACATATTTGGAAGTGTTTGGATCGGTGAAAATTAGTATAAATTTATAAAAATTATAATTTCATAATTCGTATAATAAATAAAAATTTAAATTTTATAAAAATTTAAAAAAATTTATAAATTCCAATCAAAGGCTGGATAATTACTTTGATAGTTAGTGACTACTGGTGCCTCAAAGCGTATCATAGTGGAATATTATTATACGCACATAAACTGAAATTCTTCTATAATAGAGATAGTCAATGCCCCCGGAGACGAGCAAAATGAATTTTCTTCCCTCATCGCTTACGTCCCGCATAAACAATCATATTCGCAATTTACACAAAACGAAGGAGAAAACATTTTGACTTGCTATTTTGAATGAAGACATCTCTTAAAATACTTTTTGTTAATTTAAAAAAAAAAAAAAAAACGTTGACACAGTAGCATTTTCTTTAAAAACTACTAAGAAAATCAAAATGCAAGAATATTTAAGTCTCTTTTTAAAATAAAATAGTAAAAAAATTATTTTCTAAGAGGGTAAAATGAAGTTTAAATAAAATAATATTTTTAATACTTAGGTTAAAGAAAATGATAAATATCTAGTAATGTAAAATAGATTGATACCAGGTTGACCAGCCTCGAAGCGAACCCCGCTCCTACAAGCAAGGGTCATGAAAACCCTAACTCATTGAGCTTATGTGCTCTTTAATTTTTATTTTTAAAAACATCTATAATACAGGCAGGGTAATTATAAATTTAGCTTAAAATGAAATAACTACAAATATCACAAGGAGGGTGCTAGGCCGGGGGCGGGGCGGAGCGGGTCACAGGTGGAATTGTGAGTCGGTCTCGGGACAACCCGACCATGTTGCATCCCTACAAATATCACAAGAGCATTTGTTAATTCCACTAAACAGGAAGAAGCCAAAGGAAGGGCGTTGAAAAGTAAAGAGGAGGGGGGGGGGTGGTTGGCTAGTTGGTCGAGTTTGGCTTGAAGGGGAAGCAAAGGACAGTTGACCCCCCCCGGGGGGCCCACCCCATTTGTGACATCACGTCACCAAATTATTCAGTCCCAACTTCTGGATGGATAGATACTCCTGCTTGGTATTTTTAAGTGAAAACGGGTGATATTTCTTTCGGTGGGTGTTTTTTTTTTTTTTAATATCATCGCATCAAACAGCCAAATACCCATCTCCAAACGGTCAAAAACCCATCCCTTGAGTGCCACGTGTGCTCTTAATTTCCACACACCCATGTTACATGTTTCACCATCCCTACTGAACTAAAGATCCAAATGATAACAGAACCTCCTCCTCCTCCTCCTCCTCCTCCTCCTCCTCCAAACAAAAAAAGGGCATTGTTCTATCACCGAATTTGGATAAAGATCAGAGCACTTACGCACGGAACTTTGGATTCCTCCATATCCTAAGTGTTCTTTTTTAAAACAAATAATACTGGTAGCTTAGATTCCCTTTAGCAACGTTTGTTTTATTATTTCTTTTTATATTTACAGATTTTTAAAAACTCATAATAAAAACATATTGATTAAATTTATTTTTTATTTTTTTGTTTCAAACAATAAAAACTTAAACTAAAAAAATAAATAAATAAATAAATATATATATATATATATATATATATATATATATATATATTCTTTCATTCTGATTTCTCTCTTATAAATAGCATTTTTTCAATTTTGATAATTTTTTAATTTTTTGTTGTTTCATCTAAAATGAAATATTTTATTAAATTAAAATATTTTTAATAAATAATTAAATTTAACTAATTGAATTATGATTTATTAAGTAATTTTTATAAACAATATAAAATATAATTAATTATATTACTTATTGAAAAGATATTTTATATTTCATATTAATTTAATAATTATATCCCATATTAATTTAAAATATCATGTATTATATTTCACGGAGTGTACTACTTACATATAACATATTTCATATAAATTAATAATCAATTTAATTTAATTAATTTAATAAATATGATATATATTTTATTAGATTATTGCTAAAAAAATAATATAATTCTTCAGATTAACATGATATATATTTTATTATTTAATAAATTATTTATTCATTAAATTAAATTATTTTTAATAAATAATATAATATAATTAATTTAATTCAATTATTTTAATATGTAAAATATTTCATTAAATTCATTTAATTTTTTTAAATTAATAAAATATTTATTAAATTAATTATTGTAAACAAAATTATATTTCCCAGCAAAGTTTTAGTTTTTATTTTAAGAAAAAAAACAACAGAAATAAAAAATAGAAAGTATAAACAATTAGACACAAAAAAAACAAAAAAGGGCACTGTTATCATCCATTTAATTCAAGTTAAAAACACTTTTGAAATTAATTTGAAAGCTTAAGCTAATCCTAAATATATTTTTAAGTTAAATTAAGTTTCTAACCATACTGGAACAATGGTAGTTCGCAGCTCAACATCCATCCACAGTTTTATCTATTAACATGTCAAGACGAAATGAGAACTAAAATGGAAAGGATCTTTAAGAAAATTTTGAATTATAATATTTTATCAAGGAGTTTTTAAAATTGTTCCCCCAAAAAAAACTTGCATAACTACATTGAAACATCAGGATTTTTACCTTAATATATATATTTATTATACAACATCCGTAAATATGATCGGATCGAAAAATTTGTAGAAATGTGCTCAAGTGTCGTTAGTGGGGTCGACAACACCATATGTCACCATCTCTCCCGACGACATCCTATACTCATCACAACGCTAATCGACGACAGTAGAGCATTTCTATCTATCCGAAACAACTCGATCATATCTTAAAACTATCCATGAACATCACCACACAGTGACCGTACGCTTCACCGACTGTGCATTCCACTCCCCAACCAGAATAGCCCTGGCTTGATCATACAGCTTCTTGATCTCGGCCTCCGACTATGGCTTGCACTCTATCACATGCTTAATTTGATGATCCAAATCCGCATGCGAAGGCATTGTCTCTCTCTCAATCTATCTTTATCTCCTCGATCTGAAACACCGATTGTTTAGCGATCGAAGACCAAGCCAAAAAATCAAACCACAAGTCCAACAAATTGATTCGCTTCCTACCGATAACTAGATTCAAACGATTCAATCTAACATAAGAAAGCACGAACTCAAGGTTACACTCCGGATCGGATTCCCAATCCTCTAATCTCACCCTCGAACTCCTATTCTTTTAATCATTTTCATTTCGGGATTCGTCTCCATTCCATTCGTACAGAGTGTTGTCAGTTGGCATTGCAATATGCAACAGGATATCGTCATTTGGGATAACGACACTGAGAAAGTCTCGCCGGCGGAGCTAGCGACATGGTCTTTTTGGAAGGTCCACCGTGGGTGTCGTTGGCCCAAGTGAAAACACCTAACCTAATTTTGTAATTAGATTCAGCCGAGAGTATTTACATATATTATATAATTAATATTCGTATTAACGTAAAAAAGCCTTGAAACATCTCAAACTTGGATCATTGAGAATCAACATCAACAGCCAACGGAAACATCTCAAACTTGGATCATTGAGAATCAACATCTACAACCAACGCTACAGGAATTAGCCCAAAGATATGGGCTTTCATGAGAATTGAACTCAAGACCTACGGCTAAAGCACCTACTTAAAGAAAATGACCACGTGGGCTCAAGGTACCTTGAGGTTAGGTATCCCCCTGTACACTCCTAGCTTTTATTCGAACATTCAACAGTGTACAAGTACAAGAAGCTCATGAACACTAACTACAGTACCCGGACAAGCATCCCAAAGAACCGGACATGGGATGGTGACCTTTAATCGTGTTTTGTAGTATTGTGTAATATTCTACTTACCCTGTACCATCCCGAAACCAAACTCAGTTTGTTCTTATCTCTTCGCACAATAAAATCGCAGCCACTAGCAGAACATAAGAATAGTCAAAAGTCCCACAAATCTTAGACTCGGGCTATCGGCTATCACCCTTTTGCGTATTAAGACCAAAATGAACCCACCAAAAGCACTCATATTGTACCATGCTATCTAGCCTTCTACTTCTAAGAATAAGCCATTATCCAACGCACAATCGCACGTGGACGGGGTCCATTCCCAAAACACACAAAAAAAATAAATAAATAAAAATCTTCCCAACCAAAAAAAAAGAATCAACAAGTCACCACCCCAGAAATATCCATCCATCCATTCCTCAGAGGCTAAAATTATAGTGGGAAGAAATAAATAATCCGTTAATGGGGCCATATTGCAACAAGAAGACGAAAATGTTAGATGACGGACAACGCAAGGGATATCTTCTGATTGTCCTCATTAATCAATCACCTAAGAATCAACTTGGGTTCAGAAAAAGAGGAAAAGAATATTAAAAAGAGGGAAGCAGAAAGAAAGTTGAATCTCAACATGCCAGCACTCACGTACCCTCTACAGCAATGCGATGATGATGGATGATAACGTTCCCAACTTGCAAGGTATACCCCCCGTCCTATGTGGGGCATCAGCATGAAACATCCACAACACTAGCAACAAAAGCTATGGTTGGAGCGCTGTAACATTTTATAAATGTCTATAAACTTTTATAAAATTTAAGGATTTATTTGGTTTGTTTTTTTTTTTATTTTTTGTTTTTTTTCTTATTTTTTTATTTTACACTCAGTTTCAATTTTACACTTTTAAAAATAAAAATAACAATTCAAAATGTATTTGATCACTTGTATTTTTAGAATTTGTTTTAGATAAAAAAAAAATAGACTTACATATAAAATAAAAAATGACAAAAAATTGTTTTAAGAGTTTTTAACCAAAAATAAAAAAAATCTTAAAATAATGAAAATAAAGCATTTGCTATTTTCTTATTTTGAAATTTTAAAACATAAAATAAAAACAAAAAATAAAAAAATAAACCAAATATTACCTAAATTTTTTACTCACTAGACAAATTACAATACTATAATTTTTACATATTTATACTAATTTTTACAATTCCAAACACCAACAAAATCCGAATTTTTGGCTTCTTTTTTATTTTTATTTTTTTTAATCTTCTTTTTCCACAATCGTCGAAGTCTTAAACTTCTGTTCTTAATTCTTATATCAATATACTGGTAATTTTATCGAGGGAATTGGCAGGAAACAAAATAGTGAATTTTCTTTTTTTTTTTTGGCTAATATTAGTTTCTTTTACTATTACACCATTTTCACAAATTACCCAACCATAATTTCATAATCTAAACAAATTCTACCACTCGGTAACTCAAGTCTAAACCACTTCTAAGAAATCTAAACCACAGCATTTGGTTCCAATAATAACTGTAGCAGCAGAGAGAGAGAGAGAGAGAAAACTGAAGGCTTAAGGAATGGCAGACCACAAATAAAATAAGTGAAGGCTGTAAAATATGTATTATCCGGTATGGGCAGATATGTACCACATAATAATTAATTTTGAAAAAACAAAGAGTAGCATGCAACGAGAGATTCTCATAAGGTCGTTCGACAGCTCACCTACCTGATGATGAACTTTGACTTTGTTTACAGGTTGCTGCAATGTAAGCATATAGGATATTAACATCAACGAATAAGTCATTTTTGTGAAGCACAGTAACTGTAGATGTGAAGCACAAACAGATTAAGACAACTTACTGCGAATTCGAAGTGTACCACCACAAGTAGGGACCAAGAAGGGGGGAAAAAAGGGAAAAAAAAGATTGAACAAATATATATACAAATATATATATGTTTTTTGACAAAGAAAAAGGCTAATTTAGAAGCACAAAAGAACTGAAGTTTGTGAAGCTCGTAGAGATCACATTTCATCATGCAGAAGTCAACGTGTTCAAAATTTTCCATCCACGGAACATGCTATTTTTATCCAAACATATATTATAATTGATGTGAGCCTTTAGGCCATCAATTCTATCATTTTTTTTTTTTCATTTACACCTAGAATACATGCATACAACACAATTCAAATGGGGTTCACAATGAATACCCGGGAATAGAACTCTAGAAAAACCTTTTTGAACACACCAAAAGGTTAAAATCTGCCTATCACGATGGTAGATGAGACAGTAAAATCAATATTTTCAAGGATGAAGATCCTTCAACAAACACTGGATGACCTAGTGGGATTATTATCACTATATGCATATCATAAGGGATAAAGCAAGCAAATCATTCACTAAAAACAACAAATCAACATTACATTACAGTTTCCTTTTCCCCTTCCAACGTCTTGGAATAGATATTCACAAATTAGAAATCCTATTATCTCGCCAAACTTATGTTTAAAAGATATAAATAAACATAATTCCTTACCAACACTTTTATTCTTTCACTCAAGGACATGGGAAAAGGTCAAAGTTACATATTTTTTCAGAAGAACCAGGGAGAGATTATTTTACCATCATCCCATGGCATATTTCTGCGTCCAACTGCGAGCAGTGGCCTCATATTTAGCCCGGTCAGTCTTGTACATGTGAGCTATTTCTGGCACAAGAGGATCGTCGGGGTTTGGGTCCGTCAGCAGGGAACAGATGGACAACAACACCTGGGAAAAAAAATCATTATATTATATCCCCTAAAATTTGACATTCAAAATAGTAGCAACAAGATGACTCCTTAGAAATATAGTTTAAGATTTTCAGACAGCACGTGAAGTTTATAGTATCAGTGTGTGTTTGGCAATCATAGCTACCTACTCAGTTTTTTAGCTTTTTCTAAAATGACCATATTTGCCCTCTTACATTTTTAACATCTTTTAAACCATGAAGGAAAAAAGTCAAATTAACCAAAAAGCAAAAAACTAACTACTAAAAAGTTAGCATTTCCCCTTCCCAAACACACACAGGCATGCGCGTGCGCACACAAAAAAAAAAAAAAACTGGCTTTTTAGTAGATAACTACAAAAAAAAAAAAAAGCTACTAAAAAGCTAGTTTTTTTGCTTCCCAAACTCAGCCCCAGCCTAAGGCTGCAAATGAATCAAGTGTTTGACAAGCTACTCGTGAATGAACTCTTAATGAGTTCGTTTATATTCATTTGATAAGCTAAATAAACAAGCTTGAACACATTTTTCAAGCTCGATAAAGCAAGAATGACCAAATAGAGACAAGCAAAAAGCAACACCAAGGAGCATCACTTGTGTAGTTGTACTTGCCAAATAAAGCAAAAAATAAAAAGAAAAGAAACCTAATTCTCATATAAGAGGAGGAAGGGAGAAAAGTAAAGAGGGGGGTGGACAAGAAAGAAGATAACAAAATAAAGGAAAAAGCCCAGATAAGCTATTTGTTCAAAAGACTTTATGATGTCCAAAAAATGGTTCAAAATTCTACGCTTAAATGTAAGAAACAGATTGTCCCAATCTACAAAGTCCTTTGGCCACTCACAATTCAACACCAAAGACTCCTTCCCTGGTCACTATAGCCCCAAGGCTGGAGAAGATAAAACACCCTTATTGGGCCAAACACGCAAAGAAACCTTAGACAAAGCCCTTTGAAATCTAACCTTTTCCCGCGGGCCGCAGGGGGGGGTGGGTTGTAGAATCACCATAACCCATGAGATCTAAAAACACAGTAGTTTTAGGTCCAAAAAATTTTCACTTTAAGATAACATTGAACCCACGCATCTCCAAACAGTGTAGTCAAACAAGTAATTCAATTGCATTAAACCTTCTATTATAGGTGCGTATTTATTTCAGCCTAGCTGGCTTTTTTTTTTTAAATTATTATCACACAACGGGTAATAAAGCAACAGAATGCATGATAGGATATGAAGGCAAAAATAGATGTGAAGATTGAAACAAAGGGATAGGATATAGATCCAAACCTTGGATATGGTTAATGCTGGACTCCATTGTTCTTTCAGAATGTCAAGGCAAATACTTCCGTTACTATTGATGTTTGGATGGAAGACCTTAGTCCTGAATGCTACCTGGAATGTTACACAGTTAGCCTTCCCAGACTTCTAGAGCATATGGCATAGGATGAACATGGCAATTCCATTGGACTTACAACAATAGTAGTTAATAGCAATAGTAGTTAATAGCATTTCATCATGCATTTTATTATGTGTTAAGCCACCTATTATCTGTTATAACCTAAATTATTAATTATTTATTTCAATTATCAGTTATATTTTTTCAATTATGCAATTAGTTGGATTTATTTAAATAATATTTAAAGTAATTTTCTTTTGGATATTTGTGAGCCATCAAATTCTTTAAGGATTTTTTTAAGCATAGATTAGTGAGATGATTAGATGGAGAGACTTAGTGCCTATTTATAATTAATAGATACGTATGAATATTGACATATAATCGGAAGTTCACCATAATTTAAGTGGACGTTATGGTACTAGATCAAAAAACATATATTTAAATAGGGTTATGTCATACTAGGGTTTTAATATTCTGTACTATATATAGAGGGGGGGAAGAGCGAGAAGCCGCAGTAAAAGGAATCCCACTAGTTAGTTTTATTTTATTTTATTTTATTTTACTTTACTTTATTGAATTGATGAAAGATTAAGTGCTTGATTGAATAAATTTATATATTCATATAATCATAGGCATATACAGGTTTCATGAAAGGGGGGGAGGAGAGAGGTTAATTTAATTGATTGTGAAGTGACGGGTGAGATATGGGTACATATATATATATATATATGCCACACGTTTGATCGTTTGATATGTTAAGTTCGTAAAGAAAAAAATAATGAATGCAAAGTTCAGGAGGATGGTTGCTCTGCCAGAAGAGTCAACTATGAGCGATTTAAAATTATTTAATAAAAAATTATTAATTATTTTAAAGGAGGGAGTTTACAATTAATAATTTTCATTAACTGAAAATTTTAAGATAAGACTTTTAAATGATAAATATTTATATTCGTATGTTCTAAATAGTGACATATTATTATGGTGTATCTTATATTTGCATCTTTGGATTTCAGATGAGTGGTTTAGCTTGCTAGTATTAATTTTGTAAACTATTCCATGCATAAAAAATTTTCAAGGATGGATTTTCTAAATTAGTATTTGTGAAAATTTATTTAATTTAATAAGGGATTTTATGTTTTATGCTATTAAGCAAAGGAAAAGTTATTCTAACACTAATGCTCAGTTTTGGAATTCATGGAATAGTGATGGATATTTATTTGTAATTATTAGAATTAAAATAGAAGCTCAGGAGGACAAGCTCCTAAAGTGATGTAACTTTGGCAACCAAGGAACAAGCCCGTGAAAATCATGGTCACCTCAATCAGATTGAATTAGGGAAAACCCAAAGTCAAACTAGGTGACTCTAAATACGATGTTATATCAAACGGGCACTACTCATAAGGAATTATTTTGGCACATTTAATATTGCATTCCCATATGATAATCCTGATTAATTATTTTATCATTACTGCTGTGATCGAGGTGTTGATTATGGATGTTATTGCACTCTAACGTGCAAATTCTAAAATTACCATTACTTACGTATGGACATGATTTATTTGAAAATTTTTCTTAGTTTAATTCTCTATTGAAAATTTATTATTTTCAAATTGCTATTATTATTTTTGGTTTGGCAATCTATTCACTGGGGTTTTAGCACACACTCTCATTTTCAACATTCTTCAGGTGATATGAAAGGATCGTAGTCAAGAATTTTAGGCTGGGTTGGGATGGGACAAGATGATATTATGAATCTATGACCTCCTATAGAAATATTTGATTGTTCAATTTGGGTTTATGAATGAGACCAACTGCGAACCACAATGCCTTGACCCATGGCACACACAAGCCTTCGTAAACCCAAAGTAAATAATCAAATATTCATATAGTGAGGAAGTCACAAACTCATGATGTCGTGATCCCAAACCAATCTAGAATTCTTGACTATAATCCTTTCATTTCACCTGAAAAATATTAAAAATGAGGGGTGAACTAAAGCCTAGTTAATGGATTGTCATGCCAAACATAATAATATAAATTTGAAAATAATAAATTTTCAATAAAGAAATTTAACTAAGAAAAATTTCCAGGTAAATAATGCCCATGCATAAATAATAGTAATTTCAAAACCTCCACATCAAAGTGCAAAAATCTATAATCAACACATCAATCACAACAGTAATAATAAACATTAATCCATGGATTATTATCAAATAAGAATTAAATATCAAATGTGCCAACATAATTTCTCATGGCTTAGATCCAACATCACACTTAGAGTCGCTTAGTTTAGCTCTTGGGTTCTTCCGTCAGTCGATTCAATTGAGGTTACCACGATTTTCACAGACCTGCTCCCTAGTTGCCAATCACACCATTTAAGAAACCTGTTCCTTGGACTTTTATTTCAATTCCAATAACCACAAATAATTATTCATCACAATCCCACAAAAATCAAATTGAAGACAAGTGTTCAAACAATTTTCCCTATGCTCAATAAATATATAATTTCTTATCCAACAGAAATAAATTTTCACAAATACTAGCTCACAAAATTCAATCTTGAAAAAAAAATTATACATGAAGTTTATAAATTTTAATACTAGTAAGGCAAACCACTAACCCGAAATCCAAAAATGCCATTATAAAATACATCCGAATAGTCTATCACTATCCTAAACACACGAACCTTTTCTTTTTCTTCTTTCACTAAGAACCTAACATGTCAACTGTATGAATATATACATATACATACTCACAAGTCACCCCGCCACTTCACAATCAATTAAATTTCACTCTATTTGTTTTTTCTTTTTTTTCAACCCAACAAACCTTCTGTATATCCATTTATCATGTCACGTCACTTTTAATCATCAAAAGCATTACTTTCTTTTTTCTACAAGCCAACACCCAAACAACTGATCTATTGATGTATATATGTATATATATAATATACATATACAAAAAAGAATGCCCACCCATCTGTTGTGATTAGGCAAGCCATTAACCCTTTAACCAATTCTCCTTAACTTGTCATCCATGTATAGCATTCAATAAAAAATCATTCAATGAAGGAAAATAAATAAATAAATAATTATGAACCTTTGAAATTCCCTTCACCTTGCCGACCTCTCTCTCTATCTCTCTCCCCCCCTCTCTCTCTCTCTCTCTTAATATAGAAGGTAATAAAACCCTAATACGATACCACCCCTATTTATAAATAACTTCTTTAAAACAAGTGTCATCATGTCACTTAAAATATGGTAAACCTCCAATCAAATATTCATGATAAAAATTCTTTAAAATATCCAATGGTCCACACTAACTCAGAAATAAATAAATTAATAATTTAAATATAATAAACTCAACTAATTACGTAATAAAAATATAACCCATAAATAAAATAAATAATTAAAAATCTCGGTTATAACAAATTTGGGGTGTGACATTATCCCTAAAGCTTAAACTATTAAGAAATGGACCTATCAATATATATCAAACTAACTTACTACTCACGTGAACTTGCATATGGATTAGAGAAAGAGACAAATTTCACAAGCCAGGTGCACTAACCCAAACAAAACAAAATGCATGGATTAAACAAGGAACAAACATAACAATAAGACTTAAACCTAAGACCTCACATCAAAACTCTAATAATATGTTAACCCCTAATTATCCCAAAAGTTTAAATTAACAAGTACATCAAGCCAACTATGCGCGAGAAAAAACATTCTAGGGAAAGGAAGAACCAATGAATAGATTAAAGAGTCTTTCTTTGGTCCATTTTGCATAGTTGGCCGTTTGGTGAACTAACGTATAGTTGGTTGCTTCCTTTGGAAATGAAGCAGGATTTTGAAGGATGGTGGGGAGCCATAGTTCAAAAAAATAAAAGAAAAACACAGAGTTTATTTCTTTTTTGTTTAGGCAGGTTAACATAGAGGGAGAGATGTGATATCTTTCTAGAGCTTTTAGACTTCTTTGTATAGATTTAAGAGCAGCCATTGTCTACTTTGCATGGTTGGCTATTTGGGGGCAAAGACCTAAATATACATAGCTTGTATTTCATTGAGCACATCGTTTCATCTTAGTGCTATACTTGAGGTTCCTTATGTACTCAGGTAGCATCCCTAACATTTTTTAATATTCTTTCATTTATTTATAAAAAAAAAAAAAAAAAGAGATAGACAGAAAGCGAGAGGTTTTGTTGATACAATAATTATGTAAGGAGTTTTTTTATGTAACCTGATGCATCTTCTTGACGTTAATTTTATGGAATATATTCAATTTTTACATATTAATAAGGATGGACTGCCACGGTATGGTTATTCCATTATGTCCTAGGGGTAAGGAGTTCAAACCCTGAAACCAGGTATCACAGAATGCAAGATACGATTGCATACGTCTGACCTTCACGGAATCCACTCCACAATGTGAGGACATCGCCCTGGGTTATCGTTTTTAATACATACATAAGAGGTACGAAGCAAATGACCAGTGACATGTGCACTCCTTAGATTTCATTTTGTCTATCTGCCCCCCTTAACCCAAAAAAAAAAACAAAAAAACAAAACAAAACAAGGAATCCATCCCAAAATCAATTTATTTCCCACACGGGAGATTATCCCCCAGAAGGGCGGTTGTTCTCTATCTCATTAACTGATAACTACTAGAATGAGAAATTTTCATTCGCAGTTCAAAGACGACTATGATTAACGTTGTGCATAGCAAAACACCAGAGAGTAAAGATTTACCTTAGGGGGCTTAAAAGGATAATCGGGGGGGAAATGAATTGAAACCAAAAATACACCTCCTGCATAAGGGCTTTCGGTAGGTCCCATAATTGTTGCTTGCCAATGGAACATGTCTTCAGCTACGGGGCCTGGAAAAACCAAAAATGAACTCCATCGACTAGAAGCTTCGGAAAAAAGAAATCCTAAATCCACAAGCCATGAAAATCAAAAGACAAGGAAGAGCGAAAACATACCGGCACTGCATGACGTAGGAGGGTCCTTCTGCAAATCCTTGAGCTCCTTCAAGATGCGTTTCGACGCCATAAATAAAACACACCCCAAGACTTCAAAATCAAAGGCGTTGACCGAATTCGCTGAAATGCCTACTAATCTAGCAGATCGTGAGCTTAACAAATTAAAAAAAACTTCCAGAGGCTTAACGTCTAAAGACACCAAATAACAATCAACCCGATAACAGCCAGAAACCCTAACAAAGAAACAGCTAAAGAATCAAACTCCAGATTCAAGATCTGGTCAATTCTTCACACAACTTCACTAAATACATATATATATATATATATGTATGTATGCTATGCACAGAGAGAGAGAGAGAGAGAGAGAGAGAGAGAGAGAGACCTGATTGGAAAGAGGGGAAAGAACCGGAAGCGACTGATTGAAATTGGAAGATGAGATGGATAACACAGGATAATAATGTAAAGGACAGAGAGAGGGGGCCAATCCCGTGAGACCGACTAATATATAGAAATAGAAATATTGTTATATTATTGGGAGAGAGAGACAGAGAGAGGCGCGTTCGAGGCCACCTTCTAGAATTTTCGTCTAGCAGTCGTGATTTTTTTTTAATAAATAAAAATTCACAATCTAACTTTTTAATTAAAAAATTAAGTAAATAATATATGATAATATGCACACCTTAACGATTTCGTTATGTAACAATCTGCTCACTGGAACCAATCGAATGGCGAAAATTAAAGAATATTTAGTAGGTCAAAATTAATTAATATTCATTAATTTTTACATATATTTTTATATTTTTTTAATTAAAATTTATTATATATCAATTTTATATCAAATTTTTATTTTTTATTATATTTTTTATAATCAAACTTTTACCAATCAAACACTCCAAACATTCTCGCGTACGATCAACGGCAACGCTGCCCATGTCCGTTGCCCCAAATCCAATAGGAAATGAGGTTTTTTTTTTTTTTGGAACATTTTTCTTAGTTTTTGAATTTTATTTTTTTGTAAAAGAAAGGTTCAAATTTTAGATGAAGGACAAAACATAAAATAAAACTATAAAATATAAATTTAACTGAAAACAAAAATGTTCATGGAAAGTTTTATTTTAAAATTTTTGTATTTTTATTTATTGTTTTAGTAAAAAAAATTAAAAATCTAAAAATATATTTTGATTGAGAAATTTATAAAAAGACATAAAAATTAATTGATTAAAATATAATAAATGATATTAGCGCTCCAAAAAATATTTGTTACACTTCATTTTACGAGTGCATATTTTCTTATATAAAATAGTGCGATAATATTTTTCGAGATTACCAATATCATCTCCCTTAAAATATTTTATAATTGATTCAAATTGCATACATCATTATCATTTTGTTAATGTACATAAGAGTTTGATTGGTTAATCTCAACCACCAATTCACATAACATATAGTGTAAGGTTTACAATTGAGTCGTCAACCATTAAAACATTTGAGATCTAATATAAGATTTATTTTTATCGACAGTAATACTTTTGTTGTTATGATAAGTAATATTAACACATATTCTTTAATTATTTTTTTATAGTTTTATAACTATTTCTGTATATATTTGCGTATTACATTCGATAAATACAATATAAAAATCTACTTGAGAAGCTATACTGTGGTTGGATTTGTAATATAAGCATAAGCACACAATGTTATAACGTGAGACAATGTAAAACTTTAATTTTATAAGTACAACAAAATGCACTAAGGTTGCATTTGTACTGAAAGAATTGAAGTTTAGGGATTTAATATTATTTATTAAAAATAACTAGTCAAATATACGTTTCATTTGGAGACTCAAATTTTTTTTAAAAATTTCAAAAATTTTTAACTTTTGTTTAATCAAAGTTCGTCACATGTCATTTTTACATTACCTCAATACTAATTTTTAAATTTTTTTTTTACTTTTTCAGAATTCCAAACGACTCTATGTTTTTTTCGATTTAAATGTGAATTTCATTGCAAAGTTGAGTAATTTTATAATGATGAATTTGAAATCATTATAAAAAATAATTTTTTAAAAATTTGTATAATCAATAACTCCACTATTTTTAAAAAGTAATGGCTCCATTATTTTAGTGGTAATTTTGTGTATAAGTTGGTTATTTTTTAGTATATTTAAATACAATTTGTGTTCAAATTCATTGATTTGAAATGCATGAGTGTTCAAACAGAGCCTGAATTAAAAAGTTACTAGTGAAATCTACACTATTATATTGTGCAAATATTAGAGGTAATGGTGAAATTTTAAAATTCATGAACTTTATTTTGGTAATTTTTTTTCCTTCCTACAATATTTTTAACTCTCTATAATTACCTACCACTTCAATGATATTAAAAAGTAATTTTGATAACTATTATATAATTAAGTAATTTTACATATTTATATTTTTATCTTCTTTAAATACCTTTTAACTACTATTACTTTTGTAACTTTTTTATTTTCTTCAAATGCTTCTTAATTAATTAATATTTGTTTAAACAATCTTAATAACTTATCATTTACTATTTAAGTCATTTATACTAATTTTTATAACTTTATTTTAATTAAAATAAAACTTTAATAATAATTACCTCTTTAGTGTGTGCCCACTTCCACGAAGAATGTGATAACATGTATGCTAACTTTAAATAATGAAATAAACTTATTTTGTAATTTCCTTTTCTTCGAAACCAAAAAAGGGGGCAGTGTGATGTGTTAAAATAACTTGTCTAGTCTTTCTAATCCATCAAGCAATTAGAGGCATTTGGAGTTACAAAATTTGAGATATAATGTGATTTGGGTTACTTTTTAACATTTAAAGTGTAAATTGTGAATCATAAAAAATAGAGAAAATAAGTTCCGTTCGAACGAATTTGGGTAGAAATTTTTTAACTTTTCCTGTCATAACTTTTTAAACTTTATAAAAATATTATTAGAATTTATAGAAATTTTATTAGAATTTGTAAAAATTTATAGATATATATAAATTTATAGAGATTTATAAAAATTCACGTAATTTAAAATAAAAAGAATTTTATAAAAAATTATAGAATTTTTCAGAATTTTTTTAATGTTTTTCAGTGCTCCTCAATGAAGTTTAAAGTTTTTGATATAAAAGTAAGTAATGTGTTTGAAATTTGAGGTAAAGAAAGAGAGAGGAAATGGAATTAATCCTCCCTCTAGTTGGTTCCAAACCTGCAGTGGATGGAATACAAGAAAAAATAAATAAATAATAATAATAAACGAAAAATTAATGGATCATTCCTTCGTTGCACACTTCTCTTTTGTATGTTATTTTACAAATAATAATAATTACTTTACGATTTCTTTCTTTTTTAAATTAAATAAATTTATTTTTTATTATTGAAATAATAAATTTCACCCGTATAAATTTTGACTAAGACTACATTTGTAACTCTCAATTTCATCAAAAGATATCCAAAAAACTCTAAAAAATTATGTTTTTCCTTTCATTATACAAATTACGACATTGTCATTTTTATTAATTTTTACTGATTTTTTTACCATTCCAAATGCAGCCTAATTTTCTCTACAAACTTTCATTAATGGGATGATGAGAATAACCCCACATAAATTTCTCTTCCATGAGAATAAATAGCACATAGAAAACAATTGGTAAAAGCCACCGTATGCGACAATCTAGGAAACTTCAATGGCAAAACCGAACTTAAAATTTCAACAAACTTTTTATTTATAAGTATATTTTAAAAATTTTAGTCCTCATTCAATTAATAAATTTATAATTAGATAATTCAACTAATAAAATTTTAGATTTTTTTTTCAGTAGTCACTAATTCGAATTTTCTTAACACCACTTTAAATTTCCCCGAACATCCTGACTTATTAAAAAATATATATATTTATACATTTAAAATATAGTTGTGTATTTAGTGATTTTGTACATAACTCAAATGCATGTATCAATCATAATATGTATGATAGTTACGTATTATCAAAAATTAAAAAAATTTATTAAAAATTATTACTTATCCTACTAAACACAAAATTATAACTAACAATTTTTAATAAAAAATATCAAAAATTACTAAAAATGTACCTCCAACGTCTCCTAACTGATTTTAACCATTCTTATTGATTAAGATTTCAATCAAACGCGCTTAGTGCAAAATTCTCCAGCAAATATTAGAGGAAGTGGAAAATTTTGACACGGCAAGAGGGGTGGCGGCCATTGTCGATGTCGGCTTGCTTGATATCATCGCAGAGGACTAGGAGAGGCACGTCGTTCATCGTACGTCCGACGAAGTTGACGTCGATGCTTCCCGTCAACACGACACTGATCGTCAGTTCTCTGTCTTTGACGTCCATATCCAAATCCTCTGCCTCCTCTTTCTCGATAGCAACTTTCTTGATGCTAGTCCGAGGATGCAGCACCGTAGCCTCCTTAGGCCTTTGCTTGAATGGGGGCAATTTGGTACTCCCAAGATCGATCCCCCCGGATGAGACGTCGACTTTGAGCGAGCTGTAAGACAAATCGTGCCGCTCGTTGGTGTTGGTGGCGTTGATCATCAAGTCGATTTTGGCGGTGAGGAGTGTCGTCCGGTGGTCTTTCCCGGCGACTCCCTTGTGGGTGAAATTGAGTCGCTTGATGTGGAAATGGGGCACGGAACTGCGGAGGATTGAGAGGGAGAGCATTGCCAGGAGGAACAGAAGACCCAGAATGACGCATCCGACGATCATGGTAACCCATGCGCAGCACAGCCCGCAGCAGCCGCGACCGTCGTCGCCTCCGCCGTCATCGTCAAAATCCAAACGAGATTCGCGGCTGGGGACTTTTGACAATGCGGGTCGGGACGAGCCTGAAACCGCCATTGTCAGTGAACCTTCCGAAAAGCTTACGATCGATTTTTTTATAGGTTTGGACGTCGTTCTCGTGACCGAATAACCAAATTAACCGTTGCTTGTTTGATGTGATTAATTAAAGTACAGTTGTTTCATCCTATTTTTTGGTCTCTATTTTAGGACCACCGTACAACTAATAGTTGGTAAATTCCGTAAAACCCGGTGGAGTGAGGATTTGCCCAAAATAAATAAATATTGTAAGAGTATAATTTTACACAAATGCCTTATGGTTAATGAGAATTTTACACAAATGCTTTATGATTAACTAGCAGTGATCTCGTGCTATACACGGTTAAGTGTATCTATATTTATTAAAATTATTTATTTAAAAATTTTGCATATAATATATCAATTCATATTTAAGAGATTGCAATATTTAAATACATTTAATGTCTATAAAGCAATCCAATATAATAAAATGACAAAGAATAACAATTTTATGACCTCAACTAATTGTCAGCCAGATTGAGAATGAAGCCAAGTTAAAAGTTTCTCAGCTCAAAAATATTAAGCCTACTACTATTAATATTGAAATTTGTTTAAAGTGAGGTCTCTATATTTTGGCTACATTTGGCATACAAAAAGTTGACGAAAATCTCTGAAAATTTTTATAAAATTTTACACATTCTCGTCTTCTTAAAATTCAAAAAAGTTCAATATCTTTCCAAAATAAAATTGATAACTAGAATTCAGTTAATCAAATAGTAAAAATTTTTTCACTATTCTCACCATAAATTCCCAAGCTACCAAATGACACTCATTTTTACTATTTTTTGTGATGTTTTTAAAACCATTCTAACGGATTGTAGAAACCGTTCCGACGGAATCGCGCGGACAAATTTCGTCCAAATAGTTTCTACAATCCGTTCGGACGAATTGTAGTGTAAAAAAGTAATGACTGCCTAAAATTTTGAATCCATCCAAATGGAAATCTGATCCGTCGGAACAAAATTTTACTATTCATCTCCAAAAAACGTAATTTGAGCGATGTACATCAAACACAAAAAGTTTCCTCAAATTACATTTTATCTCACTTTTTCTCACTTTTTGGTGCACCAAACACAGCCTTTGTATAGACTAAGTATAGTGTTTTGTATAACCTAACTTTGTATAAACTCATTTGCATACTTTTTTATGTCTGGTGTTTATGATGTAAACTGAAGGAATGCTCTTTAAACATTATAACTTATTCTCCCATTAATTCAAAATTATCTTACTTATCAAAAAAAAGAAATACTCCAAATGTTTTGTCATTGCTAGAGTGTTGTGGACTACAATCTTCTATTCAATCCTTTAAAATATTTCGAATTTAAAAAATTATTTATAAACAATGACATTCAATCGTTGATTTATCATTTTAGGGAAAAAAAATCACACCAAAATACACTTTTATTACAATAATATTACCGCTATATCATTCTTGTCTAATTTTTTAGTAAATATTTTTAATAAAAAAATATTTTTTCAATCATTAAATGGCTACGTTTGGTATAAAAAAACACTGAAAATCTCTATAAATCTCTGTCAACTTTATATCACATCAACTTTTTTCTTTTATTACACGCATTACGAACTCTCAATTTATCTTACTTTTTCTTACTCCAAACAAACTCAATATGTCTTTATTATATAATGACTATTGGCACATTATTTTAATTTGAATTTTCAACGGAGTATTATGGTAGAATAGTAATTTTCATAAAATGAGTGTAACCAACTGAATAACCTTGAAAACATCAACCTAATATAACCACAATTGGGTAAGTCTCGAAAATTTCTTCCGTAAACAGAGTTGAAAATCAATCCAAGAGAATTGACAATGAAAGAATGGAAAGAACAACATCCAATGATATCAAGGGGTCAGCACATTTGAACCCTTGGATTTGACACCTTCCGAAGACGGCCGGTTCTCCGAGTCGGATTGCCGGACCTCTTCGATCATCCTCGCAACCTCATCCATGTTGGGTCGCATATCCGGAACCCTCACCACACACGCCATGGCAATTTGCAGCATCTGCACCATCTCTTCTTCGATGTTCTGGAACCTCATCAACTCGACGTCGAAAACCTCGGCCGTCCATTCTTCTCTGACAACCGAGTGCACCCACCGGGGAAGATCCACCGCGTCATCGCGACTAGGAGATTGGATCGGTCGTTTTCCCGTCAGCATCTCGAGGAGGAGAACGCCAAAACTGTACACGTCCGATTTATGAGTGTTCTTCCGCGTTTCGATCACTTCGGGAGAACGGTACCCCGCATGCCGAGGCGGAGTAGGAGGCGAGTTCATCAAGGGGGCTAGGCCGAAATCGGAAACACAGCCGTCTAGATCTTGATTGAGGAGGACGTTCGTGGACTTGATGTTGCCGTGACTAAATTTTGCACCGCCAACAGCGTGAATGTGAGCAATGCCCCTTGCAGCTCCCAGGCAAATCTTGACTCTGGATTCCCAATCGAGTGGAGGGGTTCCAGCGCTCTTGTTCCCTTCAAATCGAGTGCAGACGATAATGAGGTTAGCCGATTCCACACAATGGATTTTTCATCACAGATGAAAATACAAATTATAACTACAAATAGAAGAGCCACAGAACTTGAGGAAGTCAGACAAAAGTTTCTACAAACTTTTTAGGTATTACAAGACCCAGTATTATAATTTAAAAAAGTTTAAGATTTACGGGATAAATTTGATCATTTTAAAAAAAAATCAAAAACTGAATAGCTAGAAGATTACTCTTACCAAACGCAACTCAAGAATACGGGACAAATTTTAACTCCAGTACTCAAATTGGACACTAGGATACTCCAAACTTTTCTCACGCTTTGCTACTTTAACTTGGATAAGATCGCTTGGGCATGGTGGCTACTCTAAAGTTGAGCTCACATTCTCATGCTTTGTAAGCCATGTGTCTACCTTATAAACATAATTTACGCAATATTTGAAAAGGGAAATGAGCAGAAAAATGCGTACCATGCAAGAGCGTAGACAAACTGCCATTCTGGATATAATCATAAACCAGGAGCTTCTCGTCTTTGGAGTAATAATAAGCACGTAGAGGCACAACATTTGGGTGCTGCCCGACCCTCCCTACAATCTCCATCTGCTGTTCAAAGTCCCTCTTCCCCACCATTACTTCTTTCAACCGTTTAACCACCACAGTTGTTGCCTCCTCCAATACAGCCTTATATGCAGTCCCGTAGCTTCCCTTTCCCAGCACCTCAGCTGAAGCCCTCAGCAAATCCTCGAGATCAAAATTATAAGAACAGCCTTCGAAGAAAACCAGCTTGTTCTTTTCAGGCTCCTGCACCCCACTCCCAAACTCCTCCTTGGGCTTCTCACCCCTCCCCCCGCTGGGGGCCTTTGCTTTCAACACACTGCTGCCTTCCCTGTCCTTTCTCTTTAAACAACAAAGTAACATGATTAGAGCAACAAGAAACAGCACCACCGACCCTCCAACTGCAATGGCAATAATAGCTCCTTTCGTGAGTTTGGAGCCTCGTTTTTGAGGGAATTTGGGCGGAGGAAAGTATGTGGGGGAGGGAGAAGGCGGAGGAAATACAGGGAGGCATGGATTTAGGGGCAGGCCGCATAAGAGAGAGTTTCCCACAAATGAAGAGTTGGGGAACTTTTGAAGGGAAGATGGAATAGAGCCATTAAGATGGTTGTAGCTTAAATTCAAATGCTTCAGCCTTGGGAGTGTGACCTTGGGAATGGGCCCAGAAAGGGAGTTCTTCTGGAGACTCAATCCAGTGAGTTGAGTCAAATTCCAAACTGTTGGTGGAATGACGCCCGTAAAGGAGTTAAATGAAAGATCCAAAACATTGAGTTTTGGGGAAAAGGAGGTTGGAATGTCACCGGATAAATTGTTGTGTTGGAGGAAGAGGTACCGTAGGGCAGGAAGGGAGGTTATATCAGAAGGAATTTCTCCATTAAGAAGATTGGAACGAAGGCTGAGAACCCTCAGCGCATCCAACTTTCCAAGACTGTTGGTAGGGATAGTTCCCGCGAGTCCAACAGCGGGAAGCCGAAGGGAAGAGACACGGGTGCCATCTGAAGTGCAAGTGATGCCTACCCAAGATGGACAAACAGGGGTAGCAGGGTTCCAATTGAGTTTCCGGCCATGAGGGACAGAAGCAGCAAAGGCAAGAAGGGCTTGTTTATCTGAGTTCAGGTCCGCAAGAGTCAGAGGAAAAAGTGTAATAACAATGAAGATGGAAGAAAGCAGACGAAAGGAAGAGAAGATTTTCATGGGGAGTAGTTCACTGGGAGGTGTATGAAACAGAAAGTGGTATCGGCCTTGCAGTTTTCCTGGTTCAGCCACATCACAAAACAACATGAGATGGACACGAAAAAAAGCAAATAACCCTAGTCAGAAAAGAATAAAAAGCTAACAGAAAACCCACTCTGTCACAAGCATGAATTGTAACAATAACCACCAAATAGTTCCCAATGCTATAAGGAAAATCAACAAGCTTTTATCCATGCTCTACCGTAGGAATTTAAAGGACAGAAGCAGAAATTTTTATTACAAGTAACCTTCTTATGTAGACCCTAATCCATCTACATATATGTTCACCAAAAAAAGAAAAACGACCGCATTACTTATCCCACATGCAAGAATTAGGTATGGTTCGTCCACCCAAGAAGGCTTGTCCTGCTAACCTCCCTGTACTTTGTGCTCGAGGGACTGGCCCTAAGAGTTGCTAGGAAAAGGAATCGAACTTGGGAGCTTGCGGTGGTAGGCCCCTAACTCACAGACCAAAGCTAACTCACCTAACCGTTGGGGTTAAAAAAAGGAACAATGAAGATTAGCTGCCCACATATTTAACAAATTCCACAAACATGCATCCATATGCTAATAGGACTTATATAGCTTCATACTTCGAAAGAATGGAAGTTTCCTCTATTTAGATGATATAAAGGTCAAACGAAAAAAAAAAAAAGTCATGCTTAGAACACGAGAAGCTGGGATTTTAATGCCCTTGTGTGGTAGGACATCCAAAATGCTGGCACAAATGTAATTTGCAGGGCAGAGGGCTTAAAAAATTGAAGTATCAGAATCACTAACAGTTTGAAAAATCTGTAACTAATAACATATTTTAATAGGTATTTTGTCAACTTTTCTAGAAGAAAAGCAAACTACATCATATCTCTTGCCCTAACATCCATTTCTTCAAAAAAGTAAAACGGAAATGAAGGTAATCAAAATCCAAAAGCAAGAGGCAAATGCATCCAGAAAGAAAAAAAAGCCTGGGCAAAAAACTCTTTTTAACACCAGCAAAGCATCTCTAGATACAGTTTTAAGTGAACTAACAAATGAAACAGTTTTAAGTTTTTGTGACATTGGTAAAACAAGTTGGGAATTTTACGGATCTTTCCAGAAATCATGATTGCTACTTGTTGAAATTCAACCTTTTTGCCCAAATTATTCTGCAACAGGTAAACGAGAGGTACTAGATTAGATTTACCAAAATCAGACTAGCAACTACCAGAGTAGAAAATTTGAATTTGGGACGGTTCTTTAACCTTTCAGAGAAAAGGTGGAGGGGGGGTGGAATTTGTAGCAGATGCCCCTTACATATGGACTTATCAATATTGCATTGGCTGAAGAACAGTTAAACTACCATGGTTGCATTAGGAGAAAAGCAATTGAGAAACCAAACTACATGATAGAATTATCTGGACGACTTCAAACTACAACCTCCCTAATTCTTACATACCAAATTGTTTGCACACACTTGTCAAAGTTCTACATTCCACCACCGAGTATCAGATTAACACACAAAACACTTATCTCATTCAACAGTTTTGACACATGAATTGAAAAAATAAAAATAAAAAATAATAAGTACCAAGATTTCAAATTTTGTAGCTGGGGTTTTTTTTTTGGGGGGGGGGGTCATTAAAATCCATCACTTGGGAGCCAGTGTCACGGACTGATGGCAGACGAGGGAATCAACAACAAAAAATGTCCTAAAATTCTACCAGTATTTACTCGGATCTGCCACTGGACCCTGTTGCAGTCTAATCAAAGCTTAAGAGGAAAACTAATAATAATAACAATAAAATCCAACATGCAACTATATACATATACATATTTAAAAAAATAAAAAAAGAAAAGAAAAGGACATAATTGACCAAGCAAGAACAGGATGAGGAAAGGAAGCAAAACCTCGAAGCATTCCGACCAAAACCACCAACTTTCTTCATAAAACTTCCCTTAACGT
This sequence comes from Vitellaria paradoxa, assembly GCA_019916065.1. Taxonomy (NCBI): domain Eukaryota; kingdom Viridiplantae; phylum Streptophyta; class Magnoliopsida; order Ericales; family Sapotaceae; genus Vitellaria; species Vitellaria paradoxa. The sequence continues at coordinate 8,882,082 of CM034244.1, read as the reverse complement.
GGAATGCGGAGCTCAAAAATCCCCATTGAAGCTCCTTCCAGAGCTCAAAACCCAACTCCCGACGAGGCAAGATTGAAAAATCGAAGGACTAAAACCAAAATGCCGCGGCAACATTTTTATTTACAAACTCATCTGCAGATCGGAAAGCAAAGCCTTGTTCAGCTGAAAATTGCTATTTCATTGGTTCGGAGGCCGAGACTCCACTCCGCATACAAGACCAACAATGTACGTGCATACACACACATATATACGTATAAGTGAGACTTAAAAACCAGGGTCTGCCGTCAATGGGAAGTGAGATCTGCTTTTATGAGAAAACAAAGACGATATTTTGGGGGAGAAAATGGCGTGGGAGATTGGAAGAGTGAGGAAACGGGAAGACGAGACGAAGGAAATGAAGTGAGAAAAACAAAAAAGAGATGGATCATGGGCTCTGAGTGTGGGTGCGACAGAGAGCGGCAGAGACAGTAGAGAGAGGGGGGGTCATCATCGTCGTTTTTCTTTATCAAAGCTTATTAATAAAGTAAAAACCAAATCGCATAATGGTCTCTCTGTTGCGTTGGGACAGAGTTCAGAGGTCCCGATCAAAAAAAAAAGGACACAGTTTAGCCTTGGTTAGAAAACAACCAGCTAATTTTTTTATTTTTTTTTCTTATTTGATTTTTTATTAAAATTTAATTTTTTTATTCTAGTTATAAGTATGTTATTTATAGTTTTAAATAAATATTCACATAATATGAAAAAAAAATTATTTTAAACAAATTAAATTTTTATAAAAAAATAATATAACATGAAAAAAGGGTTAAAAATAAACAATTAGACTGCTTTATTTCCAAAAGTAAACCTCTATTTGCATATTTGCATATGTAAACGAAAATTTTAATCCATCACACACTCGTATAGAATTTTTATTTTATATTCAACACTCATTTTTGAATTTCATTATTTAAACCTTAAACCCATTTTATTAAGATTAAAATAAAGCGGTAGTCAAATTCTCAATTAAATTATCATTTCTATCCTTGGGTAAGCTGGGCTTCAATTTTAGTTTATCTAAACCTCTTATCTTTTCTAAAATAAATATATATATATACATATATATAAGACATTTAAGTGTGAAGCGTATAATATATACATATATCTAAGGTGTGTGTGGAGTCTCAAAAAAATCATAAAATTTCATAAATTGTTATCTAAAAATTGATGAAAGATATAAAAAGTTAGAGTTTTAGAAATTTTTAGAACTCTAAATGCGCACCTAGTGTAAATATATTTTATTTTAAAAAAATGCTATAATCTTTTTTGAAATATAAAGAATCATTTTACCATTTTTTTGTTATAAAAAATATGTTACTAAATAAAAAATTAGTGAAATATGAAAATCTATCCTTTTACTTTATTGTTAATGAATTTAGTAATATAATTAAACTAATAAATATGCTCTTAGATGCACTGTGTTTAATGTTGTCCTTTCCAAAAGGAAAATTTTACTATAGTACTTTATTAAGAGAAATGCTACTTTATATTTACTCTTTTAAATAAAAAATATGATAAAATCATACTAGTAATAAATTTTCATTTTAATTGATTTTTATTTTTTTTTAATGTGGTTGACTTACAACATGATTAGTTTTAATTGATTGTTATTTTTTAATGTACTTGACCTACAACATGATTACATCATTTTACTAAAAAAATTGTTAAAAATTCTATACCATCCAAGCTGAACCTTATTTTATAAGTCAGGTACAGACTAAAAAAAAATACTAAGGTCCTGTTTGACACCACTAAAATTTATTAAAACTCACTAACTTTAACTATTTTTCAAACTTTCCTCCAATCAACATTTTTTTACATTTCACCTTTATATTATATCTTTTATTTTTATTGTACTTTTTATCTCATTTTTTGCCGACCAAACACCCCTAAAGAAAAATTGTGACGGCCCTTTCCTTGTCAAAATTTCCAGCAATTGAATTGGTGTTGTTCTTAAAATGTAAAAAAATAAAAATAAAAGAAAATCCTTCCCCTAATTTCAATTATTCTGACGGGAATACTTAACCTTAAGGATATGTTTGGAATATGAACTTGAAAAGAAAAAATAAATGGAAGAAAAAATAATATTATAGAATTTGTTATTTTGTTTTTTTAAAAACAATTAGGAATTATTTTTTTGGGACAAATATTTATTAATTATTTTATTATTTTTCTAACTCAACCCAAAATTTTCAATAAATTTGACTTATTCAGTTTATTTTACTTTTTTATTATTTTTTTTCATAAATTTATATCCTAAACATTACAGAAGTGACATTAATAAACTTTATTAGGAAAGTGATTAATGATACTTCCGTTGTTAGAAATTAATGGAAAATAATCTTTAATTTAATTAATTTGAGGGTTTTAAGGGGGGCAGCATAACAATTAAAAAGACTTGCCCAGCAGCATCAAATCATTTTTGTTGGAATCATACTCCCCTTTTTAGGCTGAGCGTACTTGATTGATCATTAGAACAGACCACATGGTGAATTGACAAATGGGTCAAGCTGAATTGACTCAGAACGGAGCTGTTAGGCAAAAAGTTGTTAATTCATGTATCTAAGCTCTCTTTAGAAACGAAATTTTTAAGATTTTTTTTTTTGGTAATTCTTTTTTTTTTTTATAGAAGTTATTAGGTGTATTTAACGTATTAAAAAATATTAAAATTTTTTAAAAATCTCTAAAAGTTATTCACTTTTTATCTTATTGCACGAATTACGAACTTATAAATCATTTCAGATTATCTCATTTTTTGTCACTCTAAATACTCTAATGCAACTTTGTATGCGTTTGGTATGAATTTAAAAATTTTAATTATTTTTAAGAATTTTAAGTAACTTCCAATTGTTTAGTAAAAAATTAAAGAAATTTTTAGAAAATTTTAAAAAATTCGAATTATTTGGTAAAAAAAGAAATTAAAAACTTATAAAGCATTGTCAAACACCTGAGAAGTAAAAAGTTACTATTTTCTTTTTTCTTTTTTAACTTTCAAATAGGTCCTTAAGCCGACGTAATTTCTAAGAGGCAACAAAATTTACCAGTAATGCACATAATTTTGACACGTATTATTTTAATTGAACGTTGAATGTTTAACAAAAATTAATAAAAATTAAAAAAAATTAATAAAAGTAAATTTTGTGTTTGGTAAAAAAATTAAAAAAAAAAGTTGAAAATTTTAATAAAAATTATTTTTTTTTTTTTTGTGAAAGTTGGTGAGCCAAATATTTCAAAAATAGTAAACGGTGATATATTTAACATATTTGAAAAATAATAATATTGAATAATTGCAAAATCACAGATAAAAGAAAAAAAATTTAGTACAGAATTGATCGCCTTACTGAATACTTCTAGTCTAATCGCAATGGCCAACCCAAAATTATCAAAAATAGTAAAAATATTAATTTAAGATCACAAATGAAAGAATTCAGTTATGGTATATGGTGAAAAACAAATATGCGTCACGTCTAAATTGGACGTACGTTAATAAATTATCAAAATTAAATCGGGTCAAAACAGTCAAATTAATCTAAACCCCTTATTTTATATTGTAAATGCAACATAATATGATTTGAATGTGAATTAAAATTATTTAAAAAATACATATAATTAGCTTACAAATATTTTAATTCAAATTTGGCATACTTTGATCTATTTTGAAACTAAATTAATTGGTTAATATGTTAACTACCAAAAAAAATTAATTGGTTAGTATGTTAATTAAAATTTAAAATATTTAAACATATACACAAATATATTATGAATCTGATCACGACATTATTTAGACATACATTATATTTCCAAAGTTTAAAAATTATAGAGTTTAATACTCAAAATGTAAGATTAAAAAATTAGAGAGTTCAAGACAAGATAATATAGTCGACATTATTTTCTATTTATTTATTTATTTTTGTTAGAGTACAACAGATAATAGGTGGATGGTGGAATTTTTTATTTTTCCCGGAATTTGAATATGGGTGGTGAGCTTAGGACACAAAAGGCCATACCACTTAGTGTTTATATATGACAAATATCATGATACATAATTTCATTTATCTGTTGATTAACCTAACCACAACCACACTTTTGATGGCCCAACCACTCCCACTTCTCGGATGTGAATTAAGGCTCAAGGCATTATGTCGAAGGTTTGTTAAAAGAAAAGGACAAATATAAAAAATGAGTAAATTTTTTATTTGTGCTTGAAGTGGTAAAAAATGAGATAAAATGAGATAATTTGTCAATTCGTAATTGATGCAGTGAAATAAAAAGTAATTAATTTTTAGAAATTTTTAACAAACTAAATATACAATTTATTTTACTAAAGTAACAAAAGTAGAGCCCATATCGAGGCTAATTCCTTGTTTGGTTATTTGTAAGATAATAGATCCACTGGAAGACCCAAAATCCTATTTTGAGGAATGAAATAATTGAAGTTTTGATTTTGATCAAGAATAATATAGTCTCTCCCTATTAAGAAAAAGTTTTATATCCGTTCTTGAGTGAATCATATATCATTAATTAATTATATCAATTTTTCTTTTTTTTTTAATTTAACAAATCAAGATCCAAAACGTAGCACGTTAACTCAAAGAAAAAATATATATATATATATATGAACGAACTAAGTTAATTGATTTCCCTTTTTGTCTAATCTACTCAACGGAACATACCCAAATGTCCCAACGACTCACCCTTTGATGTTTTAACACTAAATATAAATAAACAAATAATTTCATTTTAAGTCCATTTAATGTTTTTGCAATTAAAGATTGTTTGCCCATCAGAAAACGACACGTATCAGTTAGTTTTTAGTGAAATATTTAACAAAATTTTATAAAAATCAGAGAGAATTAATAAAAATTAGAGAAAATTGAAAAAGTTAGTAAAATTTTAAAAAAATAGTAAAAATTAAAAAAAATTAATAAAACTTAAAAATATTTTTAATAGAAAAGTTCAAAAAAAGTAAAAAAAAAATGATAAAAATTAACAAGCAAAACGCCGTCTTACTTTTTAATGACTATAACATATATATATATATATATATATAAAGCTTACAAGAGAGAAGAGATTCACTAGCTTGTCCTAAAATTTTCATGCAAACAACCAAACGGCTTATGCGGTGGGTAATTATTAAATCCACAATTAATACGATTGTACTGTGAGGAGCCTAAAAAATAATGCATGCAGTCATAATAATTGTGATTTTAACAAATCTTTGTTACAAGTCATCCATGTACAACGGTATAAAGTATAAACTGTCTTGGTAGCCCATTGGGTATTCGAATTGATTCGGATAGTATGCCGTAGAATTTGGGATTATATGGTTATGATTTCGACTCCTCTTTAGGGGCAGTCGTCCATTTATTGTAGGGGCTGTTTAACAGTCTTATCGGTTGAGTCGGTCAGTTAGAGTTTGTCTAAATTGGTTTACTTTCTGTAATTTTTGATCGGCTAGGGTCACAGAGTGAGTTTTACTCAGTACTCACCCCTAAAGTAGAGACTACGGGGTTCCTCGTATCAGAAATATAAACTGTCTTGGTACTTGCCATATTAAAAATTATCTGTAAATAAATACCCTATCTTTATTACCACAATTTCTAAAATGTTAAAAACAGTAACTTCAAAAATTAAAAGTCTAATTCCATAAACTTTTAAAGAAAAATTCCCCCCCAAAAAATTAGATTAAAAATATATTTTAATAAAATAAAAATAAAAAATTCTAAATATTAGAATACAGTTGCATCTAATATATAATGACTTATACCTAAATTTAATGCACCAATTGCAATGAATTCCACAATAAATCAAAGCTCATGAATTTGAAATTTAAAATTTTATTATAAATTCATTTTTTTAGGAATTTCTCTCATTATTATAAGTTCAGGTAAAATTTTCACCCTAACAACTTTTTCTTATTTAATGTCTGATAGTGTTACATGGGGTCCCAAAAATATAAGGTGGATATGTTTTTTTTTTTTTTTTTTTTTTAAAGTTTGAATTCAAAACTATAGAGCCTAAAAAATGGGTTCCAATCTATGCATATCGTAGGGTTGTTTAGCCTCCAATCAAATATCAGAATTTATCAAAAGTTACAAAAAAATTATACTTTTTTCTAATTAAATTTTATCACATATCACATTTACATCAAATTTTTATACTTTTACTGTACTTTTTTGTCAATTTTTTTCCAACAAAACACTCTCCCTATGGAATTTGAATTTGTGAGAGAATTAATAATGAATTTCATATTTCAAGGAAATAATTACTAATCATTTCCTCTTTTATGACTTTTTGTAAGCCTTTATTTTTTATTTTTTTTCCCCCTTCTCCAAGGCGACATAAAGCCTCCCATGGTCGGGTCCTGCATAATTAAAGAATTCTAGAGGTTTTTACTTTATTTTATTTTCGTGTGCGGGGAACCTAAATTAAATTGGGGAGGCAATTTTAGCCTGTGTACGACCTCATGGGAATGGCTATGGTAGTCAAGTAATACTTTTGGGTATCTTACCTACGATACATAAGGGGATGACAAGTCATTCAATGAAAGATAAGCAGCTGATTTTTACGGGTGGAGATGTCTACGGTGAGATTTGTATCTCCCAATTCAATCTAACGGTGGAGAGTGCACTACAAGTCTCAATACTAATTTTATAGAAAACAATAGTGATCCTAACATAAAAATTATTAATAAGTGCCCACAAATAAGTTTTTGTTTTTACTAACGCATTTGAATACGGTTAAATTTGTTAGTCATGAGATTCAAATTTTTCAGAAGATGTGATTGTTGGGAAAATATACCTAGCTAATTAAAACTTTAGTAATGTTATTTGTAATGGTAGCATTATAAAGGCACAAAAATTATATTTGTTACGTAATAAGATGATGACCTTACATGTTAGAAGAGAATTAGTCTGGGATTAATATTTTTGAAACAAAACAACTACCTTGAGTATAATTACTTCAAATACCGATTTTGAATTGGACAGAAGAACTATTTACTAGTTAAATCAAAAGCATATAATAAAAAAATCGACCAAATAAGTACACTCGAATATCTTCAGAGACAAGATGTAAAAAGTTACTTGTATAATTGTCACTTCTCCACCAACCCTTAAGACCTACATCACAGTACAATCAATATTAAATATTTCTCTTATGATCATTCAAAACCTCCATATGACATGTAATTTATGAAAAAGAATAACAAATATTCGTATCATAAAAGAGTATAATCGTCGCTTTACACTTATAAATACTGAAATATATCCACAATTGAGGTATGTTCACCATTGACCATCAAATGACTTTTTCTTTGAGTGTTACGAGAATTCAAAGTTAACCTAATTCTTAGAAATTTTTATCATTAACTCTCACTGGTTATTAGTCTCAATCTTTTATTTTTTTGTCATTGTGTATAAGAACCCATTTAAAATGATATGATTTAATGACACGGTGAGCATATGCATAACAATTTATTTTTTCATTATTTATTTCTTAGCGAAAAGTTTTAACAATTTATTTTGCTTACTCAAGTAATTGTTAATATAAATTACAAAAAAAAAGAGTAATTGTTAATATATATATATATATATATATATATTAAGCATGCTTCGGTTCTTTCTCTTTGTACTCATTCCTCATAGTTTGCTCGACACTTGGTTGCGCTTTCCTTTTCATTAATGGTGGTTAGTTCTTTGGATTGATGTTTAAGCACAGATTCTCTCAGCATCGATCCATCAATCGCCATTTTATAAAAGTTTATTCATTTGGAAAGTTTCCATGTCATTCGGTATATATGTTTTAAATTTATTTTTATTTTATGTTTTTTAAAATAAAAAAACAGTTTAAAACATATTTAACCACTCGTGTTTTTAAATTATGTTTTAGAAAATAAATTTAGATTTATACATGAAATACAAAATGATCAAAAGTCATTTTGACCATTTTTAATAAAATAAAAACTTAAAATACGAAAAACGGAAAGTATTAAATCAAACGTGTTTTTAATATTCTTAAAATAAAAAATAAAATATAAAAAAAATGTAAACCAAATACCACTTTAATTTGTTTATTGTGAAATGCAATCACTCTTACTTCAATACACATATATAGAGTAAAAAGACTAGACCAGATCAAACAGTATGAGTCTCAACGTCTCTGTATTTAGTGACAGATTAGGAATAAAAAGGTGAAAAAATTAAGGAGTACTACTAAAAATTAAAAATAAAAAAATTTGAGAACAAGTTTAGGTTATATTTGAATTAATGGCTTGTCACATAAAAAAAAAAAGTAAAGAGATAATATTCAAAATCATTTCCTATGTTTGATTTGTGATGGAAAATTGAAAGACAATTGTATGAAACTTAAAAAATAAAAAATAAGTAATTGATAAATATTTATATTTTATTATATTTTTAATTCGTTCAAATAAAAACATGATATCTTTTTAATTCGTTTATTTTTTATTTTTCCTTTTTTTTTTTACAACTCCTCATTCCATTCCAAACAGACTTTTTAAGTGTCAACCAAACTTAAGAACATTTAAAAATTTTACAAAAAATTACACTAAACCTTTTGAAGGCGGATCGCCATAAGATCCATCATTGCACCTGCTTATGTATTTGGGTCTTAATTTAGGAGCAACAATATTTCTCCCTGACCCATACACGTGCGATGTTCCTAATGCCAGTTAGGATTACACGTGCGAAGTACTAGAATTCTTAAATAGTTTATTACAAGTTATCTTGATAATGCATGTTTGATTGGTGATATTTTTTTTTAAATATTTTGTAAAAATATTTGTATTAGTAAGATTTTTATATTATTTTTATATTAAGGGGAGTGATGTTTTGCGACGCACAAGTGGTAAGACACGCTGATGGAAAGTAATTTCGCGAACTCAAAAGGCAGCATCTATCCATGCCTTTTGTTTTAGGTGGTGTTTGAATGATTAAAAATATACATATATATATATATATATATATATATATAATTAAAGTATGAAGATTTGATGGTGTTTGAATGATTAAAAAAATATATATATATAATTAAAGTTTGAAGATTTGAGGTAAAAAGTAATATGTGATAAAATTTGATTGGTAGAAAATATAAAAAGTTGATAAAAATTAATAAATTTTGATTGATTTTGATAAATCAAACACCCCTAATCTGCTTAATTAGTATTAGATATACACCCCGTCCTACCTGCTAGAAACATAAGCAAGTGGGCAGGAGTGGTTGAATTCAATTTCCCTTTTTTGTTTTCCATCGTCAAATGATCCCTTCTTTTTAATGCGCATGAGAGATTGATATTCCAACCGGTAAAAGAGACACTCCATCTTATGACTATATTTTATTTATTTATTTATTAATATTGTTTTAATTTATTTATTTATTTATTGATTTTTGGGGGGACGTGGCCAGTTAAACTATTGCCAGACCTGATCCTTTCTTAGGTGGTCCAGAACTGCAGCATAATCCGGGACAACCCTATCAAGATTGAGTTTGGGTTTGGGTTTTTTTTTTTTTTTATAATTGGGGGTTTGGGTTTAGGTTTGATTTCTCTAAAAAATTAATAATTCTTTACATATGTGATACGTAACAGTATGACAATGACATTTTGACCCACAGACATAAACAACAATAGAGGACTAAGCATTAACGTTGTGATTTTTGGAATTTTATAGGCTGAAAATCATTGAAGAAGAAAATAAAATAAAATAAAATTGTGGTGGGGAATATGCATTTTTGTAATGATTATTCATTAATAAAATGTGGGCGTCGACGGCTAAAAGCTCAAACGTCTTCTTTTGGAAGAGAATCTTCCTTCGCCCCAAATTTTATATATTAAGATTGAAATGTTTCCCCTCCCTTCAATCAACCCTCCTTTTTTTTTTTTTTTTCTCTGATGGGTCCTTCAATCAACTTCTCCGTTCATTCATGTTTCGCTCATTCACCGTCGCTTTATTACAAGCTGTGGCGGTATTTAGATTACTCCGTATTTAGAGTATTTGCATCAGTTATTTTTGAAAGATTTTTTATTTTTAAAATAGAGTAAAAAAAAATAATTTTAAAGATTATTTATTTCAAAAGTTGTGATTACCTTTAGATGTCAACAGTTACGCTAGTCACAACCAAGGGCATTCATTTCTGCCAATATTCGCAAGAAAGTAGTTTCTCACTGCATGAGAGACATAAATCGGATAGCTCAAAGCCACGTATCAGGACACTGAAAATGACAAAGTAGAGAGGCCCACGAAGTAGAGAAATTTCACCATCATGAATTAAGCTGCTAAACCAGTGTGTTAGAATACTACATTGAGAAGCATATGACAATAAAATCTTAAAACTACCAAAAAAAAAAATCCCAAGGAAGTAGATGCTCTCTCTCTCTCTCTCTCTGTGATGAAAAAATGGGAAGATGGGACAAGACAGAATCTACCCAGAGCATGATGCAAGGGAGTGGAGAGACCCACAGGGAAAATATATATATCCAAGTCTGCTTTCAAATTTTCATCATCATTTGTAAAAGTCGAAGTCGGTATCAGGCTTCTTTACATTGGTTCTGTAACCCTTTTCGAAGTCCTTGGGGAGTATTACATAGCGGTTCTTTCGGACTGCATGCATCCCTGCTTCTTGACAAATTGCGGCAATCTGCAGACAGTAAATCCAGTTAAAAAAAAGTGTAACCAGAGAACTGATTATTCTCAACTCTTTTTAAGCCCTTTTCAGTAGTTCCATGTCAATGTGTCTAAAACTTCAAAACAGTCATAATAATTTAAGAGAGAGAGAGAGAGAGAGAGAGAGGGAGAGAGAGACTAGTTATATTTTCTCATTTTCTTTATCAACCTAAACTGAAGAAAAAGAAAATCAACAAACCTCAGCGGCACTGATTTTATCTGGCCGGGAAGCATAGTCCTCCAAGTCAACCTCATCCCCTAAATTCATTTTAGCAGTGCAAACCTGCAGGTGGTAGTCCAGCACAAAATATACTTCAGTTGAGTAGATAAAAAGCCAACAAAAGTAAAAAGTCAATGTTAATCTTGTAAAGGACAAGATGGCCACAATATCATTTTTTCCCCCAAACACAGGAAAGGGAGCTTAAAATGACCAGAAACATTACCACTGCCCCCTCGGTGAAACATGAAATAATAATGAAGTGCACCCCAAGATCACCTGAAAAACAAACCTCTTCTGTCTTCTATCAGGCAGAGGAAATTCAATCTTACAATCAAGCCTTCCAGGGCGCAAAAGTGCTGGATCTAAAGCGTCTGCTCAATTAGTAGCCATTATAACCTTAACATTCACTGTCTGGTCAAAACCATCCATCTAGAGAACACAATCCAAAAATCAATAAATCAAAATCAACGGTCAGCTAGAGAATGAAACAAGTAGGCTAGAGAGCTTGTGCAAGTCAATGATCAAACAAATACCCTAGTGACACAAACCATACTTTTGTATATTTGAGAAAACATTTTTTTTTTCAGAAAGAATATTAGAGAATACTTATTTGGCCATTTTCAGTAAAATGCCTATTCCATTTAAGACATCATGTTTTGTTACATCACCTGATTCAAGAGTTCATGAGGATTCGCTGAACTTCTCTATCAGCTCCAGTCTGAGCATCAAACCTGGCAGTAGCAATAGAGTCCACCTCATCAATAAAGATAATTGCAGGGGCATTTTCTTTGGCTAGACAGAAAACATCACGGACCATTCGCGGGCCCTGCAGAAAGATTGAAAATAAAGGAAAAAAAAAAACAAAGGAAACAAAAAAAGAATAATAATTATTACCCATGTAATTGCTTCAAGTTGTAACAAATATATTTAATATGCGCCCCTTGTGGTTACTCAGTTCTCTAACACACTGCATTTCACCCGCCAGGCTGCCGTACTTAGTACCCTCTTGAGGGATGCCTAATCGTTTGGCACTCTCCAACGAACACCCTTTGCCACAATTGAGAAGCCTCCATATATCCATCAAGTTATGTCTCTCCAAACTTAGTCCCCATGAAGCTTGGAGCATGGCCTAAGGACTCTAAAGAGTATCTTCCTCCCATGGACACCCATAAGTTCCATAAAGCATCCTCTTCCATGAGAGATAATTGGGAACTAGTGGTTTCGTGGCTAAAACTCGGGCATTCTCTTAGGAATTCACCGCTACCTTGAGGGACTTGATACCCCAATTAGACGGTTTTACAAAGAAAATCAATACAAGATTGTATTAAATGAAGGTGTGCTCATCGATACTTGTCCTACCTCAATCCCTGCAACGCCAAAACAAGTAGACGACGACTCTCCAGTTTTTGGTTAGAGTTGACCACATCTTCCAGGAAGCTCAAGCCACGCAAAGCTAGCCATCTTTCCTTGGACCGCATGTCCTTGGTTTGTGGCTAAGCGAGTGCTGATGACATGGGTTACTTGTCTTTCTCACTTCTCCACATTCAAACGTATCCTCCATAACTAAAGCTTTATTCTAGCAATCTCTCTTGCTACAAACTGTCCTAGTTCTCTCTCCACAGGCTTTTGATGAATTCCCACAATTGAGAACACTCATTTGCACATACCCCTCGTGCATGTATTACTTGCGCTCTCCATTTATTTTGAACTGTATACTTAGCCTCAAAGAGACCTTAACATTAGGCTTAAGCTTTAACAAATAGGGTATTGATCTTGTAGTTCTTACCCATCCCCCCCCCCCCCAAAAAACAAAAATCCAATCTTGGGGTATTCTCAACAATGAAAATAGATAGCAATGGAAGTGGAGGTAATCAAAGAGACTATAGGTGATAGTTACATCATGATGGTAGTTGCATGTAGGGGTGTGCATGGCTTAGGTTAAGTTGGGTCAATATCAAACTTAGAACCAATATGATTTTTGTTGGTTGCAATTTTTTGGATGTTATATAGCCACACTAAACCAACATGCTCTTGATCAGGTCAGCTTACAAAAAGTGCTAACCCAAGAACTGAATTGATCAGGTCTATATTTTTCAGACGCAAAACTGAACTGAACTCTTGATAGATAGGATTATCAGGTTGGAAAAGGTTGGTTAAATTTTCAAGTCTCCCAGGTCTTTTGTGCACCCCTTAGTTGCAATGATTATGGTTCATAATTGCATAATAGCAGTGATACACCAACAATGATGCTATCATAGTGATAATTGGTGGCAATATTGTGTAAAAGAGGTGCAAATCATGGTTGTGGCGATAGTGGTGATGGCAAAGAGGCCATCATGTAAACACAATGGTATTGATGATAGCAAGGGTTTATGGGTGACTTCGGCAGCAACAACGGCAGTGCATTTCATTCTTTACTTTTAAAATTAATATTTGAGATATGCTAAGAATCATTCGTGAAATTTATATATCCTCTTTTTTAGGGAAATTCAAGATTTTGAATTTGAAATAAATTTTCAATTCCAATTTGAACATTGCAATCCAAATTTGATGCCAAAAACATCAAACAATGAAATAAATATACTGATATTTTCAATTTTTATCTACATTGGCAAATTTCCCCAAGTTACCCTCATAAGGAAGAAAGGGTAAACAAATTGAGTACTCCTAATGTTAGATGGCAGACATGAAGGGAGATGGTTATAATCATATTGGTCCAACTTTGTACCATGGAGTTGGATAGAGCAGCGGGTATGAGTATGTCCACGTGTCCTCCAAATCATTAATTTTAGGATAGGTGTCCAAAAAATGGGAATTTTATATATCACGTTGTGAACATTTGAATATTTTGTATATTCTATAAATAATGATCTAAGATATGAATATTGATTAGGAATATGCTTGATATTAAATGACATTAAGCGAAAAAATAAAATTATATCTTCCATACATTTGAAACCTAGAAATCTTCTCTACCATCAAATATGAGCTGATGTTTTTCCATATATTATTAAAAATTAAATGGTCTAGGTTTCTAATTTGGATATGAGAATTGGACACACATCCCATACTATCAGTTGACAAAAGTACACCAAAGGAAATAAAAGAGTCAACGTAACACTGAGATCTAGTGTTTTTGTAAAGGAGGCAAAAGAAAGCAAAGGTATGAGTTGCTTCTGAACTTCAAGTGCCCCTGCAAAGATGTAAGGGAGAGGGAAAACATTTATAATTACCTGGTTGCATATTGCAATACTTATAGCAATATACGTAAAACATGCGTGTAGAAACAAGAATCTATTATGCCTCCAAAATATACCACCTCATACAAATTGATGTTTATCATAAGAAATAAAAATAACATGATACATTGTGAAGAATATATAATAAGGCAGTGAATGATCTACCAAAAAAACACTGTCATATATCTGCATGTATATTAAAGAGTATCTCTTTATAACATACCCCTCCCAAATACTTCTGAACAAATTCTGAACCAAATACTCTAATGAAGGCAGCAGTTGTATGATTAGCAACAGCCTTAGCAAGCATGGTTTTACCAGTGCCAGGGGGACCATAGAGTAAAACACCACGAGAAAGATCTATTCCAATCTGTTTGTACAACTCATGATGAGTCAAAGGTAACTCAACGGCTTCACGGATCCCTTGCTTTTGAATATCACAGCCTCCAATATCCTTGAAGGGGAGGGGGACCATAGGGAGGAGGAATGGTGAATATAAAAACTTTAACAAGAAACCTCACTATGCAAAAGAATAGGCTAGAATTAAAGAAAATTTAAATAATATAATTGGAAAATGAACTGAACAATGCTACATGTGTATTTAGTACTAACAACTTCACAGTTGTCAAAGTCATATGTTCAAGTCAATACACCATGTAATCGAAGCAAATCTTACCTCCGAATCAATTAAAGTGACGAATCAAACTGAATATATCCAATTCACAAAAAATCTCACAATTATTGCAATTCGCGCAATTTTGAAAGTGTGGAAGTGACCCTGATCTAGATCTGGCTGTGGACTTAATTAGAAAAAAAAAAAAATTATTTATTTTTAAATGAAGTTCGAAAGGCTTGTAATGGATCAAGAATTTTGCAATAATTGCAAATCATTTCACAAGTCAATTTGAACTTTTGATATCCCATATTTTTTTAAGACTTCATAAGCGACTAAAATACAGGCTCTTTAAATCTTCATAAATGTAAGGTTTCGGACTCAAATTTCTAGCCATATATGAGCGTAAGATGTAATTTTAGAAAGAATCAAAAGTTACAAATAATTCCTTTTTTTTTTTTAACCGAAGATATCTTCCTTCTCTTTGTGATTGGACATCAATCGCAAGAGCACTTGATCAGTAAGCTACTACACATTGCAGAGGGTAAGCCCTTTTAAATTTTACGTCCAATTTCATATTATTAAGAGTTTGCTCCCATAAATTTTGATGCTTGTCATTAAGAACTCTAAATAAGTATCATCTTTGCCCCTACTAAACATGATTTCTGCCATTGTATCCATAAGGCTGGCTTCTTTTCATTTAGACACCATGATCAGGCACAAAAATGTTTGTTATTCAACATCTTATATATTTTTAATATATAAACATTATTTTTCTATCATTTTCAAATATTGTACTGAATCTTACGATTTACGATTCTTGAATTTAAGATTCTGATTCACGATACAAATCTCAATTTAACCACAACCACATAGAAGGCTCTGTAAAAAAATAAACTAATTCCTATGCAAACCAGTGGTAAAACAAACAATTAACACAATGCACTCAGAACTTATGCCTTGGCAGAACAGTCAATTTGTGCCTTTCCAACCAGGAGGTTGTGAGTTCAATACTAAGAAACAATTTCTCCAATTATTGGAGGTATTAGTAAGACTTGGGGCCTAGTTTGGGAACCAAAACCTCTGGCTTTTTTTTTAGTTGCTAGCCCAAAAAAGCTATCTTCTTGCAAACAGTTTTTTTTTTTTTCTCTCTCTAAATTTGTACATTGGACAAATTTGTCCTTCATTATATATTGAAATACATATTAAAAATTTTTGCTATTGACGTAGAAGGGTTAAAATGGTCATTTCAATCTAAAGGATTTACGGGCTTTTTGTGAGGTTTCCAAACGACTATCAGCCTATTGGCTTAAAAGCCAAAATCAGGAGCTTCTTGTGGGTTCCCAAGCGGAGCCTCAATAATTAAATTCACATTTGCAAACAGTAAGGATACATTTCATACAAGAGACCGTGAACATTTAATATTTTGTAAAGTGGTTTATGAGAGAATGTCAACATCAACTTTTAATGGTTCTAGATGGCTTCAAAACTTAAAGGCATATCAACCATGATCTTCACTCAGATTATGCTCAAAAGAATATCCAAGCATCCAACACCACAAATTCAGATAAAGTACTAATTACATAAGGTTGTGTGTGAATGCATACACCAAACACAAGATTTTTTTTTTTTGGGGGGGGGGAGTGGGTGTACCTAAATATTCTAAATTTTTCAGAGTGTCTAGTTATTTGAGGATGACAAAAATTCCCACAACCACAAGATTATTTCATGTGAAAGGAGATCAACCACATGGGACAATGGGACATTGCAAATTAGGATACACAAGCTTTTTACTAGACCATTTAATTAAATTGAACACTCTTTGAAGTTATGACCACTGATTTCATACTGTATGCTACAAGGCAATATCAAATAATTCACACACATCACATACATAAACATATGCATATATTATAATATGTATATATATATGCATATATTATAATAAAATATATATATGTGTGTGTGTGTGTGCATATATACAAAAACGTCGATAATCCATAAAACCCCAGGTTCCTTCCTTCAAGAAGCCCTATTATTCTGTAATTTTCAGAGCACAATGAGAAAATTATATAAAGAAATTGAACAACAAATGTCGAAATATATACACGCGCCTTAATATATTTAGAAAAATATAAAATATCTGAAAACCCTAATGAAGCAATTCCAAATCGATTTCACGTCAAGAAATATATACTGACATTATAGATAACGTCGGGCTTCTCCGACTGGCTAAGAAGCCACATACTCGAATCAGCCTCCGGCGGCAACACATCGACTAGCGCGTTCGAATGGCGGTGCAACGCCACCGAAGCGGAGGGCTTCAAGAGCTCCCGATTCAGGGTACTCAAAATCCTGACGTAGTAATTGGATCCGTTGGTGGATCCAACGATGCGATTGTTCTGATCGACCATTTCCATGAACTGGCCAATCACAAGGGGGACGGACTGGATCCGCTTGACCTCTTCTTGGGCGCGGAGGAGCTCGCGCTTTAGTTTCTTCTGCTCGTCCTTGACGTACTCTTCTTGAATCTCGATGAACTCCAGCTGGCGTTGGAGGGACTTGAGACGGCTGTAGAGATCGTCCTCGTCGGAGAAAGAGGGGTAGGAGGCGGCGTGAGGGTCGGGGAGGATTGAGGGGGGGTGTGGTGGCGGGTCGGTTAAGGTTTTCGGGTCAACAACTATCGCTGCTGCCATGGTTGTTTGTGGCGGTATGTGATGGTTCTTGAGCTTCCCGTCGGTGAGGGAGGAGAAAAAACAGACGTTGAATCCGAGAATTCCGATGTTGTATGAGTCAGTCAGGAGGGGAGAGAAAAATTAAAATAAAAGGGGCGGGCTTTTTACATTAAAAAAATCAAAATAAATACTTTGGGCTGCCAACCAAACAAAATTTTAAATTAAAAGGGGCTCTTTATATTAAAAAAATCAAAACAAATACTTTGGGGTGCAAAAAAAAAAAAAAACATAAATCTCCAATAACTTCTGTAAATCGTTAAAATTTTCTATTACACATTTATATTTTCTCATATTTACTAATTACAAAAAATTTTAATATTTCACTAAAAAATAAATTCGGAAGGAGATTAATCAAGTGCATAAATTTTTTTTTACAATCATATTTTTCGAGTCGAAAACTTTCAAACTAGTACATTGTCGATATTTTATACGAAATTTTTTGAATTAATTAGAATAGATTTGAAAAAACTGTTCTAACGGTTTCCGCATTATATATTTATAAAGAGACTTTTTGAATCTGTTAGAACGAATTTGGAAAAAATTATTCTAACGATTTACTACTATCAAGAGAAAGAGCAGAACTATTGTATAGAACATTGAGGGTGGATTTTTTTGAATTCGTTAGAACAGATTTGGGAAATCTTTCTAATAGTTTGTTACTATTCATTTTTAAAAAATGCGATTTGAAAAGAAAATACCAAATATCAAAATTAACTCAAAATCATATTTTATCTCAACTTATCTTATTTTTACCACTCCAAACACTATCACTATCATAGTTAAGGTAATCTTGTGATTAAGGGAAAAAAAAAAAAAAAACAAACAAACAAAACAAAACATGGACCCTAGGAGCTATTAGAAATTTTGGAAGTAACTTCTCGATTGGACATCTCAATTTTGTTACCTTCACGAAAAATGAAAAAATAACAAATTCTGTCCATTGTTAGTAAAAAAAAAAAAAAAAAACCCTCACACAAACATTTCATATTCAATTTTTATTTATAAAATTTAAAATATTTTTTTAAAACAAAATAACATTACCATAAATTGATTTTGACAAAAAGTAATGATATTCCCACTCCACAAAAAGTTTTTCCTAACCCACTTTTTTGCTTCTTTTTTTCTATTTGTTTCATTTATTTTTACATCATTCAAAACACAAAATTACCGTTAATTTATTGATTTTTTAGATTAAGTTTACTTATTTTACTAAAATTTAATCACGTGTCACTTTTATACATTTTTTAACAAATTTTTTTGTCAAATCAAACATTAATACCAAAACAAAACTCTAAAATTTACGTTATACTCTAAACACTTAAAAAAAAAACTCTAAAAATTACCCACTTTAAAATTTTTATTAAACTTTGAAACTTCAAACGAGTTTTATATAATACGATCATCATTTAAATTAATTTCTCATTTAGTACAATAATTGTAGTCGTTCGTTTTCAACAGGCTTGCAATTCTTTTGATTATACAATGGTGGCCCAATGAGAAAGAGTAGTAGCCTAAACTTCTGGTACGTGGAAGTCCGCAGCCGCTACCCCGTACTGGGGTGCGCACAGGGCGAAGCACGCTCCAGGACCCTAGCCGGCAAAGGCCCCTGGAGAGTTAACCAGCCTAGGCAAGCCCTGGCTGACCGGCACGACCGAGAGGAGGCCATTAGGCACCCGCCATTACAGCGGTAACCCACCCCCCGTGGGGGAGTCGAACCTGGAACCTCGAGAGGCCCAAGCTCTAAGGCGAGCCCGACTTCCACTCAGCCACCCCCGTGGGGGCGTAGTAGCCTAAACTTTTTCATACTGTAGTCCAATTTTCAATCTCTACACGTGTTTAATCGCAACCCCCCCCTTTTGTTTATATTACGTTATTATTAAGATTGAATGCTAACTTGATTTCTCCTTTAAATTGAATTTCTGTCAACTTCTTCAAGTTTTTCAAAGTACCTTTTAACTTATGCTTGGTTTGGTTACCCAAAAAAAAAAAAAGTTGATTTTTAATTTTTATTTTTTGTAATTTTTTCATTTTATATAGTTTTTTTTCCACTAAATCTTTTTTTTTTCAAATTATAATTTTTAAGCATGTTAATCGCATTTGTAAAAAAAATATATATATATATATATATATATATATATAAAAGTTTACGTCTGTTTGGATAAAAAAAATTTTGATTTTTTTATAATTTTTAATCAAATAGACATGAATTTTTATTTTTTTAATGAATGCGATTAATATAGTTAAAAATTATAGTTTCTAAAAAAATATTTAAATTTTGATAAAAAAGATATATATATATATATATATACCAAAAAAAGTTAAAAAAAAAGGCCAAATGTTTTTTTTTAAGTCAAACGAAGCCTTAGTAACTCTTTAACCACCCACAACAATTCATAATTTTATTTTTCATACGACCCTTTAACAAGCCATTATCTATTAAAACAACGTTGAATTATTTATTTTATTTTGAATTTCATTTGTTAACATTTTAGTTTCCCCCAATTAACCAAACGCAAGTAAATTTAGGTGGTGTTTGGAATGTCAAAAAAAATCAAAAGTTAGTATTGATGTGATATAAATGTGACACGTAATGAAATTTAATTGGAAGAATTTGAAAACTTATAAAATTTTTTAAATAATTTTGGGGCTCCAAACGCCCCCTAGTCTAGATGCCAACGGTCCTTAGCACGGCCCATGGCCCCACCCTGGGCTAGCCCAATCCAAGCCCATAGACCACGAGGCAGATGCAGGTGCTATTAGAAGCTCGACCTGGCCCGAAAAGCCCACTCAAGTGGCCCAACAAGTGAAGCTGATTTAGAAGGCATACAATTTTCCGTTGTTTTTTTTTTTTATGAATTCAACCTCATCTTGAATTCTCAAACATAAAAAAAGACGGATTTTTCTGTTAATATTAAACAAGTTTCAAACAGATTGATGTTTCAAAAACAGCCAACAAACTAAGAACGAACCTTAAAAGAAATCACAGCACAACCATTATACAAAATCACCACAGAACACACGGGCCAGCTGCAACAACATTAAAATTCTAAGATATTGAGAACCTTCTTCTCCTAGGTTTGGTGATGTCCACGGCATCTTCTATATTAGAAGTATCCTTCGACCCATGCTTGAAGGGATTCAGCTTCCCCAAAGTCTTGGACACCGACGAGAAGAACGTCGACCGCCGAGCACCGCCCTTGGACGACGACGCTTGGTTCTTCTGCAAATCAGTTATGTACATCTTCATCTGCATCAGCTCCGTCCGCAGAGCCTCGTTCTCTTTGATCAACGACACATCTGCCTGTAATTGGTTTCTCGTCGATGTAGCATCTTGCGTGTTGTGATCGTCGATTCCACTCCTCAGCTTCAGTTGATCGTAGTACAGAGCGTGAAGGACTATTTGTACGGGTAAGCGTTTGTTCTGCGAAGCGTGGACTCTGGCTTTGTAGGAGAGCTTCAATGGATCCATCACGCTGCAAGCCTTCTCGCGCTCGATCTCGTCTAACTTTGTATGAGACTGAGATTAATTACAACAATCATGCACACGATTGAGTTATGGATATGAATCTAGAAATGCACAGATTGGGGAAATTGGAATTTTTTTTCACCTTCAAGTAAATATCAATGGCTCTATAAAGGTCGTCGTCGACCTTCCTCGCCGCTTTGGGGATGAGATTCGCGATTCCGTTGAACTTAGAGATGCTCAGCTCGTCGTACGTCGCGATCTCGCCGAGGTACGCGTCGACGGTCTTTGCTACTCTTTGTAACGCCACCGAGCACACGTCGAAATCGCCGCCGTTCAATACCGCCACGCTTCTCTCCTTCTCCACGAACGCCGATATGATCCTCCTAACGCTTTCCAGATCGAACAGCCTCGCGCCGTCGAAAGTGAATGACAGCACCAGGAGATCGTCCACCCTCACGTGTTCTAGAACCGCTGAGATTCGCTTCTCGAGCTCGTTCTTACAAGTATTGGCGGCTTTGAGGAAGATCGCCGTGCGAAGGAGGCAGCAGAGGAAGTTGATCGGGAACACCGACTTCTCCGCCGGAAAGAGAGCGACGATCGATTCCAGAAGCTCTCTCTGCCGGATTCTGGCGTCCGTGTCGTCGGAATTTAGCAAATTCGTGCCGTTTCCGGAGTGGTCTCGCACAACATCGCGGAGCGATCTCTCCGCGTACGTGATTATCGCGCTCGCTATGGTTAGGGCTTTTGCGCCGCGCAATTTCATTGCTGCGATGATCCTCTCGAAGAAAGCTATGTCTAAGATCGATAGCTCTTCTGTCCACCAATTCGGTGGCGATCGACATGGAAAGTTCGCCTCATTGCAAGCCTGTGAAAAATCCACGCAGTACATATATAGTGATGCAATCGCCAGAAAAACGTGAACCCGGAGACAATATAGAGATTAGACTACCTTCGTGCTTGAGACGTCAACGCATCGTTTGACGATGTTAAGCTCTTCTGCCATGGCAAGATCTTCACAGGACTTCAACACAACCACAGCGCCGGAAAGGCTGCTCAGGGCAACTTGGGAGAGGAAGTCCTCGGTGCGGCCGGCGAGGTTGCCTTCGCAGAATTTGTCGGTCATTTGCAGATACTCGGCAGCGCAACGGAGAGCTGCGACGTTGTGAACCGTGATCTCGAAGTTGATGCCGTAACAGAACTTGGCTGCTTTCTCGAAGATCTCCGGTCCTCCA
The DNA here is from genome assembly GCA_019916065.1 of Vitellaria paradoxa. Lineage (NCBI taxonomy): Eukaryota > Viridiplantae > Streptophyta > Magnoliopsida > Ericales > Sapotaceae > Vitellaria > Vitellaria paradoxa. The sequence goes on along the minus strand of CM034244.1, from coordinate 8,859,859 downwards.
GGTATGTCGGAGAGGTTGATCCTTGTCAAATCAGGTTCTTTTGATTCCAATATCAGTTTTCTTATGTAATTGCTCTTTGCAACAAGCATGAACTGCCATCAACGTAAATGAAACTGACATTAACACTTGCATAATTTTCTCTCTGAAATTTCAAGAAATTTTCAACAAAAGAGAGATCTGACCACACCTTGTGAAGATTGAATTTAGCTTCACCCACTTCAACCACAACATCGGTCGCAATATCTTGTGAGAAGACCCTGCAACAAAAATTTAGTAGTAAAAAAGAATCAATACACAATTGAATGAATAAAAGGGGATGGAATTGTGGGTGTGGATTATGGAGTACCACTGGTTAGTCCTCTCCATAGTGAGAGAGAGTCTGCCGTTGTTTCTGATGGATGCGGCCATGGCTGCTGCTTCAGCTTTCAGAACATGTATCGAGCGATAATAAGTTTTGTTTAGGATTTATAGAAATTGAGATGTGGATTTATCTTAGATTTCGGACTTTTTTTCCTTTTTTTTATCCGCTTATAAAAGGTGAATAGGCTCTTTTGGCTTTAACATGTTCCACGTTGGCTGGAAGTTGCTTTCTTAATTCTTACCCTCATAGGGGTGATTCGGTAATGATTACTTTCGGCCTTTCTTAGTTTTTTTTTATTATTAATTTATTAAAATTTAGTTTTTTTATTTCATATCTTTTTGAAGTGTTTAGTTAGTAAAAATTGATCAAAAAGTATAATAAAAGTATAAAAAATTAATAAAAAAGTGATATGTGATAAAATTTGATTGAAATAAAGTACAAAAAAATTAATAAAAGTTGATGAGTTTTAGTTATTTTGGTCAACCAAACACTCAAGTTTTTCACATTAATAAAAAAAATACACAAAAAATATTAAAATAAAAAATTTCACTTAAAAAATAAATAGCTTTCAAATGAACGTTTCATTTACTCTAACGGAGGTATTTAGAGTGATAAAAGTAAGATAATTTAAAATAATTTGTGAGTTCGTAAATCGTATAGTGGGATAAAATATGAATAATTTTTAAAAATTTTTAAAAAATTTTAAAAAATTTTAACCTTTTTTTTAAGTACCCAAACCCAATCTAAATTGGCTAAATCCAAGCAAATGAAGTCGCTTATCTTACCAGCTAGCTCCAACTAGCGACACGGCGACCTGCAGCTTTCGGGAGAAAATTTAAGAAAGCTCGGGTCCCAGTATTCATATATGAATACATCGAATAGTATTCTGAGTCGGGTTCACACCTAGTTATGATTTATTGATATATATCTATGACTCTGTTTGATCATAAAATTATATTATTAAACGTATGTGGGTTCCACCCAATTATGTGTTTTCATTTTTTTTTTTTGAGTAGTTTAATATACAGGCTCTAAATCACTAGCACGAAGGTACTTTTTTGGTTTTTATTATTCTTCTACTATTTATTTCTAGTATTCTATCTAATTGAGCATGCTCAGGGCTGTTTATAAGAAAAAAAAATTGATAAAAAAATATAGTAAAAATAGAAAAATGTGACATAAAAGTAATATGTGTTAAAATTTTATTAGAAAAAAATATAAAAAGTAGTTAAAATTTGGTAACTTTTGGTAAGTTTTAGCCGATTAAATGGGCCTTAATTTTAAATATTTTGTGTAATTTTTAACGATTATTTGTTTACCTTTTTTAATTTTGATATTTTTAGATCTGGTTTTTAAATTTTTTTCGGAAAAATTAACAAAAAAAAGAAGTTTGTTCAAAATAAAAAAAAAAATGTGAAAAATAGCAGCAATTTACATTTATATATTTTAACTATCGACTCAGTACCCAATAATAAACCTGCTCAAGGAGAGAGAACCCGGCAAAAGTTGTAACCGTGGTCCTTCACTTTAACTGTATGACACCTCAAAGTAAGCAACTCTCCCTCAGCCACTCAAACGAGTGGTTAATACATTTCCCCCACCGAACAGATATTTGGCTCTCGCGGTGCCACGTCACTCGCTGTCCGAACTTTACGCCGCCACCAGGGCCCCACTTGAGCCCATCACGTGTTTATGACGCGTTTTGGACGTGACTATAGTCAATATTCCCGTTGAACCCCGTGATAGGCCAGCACTGATCAGTACTCCTCAAATAAGAAGCTTACACGTGGAATAGTGACTATTTTTGTCCACTGAGGTGACAAGAATCGATATCCAGCTATTAATTAAGCAATTATTCTTCAGTTATACGTCAATGCCTATCATTTGGGGCAAGGGGCTGAGGTCAAGCGTCGAGTTCAGCGGCTGCAGTCGACAGGAACAGCATCGTTTTGTAAAAGAAAAACTCATCAACCTGGTGGCTTTTATTGGACAAAAGACTGAGAGTATAAAGTAAAAAAAATAATAAATAAAATTAATTATTTTTAATTGTTTAAGTTAAAAAATAAAATAAAAATATTTTTAATATGATTATGTAACTTTTAACAATTTTTTAGTGTTTCGTAAAATAAATATAAACTTTTAGTAACGTTTAACAATTTTAATGTGTTTAGTAAAATTTTTTATAACTTATGAATTAGGTTAAAGTGAAATAACCATTATACTTCTTCCAAATTTAACAAAAAAAATTGATAACCTGTCACGTAAGATTATTAACAAAATAAAATAAAAAATATTTTTAATATGGCTAACTGACTTTTAGCAAATTTTAGGTATCTAGTAAATAAATAAAAATAAAATAGTTAATTTTTATAAATAATTAATTTTTAATATACTTGTTAAAAATATAATTATTAAAAATATAATTATAAATAAACTTTAATTTAATTTAATTTATAACATATTCTCTTGTGTCATACTAAACTTAAGTATATTTATAAAAATTTGTAAAGGTTAATTTATGGAAGATAATTATATTTATTTAAATTATATATAAGAATATAAGAATAAGAATTTACAGATTCACTTAGGCTTCGTTTTGAGGATAAAAAAATAAAAATAATAGATACAAACTTTTGGTATAGAAGTTGTTAATAATCTTATGTGACAGATTACTAACATATCAATTTTTCATAAATTAAATTAAAATAAAATTTATTTGTATTTATATTTTTAACAAGCACACTAAAAATTAATTATTTATAAAAATTAACTTTGTTATTTTTATTTATTTCTATTTGTTTTAACTATGTTATTTTTGTTTATTTCTATTTGTTTTATAACGCACCTAAAATTTATTAAAAATTACTTAATCATATTAAAAATATTTTTTATTTTATTTTGTTAATAATTTTATATAACAGGTTACAACACATCAATTTTTTTGCCGAATTGGGGGAGGTATAATGATTATTTTACCTTAACTCAATTCATAAGTTTAAAAAATTTTTACTAAATATACAAAAAATTGTCAAATATTACTAAAAATTTATATTTATTTTACAAAACACTAAAAAAATATTAAAAGTTACTTAATCATATTTAAAATATTTTTTATTTTATTTTCTAATTATTTTTATTTATAAATTTTTTTTACTCTGCACTCATTTTTTTTGTCCAACAAAAGTAACTAAATTAATGAATTTTTGGACAAAACGATGCCGCTCCTATGAACTGCAGCAGCTGAAGTCGACACTCGACTCCCTTCCCCCCCCCCCCCCCCAACAAAAAAAAACCTCCCTGGGCGGTCATTTTTTCCTGACGGTGCATGGAGAACAATGATTTTCCTCTCTCCAACCGGAGTGTGACCGGGATTTTGTTATATGCAACGCATTTAGGAGTGTTTAGATGCTCCCCAAAAAAATATATATATATATAAGGAAAATATAAAAAAATTAATGTAAAAATGATATATGATGAAATTTGATTAAAAAAAAGTTAATAATTTTTTATAATTTTAAATGAAATTTAGTAAACCATCCAATCCTTTAATATTCTCATCTGATCGTTCATCTAAGTAGAGTGAGCCAATAATGTGTATAGTAGAATGGAAACAAAAAATCGATTTTTCTTTTTGAAATTTTAATTATTGTTATTGTTATTGTTTTTGTTGTTATTATTATTGTAACTAAGGTTACGTTTGTTTCTAGGGATTAGATGTTGGAATATAAGTAATATCATAGGATAATACGTGGGATTGAATATAACATGGGATTAATTTTTTATGTGGAATTATTTGTTTAGTGTTTGGTTTGTGGGATATAAAGTAGGATAAAATATGTGATTTGACATGAAATGTGACGAGAAATAATTTTGAACCTTTAAATTTGGTGAGAAATAAATCTAGGAATGGGGTATAAATAATACCACATCTTAGGTGGGATTATTTGTCCACCATTTTGAGGGATGTGGCATCCGATTGGAGTCGTTGTGAAGCAATTTAATTTGCTAAACAAATGGAGTATAACTGGCCCCACAAATTATTTGTCCAATTCTCCCTTTTCATCTTGCTAGCAAACAGGACCTAAAAGTATTCGGGTCAATTTACACACGTCTCAATTAATCCCTGGAATTTTGGAGCTAAAGACCAGATAAGTTCTCTAGTTATTTTAAGGAAATTCAATTATTATTCTTACACGATAGAATAATAAAAATGGAATTATATAAAAAAATGATAAAATTATTAAAAAAACCATATAAATAATAAATTCATACATATATGAGTTAATATTTTATTTATTTATTGGAGAACTGAATAAACCAAATTATTTCGGTTGTTTACCTTGTATTTAGATAATTTAATTATTTTTAAAAAATATTTAATAATTTGATTTTAAATTCGACTCTATCTGATTAAAATCTCAAAAGTAGACTTGAAATAAAAAAACATTAAATTATAATTTATTATCTAAATATTACTTATATATTATAAAATTTTTAAAAATATAAAAACAAATATTAAGTATACAGTACCCAACTATCAGATAATAAATATTTTATTATTTTTAGAACTATTGATTGTATATTACAATTGTAATAATTTATTCCACTGGTACGAAAGGTAGTTGAAAAGACCAAACAATTGAAGAGAATAAATACGGAGACAAGTCCTATTTGCTACTACTAAAAATTATCAAAATTCATCAATTTTAATTACTTTTTATAATTTTTTTTAATCAAAATTTTTTACATTTCACCTTTTATGTCACATCTTTTTATTTTTATTGTACTTTTATCTCATTTTTAGTCAACCAAACACCCCTGAATCGGGTGTCTGATTGATCGAGCTGAGTGAATTTGGGTTTTGCATGTGGTTTCATTGTCACCGTGGGCCATGTGGTCTCCCTCAGTTTTGGATTCAAAATCATAAACTGTGTAAGATACATCACATGCATGAGCAGCGTTATCGGCCCCACCTTAACCTGTGGGCCGAGTTAGCCCAATGAAGAGAATACGCACATTTTAGGCCCATTGTAACAATCTTACCTCCTTTTGCCTTTGATTTCTTCATTTTCTAATGGGTCGAGTTTTCCAGAATATGGGTTACCGGTTAATCTCTCGGGTCACGATCAAAACAAGGCCCCGTTTGGAAACCTCTCCGGCTTTTGAATTTTTGGTAGCTTTAATTTTTTAACTTTTTTTTCTTAAATTGATAAAAATTATCTTCTTATATTTTGAATTTCTTTTTACATCATGAAAGGAAAATATGTTAAATCAACCCAAAAAAAAAAAAAATAGCTGCAAAAAGCTAATTTCTTTTAATTTCCAAATGCCAAAAAAGGGAAAAAAAAAACTATAGTTTTCTCGTCGCAAACCATAAGCCTTTTACCATCAATCTCATGTCTGTATGTTTTGCAATTTTGGGGAGCAACATTTTTTTTTCTTTCGCCGGAAAAAAAGTCATAAGTATATTGTGAGGTTTATATTCCTTGTAATTAGCAGTTCGTAAATAAAGCAATAATTTTAAATTTATATACCTAGTAGAGTTGAAAATGAATTGAGTTATTTGCGATTTATTGAAGTTCGATTAAAAAAAAGCTTGATTCAAACTTGGTTCTTAATTAAAATAAGCTCGAATCAAGTTTGATTTCTGGCTCGTTTTAGAGTTGAAGTCGAGTTCGAGTTCGAGCCTTAAGTTCAAGTATAGAAAAGCTCGCTTTGAGAGCTCGCAATCAGATCTGATAAAATAATATATATATATATATATATATATATATATATATATATATATATATATATATATATATTTTATTTATTAAATTTTAGATCAAAACGACGTCGTTTTTGTTTAATCAAACTATTCGCGATGCGAATTTTAATTTAAATTATTCTTTATTGAGTCGAACTTAAACCTATATAAAAGATTGAATCAAGTTCAAATTCGAACTCGATATAAATAACTCAAATCGAGTTCGAATAATTTAAAATTTAATTCGATCCAACTTATTTTTATCCATAATACTCAGTCATATATGATCTGACTTGTTTCTATCCATAATACTCAGTCATACGCTAAGATGTTCAAAGAAATAAATTTCAAACTAGTAGTAGCATCAACGCAGAACATCAAATGAGAATCAGTTTGATACGTTTATGTCTCAACTGCTCTGTAGACTTCTGAAAAAATGATGTGGGTGTTGGAGTGCACAAAACGCACATTTTTACCTTATTAAACTAGTTGCCCCATGCCCGCGACGTTTCTCTTTTCACACCCATGCTTACGTGTATTTGCCATATATATTTTAACACAAGTTGAGGCAAGTGATGATGGCAATAGTGGTTGGAGTTGGAGTTTTGTAGATGATTGACTCTTCATTCTATTTGTGACATCATGTTCAATTATTGTGCTTTGAATAATTGAAATGGTGATTTTTTTTTTACTTGTTTTGTAATTAAATTTTTAATTAGTCCGATAAAAGTACCCTGATTGAAATTATAGATTTGATGAGACTTAATTTTATTAGATAGTAATTCTCATTAATTTTTGTGTTTGGAATTAAAATAGAACTTTACAAGTTGAATTTGATTTCATTTCTTTATATATATATATGTGGAAATTTCGGATAGCCAAGTTAATTTAGGCGCACCTCGACTAATTGCTGAAGCTTTTGAGTTAACGACTGGATAAACTCTCCAGTAACCTTAAAAAAATTCAAACTTGTGACTATTGGAGAGTAAATCTAAAATTTTATCATCTGCACTACCACTTAGGGTTCCAATTTTATTATTCTAAACAACATATTGAAGAAATGTTTTATTAATTTTTTCTTTCGTCTAAGGTTGCGTCTGATTTGTTAAAAAAATTATGAAATTTTTTAAAAATTATGAAATTTTTTAAAAATTATTTACATTTTATTTCGTTGCACGAATTACTAATTCACAATTTATCTCATTTTTTATCAGTCCAAACACACTATAAATCTGTTACTGGAAAAAATGTATTCAGGCCTCGATCCATCCTTGCATGCCAGCTCAAGTACTTGGAACAAAGGTTGCTGAGTGTTCCATCGTCACGACGCGACAGAGAGACAGAGAAGTGATCCATATGGGGGTTGCTTGTGGTGATGCTGCATTACCAAAAATTGTGAACATATATGTGGAAAGATGTTTATTGTGCTTGTACTTTACTAAAATCATTTTTTCTAAAGTCCACAGGAATAACATACAGGCACAACATACCATCGCGCGGAAAGCAAGATGACATCCTCTTTGTTTCTCGAATGACAGAATAAGACGCGATGAGATGTTGTGCTTATATTTTACGAATCTCTAACAATATTTGTTATAGTTTTTTTAATTTAAAAATAATTATGCGATTATGTATTTTCAAATAAAATTTATTTTTAAGTATTTATATTTATTTTGAATTTTACCTTCAATTTTATATCTATGAGGACTGTTTTTCATAATATATATATATATATATATATATATATTAGAGGCATTTAGAGTTGTATAAATTAGAATAAATTTATAAAAGTTACAGTTTTCTAATTCGAGTAGAAAATTTGAATTTAATAGAGATTTGTATTATTTTGTAAAGTTTCAAGCGACACTATTGTGTAAGTACATTATTTTTCACAATAATAAAAATGGAACAAAATATGGCACTGTTTGGAGTTAAAAAAATATAAATTTCTATAAATACGAATTACGAAATTGTAAAATTTAAATTTTTTACTAACTGCACAAAATACGAAAAATTAACTTTTACAAATTTATACAGATTTATACAACTCCATGTTATTAGAAAATAATTAATATATATATATATATATATATATATATATATATTCAAACTGGTTTCAGCGAAAAATAAATTTTTTTCTTTACAATAACAATAACAATATGTAAACTGTTATAATAATAATTATTAATATTAATAGCTATCTGCTATAACGATAATAATAATTATAATATCAGAAAATAAATCATAATAATCTGTTATAATTTTTTTTTATTTTATTATTATAATAGTGTATAATACTTAAAAAAAATTTAAAAACAAATTATACGAGTGCAAAAACTAAGAATTGTGCTAAACATAGTTTTCTTAAAACAGATTCATCCTTCTCATATGTGCTCGAGGTTTTGTGAACGTCTATCTTCCAAGATACAACGGTTGGCAATAAAGAAGTAGGCACAATACTTCAACACTTTCAACGAACTTGAACAATGACAGAACACTATAATTATTTAAAGTATGCAAATGCAGAAGAAAAATGAGATGAAGATAATTTCTGGTGTATTTTGAAAACAACCCTATTTATAGGCAACATGTGTGGGGGTAATTATGATATTACATGGTATATTAAAACTTGCTGTTAAAGAATTTAAAACTGTGCTTTTTGCAAGATATACTTTTCACTTCAACATTTGTGTCCACAGGTTAATACATTTTGTAATTGGTTATCACTCTTAAAGAGTGTAACTACATATAAAGCACTCAATTCCTTATTTCATTTTCAATGTGCGAAAGGAGTTTATTCATTTTTCACTTAAACTCGTTGTTTTCTTTCCAATTCAAAAGTGTTATTTGGAAATATAATTTCTCATTCACACGTTTATTATTTTAAGCCACATTTCCCAACACCCAAACGCACCCATCTATCAATTTTCTTTCACCAACCCCCTATTACTAGTCTTTCCGTGTTCACTTGGGGCAAGCATGCGTGTATTAGTAACTAAGCAATATAATATATATATATATATTTATTTATGCGCGTAGGTTCAATATTTAGAAATGGTGATAACAATATTTTTTGTCTCTTTAAATTAAGGGAGTGTTTGGTTGACAAAAAATAAGGTAAAAAGTATAATAAAAATAGAAAGATATGACATAAAGATGAAATGTTAAAAATTTTAATCGAAAAAAATATAAAAAGTAGTTAAAATTTATGAATTTTAATAATTTTTTTGTAATGCCAAACAGGACTGAAGTTTTCAACCTTTTCATAATTAAAGGTTGTATCGTTCATTTGGGCAACGGAGAAAAACTCCCGACACATTGTACCAGGGTTGTTTGGGTAAAATTAGAAAATGTTAATGTCTCCAAAAACTAAGAGATTTTTGATAATATTATTGTGGGTAAGATTATAAATGAGCGGGATTTATCGTGCTCAGACTTGGCTTCTTTTATATTTATTAAATTTACGTTGAGCTGGGGTTTAGTGGAACATAAAAAAAAAAGAAAAGAAAAGAAAATTGAACTCCGGCTACACTTTTTAAAAACTGTTTATATAAAATGCACAAAAACTTAAACAATTTATTTAATATTATTAAATCGTTATTTTATCGAGTAATAATTGATATTTATGATAAGTCAAATTTCAACTTTTAAAATACTTCCTGTTTGATAAGGAATTATATATAATTTGAGAAAACCCAAAATATTTCATTTTCCCAAAAAATAAAATAAAATAACTTTAAAAAATCAAAGCGCTTGCTGAACATTACCAAAATATTTAAATAAATAAGTTTTATAAATTTTATTTGCATATTATATATATTGTAGACTATATAAATAGATTTTTAAGCCAAACGAGCTAAGTTTGTTTGAATTCAAACCACGCTCATTTAATACACAGGGTTGAAATGATGTTCAAGTTAAGTTTATTTATTAGAATGATTGACTTCATGTAGATTCTTAATATGTTGTGAATACTTTATAAATAGCTTAACTCATTAATGCTCTTAGGATACGTTTGACATAAAAAAAAAAACACTGAAAATCTCTATAAATCTCTGTTAACTTTATATCATATTAATTTTTTTCTTTCACTGCATGCATTACGAATCCTCAATTTATCTCACTTTTTCTTACTCCAAACAAACCCTTAATAGTAGGCAATAAACTCTAGACAAGTCAGAATTCGATCAAACCACCTAAGTGGATATTCATTAATTCAAATAATATTACAAGGTTATTTTCTTTTATGGATAGAAACAATTACAGATAATTATTATTGGATCCCTTCATAGCATTATAAATAGCATGTAATGCCATCAATTTAGATTAGTTAAATCTCGCATAGGTTAGTTTTAAATCGATTTAGATTAGTTAAATTCGTATATATATGCACAAATTCACATATGCATGCACATCGGCAAGCTTGCTTTGTTGAAATTGTAGCATGGTACCACCCCGAATGTAGGTTTTTAAGCCAAATGGCAAAACTCCTGGTTAGATTAGATTTTGGCAGAGCTACGGTCCAATGAGGCCCCCAAGACTTTATTTTATTTTATTTTTGATAATTAAGTAGCCCAAAAGACTCTATGGATGAAAATGAATAAAATGATCAAATTACTTTCTGTTTTTTTTTTATTATTATTATTTTGTTTTCCATGTAAAACACAAATTAAAAAAATTTTTCTTGATAATTAATTTATAATGATGGGGACGAGAACAAGAATGGATCAAAAATTAAAAATTTGTATGCTATGACAGTGAAACTAAATTACTTAACAAAATTACGAAAAAACTATATACAAACATTGAGGATATCACAACTATTAATTTATAATCGTTAATTTAAGTAGATCTTATGTCACAATTATTAATTTACAATCATTGATTCAATTGAATTGTACAATAAGTCTCCGCCGATGAACAATTATGAAATAGTCGCAATTGTAAAACTATTATTAATATATTCGAAGTGTTATTTTCTTCGTGCTATATATTATGTATAAATATATTATGTATGACTTTAATTAGCTGGTTATTTGCATTTCTTCTGGTAAGGAGTTGTTCAACCGAATACTTTGTTACGTTGAATGGTAAAAAATAGAAGAAGCTGAGTTGAAGTTTCATAACATATACTAAATGTGAACATAAACATCAATATATATATATATATATATGTGTGTGTGTGTGTGTGATATATGATATATCATCCACGCATTGTAAAGGTTGACAAGCTCTAATTAATTAATTAAGCACCATTTGACAAGTAAGATTAAGTAGTTATTGAAAAGTTTTAACTAAATAACCACCACGTATACATTTTTGTTTATTGTGATTTAAGATGTAGTTTGGACATTGATTTTTGTTGAAAATTTTTGAAAATCTATAAAAGTAGTTCACTTTTATCTTATTGTACAAATTATGAATATACAACTTATTTTATTTTATTTCATTTTATTTTACTTTCTATCATTCCAAATATGCCTTTATTTATATAGAAGAAGGATGCGTTTGGAATGATAAAAAGTGAAATAAATTGAGATAAAATGAAATAATTTGTGAGTTCATAATTCGTACAGTATGATAAAAAATGAATAATTTTTAAAAATTTTAAAATTTTTTTAACGTTTTTTACCAAACAAAACGGACCGAAATAGGCTTACATAGGATGACCGCATCAATTAAGTCCGTATTTGAATCTACCATGGTCCGCGCACGCATGGAACTGCTTGCCAAGTGTTGGAAAATCATTGGGGATGTTGAAATTGGAATGAGATCTTACATAAACGCGGTGCTTGGGTTGCAAGTTAAAAAAAAAAAAAAAAAAAAAAATAACTTTTATCAAAATTTTTTAATTTTTTTTCATCAAGCACAAAATTAACTTTTACTTATTTTTTTAACTTTTATTAATTTTTACTAACTTTTATAAATTTTTACTAAATATTCAATATCTAATTTTATGTGACACTTGCTAACTTTGTAGGTAAAGTTAGCAAATTTTCGCACACTAAGTCGCCTCTAAGTAAACTAGGATTAACACTCAATATAAATAATTGTAGTGTCTGCATCAATCAATTTTTTTGATATACTTTTATATTGACATTTGAAACTTGGAATTAGTAAAACACAACTGGTCTAACATGGTTATCCAAAAGAAATTCACTATTCCTAGATCAAGCCCAGTAGCTACCTACCATAATTGTTTTTCTGCCTCTATAAATAATAATAATAATAATAATAATAAAATAAAATAAAATAATTCTGGGATTAAAAGCAGTGGCACACGCAGAAGCAGAATTTTTACTTTGGGGATCAAACGATACTATTTTATAAATAATCCTAAATTCTTATATATATTATACTTAATCTTAGTTCAATTATGAATAACCAACTTTATAAATCTTCAATTTACTCCATATATTATGTTGAAAATTAAAAATTTAGAGAGGCCATGGCCTTTTCCCTGAGTTGGCCAATGATTAAGGGCACCTTTGGAATTCTAAAAAATGTTAGAAAAAATTTTAAATTCTCTATAATTTTCTACAATTTTTTTTTCTAACTCAAACTACATGAATCTCTATAAATTTATATATTTTTATAAAATCTAATAAATTTCTAAAAATCCCAATAACATTCTTACAAATTTCAAAATGTTTTAACAAAAAAATAAAAAAAATATTTATTCAAATCCGTTTGAATAAACAAATATCTATTTGAACAGAACTGTTAATCTCTATTTTTTTTAATTTATTGTTCATACTTCAAATAATAAAACGTAATTAAAATCACATTTTATCCTAATTTTTTGAATTTCAAACAATTCCTAAGCGTATTTTTCATCCTAAGACTCATTTAACGTATAAAAATGTATTTTAATGTCTTCGTAACAAGTCTCGTGTAACTTATTGGTTTTTCAAAATTTTCTAAACTGATCCCAAACAACCTCAAATCAAACGCAAACTTTAAGATATATAAACAAATTGGTCGGATCTGTGCCCACCCCTACTTTCAAATTTCAATACATGAGATACATATACAAGCCATGAACATCTCGGGACATTTACGCAGCGTTTGGGACCTAACTACTGGTTATTGGCTACCAACTATTATATTTTTTTTGTTTTTTTTTAAAATAGTAAATTACATTTTTCCATTTTAAACTTTTTTTTTAAATATTAAAGGGTAAAAAAGTCAAATTAACAAAAAGCAAAAAAACTAAAAAAGTTAGCTTTTTCTTTTCTAAAAAAAAAAAAAACTTTTTAGTAACTAATAGATAATAGCTACCAGCTAACTTTTTCTTTCCCAGCTCAACTTAGGTCTCGTTTGGAGTAAAGAAAAATAAGATAAATTGAGATAAAATATGATTTTGAGTTAATTTTGGCACTTTTTTTTTTGCTGAAAAATAGCAAAATGTGGGAATGATTTTTCAAATCCGTTCCTACGGATACAAAAAAATTTATAAAAAATAGTGATAATGGTACTCATTTAAAAACTTTTGACACATAAAATATGATTGTATACAAAATTTACACATTTGGTTAATCTACTTTCAGATTTTTTATTTTTTTAACGAAATATTGAAATTTTTTGAAATTAGTAATGGCGAAAAAATTAGAGGTAGAAGGGTTGTTGAAGATTTTTAGAGATTTTTAGAATTTTTTTTAATACCAAACGGGGCCTTATTTCTTACCAAAATGTTTGGCTAGCAGTTAATTGCCAACTAGCTTTATTGTCCACATGTTTTTTAAAATCTATTAAATATATCAATTGACCTTGCAACAACCACTTAATTCAGTACCTGTTACTTGTACTTTCATGCAACCCCAAAAAAAAAAAAAAGCCATAATATAAAATTTCAATTATCTAAAAAATGATTTTTCAAAAAAAAAAAACATATTAATATAATAAGTGTTATTATATCTTAATAAATTTATAGAATACATATTTTAGTATTAAGTATTTTTCTTACCATTAAGTAATTTTTTTTTTTACTCTCGTGTCTATATTAATTGATTAAATAATGATAAAATTATAGATATTAATCTAGAAAGGGTATACTATAAATTAATTGTTTAATAATTAATACGTGATCATTTTTTTTTTTTTCAGTTAGGATGGTAAATTGACACAAAGTCATAATTTAAAGTTGATCGTGTAGTTAAACCTAAAAAGTTGGTAAATAAAAAGATGAGGGAAAATAAAATGGCAGAGTAATCAAATCATAAGGTTATGTTTGGTAAAATAAGCTCGTGACTCTATTTAATAGTTATTAGTTTTTTGACTTCTTTTAAAATAATCAAATTTACTCTTTTATATTTTGTACTCCTTTTAAAAATTGAAAAACAAAAATACTAAATTAACAAAAAGTTAAAAAAAATAACTATTAAAAAATTAACTATTATTCTTCTCAAACACAAAAAAATTAATTTTTTAATAACTTGCTAACAAGCAATTACCAAAAAAAAAAACTAACCTTTTTTTGTTGCCAAACTCAACCTATTAGGCTGTGTGAAAGAGAACAAAGACATGGGATTGAGCTGGTGTCCAGTGCAATATTTTGTCGGTGGACAAGAGATGAAGGTTTTTATTTATTTATTTATTTTGCTTTGGGCGTAAGAAGAAATAGAAGTAAAAGATGGAAAGAATAAAATACGATGTCATCAAATGCTATTTTTCTTTTACTCAATCTTTTTAGGACCTGTTTGGTATACTAATTTTTTTTTTTAACTTTTAATAATTTTAATTAAAAATTATAATATGTCAAACTGCTCTTATCCGAGTTTCTATTGAAAAATGTAAAGAGATAGAATCTATTCTTGATTTGATACGTACTATATATATATATATATATATATATATATATATATATTTAATCTATCCTAAAGCTAAATGTTAGCACAAAAATATAGTAGGATTAAAAACCAAAATATGAATTTTTTTTAGAATTGATTACGAGTAATTCAAAAAAATAAAAAAAACATTTCAAAATCAAAAGTTAGCAAAAAGTATAGTAAAATTATAATTTTATTTTACCATTTTGATTATTTCATAAAAATTATGTATTTTTCATTTGTATTATTGCATAAAAATTATGTATGTTTCATAACATAAATGTATTTTTAATTTAATTTTATTATATTTTTTGCTAACTTTTAATTTTGGGAAGGTTTTTTTTCTAAACCACTCATGATAAAAAATGGTTTTTTTAACATTATTTTATTTTGTCCTAACCTTAAATTTGCAGATAGTTTTATTTTTGAATTTTCAAAATGAGTTTCTTTTTTTTTTATTTGGAAGGTAATTAAAATGAGTTGCAAACAAACAATAAACATGCATTTTTTTACATACATATATATATATATATATATATCTATAGAAAATGAAATAAAAAATTAATTACAGAAAAGGAGAAAAAAATTGGTGAAATTTTATTTATCTCTATCTCTACCTCTTCGCACTCAAACACTTAAAAAATTCTCAAATAAATAAACAAATAAATAAAGTAAAAAAATTAGTTAGGCAAAAACTAGCTTTTGACACCTATGCGCCGTCTCGCCGACGGAGTCTTATATGTTCATGAGTGAAGAATTGAACCTACCTAGAGTAACTTGCACTGTGCCCTAATCTGAACAGAATATTTCAAAGCCGCGCACAACTGCAAACGCCCACTCTCTTGCTTCCCATTGGGCGTTCTCTCTGCCATCCCAGATCTCATCAAAATCAATCTCTCTCAGATCTCATCAAAATCAATCTCTCTCTCTCTCCCCTGGTGGTTGTATATTAAAAGCCGCTCAACGACAACTCGCTCCTAACCCCAGCAAAAGTCAAAAACCCCAAACCCACAAATTCAATATTTTAAACAGCGGACGAAAAAGATGGCTGCTTTCATCACTCATCTCTTCACATCGCTTGCAATGGCCGACCCGGTCAATTCCAACCCCTCTTTTGTTCTTCTTCTTCCTCCCATCTGCCCAAAAGATGACACACGCCAAAATCACACCCACCTTCCTCCAGCTCCAGCTCCAGCTCCTCTAGTTTGCTTTCTTTTGTCATACGAATTTCTTGGTGTGATTCTCTTTCTTTCTTCTCCGTCTGCAATTTGTTTGACTTTTTGCGCCTTAACCTGCTCGTACGAGGATTCTAGATATTTTTATCCTTCCTTCGAAGAATCTGTATGTATACATATACATACAAATATATTTGAAGTTCTCAGCGCTTCTTGCTTTTGAAAATGATTTAGATTTCATTCTCTTATCTGGTTTCTTTAATACGTCTAGCAAAGCTATGTTTGGTTATTATATCTCTTGCTTATGTTAGGGCCAGGCGGAAGATTTGGGAAGTTCAGATATTTTATTGTGTTGGGATTATCAGATTGTTAGAGAGAGTTATTTCCAATTCTTGTGTAGTTTAGATGTTCCGGGCAAGGATTCGGTTGTTTGGAGCCGCTCTTGTTGTGTGGTTGTGTTGGTCTTCTCTACTTATTGGATCAGATGGCCAGGTTACTCACCCGGAAGAAGGTAAAGCTTGAATTAGCTTTTGTTTCAGTGTGCACTTGCTCTAGTGTATTTCTATGATTTAGGTGACATTTTGTTTGTTTTTTTATTTTTTTGAATTTATTTTTTATTTTACGTTTTGAAAAATAAAAAAAATTGCTCAAAATGTTTTAAAAAATAAAAAATAAATTTTACATAAGATAAAAAAATGAGAAAAAGTTATTTTAAGTGTTTTAAATTTAAATAAAAAAAATTTTAAAATAAGAAAAATATAATATTTTTTATTTTTTTATTTATAAATTTTTAAAACATAAAACGTATAAAATAAAAATAAAAAATAAAAAACAAAACAAATGTCATTTTAGTAATTGGAGAATGGCTGCTTAAAGTCTTTGGAATTTGTGTCCCCGCCCCCCCCCCCCCCCAAAAATTCCAGAGTTGTACTATGTTTGTTGATAACATAGGCTGCTATACTCGAATTTTGTGAAATTTACAGAACCAAGAGTGAGTTCACTTTCTTGAAATTTTGGCTGGTTAGAAATTTCGAACTGCACATGGAAGCAGAAAATATCTTTGTTGTTTTAATTATATCATAGACACTGTATTCAATCTGAAACTTATATTTGTTAGAAAATTAAAAAAGGTGCAAAAGCGTTTTTCTTTTTGGGCTCTTTTTTTTTTTAATGAAAGAAAATTCAATGGGTGCCAAAAACATTTGAAGTGGTTTCAACTTCTTTGAACTGCAACTTCTGCATTACTACTCATATTGCAAAGCCTCTTATGTCGCAAATTTCCTCCAGCGGAACTTCTGAAAAATTTTCATTTAAAGGGAGACTAGTAGGTTTTGATGAGAGCTCAAATCTATGATTATGATAGAATCAGTCAGGCTCCCCAAACTGGGGAACCTTTTTGGTATCTTCCTGTTACCTCTTTGTTTGACCCATCAATATTGGGTTTTCCCCAGATAGCTTAGTACGGAGTTTTACCTTGACTTTGGATTTTCCGAGGGTCTATGCGGTGAGAAAAGATTTTATGGTTTTGAATAATGTCAGATATGGTCTCAATGCTTCTGCAGCAGCCCTTCCTTTCTCAAATGGACCACCTTTAAATCAAAGCAAGTTATCCATCATTGGTTGATATCTCGCAACTTCGAGAAGGAATGACTACTTAGTGCATGCTGGGTTGTGATTTTTGGATGCAGATCCAATCAATGCGTTTAAATTAATGACCTAGATTGATAATCAGTAGTTATGTGTTAGTTGACATGATTCTTCCCTATTTAACTGCCACTTGGATTGGTAATGTATTAAAAGACTCTGACTATGGAGATCCTCATCCTTGGTCAAAGTGGCGATGCAAGTACTGATGAAGTTTTTGGATTTGGATATCTTACTATTTATTCCTTTTGATGATATGCAGAAGTTTAATTAATTATGTTGATGAAATTCTGACGATCTTTTTCAATACTCTCAGTTAGAGCGTTGCGTGCCATCAAGAAAAGTTTGAATGATCCAAATCGGAATCTGAGCAATTGGAATCGTGGAGATCCATGTATGTCAAATTGGACAGGGGTGTTGTGCTTCAATACGACAATGGATGATGGCTATCTACACGTTAGAGAATTGTATGATTTCACTCTCCTCCTATTTTGTTGCTCTTTGAATCATGTCTATAGGAAAGTCAAATGGCTGAAACATAACCTGGGTAACATGTGCACATTCGTCAAAGTAGATAGCACACATAAAAGAATTTTGATCTTAAGCCGCAATTACGTTGAAGGAATATATAAAAGGATTTATATTTTAACTTCTTGTTAAATTTTTTTGTAGTAAATTTCTTGGTTACTGAAATTATTTGCCTTAATAGTGTTGCTGATAGACTGATTAGCTTATCCAATTTAATTTGCCTTGATGTTCTTGTTTGCCTCTTTTTGATAAATACTTAATTTTTGTTATCAGCTTTTCCCTACATTTTCCATATAACAAGGGCACACAAACTACAGAACACTTCAAATATTCATAGAGAAACTGGATTGCCTAAAATATGTTGAAATCGAATTTATATGACATTCTGCTACAATAAGTTACTGCATTTGCTAGATATGTTATTTCTTTATATCTTACCACTGCAAGAATTTGGGAGTTAACTGATATAATGATTCATTAAAATATGTAAGGGAAATATGATTTATTTGAGCTTATGTTATGATGTAAGGTCTAAGAAACTGTTTGAGATTTTATAAATATATATCTAAGGAAATAGTTATTTTACCCTTTTTTATATTAGCAGTTTTCTTTATCCTCTAATTTTGCAATAAATCCTGGTTGGTCTTTATATTCTCCATTGCAGGCAATTACTGAATTTGAATCTGTCAGGAAGTTTATCTCCAGAACTTGGCCGCTTGTCTTATATGACAATATTGTGAGTCTGAATATCTTTGGAATGCCTACCATGTCATGTGTACCTCTTTTGCTCCATCAATCCTTTTTGGAGATTTAAGTTTTTTCTGCCATTCAGGTGGATCATATTTTTATTTTGTTTATTAATATATTTTTCTCTTCTTTTGTTCTTAAAGGGATTTCATGTGGAATAAGATAAGTGGGAGTATACCAAAGGAGATTGGGAATATTACATCTTTAGAACTTTTGTAAGTTGATGTTGTTATTTGTTTTAGTTAGATCTTCCTTGTTGTTTTCCTTTGATCAAATCCTAAAATCATTGAGAAATGCTCTATACTAATCCGTTCATGCCTGTGGAAGGACTTCTTGTTTCTACTTTCTGAAGACTTTTAATTTCTGGACCATTTAATTAAATATAGGTTAAATATGGACGTAGACATATCAGAAGTCTATTCTTCCCTGGAATTCAAATAATGTAAATATTTTTGGATGTTCCTCACTCAATATTTGGTATTCTGTTTTCCAGGCTCTTAAATGGGAATCAACTCATAGGTTCCTTGCCTGAATCGCTTGGTTATCTTCCTAATCTAGACAGAATTCAAATTGACCAGAACCACATATCTGGACCGATACCTAAATCATTTGCGAATTTGAACAAAACAAAACACTTGTAAGGCTTTCTTTTTTATGCTATCTACCTTTGACATTGCGATCTGTGTAATGTTATTGAGTATCATTATTGTCAATTTATCCTCTGAGCAGCCATATGAACAACAATTCCATTAGTGGACAAATCCCTCCTGAACTTTCTAGGCTTCCAAGTCTTGTTCATTTGTAAGTTCGTTATTTCATTTTCTTTTACTTCTAATGCAGTATCTTAATGTTCTTTTTATGTCTAATGGATTTTATATTGTCAGATTGCTAATGATATAAAATTCTGCAGGCTGCTTGACAATAATAACTTATCAGGGTATCCTCCACCAGAGCTCGCCCAACTGCCTCAACTACTTATACTGTACTGCTTTTACCTTCAGTAGTTATTAAACTCCAAATTTCAGTTTATTGTGGTCCTTCGAGTAATCTGTTCTTATCAGGCCTGTTGGGTTGTGGATATTGAATAATTTTATTTGAATTTATTCAAGATCAGTTAATTTTTACAAATGATTTAATGATTCAAAATTTTTATAGCCATTGCCCCGAACAGCTTTTGGATCTCCCAATTTTAGATTAGGTGATTCTATGTTTCTTGTTTTAAAAAAATTATTTTCGTAACAATTTATATTTTCTTGCATTGTTTCAGTATAATGAATCAATTCTTGAATGGCCTAAATAACATTTTTGGACAACAAATTGAGCTGTTAGTGCTTTTCTCATAAAACTATGGCTGACCATACATTTTCTGTTTGCATATTTTGTTTTGTGGTGTAGCTGCTTTGAGCTTGGTATAATCAAGCAGGAATAAGAAACAAAAAGGATTAAAAATCTCAAGACAGCTAAATTCATTAAGTGGATAGGACTTTTACCTTGTCAAGAGAAGTGTTCTTCATCAAAACTGGGAATTTTGTTGCGGAAATTGATGGAAATAGGAATAAATTCACCTCAAATCGACGTGGTTGGGAGAGGAATAAACCAATGTAATGAAGTGTAATGGTCACATTGTAGGCCACTGTGCTTGTAAGGAGAAGCTAGAGAAGTTTGCAATTTGCATTACATTGATTAAAAAAATTAAAAATGAATCTTGTTAAAGTGTTAGCCACCATTTTATCTAAAAGTTTAAGCTGGTGGGGAGGGGGGCAACTTTATTATTTATTTTGATTTATTTTCTCTCAACACATCCTTGCCAAACTAACCTTTTTGAAGGGACCAATTTCGTGCCACTATTTACTCTCTCTCTCTTCTTTTTTTTTTTTTTTTTTTTTAAGTGATAGTTAGATTTGAACTCAGGATTTAGTGTTATCCACTATTTCACCTTTAAGTTTAACTTGTTAGGGAGGGGGGCAATATTTATTTTTGATTTATTTTCTTTATTGCATTGTTTAAGAACCAAATCAATATTAGTAGATGTCTACTTCGGGCTAGATGGCAACTAAAATTATAGCCTAATTGAACCTGCCTACTCAAACACACTCATATTTCTTTAACAACCAACAGCCTTGCAAATCAGATGTAATTGATTTGATGTGTGCCTAAATCTTTCTTCTTCTTTTCTTTCCTATTTTTTGGGTCTAAAATCTATTTTGGGCTTCAAAAATTTTGCCATTAATATGTTATTAATCTTAGTCCAAAATGATGAATGGACCTTGCATTTAGGCCCCCCCCCCCCAAAAAAAAAAAATAAATAAAAAATAAAGTCAAAATATTGCATAACATGAAAGAGGCAATGTCTAAAGGGTATCTTTCCTGGGTCATGGTGCTCGCCTTACTTATTGGGCCTTGCTTGGAGGCATATGCAAGTGCCTGGTAGACGTTTAACAATACTAGTGAATTAGTAATAGAAATGGGCCTTAATATACATTACCACCAAAGGGTAGTAGAAGTGTGGTATTATAGCGTGAACAGAGTGCGAGTGTAGGTACATGGCTAAGTGCATTATACATTGTATGCTTTATACAATGTGATTAGACCCAGGAATCCAGGGATATTTTTTTCTCTCTCTGTGCACGCGTGTGCGGGTATAGCACTATTTATGTGCTTCTACGTGTGTGCGCGCGCGCATAATTTGGTCAATTTTTTTTGGGGTGCAAAATGCATTGCTTGTGTGTGTGCATGTGCGTGCATGGGTGTGATGGTGTGAGTATGTGCTTTTGTGTGCCCAAAATGCATTCAATGTTTTTGTGGGTGTAGCACTTTATCTGCAAATTAGCTATGGAATGTTGCTTTTGATATCCTCTTCATTATGTTACTGAGGAAATTATTGCTTTTGTGTGTGTGTGTGTGTGTGTGTGTGTGTGTGTGTGATGTGCAAAATGCATTCAATGTTTTTGTGGGTGTACCACTATATCTGCAAATTAGATATGGAATGTCACTTTTGATTTCTCTTCATTATATTACTGAGGAAATTATTGCTTCATCCATTGAATAAAGACTATCATAATCTTGTGTTTAATGTCTTACAAGCTTTCCTTCTGGTTGTCTTTTTCTTTGGGCAGTCAACTGGACAACAATCATTTTGATGATGGGGCAACAATACCATCTTCTTATGCAAACATGTCTCATTTATTGAAGTTGTAAGTGCACGGAGTTTTATATTATTTTGTAATTAGAATAGAAAGGTTTAAGCGTGAGGTAAGGTGTCACAATCTCTACTCTGTTAGACTGTTACTGCATAATATGTAAGTCAAGAGGCTCGATGCTTTGGCTTCACAATGTTAAAACAAGAGGCATGGTGTTATACCTTCTTATTCTTCTTAATTAAGGTTGATTGTAATTCAGTGTTCTTGGCTGGATCAGGAGTCTTAGGAACTGTAGCTTACAGGGACCCATCCCTGACTTGAGCAGGATGCCAAAACTTGGTTACATGTAAGTTCATGGGTACATATCATATGTTATGAAGCTGATTACTTGCTGATGACTTCTTTGGTCATTTTACTGTCGTCTAGGCAAAATCATTTCATATTTTATAATTAAAGCCCTCTCTGTTAGTGATGCACTATATACCATGCAGAAAAAAAGAAGTATAATGAGTCCTAATTAAGGATAAATTTTCTAGTTCTTGGTCGTTCCATTCTATATACTGATATATATGTGATTTATTTTTCTATGACATTCACATTTCAGTGACCTCAGTTTAAACCAGCTTAATGGAACCATACCACCAGATAAGCTTTCTGAGAATATCACAACCATGTAAGGCTACTACTACTGTCTTAATGTTTTGCCATTAGTCTAATTGAATTGGAATTTATATTTGTTATCATCAGATCTTGGACATTAAAGTAATGCACAATACTAGTGACTTTTTGGAATGCTGAACCAATCACCGCTAACAATATGTGCAGCTATCTATCGGGCAACAATCTTTCCGGAAACATTCCTGCCAACTTTGCAGCCCTTCCACAACTTCAGAAACTGTGAGCATTCTTGATCTTTTTTCTTCTAAAATATCGATTCACGTGTTTTTCCAAATGGCAAAGTTGAGAAACAAATTGCATTTTCAAAACATTTGAATTAAGTGTCCTAATAATTTACTTTGTTTTCCATAGTATGTAGGGTCCTGATGGCTATACTTTTAATTATGCAATCAGATGATTGGATTTATTTTGTTTTTATTTTTGTTGCAGGTCATTAGCAAACAACATGCTAAATGGGTCTGTTCCATCCATTATCTGGCAAAATAGGACTTCAAATGGAAATGGGAGTCTTATCGTGTAAGTCGCTTAGGACCTGAAATGAAGAAGTCATCATTTCTTAGCATTTCTGTTTGCACTCCTTAGCATTTCATCCTTTTTTTTTGCTAACTAAAAAGTTGAAGATTCATTGCAAGTTAATACTCCTTTTAAGGTCCAACTAGTAAATTTGTTTCTTAGACTTTCATGGCAATATAGCAATGTTCCCTTTTTGCAACCTGAACGTCATGATTTTATTACTCAGAAACAATATCTTTAATTATTGGGGATAAAACTGCGTACATTGTCTTTCTCTAGATCCTGCATAGAGGGGAGACTCATGCATTAGGCCGCCCCTTACTTTGATGGGGGTTTTTTATATTAAATTTTTTGAAAGCCTTTATGCTCTTAGATACTGCGGGGATTTGCATACCAATGTGTATATTCACGAACATGTTCATGTGTGCATGTGCATTCTTAATCATGTCATGGTTGTTTTGACAACAAATCTAATGATTGTTGTGAGTTTAGATTACTTGTAGGTGCATGTGTACTCTTAGGTGTCTCCTAGTCGTTTTGCTAAAAACAAAATTGTAGATTTGTTGCAAGTTTAAGCTTTACTAATTTTGAGATCCAAGTTGTAATAATCTTAGATTTAGGTAGATTTTAATCCCGAAGTTGATTGATATTGCTTTTTCTTGATATGCTTTATGCTTTCTGATATTGCAGCGATTTGCAGAACAATAAGCTTTCAAATATTTCAGGCAGTGTTAACCTCCCTCCGAATGTCACTGTCAGGTTTGCTTTCCATACTCATCTACAGTGAAATGTTTCTTAGTATTGGTGTGTATGCACAGTGGTAATCTGAGATTTCACTTATTAGATTCTAGTTACGGGCTTAAAATGGCGTTACAGATTAGAAGACTAATCTATTCTCATCTGTTACTTTGTTTGACCAATTTTCAGGCTTCAAGGAAATCCTGTATGCTCAAATGCCAACCTGGTTCAGTTCTGTGGATCTCAGAATGACAATGTCAATAGCACCCAGAACTCAACAAACTCCACATCTAATTGTCCCGTGTATGGATGCCCACCCCCTTATGAATATGTCCCAGACTCACCTATACCATGCTTCTGTGCCGCACCTCTGCTTGTTGGATATCGGTTAAAAAGTCCTGGGTTCTATGACTTTCGCCCATACACCTCTCCGTTTGAGGATTACCTAACTTCTGGTCTCAACTTATTGATTTATCAGCTTGCTATTGATTCATTTATATGGGAAGAAGGCCCTCGACTGAGGATGTATTTGAAGATTTTTCCTATTCCTATAGTCTCTAACAACTCCCATGCCTTCAACAATAGTGAGGTCCTACGAATTCGGAACAAGTTTACCGGATGGAAGATTCCTGACAGTGACATTTTTGGACCTTATGAACTTCTCAACTTCACTCTTTTGTACCCTTACAGCAATGGTTTGTTTACCTCACTTGTTTTACTTGGGACCGGCCGTGATATGGATTAATGATCATTTTTTTTTTTTAAATCCTAGAGGTAGCCCCTACCTTCAGTGGGTCTAATCCCCTAAAGCTCTTAACCCACCCCACCACAACCAAGAATTAGATAATGCCAGAGGGGTTCGAATTGGTACCCTCTAGTTCAATTAATATCAACTATAATTTTGGACGAGTTTGAATAGTTTTTTTAATTGGGTGGATTTAGGTTAGGGTTGGAATTACCAACAGGAAACCATACCACACTCTGTTGAAAAACTGATTATCGTGACCACTGCTGTTTATCCCTCATGTGGTTATGAGAAGGGGTTGGACGGTAGAAGTTTGACAAAGAATGAGGAACAGTTCTGGCCAATGTTCTCGTTGAGACTAATTTGCTTTTACAAACCATTGTTTTTTTATTGAAAATTGTTTAACTTTACTGTTGCCATTGGCCCATCATAAATATGCCCAACATCATTTTTCCAGTTCCTATTCCTGCTATAACAGTATCATACCAGAACTGCAGTGAAGGAAGCTTATATTAATATGTAGGTTGATTTGTTAGTACAGTTACCTTGTAAAAGGTAGGAAAATATACAAGCCCATATTATTTTAAATCAAAAGATGCATGGTCAGTTTGCCTAATTATTTGTTCAACTAGGGGTAGGTGGGTGTGGCATTATTTTGATTCGTTTGTGCTCATAATTCTTAGTCCTGTTGCAGTAACTCCCTCCTTTTCAAAAGCTGGTATTGGCAAGGGCCAACTTGCTGGCATTGTAGTAGGAACAGTTGGAGGTGCTGCTATATTATCTGCAATTGTATCACTTCTCATATTAAAAATGCACAAGCGGAAACAACGTGCAGCTTCGAAAAGACGTCAAAGTGAGTATTGTAAATCTGTTGTGACTCTCGATTATCTTGCCTCGCCTATATGCAGCTAGTAACACAATTATTAATGCAATAGCAATTTTGATCCTGTATTTGAATTGTTAGGCTATTAAACTATATATATATATAAGTACTTTTGTGATTGGGGGATTTAATGAGATAATCGTTGATATACAAAGGAAAGATATATTATCATCAAATGAATTCATTGATTGAATACAGAAGTCACAAATATACAAGGAGATTTTCTATTATTCTCGTATGCAGCACTTGATCAACATTATATATATATTTTTTTCAGTGTCTAAGATCTCTATCAAAATTGATGGCGTGAAAGGCTACACTTATGGAGAAATGGCACTGGCAACTAAAAATTTTGATGCCTCTTGTCAAGTTGGACAAGGAGGGTATGGGAAGGTCTATAAAGGAATTCTAGCTGATGGCACAGTTGTGGCCATAAAACGTGCACTAGAAGGATCATTGCAGGGTGAAAAGGAATTTCTCACTGAAATACAACTGTTATCACGGTTACATCATCGGAACCTGGTGTCTTTACTTGGATACTGTGACGAAGAAGGTGAACAGGTACCTTTCTACTCATTTGCGGATTAAACTCTTACAAAACCTCTGTTATAGTTTGCCAATCCACCAGCACCATTTGTTGCTTGGGTGGGCTATAATTGAATCATTCAAAAATTAAGCACATAATCAGCCTAATGATGAAATAGATGATTGCCAAACAACAAAATTGAAAGATGCAAAATTATCTTTGTAACTATTTTAAACAATCGTAAAAGAAAAGAGATGAACTCATGGAGAAAATTTATTTTTGTTGTATTCTTCTAGATGATTATAAAGTGCTTTGCCTAAACCAAGCCTCACCTCACTCCCCACCTCTTCTCCTCCCACTCCCACTCGCGATTGATTTTTTTTTTTGTTCCTAGGATTATTGACCCACATTTTGCATATATGCTGTCAAAAATTCAAATTTTGTAAAAATACAGTTAGTGAAAACACATAATGAAGTTGTGTTTTTGAAACCATGATATCATTATGCAGTTGTTACCAAAAATTCAACAAATGTGAAACGATTTTGAGTCTTACAAAAAATCAGATACACGCGACATTATTTCGTGGTTTCTGTGGCACAAATTTGAAGTAATTGGATAGGTGTTTTACTAAAATAAAGTAAAGCTAAACTTATTTATTAGGATAGAGTCAAAATTTTTTAAAATTTAGGATAAGTCTTTGGCACATAATTTATAACAAGAATGGATAAATTATAAAATAATGAGGATAAGTATTTAAATTTATAAATTTTTTATAAAAAAATAAGGATAAATATTTAAATATATAAGTTTTTATAAAAAATAAGGATAAATATTTAAATTTATTCAAGATAGGATTTAGGAGGACAAAACTTACACATTATAAAATTCACTTACAAATTATAAATTACAAAATAATAAGGATAAGTATTTAAATTTATAAACTTTTTTATAAAATAATAAGAATAAATATTTAAATTTGTCTAGGGTTTATAACTTGTAAAAATTCACGAATGGATGTATATAAGTATTTATAAATTTATAAATAGTTGATAAGTATTTAACTTTATGAATAATTGAAGATAAAGGTTCGTAATTCTATCTTAGATGACGTAGATTTTAAAATTTCTTTTATATATAGCTCCTTTTATAAATATACAAATAAATGCTATTTAAAATAGTATTTTATAAATATTATAATTTTAAAATATTATTTTATTTATAAAATTTCAAAATTGAAATATAAAAATATTATTTTATTGCAAAAGGACTTAAAAATTATAAATATCATTTTGTGTTACAATATTTTTTTACAAATTTTTAAAATTCTATTTTATTTATAAAAGCTAAAAATTGAAATATAAAAATATTATTTTATTACAAACGGACTTAAAAATTAAAAATTGTTAAATAATATTGCCATTAGAAAAATGAATTTTTGTTATAGTGTTTTTCTACAAATTTTTATAAACAAAATAATATTTTTATAAAACACTATTTTAAATAGCGTTTATTTGTAGGTCATCTCTATAATAAGTATAGAATTACAAACTTCATTATCTATCTTCAATTATTTATAAATTAAAATACTTATCAACTATTTATAAAATTGAATCTTTATCCATTTATTAATTTATAAATCCAGTAATAAATAAATTTAAATGCTTATTCTTATTATTTTATAAAAATTTATAAATTTAAATACTTAACCTTATTATTTTTATAATTTATCCATTCTCATTATAAGTTATGTGCTGACGTCTTATCCTGAATTTTAAAAACTTTTGCCTCTATCTTAATAAATAAGTTTAGCTTGACTTTATTTTAGTAAAACACTTATCTAATTACTTTAAATTTGTGCCGCTGAACCCGTGAAATCATTTTGCTTGCATTTGATTTTTGGTAAGACTCGCGAAATGGTTTCATGTTTGTTGAATTTTTGATAACAACTGCATAATGATATTGCGGTTTCAAAACCGCAATACAATTTTGCATTTTCACTAACTATATTTTTATAAAATCTGAATTTTTTACAGCCAAAATGTGGGTCAATGATCCTTGGAGCGAAAAAAAAAAAAAAAAAAAAGAATCCCCACTCGCTACCCGAGAGGGGGGTAGAAAAGAAAAAGAAAAGCCAAATAGGTGCATTTGGAAATTTTCGTTATAGGTTTTTTTTTGGCTTTGAGGACAAAATTGTCTGGTTTATAATTGTTTAATTATTTAAAAAATAATTACTAATATTATTAAATTAATAACTAATCATAAAAACTTTTTGGAGAACCTTTTCATTTAAGCTAAAAGAAAAAGGCTGAATAGCATGTTTGAGAACCCAACCAAAAAAAAAAAACTAGCTCTTTTAGCTAAATTGGAAGTGGCTGATGGCACAATTTGCTTTTCTTTAATGATAGGTCCCATTCCAATTTCCTGAAGTGCAATGCTTTCCGTAGCTTTTCTTCTCTGCACAAATAATCTATTTTTCTTTTAGCTACAGAAGGTTTTATTTTGTTCTAGGAAATTCAATAGCTTAATATGCACTACTCTTGTTGGCATGCAGATGTTAGTTTATGAGTTCATGTCCAATGGCACTCTGAGGGACCATTTATCTGGTATATTCTTTACATTTGCTCTAAATTTGCTTCTTTATATTCTTTACATTGATATGTGGATGTTCCTGTGGCAACTCTTATTACTAATCATGAGTTAATTGGTGGGATTTGCTTGAAAGTTTGAAACCTCTAAATTAATTCACGGAATCTCTCTGCTTGATGTATCCATTGCTTGGTGCTCTGAATAAAAATAAATATATAAGTAAGTATAAATAATTATATGTTTGCCATGATAACACAGGTAAGTCTAAGGAACCTTTGAGTTTTGCTATGAGACTGAGAATCGCATTGGGTTCGTCCAAGGGCATCCTCTACCTACATACGGAAGCTGATCCTCCCATATTTCATCGAGATATTAAGGCTAGCAACATATTGCTGGATTCTAAATTTATAGCCAAGGTTGCTGATTTTGGACTCTCACGACTTGCCCCCGTTCCCGATATTGAAGGCGCTGTGCCTGCTCATGTATCTACAGTTGTTAAGGGGACTCCGGTAAGTTACTCTTTTAAATGGAAATTCCTCATAGCATATTAAACTATAAATTATTAATTTGAAACAGGAAATTATTACCCACACCGACAGATTCATATGTAGTCTCTTGATTAAGATATTGATTAAGATATTGTTGGGGTGACTGCTTATCACCGTTGTATATTTTACTAAGGATTGTCTAAAAATTATGCAATTTGTTGTGAAGCTCAATGTATTTTGTTAGATTGATTTGCGCCAATTGGTCATCTAAGTTTTATTTCGAGGCATTATTTCCCCACCCAACCCCCCATGTCTTTTTTTATATAAAGGAAATGGTGCACGTTCATAAGCTATTTTGTATGCTTATTGCTTTATTAGTGTTATAAAGTATTGCTATGTTCGAATATATTTTTAATTGAGTATATAATTTTCTTTTTTTTTTATTATTTGTCGTATCCCCATCATGTTCATATTTTTATTTTTCAAAATCACTTTATTCGTATCCGTATCTGTATGTGTACTTGTGTCCATAACTATGCTTCATTGCATTACCATTAATACCCTTAAAAAATAACTTTTTTTGCAAAAATATTCTCATTTTCACTCTGTCAATCAAGTAACTTTTGCTCCTCCATCAATTAAAAATGATTACTTATACCAGTACTTTGTTGTTTTTATCCCACTAATTGATTGGGCTGATTTAATCCACCGAGAGCACTGTTAATGCCGAAACATACATGTATTTCCTGAATTTTGGGAATAAAATTTATGTAGTCAGGTTGTCTTAAATCAACCTGAAAATAGAAAACACCTGTTCAATTGTTGATATTTGAAACTTGATAGTAAGGCTTGAGTACGGATTGTGCATGGTGAGGACGACTTGTATTTCATGTCAAAACATTATAAATTGTCCAGACTGTGACTCGAACTGCTTATTCTGTGCAGGGCTACCTTGATCCAGAATACTTCCTTACGCACAAACTGACAGATAAAAGCGATGTTTATAGTCTCGGTGTTGTGTTATTGGAGCTCTTGACGGGAATGCACCCAATCTCACATGGCAAGAACATCGTACGAGAGGTAGTTTCTCACCATTATTTTCAGTTGAAATTAATGACCCATTTGGAGCTCCAAATTTATCCAAAAAACTCCCAAAAGTTCTCAACTTTCTCCAATCAAAATTTGCCACCTATCACTTCTACACTAACTTTTGATTTTTTTTTAACTTTTTGGGAACTCCAAATGCTTGTCTGAATGCAATATTTAAATCCCTCGTTTCATGTCAACTCTCACCTATAAATTTCTAAATAAATAGCGAATGAAACTAATAAATGATCAGTTCATAAGCTCCAACTACAGCATTCTTATTGTAAAAAAAGCAATACACGTTTGTACATTGAATTGTCCTGAATATACATTTTTCCAACTTTTATCAGGTAACTGTGGCATATCGTTCTGGAATGATCTTTTCGGTGATTGATGAAAAAATGGGATCTTATCCTTCTGAATGCATCGAGAAGTTTGTGAGCTTGGCCCTCAAGTGCTGCCAAGAAGAGACAGACGCCAGGCCTTCAATGGCAGAGGTGGTTCGGGAACTCGAAGCCATATGGCTCATGATGCCCGAGTCTGACGCAAAAACGGCCGAATCCTTGGTTACTGAACCCGGGAAGGCTGTGACACCTCTGTCTTCTTCCTCTCAGACGAAGAATCCTTATGTGTCGTCGGATGTCTCCGGCAGCGACCTGGTCAGCGGAGTCATTCCCACCATTACACCTAGATGATGATTTGCTCCTTTGGAGAAGGAAGAATGGGGGGTTAAACTTCTGTATAGTTCCCTAATTTGTAAAATGTGTTTGGTGATCGTTTCACATTTGATGGGGGTGTTAATACCATAATAGTTTTGGCTCTAATCCATTGGTTGAATTTTTTTTTTTTTTTTTCCTGATGTTGTGATGATCATTTCTTCAATGTGAGGGGTTATGCTTGAATGTGAACTTCTATGTTCAATAATGTGCTTTAAAAAATCTGAGATTTTATAATTTAGGTGATTATTTGATGGTAAATTATTGCATGTGCCAGGATATAAATGATTGTACCATTTTTTTTTCCTTTTTTAAATTATTTTTATTGGCTTTATAAACCTTGTGGAAATAAAATTGAAAAATACAAAACCTTCTCATTTCTTATTCAATTTCATATAGCAAACTTTTTCTTTATTTTGTTTGTTTTTAATGTTTAAAAGGTTAAATTAATTGTCTTAATCAATGTTATGATATAGAACATGTTTAGTTGTATACTTATATTTTACTTTATGCTTATTTATATATTTATTTTTACTGTAATGCCCATTATGCCCACTACTTTTTAAAGCAGTTATTCAATTTTTTTTTTCAATCAAATGATTTGATTCAAATCTTGTAATATAGTTAATACCCAGACAATTATTATCCCTTTTTTGTATTTTCATCCAGATTCTTTATTTGTGATTTTCAACACCCAAAGACGTACGGAAGGGAGGTTGAAGGAGGAAGGAGGGATTGAGATTTGTCTCTTGTTTGGTCGGAATTTCAATTGCTACTCTCTCAATAAAGTCAAATTAGTTTTTTTTTTTTAATCTATAAACTTATTATGAAATTACAAGTCATTATAAACCAATCTTCCTATTAGTTTATAAAATAAAACGAAACAAACAATATCAAAATAATTTTTTCCACCCACATCTAAGACTAGCAAACGAGTGAATCAGTAATGGAAAACTTGAAACCCTTGCACATGAGCACAATAAGCCAACGAGTGATATTTTCGGCACCATCGAAAATAATTAATCCATATCAATTTCTTTATTTTTTAAATTAAATTATATTTGTGGATAAAGATAATTTATAAAATAATAAAATTATATTTCTGGATAAGATAATTTATAAGATAATAAAATTAAGTAATTTAGTTTTTAAAATAGAATTTTTTCATAAATAATCTTACGATTTGGGGAAGTAAGTTTAAGGTTTAAATGGTCGAGGGAGGTAGTTGTAATTAGTTTAATGTTTAGAGAAAGTTAGTGTAAGGAATATATTTGTCTTTATGATAAAAAATTTTGTTGAGTTGATGGACTTTTACAATTTTATTGAAGCTTAATGGTATAACTCACCGAAAGAGGATAAATGTTTAAAGTATTGGAGTTTGAAAGAGGTAAGTGTAAGATTCAAATGATTATGAGAAATAAATATAATTAGCTTAATGTTTAGAGAAGGTAAGTATAATTTACTCAACTAAACGCTAAACCTTAAAGGTTTTGGTAAATTTGATCGGAACCCGATGCTTTCAAATTATCTTTTTTCTTTTCTTTTCTTATTTATTTATTTTTGGATTGAGTATAAGATCCGAAATTCATTATGCTCACAGCTCACAATAGTTTCTTCTTGGGCCCACCAGTCAGTATGCAGCGACCCATGTGTCGGGCTTTAATTGTGGCCCAATGCGCGCTCTGCGAGATCGGATCTCATCCAGCGGAGAAGCAGTTTCGGGTTGACCCAATTACAGAGACAGAGAAGCGGGAGGTAGATGGGGGAAGAAGGGCTTGAAATTGATCTTGCTAATGTTTACGGCGGGATCCCAATTGCCTAGCTCTGTTGATTTCTGGGTTTTTCCCGTCTTGTGGGTCGGTGAGGGTGATTTGGGTCGGCAGCGGCAGCAGCAGCAGCGGCGTCGGTCGTGGTTGAATTGGGAGTTTGTGAATTGAATTCATTGCTATGGCTTATAGAAGGAAACAAGGAGCGGCAAGGCCTTCGATTTTCCAAGAGGAATTTGGGAACCCTCAGTTTCGGTCTCCTCTGCCAGATGAGAGCTCTTCATTGTCCTCTGCCTCCTCGCTGGCTGCCAAAGCCATCAGAGCCTCGTCCGCCTATCGCGATTCCTCTCTCTCCTCCGCTTACGGCCATTCCTCTCTCTCCTCCTCTTACGGTCATTCCTCTCTCTCCCCCTCTGGAGATCCCAACCTTGCGAGATCTTCTCCTTCTGTCCCAAAGGTACTCTCTCTCTCTCTCTCTCTCTCGTCCCTTTCCCTAGCCCAATAATGATATCTCGCCAAACACTATGCACGACTGCAATTCCTGTGCATTTCCTCCCATGTGAATTGAATAAATTGCCAAGCACTAGCTATGTTAATGAATCCGCCCCCCACCCCCCCCCCCAACAAAAAAAAACAGCCTATGAAGCAAAAAGCATTCATTTCTCATAACTAATTTTCTTCATAAGATGTCCAGACACATGGCTGAAGCAGGAAAGGCATTCACTTTTTTATGAAAATATCGGCTTCTAATTTACTTATGTTATTTTCTCAGTTGTATTTTTCTTCCTCTGTTAGTTTTATGAACAACTAGATCTTACTATATGTTAACTAATTATTTAAAGTATCGTAAATGATTGCGACTTCTGAGGACTCTAGTTCACATCATCCTGTGGTTCTATATCACCGGCACTGAAGTGCTGAGAATTTTCAGTTGTGCAAGACACTTGGCATTGGTCCAATTCGATATAGTTTGATGGTATAAAATTTGCATATGACTTGTGGTACTTGATTTGGTTTGGCCTTTCTAACTTGAAACTGATGCTAGGTCCCACCTTTTTTTTGAATAAGTAATGTTGTGAATTATTCATACCATGCATGAAGTTCTTTTAATGATCAATTTCTGTGTATTTAGTCTTATAAAAGAAACTAAAAGTTTATTTTGCTTAACTGATCAGTGTGGTGTATTTGATTGTAGGATTCAACCAATTATGAGTATACATCAATGAAAAATTTGAGTGAACCAAAACAAGGATTTTGGGGAGCTCTGGCAAGAAAAGCTAAAGCCATTATTGAAGATGATAATGCAGCCCAACAGTTTGAAACACCTGAAAGAACAAGTTCGCAGATGTCTAATGCTGCAACTAGGGGTCAGGTGAGAAAGGAGAACCATGTTTCAAGATTGTATTTGAATGATAAGAATCCAGGATAAAAGTCAGTTCAACTCAACAGAACCTTATTTTTTTTTATTTTCTTTCCACCTACTTGGTGGTGGCTATAAAAATCACGTTTCACCTTTTTTCTTGATCAAGGGTTTATGGCCTTGGAGCAATGGTAAGTTTGTTCCATTGCTACCCGGAGGTCATAATCTCATAGATTCTAATTCGTGAAAACAGCTCTCTGCAAGCAGGGGTAAGTTTGTCTACATCTAACCCTCCCTTGATCCACAATACGGGAGTCTCATGCACTGAGTTGCCCTTTTTAAGGGTATGTCCTTTGTCTTTCTTTATTACCTCGAGAAAATGTAAGTTTTGGTCACCCTTGTACCCTGCCATTACCCTCCATTTGTAGCAACTTTTTTCCTAACTGGGACATCCATGAATCTTTTTTGTGCGTGACTACGTTACACCCAACTGTCTTTATTGACTTTGATGACACTGAATGTTGTAGTTTAAAATAACTCAAGTAATTGACCCCTAATCTCATTCTTGACAATTTTTAGTGATTGACCAATTGTTGAAGCCTTGGTTGTCATTTATGTTGTACTTTTAATTGTGCTCGACCTCATGATCTAATTCTTTTGTCCACATGTTTCCTGCAGTATTATGACCCATATCAGTCGCCTCAAAGCTATGGAAAGACGGAGAATCCTGCATTACAGAAGGGGCTAGGTGCAATTACATCTTCCCTTAGTTATATTGGTGGTACCATTGGTAATGCCTTTGAGGTAATTGTCAACATAAAGTGGTTTTTCTTTGAGAACACTAGGATGTGCTTGGTTCAAGGATGTTGGGTTGGAAATGGTGTTCAGCCTTTTAATTTTTGTATGGGGGTGTGGCAAGTAGAATTTAATTTGATTTTCCATCAGACCTAATGTTGATTATTAGCTTTTATTTTATTTATTTATTTATTTTTTTTTTGGGGGGGGGGGGAGTGGTGGTGGATGATGTGGAAATCACAAGTGAATTGGCATTACTAGCAAAATCTGCTTTATTAGTATGAAAACTATAATAAAAGAGAAAACAATTAAAGTCAGCACTTTGAACACCTAAACAAAGCTACTGTTGTCAGTTTAACTACCACTGCTACTGTCACAGTGAATATCTAATTGCCATTGCAAACACTCTTCCTCTGTATACAAACACAACATGTGTTGTCACTACCTCCAACTCCAAAGCAACCACCTCAATGAACCACCATCACTGGCACCACTACCCCTATCCCTACCAGGCTGCCACCATCATACTGCTGCTAGATCACCAATATCACTGTCATTTTCGACAGACTTGACACTCAGTCCATCTATCACACCCAATGCTTGCACCAATGTTTCCTGTAACTTATTTCAGGAGGGACGTAATATTGTGGAGAACCGGACTGCTGGCAAGCTACAAATAAGGAAAAAAGGGAGCAGTTTTGAGAAGCAGAATCCTACGCCAAATGTTGGTGGCCAACGGCAACAACCCCTATTTCAGACCCAAGTGGAACCCCAGATGCAGACTGATCTGGAAACCCAACTGAAGGCATCTCGCGACGTAAGGTGCCAACTTTGTATCACTGGTTTACGTCATGAAGTATCTCAGATGCGTGGGTTTACTTCTCTTTTAAAAATTTCTGTTAGCATTAAAACTGAATCCACCACCTTTGTCCTTTGGCATAAATATTAATAACCTTAATTTGCTTGATATTTTCTCGCATGTTTCTTGTTTGTGCTTTCATTGCGCATCAAATTCCTTGCAATTGGTGTGCACATTATATCAAACCAGCAGCACGCCAGTATAAACATGAAAGG
Source organism: Vitellaria paradoxa (assembly GCA_019916065.1). Classification (NCBI taxonomy): domain Eukaryota; kingdom Viridiplantae; phylum Streptophyta; class Magnoliopsida; order Ericales; family Sapotaceae; genus Vitellaria; species Vitellaria paradoxa. The sequence goes on along the minus strand of CM034244.1, from coordinate 8,823,735 downwards.
CTAAAACCCAACCTGCTGCTTTTCTGAGATCAATCATATTTGTCTTTGATGGACCCCTTCCCATCTTGTGGGTTCTTAAAATTATATCTTCCATCCAATGTTACACAGGTATGGAATGAATGCATGAGTTTGTGGCTTGCTCTCTGAGGTGGCTGCAAGTATTCACCTCTTTTTGCTTACCCAAACATTTTGATGCGTTGTCTGTCATGCTTCCTGAAGGATTCCAATTTGGTCTGATTGATTATGTTGCCTTGTTATCATATCAATTTGTGTTTTGCAGAACATGTTAAATGGCTCTTCAACTTCTTGCTCTCATTTGTTTATTGTTATTAGTATTTGTGTTGCTACTGTCATTTATGGGCTAAAATTGAGATCAGGAGTTGCATTTCAATCTGTACAATTTACAATCTCTTCCTTCTCTCTCTCTCTCTCCCCAAAGCCTATTGTGAACTATGGATTCCACTAGCAACCCCTTGATTCTTCTTTAACATCCTCAGCTTCTAATCATTGATAGTAACACTGTGGAGATGGAAAATGGTTTGGGAACCATTTTGAGAATTTATTTGCTCAAATATCAAGTAATATTTATATTTACTTTGTGTCAATGAGATGTATGATATGCCTTCCGGTTTACATCCCAGGTTGCCATGGCAATGGCTGCCAAAGCAAAGCTTCTTCTGCGTGAGCTAAAGACTGTCAAAGCAGACTTAGCTTTTGCAAAGGAGCGTTGTGCACAGCTGGAAGAAGAAAATAGAATCCTCAGAGAGAGTCTTGAAAAGGGAGATAATCCAGAAGATGATGATTTGGTATGCATTTTCTTTTTCTTCTAGAGCCCCTCCCCATCCTTTTTCTTATACTCAGCAAGTTATTAGTGAAATTCACACTTTATTTTCATATTACTTGTTCGAATTTCCTGCATTCAATTTAAAGGTCATATTCTATTCGACACATTGATTTTAATGGTATGAAATTTGATGTTCGAAATTCAAATTATTTTCTGGCAAAGGATTTTAGCATTTTCTCGATTAAGCTTCCCTGTTTTAGACCAAAATTTGCAGCATGTGTTTCGTCTATCAAGAGAGAAGTCCTGCTTGAAGCAAATTAACCTTCCTAGAATACTCTGATTTTCTGATGGTCTTGTTTGCATATCAGATACGGCTTCAACTCGAATCTCTGCTGGCAGAGAAAGCTCGACTAGCACAGGAAAACTCAGTTTTTGCCCGGGAGAACCGCTTCCTAAGGGAGATTGTTGAATACCACCAGCTAACCATGCAGGATGTCGTATACCTGGACGAGGGCAATGAAGAGGTTACTGAAGTTTATCCCATAAAGGTTGTTGCTCCATCGAGCAATATGCATTCCATTGACACAACACAAACTGAGATTTCCCGGACCGGAAGCCTTCAAATGATCCAGGATATCCATCCTCCAGCTCCTGAGATTTCTCGGACAAGAAGTCTTCAACTGATCCATGACGTCTCTCCTCTCCCTACACCATCAAAAGAACCAGCAGACATCTCCCCTAGTGTTGCCCCTTCTTGAGCTCTTTTGTTGACAACAGAGAGGGGGAAGATACAGAAAGATGCTCAAATTGTGCATGAAGGTATTGCTGGCCCCTCTTTCCCACCTTTCAAACAGTGGATCAAATTTGTATCCATGTCAAATTTGTTGTCACTCTCTGTTTGCTTGGCCAGAGCATAATTGTTCTCTCTCTCTCTATCTATCTATCTAAAAAAGAAAAAAAAAAAAAAATTCTTTGGTTGTATAATTTTGAGCCTTTTGATTTGTGTGCGGGTGTAAAAAATAATGTGCTACTGTATATTTATGAAAGCTTATTTTGTGCCGGCTATTACAGTTTAAAACAATGCACTGTTGCCAAAAGAGATATCATTGAAAAGTTTGTCTAAGCTAACTTGTGTACATTTCGATTAATATTTGAAACTCTGAAGTTAACGACTAGGTAAATCTTTCAGTGGCTTGGAGACTCAACTTAGTGATCTTAGGAAAGTAAATTCAAGATTTTATCAGTTAAATTAAGCTTTTTTTTTGCAGGCAAGTTTGTGTACTCTAATTTACAGGTTAATTCTCACAATTCATTTGATGGGACTTTATTGCCTGCTGGTGAGAATTGGACAGCTACTGCTCTTAGCATTCCTTTCTTCCCCCCCCCCCCAAAAAAAACAAAAAAAAAATGGGGGCTTCTGATTTCTAATATTTTAAAATGAAGTAAATTATGGTTCAGCTTATTATTTTGTAATGGTAAGTTTTTGCTCACCGTCTTAATATTTCTAATGTCAAATTAAAGCAATGGATGTTAAAAGTTATTACTAGCGGTAGGTTAAGGATGCGTTTGGCGGGAGGGAAAGGAGATTTTGTTAATACTTAAAATTAATTTTTTAAATTATAATTTTTTATTAATATAAATTTAAATATTTTTGAAAAACAAAAATAATAAAAAGCTATAAACTGGTAACTAAAAATAAAAATAAAGAAAGATATAGGAATTTGCCTCATCAAACCAGTCATGTATAAGCGAATTTTATTTTGTAAAAAAAATCTCATTTTTTTATGTGGACTCATCTTTAGAATTTATTTTTTTGTATTTTTTTATGTGTTTAGTTAATATGCCTAGAAATTATTAAAATAAAAAATTTCTACTTTATTATGCATACCAATTTAACCTTTAAAGGAAAAATAAGTGAATTTTATTTTATTTTTTTGTAAAAATACCGCATTTTTTAATGGAGTAGATTGATAAAAAAATATGCAGGACAAATTAGAAATCTTTTTATTTTGACAACTTTAAGGATATTAATTCACAAAAATTACAAAAAAAATATATATATTTCTAAATATGAGAGTTCAACATAAAAAATGAGGTATTTTTTATAAAAAAAAAAAAATCACTTGCACGCAATTTGTTAGTGAGAGACAAATTCATTATATCTTTCTTTACGTTTAATTACTGGTCTATTATTTGCTTAATATTTTTATTTTTTCAAAAAATACTCAAATTTATATTAATAAAAAATCATGATTTGCAAAAATAATTTTAAGTTAATAAAATATAGTATGAGAGCAAAGGGATCAATGAGAGAAGTTGGGAAAAATAATCCAAAAAAACTGAGTTTAAATAGAAGACGTTAAAATTCTTTCAAAAAACAGAAAAAAAAGAATTTAACAGTTCAAATTTTACAATTAACAATAAACCGATGCAGACTACACCGGTCCTACGGTAGAACCCTGTAAACCCAATTCGGTTGCACAAGGTGAGCATGATTTAATAAATAGTTGTGGGGGTGGTCGGGGTTCTTAATGGCTCGTGCCGTGAACCACACACTGTTGTCTCCGGCCCAACATGCATTGCCATAAGCTTTTTAAGCACACCCCGAAGGAATCCTATGCCAGCTGCATCTTTCACCATTGTTAATATATAAATTTTTCCAATGACAAACCCCCCCCCCCCCCCCAAAAAAAAATCATTATTATTATTGATAAAGGAGATTTCTGAGTTTTATCAAAATAACTGAAATACCTCTCAAGGGAACGAGCTGACCTTCTGAACTCTGGAGGTCGGACCAACTTAGACCAAGCTCCATAGTCTGATCTATTAGGCTCCAAGCTAATTGTAAGCACGTGCATGAGATTTTTAATGATCACAATCTCGAATTCTGTGCTATAGTTGTTGATTTGGAACCATCAAAATAGGAAAAAAGTTCCAGGATCAATGTAGATTTTGCACTTTCCTTACTGAATGGGAAAATCACGATAAATTAGGCGAATTTCTAATTTATCTCTATCTTTTAATCTGCAAAGTGTCCCTATAAAAAGGAGAAGAAACTACTATCATAAGTAAGTTATTTTTTACCTTATTGTTACTCAAAATTTTCTTGACTTTTTATTGACTTGATCGCTGGAGAGTTATTGGTCGGCATCACATTGGTGTTTCCGGCAAATATATTTTATTATTTTCAGCGGATCAAGATCTCGAAAAACTAGATCGAGAACCACAAAATTTCAACATTGTCGAAGTGCTTAGTCCCAAATTTAAGGAATATATAGATCTCTGGGGTCTGGATTTTGCCTATTATGTTGTTTGTTTGGCATGGAAAGTAGTTGAATAATATTAGTAATACAATTGATCATGAGTTTGTGGCACTAATTAAGGAAATTCATTATTTGTTATTTTTGTTTGTTTGTTTGTTTGTTGGGAAAGAGTTTTCGGACGAGAGGGGCAATGAGGTGGTGGGTGATTCTTGTGAATAAATAAATAAATATGTTACGGGAGAGAAATAAAAAGAAATTTATAAGGAATAAATTAGCATTTATTTACTATGAATCATTTAAAATTAATTATAAATGATTTCAGTATTACATGTTATTTTTATATTAATTAATTAATTATTTATTTTTTTAGCAGACTTTTTTTAAAACTCTAAACGTTACATAATGAATTGTTCTAATAAACCATGATGTAATATTGTTTAGTTGTGGTCACTCTCAAGCAAATATACATATTCACATGCAAAGCTCTTGTGTCCTTTCATTACATTAATTATTGCAAAAGAAAGGTCGTACCAAAAAAAGGGAGAACTAATTACAAAAAAAAGAAAAAAGATAAATAAATACAGAGAGAACTTCACACAAATTGTTACCAAAACCCTTGACGCATTGTTACCCTATTCTCATTTATGGCAAAGCCTTTGCAATCATTTTTACTTAAAAAATAAAAAATAAAAACTGGCTCACCATTTTGACTATAAAATATTTTAGGTATTATTATTATTATTATTATTATTATTATTATTATTATTATTATTATTATTATTACTCATAAGAGCCAGTTTGGTAAGCTAACATCTCTTTTACTATTTTTTTTCTTATATAAATTTTTTCTAAAACTTAATTTAGTTTTATTTTTAATAATTTTTAGAGATGTTAATTATATTTTAAAAATTTATAAAAATTAATTAAAAATTAAGAAAATTCATTTATAAGTGAAAAGATAGACTCTAAACTGTTAAAATATAAAAATGTAAGAAGTTATAAAATTTATTTAAAAAAAATAAAAATGTACTTTCAGTAACTTATCTTTGCATGAAAAAGGCGACATTACTGCACAATTTTAATTGTTAATAGTGACGTGAATTTCACAGAAATTAAGGGACAGGATTGGGGTTTTATAATTCACGTGCTTCGATGACCAATGAATGTGTGTTTAGAGCGCCGTTTGGTGCCATTAATTTTTATAAAAAATATATATATATATATAATTTTACACAACAAATTAATACGCGATATTTTAATGGTCACTAAAAATGATGCGTGAAACCATTGGTGCCATTCTTTTAACATTTTTTAAGGCTCTGATTGAAAATATTTATCTTCTAAAATTGATTTAATTTTAAAATAAAGAATTACTTTGATAAGTGATATTTTATGTTTAAAACATATGTTTTAAATTTAAAAATTGAGTTGAATTGATTTATGAGAAATATTAAATTTGGTCATGTTAATAGAAAATAAAAAATATGATAGATAATATATAAGAGGATAAATTTGTCCACTTACTTAGACAGTTTAAGAAAAAAATAAATTTCCATCAGATTCTATTGTTTTGGATTAAATTTCAAACAATATAAAAATTCTGAAATGTAGATTATGAAATAAAATGAAATCTAATTCATAAAATTTTATTTTACTTACACATGCCTATTTCAACCTATCAATATATGTTTAGATATTGATGCACATGCGCGAGGTGTGTAAATATTTTTTTTTTGTCTTAATAGTCAAGTAATAAGTAATAGGTAGATAAGGTTTAAATAAATAATACATAACTAAAGAGTATTAAAATAAAATAAAAAGTTATAGAATTAGTAAGTAATTAAAGAATATTTCAAATTGATAAAAATATAAAGAGGTAAAATTACATAATTATATGTGATAGTTGTGAAAAAATTATTTTTTAATACCATTAAATTATAAATAGTTATGGAAAGTTAAAAGATACTGTAGTAAAAAAAAAATCACCAAAACATTGGCGTTGGCCCTGTAGTAGTACAGAGGATCGGAACTTCATACCCGGGTTTGGAGCGTGGATATTCACTTTGCAAATGTGTTAGATGTTCCCGTCAGATGTCAATCTAAAATCTCACGCAAATGCTCCTTCTTTGCCTTCTCTTTCTTTCTCTGTACATGCATATATATATATATATATATAGCACATCTGTAAAATACGCTTTACAGGTGTATATGTACCCCACACTTATTTAAGCATACCATCAACAGTGAATTGTAAATTTACTTTTCCCAGTTTTTATTTTCTTCATTTGCTAGACTCTTTTAAATTATTTTCCTTTCCTCTTCAAGTATTCAGAATTTTTTTTTTTAATTTTTTTTTTCTTTATGTATAGAAGCCATGTCCAGTTCATCCACCCCAGATGTCGATAGGTAATACTTTTTACTTATATATATTCATCGAAGAACAATTCTAATACCTGGGGCAACTTTGTACCAACTACTGATACTTTTGATTTTGATTTGGGTTTATTTGTTTGTGGGTACTTTTGATTTCTTGTAGTCAGTACCTAGCAGAGCTGTTAGCGGAGCGCCAAAAGCTTGAACATTTGGTGCAAGTTGTTCCCATCACCATATGCAGCCGTCTGTTGAATCAAGGTTGATTACCAGCTTGGACTTTGGATCTATCCTTTCTATGTTTCAATGGACGTATGTATGTTTGTTTGTTTTTCTTAATTAATTTTTTTTTCCCTGTTCGAACTTGTTTGATCTTTCTATTATAGGATATTTGGTTTCGTTTCATTGTCGATTCCATGCTTGTATCTTATGCACTCCTTTGCTATACGATTATAATTATATTGAGAAAATATATCCTTCAGAATTTACTTCGATGATTTTAAATGTTGACAGAGATATCAAAGGTTTCTCGCATGTCATCCAACCGTCTCTTTAGTGAATATGACAGACCGCAGCGAGGAAACCATAGTCCAATGGCCTATTCAGACATAATGCCAAAGGTTGGAGCAACAGGTTTCGGTGGCTGGAGTGGCCACAGACATGAGGTAAGTAAATTAAGAAGAGCCGTCATCTCAAGATTCTCAACTATTTCAAGTCACTTGGATGAATTCTTCTTTGTTCATCGGATCTGTCTTTGAAGTAATTAGTCACTATCCAATCACATTCGTTCTTGATATCCATTTCACCTTCGTATGTCTCTCTTTCTGAATGATCGCTTGCATCAACTACTACATGATTATTTTGGGTCCTTTGGTTCCGATAATACTTTCTTATGAAGATGCAATGTTGAACTTAGCCAGTTGTGGGAATTTCACCGGCACTCAATCCCAATTCATGCTGATCACCCTGGTTGTGGTATATAAATCCGATCCTCAACTTTGACTCAACCACTCATTTTTGCCCCCTGTTTGTTGCTGTAGCCATTTGGAGTTGGTGAGAAAGAAAGCTCAGTGGTTGAGTAATAGTCCTGATAATCAGGCAAAGTAGTAGACGGGTAGAGAAATTAGCTTAGACACGCTTTTAAATCAGGTAGTAAGAAACTTTTGGTTCTTTATGTAACTGAGATTTGGTGGGCCACAAGGGATGGCAATGGACTGGCAAGCGGCTGCAGGGAGTCCGAATGCCTATATGGTGAGGAGGGTTTTGCACAGGGAGGTGGGCGAAGAAGACCCCCTTGGGAGGGCCCGAGCCATTAGTGAGATACCACTTTGGAAAAGCTAGAATTCTAACCTTGTGCAGGATCTACAGTGAACAGCTATCCAAATGTAAGCTATGCGACTTCAATCTCTTAGTAGCATGTTTCTGCGGTTTATGATTCTTGAAAATTTCTTTCAAAATCAGAATGTTCATAAGACTGATTTCATTTCTTTTGAACTTCAGTTCAATTTTGTTGGGCGGCTTCTAGGCCCTCGGGGCAATTTCCTAAAGCGTGTGGAGGCTTCAACAGGTTGCAGAGTGTTCATTAGAGGAAAAGGTTCGATAAAAGACCATAACAAGGTTCCGAGTGTTTCCAAGTCATAGAAGTTAGTTTATAACACAAAACTTTTAAGCTTTGTAATCTCGAATTAGGAAATTTGAAACGTAAAATGTGAGGATGGTTTCTAGTAAACATTCATTTTTCTTATTTTATTTTCATTTATGCATTGAAGTACTTGTATATAATTTTTGAAATTCTTACTTAATTACTGTGTGAAGGAGGAGAGTCTAAGGGGAAGGCCTGGTTATGAGCACCTGAATGATCCACTTCACATTTTGATCGAGGCAGAATTACCCGTCAATATTATCGAGACGCGATTGAGAGAGGCACAAGAAATTATCGAAGAAGTGCTCAAACCTGTGGTACTGACTTCCATCCCTTTGTCCAATGTTACTCAGTACTCTCCATGCACATTTTAGTTTCTCTCCTCCTACACTTATGTTCTCCCACGTGTTTGCGCATTAACAATTAGCATAGAAAGATATACTCATTTCCCTTTTTTTTTTTTTTTTTAATCACAAGAAGAGTCACAAGATCTCTACAAAAGGCAGCAGCTAAGAGAACTCGCAATGCTAAATTCCAACCTCAGAGAAAAGAGCCGTCGGCCAAGTGGAAGTGCCTCTCCTTTTGGTTCCAGTGGGATGAAGCGCGCCAAAACTGGTCGGTAGGAATTTCTAAATATCTACCTCAATGCTTACTCGGAGAGGCCTCATTGCTGCGTACTGACGCCATTTTTATACCTCTTGGTAAGTCTTGATACTGATTCTTTGTAGCTTCAACAAACTTGTCCAGGAGTGTTAAAAGGCAGGTGGTGCCTTGTACAGAAAAAAGGAAGGAAGGAAGACGGGAAGAAAGAGAGAACTGCTGCTTATTTAGCTTTCGTAGACTGTTGTGTAGTAGTTGCTTGCTGTTTTGAGCATAGAACAATTGTTTCATTTGTATGACATTTAACCCTCACCAATTAGTGGGATGCTGGAAAATTGTTGGGCAGCTACATTTTTAAGGTGATTGGTGTTTTTTGGGATTAATAATTTGAGTATATGATTAAGATTTCTCTTTAATCAACTGTTCTAGGGTAGTTGGACAGAGCTCTTATCTTCCTATCAGGAGTCGACTCCAAGGTTCAACAAGCCTTAGAGGTACCCACACAAGTTGTGAGCCTTAGACTTAACCGGTTCGTGTGGTTTGTGAGATATTGCGCGAGTCCCCGGTTTACTCATCGATTACGCAGTTCGTTGAGAGCTGCAACAAATCAATAGGGTTCTGAGTCACAAAAAAAAAAAATATATATATATATATATATATATTTCTGTTCTCACAGCAGCTTGATATATATATATATTTTTAATGATATATGGGATAGAAAGTCAGTTCCTTGAATTTAGCTTTCTCAAAATAAATTTAAAATTACATATACTTTAAAACTCAACTTATTAATTAGTTCTACTTGGTTGTATTATTTATATATTAATAAGTACTCTTTAAAACTATTGCATTCCACGATAATATTTTAAATTTATATGTTTTATCTTTAGTCGGTAGTTATACATACAAAATATTTTTATGTTAGTACTTACATTAGAAATATATCTAAAATATAAAAATATAGTATATTAATTATAATAAGAGGATTTTTTGGGATTGTAACTTATAATAATTTAATTTATTTCTTGTTATTTACGAAAAATTATTTTGGTAATAATGAATTTTTTTGGGATAAATTATACCTAGACTCCTTAGTCATTACATTAATTATGCTTAGTCTCCTTGAAAATTTCAACCTTACACTTAGATCTCTTATTTCTAAATGTTTGTAACATTTAAATCTATTCGTTAATTTGCTCCGTTAACTAATTAGATTTCCATTGTAAAATTACAAAAATGTTCCAAGACCTATCGTCTCAACTGAGGTTTGTGATTAAAAAAAAAAAGTAAATAAAATTTAATTACCATGAGATGACTATTGGAACTTAGATTTTTTTATTATTTATTTTTTCTTTTTTGAGAAATAAGACGAACTTAAGTAATTTTATTTTGTACCATGAATTTTTTATTTTTCCCTTAGTAAAACCACCATAACTATGCGTACTATGTATAACATCAAAAAACTAACAATTCCAATTTTACACTAAGGCTCTGTAAGGTAACTTTTATTTTTTGCTGTTTTTTTTATATTTTTTTAAATTTTATAAATTCGTAACAAAAATATATTTATGAAATCTATTTATATTTTTTTATTTAAAAAAAATTAAACAGAAAAATATAAACAAATTTTTTTTTCTATTACAAACATTTTATCAACTTTAAAATTTTACCTTTTTTGTTACATCATATTAAAATAAATTATTTTATCCACATATTTTATTAAAATAAATTATACCCTCCATCCCCCAGGAGTACCATCTAAAAAAGGAACCTTTCCTCTAATATATATTATCAAATTATTTTTAGTAAATAAAAAAACTAAATTAATTAATTTTAATTTAATAATTTAACTCAATTTAATAATTCATTATTATTAAATTATTTGAAATAAATACCATAATTAATTTAATTTAATTTGATAATTAATTTGATTTATATAAAGTAATTAATTTTCAATAAATAATTAAATTAGATTAATTATTAAATTAAATATATATTATTAAATTATTTTTAATAAATAATAAAACTAAATTAATTAATTTAAATTAATTTTTATAAGTTTCTACTAAATGCCTAACTTTTTCAAAAATAATATATGATAATACCATCACAAAAGTAACAAAAAATTAAAAGTTTTTTGATTTACCAAACGAGCTCTTAACTTTTTAACTATAAAAAAGTTTTGTATATATTTATACCAGTAGTTTGCATTACAATGTGTGTAATTTTTGTTGAATTTTTTATTTTAAATAAAATAAAAATTATAAATAAGAAATTCATTTTGTGTAATTTAATTAGGAGCATAAAAATAAAATAATTTAGAAGTTAAAATTTTAAAATTTATAAAATGACTTAATTAAGGGTAGTTTCTAGAAATTATACTAATAAAAAAAATTATCAATAAAGAGTTATTTACGGAAAGCTTTAAATACTACCAAACTCAATCTTTACTCTTCTCTTGGTTTAATTTCGTTCATCTTTTTACAAACAAACGAAATATATACTAACATATAAAAAGAAATTTCATTTTGATGCCTCTAGGAATAAACAAAACTTAAAAAATTTAGGAAAAATTATTATCACACACCATAAATTAAATATAAAAAAACCAGAGTTTGAAAAGAGTTCCAATTAATTATCGATTGAGTTTCGGAAGTAAGAAAATTATTATTATTAATTTTTTTTTAACTAACTACTATTAACTACTAAAAATTTAATTTTTTTTTTTTTTTTTGGTGTTTGAGAAGAAAAAAAAATAATTTCTAGTAAGTAGTTTTTCAATTTTTTTGTTAATTTAATAATTTTACTCTTTATAATTAAAATCAAAACCTAATACACTCAAAAAATTATTTAGGTTTCAATAGTCAAAGAGACGCAGCAGCTCCATACAAGGAAATGCATCAGGACATTTTTGTCATTTTACAATAAAAGTCCAACCAACTAACAGAGTAAATCAACAAATATAGTTTTAACTAATATAGTTTTAACTGTTATAAACATTTAGGAATAAGAGATTTAAATGTAATGATCAAATGATTGATGTAATGCCTACAATTAGCCTAATGTTCGAAAGGTTTAAGTATAATTTACCTATTTTTTTATTATAACACAAGGTTACAAATATAAAGTTATTCACAAATATTTAACTTGAGCTTGACGTGATCCTGGGCTCAGCATTCAAGAGAGTCGGGTCGAACTTACGGCCCATTGACGGAGCACCAATACCATTTATCAGAGGCCCAGAGATCGGAAAGAACATAGTCCATCATTTTAAAGCTTGTATCTGGACTTTATCTTGAAAGTAATGAATAGCCTTATCTTTCGTCTCACCGAATACATCGATCGCGCGCGTGGAGTGAAATATATATATATATATATATAGAGCGAGAGAGAGAGAGAGAGAGAGAGAGAGAGAGAGAGAGAGAGAGAGAGAGGCAGGAGAAGGTATGATGGGAAAGAAACCGGCGAGAATGAAGGCGGTGGTGTACGAGCCGTCGCCCTTTCAGCAGAAGGTGACGCCTGGGAGGATCTCCCCGTAAAGATCCACAACAAAGTCTCCGAGAACAGGATCAGCGCCACCCTCCTCCTTGCTCGTATCGTCCGCACATACACATTTGAATTTTTTATTGGATCTTTACTTACAACAAAAAATGCCTATTAAGTAAGGTAAAGTATCCTCATAATAACCTATTACCAAACTATAATTAAGCCATGTAAGACCGTAACAAATGGTACGTTGTCCCGACAATGAATGAAAGGGATAGGTCCAATTAACAAATATATATATACATAGAGGAATCCAGGGATAATCTTCAGAGGATAGAAAGATGGTAACAAAACCCAAATAATAAAAAAATGACACGTTCCATTGCGTAGGTGGCACTAATCTCTGCACAAATCCGATAATAAGTACCCCATGACAAAGTAGCGAAGTCTAGAACAAATAACACAAACACTAAATTCCGAGATCACATCTACCATATGCTAAGCATTCTACAAGTCAACCAAAATAATAAAAAATTATCATCTCTCAAATATCAGGTTCCAGCGCATAGGAGGCACTAATCCGTGCTCAAATCTGATAAAAAAACTCCATCATAATAACGTAGCGAAGTCCAGAACAAACGACACAGACACAAAATCCCAGGGTCACGTAAACCATCTGGCTAAGCATCAAAATTTCTAGATATCATGTGCTAAGGGTTTGCCTGATGCCCAGGCAATTTATTAGTCGTCCGAAATTTCTAAGCAGTTCCAGGTAAAAATGCTCTTCCAGGTTGACGACCTGCCAAGGGTCCATGGCACCCTAGAAGCTAAAAGAATCAAAAGGGTCAAAAATGAGTTCTCTTGCATGTTATCTAACTATTGCAAGTAAATACCAGATCTCATCAACAAAAGTAGCAGGTACATGCTGCTGGTGGTGTTACACCAGCAGCCAAACAATGATATTAACCAAGAGAAAAGAATGAAAACTAACGTCATGACTAACCTTGGCATTGACCCCATCTGGCATAACGCGGTTTTCAGCTTTCCACTTCATATAGTCGGTACGGCTAAACTTGGTAAATCCCCTGCCATCTCACAAAAGTTCTTAGTTACCACAAAATCAAACAAGTCATCCGAACAAAAGGAAACGAAGGTATAACTGCCAATTTCTCTTTCTTTGTTTTGGGGTGTTCAAAAAAATTACGCAAACATATGTTTACAGCAATCTCTGGTTACAAACAAATGGACTAAATTTTCAAAGCCTGCTACATTTTATTTTACTCAACTACCAATTTTTGTGATGAGGAACATCCCAAGGTAGGGTCACATTGGACCCATGGGCTGGAAGACACTCCTATTGAACAACAGGAGTTCTCAACTACAGTTTGCATTGTCATTTTGTGGGACAATGTAAACATCCTTTTCTTTACAAAATTGGAACGCCCAAGAGAATAATAAATTAAAATAATACAATGAGAAAATAAAGAGATGTTGGGGGAAGAAAATAAAATTGAGTCCATCTTATGACGCTCATTTGGAGGGTTTGGGATTTCCTACCACAGGGCGTATGCCCTAATGTATGAATTATGTAACTAGCAGAGAAAGAAAATGTTTTGACAAACCACTTCCTGCTGACAATGATCTTTTGACGACCAGGGAACTTGAACTTAGCACGGCGCAAGGCTTCCTGGGCATGGTGACTGTTTGAATCTTTGCAGCGGACAGATAGGAGGACTTGACCAATGGCCACACGTGCACATGTTCCTTGAGGCTTTCCAAAAGCTCCACGCATGCCAGTCTGGAGCCTATCAGCTCCAGCACAAGAAAGCATCTTATTGATGCGCAGAACATGGAATGGATGCACCCTAACTCTCAAGTGAAATGCATCCTTTCCAGCATACTTTGCCATGTATTTGTTGCAGGCAATACGTGCAGCTTCCAATGCCTCACTGGAGACATTCTCCTTCTCCCAACTGACCAAATGCACACAGAAGGGGAACTCATCGACTCCCTTTTTCTTCATTCCAACATCATAAATCCGAATCTTTGGGTCGGGCACACCACGGCAGTACCTTGATTTTGGGTAAGGCTTGTTTTTGATCTGACGATAACACCTTGCAGGTCCTACGATAGCAGAAATAATACAATAGATTGCCTATTAACATAGGACAATTCAAGGTGAAACTGAAGCATCAGGAACAAAAATCATCTTGACAAAAGTTTAGAGCTTCACATATATCATAAATTCAAAATTATCAATGTGCTAACAATCTGAAAAGAAGCTCAGCAGAACAAAGTAATGCTCACATAATAGGCAAGCAATTGATCACCAACAGTCAGTAATTGAATTCTCAAACACATGAATATGTTTGTGTAGTCAAAAAGAAGTAAAATAAACCAAGATAATAACACACCCAGCTAAATCAATCCTGATGTGATGCTACTGAAAAAATAAATTCAGAAATGACAAACAGGAAATACATGGAAAATCCAAACAAATATCTCAAAAGCTTAGGCATACCCAGCTAAGCTTTTACCCAACAATATTCCCACAGTTGAAGTAAGCTTATTCGCAACAATCAAAGTATCATCATGGGCCAAAATATGCAAAATTCTAATACATAAATAATAGTAACATACAGGCTAGCTCCCCAATCCATGGTTCAGAGTCGCGGTTGCAAGTGTCATATCGACTTCAGAATTTTTGATGCAATCGTGGTGTCGTGTCACGGTATCGGGCAATACGTAACATTTTGATTTTTTAATTTAAAAAAATTAAAAAATATAAAAAAATTCTAATTAATAAAATAGATTTATTACATGACAAAAATATGGTAACTATGTTATTAAATGATATTTTATTTAATTTCAGGCCTAACATATTAGTAACAATAATTAATAATTCATATTTTATTTAATATAAATTTAAAAAATTATTACAAAACTATTTAGTAATAAATATTACAAAACTATATTTTAATAATTAATTTTATGAAAAAAATCCTTAAATCTACAGAAATTATTGAAAAAAAGCTAAGAGTGTTTAATACCGCACTTTTTTTTAATTTGTTCAATCCAACAATAGTAAGGGTTTTTTTAATATATATTAATTCAAATAAATATATAGCTGGAATTGGCAAGAATTATTGGAAATTACAAAATTATTGAAAATAACATTATTGAAAATAGGAAAAATTATCGGAAAGTACAAAATTATTGAAAATAAAATATTTATTAAGGTTTTAGATCAGTGTTAAAAAAATTAGAAAAACAAAAGAAAAAGAAAAACACCCAAGGCATGCGAAAGGTTCAAAGAAGCCAAAGGGTTTCTCGAACCTAAAAGTGAACGTGATGGCTATGTTCAGGCAGAGGAGAGGCTGCGACAGCAAACTGCAACGGCAAAGGCAAGGCCGTGGTGGCGAAGGCAAGGTTGCAGCAGCGACGAGATCTTCATATCTGAGGTGGCTCGATTGTGATCAAAGGAATGTTGCTCTCTCTCTCTCTCTCTCTCTCTCTCTCTCTCTCTCATACACATGCAAATCTGAAGAAATGAAGGTCAAAATTTTTTTTTCTCAATATCAACAATTCCTCTCCTATATCGCCAATATCTCACCGCTAAGATGACTCATCGCGGTACATCGCCAAGATATCAGTGTATTTCGGCCACAACACAGTGGATTGAAGCTTCCAGGCATGATTCCTTGATGCAGCCTGATATGTCAGCGCAGCATCCTTCGATTCCGAGCCGAGATGCCAAGATATCGACAGTCTCGGCCAATATTTCGAACCATGCCCCAATCCCTATAAATAGTTTCAAATCCAATGGCCCTTCATTCAACTATCTCAACAAAACCTTAGTCCCAAACGAGTCAGTGTCAGCTACATGAACCCAAAGGCCCTCCATTGCTAAAGAAAAAGTAAACAATCTCACAAGCAGACCCACAACATTGTCCATTCAATATATACTAGGCCATACAACAGTCACATGGAACATGCCTATCTAAGCATATAAATAATCCAAAATTAGCAAATCAGCCTTTATTTTTATTAAACTAAATATTAGAACACTGTGTTAAAGGAAACAATACACAATTGCAACCTCATATTTCCTATAAAATCAGCTTTCTTTCTTTTAAAACCAACCCTCCACCAGACCTTCAATGGTGCGTTTGGGTTGAGGGTTTGGTGACCGAAAAGAAAAAGGAAAGAGAAAAGAGACGAAAACATAATCTCAAATTAATGGTATTCTTTAAATGGATTAGAAAATATAAGAAAATAAAAGGCACTTATCAGTGAACTAATTTTTTAATATAATTATTTTTAATTTTTTAAATCCCATTTCCTTCACAATCAAACAAGAGAAAGTAATTTTGAATATTACGCTTCCTTTTCCCTCGACAAACTTGATCCAAACACAGAAAAGACACAATTTTCGTTCAGATTCCGTAGCAACCAAACTGAAATTATCATACAATAGCTTCTCAATTCAGGACTCAATGGAACAAAAGCTTAGCACGCGAAAACGCAAACAGAAACCCCATGGCTCAACACCTTTGAGAATTTCTTTTTTCTAAATTACTCAATTTCAAATCTTCAATCAACCCATGAAACACGCAGCCTCCCAAAACACAAACGATACAGGGATAATATTATCGATAACAACTACCGGAAAAAAAAAAAAACCGCAAATTAAAAGTAACCACAGCTACACAGTATAATATTACACCATAACATAGGTGAAGGCAGCGAAAGGCACTTACTCCGCCCCATGGCTAACCACTCTGGCTCGATCTGTACTCGTGGCGACAGTGAAAACCCTAGAAAATAGTAAAGACGATCTTTGCATTGATATATATAGTAGATGAGTGGGCTAAATCTAGACTCATTCGGACGGCCAACGTTGAGCCCAGTAACGTCATTTACCATTTCTTCTTACACATGTTTTTGGGCTGGGCCTGTCTAGCCATGATGACGGAGACCAAAATGAAAAGGTACACAAATCCATTCTGTGGACGCTTTCGCCGTCGTAAATGGAAAAGTCGGCCCAGTGTAGGAAACTTGAATAATGTATCTAAATTTTATAAAAAAAAATTAAAATTAATTTTAAAAAAAAATAATTATTTATTAAATAATTTTTTTTCTTTGATTTTCGTTTTCGGTTTTATACACTTATAATCTTAAGTTTTATAAATTTACAACTAAATCTTTAAGTCTTGTATCTAACTCTTTTTGTTAAATCTTTCATCTAAAAAGTAACTTTTGATCAATTTAATATTATTAAATTATTTTTATATCCTTACTATTGACATAAAAAATATGCATGAATAAAAAAATTGAGAGTAAGATCCTTATGTTATTATTTGATATTAATGGAAAGGAAAGAGAAGAAAAAGAAAAAGTAAATATTTCTCTTTTTCATGTTTAATTTATTAAATTATTAACAAAAAAAAGTAATGATAATTTATATATTTATATAATTACTAATTTATATATAATATAAATTCAAAATATTATTGTGAAGCTTAATAATTTAACTACTAATATAAAAAAGTTTCACAAAAAAATTTAATGAATTAATTATGATGTAATTCTTATTTCCATGTTTAATTTATTAAATTATTTATAAAAAAGGCAATGATAATTTATACATATTAATGATTTACTAATTTATATATAATATAAATGTAAAATATCAATGTGAAACCTAATAACTTAAAGTACTAATACAGAAAAAGTTCTCAAAAAATTTAATAAATTAATTATGATGTAATTTTTATATGAAAAAAAAAGATACAACATATTATATAGTATAAATTTTTCTTATTGATGCTAAGTGTATGAAAATAATTTTATAGTATTGAATTGGACAAAAATTAATTTTCGTATAGAGAATCTAACCGAAGTGATTTTATTAAATGAATGTAATATAAATTTTAGAGGATTTAGATGCATATTTATAAAATTTGTAGAATCTAAGGGCTCATTTGGTTTATTTTTTTATTTTTTGTTTTTTGCTTTTTGTCTTCTATTTTTTGTTTTAAACTCATTTTTCATTTTATGCTTTTAAAAACAAGGAAAAAGCTCGAAACATATTTGGTCACTTGTTTTTCAAAATTTGTTTTAGAAAACAGAAAATGAGTTTACACATAAAATGAAAAATAACAAAAAGTCGTTTTGAGCGTTTTTAATTTAAAATAAGAAAATTTCAAAATGATGAAAATAGTGTATTTTCTGTTTCTTTATTTTAAGATTTTTAAAACATAAAATAAAAACAGAAAACAAAAAAATAAACTAAATATCACCTAAATATATCAAATAAAAATCAGAGTGTTAGTGAAATAAACCTATGTTCACTACGTACGTAAAAACTATCAAAAATAAATAAATAAATCTGAAGGGGAGCAGAAACGAAGGGAAGTGTAAGTTGATCAAAAAGCAAGGAAAATGTAAATTGGTGAGAAAAAATGGAGGGAGTAAAATGAAAGGGAGTGGAACTATTCTTCTGTTGTTTGGATTAACAAAGGGGAAGGGTAACGTTTCACTTATCTTTGAAACTTCGGAATCCAAACAAAGTGTGAGAAATTTAGGCTCCGTTTGGAGCTCTACCAAACAAAATAAAATCCTACAAAACTCTATAAACACGAATTACGAGATAATAAAATTTAAATTCTTCACTCACTGCGTGAATTACGAGATATTTACTTTTACAATTTTATTTTATTTTATACACTTTTATACAACTCTAAATACACCTTTAATGTAAGATTTGAAGAGTAATAATACCAGTAGTCTTACTTCTCATAATTAGAGCTACTATGGGTGAGTTTGGAATAAGATAAATTGAGATAGATTGAGAGTTCATAATGCGTGCAGTGAAAGAAAAAAGTTGATGTGATATAAATTTTACAGAGATTTATAAAATTTTTTAGAGTTTATTTACAAATCAAACGGAGCCTTTATCTAAAAGAAGCTACTAACTAAGGTCTATTTGGTATATTACAAAACGATCAAATGTTATTTTAAGTTTTTTTACTAAAAAAAAAAAAAAGAAAAACAGAAAATATAAAACTACTTGCGTTTTTAGTAATTCATGAATTTCAAAATAAAAGGTAGAAATAGAGAATAAAAAATAAGAATATAAATCAAACATCACCCAAGGTTTTAATTTGAAACCTAAAATAAGTGGTCTTATTTTATTATTATTATTTTGGTTTTACATAATTCTGTCGACAAAGTTTGATTTATCTCTTTATTTAGTAATTTTTAAACTTGTCATTTATATTTTTAAAAAATTTTTTAAAAAGTCCACGTGCGAATAAAAAATGCCAATTTATTCAATAAAAGTCAATTTTTTTTATCTGTATATAGATTTTCTTATTTTTAAGAAAAATTTAAAATCTAAATAACGTGCCTAAAGATATGAACCGAAAGAAAAAACGAGGAAGAAAGAAATTTGAGCTGAAGGCTCAAGTTTCCCAAACGCAGGCTTACTATTAAAGCAAAATAGCTATTATCACATGGTCTATTGCATTTTGGTATAAACAAAATACAAAAACGCGAACTTGGATTGAGCAAAGGCATCCGGTATTTTACTTTTTTTTTTTTCATCTTATTTAAGTGACTATTTCTTTTTCTTTTCCTTTTTCTTTTGTTTTTTTTATTATTATTATTTTTTGGCGAGAACAACGTAGAATTGTTAAAACCCGTTTGACAAAACTTTTAATTTTTAATTTTCATTTTTATTTTTTAAAAACTAAAAATAAAAGCCTGTTTAATAAATTTATTTTCAATTTTCGGTTTCTAAAAAAATAAAAATTTCTTTCAAAATATTTAAAAATTATGCAAACATAAAATAAAATGTTTTCCTAAATTTTGTATCTTTCTTCACAGCCACCACCACTCATCAAATCATTATTGATTGCGACTCGACCATCGCTCTCGCCACGTGCCACCCATCTCCTGTAAGCAGCCACCGCTGCTGTTAGCCATCACTATTGTCGACCAATCAGTAACTATTTCTAGCTACTACTGACCAATTTTTCAAAATTACAACTATCAATCAATAACTATTATTATTAAATATATTTTTAAGTTTTTATTTTTTTTACTATAAAATAAAATCTAAATTTTAAAAACTTAACACAAAAATTAAAAATTAATAGTTTTATCAAACAAACCCTTAACTTAGCTTTAAGTCGTTATATATATATGTATATATATTAACCATTGGATTTAAGGTATGAATTTTGCTAAAGTGTGTGACGACTAAAAATTTAGACCGTTGATTTAGGGGAATCATATGGTGTATATATATATATTTTTTTAAGGATAGATTTAGGATAAATTTTGCGAAGGTGAGTCACGACCGAAAAATTGACAGCTAATTTATGTGGGTTGTACAAATGAGATACACCCATCGCAATGGATGGTAGTAACCCTTTTCGAGGTAATTTCAGACTTTTGAAGATAGTATTTATATAAGAAAATATTTTTTTATCAAAAAAATATATATATCAAAGAAATCAAACAAAGCGAAGTGGTAATGCTGATTAAATCAACCAAAATGATTTATCTACATAAAGGTCCCGTTTGGTTCGTGAATAAATAATAAAAAATTCTATAAATCTCTGTTAACTTTATATCACATCAACATTTTTCTTTCACTGTACGCATTACGAACTTTCAATTTATCTTACTTTTTTTCACTCCAAACACACTCAAAACGTTACAAGATTAATTTTTAATTTAAAACTGAAATGAGAAATTAAAAGAAAACGTAAATAATGCGGATATTATTTAAAATTTTTAATGAATTTTATAAATCTATCTAACAATTAGACTCGGATTTACAACTAGTTTAACCATTAAAGAATGTGTTCCCAATTCTCACCTTTTTCCTGCACCGCGACAAACAGAAATTCAAAAGTTAAATTTTAAAAAATAATAATACACCGACATATATATATATATATAGACATAATAATACGGCTAAATTGTAACCCAAATATTTAATACCAATAACGATCAAAAGTTCATTTTGTTCCCATAAAAGTTTGCGATTTCTACTAATTGACGAACTTTTTATGAATTCAAACACATGAAATTCCTTTCGAGAAAAGAAAAAAAGAAAAGTGTAAGTACAACAAATTAATTAGTCTTATTATAATTAATAGTGTTTATTTCGTCACCAGGCACTTTTTTCATAAGAAAAAGTAGTTATTTCACCAACAATTTGTCTATAATGAAAAGGGTTTGTTTTCACGAGCACTCTCCTAACTTTGAATTTGTATAATTAAACCCTACAAATTTTATAAATGTATCTACATCTTTCAAAATTGGTATTACATTTACTGGTGTTATTAAATTTTTCATCCAAATAATAACTTTATTATTAATAAAGAATACGCTTATTATTAATAAAAAAATACCCCAACAAAATCACAATTTTATTCTGTTTAATTTTAATTTTGATAATACTTTTAATTATTTTATTTTGCCAAATTTTATTGCATAAAATGACAAATAAGTAAAAGTTCTACTGATAAAATTTGTTTTTTTTTTTTTTTTTTTTTGTATCGAATTTTAACAAAATAAAACAAAATACTGAACTGGTCATCAAGTACTTTTTAGATGAAAAACTTAACACACAAAATCAAGGCAATAACAATCTTAAGAGAGCGTGGTACACACAACCAAAACCACAGGAGATTAAAGTGAAATATACCCTAACTGGAAATTACACATTATTGAAGAATATCCCATCACAACATTTTCTTACCCACCTCGTTGAGAAAATATTCAAATTAAGGGTGTGGCTCATCAATTTTCTCAATAATATTGTGCTAATTATAAACATGATTAGTAAACTTATTATTAGTATTTAAATTCAAAAAATAATCAAAATTTAAATAAATGGTGTTGGTAAGTGTATGACGTGTACAACATAAATTTTTTTATATAATTATAATATTATTGAAAGTTACCAATCAACCATATAAGCTGAAATGAAAACATAATAGACTTCTAATATAAGTTCCCCCCCCCCCCCCCCCCCAACACACAAAATCACCTAGTAGAGATGAACATAACCTTTCTCATACAAGCATAAAAGCGCAAAAACATATAAAAAAAAAAAACAGCAGAGACAAATGCGTAGCTGTTTGTCAGATGGCGAATCAACCTACCTTCTGTTGCCTTGAAGGCTAGTTTTGTGCAAAGCAACTGACGAGAGGTTCATTGGCAGGGATGCCAACCAGCCCGACTTTAAAAAATTAAAAAGAAAATACTTATTCAATTAAAATAATTAAACATAAAAATTATACATATTTTAAATCAAATGATACTATATATTAACATATATTGACATACACTATGATGCCGTACAATATAATTAATATGTCAAAGTGGAGATTATCGACGCCCCCTCAGTGCCCTCACCGGTTCAAATCTCCGAATGTTTCAGTGAAGAGTATCTCATATCATACCCCTTTCCGGATGGAGTAAAAAATTCGGACAATCATAAAAACTGAATAATTTTACCATCGCTCCTCGTCGGCGGAGTTGCGGCGTCAAAAAGGGCCGATGGTTACAGTGACGGAGAAGACGATTAACAAGGGTTTCAAACGGTAGATGCCATCGGAGTTCGAAAAGTTGCGTTGATGGGCAAGTTTTGGACGGAAAAGGGTTATGCTTTTGGATGATTTTGGGTACAAGAATTCACCTTGGAGATTTGGGATTAATGGTCATCACCTCTTTTGTAGCCCTAAAAAGCAGGGGGAATAGTTTAGCTTCTTTTGATAATTAAGGAAATCAAGAACAAGAATTACAATGAGAAAGAAGGTATGTAATCATTTTCTTTTCACTAGTATTTTCTGCTTACTTACTATGAGACGTGTAAGAATCAAAAAATCCCTAACTGGTCACCACACAGGCTGCACTCACTGATTCTTCTGGTACGTGAAAGTTCGCAGCCGCTATCCCGTACTGGGGTGCGCACAGGGCGAAACACGCTCCAGAATCCTAGCCTGCAAAGGCCCCTGGAGAGTTAACCAGCCTAGGCAAGCCCTGACTGACCGGCACGACCGAGAGGAGGCCATTAGGCACCGCCATTACAGCGATAACCCACCCCGTGAGGGAGTCGAACCCGGAACCTCGAGAGGCCCAAGTTCTAAGGCGAGCCCGACTTCCACTCGGCCACCTCCAAAGGGGCTGCACTCACTGATTGTTGTTTGCTGGCATGGTGGCCTTTGGCAAGGAGTGCTCCCAACGCAGGGATGGAAGAGTTTCTCCCGTGCACAGACCATACTTGAGGTGATCTCTCTTTCTCAATAAAATCAAAATCATTTTTTTAATGGAAGTATATTTTCTAGACTTTTACTTAAAAGTGATTGGCTGAAATAGAAATTGTAACGTAAATATATATATATATATATATATGTATATTCAAGGGGTATAAAAATATATATCCATGGAACTAGGAGAGTCAACTATTTGGCATGAGTTTTCAGAATTTTTTCACTAACCCAGTAAATTATTTTACTTACAAATTCGTAAATGTAATACATACAAAGTAAGGCCAATAAAATGCTGTAATTATTTCCAAATAGTGCATTAATTCCCAAACCCTTTAGAACCTACAAGTACATTTTCAAGACGATCACCCACATTCTGTCAATATACATATATATATATATATATATATATATATATATACATACATATAGGGTTTGTTTGGAGTAAGAAAAAATGAGATAAATTGAGATAAATTGTGATTTGGGGAGAGTTCGTAATACGTGCAGTGAGAGAAAAAAATTGATGTGATATAAAATTAACAGAGATTTATAGAGATTTTCAGAGATTTTCAATAAAATACTGCACGTCAAACGCAGTCATATAAACACTTGTGTACTGGCAGGAACAGCACCACTCATGCAGCTCTATATATAGGCACACTTGTGTACCGGCGAGAATAGCTTTGACATGAACAACACGTTATTATATAATAAGGTATCCAATTACAATGACAGAATTTAACCAGCTTTGGCAGAAGTACAACCTCTTCTCCTCAAAAGAAAGAATCTAATATATCAAGGAGATACTCCAAAAAGAGACAAAAGTCATTAAACAAAGCACATTCCCAAAGAGCCCATCTCTGGGATAACATAAATAATAAAACCAAATACATTGTACTTCCATCCCTCGATCCACACAAGGATGTCCCAATTTTTTAGTGAAGAGTCTTTCAGATGTGTTTTAGCTCAGTTTTCAAGGACTTTTAATAAATAATGACATTGGCCTCAAGAAAAGAAGTGAAGCATTAGCATTTTTCAAAACAAGAAAATGACTCAGCTGCCGCGATAAGAGCCTGTAGATGGTACCATTAAACACAAACCGAGGTTGGAAAGCCTCTCATTAGTTGGATAGGCGGTAGACTGACTGGACTCTTCTCTCTTCACCGATTCATTCGTTGGACAGTATATATAAAATATATATTTATCGACAGATAAACTACATATATATTAATTAATTGGTGGTTTAGATCAGATAAAAAAAGGGTTTTAAGGGTGTTAACGTGGGAAGGCTATATTTTAATGAACGAACCTTAAGATTGTCCAGGAAAGACAAATTAGCTACAAGTTCCAACCACAGCATAGGTTGCAGCTTAGCCCATCAGGCATTAACTGGAGTTCATGAATGAACACAGAAGGTATTTAATGAATCTGCCAACAAAATACCAGATAAAAAATATACTTGAAATTACAATGCCATTTTGCCATTTTACTGCAAATCCTCTTCAAAATGACACCACCTTTTTTTTTTTTTTTTTTTGTGGTACGCTCCTCAGTTCTCACCCTCAAAATGAAAACATCATTGAAATTTTAAAATGTTTTTAACTAAATTTGGAAAATTCTTCCAACAGTGTACATTGTTTTCACAACCCATGAAACTACTATATAATTATCATCAGCCAGAAGCATCCACTTACAAATATTTCTCAGAATAATCCAACAATGACGTTTTAAAATTAAAGAGTATTTTAATAATTATTTTTATTTAAAATATAAAATACAAATAGATTCGTTTCACACACTGAAATACTGAAATTTTTAAAAATCTCTAAAAACTTTTTTCAAAATTATTCATTTTGTCTCTTGCATAAATTACAATCTCACAAATTATCTCATTTTTTATCACTCCAAATACCCTTAATATTCGTGTCATTTTAGTTATTTATTTGATAAATCTTTCACTTAAAATAACATTGCTATTATATAACACACACACATATATATATATATATATATATATATATGCGCGAGTAGAACTCAAAATATCTAACAACATTAAGTTTATATTCTTAAATCATTACTGCTATTATTAAAGACAACCAAAAGACAAAAATGGATAACAAGTTCCACTATTTAAAACATGAATCTCCAGTACAATAGCAACAGAAGAAGTGAAAAAACAAATAAATAAATAGAAAAGAGCTCCAAACCCTAACAAATCAAATATTGGATGAGTTAATGGAGCTTAAACAAGAAGAATTAAAAGAGCTTAAAGTTCTCAAAACTTCTGATTCTTTACTTTGAAATGCCTCTCTAGTCTTCCTTTGCCTAATCCTTAGCACCCAAACAAAAAAAAAAGTTTCAAAAACTTATTCAAGAAAAAAGATAAATAAATTATTTTCTTAAAACTCGCTTTTCTCGCTTGATGGAAAAAGATTTAATAAATATCTTCGATTTGTAGAACCAAACATGTGACATTTCCCCGTGTAAGCCACTCACAAGGGATCCTCAGAATTTTTTTCAGAATACAAGATCGGTGCCAAATCAGCTTCCCAAGCGGAGCATTAGGGCTAAGTTTATAACATGAATTTGTGTAGGAAAAACAAATAGTGAAAGAAAAAAAAAAAAATATAGCGACTAATCCGTGTTATTTTTTCTTGCTTAATCAAGTAAAAATTATTTAAAACAAATATCTAATTCATTTTTTTTCCACAAATACATGGTTCCAAATATAGTATAAGAGTAAGCAGGGAAGCCAAGAATCCTGAAACAAGGTCTTCTATGTGTTTTTCACGCAATAACAACCAAAAGCAATCCAAAGGGAGTGCAGAATGAGATAGGACAAAGATGGAAGGAAGCTAATAAAGCGTTTTTGATGATGGATTTTCACTTGATAAATACAACACTACTAAAGAAAATGGGAAGCAAAGATAAATGATCAAAAGAAAACACACCTGCTGAGGTTGGCCTTCAAAGCTGAAACTTAAATAGAGTTACTAAAAACACGATTGTAACCATAATCACGCATTAATTAATTCCAGTAGCAAAACATCCTAGTAATAAAATTAGTCTCAATCACAGCCGAAAGAGGATGGGATCGAATACCTAATTCCGATTGTAAGGCAGAGAAGTTCCAAATGGAGCAAGAGAGCCAAGGGTAAACCAAGTTGAAATGCATTTTTCATTTTTTTTTTAACCATTTCAAAAGATGTCAGACCCATCAAATTTAAACAAGCAATTAGTAGAGAAGAAATGAAGAAACAATAGAAGGGAGCTCCCTTCAGTCCAAGCACAGAGAAGAAAGAATGAAAATCATCTCCCGCATCATTCACACATTCACAGTAGCATAAACTACTACCCCGTTCTACTGCGTTTGAATGAATGAGTCGGCAGCTAATTTCAAACCCCTTACCCACCCATGAGTGGACTGAAGGAAGCTCACTTGTACGGTTTCCCGGACTATGTAGAACAAAACGAAAATTACACATTAATTTTATGATTGCAATTCATAAGACAGGAAGAAGAACAAAAGTAAGCTCAAATTCTTGAATTAAAAAAAGAACAAAAAAGTTAAAATGAACAAATAATTAAAAAGCAATATTTGTACACGAAAAGTTTAAGATTAGGGCATTTTCCAGGACAGCCAACAACTAATCTAGGAATTCATTACTAATCAAGAAGGACAAACAACACTACTACTCCTATTACTACTGCGACTACAACATATAGCATATATATATAACACATTGTGTACATTCTAATAGATTATGGTCCATATATACATACATATATATATTGCTTAGTTTTCATGTTTCTAAATTAACAGTTATAACAAATTAAATTTCTAAAAATTTTTAAAAATTATTTATTTTTTATCTCACTGCACTAATTACGAACACACAACTTATCTCATGTCTCACTTTTTATTGCTTCAAACACACCCTAAATTTGTTAACAGTGTAACGTCACTTCAGAGTTTTCATTTTTGGAGGATCAGGGCTCAAAAACAGCAATTTCAAAAATCGTAACACACTGCAGGGAACGGAACGTTGAAAAATATATGTTGAATTTTTTAAACAAAATTATAGATTTACTCTACAACTTCACCTTTGAAGCGAAACATCAGAGACAGGCAATCTTAAAACAGACCAAATGTAAAAGCACAAAAAAGATTGATGCTGGGCAAACATCACTTGCATGAACCCTGACTCTTAACCCTAGAGAGTGTTGTTAGTGTAGGAAAAGAAGAAACCAAATATGCATTGGAATCCAGAAGACCTTATACCAGTTATTAAACATCAGATCCAAACAGCACAGATTCTTCATACGTAAGATCATGCAGCACTTGTCCACCGTTAAAAAGATATACATTTGATTTGAGATCTACTTTATTTCGTGACTAGCCACTGATGATAGTGAAGGAATCGAGAATCCTCAATTTTCTTTTAAAAAATATAAATAAAAACATAAACACCCAACCCCCCCCCCAAAAAAGGATTATAGACATACATATATACATATAATTAGATTAATGAAAAAGTTTTGGCCTTACTTATAGCCTTCATCTTGTTGATTATTCTACCAATGGAAACCCAATAGCTCCGTTGATGCTTCTGTTCATCTTCACAAAACCCTAATTTCAATGATTCAAAACAGAAGCACCTGCACAGTTATATAAAAAGGAAGCCGAAGGAAAGTTGAAAAGGAAAGAACTCAGGAAAAGAAAAAGGAAAATAAAAGAAAAAGGAAGAAAATAAAACCTAAATTGAAAAAGAGAGAAGCACAAATCACAGAAGAGCTGAATGTAAACAGGCAGAGGGAGAAGGATGGGTCGCTGTCTTCATGAGAGTCAGAGAAAAGAAAGCGATATGAAGATCTAAGAGAAATCTGGTAAGAGAGTTGGGGGGGGGGGGGGAGAGAGAGAGAGAGCGTAGCGTCTTCCCCCTGGGAGATTTTTTTTCAGGAGATGTTGTAAGGGGCAGCCCAAGGATTTGTGTATTTACACACATATGGATAAAGAGCTGTCTCTTTCTCTCTCTCTCTCTCTCTCTCTTTCTCTATATATGGGTTTTCATTAATTTCTGTGGGAGATTTTTATCTGGAGAGAGAGAGAGAGACAGAGCGAGATGATGATTGTAATGCAACAAAGGAATGTGTATTTATAAGGATATATGGATAAATCTCTCTCTCTCTTTCTCCCCTCCTCTAGTCTAGACCTAGAGAGAGAGAGACCATTTTAACTCCTACATCACCAATACGCCTCTAAGGAAAGAAATGTGGTGGGGTTTTTCTTTGACCATAACTCCATTTAGTTTCCTTCCATTGAATCCCTCTCTCCCCCTCCCCCTCCCCCTCCCCCTCCCCTGCCCTCCCTGCTGGCAGTACTTGGAGACAAATGCTGTCTAGAGTCTCAACCTTTCTACCAGTCTTTGCAAGGCCACAGCAACATAAATATAGGGTTAAGATCATACCTATGTCGGATGGAGAAGATGGATCATGATTCAAATG
The DNA here is from genome assembly GCA_019916065.1 of Vitellaria paradoxa. NCBI lineage: Eukaryota > Viridiplantae > Streptophyta > Magnoliopsida > Ericales > Sapotaceae > Vitellaria > Vitellaria paradoxa. The sequence goes on along the minus strand of CM034244.1, from coordinate 8,794,794 downwards.
ACATAAACACCCTTCGGTTATTCACAAAATGACCAACTCAAAAAGAGGTAGCCTCCTTTCGCTGTCATGTCATTCAAATTTTTTTTTTAAATTAAAAAAAATTATTGTTAACAAAGAAAAAACCAATACAGGTTCAAGTTTCAGGTTTCAACTGCTTAATCAATTGGAGATGTTGATCTTTACTTGACACTTCTCACTGAAAAGACGACCGTTCACCAGCATATTACAGCTATTTTTCAACCACAAATTGTCTGTTTTTATCCGGCAGTTCTCAGTCAGGAATGACCGCTTACCAACCTACATGGGTCACTTTTATGATCATGAAGGGGCAGATTTTTTTTTTTTTACTATTTTTTTATTTTATATAACTTCGTTTATTAAAATTTTGTTATCTTTATTATTATTATTATTATTATTTTTAGATATATCATTTTTTTAAAAAAATAAAAAAACATAATTAAAATAAGAGAGCTAATGTAGGAAGAAAAGATCGCATTTTTTTGCCTTTAAATAAGTTTTTTAATTTTTTAACAATTTTTATAATTTATTTTTAAAAAATATGAATAATATGTTTTAAAATTATTAAAAGATAAAATTTTAATTTTAATTAAAATAAAGTTATATAAAACAAAAATAAAAAAAATTGAAGTTATTTCTTTTTACCGAACTGACTCATTTTATATTTTACATATATAACAATGTCTTATCTGGACATTGGTAGGCATACATTTGCTGCAAAGCCCGCCTTAGTAATAATCACAACGTGAAAGTGTTACAATTGTTGTTAGGATGTGTCGAATTCTAACAAATTATCTTATTTTATTATTAATGATAGTTCGGTACCAATTATTACTAATAATTTATCACTAATTAATTATTCTTTTTTTTATAGCGGTAGCATGTATAACTAAATATTTTTTTCTTTAATGATAATTGTTTATTTTTTCAGAGTGTCATTGAACTAGTGATAATACAAGAGTCTGAATTTGTTCAAATTCAAAAACATGTACTATCACCAGTTCAAATTTAGACTCCTGTATTATCACTAATTCAATGCCACTCTAAATTAAAACCAATTACGAAACTAAAATTTTTGTTAAGGGGCAATCATTTAAATTCAAACTCTGTAGTATCACCAATTCAATATCACTCTAAATTAAAATCAATTGTGGAAGTAGGGTTTTTGTTGAGGGACAATCATTCAAATTGGGGCTCTTGTACTATCACCAAATCAACGTTACCTTGAATTAAAATCAATTGCTGAACTATAGTTTTTGTTGAGGGGCAAATGAGGTGTTAAAATGAAAGAGTTGAAGTTGAACAAAACGAAATACAAATATATATATATATATTTATTAATTATCTTCTAATATCATAATTAAATATATATATATATATATATATATATATATATATATATATTTAATGAAAGCTTTCTCACAACAGAATCATACTGGACTTACTCTAAAAAGTAAATCATTGTTTGTGAACTATTTCACGAAACCCACAAATTGAACAATGCGTACATATTAATTAAAGTTGCGCAAGTGGCCATAAGGAGAGAAAATTCTCACATAGTTTCTAAAAATAATAATCGTCATGAATCAAAAATATTTGTTTTTTTTTTAATGATTAACGATGAAAACACCAATGAATTTAATAAATTTTAAATCTAATTTTCTCTTCTTCGCTTTAACATATAACATAACGGCTAACAAAAATATAATTATACTTGTAAACAAAAGAGATATTCACATTTAATTATTCAAATTAATAGTAACTCAAAGAACAATTCAACTTACGATTGAATTTAATGAATACAAAATTTAAAATGTTGTAAATCCATTGAACCAAATCCATGAATTTAATCAGCATTCTATTTTTTTTTTCTTGTGATTCATAAAGTAGTTTATTACAGTCCACGTACTTAAGTTTTTTTTTTTTTTTTGTACCAGCATATATTCCATTCATACAAATTTCAAAAGGTTTTAAGTTAAAATTTTAAAATTATAAATCGTTAGAATTTTAAAATTATAAATCATTAAACTAGTCTTTATCAATTTTATCTAAATTCAAAAAAATATAAAAATATATGTAAATATTTGTACCATATTTTCACTAGAGTAGTAATTGATATTTATCAAAATACTATGGCAGGTCAAAAATTTAATTATCATAAAATTATAGATGAAAAATTTTAAAAATGTGGAGGGGCAACTTACCAAAATAATTTAGTTTCATGCAATGAAAAATAAAATTTTTTAAAAATCTAGGGGAGATGATTTACAAGGCCGAACCCCAATGCACCAAGATTATAAAGAGAGGTGGTAGGTACGCAGGCAACTTTCCCTCTACTCCATGGAGAGTATAAGCTAATCAGGATAATGGGACCCGCTAGGCTCAACCCGTATTTTGAACGTGCTTAAGACTTGTTTACTGAACTAATGGGATGGACTTAATTAGAAAAAATAAGAAAGTTGGCTCGATATGAATTTGGGATTGGAACCCTAAGTTTGGCCAAACCCAGCCTAATAGATTCAATTTTTTTAAACTAAAATTAATCTGCATATTATGTGATGGACTGAACTCGAACAAAGTTCTATATATATCCGAGTGATCGGATAAATATAAATCCAACTAAAATACATTATATTCTTGTAAAAACTTAACCCGAACTCAAATTTGTTAAGCTCTAATGGAGAGGCTGATTCTTGTGATTAGAATATGTATGCACCACTGTGGCCGAGTGGATAACACTTAGTAGGAGTAATTCCATGAAATAATTTTAAATTTTTCAACAACAAACTAGCTAACTAAAATTTGAAAAAAAAAAAAAAAAAAGTAAAAGTGCATGCAATGACACTAACCCCGTGAAGACTATAATCACCTCTCCCTTTTTAGGTTTTTTTTTTTTTTTTTCAATTTTTTCAATTTGATCAATCTTTTTGACTTGAGAGCAATGAAGCATATTGTTTACGAATGTTACATTTATATGTATTCAAAAACGCTTGAATAAACATCTTTGTTTCTTTGTTTCATGTTCTTAAGGCTCTGTTTGGTAGTGTTTCCGTTTTTTATTTTTCTGTTTATGTTTTCAAAATTTTACAAACTCGCAACAAAAATATATTTGATAAATTTGTTTACGTTTTTTTGTTTCAAAAAAAAAAAATAAAAACATAAACAAAAAAACGTAAACAGAAAAAATATGTTTTCACTCTGGTTTTTTTTTTTGTTGTCAATATTTTGTCAATTTTAAAACTTTGTCTATTTTTGTTACATTACATAAAAATAAATTATTTTATTCAAATATTTTATTAAAATAAGTTATTTTAATAAATAATATAATTAAATTCAATAAATTAAATTAATTATATAAATTATTTTTAATAAATAATAAAATTAATTTAATTTAATTTAATAATTAATTATTGATAAATTATCTAAAATAAATATCATAATTAATTTATTTAATTTAATAATTAAATTAATTTATATAAAATAATTTATAATAAACAATTAAATTAAATTACATTAATTTTAATTTAATTTAATAATTATTACTAAATTATTTTAAATAAATATCATAATTGAATTAAATTATTTATGATTTAATTAATTTAATTTACATAAAATATATTTTATTAAATAATTAATTTAAAAATAAATAATTTAATTTAATAATTTATCTAATTTAATTATTTATTTAATATGAAATATATTATATTAAATTATTTTTAATAAATAATATAATTTAATATGTTTTATATTTATTGAATTAAATGATTTTAATAAATAATTTACTGTATTAAATTAATTAATTATATTAATTAAATTAAATTAATATAAAATATATTTTATTAAGTTCTATTAATTTTTTAAAACTAATAAAATTAAATATTTTTTAAAATAAAAAATTAATAATTATAAATAAACTTACATTTCCAAACGCAGTTTCAATTTTGATTTTAGAAAAAATAAACGGCAACAAAAAATAAAAAAACAAAAAACGACAACAAAAACAAAAAAATGATAGCGTTGTCAAACAGACCCTAAGGAACCTCTTTCCAGTTTTATTTCATGCTAATTAGCACCACCACCTTCTTTGTCTATCATTTGGCCCCTCCTCTTTGGTTTGAGCAATGTAGATATTAAAAGTAAAAAATAAAAATGAGAAATTGATTGAGCATATGTTGCAAAATCTTGATGCCTCAAGTGCAAGCCAATTCGATTTGGACATGTTTCTCTTGATTTTTTCATTACAGCTTTGCTTGACCTATAAAAAAGAAATGCCAAAGGAACATAACATGTGTTAATGTTTGGTTGCTAGAATTACATATGCCAACACCATGCTTCAAATAATAAATCAGCCTGGGTGCTTGCGAAGTTCTATTAAGGTTATGTTTATATTAATTGTAAATATATGTGTGTATATATATTTTTGTCAAAACAGATTTATTCATGTTTTAATAAAAAAATTTAAATTTATAAATACAAATAATTATTGAAAAATTATTTTATGTTAAAATAAATAACACATTTAAAAAAGTATTTTACATTAAAATAAATAAAATATAAAATATGTCAAAATAATAAAAGTTGCGCACCACCGACGTTGCGGGTTGGCCGCATGTTTGTTTGTCTGAAAATAAATAAATAAGACTGTGCCGACCATTGTGTGGCGTACCGCATGTACATACAAAGAATTCTTTTCGTGGTATGTTTATTGATTCAAACACTAGTTTATTATGAATGATCATCTTTTTCATTTAGGAAGTAGCTTTCTTTATATTAATTAACTTGGGAATTAAGAATTGCAACATTGGATATTGTAAGTCATACAATAATTAGAGGTGGAAACGAGCGTAATTTTAATTAATTTGAATTCGACTCGAGATTGTTTTGTCAAATTCGAATCTATATAAAAATTCGAACTGAGCTTGAACTTAACTCGCGAATAATTCGATTAAATCAAAATGTCGTTGTTTTGGATTAAAATATAATAAATAAAATATTATAAAAATTATTATCAAAAAATATAATAAAAAAATATATATTATTTTACCAAGTCGGCTCACGAACTTTCGAGCTGAGTTTTTCCAAGGTCGAACTCAAATCTAAATAAGTCACAAATCAAGTTTAATTTGAATTTGTTTTAATCACAAACCGAGTTCAAGCCAAACTCAAATAGTTTGCGAATAACTCGATTCGTTTTTACCCCTAATAATAACATAATTTCAGATATATAAATATATATATGCATTATGTGGATGCGAATACAAAATTATTTAAAGAAAATATAAATGACATGACACAAATATACTGACTTAAAATTTATACTATTTAATTTTATTTAAAAGTAAATTAATTACTTAATTTGTTTATTAATTTTTAAGATAATTAATGTTCAAATACAAATACAAATACAAGTCTACACTATTTTCATCCCTAGTTGTGATTGATACATAACAAGTAGGGTGGCCACGAGAGTTGCTACTTAAATTCAACTTAATTGAGGATTGTCTCATAAACTTAATTTGTGGATTAAATAAGTTAACTTTGGAATATTTTTGTTGCTCCTCGAGCCAATAAACAATCAACTTTAAATATGTATATTAAATAAAAATAAAAATATTTTAACTTAACGAAGGGATGTCATTTTGACTTATTTAATTATTTATTTTACTTTGTATTATTTTAGATTAAAATAATACCGTTTGATTAACCAAATTACTTTTGAATTGAATTTAAACCCAAAAGTTATTTATCAAACTTAGCTCGAGCTCAAACTTAAATTTCACACTAGTCGTTCAAGTTGAATTCGAGGAATCCAAAACCCAACCTTACTCTATTCAACCCCTAATATTAACAGGCGGTGAATAAGCATTGAAAACCACCATGCATAAGCACGTTTGACCAAAACCCAGGAATGGTTAATTTGCTGTTCCAACATTAGCTTTTGATTTCCATCTGTCGCAGGAGCTACTCCAATTTGACTTGATAATTAGTGGCCTATTTGATAAATAAAAAATCATTTTAATAAAAAATAATTTATTTTCATTATAATTAATTTAATTTCAATTAAATAAATATTTTAATATATAAGTAATTATTTTTTAAAAATAATTTTAGTTTAATAAGGTAAATCATCTTAATCATAAGTTATTATCATTAATTCATTATAATTTTAGTAAAATAAATCATTATAATATACATTATTTATTAAAAATATCTTTATTTGAATAAAATAATTCATTTTAATATGATGCAACAAGAATGAATAAAGTATTAAAATTGACAAAATGTTTATAAAAGAATAAAAGTCGAGTGGAAACACGATTTTTTCTATTTATATTTTCTGTTTAAGTTTTTATTTTTTGGCAACAAAAAATAAAAGAATAAATTTACCAAACACTTTTTTCTTACTAGTTTTTAAAAATTTATAAACATAAAAAATAGCAAATATAAATGTTGCGACCTCAGTTAGATTTTCTCTTTAAAAAAAAATGACTCTACTCTGTAAATCATGGAAGGAAAAAAAAAAAGGAATAATTAGGCAAACCCAACTGTCATTATTCCCATTATTCTAAAACAAACCAGTAAAGATACTACTCTTGTAAGAGCAGCATTGGAAGAATATTTTAAGTACCATGTCCAGAAACAAAAGAGAAAAGAGAAAAACAGTCCTATATTAGGGGGAAGTTTCAAAGATTAAAGCAAACCATGCTCCTTTTTGCTTTACCTCATTTCTTTCCCAGTTTCTTGTTTCTTTCACAACCTTCCAATCTGGGTTTGCAGCTGAAGAGCCAAATCCAGGCGTCGACTATTCAGATTCTGTGTTTCCAGCTGAAGAGCCAAATCCAAGGGCTGTGTACCTCTCATGGACTGTTGTTCAAAGCTCCAGAATTGACCATTAATATTGTTTTGCTGTATTGGAGCGCCCTGAAAGAAACTCCCTGCACCAGACATCCCTAGCTGTCCCTCTGGCGGCAGAGTTGCATCCATGGAAAATAGATTCAATTGACCAGGCAGCGGCGGGAGCTCCGGTTCTTGCTGAAATAGATTCAACTGACATGGCAGTGGCGGGAGCTCCGGTCCTTGCTGCAAGCAAGCATCCGCGCTCAGTGAATTCGCATCGGTAGACTCTGTTTGGATGTACCGGGACGAAGAAAGCTGTGGCCCTTGTGGAGCATAAGGGCCGACTCTGCCTAGTGGACTCGACTCATCACGAGGCGGCGGCGCATAAGAAACCGCCGGAAGCTGCGGTGGCTCTGGCTGCGCGATCAAATCCCCGCCTAGGAGATTCAGCAGACGTCGTGGCGGTTGTGCGAGCTGAAGAGTTGGTGTGAACTGCAGTTCTTGCCGCGAAATTTCATCCTTTGGTGGCGCGTTCGCTCCACTAGACTGCCCTTGGACGTACGGAGCTGATGCAACCAGCGGCCGCCAGGCCAGCACTCCCTGGCCCGCCGTATTCACATGGCTCGGCTGTGGTTGGAAGTACTGATCCAAACCGCCATGCGGTGGCTGCATTCGCCTAAAATCATAGGGTTCTGGCGGATTCCACCATTGCAAGGTTGGATTCATCTGAGCCGAACCAGCTCCGTAATTGAGGTCCGGACCCGAGCTGGATGGCTTTATGAATTTTGTAGGATGGACAATTGATTTCGGGCGCCTGTTTCTGCTACAAAGGAATGCAAGCAGCTCTGCTTGTGATCTAGAGGCCAAATGTGCTGGTTGCTGAATCTGATTATTACCACCTCGATTGTCTCTCAGCCAGGTTGACGGGCCATTTGCGATTCCAGTTCCAGGACCAGCAGGGAGATAAGAATAGGGTTGGTTTTGAGGTATTTGATTGGAAGGAGTGTGATCTTCCCTCATGGCTTCGCGGATCAGATCCATGAACTTAAAGCCAGTATTGAAAGCCGGTGTAATGTTCTTTTTCTCAGCTGCAGCCAGGTGATCTCCATACAGAGCTTTCGTATGATCTCCACTTTGAAAATCCACAAGAGAAGGCTTTCCTCCAATACCACCGTTATAGGGAACCAGAGAGTCGGCCGTGAGAACACTCTTGCCTTTGGCATCCACAGTTGGTTTTTGGGCTGCTAATGAATCCCGAATAGAATGGCTAGGTGGCTGATCAGCAGTCAAGAACCCCAACTTCCAGTTTGCCACATTTTGAGCTGAGGGTCCCAAATCTTGAACAAATCGCATTAGACTCTGTTTGTACCCAATCCCCCCATTTCCCTACAGTGTTGAGAAATTAAAGCCAGGATTGGAAGGGAAAATAGCTTGATTGAAACGAAAATCAGAATTGTGTGTTGAACTTACGGGAACAAGTTGTCTGGAACTACAAAGTGTTGAAATTATTGAACCATTCTCGCTGAATGGTGAACTCTGAGGAGGATTATAAGTTTGGCGCCTTCCAATTACGCGGAAATTCGCTTTTCTACCATCTCTGTGCCCTGTTTACGGAAGTAAAACGAGAAAATGTGGTTGGTGTTCCACTTTTGCATAAAAGGATGAATGAAAAAATTCAGAATTCTGTAAATATCCCCGATGAAATGGGAAAAGCTCTGATTTGGTTCCAGGGAAAACAAATGCACATCCAAAAGAGGTTGACAATTTTCAACATGACAAAATAATTAATTAAATGTTGACAATCACAAGAAGTTGCACAGCTAGAAAAAAAAAAAAAATTGAGTAGTCAAAATCTAAGAAACTCAATAGCTTTCCAAACAAACTCTAAGTTTGCTGTGCATTTCTTTTTTTTTTTTTTTTCTTTTTTAACCTGGAACCTCACTAGTTTATTGTATCTCTCAACAAATTACATAACTGATGGATAAATTAAAGAGACGTACGCTGCCTTTTATACATCTTGAATCAAGAATCAAATCATGTAATTTCTATGAGTAACATACTCACAAAACACTCGACTAACCTAGGGGTTACTGTGCATATTATCAGAAGTAACCCACAGGGGCCAATTAATTACTTTGTTCTTTCCTTCCTAACTCATCCGGCCGGTGTCTTCTAATAATGTTGACTGAAGATGAAATGGAATTAGTAACAAGGGAGAAAGAAAAGCATCTAAGCTTCAATTTCTTACCTGCAGGAGGAAGAATTTCATCAGGATGAGGATTTGCTGCACCAGTTGAGCCGTGGTAGGCTCGGCTATTTCCTCTGGTGTCAGCTTGGGGTTTCCTCCCATGTTGTCTTCTCGACAGTGAGAACTCCAGTTCAATTCTTTTTGGATCAGACTCTAAAATATGAAAGACCCTCTTTGCCAGCTCATCTATGGCACGAGCCTGCCAAAAGATTTTCATCCGACTAAGATAGCTAGTGAACCAAAAAAACTTCTATAGTATGTTGCATGTAATATAGTTGCTTAAGCTTGGATGAACTAGCCTGCCTAGAATAAATGGAGGTGGATGAATTGAAAAGCATCGCATTGCTGCATATCGCAAACACATCACCCTGTCCAATTGTTCAAAGAATAATGAATTAGTCAACAGTGTACTTTGATCATGTTTCAAAACCGCCTAAGTTGGAAATTTTCATGTTTATGATCTCTCTCTCTCTCTCTCTCTCTCTCTCACGCAGGGACATACATCCGCCATTAGCTACAAACTTCACCAGTAACATAGTGAGAATAAAATTTATTTAATTTAGGTTGTGTTTGGATGAAGGAAAAGAAAATTGAAAAGAATTTTAAGTTTCATTTCTTGAAAAAAAAAGTATGGAATTTAAAAAATTAAAATCAATTTAATTATAAAATCAATGTATTGATAAATACCTTTTATTTTATTGTATTCTCTGAAACAATTCAAACAAATATATATATTTAGGATTTTATGTTTTCTTCTATTTCTTAGTTTTTCTTTAATTTTTTTCTCTTCCCTTTTCTTTTCTCTCACTAAAACCTTACTCCAAATACAAAAATTTGGAGAGAGAAAAAGAAAATGATAGGAATTCAAAATTTCTTCTTTTTTTTTAGCTTGAAAAATAAATAAAAAAAGGTCATAGAATTAGAGAAACTAAAAATAATTAAATTAGAGATTTGATTTATTGACAAAATATTTATATTTTAATATAATTTTAATCCATTCAAATAAAAACATATATTTAAATTTATATATATATTTCCTTCATCTTTTTTTTTTCAACCTTTTTTTTTTCGTTCCATTTTCTTTTGTCTCGTTAAACCTCACTCCAAATAGACCATAAAGCTACGCATATTGGCCATTGAGCCCAAATAGTTCTACAAGTAAAGGAAAAAAAAAAAAAGAAGGCCACTAATTGTTCACAAAAGAGAGCAAACCTCAAATTGTTCTAGGGAGGTGTACATTCCCTCTTGAAGTTTTGCCCTCATGGTGCTGAAGTCCATTGGATATTTAATGACTTTGCGATAGCCCTTCACCTTGCAAGGCAAGAGCCACATCATCATCGTCAACTTGAATGCAAATTTGGAAATTGAACAAGTACACATAAAAAAAAAAAAAAAAGAAAGAAAAAACTATTACCAACCTCATCCATGTCGACTGGCTCGACAAACAAATCATGTGCGTCTCTCCTAGATAGAAAAATGAATGAGATAAAGAGAAGAACGAAATATCTACAAAAATTCCAGATAATTGGAAACTTCTATTTGGAATTTTCAATCACTGGAATAAACTCCTTTCTTCTTAAGAATTAATGCAACAACTCAAGGACCTGATAAGCAGACCAACGGGCAATATATATATATATATATGGAACAGAAAGTACAACTTACTTCTGCAATTTATCGAGGATAAACTCAAGTATGCATCTTTCTGGCATTTGTTGCGTAGGTGGAAAAACTGCAGGCATATCATATATACATACATACATATATATATATATATATATATATATATATATATCAAAATGCTATATAGAGACAAAAATTGTGGCGGGCATCTTTTGATCAAGAGTAACACTCACCATTGTTGGCCGGAGGATCTTGATGATTTGAATGGTCTTCATCATTCTGCAGGTGATTGAAAATGAGGCCAAGAAATAAAAGTGGGAGGTGAAAACAATAATGCAGGAGTATATAAATTATCATGGACTGCACACGAACTGATTCGACCACTCTTGCGGACCAATATTATCTACTATCCATAGCTGATAAGCTAACACCGCTATCCATTATGGCTTACAGTTGCACCTATAGAGTTTGTGGTAGGGTACTCTTGCACCTCTAATTTAGTGTCCCATCCACTGAGTTAAGGTAACGTTTGGCAAGTCAGATTAATTGGCTTATTTATTTATTTGTAAAATCATCGAATTTACTCTTTTATAGTTTAATTTTTTTAAACCTTTAAACGTAAAAATATCAAATTAACAAAAATTAAAGAATTAACTAAAAAAATGCACCTTTTTTTTTTTCTCAAACAAAAAAAAGTCACTCGTTTTACTTTAACCAAGCCTAAATAAATTACAAAGAGTTCAAGATTTTGTTTGAAAAATGAGCAGACTTTCCATTAGGTTTAAAGAGAGAGAGAGAGAATAATGGGTTGAGAGTTAAGAATAAAAAATAAAAAGTGTAAGATGGGCGTTGAGTTTATTAATGTGAAAAAAAAAAAGAAAGGGATAATGGAAAATGGGGGGAGAGAGAGAGAGAGATTAAAAAAGAAGTAGGAAGAGGAGTGGCAAGGTTTAGTGAGACAGATTCGTAAGAGTGGGAAACTTTTGACGGTAATTTTTGGGTTTGACCCAATTTTTGAATTTTTTTAATAGGTCAAACTTATATGTAATTGAAAAAAAATTTACAGTCAATAGAGACATATGTCTCTGCCCATCCCTTCATAAGTCCGCCTATGCCTAAATTATCTCATGGAAAAGGATCAAAGTTTTTTTTTTTTTTTTTTTTTTTCACGTAATGGTCAAAAACCTTTTTGTTTTTTAAAACAAATAAAATAAAACAATTGTCTAACACTAATTCTAAGGTTTCCATTGAAATATGGTAAAACGCACCAAAAATACCACTAAAAATTTTTATATTACGAATTAACCCCTTTAGAATTTAAAAATGATTGACCTCAGTTCACAAAAATATTATTAATACTTATAAATTTTTTACTCAACTTTATATATATATATATATAATATAATTAAGTTTAAGAAAATACTACTAGTAAATATAAATTCTTGGATTAAAAATACTTATTTTATGAATCAATCTCTCGAAAATGTAAATATTTCTTTATTGTTTTATATAGCCTAAAATTTGAAAGATCTGCTAATTTTGCTATTTATACATAATTTAACACATCATTTGTGGTTAATGATACAAATAACTAAAAAAAAAAAAAGAAATAATGAGTCTAAAATTTAAATTCTCCTAAAAAATTTTTAGTATGTAAAGTTAGTTCATACAAAATATGTGTGTGTGTTTGTGTGTGTGTGTGTGTTTGTAATCAATTCTTATTATAACTACGGACCAGCTAATTTAACTCGATCAGACTTTGTGCTTCAGACAGCAGACGCACTCGAAAGCTAATACCTCTGGCGAGGGTATAAAAATTCATGGGTCCTTCCTTCTTACGGACAAATTGAGACAATATCTCACCCCATTAAACGGACGCGGGGGGCAGCAGTAGCCCAAAACACGGGCATTTCACCAAAAACAGTAGTGTTTTGACAAATCTAAAAAAATAAAAAAAATCAACAAAAAGCAAAAAAAAGAATTAATTTTTTATTTTGTGTTTTATGTTTTAAAAATCTCAAAACATGTAAAACAAAAAATATATTTAGTTTAATATCTTCTACTTTTTATATTTTGAGACTTTTCTTATTTTACGTCAAAAACGCTCAAAATGACTTTTTTTTTTATTTTTCATTTTATGTATAAATTTATTTTCTATTTTCTAAAATAGATTTTGAAAACACAAATAACCAAACAGAAAGTGTGTAAAACACCAAAAAAAAAAAAATTCTAGGATGGTAGAGTACAAAAAAAAGAAAAAAAAAATAGCTTAAAACACATTTTGTATTTTTTTAAAATAAGGAAAACAATTCATTTTGTATTTCTTTAAAATAAATAAAACAGTTCAAAACGCATTTGGTTACTTGTGTTTTCAAAATCTATTTTAAAAAATAGAAAATGAATTTACACATAAGATGAAAAAAAACAAAAAATTATTTTGAGCATTTTTAATGTAAAATAAAAAAAAACTCAAAATACGAAAAATAAAAAATATTAAACTAAATTTGTTTTCTGTTTTTTTATGTTATGAGATTTTCAAAACATAAAACACAAAAATAAATTTGTATTTTTAATTACCGAACACACTCTCTATTTTTTTTTTTTTTTTGGCATTTCGCTGACTTTTTTTTTTTATTTTTTCAGATTTATCAAAACACTATCTTTTTGGTGAAACGCCCGCGTTTTGGGCTACTCCTCCCCCCCGGGGGGTTCCCATTAAACTACCGCTTAACGCAGGCAAAGGTACATTCTGCCGGAGTGCACGTACCGAAGTACGTAGTTGCTTAAATTGATCAACTTAATTATGCACGTTCGTAGTTTGTAATTTTACCACTTGTCCTTCAAAAGTTACTGTAAGTAAAATAACTAGAAATTCTTTTCAAAAACTAGCATTTCAAATCTCTCAAAGTACATTATAATCATTGTGTCACACCAGCACACTTCCATTTCACTGTAAGTTGCATAACTAGGTAAGTAACCAGATAACCTGTCTGTCTGCATATTTACACACATACGCATACACAAAACAGACCTAAAAATAAGATAGAAGGCACCTGTTGGGTTGTGGGGACGTCAGCAGAAGGAACCACCACCTGGTCGAGTCTTTTCTTCTTCCGGCCCCTCCTGGGCGGCCGGCGCAGAGGTTGTTGTCGGCTGGTGGAAGCCTTTTCGTTCTGTTTCTTGATCTTCAAGGCCTCAAGCGCCAAAATTCGGGCACTTTTCCTTCTCTGCTCTCCTCTCCCTTTTGGCTTCACCATTTCAATCCCCCCTGTTTCTCTCTCCATATGTACATCATATACATATATATATATATATATATATAACATTCAGTGTCTGCCCAAAAGACTCAAAATTCACACGAACCCACCAATGTATATGTTCAGATATTCACACAACATATATATAGCAAAACAACTGTCATTTGCTCTCAAATCCTGGTATACACCTACATTTACTTGACAATTGACACTCAGATTTTTCACTCGGGTTTGATTGTTTGTGACTAAGTTTGAATACAAAAACCAGACAAATGTCAGCACAGGCAGATGATCCGAGCCCCAAACCCAGTTGACCAATCCATTGAAAAACTCGGTTTAGAGAAAATAATAATGGAAAATAATTAAGACTGATTTTACAGTACTTAAATTACTGCTTATTTCATAGGCAAATATTGCTTAGAAAACATCTAATAAGAAGACTTCATAAAAAAAAAAATCCTATATACCTAATGATTTTAATTTTATCCTAATTTTAATACTTATCTCAATCCTAAATAATATGAATACTAAAAAAATACAATTTGTAAGAGTACCAAGAACTAATTTAGATGAATTCTATTTCTCTTTTACTTTTATCAATTATAAAATAGTTCTCTTCAACTCTAAACGTGATCGTACACGACAAAAATATTGAGTGATTATTGGTTTCAAACTAATTATATAATATCTGTAAACGAATCCATTTTAAACTAATTTTTGAAGCACATTTGCATATAACTTCATTTTTCATATTTTTTAAATCATTAACTGCTAATTAAACAAAAATATAGGAACATTAATTTTGTTTGCTCTGACAAAAATATATACAAAAAATTTTCATAAATATGTTAATAAAATCTTATAAACTAATTATTTTTTTTTTCTTAACTACTGACGCATTATAAAAAAAAAAAAAGATAGTGTTTAAGAACTTTTTACTACACTCTTGCATAAAAATGGGACCATATAAGCTCTGAAAAAAACGATTTTTAATTTTTTTAAACAAAAAGATGAAGGATAAAAAAATGAGTTGAAATTTAAAAAAATGGACTCTCCATAAATTTACACTATACAAATAAAAAGATTAAATAAATTAAATGAAGCACCAAAATTATTAATAAAACAGTACTTTAATTAATCTTGAATTCAAAATTTTGATAACTAATTTTGTATCTCAAAAGTTGGAAGAATTAGATCTAATTATTTTAAATATTTATATCGAATAAAAAATTATATTATTTTTCTAAAAAAATAAAAAGAATGCCTCTTCTCTAACTTTTCCTTAGATCTCACTAATATTAGGCTGCTGACCTACATTTTATATTGAAACTATGATTTCCTTTGGGGGATGTAAGCATGTGAAAAGAGTCAGGTTTACCTTAATTTAACCTGATCTAAACTTATGTCCACGCAAATTTGACCATATCTCACCCCCTATATCTTAGAATTAGGGCTTGGTGCACCTTTGACCCCAAAACTAACTCAACCTGATCTTAACACTATAAATTTAGTTTATTTTAATTATTTTTTTCAATTGTTTATTTATGTTACATTAAAAATAGACAACAAATACAAATATTTTTATGATCTTGAGAGTGGAAACTTAATTATATAATTCCTCCATTCATAATTGAAAAAATTCAACACTTGCGAATTATAATAATTATTAATAGAATTTATTTGTTTTTAAGATCAATTAGTTAATTATTTTATTTTAAGTTCAATTTATAATTCATTTACTTTAAAAGAATTATAAATAATATTTTAAAATAATATTAAAAAATACATAGGAACAATAGGTCAAGGTTGGATATGCTTGATCTCGACCCAACCCACTAAAGATGTTAATAGGGTGGGCATCGCTTTCTCCATCCCTGTCTCCGTTTATTCGCCCAGCATAATAACAACTATATATATGTTATGTGTAAAATAAATATTAATAAAATTATTATATATGTTACATATATTAAATAAATATTAAAAATATATAATTTTATAAATAATTATTTAAACCAATATAGGACAGAGTAAAGACTGTCATATCCATCCTAGTTTAGGAAATATTTTAAAACCTCTCTATTTATCTCCTTCTCCATTATTCTTCATGCCCTCCCCAGATAAGGCAAGTAAAGTGAGTAGCCATTAGATAAGGGTAATTTTGATATTCTTATGACTCACCTAATTTTTCGCAAGTACAATAATAATGGAAAATAATTAAGACTGGTTTTACAGTACTTAAAATTACTACTTATTTCATAGGCAAATGTTGCTTAGGAAACATCTAATAAGAAGACTTTATAAAAAAAAAAAAATCCAATATATCTAATGATTTTAATTTTATCCTAATTTTAGTACTTATAAAAATAAAATTTGTAAGAGTACCAAGAACTAATTTAGATGAATTCTATTTAATTCTTTTTATTTTTATTAATTATAAAATAATTCTCCTCCTCAACTCTAAACGTGATCGTACACAACAAAAATATTGAGTGATTATTGCTTTCAAACTAATTATATAATAGTTGTAAACCAATCCATTTTAAACAAATTTTTGCAGCACATTTGCAAATAATTTCATTTTTCATATTTTTTAAATCATTAACTGCTAAACAAAAATATAGGAACATTAATTTTGTTTGCTCTAACAAAAATATATATATATAAATTTCATAAATATGTTAATAAAATCTTATAAACTAATTATTTTTTTTTTAACTAGTGACGCATTATAAAAAAAAAGTAGTGTTCCAATACATTCTCACCAAAGAACTTTTTACTACACTCTTGCATAAAAATAGGACCATATAAGCTCTGAAAAAAGCGATTTTTATTTTATTTTTTTAAACAAAAAGATGAAGGATAAAAAAAATGAGTTGAAATTAAAAAAAAAAAAGGGACTCTCCATAAATTTACACTATACAAATAAAAAGATTAAATAAATTAAATGAACCACCTAAATTATTAATAAAATAGTACTTTAATTAATCTTGAATACAAAATTTTGATAACCAATTTTGTATCTCAAAAGTTGGAAGAATTAGATTTAACTATTTTAAATATTTATATCGAATGAAAAATTATATTGTTTTTATAAAAAAAATGAAAAGAATGCCTTTCCTCTAACTTTTCCTTAGATCTCACTAATATTAGGCTGCTGACCTACATTTTATATTGAAACTATGATTTTTTTTTTTTTTGGAAGGTGGGGAAGGGGAAGGGGAATGGGAAGAGGGATGCAAGCATGTGAAAAAAGTCTGATTGACCTTGACCTAATTTGATCTAAATCTATGTCCGTACAAACTTAATCATGTCTCGCCCTGTATCTTGGGATTAGGGCTTGGTGCACCTTTGACCCCAAAACTAACTCAACTTGACTTTAACCTTATAAATTTAGTTTGTTTTAATTATTTTTTCAATTGTTTATGTACATTACATTAAAAATGGACAATAGATACAAATATTTTTATGATCTTGAGAGTGGGAACTTAATTATATAATTCCTCCATTTATAATTGAAAAAATTCAACACTTATGAATCTATAATAATTATTAATAGAATTCTTTTGTTTTTAAGATCAATTAGTTAATTATTTTATTTTAAGTTCAAATTATAATTTATTTACTTTAAAAGAATTATAAATAATAATTTAAGATAATATTAAAAAGACATAAAAACAATAGGTCAAGGTTGGATATGCTTTTCAACAGGACGAGTATCGCTTCCTCCATTCTTGCCCTTGTTTTTCCACCAAGCATAACAACTATATGTTATGTGTAAAATAAATATTAATAAAATTATTATATATATTAAATAAATATTAAAAATATATAATTTTATAAATAAGTATTTAAACCAATACAGGATAGAGTAGAGATTGTTATACCCATCCAAGTTTGGTGAACATTTTAAAATCTCTATATTCAATTATTCATCTCCTTCCCCATTATCCTTCATGCCCTCCCCAAATATCTAAACCTATGTCCACACAAACTTGATCATATCTCGCCCTTATATCTTAATATTGGAGCTTGGTGCACCTTTGACCCCAAAACTAACTCAATTAGACCTTAATTCTACAAATTTAGTTTGTTTTTATTATTTTTACAATTGTTTATTTACACTACATAAAAAATGGACAATAAATACAGATATTTTTATGATCTTGAGAGTGGGAACTTAATTATATAATTCCTCCATTCATAATTGAAAAAATTCAATACTTACGAATCTATAATAATCATTAATAAATTTTTTTTTGTTTAAGATCAATTAGTTAATTATTTTATTTTAAGTTCAAATTATAATTTATTTACTTTAAAAGAATTATAAATAATATTTTAAAATAATATAAAAAAAGGCATAGGAACAATAGGACAAGGTTGGATATGCTTGATCTCAACCCGACCCACTAAAAATGTCAACAAGGCGAGTATCGCTTTCTCAATCCCTACCCCTGTTTATCCACCAAATATAATAACAACTATATGTTATGTGTAAAATAAATATTAATAAAACTATTATATATATTATATATATTAAATAAATATTAAAAATATATAATTTTATAAATAAGTATTTAAACCAATACAGGATAGAGTAGATACAATCATACTCATCCGAGTTTGGGGAACATTTTAAAATATCTATATTTATCTTCTTCTCTATTATCTTTCGTGTCCTTCCTATATGGGACAAGTAAAGTGAATACGCATTAGGTAAAAGTAATTTTGATATTCTTACAACCCACTTAATTTTTCGCCAAGTACAATCAAAATCAAGGGTAAACTTGACCCAATCAAAATCGACTCGACCCATTTTATACGGTAAGGGGAAGTGAGGAGCGTTTTTACCTTTTGGGTTTTATTCTTTTTACGATTCACACTAGAGAAGTGTTACTTTTTCTTTTTTATTAAATTTTTGTTTTTTTAAGTAATGAAAAAGAGGCGACTTTCAAAAACTGGGGAGGTAATACAGACCAACTTTTAAGATTTTTTTTTCTAACTACTATATCTATATATATATATTTTTTAAACAGGAAATCCTAACATCAAACTGAAATCCTAAGCCGGTTGAGCAACTTTGCTGATTTGTGGACTGACAACCCCGGATTTGATTCGACCCAAATCCGAATCCACAATTCATACCTTATATTTTGTAGACCGATCCGCTAATTAACGGACCGGATTTAAAAATATACACACATACATATAGCTATGCTTGCAGAAGATATAAAAGTTATATACAACATTTTGGGGAAAAATAAATAGAAAGAGTACATACCCAGGATTCGCTTTCCTCCGCCGAATCGATAAGCAAAGGGCACCAACTAAAAATTTAAGAAGAGAATATTTATCAAAAATAAAAAGAATATTTAAGTCTCTTCTTTGTGCGGAGTTTTATCGAGTGTAAAAATGATTATTTACTAAAAATAAAATTAACAATTAATTATATGTAAATTGACATCAAATGAAAATATCGAGACCCCAATATTTATTATTATATATAATAATTAATTTAGGACTGGTTTGGGTACCAAAAGTTAAATTTTTTTTTAGCTTATTTTTCTCTTTTGATTTTTTTTTTTTACTGAGATTTGATTTTTTTTAAAAGTTATAGTTTTGGCGTATTAATTGCATTCTTAAAAAGATTAAAAAATTCATATTCATATGAATAAAAACTAAAAAAAAGAGAGAGAGAACAAAAAATTAATTTTTTCATTACTTTTATAAAATAAGCATAAATTTTTTAAATATTTTGTAATTTTTTTATAAATGCTATTAACATGTTTAAAAAATGTAACTTATAAAAAAATTCAAATAATGAATAAATCATATAAGACAAAAATAAGTTATAAGAAAAAATTAAAAAAATTAACTTTAGCACTCAAACAAAGTCTTAATTAGATGGAAAATAACAATAACATTCACAATATCTAAAAGGAGTTTGGATTTCAAAAAATAACCAAAAAAATTATAACTTTTATTAATATTTTTCTCTCAAATTTTATCGCATGTCATTTTTACACAAATTTTTTAATTTTTTAAAAAAAATCAAATACCACTTTAATATATGAAAAATAGTAATGCCACGTTTTTCACATTAGCTAGTGGACATCTAGGGTTTGTTGCGAACAAGACAAAAAAACCTTATTGTAAGCACGGAAATTTTTGTAACTGTTAACTCTGAACGATGATGTCACAAGCGTTACGAGGGATATATATATATAATTTTTATATTAAAAACAAATATACAAAAATTTATAATTTTGTTTAGTTATACCAAAACTTACCAAAAGTCACAAATTTTAACTAATTTTTGTACTTTTTTCTAATAAAAAATTTTCACATATCACTTTTATGTCACATCTTCTTATTTTTATTATATTTTTTTTTCTATTTTTTATCTACCAAATAGGTCCTAAAGATCCTACTTGTCCAATGTTTAGTTGGTTAGAAAATAAGAAAGAAAATATGAGAGGTGACGATATCTTACTGCATTGTTTGGTGAGAGAAAAAAATGAAGAAAAGGGAAAATGAATGGAAAATAAGGTGAAAAGATGAGGGTGAAATTTGTATTTTTATCTCACCAAATTTACAATCAGGGAGAAATCAAAGGAAGAAGAGAGAGAAAAAAAAGACATATTATAAAAAATAAAAAAGTGAGGCACATTTTCTCTGAAAAAATAACTTTAATTCAAAATATTAGTTATAATACATATATATATATATATATATATATCTCACTTTCTTCTTCTCATTTTTTTTCACTCAAACAAACACGTTTCTTCCTTGTTAGTTTTCTTTCCTATTCTTATTCCTTTCTCACACTTTTCCTTTCTCTGATTTTCTTTGTACCAACCTCGCTGTTACACTCGCACCCAGATACTTTCTTTCCTTCTCTCTAAATTCACTGCAAATAATGAATTTTTCAAGAAATATATCATTGTCACATCATAGATTTCAAAAGAAAAAATAAAAAAATTAATAAATATTCCTCCAATAAGGGAATCGACCTACCGGGTAAAAGAAAAAAGAGAAAAAAATTTTTTTACCCTTTATGATTCTCTTATTTTGAAGTAATATTTTTTTTTTGTAATTATTTTAATAAACGTCACTAATATGTTTAAAAGTTAACAAAAATAAAAAATTCAATTAAATTTTTAAGCGAAAAATTATATAAAATAAAAAAAATCGATTTCTCTAACTGTTATCAAACAATCGATTATAATTTGAATAAACAATAATCTGTAAATAAATTCAGTCATCGAAAGAAAAAATCACATAAGCATCAAATACGGACGCCTTTTAACTCATATGAAATTTAAAAAAAAAAAGAGAGAAATGATAATGTATAAATCATAAAATAAATAAATAAATATATATATATATACAGACACCACTTGATGTAAATTAACACTAGTAAATTTACCTATTTTAGGTTAGTTTCTTCGGCAAAGGCGCTACCAAAGTAGATCGGAGTCGTCAGTTGTAAGAAAATCACTCAAAATCTAGAACTCTGCCGCTTTTCTCTGCACCGAGGAACTTGAATATAATTGGTATGCCACCTCAGATGTCTCCTTACAATGTACTTAAACTGGTTTTGTTTGACCCAAATGTGAATTCGGCCGCTCCAATTTCGGTAGGCTCGGTATTTATAATTAATAAAAGTAAATTATATTTTTATGGAAGTGAGAGTAAATTATAAATGTAATTTTTTAAATAAGTAAGAAAAGTTATTTTGTTATTTTTATTGGGCCCCGTATAAGTTCGGGTTAAAGGGTTGTTTGTCACAAAAAATAAAATTAAAAATGTGCGATTTTGTACAGGAGCCACACATCGCACTTTAGTTGTTAACTGTGTTTTTAGTAAAAAAATTATACGAGTTGAAGAAAGCTGTAAAAAAAAATTGGAGAACGTTGTAAAAAATTAGAGAAAATTGGTAAAGATTGAAAAAAATTTGAAAAAAAGAGAAAATTAATAAAAATTAATGACAATTGGTAAAAATAATTCTGTATTTGGTGAAGAAGTTAGAGAAAAATAAAAAAAAAATTTAGTATTCTTTATTTATTTATTTTTTTTTTTTTTTGGAGAGCCAAACGGCTCCTAACTCCGGCTAACGTTGGGGCCACCAGTACGCGGGAAAATGAATTTAACACCTGTACGGTGGTGGACTTCGTCCGTTACAAAATGCGTGATGACTGATTTCCTTGAGCAAAAATGGTAATCGCATTTAAGTTTGTTTTAAGAAAATATTATTATTATATTACATCGAATTTGTCGTATGCTGACGTAATATTGACGCCATAAAATGCTCTGAAAATAAGGAGCAAGTCCAAATTAAAGGGTTTTATTAACGGATTAGGGGTAATTTTGGTGCAACGCATGTTCGGTGCATGAAAAATATATTTTTTAATTAATTATTACAGGTAAAAGTTAATGTAAATTGTACAAATCATCAGAATACGTGAATAATTATTTATTATTTCAAAATTAATAGTTAAATAGCACGTCGAACACACACTGGTGGGTAACTGTTCCGAACCTACTACCGATCATTTATTAACAGGTGCACTTGAATACTTATTAAATATTAATAAATATATACCGTAAAATAATATTTCGAAATTTAAAGAAGTTACATGTGTATTAAAAAAGTACAAAATATTATTACATGTTATATTTTTGTTAATTTTTAATAGATGACCTAAATTAAATTATATCACAAAATATTAATGGTAAGATGAGGTCACATATTAAAAAAAAAGGGGGATAAGCTTGAATACAGAAGACCCATTAATGAAAAAAATGAGATAATGACAAAAGAGACAAAAGCAATTTATACAATACTTTGAATGAAAATAGCAAGAGAAAGGAACAAATATTAAAGAGATGTTAAATACAATTTACTTTTGACTTCTTATATTTTGGGAGCGTTTGACGCATCAAATTTTTATGAAAATCTCTGAAAATTTTTGTATATTTTTATATATTCCCTCTTTTTCAAAATTCAAAAAAAGTTTAATATCTTTAAAAAGAATCGATAATTAGAATTCGGTTAATCAAATAGTAAAATTTATTTTCACCATTCTCATCATAAATTCTCAAACTACCAAATGACACCCACTTTGACTATTTTTTATTAGGTCGTAGAAACCATTCGAATGGATTATAGAAATAGTTCTGATGGATTCGCACGACCAACTCCTGTCCAAACGGTTGTTACAATCTGTGTGAATAAGAATCTTACTATTCATCTCCAAAAAATACGGTTTGAAATTTGTGCACCAAACATAAAAAATTTTTTCAAATCACATTTTCTCTCATTTTTTATCACTCTAAACTCACCTTTTAAATAAGTATTATTTATTGTGAGAAAAGATAGAGAATAAGAGGTCAAAAATAAAGTGTATTTAATATTTTTTAAACATTATATATTTGGTTAAAATATATAGTGTTATAAAAAGTAATCTAAGGTGTTCTAAGGGATATGTTTGCTCACATTTTTTTAATACTAATAAAGGTTCCATTTGATGTGGTAAAAAATTTTAAAAAATAGTAAAAATATTAAAAATTATTTATTTTTATTTTACTATGCAAATTATAATCTATAATTTATCTTATTTTATCTCACTTTTTATCATTCTAAACACGCTCGTTTTAAATCAAAACGGAAAAAAAAAAAAAAAAAGTTTAAACCAAAAAGTTCAATAGTGAAACTATTGATTCAAAAGATGGGAATTGTTAAAATATTATCCACAACAGAAGCGCCACGTGTCGCCTCAATTACAACGTGTCAAATCTACTCACACTCCTCCCTTACCTAGTGGGTCCCTCTCCGCCGACAACCAATGAGATCCACGGGTTCCAGAGAGAAATTTCACTGCAGGTCTGAGATGAATTCATCGACGGTCATGATTTAGGGTCTATTAGAGTAATGAAAAATATTAAAAAAATTAAAAATTATTTATTTTTTATTTTACTATACAAAATACCAATTCATAAATATCTTAAGTTATTTCAATTTATTTTATATTTTGTTACTCAAAACATCCCTTTAATCACATGTTAACAAGCACTTCTCAAATTTTGCATAATTACATTTTAATTGATCTTTTTTTAATTTTTACTTTTATTTAAAAACTAATCTCAACCTTATTAGAATCATTAGATCATTTTAAATACATCAAGGCCATTGTTTAATATACCTTAACCCTTACGGTGGATTTCTTTTCAATACAGATCCTGCAACCTGAGCTCCACATCCCACAAATGACTCGTCCCAACATCTCCCGTTGCCATCCGACCTTTGATGACTACCTTTAATCTTTCAAAGTGTTTTTACGGACGGTAAGGGTGAACATCAATCGATGCGATTAGAAAATTATAATTTTTATAATAAAATTAATTATTTTTAAAAATTAAGAATAATAATTAAATCGATCGAAAAAAATATGAATTAACTGAATATTAATCGAATTGAATTATGTCGATTCAATTACTATTGGTTCGATTATATAAATTTAAATATTTTTTATAATTTAATTATAAAGATAAAATAATAATTTTTATATAAATACTACTTGAGACTTAGAACGTATATTTAATATTATAATATTTGTTAATTTTTATAATTTTTGAGATTTAAAAGATAAAACCATTAATCTGAGACGAAGTAGCTATTTAAGTTAATTGTGTGTATATATATATATATATATATATATATATATATTAAGTAAATTTAATTTGATTATTTTAATTTGTTTGGGATTAGAATTTCAAAAATATAACTAAAACTGATAAACGTTATTTTTACGAAAAGAATAATTAAATCGATCATTGTTAGATAAATAATCAAATCAAATTTTTTAAATTTAATCAATTTAGTTTAAAAATTAAAATTTGATCAAATTACACACACCCCTGACAAATTGTTACTGCATTGCAAGGTGTTGTAATGCATTGTTTATTGGCACAAAAATCCTTGATTGGGTTATCTTTCTTGTCATACTACTGTTCAAAGTCCAAGTTACCTATCCTTAACGGAGTTCAATTATAAAAACTCTCATCTTCAATCGCACCAACTTCTACAAGTTTCTCAATTGACCGTTAAAAAATTGAATGGGAGTAGCACTGTTACTTAGGCTAAAGCTATCAAGCTGAATCTAGCTGATTATTTATCAAGCTGAATCTTTGACTTTTTTTTTTTTTTTTTTGGTCTAAACATGTAAAAAAAAATTTTTTAAGTTCAAAAGATATTTTATCGATTTTCATCTTTAGTACATAGGTATGAATAGTATGTAAATACATAAACTAATAAAAAAAATATACTTTTTTTTATCAGTTCAGGCCAAACTGAACCCAGGCTAAGCTAAGGCTAATTTTCACAATTCCTACAAATGGGCTCAAAATATTTTTTTCCAAACCTGAAAAAAATAAGGTGGGTTTGACTTAGAATTTTGGATCATTGGATTTTATATCCACCCCTACATTATTTTAAAGTGCCATATTGCTCAACAAATTTCTCTTCCCATTTGTTTAGTTTGTCTAGAGTGGTAATTTTATTGTTGATCTCTACTCTCATCAATCATAACCTTTGAATCCTCGATTCTAAAGTCTTTGATCATATGTGACGTACTTTTATTGTTCTTTATTATATTAATCCTCCACTAATCTTGCCGCAGTTACTTTTTCTAATGGTTCATTTTTAGGTATAAGTGAGACTAGTAAGGCTCATTCTACCTGCTCTATCTCATTGTCCCCTGTTGGCTATTTTCCCAATCTGGCCTCCCATGGTTTTTGTCCATCAATTTTCTGAATAACATAATTTTGTTGTAACATTCTTTTGCAATTCTTTTTGGATCCAAGATTTGAAAACCAATTCTTTTTGGCAGATAGCGAACTATACTTTCTCTTGCCGTCAATCCACCTTCTACCCACGTGTTACTGTCACTTCACAAAACTTCAAATTCATCTCAAATTGGTCAATATCATTGCAAAATATGAACTTATTAATCCCTAATTTGAGTCATTTAAATAATTTTGAATATTATTTGAAAAAGCATTTTCTAGCCAACCCAGCTTGAAAACACAATTTGAAACAATATTTTTTAAACTATTTGATCGAGCAATTTCAATAAACACCAACGTTAGAGACTTGATTTTTGTTTACTGTCTATCTTTCTCTCATGTCTTGTTCTGGCTATTCTTTGAAACAGTGATTTTAGAATTTTGAATGTCTTTGAAATAACGTTTTTTGGGCTACTCAACTTGAAAACACTAATTAAAATAATATTATTTGAAAAAACATTTTTTTCCCTTAAAGATTAGAGACTTGATCCTTCTTTACCGTCCACCTTCCACCTTGTCTCCATTTCCTCCACGGGCCCATTTGATTGCACTGAAAAAGTAGAACTTTCAGGATTGTTAATAATGTTTTAGTAATTGAAACTTTTAGATCCTATTTGTTTACGTTTTTATTTTTTAATTTTCTATTTATATTTTTAAAATTTTGTAAATTGATAATAAAAATATGTTTGTTAAATATATTTATATTTTTTTATTTCCACAAAAATGAAAACTTAGATAAAAATATGTAAACAAAAAAAATATTTTCATTCTATTTTCTTATTTGAAAATTTTGTTAATTGTAACACTTTGTCCATTTTTATTGCATCATATTAAAATTAATTATTTTATTCAAATATTTTATTAAACTAAAATTATTTTTGATAAATAAATATTAATTTAATTATCTAAATTAATATGTAATATATGTTATTAATTTATTTTTAATAAATAATAAATTAAATTAATTTGAATCAATTAATATGAAATATATTTTATTAAATTATTTGGATAAATAACAAAATTAATTGATTAATTAATTTAATTATTAAATGTATTTTTAATATGAAATATATTTCTTTAATAAATAACAATTTAACTAATTACTTACCAAAAAAAACAATTTAACTAATTAACTTAATAATTAATTTAAATTAATTAATATGAAAATATTTTATTGAATTATTTTTAATAAATAATAATTTAATTAATTAACTAATTAAAAATTAGTTAATTAATTTTAATTATATTTCATAAAATATTTTATTAGATATCATAATTAAATTATTACAAAATACATATTATTCAATTATTTAATAAATGATAAAATAATGGTATTTTATTCAATTATTTTTAATAAATAATAGAATTAAATTATATTTTAATATATTATTATATTTGTTGAATTAAATGATTTTTAATAATTAAATTAAATTAATATAAAATATATCTTATTAATTTTTTAAAAAATAATAAAATTAAATATTTTATTAAAATAAAAAATTAATAACTATAAACAAAATTATATTTTTTACGTTACCAAAAAAAAAGATAATAAAAAATAAAAAAAATATTAATACGAAAATATAAACAAAAATACGAAAATATAAACAAAAAATAACAACATTACCAAACATTCGCTTAATGTGCGATAAAAGTTAAAAATTTTTAAAAATATTTTTGTTTTTGATAAAAAAGTTGAAAAAAGTTTTAAAAACTTTCGATTATTTAGCAAATAATTATATAAAATTTGACTAACTTCTGGTGAAATTACCAAGCACCAAAAAAGGTATCACCAAAAGTTGCCCTTATTTCTGGGTTCCCCCCCCCCCCCCCCAAAAAAAAAGAAAAAAAAATTAAACGGGCCGCTATTCGTCGCTAAACCAACAGTTTAGCAAATGAAAGAACTTGCCCATCTTTTTTTCTTTCCTTCGCAATTTTTCCCTCCATTCAGAACAGAACTATCATCAATTGTTATCCATCGTTTTCCGCCATCGTTGCTTAATCAAGCCGAAATTAAAGTACAAATCAAATCATTCTAACCTCGATCGACGATGAGGCATTACGTCTCTGTGAAAGGGTGAAACTGAGAATACAGCAGTGATAATATCAAAAAATAAAAAACGTTATTTGAAACAGTTTCTGTTAAAAACATCGTTCGAAGAGACGATATCCAAAGACGGTAACTTCACGAGAAACAAAATGCTGCGATCACCGAGCTTTGAAAGCATATACGTTATTATCCCCATGGGAGATTGCATAATGGCTAGCTGTTGACAACTGGGGATTCAATTTCCTAATAGAAGGAATAACAGGTAAATAAAATAAACAAAACAGAAGTCTCTGCAGTCTGTCAATAACCGCTGAGTAATGTACATGTCCCCCATTGCATCTATTAATAATTGGCAATAAATACTTCAAAGACTAATGTACATGTCCCATACAAAAATTATTTTGAAAATTTGTGGGGGTTATATATATATATATATATTTATTTATTTATATATATTCATGCCTCAACCTTAACGAGCGTATCAACTCCCTCAGCAGCAGTGCTATTTTGCTGTACCCAGAGCTGGGCATATCTACCTGCGTTCGACAAGAGAACATCATGCGGTCCTTGTTCCACCACCTTCCCGCTCTCGAGAACAATAATCTAACAAAGAACAGATCAACAACATCGTCAAACTCATAGCACTGGGATACAGAATAAATCAAGTGGAAGTGCCTAAATTGTTGGCTTCAATGAGCAGAATAGGCCACTGTTGATAGGTAATGTTTTTTATATTTACTTTTGCATAGGGCTGGCAATATTTGACGTGACCCGACTACGGCATGACCCGCCACACAAATTATTAAGAGAGAACACGAATATGACATGATACAAACACGTTAACCTAAAATTAGTTGGATTTGACACCAGTTTGACCCAATCATGAAGTAAATAAATTAATTAATTAACACGATCATTAAACTTTGAGATATTTCAACATAGACATGATTATGAACGTGAACGTTAAACGACAACCTGAATTGCCACCCCTACTTTCTAGTTAGAACAAAAACCAATGAATGGGATGGCCATTTCTATCTCAAATTGACCTTACCCCCCCCCCCCCACAAAAAAAAAAAAAAAAAAGAACAAACAAGCAAACAAACAAACAAATGGTATTGTCTGGGCAGACGTAGCATACTTAATAATGTTCCACGCCTGTGAAAATGAAGAGCAACACATCCACTTATAACCTCAGTAAATGTTACACACAGAAGACAACAATAAGTTCAAAGGACCGAAGTTCCATCAATGCTTACCTCATCACACTGCATTGCTGTTGTAAGCCTATGAGCTATAAACATCGAAGTTCGATTACTAGCAAGAGACTTCAAAGCGCTTAATATCTCTGCTTCTGTTGTGCTATCAAGTGCGCT
Source organism: Vitellaria paradoxa (assembly GCA_019916065.1). Classification (NCBI taxonomy): domain Eukaryota; kingdom Viridiplantae; phylum Streptophyta; class Magnoliopsida; order Ericales; family Sapotaceae; genus Vitellaria; species Vitellaria paradoxa. Next base: position 8,765,538 of record CM034244.1, on the reverse strand, counting down.
AGTAGCTTCATCACAAAGCCTGAGCAAAGTAAATCAAAAAGTAAAAAACTCAAATGACAATCCTATGCATTTGCCAACTAATGCAAAAACATACTCTCTTTTCCAAGAAAAGGTAATGGAGGGTATTAAATGTTAGCCAACAACCTAGTGTAATCCTCCTTTCCCTAAGATTCACCGTAAGGAAGACTCTGAAACATGGTTGCAAATAGACCACGAATTGAATAGTGAACTCCCAACATAGCTTTCATTCTTATTTCTTGCAATGCTTCTACAGGCCCTTTTTTTTCAAACAAGTAATTAGAGTAAGAACGTGCTGTTATATATAACTGTTACTTACAAACCCCCTCCCCCCCAAAAAAAAAATTGCATATAATTAATTGTCATCCAACTAAACTATTTTAAATCTTAATATTAAACATGAAAATTAGTGAGAAGAAAGGGACCAGTGATTTTGCATTGGAAGGCATCAAGGCGAAGCTATCCTTGTACAAAAAAGCCCTCAAATCTTGGAAACATGTCAAAACAATCAACAAAGGTTAAAGGACTATACGAATCTGGGTCTTACCCCTCCCCCCCCCCCCCCCCAAAAAAAAAGAAAGAAAAAAACACAAACAAAGACATCCGTATAAACAGTATGATCAAAAAATTGCTTTTCAATCTTAAAACAAAGAGATTCAATTCCTTAAAAAGTTCTCATTTCTTTCTCCCCAGATCATCCACACAAGGCAAAAAAGAATTACCCTCTTGACTTTTGTCCTCCTCCTAGGAACCATGCACGCCACTGCAATTCGAGTGTGCGCTTGGTCTCTCCTGAGAACACCTATTGCATTCCAATGCACAATAGCACAATCTGCCAAATTCCTTCGACCAGTAACAGTGCACAAATAATTCCCCACCCTCCAAGCATAGACAACACCAATTAATAATAACTTGTCTTCTCATGATCAAGTTGCTTTTATGTGGGGGTTAGGAGCTCTTAGCAGGTCCTATCCTCGAAGGGACGAACTGACATGTGAAGGTACTGTTATTTGTCACCCCAGAAAGGTGCGCCTCCTCTGACTCAAATACTGAACCATAAGTAGATTAAAGGGGGTTGAGTGGGAAACATGACCACCTCAAGTAGACACCACAGAAAGAATGCTACATTTGAGGGCACCTTTGCCATCCACAATGCAGCCCCATTAAAGTCCACCTCGCTCTGACCCTAAAGAGACTCGCAAAATTAGTCTCATTCCAAATCATCTGTCGTTGTTTGTTCCTTATCTCCTTTTCCCACACTTCTTCTTCTCCTACTGTCATCTTAGCATTATATATATATATATATATATATCCTTTTCCCACACTTCTTCTTCTTCTCCTACTGTCATCTTAGCATTATATATATATATATATATATTTCCCACATTAAAATTGACCTCATAGGTTCCCAAGTACATGACAAGAAATTTATTTTAATTTTCTTTCCTAAATTGTTAATTTTTTTTAATATCTTATAACATTAGGGAAATGTGATTTAAATAAACATTAAATCACAATCTAGTGACTTAGGTAAAAGCTAACATGTGGGTATCCATATGCACAAAACAACAATCTTTCGAATTTCATAGGCCAGCATACAAATCAAAATATTGATATGAAAATAAGACATTATAAATTTTGACTTTTTTTTTTTTGGGGGGGGGGGGGGGGGGTTGCTTAGGTTTGGCCTTGAAGCTTTTGAAAATATTTGCTCCATTCCTTTTTATTTTTGTATTTGTCAAAACAACCTGGTTGGCACATGCACAAATATAATAGGACCATTGCAAAAACTAGTGGCTCAAACCAAAACAATAAAAATTGATAGAAAAGGCACTTACAAAATGGCAGGCGATTTCAAGAATGCACGAGCTAGTGCCACACGTTGCTTCTCACCGCCACTTAACTGTAGGAATTAAAAGGACTACCGCATTAGCCAACATACAATTCCCAACTAAAAACTCAATGAACAATATATGTATATAACACTACAGATATAACCAAGCTCCTAGAGCTCCTAACTCACCCCCCCCCACCAGCGCGCGCGCGCGCGCACACACACACACACACAAACTAAGTTTTATTTATTTATTTTTTTTAGATAACTCAGAGACTGGGCCAGCTTGCACACACCAGAACTAATCAGTAGGATCCTAATGTTATCTGGTAAGTCTCCACTGTAAACATCCTGTAAACACATAATACCTTCGTAGGCATGTGGAATACAGGCCCAACATGTCTGATTGGACATTCACCTAACAAGCATGTCAAGAAATTCAAATTTACCATTTGTAAATAAAACCCCTTCACTATGACTTACTAGAACCATCCATGACATATAGCACCTTTAACATGGGCTAACTACACAAATCTAAAGAACTATACCAACCTACTCCCAAAAGATCCATGCGTGAGAGAGAGAGAGAGATAGAGAGAGAGAGAGGGTGTTTCCTTATATAAGGATGGTAAAAAGAAGGATTTATTGTGTAGTTAACATATAAAGAGTCAGTGCCTCACCTTCAGGCCCCGCTCCCCTACCACAGTAGAATATTTTTCTGGGAAGTTCATGATGGTATCATGAATTGCTGCCCGTCGAGCAGCATCATACACCTAAAAAAAGAAAAAAAATTATGTGAATTGAAAGTGGCTAATTAAATTGATTTAACGATGCCCAAAAAGTGTGACTAGCAAACAATAAACTTGACCAAAAACCTCTTCTGATGTTGCTGAAAGACGACCATAGTGAATGTTGTGAAATATTGTGTCATTGAAAAGTACCTGCAGATGCAGCACAAGTGGCTTCGGTTACAAATTTAACAATTTCCCAAAAAAAAAAAATCCAGGGAAACCTAAGAATTAGAATGGAGAAAGGAGAAAGGAACAAGACAAAAGTTCTGTAAACTCACCGTATCTTGTGGTACAACACCAATAGACTTCCGAAGACTCTCTAGTGTTACTTTCTTAATATCTTGACCATCTATCCTTATCTGTAATTAGGAAATGGTATGCATTAGCATAAAGTAAAGCAAATCAATTCCCCCAACCTGAACGCCATTCTTGCCACGGTTGCATGTCTTTTCTAAGCCTATTAAAGTCTGATGGGGGAACCAGCTAGTAAGTGATGGAAGTGAAAGCTATCCCACATTAAACTAAGAACAGATTCTTTATGAAAACATCACACAAACTAAAAGCAATAACAGAAAAATGAGAAGTAGCTCTAAGCACACTACTTCTCCATCCTAGAAGAATGACCGGCAAGAGAAAAACTCAAAGGCTAAAAGATAACTGCTAAAATTGACATGTAGCACAGCATAACAAATAATCCATAAACAAAACTCAACGAAAAGGACAATATTCCTGAATCAATCACAGTATTGATCTGTCACTAGATATCCATCGCAAGTCCCAAGTGAAGCCATTTTGTGTATTTATTTACTTATGCCCTGCTTAGGTGGAAAAATTACTCAATTTTCTTAATATTATTGAACAACTATTCTTTTACATCTAAGATTTATGTTTTTAATAATTCCTTTACATATAAGCCATGTGGTTACAGCAACTAATGTACCTTCAGCTTTGTATTCCACATCATAATTTCAAGTAGGACACTAATAGAAAATCATTCAAGTTCTTCTTTTACCCTAATAAAGGTCATCTCATCCAGTTTTTGAGGTCAGATACCTTGGAAGGGCATATGATAAACATAATGGGGCCTACTTTGGACTAATAACATTCACATAGCAGAGTAGCAGCAATGCTTACATTTCCAGAGTGTGCGTCAAAAAACCTGAAGAGCAATCTAAGAATGGTCGACTTGCCTGCACAAAAGTCCAATTCAAGCATCAAGGTTGTTTATCTGATGTTGCAAGGATGACTGCATTCTTAATAAAGCACACCAAAGATTCAGAAATGCACTTGCATACTTCATAGGCTAATCAAAAAATATTTGTCACATCTTACAAGTACAACCATAAAGTCAATCCTCAGCAAAAAATGAATGGTATTAGGAAAAAATAGAGTGCCTCTACAGGAAATAATTTACTGGTGAGATTTAGCACATGCAAGGAAACACTTCCTATTAAAATGACCAAAAGGAAGTCTTGTCAATTTATATTCATATTAAAATCAGGAATGAGTCCTTCAAGCTTCTTCCATCTAACCATGCATCTTTCTGAAACTTAACTGGATTACTTCACCTCACATCAATTAAGTAAACTTCTTAAATTCATTCCACAAACTTCTAGTTTCTTTCCACAAGCCGGTACGATATAGCTCCAAGCCCTCCACAGTAGACCAAAAAAGCATCATTGAATTTCACATGATTCTGAAAACCCAATCCACCAGACGACATTTGAATTTATCTCCAATGCATCCCCCAAAAAGGTCCCTTTGCATCTTCTCAAGCCTTTTAGACACCGATATCTTGAAAAGGAACATAAAACATGTAGGCAAGCTTAGAACCCATTGTAGACACAAATTTTGGCCAATCAACTATTACCAAGTGTCAGATAAAAGTCCAATTAAAACAACAAATCAAATCTTGCCACGTGTCTCATAAAAGATTTCAGCAAAATTAATACAAGTGGACGAATCACAGGCTGCCACATGTAAAAGTGACGTAATCTGAGGATGACAAGATTGACCAATCAAATTAAGCCACTTGTTAGCCAAGCCCACTACTAAAGATAATTATTATTTCTTAATTTTTATCTCTTAAAAAATGAATAAATAAGAGATAATTATTAAAGAATTATGATATTATCTCTTATTAATAAATAAAATAATAATGAGATAATTATCTTGGAGAAGTTAAATTCAATTGTGACTCTCCTACACATCTATAAATAGAGGTTAGTACGAAGTATAAAGAGACACTCTTTTGCATACAAAGAGACTCTGCTGGACCAAGCTACCAAAGCTCCACAGATTCTCAAGTATTAAGAACACCTAGGTGTTAGTTCGAGATCAAGCTTCAAGCCGTCGAATTGACATCAAGAAGAGAAGGATCAGAGGATTGTTTCTTTGATTGAAAGTTTCAGAGATTGTAATCCATTTTTCCCTCAATAAAATTCAATTGGTTCTCAAAAGTTCTTGTGTTTAATTTCCAAACACGAAATTTGTGTGTACACCCATGATTGTAGACAATTCATCCGTACAATGCACACTACTCGTAGGAATAAGCTCTTATTTAACTAAATTAATTTTGAGCCCTAAAACCACCTCAAAGCAAACTAGCAAAGCAAAACACATCTCAAATGCCCCAATTGTAAAGGAACCGCCATATCTTAAAGCTCCATATAAATACAAATGGAAAATATTTATACATACAGGATAAACAAAACGAAGCGAAAACTTGAAACTTTTTATTGTTGAATAGCAAGACTAATCGATCCACTTAGGCTTCATCGTAGGCAGTCCCTACAAGCCAATGGAATGTTCCTTATCTTACTCTAGTCTCCATGATTCCCACTATTATAAAATCTTAGCTTCCAACAAGAAGATACAAACCAAGACTAGTGGCGAAAAAGTTTTAATAGGCTTCACGAAGAAGTTTATTAGTGCAATCTCCAGCTGTGAATAGTCTCTCACCTGGCATGCTCTCTTTGGCAACAAATAGTGAATAGCCCCTTTAAGGTAACTGTTCTTGAGATAGAGAGAGAGAGGGGGGGACCACTACCAGTGCCCACAAGAATATGAAGCAAAGAAAAAAAATCACATAATTCATCCTACTAGTAGAATTTTGATGTATTAAGAATATAAATAAAAATGAGAAGCCTGCACTAATTAATTGTATCAAGAAACCAAGAACTAGTACGTTTGAAAATTCATGGAATATCTGAAGTCCTACCACTGCCACTGGTTCCAACAATAGCAACATTTTTTCCAGCTGGCACAACAAAAGATACCCCATCAAGAATCTTTCTTTCTGCAAGATAACTATTAGAAGAAAATAAAGGATATGCATTAGCCAGCAAGTAATCCACAAAGCCATTGCAATAGCGGAAATGTTCAATACAATTCAAAAACACTCAAGAGGTCACACAAGCAAATTATTGAAATCTAAGGTATTTATTTGTAGCATTTATATCAATGGTGCATTTGAATGGAATAAGATATAGTTGCAGAATTGCAGGAGATTACAAACATAAGTACAAAGATTAGAACCAGTACTTCCAAAGAAACGATAAAGGAAAAACAAATGATTGTAACCTAAGCCAATAAATTGGTAGCCATGTAAGAATGCTACAACCAATCAAATTTGATTAAAGAAAGCTCCCTACCAGAAAATTAACTACAACACACACCGGATATTCCTCTTGCATTGCAAAAGTCAGAGAACACGCTAGTAAACTAATAGAATGCACTTGCTTTTCATACTAGAATGAGCTTTCCGAAAGGAAGAGCAGGAGCTACCACAGAAATTTCAGACCAATACTAGAAAAGGAGGAACATAACAAAACTTATGGCTTCAGAAATTCAGAATGCAACAATGAAAGAAGACTCTAAAGGCTGGAAAAAAGGTGCATAGACAGAGTGTTACTTTTCAGACCCAGAAGTGGTAAATATTGTGACTTCTTTTTATTTTTTATTTTAATTATTACTTTTTTTTGGGGGGGGGGGTGCACTGAATTGATGTGTACCTTTTTTGTCACCAGCACTGTGCACTTGTGCAATTTGTGTAATTAAAATGCTTGAACACCAACTAATGTGCTTTTTTTTCTTAGAAATTAAGGTGGCATTTGGTTTACTTTTTTTGTTTTCTATTTTTTATTTTTGTTTTATGTGTTAAAAATCTCAAAACGAGAAAATAGAAAATGCTCTATTTTATTTGTTTTGAGATTTTCCTCATTTTTTTGTTAAAAACTCTCAAAATGACTTTTTGCCATTTTTTATTTCATGTGTAAAGTCATTCTTTATTTTCGAAAACAAATTTTGAAAACACAAGTAACCAAATAAATTTTGACATATTTCCTTTATTTTCAAAAATATAAAATGAAAAATGAGTTCAAAACAAAAAATAGAAAACGAAAACAGAAAATAAAAAAAAAAAAAAACCAAATGAGCCCTAGATTTTTCCAAGATGTTTCCGAAAAGGCAAGTTCAAAGAGAAATAAAAACCTGAAGTGAACATTGTCAAATTCAATGCCAGCCCCATTTAACTCCAGAGGCTTTGCATCAGGTTCATCTCTAATTTCAGCCCTCTCCTGCATTAAGGATTGAATAAAAATACTTTGTAGGCCCCATTACTGGACAAGTTACGAGGAATAAAATTTAGAGCACTAATAATTGCTTAAAAAAATGGCACAAACACTACATATCAATAACAAGATAATACTACAGAAAATGAATAATTAATTTGAATAGATTGATGCAGAACAACACAAGTAGGAAAAGATTGATAGATGGTAAAATATCACATTACATTTACATAGCAAAAGCCAACATGCTATTGAGATAAGGTAAGAGAATCACTGTAAAATTTCACCAGGACAATAAAGTTGGTTCCACAACTAATTCATTTAGTTTAGTTAAATTGGATAAAAGTGGTAGCAGTAGACCAATGAAGCACGGATACGAATACAGCAGCGGGTACGGGTATGGATATGAGATATGGTAATTTTCAAAAAATGAGGATACGGGTACGGTGAAGATACGGCAAAAAAATAAAATAAAATAAAATATATTTTTTATTTAAAATAATTTTGAAGATAGCATGTATATACTACTAAACATTATATAAATAACAATTATATAGCTTGAAAAATTACTATTCAATCCATAAATAAACATCATTCATACTCAAAACTACCAACATCATTCATACACAAAACACAAATATAACAAAAAGTATCAAATACAATTTCATACATCCCAAAATAAAAATAGTTTTTTCATTTCCTAAATTTTAGTTAGATCAAACTTCAATCATATCAATATATTTTAGTTAATTATAGTTTGGCCCCTACTAAAATTTTATCATATCAATTGTACCCCCAAAAAAGTTTAAAATATTACATTTGGACCCCCGCTGTATCCTAGAATTATCTTTCCTGTATCCTACCCGTATCCCAGCCGTATCATAACCGTATCCTATGCAAATTTTAAAATAAAAAATTAGGATACGCCACGATACATATCCGGCCGTATACTAGCCATATCCGTATCCCCGAAGTATCCGATACGAGTGCGGCGCCTAATTTGAAGTACCCGTGCTTCATAGTGGTAGATTATAATTTTCCTTGAGTGTGATTACCTCGATAAAATTTCACCAGGACAATGTGTATGAAGTGCATATAAAACATTGGTGTTTGCACCCCGAAAGTCTTTCGATAGATACATTAGCTTCCACCTCGAAAGTCTCTCTACAAAACCCTCCCAAACATGAAGTTCCTTGGAAGAGCTCTCTAAAGGAAGACCAAGGTAAGACAACTCTAGCAAGTTCCTCCACATTAACCACTCCCCTATTGGAATCATTTCAAACTTTCCCAAATTGATCTTCAGCCCAAACATCGTCTTGAAACATAACACCACACGTCTCAAGTGCCCTGGTTGCAACACATCCACCACACAAAATACTGTGGAATCATCAACGAACAGAAAATGGGACACCCTTAAAGAACCTTGCATTCTACATCGCACCAAGAAGCCTTCAATAAAGCCACCCAACTCTGTCATACCTTTCCTACCATCTTACTAAACACTCCAATCACTAAGATGAACAATTAGGGAGAGAGTGGGTCTCTTTCGCAAAGGCCCTGGCAGAGCTAAGGTAACCAATTGGAAACCCATTATTAAACACCAAAAATCTCAAATTGAAAATGCACCAGGTACATCCAATTCCTCCATGTCTCTCCAAAACCCATTCTTTCTAGCAAATACATCAAGAAATCCCAATTCACGTGATCATAGGCTTTTTCTATGTCTAGTTCGTAAATTATACCGGCTCTTTACTCTTCATCCTATAATCCACCAATTCATTAGCCACCAACACCATGGCTAGAATCTACCCTTCAATAAAAACTTTTTGAGACTCTAAAATTACTAAATACATCACCACTTTCAACAACTGAAGACGTCATCATTTTCAACAGGAGAGCAAGGAGTTTTGTAATTAAATTATAAAAGCTACCCACCAAACTTATGAGTCCAAAATCTTTTACGTTTTCTGCCCAATTTTCTTCAAAATCAATGCAATAAACATTGCATTGATGCACTTAACAAAGCCCTACTCGCATAGGGATATGTAAACGCGTTCATAAAATCCTCTTTAGTAATGCACCAGCACTGCTAAGGTAATTGTCTACCCATATTATGGGCTCGAAGCTTTATCTCCATTAAGAGAATTTAACATCTCCAAAACTTCTATCTCTGAAAATTCACATTCTAACTCTATACTCGCCTACTCAGCAATGGTACAAAATACCAAATTGTCCACGCAGATCTCCACAACTCATTTTCATTGAACAGATCCTAGTAAAATTCCAATATGATATCTCTGATATTGTCTTCCTCCAACCTCCTCCTTATGGTCCACTTCTGTCACCTCTCCCAACAAAACATACAACCTAACCTAAATTCTGCAAATTCCTATTTGTTCCAGTTGATGACACCTGCCTTTAGACTTTGCATTTTCTTTCAAGGAAGTATAACTGGCACAGCCACTATACTAGCAACTGCCTAACTGCTCCAGCTTAACACCTCCACTATCAAGCATAAATGGGAAATGACCAGACACTAATCTGGGCAGCAAAGACTTCAATTGCAGGGTATTGTTCCTCCCAACGAGTTGAAATCAGGTAAATGTGAATTCTAGATTTGTAGCAAGAGTTAGGCCAAATGAATCTCCCTCCTGACAAAGGCAGATCAACTTATCCCAGATCCTCTATACAATCTGAAACAGCTCTCATAGAAACAGTGATCGATATGCATCCCAATCTATTAGTTTGATACCTTACATTGGGCACTCCTCTCTAGGGATATTTATCTAAAAATATTGACTTAATTAAATGTCCAAAGGTAAATAAATAAAAAATAAAAATGTCATAACTTGAGGATGGTAAAAGTAACAAAATTCAGAACTCATGAAAGAATTGTTATTATAGTCCCAAGGAAGTGAAAAAAATACAGTAATACAAATAATTCGCATCCAATCATGAGCAAAATTACTTGCTTCTTCAGTTATTAATTTTAACACTCACAGCCAAAGAAGAAGAAGAAGAAGAAAATTGGAAAAAAGAAAAGAACAGAAAAACAGTTAATCCAATAACAACATAATTCTGTCATAATTATTTATCCAAAAGAAAACAAAATTCTTTTAATGACAATTACACCACTGAAGTAAATATGAATCTTTGAATTTTTCTTTTACAAAATAACAAAATTCTCAAAAATTGCACAATAGATCTGCAAAGCTCCAAAGTTATCTTAAAAAATGATAAGCAAAAACAAATATTATCAAATGAGATACCTGCGAAGTTCCAAGATAACCTGTCACACAAACTAAATAGGATTGCATTCAATCTGAATCAGCTAGAGGAATAAAGGAAGAAGTTAAACACCTCTAGTAACTGAAACATGGACTTCATGTCCACAAGACTTTGTACAGTCTCACGATATACACTGCCAAGAAAATTGAGAGGAAGAGAGAGCTGGAACAAGAGCCCGTTAACCATAACCTGTATATTCCACCGATATTTTATGTCATTCATCATTTCAGAGATCCAAAAGGTTAATGAGTGCACATGCTTAAGTAGGAACTTTACCAAATCACCAACTGTCATGTGGCCATTCATAATCCCATTGGAACACAACACCATAGCTGCTGATAGAGCTGTGCTAAATATTACATTTTGGCCAAAGTTTAAGAAAGCAAGGCTGCGTTGTGTTTTTAATGCAGCATCCTCATACCCTGAAGAATTGTATTTAAAAAAGAAAAAAAATCAGAAAAATTAAAGCCATCATATTAGGCAGTTAAATTACCGTAATAAAGAGTAAGAAGTTGGGTTCATAAACACTAGGAGAAGCAGAAACCTAGAGCCAGAACATTAGATGGATGAGACCATTATTGCATTGTTATTAGAAGGTATGCATCCAGACTCACATTGCACTGACCTTACATGGTTTTCATTTGGCAAGACCTCAAAGTTATTAAATTTAAATATGTCAGCACATGGCTTGTGCTTTTGCATTGGACAATAACAACTTACAAAAACAAAAACTTCTCCCAACTACTTAAGGTTGACTACATAGTATCTGCCAAAGCAGCTCTATCTTTGGTCATATCTTTAGGTAAACCATAGAAGTTCTTCTATAACATCCATACAACTTACTTTTCAAGAACTCGTCGTATTTTTCAGCTTCAAAAGCCTCATTGTTGAAATATTTGACAGTCTGAAAATGTAATAACATTGGATGAGAAAAGGTCACCAAATAAAAAGGGCTAGGAGCCTAGGACAAGGAAAATAAGGCATCCAATATGTGCACTAAACAAAAAATATTTATGAAAGACACCAAAACACATCACCTCATAATTGATAAGTGAATCAACTGCCCTCGTACTTGCATCATTATCTGCTTTGTTCATGGCCTTCCTAAACTTAGTCCTCCACTGAAAAGACAATTCATTGGTGACAATTAAGCCACTAAAACAATTTGAAAAAAAATAAAAAAATAAAAAAAAATCATCCTACAAGAAGGAAAAAGCACACAAGGCAGAGGTTTGGCTACTTAATTTTCTTGTAAGAATGTCTACAGATCTATAATATATAAATAAAATGAAGCGACTGGTCTCTGCAGTAAACAAATGTCAAGAGTACTTAAGTTGCCAAGAATACCAAAAGTTAAAGAAACAGGGCCAGCTCCTTCACTTACTAAAACAAATTAGTCTAATAAAATAACAAATAACTAAATAATGAAAAAGGATATGCAGTGGAAAATGAACCTGTGTTATGGTCAATGTGAAAATAACATATGCAGCAACTGATAGGGAAGTGATCCACGCGAATGGTGCACCGAATTTGTATGCCAGTATACCTGATACCATAGAAATCTGGAAGGATAGAGGTTAATCTGTCGAAATTATAATTAGAGATTAAAAATTCCAAAAGCAACGACAGATATTTGATCCAAACAAAATATGGCACTGTGATTAATATTAAATAATAAATAGAAAGGAAAATGACCAAAAAAAAAAGTTTGAAACAACAACTAAGCCCATACCATTGAAACCTAAAGTGATGTTAAAAGCAGCCCAAACGCAACCAAATACAGATTGAAAGAATAAAGATATAGAATCGTACCTCTAAGATGGTGGGTACCACATTGAATACCATGGATGAGAGGATAAAGTTTATTGCACGGCTACCACGATCAATAATTCGACTTAGAGCACCTGTTTCTCGACTGCAAATAGAGTAAGAAACAAAAAAATAGCTTTGTTAAAAATTTGATATAATCTAGTTCGTACAAAAAAAAAAAAAAAATGTGGTTGTTAATATAGCTCCTAGCATTGATATAGAAAAATGGGGCTGCCTTGCCAATCCAAAACTATATATGTAAATACATGGTATCATATATTGCGCCAACACCCTGAATACGACTGTGTTCATAACTTTTCTGACTAGCCAACAAATACCAGCATGGCAGCCTATTATATTTCAAGTGAGGACCCATCCCTTGATTAGTTTACTCAGTTCAGTTCCTTTCCGCTGTGTTTACTTCTCAAAAAATGCCAAGTCTTCAATATGCAATGCCAAAATAATCTAATTTGGTACTAAAAATCATCAAACCACACCTAATAATTATTCTTGCAATAATATTGCGCCAAGAAATCCTGCTTGGAATGTAGTACAGAGAATAATGTCTCCACTATTGTGTTAATACTAATAGAAGACCTCCCTGAGTCTTTTTGCATCCTACCTCAAATAACAAGAGCATATTGCTAAGGTAAATAACAGGTTGAGAGGAATAAACACGAAAAAGAAAGAGTAGCACAAACTTTGGTGATGTCTCCCTCTTGTTAAATGGTTTATAAGTGAATCAGTTTATTGAATTTTCATCAGAAATCACCAAAATACCTACTAAAAAGTAAGAATATAATTACAGCTACAGACCTGTTAATCAACCTGTCTTTTATTCGCTGATGTAAACACATTAGCAATGTCTGCAGACTTATCCAAATTTCCTTTCCAGACTACCCAACAAAATTAATTTTCTTATATTGACCTTTTTAAATTGGGTAAAAACAAAAGAGTTATTAAGTATCCAAAAAAAAGGTTAGGACCAATTGACATGTCAACTGGACAAAAACTCTAGAGAAGAGGGGGGGGGAGAAGAGAGAGAGAGAGAGAGCAAACACACACCCTAAAACTATATAAAAGAATAAAAATAAAAAAAAAACCCTTCTTGAGAGCCACAAATCCAAAAAAAAATCATCCCACGTCAAAACCTATGGATCACAAGCTCCACACCCTCCAAAATTCACCTCATGCAGGTCCTTCTAGATGCACCACCACCACCAAAGACAAGGAAAAATCTCCCGCATTCATAGAGAAGTCACTTTGTCCCCATTAAGACTGCTATATGTTAAAGTATAAAAAAGGCCTTAACTTCTTCCCAGATACAAGAACAACAAAGAGATAGGAAAATTAGCAAAAGAAGAAATACAGCAAAGTCCACTCAATAAGACATGAGTGCAATGTCCCATTGTTGCATATATAGCTAAATAGATAACAATCATCAAAGGATTTTAACTGAGGTAAGAGAGTTTTCTAGACTATACCTAAGGTGGTACTGAAGGTCAAGCTCGTGCAAATGTGAAAACACCTGTGAAAGTCAAATCCATGACATAAGTCACCCACTCATACTAACAAGGAGTCAAAATGGGTAGTTAAGAGGAAATAAAAGTTTAAAAAAAAAAAAAAAAACATTGGTAGTTATAGTACAGAAAGTAAAATTACTTGTTAGGGATGTAGTGTTTGAAAATTTTCTAACAAATCCCTTTGAAGTAGTAGGTAGTTAAAAGGATATTAACGGGAAAAAATATTCACCAACTGGATGGCTTTTCCATATACCTGTAGAACTCCCTTAGTCCCATATTATAACAGTATAGATGTGTCAAGCAGCCAAAATGATATGCAATTTACTATCATTGCACCTCTCCTTATCTACAGTTAAAGAACTTGGCAATAATATGGATTTCTTAGTGAGAAATATCAATTAGATTTACCAGTTTTAGGATGAACACCACCATCACCACACCCCCCCCCAAAAAGCAAGATAAAGAAATCAGAATCTCATACCTTCCTAGATACTGATCGGATTGTTCGTAATGCTACTTTAGCAAACACAGCAGTTCGCAACTCTGGAACAAAAGATTTGCATTAGATTGGGAAATGCACCCACAAAACAAAACAAACAAACAAAATTTTCATCTTATATTTGGCACCACAGAGCTCAACGCTGGGATTTAGAATCAAAAGCCATATTAGTTGAAATTTTGAACTTAGATGGCTTCCAATTTCAATTCCATGGGCTTGGATTCAAATTCCATTGGGCCCAACAAAACATAAAAATTGTAATAAAATGTTAAAAGATGTTTGCCCAAAAAAAATAAAAAATAAAAAATAAAAAAAGAAAAAAGAAGAAGAAGAAGAAGATTATTTAATCTACAACAGGGAAACACTTTTAAAGTTATACACATAAAATAGGAATTCACTTCATTTGGAATCAAAGACAAACACAATAGCAATTACATCAGGTACCATTGAAAGCAGAAGCCCCAGTCCTAGCTATCCCATATCCGATCAAAATGGCTGCAGGACTCACAAAAAGGGCTAAAATGGTTGAATTAGCAGTAGTAAACGAAGCAAGAGCACTAGCATTGCCAGTTGCTGTTGTTAACCAATCAACAGCAAGTTTGAACAAGAAAGGCACCTGAACATTCAGAACCTAAAGAAGGGAAGCAAACCACCGCTGATTTCAGTTTCTATATAACAAATAAGTAACCCAACAACAACAATAACAACAAAAGATAGGAGGATGGAATCATAACCAACCTTGGCTCCAACCAAGAAACCCAAGGCAGTAATCACCCGCAATCGGAACTCGAAGTTATCTTTCAACCACAAGTACTTCACAAGTGTACCAAGAATCTTTGTGTCCGCAACTTGCTCCCCTGAAGCTCCGCCTTTCGTAACACTAGTCTTTTCCTCTTGCTTTGCAACCTGCTTTTTGCCCCCCGCATCACTGCCTGTCGATGTCGACAGCAGTGCATAACCATTTGGCATAGAACCCTGTTCAAGACTTCCAATCAGGACACCATACAACACAAGAGCGCCCCATATACATCATATCTGAGGACAATCGCGTGTACGTACATATGTAAGTATATATCTAATGAAAATGACTACTTACAGGTTGTTGGGGAGCTCTGGGAGAGAAATCCGTCAAGAAGCAATTAAGGTGCTTGAAGAAATAAGGGGTAGTTCTGGAAACCTCCCAGGGGTTGCGCCGATGATAGTATCCGCCGCCTGAGATGCCAATTCGGATAGAGCGGCCAGTCGTCAACAGTTTCGGATGAAGAAAGCGGCAGTGGACTGCGGAGCTGCAATTCGGCATCGTCATCGCCATCGTCTCTCTACCCCGCAACAATAAATCGCGTGCCCTAAAGCACCTTGAAGCGATCGTAGCTTGCATTGTCGATATCAATCTTCTCTTTTTATTTCTTTTACCAATAGGCGATTTTCAATAAAAAATTGAAAAAAAAAAAAAAAAAAGAAACCCTAGCAACGGTCAAATAAAACCCCCCCCCCCCGGGGGCTGCAGAAAGAACCGGGTATCCTGAGAATTACAGACACTAATACATTGAGAAGTTGAGAGCGTGTCCACCTCCGACGCGTCTCTGCAAGGCGGCGCGATTGCTTGAACTGGGTTGAACTTCCGCTATGAACCGCCAGTTCGCTTTTGAAGTCTCCTTGCTCTTGCTCTGGTTACCGCCGGTGAAATATAAAACCCTAACACTGTGCCGAACATAACGTTTGGGTCCATTGTTTTTTTTTTTTTTTAAGTTTATAATTTTTTAAAAATTAACAATAAAAATATGTTTTGAAATTTTGTTTTTACTCTTTTATAATCAAAAAAAATAAAAAATTTAAGAAAAGTATAAAAAAAAGTATATGGTCACTTCCATTTTTTATTATATTTTTCAGTTTTAATACTTTATTTTTGCTGCAATATATTAAAGTAAATTATTTTTTAAATATTTTCCTAAATTAAATTTATTTTTGATAAATAATATATTACAATAATTTATTTATTAGAATTAAAATAATAAAATATGATTAAAATGATTTATTTATCAACTTAAAATTTTTTTAAAAATATAACTACATATTAAAATATTATTTTTACTAAAATTTAAGTTAATATAATTAAAATAATAATTTATTATCAACATAAGTTATTTTTAAATTAAAATTAATTCTAACTATATATTAAAGTAATTTATTTTATTAAAATTAAGATAACTTTATTTTATCAAATTATTAATCAATAATAATTACCTCTTAAAATTATCCCAATAGTAGGTAGTTTGTAAAAAATTTGTGTCCAATAAAATCATGTTGTGATTATACAATTTCAACTCTTTATAATACTAAATTCAATTGTCATATTTGTTCATCAGATTTGGATTTAATTTTAAGTATTGTCCGTATAAATTTATTAATTTTTAAAATAAATTATATCTTCAAATAAAATGAAAAATTAGAAAAGCTAACAATATAATACTAAAATAATTATTTTTCTTCAATTAAGATGTAAACATAACCACACAAAATATATAGATTATATTTTTTTTTCAAATTTTTTTAAATTAACAAAGTATAGAATAAAGTTAACCCAACAGTACTTGTCCAAAGTGTCAAATTTCATCAAAAAAATAAAAAGCAAGTAAATTTTAAATTATTAAGTCTTTAGAAAATATTTAAAAGTCCGGAGAAAATTATAAAAATTTGGAGAAAGTTGAAAGTTTACGGTGCAAAGAAAATTCAAAAAAAAAAATAATATTTGAATTTTTTTGAGGGTGGGGGCCAAATTTGGCGCCAAATGTCCATCCTGGTAAAAAGGTCCCACTGGGCACATTTGCCTTATCCACTGAAATTTTGGAATTAGAAGCAGCTTCTTATCTTCTTTCTCCACCATAGAAATCAAGACTCATCACATCACACACAGGCTGCTGTCCTGCTCAAAACTCACAGTCTAATGTCTGTGATGGCCTTCTTATCTTCCGACTGAGGATCCAAAAAATAAAAAATAATAAAAAGAACAAAGATGGCAGCCGCAGCTTGGTCATACCACGGAGCACTGCTGCCCTCTGTCAAGCTCCCAAAGCAGCAACAGCAATTCCCATTCCCACCGTCAATGGAAACAGTAGCAAAAAGGCGAGGAATGGGAGGACTAAGGTACGGGACTAAGCCGGCCGTGGTGATCTGCGCCGGGATAGGAATAGGGGACTTCATTGGCGGAGATCTAGTGAAGTTTGATTTGGGTCGTTGGTTGTCTGATGTGGAAGAGCACAAGGCCCTCGCCATCTACTCCCCGCACGAAGGCGGGTACGAGGGCCGCTACTTCACGCGCCTCCGCTACCAGGGTTACCAGTTCCTCGACCTCACTGCTCGCGGCCTCGGTGACCCCGAGTCCACTCTCACCAAGATTCACCCTGTTTGCCCTGTGAGCCTCTTTCTTCCCCCACATCCCTATTGGCGTATGGTCAGTTTATAAGTTTGACCTCTTAACTAGTTATTGGGGGTTGAGATAGACTAAGTAACTAGAATCAGAGCCCAGTACATGAATTGCGGAAGTGACTTGTGTTGGAATTAATTAATATTCAATTCTCATAATTAGTTCTGAATTAAAGTGGTCTATATAAAAATTTAAATTTGATAAATAATTATTTAGAAAGTTATTATTTGTAGAAAATTGTGATTTATTTTTCTAATAATATCCTATTTTGATAAATGGTAGAAATTAAATAATTAATTAGGAAATTAAGTATTCTCTCTCCCTATAAATAGTGAATGAATTCCATCAATTCATTCACATTAATTCATTCACTATTTAAATTACAATACATTAGGATTTATAAGGCAAGAGGGAGAAACTCTAATTTCTAAAGAGTTTTATTTTGTTAAAAGAAAAAATTTGGGAACATAATTTTGAGGTAACTTCTACATTCAGAATTTCATAATAATAGTTTAAGGTACTTATTCTTAATTATATTATACAAGTAGACAAAATATATAAATATCATGAAGATAAAGATAATATATATTTAATTAAATATTATGTGTTAATTTAATTATAAACTTCAACTTGAACTAGTTTTGGGTTAAAGATAGGCCAAGGCCACCCAACAATTCCATTTATGCCCGTGTTGCTTTGTATACCCGTGTTTCTTCGATTCTCATTATTCCCATATTCACTTAAAATTTTGCAGGCGCATGTAGGGAAGCAACCCATAGCGAGATGGTACTTCCCACCAGAAGTGGATTACAGGCTCTCTTTGTTGCCTTCCGATGCCAAAGGATTAGTGGTGTGGATAATTGAAGCTAAGGTGAATATTGTTTATATATAATAATATTAATATATATATATACACGATCATAACCTGTATAGATCAGTATTCCTTTTACTGGCAGTGGAGTGGGTGAAAGAATTGATATCAGAATCACTTACAATGCCATATCTGCAAAATTCATTCAGGTTTTGTCAAAGGCAGAACTGCAGTTCCTAGCTTTGCTTCCCACCCTCCGGCCTAAAGTCAGGGTCATTGCGGAATGTGGGAACTGGTAAAGAGAGCTCCTTCTCCTTCCTGAATATTTAGTGCATCAAAGTGAAAGGAATATGAACAATGTATCAGAATCATGCACAATGCAATAAACGTTCACACGAATTGATATAAGAACTTCCATACCCCCCAAAAATGAACCAAGCTTCAGGAATGATCCATTTCCCAATTAGACCTTTGTCGGATCATTTTCTCACACCTATGTGTAATTATGGTATGACAGTCGGGGCTGACTGCCGGTTGTAGACCTCTTATATTTCTGTAGTTAAAAAATGTAAAATATGAGTAATTGGCCTCCCTGTGTCAAAATCTAACATGGTTACTATTATTTTCGTAATTCTAACCATTTTTGCCTCCCCCATTCTGACATTTGGTTCTGGCTCCATCCCTGTGTGCAGGAGAAAGTTCATGTGGAAGCCACTCAAAGAAATTGCCGGATTGACTGCAAATGAGGGGGCATGATGAACTTACTGCCAACGCCACCCACCAAAACGCCTTGGCAGATGTAGAAACGCCCCACGCCAATCCTGCCAAATACAGGCTTTCCTGTTGTAACAAAACTGAAGGAACGGCACTTCTCAATCTTAAGTACTCGATTGGTGGCAGTATTTGTGTAGATTATTCCAATTTCAACATTGTAACCGGGGCATTTTAAATCAGTTACTGAACATAACAGCTATTGGTTGAAACAGGTTTATATTTGCCTTTGGGGATGGGCTAACCGATCATGCAATTTAGTACAAGGCATACACAGATTTTTTTTAATATATGTAGACATTCATCTTGTTAACAATCTGTTTGTACTACTTATATTTCTTTGTATGTTTTGGCAGCATTTTGGGCCAGCTTAATCTATAGGTGGAGTTGGATTGGAATAAGTGGCTTTTAGCATTATCCCTTCACTCCCCCCCCCCCTTCAATTTTGTCTCCTTTTTCCATGCACTTGCTCATGTTGCTGATGCTGCAAGTGGGTTGATAATCACAGAGCTTCTGAAGAATGATATGTTCTGCTGTTGATTGGATGCTCATTTAGAATTTAGCCTCTTTGATTAGGGTTCTTTTAGTTGCTTTGCAGTACAAAGAACTATCTTGAAAGTCCATGGTCTTCATCTTTGATGAATGCCTAAAGAATGTTTCCATGTAGTTGTTGCTGCTTGTTTTGTAGCAGTCTGCCCTGGAAGTTTATAGCCTTGTGGCTACTACACAAATGCCTTCAACTTGGCTGCACAAAAACTTGAGCAATTGCTACATCTCACTTACTTGCACTTTGAATTTGTAACTATTTCTATAGATCAAACGTCTCTTAGCACTCCTTTTAAAGACATTCCTCCCTTGAAATTAATTTGATTTTAACATAAAAAATTCATTTGATTTAATATATTTTAATTAGATAAATAAAATTTTATAGGCGGAATGCGTATGAATTTAATAATTGAATTAAAATAATTTAAGAAAAATATCAAATTTAACCATATTAATAGAAAATATGGGGGCGTTTGGAGTTCCAAAAAAAACCAATGGATGGGATTGATGTGATGTAAAAATGATAGGTGGCAAAATGTGATTGGAGGGATTTGAAAATTTTTGAAGTTTTTTGAGATTTTTTGGGTTTTGTTGTGATTCCAAACAAACCCTATGATAAATATGATATTTAACGGTCAATTTATCTACTTACTTAGATGACTCAAAAAAAATAATAAATGTAGTGTTTGGATGGCACAAAAAAATTAAAATGGTTTAAAAATGACACGTAACGAAATTTAATTGAAAAAATTAGTAATTTTTTGTAACTTTTGGTAGAGTTTGGTGTTCCAAATACCACCAAATTCTCATTAAATTATATTATTTTGATGGCATTTATAAAGTAAAAAAAATTATATAATAAAACACAACTTGTCAATGTGACGGTTGTGTACATGACAGCAAAACAAAGAGAGGAGCTGAGAGAGAGAGGGGGAGGGTTGGGTTTAAAATTTAAATTTGGACTCACAAAAAAACGTGTTTTGAACGGGTGTGAAGCTAGTGTCATTATAATTAGGGATTAAAATCGTATCGTGTATGTTCAAGTTTATAAGTTGTGTTTATTTATATTTACACTTAAATATACTAAATTTTAACAAATTTTAAATAATTTATTTATTTAAAATTAAATCAAATTGTTTCAATTTTAAATTAATGTATTCATATCGTATTGTTTTCATTTTTCTTTCATTATTTTCATATTCATATTGATGGTATTCAATTCATACCATATTCTTATTTAATGTTGTTTCTTGTATCATGTATAATATTACGAACCTAGACGGTAACATTGAAATAAGGGAATGTTTAGTTTACCAAAACACATTAAAAAAAAAATTCTGACTTTTACTAATTTTTTTTTAACTTTTTCAATCAAATATTACCAAGTGTTATTTTTATATTAATTTTTTTATTTTATTTATTTATTTATTTATTATTATTTTTGGGGGCGGTCATCCACACACCACCAAAGATCAAAATATCCAAATCATGTTGGTCCAAATATACATGTGACATGCTAAAGAACAAACATAGGCCTTGCGTGTTTTTCAAATCTTGGCTAAATATCGAGCCAACAACGTTGATTAACCTAGTCCGAATGCGACATGATTTTGACTTTATCCTACTTCTTTTTCTTTCTTTTCTTTTTTCAGAGGAACAATTCAAAACTGGCTATTAATTAAAAATTTTGATTTTGCTATCATTGGGATGCGAACGTTCAAAGTGGACCTGTCAAGATTGATTCTATGTTTTATGTTTCATTTAAATTAATTTTCTTCACACTAAATCAAAATTAAACTCTTACAACATTACGGTAATCACATTGGGCTTAGATTTTAAATCTCAAGTTCGTCTATATAAATTTATTTATTTTATAAATTATATTTTTACATAAAAAAAATATTTTTAAAAGTTGTATAGTTCAGTACTAAAATAAATATTTTTTTATAAGAAATATTAACAGAATATTATATAAATACAAAAATATTAAAAAAAATCTAAACCTTTTAATTTGTCGGGATGGGGTCCAGACTAATTTTTACAATCCTAAACTCTCAAAAATTTTTCCAAGCTCGGAAAAATTAGAACGAACCAAACTTGAGATTTCAAGCCTTCAGATCGATGCTCATTGCTAGTTAGTAGAGTAGAAGAGGGCAAATTAATCCAATCAGTCCAAACCCTATTTTTTGTGGGGTTTTCAGCAATAGAAAAATCATTCATTAAAAAGAGTGTGTTTTGGAGTGAAAAAAAAAATGAAATAAATTGAGAGTTCGTAATGCGTGCAGTGAAAGAAAAAAGTTGATGTGATATAAAGTTAACAGAGCTTTATAGAGTTTTTTGTTATTTGTTTGCAAACAAACGGAACTAAAATTGACCTAAATATAAATTTTATGTCCGAACCAACTAACCTTTGATTAATATTATTTAAATTATATATATATATATATATATATATATATATATATATATATATTTTACTGAACTTACGAACATACTTAAACTTAAATATTTATTTTAGGGCTGAACTTGAAATTTTATAAAAACTTCAAATACCAGGTTAAGTCAAACTTCAGTAAAATATATAATTCTAACAGTAATAGATGAGACTGATCATCAATCAAGTAGGGTCTTAATCACCTTTAATTAGTAGCTTTTTATAGTTCAAACATCTATTAATATATTAACCCCAAAAGAATGGAAGGAGAGGGTTGGAAATCATATTTCCAATAAATTACCAGTTAAGATTTTCATTCGCTATTTAATATAATACATTAGAATTTTTCATCAAATAAGTCATAAGTTCAAAATTTTCATTCACATGATAATTTAATCATTAAGAGAGTTTGTTTAGAGTATTAAAAAAATAAAATTTTTGCACCTTTAATTATAATGTGATTATGTGTTACTTTTAGAAAAATTTAAGCATTTAGTAAAATTTTTAAAAAATTTGTGAAAGTTAAAAAAAAAAAAGAGCAAAAGTAGAGAGAGAAAATTTTAAAATTCGTAAGCTGAAAAAAATTACAGTTATTTTTGGTTACTCCTAAGGGCCCGATTGGATGGTACCAAATTTCAGGGGAATAAGTTTTAGAGAGAGTATAAGATAAGAAAGGGTATTATTTTTAGAGGGTTGGCCCACATTGATGTGATATTTATGGAGGGGGATAACTTTTGACTTGATTTTGATGTTTTATAAATAAAATGGGGTGAATGATGGAAAAAATAGTAAAATGACTTTTTTGTCCTTGTGGTGTCCTAAACTTTTTTACCTATTAAATTAAATATTAAATTACAAAACCAACTCTATTTAATTATTTTTTGACAATTTGAAGTTATATTATTTATTTCATTAAAAATTTAATTTTTTATAAATTTATTTAAAGAACTTTTTTTTTATTATCCAATGTACTTTTGAATGGTTGGTTATTATTCAATTTTTTTAATTATATTTATTTTGACTTATTGGCCTATCTATTATTTTTTTACTAGCACTATATTTATTTTGATCAAGTTAGCAATACTATTGACGAGAGCTAAAAACGTCAAAAATAAGTTAAGAGGGGATGAAAAATTTTGACTAATCCCGATCTTACCCAAAAGTTATACGCAGAGGGGGAGAAAATGTGGACCCATGGCAACAAATAAGCGGACAGGGAGGGAAAAGTGTGAATTGTTTAGAGTTGCCAAACCATACCAAACGTGTGTAACCCCCGGGTTTTAATTTTGGGAGTAGTTATTACTGCATCCAAGCAGGGCCTAACGGGCAGAACAGCTATTCGGCAGGCAGGCAGTTGACTCCTTCCATTCTTTACCTTTTTCATCCTAAAAAATATCAAGGCATTCAGTACACAATTTTTTTTTTTTTTTTGTAATTTTTTATAATTTGAATTTTACAAAAGTCAAGAAGAAATTTTAAATTTTTGTAACTTTAATGTGTTCAATAATGTTTTATTATTTTAATAAAATAGTGATGTAATTAAATTACTAAATTTAATGATTATTAAAAATTAGTGTGCCAAACTATATCTGAAATATATACACACCCAATGGTAGGCTATTATTCAAACTACCCAGTGGCAAGACGACTATTTCAAGTCAATTTTGTTGGCATATAAATATATATAATATATGATTGGTGATTCACGACATCTAAATCTAATCCAAAGTTGATTAGTACATGCAAGCAACAAAAATTCAAAGTTTTGGTCATAAAGTACTTGAGCTCCCAATGATCCACATTCGGGGATCTCCATGTGGTACACATTGCTATTGGAAGTGTTTAGTTGGTCAAAAAGTGTAATAAAAGTATAAAAATTTGATATAAAAATAATATATGATAAAATTTAATCGAAAAAAGTATAAAAATTAGTAAAAATTTATAAATTTTGATTAATTTTGTTCAACCAAACATCCTAATATTAAATGTTTTTAGTTTACTAAAAATCACTGAAATTTTCTAAAAATTTCTGAAAACTTCTCAAAGTTATTCATTTTTTATCTCACTGAATGAATTATGAATCCACAAATTATCTCAATTTATCTAACTTTTTGTCACTTCAAACGCACCTATTATTGTATTCTTTGACAATCAATTTATCCGTGAGAGGACTTGTAACTGATCATTTGGTCAATTACTATATATATAATATTAAAAACTAGTAATAAATTATAATAATGTCTTTTAACATTGTAATATACTTTATATACATATATATATATATATATATATATATATATATATATTTTGTGCATGGAAGTCAATTGCACGGAGCAAAGTGGCTAAGTTTGATACTGCATTTTAGAGTGAAAATGATCAAAATTAAAGAGCTGGTTAAACTACTTCATTAGTCACGGGAAAGTTAACTTTAGACTAGAGTTTTGCTACATTTCTACTCCAACATAGCTCTTTTATAATTATTTTATTAAACTTTTTTTTATAATATATATGTCAATATAAAATATTACTATATTAATATAAATCAATTTTTAAATGAAAATATATATTTTTTAAATTATAACAGTTGAAAATATAGCCGTTATAAATATTTTATTAGTAAATGTTGAACAATGAATTTAAAATAAAAAATATATATTAGAGAAGTCAATGTTCAAATGTTGTAAAGAAAAGTTCAGAGAATTTGATACAAAATAAAATAAAATAGGCAATTGTTATTTTTTACCGTATTTTTAGAGAATCTATTAAGATCAATTATATATATATATTTATATATGTAGAAGCAGTGAATCCTGCGATGCATATAAAATAAATTAAATTTAATAGTCGTGTTATAATTTATTATTCAAAATATTATATAATATTAATAATAACCTTTATCTCTAAACAATAGGAATAATATTTATTTATTTGTACTGTTATGATATTTATTTATTTGTACTAACATATAAGGAAAATGAGGGGAGTTAATTTTGTGACACTCAACTTTTGACGAGAATTTTTTTTTTTAAAAGTTACTTTCGAAATCACTAATCTAATTAATTACTTTAGTTTCAACTTTTCTCAGTCCAAATTTATAACTACTACTAAATTTACTATTTACATCTCTCAATTATTTAAATTTTCTGAATAAATTAATATCTCTCAATTATTTGCACTCATTTAAAACTTTCCCCACTCTTTACAATTTTTTTACTTCATAAAATTTCAAAACTAACCCTGTAATTAATAAAGGATAATTAATACAAAACACTTTAAATATCATAATTACCCTCCTTGTTCATTTATAATTATGAAACTAAAATCCACCACTTTTCACTTTTCAGTAACTATACTTTTTATTTTTATTTTTATAAGTACATCTCTCATAATTTCATGTATACTTTTACTCGTATATATCTCTTTAGTTTATTAAACCTTAAACGAAATGTGATGGAAGATGATTTTGTTGAAGCGGAACTTTCGAATGTGATTTTATTTTTATTTTTTTTGGGTACAAGTAATATAGAGCAAATTTCATATTATTATGAATTATCGAATTTCTTAAATATAGTAAAGCAACTGTTAACCTTTTTTAATTTTCCTCTTTCATATGATTGATTTTTTTTGGTAGAGTATACTATAGAACAAATTGCAAGTAATATTTCTTATTTTTTATTTTTATTGGTCTATATGTTATTACATTATTAGAGTTTTTTTCCCTACAATTTTTTTTTATAATTCCTATTTGTAGTTTTTTTTTTCTTAATAATTTATAGAGAGTTTTTGTTAAAACTATTGACTTGTTTTGAACAGTATCATATTATTTTTATTTAATAGTGATTGGTTTTGGGAATGAATTTTAGGATTTGAATTTTAATTCAATTTACCTTTAATTCTACTATTTTTATTAGTGTATGAATTAATCAACTATTATGATGCCATACTTTGTATCAATTAAAAAATAATAATTGTTTATTTTCTTTTTTGATTTTTGATAAAATAAATTTAAAAGATATATTTACAAACTAATTAAAAAAGATCTCTCACAATGTTTTATAAAATTATAATTGACATTAGATTTTTAATTTAAAATGCAAATTAATAAAAAGTATGTGATGTTATAAAAAAATAAAAAGTGAAGGATATTAGTTTTGTAGCTTTTGTGATAAAAAATGAAAAGGAAGGGCAATTATGGTATTTGATATGTTTTGTATTAATTGACCTCTGCTATAAGGCTAATTTCATAATTTTGTAAGAATAAATAAAAAATAAAAGATAAGAAGTAAGGAAAATTTTTAGAGAAGTACCAATTGCAATATCCCCACCCATTAATAAACACACTCAGTGAGGGAAAATAAAATCAATTACTAATTTACAATTTCAAGTTTGCACCTCTTACCCAAAAACGTGCTTTGGTTTGCTATGAACATTTATTTTTTTTACTTTCAATTTTTACCGTAGAGGGATATTTGACAAAAAATAAGAAAAATTGTACTAATCAATCCAAATTCAAGCAAATTCTCGATCTAAGCTTCACCTTCAATTGAATTCGTATTAGATCGTTGTTGCGCTGCTTGACCCTGTGCACTTCACTGCGCTATATATATTAGTATCGTTCATCCTTCAAATCTAATCTCGATACTATTAAGAGCTCCTATGAGTACGGTGCAACATCCCTACCGGCTGGAGATGGAAGAGCCTTGACTTGTTGACAAAAGAGTTGCAAGGGAGTAGAGTAATTTTTGGTTTTAGGAAATAAAAAAATAAGAGGGAGTATGCATTAAATAGGGATTATGGAGAGTATTTTATTTATTTATTTATTTATTTGTTTGGGTAGGGATGAAAAAAGACCCATAACACTTGTGCACTCCTCTTGAATTTTTTCTTATATATTAATATAGATATCTTTAAGGTAAATTACACTCAATACATTTGTATTTTATTATTAATCTTGCTTCAAAAGTTGTCTAAGTTATTATATTTAACGCTTTTCATTAGTTATCATTGAAAAAATTTTGATACAAAATGATATGTGTTCTTTGTATACAATGGATACATTTCGTTTTATGTCAATAAATTTTATTGGAAAAGACAAAATGAGATGATTTAAAAGTATACGAAACGATTTTAATTACATGAATCAAAATGAGGCTAAGAGATGTGACGCTTTCATATTGATGGAATACGTAAATTGGGATGATAAAAATATTGGGAAAATTGAACAATTTGAAGTATATACATTAAGGTTTCGTTTGAAATTCTGAAAATTACTGATAAATAGTAAAAATTTTTAAAATTTATTTACTTTTTATCTTACTGCATGAATTACGAACTCACAATTTTTATTAAATTTTATTATTTTTTGTCACTCCAAACATTCTTTAAGTTAAGTTTGATTAATATAAAAAAAAGGGGGGGAGGCGAGGGAGAGATGGTGGTAAAAAATATTGGTCCCATATCTTGAGAAAACTCACATTTACATCTAGCCTTGCTTTTTAATGCTTAATTATTAAAGAGTTTTGATTAATCATTGTCACTCTTAAAAGAGACGCGAGTTGAAACTCGCCTCCACCTTTATTCTATTGTATATATATACATAGATAAAAATATAGATACATATTGACCCATATTTTGTTTGTATCTTCTGGCGCTATGTACGTAAGCAATTCCGTCAATGATGCAATCATAATTCTCCATTTGTATTAAATTAAACAATTTAGAGGAATTTTTCTTTGGTCACCTCACCTCAGTAATTATAATCCATTTTATAAGCCAATGCGTTGTTGTGATAAATTTTGAAATTGGAAATTTAATATGGCAATGAAGTATAAAAAATAATTATTAGTAAAAAATGAAAAATAATTGTAATACAAAAAACACAACAAATTATATAATTCGACATGATACCTACTTTCACGGATGAATAAACGAGAAGTATTTTATTATAACAAAAAAAGAATACAAAAATAAAAAAAATATAAAATATTTCAACATCAAACTTAAAACAAAAAGTATCCAAAATATATCTCACTCTCTACGCTTAACTTCTCTCACACCACTCTACATTTTATCTTTTATTTATTTTTCTTTTCCTCTGCACACATTTTCTTGCTCCTAAGCTTTTTATTTATACTTGAGTAAATCCTTGAGTAAATCCTAAATATGGCCAGTCCGGTCAACCTATCTTTAGAGGATGCATTGCAGATAAAGAAAATGGATGACAAAATCAACCTCCTAACATGGAATTCCAACTTATATTTTGACAGTCCACCTGCCAACATAAGATTGCCGGCCGATATTTCACAATGTAAGATACGTCCAACGGCATTTAAGTGAAGGGTAATTGAAAAGGTCAATTATGGCTTAAAAAAAATAGAGAAAAATTCTGACCATAATTGCAGGGCTTACTTATGACTTCTGACCTTTGAAATTCGAACAAAACAAACAGTAACTCTGTAATTAATTTCAATATTCATTTATCTATTTGTTGACAACTAAATGCTGTCACTGTGGAATTTCCACGGGTCTCGGGTGCAAAACATGGGATCACCACTCATTTCGACGAGGGGATTTTAAAATTTTCTTTTTATTTTAAAATTTTAAAATTAAATTTGGGTCTTTGAATTCTTGTGATATTCCCTATAACGATTAAGATTAAAATATCTTTTAATTGATTCTTAAAATTATATTTTAATTTCAGAGATTAACTCACATTCTAACTCATTATGTGTGCAAATTTTTACTTGCATTGATTCCCAATTCAATGAATTGATTATATGGAATCATGAAGTATTAGCTCTTTTTTGCGCATACAAGAGCAATGTTGCATACGCAATTTTCAATTCCACTAATTTTGGCTGAAATAGCATTAATTAAGACTAATTTGTTTTGTACTAAGGTCAATATTTATAAGTTAGTTTTGTAAGTCATTTAATAGTTTTGTAAGTCATTTAATTCATTTTTCATTCGCTCTTATAGCAAAAATGGCACTTCATGTAATTACGGTGTTCTTTTATCATAAGTGAAAGTAATTAATATAATTATGAAGGTGCGACTTACCTTTAAAAAAAATAAATAAAAGATAGTGAGTTCTGATTGCATCATCTCCTATGTCACTAATATGTCACATTATAATATTTCACACCTTTAAGCACAGAAGTGTGTCCCATGTTTGTGTGTGTATATATATGCGTTATATATAGTCAGTCCCTCTTAAAGAATAAAGAGTAAAAAATAAGTTGATGAAACCCATAAAATGAATTATCCGTAGAGAAAATGGTAAACATATAATTGTTATATATATATATATATATATATATATATATATATATATATATATATATATATATAATAGACCAAGTGACGTAATATGTGATGATATTTATGTCATAGTTTTATTCATGCTATACATGAAATTATAAAATATTTTTATGAGTAAAACATAATTTTTAAATATATTACAAAATTTTCAATAAATTTGTATAATTTTATTGAGTTACTTTTTATATTTATATTTTTTATTTGTGTCAATGCTAGTAAGCTTATAAAAGTTTATCAAAGTCGAGTTTTCATATGAATACTAAAAGTTTATATTTTTTTAAATCCCGATCTGACCTAATTGTAAAAATTAAAATTTACTATAGAATATATATTAAATCACAAAGTCACTTGATCGATTTTATCTCTTTTTTATTTTAAATTATTTGTTAATTTTAATATATACATTTTTTTTTAATTTTTGACTCATTTAGCAAAATTATCTTAAGTTAGAAAGAGTTTTTTCATATTAATATTAAAAATTTATATTTTACCAAATCTCGTTCTGACTTAATTGTAAAAATTAAAATTTCGCCTATAATATATATTAAATTACAAAGTTACCTAATTGACCTGGTCTATTTTTTATTTTACATTGTATTTTATTGTAAAAAAAATTAATAAAATTTTTTAAAAATATTAAGCTCACAAATTAAATTTCCACATCATTTTAATAACATTTTTTGACCATATGATACTACAATATATATATAATATTGCCTTATAAGTGATGGCTAACATATATATTAGTCAATTACATTAATGTAGGTCTGTGTCTAACATATACATTAGTCAATTACACTAATGTAGGTCTTTTTTTTTTTTTGGTAATTAACTAATGTAGGTCTTACTCATCATTTATCCAATTAAAATTAAAGATTACTTGTTGTTTTATTGACTTAGTTTTTTTTTTTTTCCCCATTTTCTGTCTTTAACTCTCGTTTATACTTGTCAATATTGCCAATTGCTCTAGGTTGCGCAACCATGGGCCCAGCCGCCCTCCTTTACCATCTATAAATAAGCAACTAATATCGAGCAACACTCACCATGCAGAAAGCGTAGAGATATATATATAGAGTGAGAAAGATCTATAGAGAGAGCGAAGGAGAGGGAGCAAGCGGTGGAGATGGAAGTTCAAATTCTGTCGAAGATGTTCATGTCCATTGCTTTGCTTGGCCTCGTGGGATTACTTCTTCGTCTCTACAACGCACTGGTGAAGAAACCGGGTAGGGTTCGGGCGGTGCTGACGAAGCAAGGAATTACCGGACCCCCACCAACTTTCCTGCTGGGCAACGTTCTGGAGATGAAGAAGGCTCTATCTGCAGGATCGGCTAAGGCTGCAACTAAGGCAACTCAAACCAAACAAGTCTTCCACGACTATGGGGATAGTCTCCTGCCTTTTTTTGATCAGTGGAGGCTCAAATACGGTACGTATAAAAATTAATTAAATTATTCGGAAATGTTAATTTTTTGAACTTTTCTCCAATAAAATGCCACTTAAATGATGTGATATTTTAAGGCCGCATTTGGTTGTCAAAAAGTAAAAATTTCTGCCAATTCAAAATAAATTAACCTTTGAAATTGGAAATTCTCTTTTATATATATATCAGTTCCTCTACTTAATTTACAGGTAAATTTTTCACGTTTTCACTCGGTATCAAACAAATATTGCACGTGAGCCAAGCGGATTTGGTAACAGAGATAACAAGAAGCACATCGATTAACTTGGGAAGGCCTTCGTATCACCGCAAAGAGTTGGGTCCTTTGTTTGGGGACGGAATCCTTACCTCCAATGGACCCCTCTGGCAGTACCAAAAGAAGATCCTTGGACCAGAATTGCACATGGACAAGGTCAAGGTACGACGTCGACAGTACTGTTCTTCTAAAATGTTGTTGTTCGAAGTCTACGTTGGTTCCTTTGTAATATCTGTCGTTCGTTAATATTACTAAAATGTTTAAAACTTAAAAAAAAAAAAAAATTCTTGTAGGGAATGATAACACTAGTTTGGGATTCGGCAACTATATTGCTGGACTCGTGGAAGAGCAAAGTAGAGGCTGAGGCTGGAATGGCGGACATACACATTGACCAGGATCTGCTCGATTTCTCCGGGGATGTAATATCAAAGGCTTGTTTTGGAAGCAATTACGCCAAGGGAAAAGAAATATTTCTTAAGCTTAACATTCTCAAGGATGCCATGGCTAAAAGGATTTTCTCCATAGGGCTTCCTGGCATGAGGTGACCTGTCATTTATAGCCTTTTGTCTTATTTTGTTTGCCCTTTTGAGAAATAGTGTTGTTACGCTTATATTTAATTTTTTACACCTTTATTTACATTCCATCAATTTATACTAGTCACTACTTATAATGACCAGTGCATTTTATTTAAAATTATCATAGTCATAAAATTGTCGTAAGATCGAGACAACATCTTATGATTGTAATGATTTTAAACAAATGCACTGATTACTATAAACAGTGACCAATGTAAATTAATTTGTAAAATATAAATATAAGTGTAAAAAAAAAGCGTAAGCGTAACATTTTTTTTTTTGAGATAAATATATGATATTCTTTCGTTATGATTGCGTTTAGCACGTCAACTTTCAAATATATATATGTCTATATATTAATTTTCTTCTACTTTCTCCACTTACCTCCGGCTGCTCGGGGTATTGAATCTTAGTTAAAAAAAAAAAAAGCAGATAAATTTTAAATTATTGAGTATTTTGTATATTCTTCAAAAAATATAAAATAGTTGATAAAATTATAAAAAAAATTTGACAAAAGTTAGAAATTTTTGGCGTGGAAAAAGTTAAAAGAAATTAAAAAAATTCTTAACCAAATTTAACACTTAAAATGCATCCAAAACAAATTTTTATTAAATTTATTCAACTTTTATCAATCTTTTTTTTAACTCTTACCAGATTTTTTTTTTAATTTTTATTAAATGCTCAGTACTTAACTAAGATGATATGTATCAAAATTCTACGTAAAGCTGGTAAATTTTGGTATTGCGAAACTGTCTTTATATTAATTAGATGACAATTTATGATTAATTTATACTTGTCAAACTAATCATTTTGACTAATGTTTCAGTCATCTGCCGACAAAGAACAATAGGCAGATATGGACCCTTGTGAGGCAGATCCACACCTTGATCCTAAAGGTGGTGAAGGAGAGGAAGGAGTCCGGGCTTGCCCATAAGGACCTGCTGCAAACCGTCCTCGAAGGGGCACAAAACAGCGACATGAATGGGTATGCAAAGGAACAATTCATAGTCGACAACTGCAAGAACATTTACTTGGCCGCTCAAGAGACCGTCGCCATCACCGCTTCGTGGTGTCTCTTGTTGCTGGCGTCGAATCCAGAGTGGCAAGCTCGCGTGCGTGGCGAGGTTTCGGAAATTTGGGGTGGTCAAATCCCAGATTCTGATATGCTTCGCAAAGTGAAACTGGTACGAATATATATACACACATATATATATATATAACGGCGTTTAAGGTCAAAACTCAAAAGTTAAGAAAAATAAATTAAAAAAATGTGCTCTGTCAGTTATTTTTTTGCATTTAAAATGTGAAACTAAAATTTGCTATCAGAATCTATTGAAACGGAATAAATGATAACTTTAACCATTTTTGTCAGAAAAATTAACAAAAAAGTTAGAAAAAATTAGTAAAAGATACCATTTGCTGATCAAAAATCAGTATAAATGAACCAACTTTTACAAATGGATATTTGACAAAATATTAAATTTTATTACTTTTATTCTGAACAATAGAAATTTTTTGAATTCAAAAGTTATCAAAATTTTTATCAAATATACAAAAAAGTTATTAAAATTTGCTAATTATTTACCAAATGCAAAATATTTTACCTATCAACTTTTGACTAAAAAATACCAAAAATTAATAAAATATGACTTCCAAAGGACCAAAGTTCATAAAATTTAGGGTTTTAAAATAAACATATGAAAAATAAAAATGATTAAAATTTGTAAAAATTTATAACTTATTGTAAATTTTAACCACTCGAACGGGTTCCTGTATATCCTCTTGAAGTCGTCACTCCAAACGCGCCTTTAACTAAAGATTTTCAATTGGGATTGTTACAGCTGACCATGGTGATACAAGAAACGCTGCGCCTATACCCTCCCGGAGTAGCGTTGTCGAGAGAGGCCCTCAAGGACTTGAACGTCGGAGGGCTTGAAGTGCCACAAGGAGTTAACCTTTGGACCATGGTGATGAAGCTACACACAGACCCGGACACGTGGGGCCCGGACTCATACGAGTTCAACCCGGAAAGGTTTGCGAATGGGATTTCGGGTGCTTGCAAGCTCCCGCAGTCGTATCTGCCGTTTGGGTTCGGACCGCGGGCCTGTCTCGGTCAGAACTTGGCCATGCTCGAGCTCAAGATGGTAGTCGGTCTCCTACTCACCAACTTCTCTTTCAGCCTCTCCCCCAATTACACCCACTCCCCGGTTATGAAGTTCGTCATAGAGCCTAAGCACGGAATCAATCTCTTGGTGAAGAAGTTGACCTGAGCTACTATAATTAGTTTAATTAGTTTGGCAACACGCGTTTTATCTATATATATTTTCTCATCAAAATTTGGTTCTTCTTACCCAAAAAAAAAAAAAATCTTAACTTTTAAGTATGTTATTGACATTTATAAAAATAAAAACTTAAAAATAATATATATATATATATATATATATACGAATAAAAATATCTTCACTTGTAAGTAATTCTTTTTATTTTTAAGTATTTAAAAAAAATCATAATTTGGTGCAAAAATATATATAAGATAAAAAATAGCTAAAAAAAATTTGAATTTCTTTTTTGTTGCCAAACTAATAAGTCCAGAATCAGCTCTAAATATTTGTCACAATCTGTGATATTTTAGTTCTTTTTTTTTTTTGTGTGGTTTTGTTGGGTCTTCTAATAAAATTAATTACATTTTTGTGTACAAAGGAAAGAGGTTTTTCCGGCGCTCCATTGTAGTGAGTGGTGACGAGGCGCTTGGTGATTGTATTGTGGAGGTTATTGTTATAATGGTATTTGTGTTTTGAGATCAAATTAAGAATCTGTTTGAAAAGTCTAAAACTTCTAGCTACTTAATTTTTTAATTTTTTTAATAATTAAATTTATCCGCTTATTTTTTAAATTTATTTTAAATTATAAAAGAAAAAATTTAAATTAACAAAAGAATTAAAAAGCTAATCTATTTTTTTCCTTCCCAAACACGAAAAAAAAAAGTTAATTTTAATAACTAGTTAGTAGATAGTTACGAAATATATATATAGTTTTTTTAACCAAAAATTTAAAATATATATATATATATATTTGAATTTCATTTGCTATTTAATATAATACATTAGAATTTTTCATCAAATAAGTCACAAGTTAAAATTTTTCATTCATATGTTAATTTAATCATTGAGACACTTCGTTTAGAGTGTTAAAAAAAATAAATTTCTTGCAACTTTTATTAATTTAAGAAAAAGTTAAGTACTTAATAAATATTTTAAAAATTTAGTGAAAGTTGAAAAAAAAAAAGAAGTAGAGAAAAAAATTTTAAAAATCTGAAAGCTGAACAAAATTACAGTTAAGTTATTTTTAGTTACTCCTAACGGTCAGAATAATTATTCGGCAAGCAACTAGTTGACTTTTTCTCCGCCCAATGACGGCGACTCGTTCCCTACAAAATTGAGTAAAAGCTGGCCGTCTCCTTTCGTTTTTTACCCTGTTCGTCCTAAAAAATATTAAGGCATTCAGTACACTATTTTTTTTTTTAGTAATTTTTGATAATTTTAATTTTTTTTACATTTGATAAAAAAATTACACATTTTTAACAAAAGTTAAGAAAAAATTTTAATTTTTTGTGATTTTAATGTGTCCGCTAATTTTTTATTCGATTAATAAAATATTAATTTAATAAAATTACTAAATTCAACAATTATTAAAAATTAGTGTGCCAAACTATCTTTGAAATATTTACACTCAATGTTATGCTATTATTCAAACGATCTAGCGGCAAGACGGCTAGTTCAAGTCAATTCTGTTGGCATACAAATATATATATATATAATATGATTGAAGGGGAGTTTTAGTGCAACAGTAAGATTTATCGCCGTGTGATTTGAGATCACGGGTTTAAGTCGTGAAATCAGTCTCTTGCAGATGCAAGGTAAGGTTGCGTACAGTAAACTTTTGTGGTCCGACGCTTCCCCAGACTCCGCGTAAGGCAAGAGTTTCGTGCACCGAGTTACAATTATACATATATATAATATATGATTGGTGATTCATCACATCTAAATCAAATCTAATTCAAAGTGGATTAGTACATGGGTGCAACAAAAATTCAAAGTTTTGATCATAAAGTACTTGAACTCCTGATGATCTATATTCGGGGATCTCCGTGTGGTACACATTGTTATTGTTGTACTCTTTGACAGTCAATTTATCCGTGAGAGCACTGTTAACTGATCATTTGGTCAATTACCACGGAGTGTTTGGTTGATTAAAAAAGTAATAAAATTATAAAAATTTGATGTAAAAATAATTTGTGACAAATTTTGATAGGAAAAAAGTATAAAAAATAATAAAAATTAATGAATTTTAGTTAGTATTGCATTTTAGAATAAAAATAATCAAAATAAGCTGGTTAAAGTACTACTTCATTAGTTAAAAAAAGTAACTTTAAATTAGAGTAGTTTTGCTACATTACTACTCCAATATTTATAGCTCTTTTATAATTATTTTATTAAACTTTTTTTTATAATATATATGTCAATATAAAATATTACTATATTAATATAAATCAATTTTTAAATAAAAAATATATATTTTTTAAATTATAACAGTTGAAAATATAGCCGGTATAAATATTTTATTAGTAAATGTTGAACAATTAATTTAAAATAAAAAAAATATTAGAGAAGTCATGTTCAAATGTTGTAAAGGAAAGTTCAAAGAATTTGACACAAAATAATATGAAACAGGCAATTGTTATTTTTTACCGTATTTTTAGAGATTCCATTAAGACCAATTATATATACGTAGCAACAGCGAATCCTACGATAAATATAAAATAAATTAAATTATTCAAAATATTATACAATATAAATAATTACTTTTATCTATAAACAAATAAGAATAATATTTATTTATTTGTACTGCTATGGTATTTGATATGAGAGTAAATATGACATAGGAGTAGAGGTAGATATGGCATCTCATGTTGCACCGATCAGATATACTCGATCGAGCTTGTCCGTTCTTCCACGACTGGGTCCGACCGACTGAGCCTGTACACGGGTTCCTGACCAGGATTGTCCGACTGACGACTACAAGCCTCGCCAACCGGGGGCATCCAAATGACAGAATAAGCCCTGACCGACCAAAGGACCTGTCCTCCTTGACAAGACCTTGTTAGAATGACATCATATGTCATGCATGTAACGACTTTTCTGACACATCTCTTAATACCTGCCTATTGGAGCGCGATCCAAGCTTAATGGAATGAATGGCCAACCAAGGAAGACAATCATTGAGATCCACTGGTACAGCTGGCTGAACCCGATTGGATAGAGAGATGAACTGGTATGACGACGGTGTATGAGGTTGATGTCTGTTGCACCCCTAAACATATAAACTAAAAATCCTCTCTCGGAAAATCTGGGGAATCGGGGGCATCTAATATAAGAGTAAATATGACATAAGAGTAGAGGTAGATATGACATCTCATACTGCATCGATCGGGTTTACTCGATCGGGTTTGTCCATTCTTCCACGGTTGGATCCAACCGATTGAGCCTGTACTCGGGTTCCTGACCAGGATTGCCCAACTGGTGGCTACAAGCCTCACCGACATGGGGCATCCGAATGGCAGAATGAGCTCTGATTGACTAAGGGACCTATCCTCCCTAACAAGACCTTGTTAGGATGACGTCACATGTTATACATGTAACGACTTTTTGACACATCCCTTGATACCCGTCTATTGGAGCACGATCCAAGCCTAACGGAACAAACGGCCAACCAAGGAAGACAATCATTGAGATCCACTGGTATAGCTAACTAAACCCGATTGGACAGAAAGATGAACTGGTGTGACGACGGTGCATGGGGCTGATGTCTGTTGCACCCCTAAACATATAAACTAAACATATAAACAACACTTATCTCCAGGTAAGGGGGAGGATTTTTAGTTTTCCTTTTTCACTATTATCTTGCCAAATTGCTTACAAAAAAAGGTTGGTATTGCTAACTTAATCATTTGAGGCTTTTTGGTAGGCATCACATCGGTGCCAAGTTCAGGTTCCTGGATTCGCATTTGGATCATCCAAGAATTACCTCGTTATCAATATTTATTTATACTAATATATAAGGAAAATGAGAGATATTAATTTCGTGAAATTCAACTTTTGATGAGATTTTTTTTTACAGTTACGTTCAAAATCACTAATCTAATTAATTTATCAACTTTTCGCCGTCCAAATTTATAACTATTATCTAAATTTACTATTTATATATCTCAATTATTTAAAATTTATGAATAAATTAATAAACACACTCAGCAAGGGAAAATAAAATCAATTACTAATTTACAATCTCAAGTTTGCACTTCCTACCCAAAAAGGTGCTTTTGTTTGCTATGAACATTCATTTCTTATTTTCAATTTTCACCATAGCGGAATATTTTACAAAAAAATTAGAAAAACTGTATTAATCAATCCAAATTCAAGCAAATTCTCAATCTAAGCTTCACCTTCAATTGAATTCATATTAGATTGTTGTTTCGTTACTTAACCCTACACACTTCAGTACACTATTTATATGTTAAGATCCGTTTGAATCTTTAATTTTTTTCAAAAAATTCTAAAAGACTTAAAAATTTTTAAATTCTTTTAATTAAATTTCATCACGTATTATTTTTACGTCACATCAACCCTTACTTTTAATCTTTTTATTTTTTTTTGATACTCCAAACGTCCTTTAGTATCGTTCATCCTTCAAATCTAATCTCGATACTATTAAGAGCTCCTATGAGTACGGTGCAAGATCTCTACTGGTTGGAGATGAAAGAGGCTTGACTTGTTGCCAAAAAGTTGCAATGGAATAGCGTAATTTATGGTTTTAGGAAATAAAAAAATAAGAGAGAGTGCGCGTTAAAGAGGGATCATGATGAGTAGTTTATTTATTTTTATGGTAGGGATGAAAGGAGACCCACAACACTTTTGCACTTCTCTTGAATTTTGTCTTATATATTAATATAGATATATTTAAGGGAAATTACACTTAATATTTCATTATTAATCTTACTTCAAAAGTTGTCTAAATTATTATATTTCACGCTTTTCATTAGTTATCATTGAAAAAAATTTGACACAAAAATGATGCGTGTTCTTTGTACACAATAGATATAAGGTGTGTTTGGAGTTATATAAAAGTGTATAAAATAAAATAAAATTATAAAAGTAAATATCTCGTAATTC
Source organism: Vitellaria paradoxa (assembly GCA_019916065.1). NCBI lineage: Eukaryota > Viridiplantae > Streptophyta > Magnoliopsida > Ericales > Sapotaceae > Vitellaria > Vitellaria paradoxa. The sequence goes on along the minus strand of CM034244.1, from coordinate 8,726,406 downwards.
GTGCAGTGAGTGAAAAATTTAAAATTTGTTATCTCGTAATTCGTGTGTTATAGAGATTTATAGAATTTTATTTTATTTTGTTATGCTCCAAACGAAACCACATTTTATTTTATGTTGATAAATTTTACGGATTGAGACAAAATGAAATGACTTAAAAATATAATGAAATAATTTATATTATATGAATCAAAACGAGGCTGAGACATGTGACACTTTCATATTGATGAAATAAGCAAATTGAGATGATAAAAATATTGAGAAAATTTGAACAATTTAAAACAAATAAATTAAAGTTCCGTTTGGAGTTTTGAAAATCACTGAAAAAAATGAAGATTCTTTAAAAATTATCAATTTTTATTTCACTGCATAACTTTTATCAAATTTTGATTTTGTTACATTTTATCGCTTTAAATACATCTTAAATTGAGTTTGAAAGTAAAAATACAAATATATATATATATATGTGTGTGTACGTATATGCGCGCGCTTATGTTTGACCAAAGGAGGAGAGCGGGGGGGGGGGAGGGAAAGGTAGTGGTCGTCAGAAATATTGATCCCATATCACGTGAAGACTCACAGTTGCATCTGGACTTGTTTTTTAATGCTTAATTATTAAAAAGTTTTGATTCATGATTCTCCTTCTTGAAAGTGACGTGAGTTGAAACTCGCCTCCACGCGTTTAGTTCTACTGTATATATATAGAGAGAAAATAAAAAAACAGATACATATTGACCCAAATTTTGTTTGTATCTCCTAGAGCTATTTACCTAACCATTTCCGTTAATGATGCAATCATATTCTCATTTGTATTAAATTAAACAATTTGGAGGAATTTTATATATATATATATATAGAGAGGGAGAGAGATAAAAATATAGAAACATGCTGACCCAAAATTTGTTTGTGTCTCGTAGGGCTATATACGTAACCATTTCCGTTAATGATGCAATCATAATTCTCATTTGTATTAAATTAAACAATTTGGAGGAATTATATATATATAGAGAGAGAGAGAGAGAGAGAGATAAAAATATAGAAACATACTGACCCAAAATTTGTTTGTCTCGTAGGGCTATATACATAACCATTTCCGTTAATGATGCAATCATAATTCTCATTTGTATTAAATTAAACAATTTAAAAGAATTTTTCTTTCGGCATCTCACCTCGGTAATTATAATCCTTTTTACGAGCCAATGCATTGTTGTGACAAATTTTGTAATTAAAAATTTAATATAATTGTTAATGTATATTAGATAACTAGTAGTAAAGTTTGGATAATAGTCAGATAATTAGTAGTAGAGTTTAGGTAAACTTATAAAAGTAAAGTTTGTCTTTTATTCTATTTATATTTTATAACCTTATAAATAAGGTTACTATTTCATTGTATTTCATATATTTTATATATATAATTTTTTCAACTTTTTTATTTATAGGGTTATAAAGTATAAATAAAATAAAAGATAAACTCTATTTTTATAAGTTTATCTAAAACTCTACTTTTATTGTGTTTCATGAACCTAACTTGCAGGTAAACTTATAAAAGTAGAGTTTATTTTTTATTTTATTTATATTTTGTAACCCTATAAATAGGATTGTTACTTCATTATATTTCACACATTTAATATATATACTTTTCTCAACTATTCTATTCATTCTTTTCTCTTATCATGGCATCGGAGCTCATGATTTTTTTATCCTGGCTAGATTAGCCATATAACAACCACATCTTTGATCTTCGACAGTGGCCTCCCCGTCATCACTGTCACCTAATTTTATATTATTTTTATTTATGCGATGTCTAGTTTTTTCGACTTTTTCATTCATTCTTTTCTCTTATCAATGGTAATGAGTATGAAAAATAATTATAAGTAATAAATGAAGAATAATTGCAACACACAGAGATGCAATAAATTACGTGGTTTGGCGTAATTCCTATTTTCACGAATGAAGACAGGAGAAATATTTTACTATAATAAAAAGAGAATACAAAAATGAAAAAGATACAAAATTTTTCAGTACCAAAATTCAAGCAAAAAATACCCAAAATATATCTTACCCAATACATTTAATTTCTCTCACACATTTCTACACTTTAATCTTTTATTTATTTTTCTTTTTCTCTGCACTCATTTTCTTTCTCCCAATTCTTCTATTTATACTTAAGCAATTCCGAAATATGGCCAACACGGCCAACCTATCCTTTGAGGGTGCATTGCAGATTAAGGTTCCGTTTAGCGTGCCAAAAAATAAAATAAAACTCCAACATCTTCTAAAAATTAATAATGTTCTTTATTACACTTTTACACATTATTATTTTTATTAATTTAAAAAAATTAAATATCTCACTAAAAAAATCGAACCTCGGGAGGAGATTAACCGAGCAAGAAAATTTTTTTTGATAATCATGTTCTTTAACTTCAAAACTTTTGAACAAATACCATTATAGGGTGAGTCCACACAAACCGTTAAAACATATTGGCCAAAATTGTTCTCACAGTATCATTTTACTCCGCCGAAATGCTGCAATACAAAACACAAATTGGGGGGTTTTTTGAATCCTTTAGAATGAATTTTAAAGAATCGTTTTAACAATTTGTCACTGTTCATCTCAAAAAGACGTAGTTTGGAAAAAACATCAAGTGGAGAGACAATTTGAGGAATTTTTTTTTAAATCCGTTCGAAGAGATTTTGGAGAACCATTCTAACGGTTTGTCATTGTTCATTTAAAAAAAACGCAGTTTGAAAAAAATATGAAGTAGAGAGACAAAATAAGGGTTTTTGAATCCGTTAGAATAAATTTTAGAGAACCGTTCTAACGGTTTATCACTGTTCATCTCAAAAAATTACGATTTAGAAAAAAACACAAAGTAAAGAAACAAATTGAGAGTTTTTAAAATTTGTAAAAGATTTTTGAAAATTGTTTTAACAATTTGTCACTATTTATCTTTAAAAAATATAATTTAAAAAAATATCAAATACCAAAATTTATTTAAAATTACATTTTAATATTTATATTTTTTATTTTTTACTACTCCAAATGGTCCCTAAACAATGGATGGTTGAGGCAAAGTCAACCTCCCAACATGGGATGCCAACTGATGTTTGGACAGTCAACCTCCAGATATGGGATTGCCAGCGCACACTTAAACAATGTAAGATACGTCCGACGGCATTTAAGTGAAGGGCAATCGAAAAGGTCAATTATGGCTTAAAGAAAAATAAAGAAAAATTCTGACCGTAATTGAAGGTCTTAATGGGGTGTTTGGTTGAAAAAAAAATTGATAAAAAAGTATAAAAATGTATAACAATTTGATGTAAAAATGATATATAGTAAAATTTAATTGAAAGAAAATATAAACTTTTCGTAACTTTTAGTAAGTTTTGATATTTGGTTTATGACCAAACAGTCCCAATGATGACTTATGACCTTTGAAATTTTGGCCTTGTTTGACCGATCAAAATTTATCAAAAATTATTAAATTTTATCTATTTTTTGCACTTCATTTCAATAAAATTTTAACACATATTACTTTTAGGTCATATCTTTTTATTTTTATTGTATTTTTTTATCAAATTTTTTTCTTCCAAACAGCCTCAAACTGTAATTAAAAACACTCTAATTAACTTCAATATTTATTTACTTGACAACTAAATGCTGTCACCGTGGAATTTTGCGAACGTTGTGCTCTTCTACTCCATGGGTCTCGGGTGCAAAACATGGGATCACCACTCATTTCGACAAGGGGATTTTAAAATTTTATTTTTATTTTTATTTTAGAAATTAAAAATTAAATTTGAGCCTTTGAATTCTTGTGATATTTCATTTAACGATTAAGATTAAAACATTTTTTTAACTCTTAAAATTATATTTTAATTTTAAAAATTAACTCACAAAGTTACATAATCGATCTGATCTCTTTTTTATTTTAAATTATTTGTTAATTTTTATATATACATTTTTATTTTTTTAATTATTAACTCATTTAACAAATTATATTGAGTTAGAAATACTATTAAAGTTGAGTTTTTTTTTTTCCTATGAATGTCAAAAGTTTATATTTTACCAAATCTCAATCTGACTTAATCGTAAAAATTAAAATTTAGCCTACAATATATATTAAGGGTTTGTTTGGAGTAAGAAAAAATGAGATAAATTGAGATAAATTGTAGTTTGGGGAGAGTTCGTAATGCGTACAGTGAGAGAAAAAAGTTGATGTGATATAAAGTTAACAGAGATTTATAGAGATTTTTGGAGATTTTCAGCAAAATATTACACACCAAACGGGCCCTAAATCACAAAGTTACCCATTCGACCTAATTTTATTTTTTATTTTAAATTGTATTTGATTGTAAATAAATTAATAATTTTTTAAAAAATAATAAACTCACAAATTAAATAACCACATCATTTTAATAACATTTTTTTCACCATACAGTACTACAATATATAATATCTATTTCTCTATAAGAGTGATACCCAAAACACATCAGTGAATACATTAAAAAAATTAATAATATATAATAAATAAATAAATCATGCTTGTGCTATATTGCCTTACAAGTGGTGGCTAATATATATATTAGTCAATTACACTAATGTAGGTCTGTGTCTAACATATACATTAGTCAATTACACTAATGTAGGTCTTACTCATTAGTTATCCAATTAAAATTAAAGATTACTTGTAGTTCTACTCACTTAGTTTTTTTTTTTTTTTTTCCCTTTTTCTCTCTTTTAATTCTCGTTTATACTTCGTCAATATTGCCAATTGCTCTAGGTTGCGCAACGATGTGCCCAGCTGCCCTCCTTTGCCATCTATAAATAAGCAACTAATATCAAGCAACACTCACCATGCAAAAAGTGTAGAGATACATATATACATAGAGAGAGAGAGAGAGTGAGAAAGATCTATAGAGAGAGAGAGAGAGAGAGAGAGAGAGAGAGAGAGAGAGAGAGAGCAAGTAATGGACATGGAAGTTCAAATTTTGTTGAAAATGTTCGTGTCCATTGCTTTGGTTGGCGTCGTGGGATTACTCCTCCGCCTCTACAACGCACTGGTGAAGAAACCGGGTCGGGTTCGGGCGGTGCTGAGGATGCAAGGAATTACCGGACCCCCACCAACTTTCCTGCTGGGCAACGTTCTGGAGATGAAGAAGGCTCTGTCTGCAGGATCGGCTAAGGCTGCAACAGAGGCAACTCAAACCCAACAAGTCTTCCACGACTATGGGGATAGTCTTCTGCCTTTCTTTGATCAGTGGAGGCTCAAATACGGTACGTACAAAAATTAAATAAATTATTCGGAAATGTTAATTTTTTAAACTTTTCTCCAATAAAATGCCACTTAAATGATGTGATATTTTAAGGCCGCATTTGGTTGTCAAAAAGTAAAAATTTCTGCCAATTCAAAATAAATTAACCTTTGAAATTGGAAATTCTCTTTTATATATATATCAGTTCCTCTACTTAATTTACAGGTAAATTTTTCACGTTTTCACTCGGTATCAAACAAATATTGCACGTGAGCCAAGCGGATTTGATTACAGAGATAACAAGAAGCACATCGATTAACTTGGGAAGGCCTTCGTATCACCGCAAAGAGTTGGGTCCTTTGTTTGGGGACGGAATCCTTACCTCCAATGGACCCCTCTGGCAGTACCAAAAGAAGATCCTTGGACCAGAATTGCACATGGACAAGGTCAAGGTACGACGTCGACAGTACTGTTCTTCTAAAATGTTGTTGTTCGAAGTCTACGTTGGTTCCTTTGTAATATCTGTCGTTCGTTAATATTACTAAAATGTTTAAAACTTTAAAAAAAAAAAAAAAATTCTTGTAGGGAATGATAACACTAGTTTGGGATTCGGCAACTATATTGCTGGACTCGTGGAAGAGCAAAGTAGAGGCTGAGGCTGGAATGGCGGACATACACATTGACCAGGATCTGCTCGATTTCTCCGGGGATGTAATATCAAAGGCTTGTTTTGGAAGCAATTACGCCAAGGGAAAAGAAATATTTCTTAAGCTTAACATTCTCAAGGATGCCATGGCTAAAAGGATTTTCTCCATAGGGCTTCCTGGCATGAGGTGACCTGTCATTTATAGCTTTTTGTCTTATTTTGTTTGCCCTTTTGAGAAATAGTGTTATTACGCTTATGTTTAATTTTTTATACTCTTCTTTGCATTCCATCAATTTATACTAGTCACTACTTGTAACGATTAGTGTATTTTATTCAAAATCATCACAGTCACAAAATTGTCACAAGATTGAGACAACATCTTATGATTGTGATAATTTTAAACAAATGCACTGATTACTATAAATAATGATCAATGCTAATTAATTTATAAAATATAAATATAAGTGTAAAAAATAGGCGTAAACGTAACATTTTTTTTTTGAGATAAATATATGACATTCTCTCATTATGATTGCGTTTAGCACGTCAACTTTCAAATATATATATGTCTATATATTAATTTTTTTCTACTTTCTCCACTTACCTCCACCTGCTTGGGGTATTGAATCTTAGTTAAAAAAAAAAAAAAGCAGATAAATTTTAAATTATTGAGTACATTGTATATTCTTTGAAAAATATAAAACAGTTGATAAAATTATTAAAAAAATTAACAAAAGTTAGAAATTTTTAGTGTGAAAAAAGTTAAAAAGAAATTAAAAAAAATTCTTAACCAAATTTAACACTTAAAATGCATCCAAAACTAATTTTTATTAAATTTCTTCAACTTTTATCAATCTTTTTTTAACTGTTACCAGATTTTTTTTTTTAATTTTTATTAAATACTCAATACTTAACTAAAATGATATGTATCAAAATTCTACGTAAAGCTGGTAAATTTTGGTATTGCGAAACTGTCTTTATATTAATTAGATGACAATTTATGATTAATTTATACTTGTCAAACTAATCGTTTTGATTAATGTTTCAGTCATCTGCCGACAAAGAACAATAGGCAGATATGGACCCTTGTGAGGCAGATCCACACCTTGATCCTAGAGGTGGTGAAGGAGAGGAAGGAGTCCGGGCTTGCCCACAAGGACCTGCTGCAAACCGTCCTCGAAGGGGCACAAAACAGCGACATGAATGGGTATGCAAAGGAACAATTCATAGTCGACAACTGCAAGAACATTTACTTGGCCGCTCAAGAGACCGTCGCCATCACCGCTTCGTGGTGTCTCTTGTTGCTGGCGTCGAATCCAGAGTGGCAAACTCGCGTGCGTGCCGAGGTTTCCGAAATTTGGGGTGGTCAAATCCCAGATTCTGATATGCTTCGCAAAGTGAAACAGGTACGAATATACATACATACATATATACATATATATATATAACGGCGTTTAAGGTCAAAAGTTAAGAAAAATAAATAAAAACAAATGTGTTGTCTCAGTTATTTTTTTGACATTTGAAATGTCAAATTAAAATTTGCTATCAGAATTTATTGGAATGGATTGAATGACTATTTCAACAGTTTTTGTCAAGAAAAATTAACAAAAAGTTAAGAAAATTAGTAAAAGATACCATTTGTTGGATAAAAAATCATATAAATGAACTAACTTTTACAAATGAGTGTTTGACAAAATATTAAATTTTATTACTTTTATGTTCAACAATAGAAATTTTCTTACCTCAAAAATTATCAAAATGTTTACTAAACATATAAAAAGTTGTTAAAAATTTTACTAAATGTATAAAAATTGTTAAAATCTACTAAAAGTTGTTAAAAATTACTAATTATTTACCAAATGTAAAAAAAATTTACTATCAACTTTTGGCTAAAAAATACAAAAAATTAATAATATTAGACTTCCAAATGAACCCAAAATTCATAAAATTTAAAGTTTTAAAATAAACATACGAAAATAAAAATGACTAAAAAATTATAAGAGTCTGTAATTTTTTTTTGTAAAATTTGGCCATCTAAATGGTTCCTTATATATCCTCTTCAACTCGTCGCTCCAAACGCGCCTTTAACTAAAGATTTTCAATTGCGATTGTTACAGCTGACGATGGTGATACAAGAAACACTGCGCCTCTACCCTCCCGGAGTAGCGTTGTCGAGAGAGGCCCTCAAGGACTTGAAAGTCGGAGGGCTTGAAGTGCCACAAGGAGTTAACCTTTGGACCATGGTGATGAAGCTACACACCGACCCGGAGACGTGGGGCCTGGACTCCTACGAGTTCAACCCGGAAAGGTTTGCGAATGGGATTTCGGGTGCTTGCAAGCTGCCGCAGTCGTATCTGCCGTTTGGGTTCGGACCGCGAGTCTGTCTCGGTCAGAACTTGGCCATGCTCGAGCTCAAGATGGTAGTCGGTCTCCTACTCACCAACTTCTCTTTCAGCCTCTCCCACAATTACACCCACTCCCCGGTTATGAAGTTCGTCATAGAGCCTAAGCACGGAATTAATCTCTTGGTGAAGAAGTTGACCTGAGCTCCTATAATTAGTTTGGCAACACGCGTTTTATCCATATATGTTTTCTCATCAAAATTTGGTTCTTCTAACCCAAAAAAAAAAAAAAAAAATCTTAACTTTTAAGTATGTTATTGACATTTATAAAAATAAAAACTTAAAAATAATATATATATCTATAATAAAAATATCTTCACTTGTAAGTAATTCTTTTTATTTTTATTTAAAAAAATCATAATTTGGTGAAAAAATATATATAAGATAAAAAAAAAAAAGCTAAAAAAATTTGAATTTCTTTTTTGTTGCCAAACTAATAAGTCCAGAATCAGCTCTAAATATTTGTCACAATCTGTGATATTTTAGTTCTTTTTTTTTTTTTAAGTGGTTTTGTTGGGTCTTCTAATAAAATTAATTACATTTTTGTATACAAAGGAAAGAGGTTCTTCCGGCGCTCCATTGTAGTGAGTGGTGACGAGGCGCTTGGTGATTGTATTGTGGAGGTTGTTGTTATAATGGTATTTGTGTTTTGAGATCAAATTAAGAATCTGTTTGAAAAGTCTAAAACTTCTAGCTACTTAATTTTCTTATTTTTTTTAATAATTAAATTTATCCTCTTATTTTTTAAATTTCTTTTAAAATATAAAAGAAAAAATTTTAATTAACAAAAAAAAATTAAAAAGCTAATCCATTTTTTTCCTTCCCAAACACCCAAAAAAAAAAGTTAATTTTAATAACTAGTTAGTAGACAGTTACGAAATATATATATAATTTTTTTTTCTTCGCAAACTAAACCTAACGAAAGCCTCGCAACATATATTTTTTGCCAATCATAATTCCAAAATGCAAAACTGGGGATCGCGGAAGAGTAATAAGAAATCTTCAAACATATTGTCTAAGAAAAAGGCCACCCAAAAAAAAGACAATTAGGCTTTCGCCTGTTCAGATCCCGGCGGCAAGAAAGGCTCCCACCACCCAAACTCATACTTGGGATATGGCGCCACCCAGTTTTCTGGCTTGTCAAACTCTATACTGACAGGATTTGAAGCCAGTGCTTCTCCTAGACTGTCAGCTTCATAGCTTTCTGTTAAAACTCTGTCCAATCTTAACTTCATGAACCTGTGTAGCAACAGAATCATGCAGCAGTCAGTTATTCGTACTGGATAAATAAAAGACATATAATGCTCTTAACTTCTGCAAGGTTATGATTCTATTCTAGATACATTAATAGATTCACACAAGTTGAACAAATGTTTATTCTCAGCACCAGATCAGAATTTATAATTAGTGGGGAGAAAATTATATTTTTAAAGTAAATAAGGACAAAAATAAAAACAGTAACGGGACAAAAGTAAAATTTACAAGTAATGGGAGCAAAATTAGTAGAGTCTATATGTAATTTTCCAAATTAGTGAGGGCAATTAGTCTTTACTTCATCCGCCCACAATGTTTATTCTGACAGCTTAAGCAGCACTGTTTTATAACATACGATCCAATCGTTGCATTACGTTCAAAATATCAGGCCTCAAGAGGCCTAAAAACTGAAAAGCGAACAATGGTACAATCAAAATGGAAGAAGGAAGAAGAATCGCAGTAATTTTGCTTGATGAGCCTTTCCTTGAATAACAGAGTTCTACTTTTGCTAGAGTAAAATCTGCTTGCCTCTTTCAAACTGTGCATGACAAATTAAAATTGTTGAACGATCCCTTCTCTTTGAGGAAAGGTTCATTTCAAAAGTGATACCATGATGATGATGTGCAACAATCCAATGAAATTAAGACATATATGTACTTTAAATCCTAAACATCAAAACTTCCACCTAAAACAAGATGAGTTGTTTTATGATTAGGATTTTAACATGTACAAGTATCTTTGCTTTGTTGATTTGTTCTACCACGTCATGTTGTTGTCGTAGTAATTTTTTCTCCTTTTCCTTCCCCATTTGATCGTGGTCCTAGTAGTCTAGCTGTATGCAATAACACGTGGAATTTCCAAATACCAGTAAAGGGTTTTGACTTCAAGTCAAACAGACTCTTGCTACTTGCAGGCAGCAAAATTTGCAGGAAAAATAGAGAAATAAATAATGAAATAGCAACGATCAAAAGTGTGCCCTTACGTGATCCATGGACCATTAGTCGAAATAAGAGCGACAGCAGGCCTCTTTAATCGCTTGGTAATGTCAGGAAATTTATCCAAGAACTTGGGTTCGATCACAAGCCAGAAGTCCTGCTCTTTGTTTCGCTCTCCGTACATACGACGCCTCTCATACAACAGCTCCTTGAAATGCTCCTCTTCATCGAGCATGAACTTTGCGTTGGCTACAACGAAGTAATATGTAGTGGTGGCTTGTTGCTGCATTTTAACATGAGCAAGTGATGTCAGACTGGCTTATAGATAATTTGCCCAATAAAAGGAGATGATTTGGCCAACGTTTTGAATTTTTGATATTTCCATCTTCTGTTATAATTCATAAATCATCCATTACTATAAAGTCAATTCTAAAGAGTAAGAGGATCTCAATATGTGCATTCCCAATGTCTACCAAACAGAGTGAACTGTTTGTAACTTCCCCTTTTATGAGGCAAACGAGCCAAATATCGATACGATAGTTTCCAAACCAGATAGGAATTTTATAGTGAAAAAAGCTTAAAAGGTAGAGAATGGGGGTGTAGATCAACAACTCAATGCTGTTTTTTGCTGAAAATTTAGACATAAGGTATATATCTATTATATAAAAATGATCCCTAAAATTGGTTTCAATTTTAAAATTGATTTGATTTATTTTTCAACTTTTAACAATACCCTTCAAAATAAACTATATTATTAGTGTTTGTATAGGTTATTGATTGGCAATTCCCGAGCAAACACTTTACTTGTATTTGTTTCCTAAAATGTCACATTGTTGGTGAACTTGTTCACAAACATAAGCCAAAAAATGTTTGTGAATCTTTGAGGTTGTTGGGAGTAGAATTGGGGAAGAAGTGGTTGCTGCTATGCTCTGTTCTCTGGTCATTCTCTCTGTTTTAATTGAAAGTTTTCTCTGAAGCTTGACAGTAAGTGAACAGTAGGCTTCGCGAACATGAGCAGGGAAGCTCTTGCCCAAGAGTTGCCCCAGTCAGTCGCGCAGAATTTTTTTAAGAAATTTTAAAAGACTTTTTTACCCCTATTCTTGATATAAAAAAGCAAATATTCTTTTCCAACCCTAAGCTTTTTGGACCTGCGCAGCTGATACTTACTGTTTACTGCAAAAAGCTGAGAGAATAACCTTGGGTTCTTGATGATTCAAATCTAACGTTTTTCTTACTATCTTTGGCAACAATCTATCCCTCTTGAAGCTCAGATTTGTGGTGTGAAATCAGATTGGGGAGCTGGTATTTTCATGGATTGAAGGCTGAAATCTTCATGGGTTGAGGTGAGTTGTGGGTAATCTAGCAAGCAAAGTTAGGGGAGTGCGATATACAAGTAGATCAATGGTTTCTTGGTTGGGTAAACTTGTATAACTCTTCTTTGTTACCTTGTAACCTCATTTCTATATATTGAAGATTTTTTGGCTGACCCACTCAAGGATCCGAGGTACTCAAGGATCCGAGGTTGTTTCTCCTTTGAGTTCAAATGAGTTTTTCCCTAATTAACAAAATTCTTGTGTCTTTGTGGTAGATGATTATTATGAGCAAATTTTTCTTTATGGATGTCAGTTAATTTCTGTTCATTATCTTCTGTATTGGAAACCAGTGAGTGATTTGGGAATTTCATATATTACTATCCTATCCTACTTATTTTTGACAAAAATCTACCCTAATTTCTCTAGTAATAGATAACGGCCCGCTTTGGTTGCATTTGGTTTACTAAAAAAACTCTAAAAATCTCTAAAAAAATTATTCACTTTTTATCTCACGACACGAATTACGAATTCACGACTTATCTTACTTTATTTCGTTCTACCTCACTTTTTCTCACTTCAAACACACCCTTTACTTGTGTTGAGCAGCATTCTAGTCTCTGTGTGCGTGCGTGTGTGTGTAAAATAAAGAGTTATCTAGATTGAAAACTAATAATTTGATGCCAAAGTAGTCAAAGAATCAAATTACCCACAGTAGATTTCAAAATTTTCAAAATTCATATATCAAAATTCTTCACAATTTATCTATCAATATGACCGATTGTGCATTTAGGTTCGATTTTGAGGAAAGCAGGTCGAACATAGTCAATTAATGTTAATCAATAAAGGGTTTTGCCAGTGTTTTCAAGAACTACCCAAAACCATCAAAGCGAACTGACGATGAGGCGGTCCGGAAAACTGACCTTTTCGGCAGGATCAGAGGAATCAACGGCGGCAACAGCGGTCTTCACGGACGCTGTTGCTTCCCAGCCACCGCCAGTGGTGTTGGAGACAACGCTCCGTTTGGGCACGTGTTGTGGCGGCGCCGACCACGACGGAGGTAACTGCGACCGGCGGAGGCGGCTTCTGCCGTTCGCACTTACTGCCAATGCGCCCACTGGGCCCGAGTTCAGAGTTGCTGCCGAAGCCAACATTGCAGCCACCCACCTCGCTCCACAAGATGAGAAGGCCAAAATCCTTGTCCCAGATTGTACGGTGGTTGTAGCCGGCGGCGGAGCCAACTCGGGGCGGCGATGACGATAGGAGAGATTGTCTATCTGTCTCTCTCTCCCTCACTGTTCTCTCTTTCTAGTACCATTCCAAACAATCGAACCAGTAACCTTATCCATATTTTTCTCTCTCCTTATCTCGCCAATTCGCTATTGAACGTTTTTTTGGCAATGTTTAGTGTAGTAAAAAATGAGATAAAATAAAATGTGATTTAAAAAAAAATTTTACGTTTGATATATATATTTTAAATTATATTTTTTTGAGATGAATAATAAAGTTTTTGTTCTGACAGATTAAATTTTTATTTAAATAGATTCAAAAGTTTAAGCAGTCATATCTTCTTTACACTACAATCCGTCTAAACAAATTCTAGAAACCGTTTGGACAGAAGTTGGTCGTGCGAATCCGTTGGAATGATTTCTACAGTCCGTTGAAATGATTTTTACAACCCTACAAAAAATATTCAAAGTGGATGTCATTCGGCAATTTGAGAGTGCATGGTGAGAATAGTGAAAAAATTTTTATTATTTGATTAACCGAATTTTAATTATCGACTTTTTTTGAAAGGTATTGAACTTTTTTTTTTAAATTTTGATAAGGCAGAAATGTGTAAAAGTATATAGAAATTTTTACCAAAATTTGGCGCGCCAAACGCACCCTTGATCTGAAAATCATATTTTCCAAAACTCCTTACCATTGGAACCTTAAAAACTTTTTTTTTTTTTAATTCATTGGAACCTTTAAATTAACATTAATAAATACTGCATGAATTGCATAAAAAAAAAAGTATTTTCTTTCTTGTATAAACCTAACCTCACTCTATAAATAATTTCTTAAATTTCATTTTTTTTATTAAATAAAATTATAAAATTATATTTTCTGACTAACTATTTTTGTACCTAATTTAAAATAATATAATTATCACTGACAAAGAAAAAAATATTTACAAATTTGAACAAATATCTTTTAGCCTATGAAAAGATGGAAATTTTATTTTTAAATAATAAAATAATTTTTATTTATATTTATATTTTTAACAATCTTCTAAAAATAAGTTTATTTTATTTTATAAAATTAATCAAATAAAAAAATTTAACTTTTTTCATTCATTTTGTTTACAAATTTTACCATTTTAACTCCCGTTATCATCCTCAAGCCATTTAATAAAGTCCTATACAATACTTTCAATTTTTATAACCTAGTAATATAATTTTAAAATGTGTAATAAAATAAAATATAAGTGTGGTAAATATTAAAATAAATGATTTATGAAAGATTTATAAAACTAAATAAATAAATATAAATTGATAAAGAGAATGATAAAAGTCTGTAAATAAATTAAAATGAAATGAGTTATTTTTTATTTGATTAAGTTATAAAATAAATTAAAATTTTTATTTTTTTTATGATTGCTAAAAATATTAATGAAAACAAAATTTATTATAGTTTTTCAAAATATTTTTTTCTTACATAAGACCTGTAAACATAAAAATAAGATCATTCGTAATTTTAAATTTTTAATTATATTTTGAATAATTTTTCTCACTAATTTTAAATTTAAAATAAAATCTTTGAGTTTTTTCTAACCATTCACGTTCAGAAAAAAAAATAAAACTATCAAAAAATACATAACTAAGAAAATCAATAAACTAAAAAAATAACTTTTAAATATACATATAGATTTATCAAATAAATCATAAATATATATTTTCAAAAATTTAATTTAAATTTATTGTAATAATAAATATTTTTTAATAAAATTCAAAATTAGCAATTTTTACCGTAATTCACATGCATAGATGATTTATTTAAAAAAAAAAAAAGGTAGACTGCGATTGCCAAGTCATTCATCAAGCTGTCTAAAAAAAATTGGTAAGTATTTAAAAAATAATAATTTCTATTACAAAATAAAAATGTTTATGACACTATGATTATATCTTAGATTTGAGCGTGACCTGTAATTCAGTGGTTAAGAGCTTTTCTTACCCGCTCATGACTCGAGTTCAAGTCTTTCCCCTCCCCTTATAAAAAAACTTTACCTTTCAAAAAAAAATATCTTAGATTTAATTTTTGTAAAATGAGTTTTTTTTACATTATGAGAATGTAAAACATATGTGAAAGAAAATATGGATAATTGTGTAATTTTAATTAATAAAAAAATAAAATAAATTGCAATAGGCTATTTCTAGAGTACAAATAGGCTCACTATTTTTCTCTTTTAGCTTTCTTTTTTCTTTTATTGCAATTCTAAAAATAAAGTTCTATTTAATTTTTGTCAAAAAAATGTGAAAATGGTATAAATTGAGTACTAACGAAGGAGTTTTAGGATAAGAATATCAAAAATCTCCATCTTCAATGTGTATCTATTTACCCACTCCACTTAGAGTGGGTGTAAATATATTTTTAATCAGCACGAGGGCGAAAAAATAAATTTTATATAATCCTTGAATGGATGTTTTATATATATTAATTGTATTTGTACAATTTATGATAGTATATAATCATATTTAATTTAAAATATGTATAACATTTATTTTTAATAATATTTATGTAATATTATTTGATTTGCTTTTTAATTTGATGAAAAAAAAAAGTATTTTTAAATTATAATCGTCGACCGTCCAATTATTTATTGAGGATCCATAACATACGTTGCGGTTGTGATTTCTACACGGCAACTCCCACGAAAAGTATCACTAAATTTCTCTTTCACTCTTCGCGATCATGGTTCCGTGTACTTAGGTGGCATTTGATTTATTTTTTTATTTTTATTTTTATTTTATGTGTTAAAAATCTCAAAATGAGGAAACATAAAATGTTATATTTTCCTTGTTTTGAGATTTTTCTCATTTTTTTGTTAAAAACTCTCAAAACGACTTTTTACCATTTTTCATTTTATGTGTAAAGTTATTTTTTATTTTTGAAAATAAAATTTAAAAATACAAGTAACTAATTACGTTTTGACCTATTTCTTTTATTTTTAAAAGTATAAAATAAAAAATAAATTCAAAACAGAAAATAGAAAAATAAACTAAACGAACCCTTAGTTTTTATAAATTTAAGAAATACGACAAGTATAACTTATACGATTTAAGCTTTGAACGCCACCCCCCAAGTGTAAAAAGTTCTTTAATAAAATAATTTTCCATCAAGTTAACTTTAAAAGTATCACTAAATTTCTCTTACACTCTTCGCGATTTTGGTTCTATGTACTCGTTTTTTATAAATTAGTTAACATTGAAAGTGTTACTAAAGATGTGTTTGAAGGAATAAAAAATGAGATAAAATAAGATAAATTAAGTGTTTGTAATTTATTCAATGAAATAAAAAATAAAAAAATTTTAAAAATTTATATCAAATCAAATAGAGCCTAAATTTCTCTTAACACTTTTTACAATATTGGTTCTGTGTACATAGTTTTTATAAATTTTAGAAATACGCAAGCATACCTTATGTGATTTAGGTTTTGAGCAACACCAAACCCTCCCCTCTCCCAGTGTAAAAACTTCTTTAAGAAATAACTTTGGATTAACTTAATCATGTGAAATGACTAGAATAACTTTAAAATAAACTCAAATAAGTTATACTATATATGCAAAATAGCAACGTGTTAATTGTTCTTATTTAAAAATTGTAAATAAAATTATTAATATGTATAATAATTAAAAAATATTTAAATTTTATAGAGATTGGTCTATTACCTAAAATTTTTTAGATAACATATATACTAATGGTATTTTATTGAACCAAGTATCGCATAAAAATCTTTTGACCCAAAATGTCTTGTGTAGTATTTTATTGAACCAAGCATTGCATAAAAATCTTTTGATCCAAAATGTCTTATCTATTAGTGATATTTTTCTAAATTAAAGTCTACTATTTTGTAAAATACTAGTAATAACTTGTACCTTTAATATTCTATGCAAAATTAGTATTAAGTTTTTTTATATAGTTTAAACTTTGGATAAAAAATTCAAATCGAAAAAAACTATGATAATGCATGAGTTTTAATTTTTTTTTTAAACTTTAAGCTTTAACAAATACTTCATAAGTTTTGGTCTCTCTCTCTAATGAATTTTTAATAAACACCATAAAAGAAATACAAATCATAGTACTTTAATTATAATTTGGAAGGTTCAACTTCCTAAAAATCATAATTGGGCGAAATTTAAATTGACAGTATTGATTTGTATACGATTTTTACCCTTAAAATATGATAAAATTTAAAATACTAAAACCATTTTATAGGATAGGTGGTAATAGGATCCATTAAAACAAAAATTGAACGATAAATTAAAAATAAAAAATGATCTCAATAGTTGAATGAAATAAAAAATAATTTCTAATTGTTAGATCTTAATTTATGAGAGAAATATTTTCAAAAATTGTCATATTTTATTATATAGATTAGAGGATTGAATCACAGGAAAAAAAATTAATAGTTAGTTAAAGAAAACACTAGTAATACATAAGTATTTGAGATCAAAAAAAAAAAAAAACTTATGTTATGAATCAATATCCCAAGATTTAGATATATTTTTTATTGTTATATATATTAAAAATATAAAATAAAAATAGTCTACACGTATTTATTTTGTTTATATAGTATAAATTTATTTAAATGTTATAAATCCATTAATGAATTTATGGCTAACCATAACTCTACCGTAACTCCCAACTTTCCGTTACGTGTAATTCCATTTTTTGAATTCTCACCTTTATGGTTGTATGTTTATATAAAGAGGATTTGGGAGATGGATTAGGGTGAGGATGATGAATAAAAAGATGATTTGAGTATTTCAATTCTCTATAAAGTTTTTAGAGATTTTTCGAATTATATTTTTTGGTAATTTCATAATACGTTATCAGCACGAAGCTCCAACCAACTGAGAAGAAGAATAAGTTCTACCATAGAAAATTTTTCTTTTTCTACAAGGTACGTAAGGAAATTATTAAACAGTTGTTTTTATATATATTCTTCTACTTCTACCTCATTCTTATATTAATCCCGAATATTGTGAAATTTATATATTAATTATAAATATCAAATTTAGTTTTGTTTATGTTGATCCTGAAGATCACAATAACTTTATATTGGTCTTAAAGATCATTTTATTATTTGATCAAGAAGATCACGTTTATTTTTCTTTTTTGAATTGATCTTGAAGATCATGAACCTATTTATTTATGGTCTTGAAGATCATATTCATATTCATATTTATTGATCTGGAAGATCATTGTTATATATATATTTTACATATATTTAAATCAATTGATCTTGAAGATCATATTATATTTAATATATTACAATGTAATTTTATATTTCTTGGGATTATTCTTATTCTAAAATATATTATTTGTTTTAATAGTGATTGTGAAAATGTCAAACCTCACTAAACTGGAATTTGTCGCTCTCAATATTACGGGCAATAACTACTTATCTTGGATTCTTGATGCTGAAATCTACCTTGAATCAATGAATCTTGGTGAAACTATTAAAGAAAAAAATCAATCATCCCAGCAGGATCGCACAAAAGCTATGATTTTTCTACATCATCATATTCATGAAGAATTAAAATCTGAATACCTCACGGTAAAAGACCCATTTGTTTTATGGAATAATTTAAAAGAGATGTACGAGCACCAAAAGACGGTAATCCTCCCAAAAGCTCGTTATGAATGGATCCACTTGAGGTTGCAGGATTTTAAGACTGTTAGTCAGTATAATTCTGCATTATTTAAAATTAGCTATCAATTGAAATTATGTGGTGAAAAAATAACTAATGAAGATATGTTAGAAAAAACATATTCTACTTTTCATGCTTCAAATGTGCTCCTGCAGCAGCAATATCGAGAGCGTGGATTCAAAAAATATTCTGAATTGATCTCATGTCTTCTTGTGGCTGAACAAAATAATGAGCTACTTATGAAAAATCATCAAGCTCGTCTAACTGGTTCTACACCATTCCCTGAAGCGAATGTGGTCTTATTTCATAATAAAAAACATGGTTATCATCGTGGACGTGGTCGTGGTAGAAATTATCAAAATCATGGGGGTTACTGTGGATGTCAAAATTTCCTTAACTTGAAAAATAAGAATACCACACCATACCACCAAAAATGGGACAATGCTGGAACAAAACAGGAAAAAGGAAAAGGTTTACAAAATAAACCTCCCAATAATTATGAAGATAAATGTTTTAGGTGTGGTATGCCAGGACATTGGTCTCGTACATGTCGTACAGCCAAACATTTGGTAGATCTTTATCAAGCCTCATTGAAAGAGAAAGAGAAATGGAAAAATGTGGAAATGAACTTTACTGGTTTTAATCATCCAATGGATATTACTTATTTGGATGTTTCTGATTTCTTTGAAGACCCTAGTGAAAAAATTGATCATTTAATTGGTAATGGAAATATCCACACTGATTAGTTTTATTTTTATGTTATTTTATCATCCTTTATATTACGCAATGTAATGTTTATTTTATTTTATTTTTTCAATAAATTTAGTAACTTAATATTTTGATATAGTGCGACATGGATTATATCAACGGATTGAATGAGTCCAAAATGAATGTGAGGACATATGTTTAGCCAACAGTGCAACAGCTCACACAATTCTACGTGACAAGAAATATTTTACAAATTTGACATTAGCTGAATCTAATGTAATTAAAATATCTGGCATTACAAACTTGATTGAATGCTCCGGAAAAGCTAATATGATGTTTCCACATGGTACAAAATATTTATATTGATGATGCCTTATATTCTAGCAAATCTAAGAGAAATTTGCTAAGTTTTAAAGATTTACATCGTAATGGATATCATATCGAAACTATGACTGAAAGTGGTAAAGAATATATATGTATTACTTCAGTTAGTTCATGCTAGAAGCATATATTGAAGAAACTGCTTACTTTCTCTTCGGGATTGTATTACACGACTATTCAAAGCATTAAATCACCTGTTGTGATGCACCAAAAGTACACTAATCCAAAAATTTTTAGAATTTGGCATGACCGTCTTGGTCATCTGGGTTCTACCATGATGCGTCAGATAGTTGAAAATTCACATGGACATCTGCTAAAGAACCAGAAGACTCTTTTGATAAAAAATTATACATGTGTTGCATGTTCACAAGGTAAATTAGTAGTTAAACCATCACTTTCAAAGATTGTTGTTGAATCTCCTAGTTTCTTACAACGTATTCATGGAGATATTTGTGGACCCATTCATCCACCATGTGGCCCATTCCGTTACTTTATGGTATTGATAAATGCATCCACACGTTGGTCACATGTTTGTTTACTTTCTACTCGTAATGTTGCATTTGCTAGACTCCTTGCCCAAATCATTAGACTTCGAGCACAATTTCCCGATTATCCTATTAAAACTATTAGACTTGATAATGCTAGTGAGTTTACATCACAAACTTTTGATGACTATTGCATGTCCATTGGGATTGATGTTGAACATCCAGTTGCCCACATTCATACACAAAATGGTTTAGCTGAATCGTTTATCAAACGTCTTCAATCAATTGCTAGACATTTGCTTATGAAAATCAAATTACCTATTTCTGCTTAGGGACATGCAATATTACATGCTGCATCATTAATTCGTGTTCGACCAACTGCTTATCATCACTATTCACCATTACAACTTGTTCTTGGCCACCAACCAAATATTTCTCATTTACGAATTTTTGGTTATGCTGTATATGTACCTATTGCACCACCGCAACGTACTAAAATGGGTCTTCAACATCGAATGGGTATTTATATTGGTTATGATTCTCTTTCTATTATTAGATATCTTAAGCCTTTAACAGGTGATGTATTTAAAGCTCATTTTGCAGATTGTCATTTTGATGAGGATATTTTCCCACCATTAGGGGGAAATAATAAACCACATGATAAGCCATTTGCAAAACAAAATGAGATTATTTGGAATGCTAAAACATTATCTCATTTTGATCCTCGTACAAGTGAATGTGAACTAGAAGTTCAAATGATCATTTCATTACAAGCTATTGCAAATCAATTACCAGATGCATTCACCGATACAAAACGTGTTACAAAATCACATATACTAGTTACAAACACTCGAGTTAAATTTGATGTCCCTGTATGACAATCTGTCAATAAAATAGCTAATGAATCTACACCACGCTTGAAGCGTGGGAGACCTATCGGTGCAAAAGATAAGAATCCTCGAAAGAGAAAGGTGCAAAGAATAATATAGAAGGAAACTAATACTCCTGAAATAATTGGTACTTCTGAAAAGACTACAGCTATAAAACAGCTAAATAAAATAACTGAGGAAATTCCTCTGGAAGAGGAACAAATGAATCTTGAAAAGAAAGAGACCCCTACAGAGGAAAAAGGTATCTGAAAATAATGAAATCTCAATAAATTATCTATATATAAGGGCAAGCTGGGATAGAAATCAAATTATTGTTGATAACGCATTTTCATTTGCCGTTGCTCTGGATATTTTAAATGATGAACTTGAACCAAAAACCGTTGAAAAATGTTGACGTGGAGCTGAATGGCCAAAGCAGAAATAAACAATTGAGTCAGAATTAAGCTCACTTGCAAAATGTAAAGTTTTTGGACCTGTAGTCCAAAACCAGAAAATGTACAGCCCGTTGGATATAAGTGGGTATTTGTGAGAAAAAGAAATGAGAAGAATGAGATTGTGCGATATAAAGCGCGACTTGTAGCCCAAGGTTTCTCACAAAGACCGAGAATTGACTATAACAAGACATACTCTCCTGTGATGGATGCAATCACATTTCGATTTTTAATTAGTTTAGCTGTCATTGAAAGACTTGACATGCGTCTAATGGATATAGTTACAGTATATTTAAATGGATTTTTAGATAATGACATATATATGAAAATCCCTGAAGAATTTAAAATGCCTGAAGCAAATAAACCCAGAAGTCTTTACTCTATCAAGCTTCAACGTTCTTTATATGGGTTAAAACAATCAGGACGCATGTGGTATAATCGTCTCAGTGGCTATCTTTTGAAAGAAGGATATGTCAATGATCCAGTTTGTCCATGTATTTTTATAAAGAAATCAGAATTTGGATTTTCTATTATTGCAATATATGTTAACGATTTGAATCTTGTTGGAACTCCAGAAGAGCTCGTAAAAGCTACAAGTTACTTAAAGAAAGAATTTGAAATGAAATATCTTGGTAAAACTAAATTTTGTCTTGGTTTACAAATTGTCCATTTGCTAAGTGGAATACTTGTTCATCAGTCAACATATATAAAAAGGTTTTGAAACAATTTTATATGGACAAAGCTCATCCATTGAGTTCCCCAATGGTTGTTCGGTCATTAGATGTAAAGAAAGATCATTTTCGCCTTAAAGAAGATGACGAAGAACTTATTGGTCCTGAAGTACCATATCTTAGTGCAATTGGTGCTCTTATGTATCTTGCAAATTGTACCAGACCAGACATAACTTTTCCAGTCAACTTGTTGGCCAAATATAGCTCAGCACCAACTCGAAGACATTGGAATGAAATTAAGCATATTTTTCGCTATCTTCAAGGGACTGTGGATATGGGTTTATTCTACGTAACGGGCTCACTACCAAAGTTAGTTGGTTATGCAGATGCTGGTTATCTTTCAGATTCACATCAAGCTCGATCACAAACAGGATATGTGTTCACCTATGGTGGTACTGCTATATCATGGAGATCTGTGAAACAAATGATGACGGCAACTTCCTCAAATCATTCTGAAATAATTGCAATTCATGAAGCAAGTCGAGAATGCATTTGGTTGAGATCCATGGTTCAGCATATTCGGGAGAATTGTGGATTGTGTTCTATCAAGAATGTTGCAACAATAATTTATGAAGATAATACTGCGTGTATTGCACAAATTAAGAGTGGCTACATTAAAGGTGACAGAACTAAGCATGTCTCCTGAAAATTCTTCTATACACATGAGCTCTAGAAAAGCGGTGAAATTGATGTTCAGCAAATGCGTTCCTGTGACAATTTGGCAGATTTATTTACTAAAACATTTCCCACTGCGGCGTTTGAGAAATTGGTTTATAAAATTGGTATGCGTTGTTGTCAAGATTTGTCGTGCTGAGCATTTGAGATAATTAAATTCAGATGTGGTTATGAGGGGGAGTTATTAAAGGGTTTGTATGCTGTACTCTTTTTCCTTCGCTAAGGTTTTTTCCTATTAGGTTTTACTTGGCAAGGTTTTAACGAGGCATATTCTATGTGATGGTCAGCCAAGGAGGAGTGTTATAAATCCATTAATGGATTAATGGTTGACCATAACTCCACCGTAACTCCCAACTTTCCGTTATGTGTAACTCTATTTTTTGAATTCTCACTATAATGGTTGTATGCTTATATAAAGAGGATTTTGAAGATGAATTAGGGTGAGGATGATGAATAAAAAGATGATTTGATTATTTCAATTCTCTATAAAGTTTTTAAAGATTTTTCGAATTATATATTTGGGTAATTTCATAACATTAAATTTATTTTAAAAGTATTTTAGTCATTCATATAGTCAATTTGGTAAATAGTTATTTGTTTAGAAAAAATCGAATAGCAGAGAGTACTAGTGTGCAAAATTTAAATTAGAGAGTCTCTCTGCCTCTTTTTTTAACTTATAAGGGATAGGTGCATAAAACAAAAATCACAAAAAAGACAAAAAAAAATCAGGTGAAATTTACCCAAAATGATTACTTGCCGAAATTGAAGGACAACGAAACGGGTGTTCCCCTATTTATTTCCTTCTTGTTGGTTAGTTAATTTGCACTTGTGATGGAATAATAGCTCGTGAAATTAAGTTGGGTCGGTTTATGCTTTTGGTTGGGACCAATTAAAGGATATCCGGGTCGGATTTAATTTTATGCGAGGGAGGATATCCGGGTCCGACTTCGGGTTATCTCGCGGTACAGGGTGAGAGTCGCGAGACCGACTACAGATAATCATAACCCTAGGCTTTTCTCCAACTGTTCACTTATTGAACAAAAAGCTATTAAAAACATCCCCCCGCTTAATAATTTTTATTTGATATAAATTTTTTTTAAGAGGGCTTATTTATACTACACAAATAAATTATTACACTATATTTTATATTTTATTAAATAAAATTAAACGATTACCTTTTTATAGAGTTATATTTATGACATTAAAATCATATAACATATCTTATTAAAAAATAGAACAATTATGTAATTTTACTTGTTTAAGATAGAGTGCAATAATTTATTGGTGGAGTATAAATAGGCCAACCCAATAAATGAAAATAACTATGTAATTTTATTTATTAAGGTGGAGTGTAATAATTTATTCGTGGAGTGTAAATAGATCTACCTAAATTTTGTATGCGTATTATTTTATTAAAGGATTTAACCTCGAGAGATTCACTCTCTAGGTCAAACCCCTAGAGAGTGAATCTCTTTTGGTTTGTGCCACACATACCGGCCCCTCAACATGTATAGCGGTCAATCGCGAACTCGCGTAGCGGCGGGGAGTCGGACCCACACCCAAGAACTGGATACGGTTCGTCCAGCCAAGGAGGCCCGTCCTACCAACCTTTACTACGCTTTGCGCCCGGGAGGCTGGCCCCAAGTTTTTGCTAGAGAGGAGACTTGAACTTGAGACCTTGGGGTGGTAAGCCCCTAAGTCCCAGTCCAAGACCATCCCATCTAACCCCTTGGGGTTAAAAGTTTTGCGTACTAAAAAAATGAAATCATAATTTATCCTAAATAATTTTGAGGGTTTCTAATTTATTTTAAGTATTATTTTATTAAAGGGTGATGATAATACTAGAGTTAACAATGTTAATAGTAGAGCATAGTTAATACACTTTTTATGAGTTGACAATTTTACCCTTATTAAGTTATGTGAGGCATATTTAATATGCACAAACATCATTAATATTAAATCATATTTAATGTACTTTTTATCTGTCGACAATTTTACAGTTTGTAGAGAATTAAAACTCACATTTATTTTATTAACTTTTAAATTAACATTTATCTTCTTTTTTCATTTATATGGAGTAACTATTAATTAGTAAATTATTTTTTTGACTAAATACTAAATTAATTAGTAAAATTAATATATTTATTAATTTTATTAACCGGAGAAGAAGTGTACAAAATTTAAATTTTGAATTAATAAATTAGTAAAGTTTATTATTAAATAAATTTTTATGACTAAAAGATAAATATAAAAATTTTAAATTCTAAAGTTAATTATCTAAATTAATATTTCTATTAATTATTAAAATTTTTTATTAAATCAATTTTCATGACTAAAACATAAATATATAAAATTAAATTTTAAAACTAATTATACAAACTATTTAAGTTTCCTTTAGCTAGTAAATCAATTAGTAAAAATTATTATTAAATTAATCTTCACAACTAAAAAATAAATATATAAAATTTAATTTTTAAAAAAATTTTCCAAATCATTATTTTTGCTAATAATAAAACCTTTTATTAAATTAATTTTCATAACTAAATAATAAATATATAAAATTAAATTTTACAATTAATTATTCAAAGTATTCATGTTTCCATTAATCAATAAACCAAATAATAAAATTTATGATTAAATCAAGCTTTGTAACTAAAAGACAAATATATTAAATTGAATTTTAGCAACTAATTATTTTAATTAATGTTTTTCTTAATTAAAAAAGTTTTTGTTAAATCAATTTTCATGGCTAAAAGATAAATAAATAAAATTCAATTTTAAACAATTATCCAAACAAATCTTTCAATTATAAAATTGATTTAATTAAAAATTTTACTAAATAGCTGAAACATTAATTTAGATAGTTAAATATAGAATTTGAAAATTTTATATTGATTTAATGATAAACTTTACTAATTTATTAGTTCAAAACTTTAAAGACTATTAGTTTTTAATTTATTAGTTTGCTAAGAAAATTAATTTACTTTTTAATTGGACTAATTAATTTAGTATTTAATAAAAAATAATTTATTAATTAATAATTTCTCCATGTCAATGAAAAATAAAACATAAATATTAATATAAAAATTATGTAATAAACATGAGTTTTAATTATTTATTAAAATTTTTAATAATTAAAAAGTACATTAAATATGTTCTGACACCAATAATAATTACGAGTATTAAATATGGTCGCACATAATTACTTACTAACTTAATAAAGCTAAAATTATAAATATATAAAAAATACGTTAAATATAAAACAATTTCACGTCACGTGTATTTTTGGTAGTAATCAATGATTTCCGGCCGCCCGTTAGCGAGTGCCTTTCTCCGAAGGCATGGTAAAGGCATCCAAACTGGTGCTGGCTGCTTTTTCCTCTCCGAGGGCTTTCCTTACATTCCATCCTTCCAGAAGCCTCCGATCCATCGCCACCACTTCCACCACCGTCAGCGCCGCCGGCACCGTCAAGTTCGCCTCCAGTTATCATTTACGCATCACCAGAGCGTCGTCTACCTCCATTCACTCACACTCAAAGGCAAGTAGTGCACAATACACATTGAAATGTACTCAATCCCTTGGAAATCATTTTCAATCTCACTGTATTCACTTTCCAAATTAACAGATGGATTCGGAGTGCTTTAAATTTGGACCTTACAAAATAGACCAAAAGGAAGTCTTTTACTCCACCGATCTCTCCTACGCCTTGGTCAACCTCCGCCCCCTTGTTCCTGGTAAACTAGAGATACATGCGTATTTTTCGTATACTCGTATCATATCTCTCATGCAAATTGTTTTTTTTTTTTTTCAATCGAAATGTTGGTGGCATTGTTGATAACGTTCTAATTTTTTAGGGTTTTAGCATTTAATGATAAAAGAACTCACGTCAGATGAAATCTGGACTCTCTATTGGAATAATTTTCGAGCCATTAGATGGGACTGAATAACCAAACTGAAAGCCAAATAAATACCCCTACCTTTAAAGATGAGCCTGTAATTATGAATTTGGAAGAATCATGACTAGAAAAAGCCTGATCTTGAATATGAGAACTGCTAAACTAAAACCGATCTCTGTTAATGCTATCTCAAAATTGGACAAGAGATCTCCAAACATCAGGCCTACAGTTAGGAATCCAAAAATCTTCTTAAGCAGAGATACCATACCATTCCCGACCCGCCAAAGAAGTTATGAAAGTAAAAAAAAAATCCCTCCAGAAAGTAAAAGTTCCTTCCCCAAAGTATATTCTTCAAATGAGTGATTAGGAGCATGACCTTTGACATGCAAGAAATCATGAGAGGAACAGTATTTAGCTTTAAAAATTTGGAGATAAGAGTCATTTGTGGATGGAGATCCTGTAGCTTTGAACTGCAAGCATAGCTTGATTGAAAAGGCTATGTACCTAAAGCCCAACCCCTTAGGATGCTTAGGAAGACAGTGTTCCAGTCAATGAGAGGAGAGTTCTCCTATTTGAGTTCCCAGATCACCAAAAAATTGATATGATGGAAGTTAAATTTACGACAGATGTATTATGGGTTTGTAGAGGAAAAAAATAGTGATTTAAAGTGGGAAGGAGGGAGTACTAAGAGTGGTCCTAATACTTATGAGTTATGCAATAAGAACAGCTTTATAGGATAGTGGTTCGATCAATGTTGAATGCTTCAGAGTGTTGTCCAACAAAAAAAAATGTTAATAAAATGAATGTAGCAAGATTAAAAATATTGAGATAAATGTATGTTAAAACGAAAAAAAAAAAAAAAAATAGGATAGGATTTGTAAGATGGTAGAGCAAGCACAAATTGAAGAAAAATAGATTTAGATGGTTTGATCATATATAATGAAGATTTGTAGACGTGTCAATTAAGAAGAGTGAAAGCAACCAAATTGTGGATAATGAGAGAGGGTGTGTTAGATCAAAACTAATGTTGGTAGAAATAGTAATAATAAAAATAAGACATGGCTCAAGGGAATAGGAAAGAACCAATCCATGTAATTATTGATGCTCAGGGTGAAGGTGAATGCTCCGACCATTTGGGAACCGCTTTGTACGTTGTCAATGGCGGGACATCATCGGAGGCAGATTGGATTAGAGTTGGGGCAATCTGAAGCAACAAGGAGAGGGATCATTAGTTGGTTGGTTGTGTGGAGAGGAAGAGTATGTATCTATCATCTAGATAGAGTATTGCCGGTTGGTGATACCTATAGAGAGTGAGTCAGGAGAAGGAGATTGACTTACACGTGCCAAGGACAGTGGTCCCAAGGCTAGGGTGGCCAACTCTGCATGGTCTGACTCATCCGTTGGAGAAGGTACACCCGATCAAGTGGTGGTAACACTTTGCATGGTTGGCTAGTGAGAGGATTGTGGCCGTATAAGTATGAAGTGGCTGCATGGTTCGGTGATTAGAAGTGATCCTCTTTTGATCACTGTGTTGCTCGTCTTAGATAGTCCCATGGATCAGTATGTGCTTGTGAGCCTTTTGAGCAGGTGGTCCCTGGGTCTCGCTCTTGATCCTTGGGAGTGGGGTTAGTCTCTTGAATGTTCAACCTTGAAAGTGCCCATGGGGGAATCCCATGGGCAGGGGTCTGGAATGCTCTCTTGACCCCAAATGCCTCCAGCAAAAGAAATGGGAAGGCTTAGAGTAGGAGGTACCCATGGCAATGGAGTGACCACAGGGATTCTGTGGGTAACGTCACCTTATTGCGGCAGAGGGTGGCATGGGGGCTGTCTTTTGCAACAAGGGTGACTCTAGACACCTATAGTAATTTACTCCACTTAGTTGGGACAAGTTGAGTTGAGTTGAATTTTGTTAAGATTAGGGTAATATGAATGAATTCAAAGTCATGATGTTAGAAAAGGAAAATTGCCATGATATTAGCTGGTTTCTATATGCATTTCCAAACAACAAAATTTAATTGCATATTTGTATGTAACCAGTGTATGTTGTAGTTCACTCAATGTGTCTAAGGGACTTTTACCTTTTCCTTCGGGTTTAATTGGGAGGTGGGTTAGGTGTAAAATTGCCATAATGCCCTTTGTTTTTCGCTCAATGCATCTAAAGGTATTGTACCTTTCCCTTAGGATTTGTTTGAGAGGTGGGTTAGGATGAGATGGGAGGGGCTGTGGTGGGTTGGGTGTAAAACTGCCATAATACCTTTTAACTTTAAATGAAAATACAGAAAATGAGAATAATGGCATCTTTGTAATCACTCAATGTGTCTAAAGGAATTCTATCTTTTCCTTAGGGTTTGGTTGGGAGGTGGGTTGGGAGGGGAGGGGAGGGGAGGGGGTGGGGTGGGGTGGGTGTAAAATTCCCAAAATACCCTTTAAATGAAAATACAAACAATGAGAGTAGTGACATCTTTGTAATTTAATTCTAAAACAAAGGATATTATGGCAATTTTAGACCCAACCCACCTTATCCCATCCCTCCCAACCCACCTTCCAAACAAACCCATAATGCCTTTTTGGTTTTTGTCATTATAGATGAGAATGCAATATTCTTAACCATCTTTTTTCTCCTTAGTTTGCGATAGTTGATTGATGTTGTGTATTCATATCTTTCTACTAATTTCTGTGACACACAACGTTTTCTTGTTCACTTACTCAATTAATTTCTTTGATTTTGATTAATTCTGTATTCTTTTGCAGGTCATATCCTTTTTTAGTCACATTACAGTCAGATATTGGGGTTGAAGTGATGTGTTAGGTTATTTTAGACCTATGCATGCATATGAAAAGTCAAAACCATATTTTAGTTTGGTGCATATGGTTTGATTGAGAAAAATGGCTAAAGATATGCTGCCTGGTTATTGGAGCTCGTGCATTCCAAATCTTTGGTGCATTCTAACTTTTTAGGTGATGATTTACTTTCAAAATTATTGCCAAGTTCAAGAAACTGTTCTAAGGGTGCATCTCTGTGTACATTAATGCAATGTTGTTAAAATCTCGATTTAAATCTTTAAATCTTACAATTTTACGATATTAGAGTAGAAAAACTTGTTCAATTTTATATAAAATCTTAATAGGGGCAAAATAGGTAAAATCTCGATTTTGGGACGTAAAATCAGTAAAATCTCGATTTTACAGTTGATTTTACCGATTTTAAAAATTAAGTGATTTTTGTGTAATTTTGTTAAATAAAATAGATTTTTATGATTTTTTAAATAATATGCCACAACTACTTCACTTGTTACTTTTTTTTTTATTTTTTTTATTCTATAATACTATTATTTACTATACTGCATTAATTGAGAATCATGTGCGTTGTTACACTAAATTGACTATCATAAATTAAATTTAGTAACTAGGATAGAAACCAAAAGACTTATGACTATCATGTGACTATCATAGAAACCAAAATAGGTAAATTGACTATCATGTGCGTCTCAATTGTGTAGTTGCGTATATAATCTTCCGTAAACTTTGTTGAGAATTCGTTTTGTTAATGTAAGCTTTTGGGTATGGCATTTTTCTTGACACGTGTGTTTTCTCTCTTCTCTTATTAATAAAATTATTAACTTATCAAAAAAAAAAAAAAAAAAGAAAGCTCTAAATGAAACATTGTAGCATTATAGACTATATGATGTATAACGATAGAGAATGAAGCCAAGAAAAAGAAATAGAGAGAGAGAGAAGAAGAAGTTTAGGAGAGAGGGAAGAAAGAAGAAGAGGGGAGAGAAAACAAGCCACGAGGTTTCAACAACTCAAATTTTCATATTCATCAATGTATCAAATCTTAATCATCATAAGCCTTTAAATAGGCTAATACATTCTCAAGATTACTAAAAATAAAGTAAAATCAAATATTCTAATAAATCATTCTTAAAATAAATCTAAATAAAATTTTGCCTAAAATAAAATAAATCTTTAATAGAATAAGGTAAAATCCTTATATAAAATATAATTCTAATAATAATTATTTCATATTTTTTTTGGCTTCCGCATTATTCTCCACCCCTTAGAAAAACTCGACTCCGTCGAGTTAAAATTTGTATACTCCTTCAATCGCCAGGCCACGAACAAAGTAGATGTTCAAGCTGCTCCAAAAGTTCATGAACACGCGTCAGGAGTGGTAGAAATCTAGTGTATCCACCAAGTCTTCCGAAATAGAAGTCTCGCGATTCAGAAAATAGAACTTGTAGATGTTGGAAGAAGACAAAAAATGAACCAACTTGTGGGAAAAGTTTAGGTGTAAGAAAGACAAAATCCACAGAAGCACCATAAATTTTAGGCATACTCTTCAACCTGATAGTACCTACAGGGATATCAGTAATATCGCTGGAAATCTGTGACTCATCAAAAGAAATGACTTCATTAGTAGCAACAATTTCGGTAGTCGCAACAATTTCATCAAGTGGCTTGCCTATGATTTGGTCATCATCTGAAAAATAAAAGTCGTCAGGATCAGGCTCATAAATCAACTCTTTAATTTAATCATCATTAGACTCTCTCCACTTCAAAGTGCTTCAAAGTGGTCGTCATCAGATTTTCTGTTTGGTTTATCAATTACTTTTGGAATTTCGGTAAGGGCACTAAATAGAGGAGCTGAAACTGTGTTCGACTTTGAATTCGATATTTGGTTAGAACAGAGGTGAATAGGGTTGCTCCGCCAAAAGTATTCCTCCCATGCGTCTAACCTAACGTTTAGTCTTTAAATGGCTTCAGTGAGGGCTGCTATTTGGGTTTGCATCTGGTTATTGTTTAACTGTGCCTGATAGTGTACTGACAATTTCGAATCTGTAAAAATGAATTGTGAGGTGTTCCGAAGCCTCCTAGAAGTCGCTGGAGCTTCGCCAGAAGTTATCGGAGGTCGCCGGAGTTTCGCGTGGAGCACAGGTCAGATTGTTGGAGTGTAGTGGTTATTTTGGATTTCGCAGGAAAGTCGTCGGAGTTTGCCGAGACAGTCGCTGGAAAAGTCACCGGAGGTTGCCGGAGTCACTGACGAGTTCGCCGGAGGTTGGTGGTGCCAATGGTGGGGTTCGCCGGAGTTGGATACCGCTGAAAATGTACGAAAGTGTACTCGAAGGGTTTGAAAGTGTGTAGGGCACGTGCGGCAGCTATGACTGTAGTTGCGGCTAGGGTTTGAGATGAGCAGTGAGTTTTCGTTACTTATAGATCGATTTGCTTTGATACCAAAGTTGATGTAAGACGATAAAGAATAAAGCCAAGAAAGAGAAATAGAGAGAGAGAGAGAAGAAGTTTAGGAGAGAAGGAAGAAAGAATAAGAGGGGACGGAAAACAAACCACGAGGCTTCAACAACTTCAATTTTCATATTCATCAATGTATCAAACATTAATCATCATAAGCCTTTAAATGGGCTAATACATTCTCAAGATTACTAAAAATAAAATAAATCAAATATTCTAATAAATCATTCTTAAAATAAATCTAAATAAAATTTTGCCTAAAATAAAATAAATCTTTAATAGAATAAGATAAAATCCTTATATAAAATATAATTCTAATAATAATTATTTCATATTTTTTTTGGCTTCCGCATTACTATATTTTTATTTTATAGGCATTTGGTAAAATTTTATGATTTTACAATTCGATTTTTGGACCCTCTACCGATTTTAACAATTTTGCATTAATGAATGCATCAATATGCACAAAATGGCTTCTGTTTGGATAATCACATTGGCTAATGTGTTAATTTTGTCATAAGTATTGACTGAAGTATGGTCACCAGGTAGGATCCATCTCACTGTAGCAGTCCAGATTGTGGACCTCAAGATTTCTCTACCTAGAACTTGATTTTGAAATCTGTTCTGGGGGCTGATTTTCTAGTGGGTCTTCCTTGAAGTTTTGGTTGTTTAGTGGTGAATTTGATTCTGACATTATGTGCATGTGCGCAAACATAAATGTATGTATGCATATTAGCGTGTAATGTTTAACTTAAAAGTGGAAGTTCCCTTGATGTAGTGCTCTAGCTATGCCTTCGCACCTATCCATTCTTATAGTTATCTCTAAGCAGAGGTTATTGTATGTTCTTTTTTGTTTTTTCCCAACAAGTTAGGTTGTATACTCTGAATGAAGGTGACAATCAAAATGCTGAGGAGAAGAATGGGAACTTAGCTTTGGGAATATGTTTAATGAACTGCAAATTCTTTTAGTGGCTTACACTTCTATTTGTGTTTGCACCACTGTATGGTATTTCAGCTTGCTCTATTTTTGGATGGTTTCATTGGATGAAAAATTATGACCTTAAATAAGTCGTGGATGTTGTGAATTTGGAGAATGTTTGTTGTCTGACTTGACATTATATACATGTGCTTGTCTGCCCAAGGCGTGAAGTAAAGCGCTTTGTTGAACTCACTGCTGAGGAGACTAGTGATCTATGGCTCACAGCACAGAAGGTTGGTAGTCAGCTTGAGAACTACCACAAAGCATCTTCGCTAACATTTGCTATCCAAGTAAGATGTCTGCAATTTAATATTCCCAAATTGTTTAGTCTTTTTCTTTCATCTCTTTTCTGTTATTGTGCTGTGTGTATCTAATTTTATAGTTATTCTTAACAAGATTTTGGAACCTTTTTTTTTTCTGATAAATAAAAATTTATTAAAGGGTATTAGGAGGATGCTAGCCAATTGAAAGTTCCTCTTTAATTACAAACTCAAGTATCGTAATTAAGGACACAAAAATTTGGAAGCCCAGTTCCTTCCCCTTAATAATCTGTCTATACAAATTAGACAGAAAAATGCTCTTCAATATCTACAATGGAAATTCAATGCCTTGAAAATATCTTCTATTCCTTTCAGCACAAATCACCCAAACCAAACAAAACGAGCCATTCTCTGAACTTACCTCTTCCTTTTTGAAATGAGCCAAGTCTTAAATATATGCTTCTCCTCCTTGGGAAAACCCATTGCATGGAGAATATGAAGGAATCGTATCCCACAATTCCTTAGTCCATGAATAATGCACAAAAATATGATCAATTAACTCTCCATCCTCCTTACATAAACAATACCAATTAACAATGTTGTCTCACTATAAGATTGTCAATAGCGATAATCTAACCATGAATCAAACACCATACAAAAAGGGCTACCTTCAAAGGAGCTCCAAATATTCTCCCAAGGGCTGTCTTCTTTTCTTCCTGCCAAAGCATTTATAATATAACTTGCCATCAAATAGCTCACTTAGACATTGTTGGACACTATCCTTCCCATTACCCATGTTAAATGCATACAACACGATAAATTTTTCTAAGAACTTTCCTGCTCTCAATCATGAAGATTTCTATGATGATCAATATTTCAAACAATATTCCCACCCACCAAAGAACTACACTTGGCTACTGAAGCTTCTCTATCCACTGTCAACACAAAAATATGTAGAAAAATATCTTGCAACCTCCTTCCATTCATCCAAGGGCCATTCCAAAATTTGACTGTATTCTCTTGTCTTCTAATGATAAAAGTCATTGAAACCCATTCCATTGAATCCGAATACCCTTCCAAAGGCTTGTTCCATGAATATTATTCCCATTACAAGTAGACCACTCACCCCAAGCGACCCCATATTTAGAAGACCCAGCTCTCCAAAATTTATCCTTTTCTATTGCAAACCGCCAAAGTAATTTCCCCAACAATGCCTCATTAAACAATTTTAACCTCCGAATGCCAATCCCTCCACCCCTAATTTGTAAACATATGGTATCCCCTACAGCTAGATGGTATTTGTACTCTTTCCCTACTCCACTCCATTATAAATCTCTTTGAAGTTTCTCTCCAGTCTTTTCACCCCTGACACTGGCACGATGCCGGCAGAAGTTCTGTAAGGTGTCTTTATTGCTGCTGCTGGTCCATCAGTAGTGTGATTTGTATCATGTGATGTTAACTTAATGATTTTTGTCGGTTCCATAGGATGGTCCCCACGCAGGACAGACTGTTCCGCATGTTCATATTCATATCCTTCCCCGCAAAAGTGGCGACTTCGAGAAAAATGACGAGATCTATGATGCTGTAAGGCCATATGTTCCCTTCAGTTCTTATATTGAATTGTTTCTTAAGAAATGCTAGCGCGCATCTCATTTGTTCATCTTGCTGCGCCCCACAAAGATGGACAACTGAGATGAGCAAGGCACGTGATTGGCAACGGAGCAAAGCATTACTCCTGTTTCTATTTTACCGTTGAGCTTGAGAAATCTGAAAAAAACTGACTTCACCTTTTGATTGTTATTCCTTGTGTAGATTGATGTGAAGGAGAAGGAACTAAAGGAGAAGCTCGACTTGGATAAGGAAAGAAAAGACAGAACCCTCGTTGAGATGGCTGAAGAGGCGGATGAATACAGAAGGCTTCTTTCATAAATATGCATTATTGACGGGTGGTGCAATGCATTATACAACCAAGTCTCTCCGTCTTGGCTTAACATGTTTGGATAATCGGAGTGAGCTACCATGTTGAATTCCATCGACCGTATATGATTTACATCATACATTATTTGTAACAAAATAATGCTTTTTTTTTTTTCCCCCTGAAACCATGTTTAGTTTAGTAGAGTAAGAGGTTCAAATGGATGTAATTTTAGGCCTGAAAAGGAGGGTCGATTGCACCTAATTTAAAACCATTTTCAGGTTTTGAATCCGTGATGTGATCTTGAACGAGCGTTGATAATTTAAATGCTATTTGACGTAGATAATTCAAATACTATTTCACGGGGTAAGGTGTTTTCAGTTTTATTGTTTGTTTTGCCAATTTTTGAACACCGCGTAGGCTAGATTTCCCGAGACCGTGCTGGTTAGGCACAAGCACTCGAATTCCTTCAAAGTTCAAACGGTCAACTAGTGCACCGTTCGAAAATTTATTTTGAATTGTTTTGACAATTTTTTAAAGTTTGGATCATTTATGCCCCGTTTGGAGTAAGAAAAAATAAGATAAATTGAGATAAAATATAGTTTGAAGTTAATTTTTACGTCTTTTTTTTTTCTAAAAAGTAGTAAATCGTGAGAATAGTTTTTCAAATTCGTTCTCACGAATTCCAAAAAATTTATAAAAAAATAGCGACAATGGTTCTCATTTGAAAGATTTCGACCCAAAAAATATGATTATATAAAAAATTTACACATTCGGTTAACATATTTTCAGGTTTTTGATTTTTTTAGCTAAATGTTAGAATTTTTTGAAATTAGTGATGGCGGAAAAATTAGAGGTATAAAAGTTGTTGAAGATTTATAGTAAATTTTTGAGTTTTTTAGGGATGCCAAACCAATCCTTAAAATTTTTAAACATTGAGTTTGAGTTCTGGATTTAGAACACTTTTATTTTTTATGGATGGGGTTAGATTTGATTCATCAATCTTAAAAACTAACTTGGCTTGCCTGTTAATCTGTTTTTTAAAAAAATGCGTTAATAGGCCGAATAAGTATGTTAATAGGCCAAAATAGGCCGAGGGATTATTGATACAAGTAACGGTTAATCTGTTATTCATTGGTTTTTTCTTTTTAACTTAAATTATATTTTTTCTTTTAATCTTTTGAAAATTTATTTTTCTTTTAATTTAAAAGACAAAAATATAATTTAACACATTCCTTTAAAGACATACTTTACTCTCCCGTTAACTTATTCTAAGAAATTGGTGAATGGGTCATTAGTTTTGGACAACAGTTAACTTGTTAGCCCATTAAATTTTTATTTAAATTATAAATTTATTTTAAGTTTTGTTTAGTTTTATATTTTTCATTTAATTTAAATAAGGATGGATTAAAATAAAAAAATAACAGGTTACAATAGTTTAAAATGGTCTAACCTAGTTCAACAAAAACAAAATCTATATAATAATATAACTCATTGATAATGTTTATATATTTTCAACCGTTACTTCTCTCTCCATTTTAGTTATTTTTTCGATTATTTCACATGAAAACATAATTTTTTACTATTCCCATATATTTTTTTGACTATTTTTACATATGAAAGTTTTTAAATAAATATTTTAAAAATATGTGATATTATTTGTAATTAATGATAAAATTGTACACATTTATTAAATAATGTATGGATACTTATTAGACCAAATCAACTAATTTTTTTATTTTAAAAAGATATATTTAAACTTTAATTTTCTTTAAAAATTTATAAAAAAATAAACATTTAAATTAAAATTTCAATTTTAATGTGCTTAAAACTTGAATTTTAAATACATATATTTTTACACTATTTGTTTTATTTATATAATAAGGGGGTTTAAATTTTTGAATTTGAGATATTTTAAAATTTTGCTCACTAATGAGGGTTCTTTTTCTTTCTCTCTCTACTTTGGTTGTCTTTTCAGTCATTTTATATAAAAACACACAATCTCACTCCTCCATATTTTTTAAATACTTTTTATAAAAGTTTTTAAATTAATGTTTCAAAAAATGTGTTACTATTTGTAGTAAATAATAAAATTTTATACTTTTATTAAACAATGTTTGAATATTTTAATTTTTTTATTAATAATTTTTATTTTTAGAAGTTATTTTTACAAATTTTCGTATAAATTTATTTTATAAATTTAAATTTAAATTATTTACCTATCAAATTATATTTGTATATCTTTAGACGTAAACAGTTACTAGTCGGTCTTTAATTAATAGCACCGAAACTCAAAATTTAATAAATGGTGAATATATAATCCAAAATAAAATACAGACAGAGCCATTACACTAGTTGAGGTTGTACGGCTGCTTTATTATGGCTTTTTGACCCCAGTACGCAACCGGTTGTCGGTTTATACAACCATAAGGTGATTTAAAACTTTTTTGCCGTATTGAGTACAAATTCGTTTGCGGAGTAAACGAATCCAATTAAAAATAATTTATTTACCGAATTAACGATTTTATCAAAATTTTACCTTCAAATTCGTTTACATGGCAAACGAATTTAGACTCCCGACCACCTCTCCAACACTTGTTTGTCAAGAAGCCTCACCTGTCAAACATAAAGCAAACTATCACCTGTTATACAAAGGGCACAACAAACCATTATGCCCATTATGTCACTCACTTTGGTACGTAATATATAAGTTATTACAATAATAAAATATTTAATTTTAAATATTTTAAAAATTAATTGAATTTAGTAAAATGTATTTTATATT
The DNA here is from genome assembly GCA_019916065.1 of Vitellaria paradoxa. NCBI lineage: Eukaryota > Viridiplantae > Streptophyta > Magnoliopsida > Ericales > Sapotaceae > Vitellaria > Vitellaria paradoxa. The sequence continues at coordinate 8,688,302 of CM034244.1, read as the reverse complement.
AATTTAATTTAATTAATCAATTAAAAATAAATTAATCAAATATATTACATATTAATTTAGATATTTAAATTAAATTAATTATATTATTTATTAAAAATAATTTTAATTTAGTTAAATATTTGAATAAAAAATCTATTTTAATATGATGCAATAAAAATAAACAAAGTATTAAATTTGATAAATTATTTGTAACAAAAAAAAAGAGTGAAACCACTTTTTTTTTATGTTTTTCTGTTTAAATTTTTAATTTTTTGGAAACAAGAAAACATAAACTAATTTAATAAATACGTTTTTCTTGTCAGTTTACAAAATTTTGAAAAGATAAACTAAAAAACAAAAACGTTAGGGCCATTTTGTATTAAAGTATTAAATTATATTTAATTAAATCTATTTTAAATAAATATAAAATATATTAAAGTATAAAATATAAAATACAATTTAATTAAAATTATACTTTAATATACTACTATTTGAAGACACAAACAGAAAAATGACGGCATTACAAAATGGCCCTAATATTTTTGTTTTTTAGTTTATATTTTCAAAATTTTGTAAACTAACAAAAAAACGTGTTTATTAAATCTGTTTATGTTTTTTTTGTTTCCAAATAAATGAAAATTCAAACAGAAAAACATAAAAAAAATGGTTTCAACAAAAAAAGTGGTTTCACTCTTTTTTTTTTGTTACAAATAATTTGTCAAATTTAATACTTTGTTTATTTTTGTTACATTATATTAAAATAAAAATATTTTATTAAATTAAAATTATTTTTAATTAATAATATAATTGATTGAATTTAATTATCTAAATTAATATGTAATTTATTTTTTTATTAATTAATTAAATTAATATAAAATATATTTTATTAAATTCAATTAATTTTTAAAAAAATTAAAATTATATATTTTATTATTATAATAAGTTATATGTTACATACCAAGTGAGTGACATGATTGGCACAATAGTTTGTTGTTCGCTTTATATAACAGGTGATAGTTTGCTTTATATTTAACAAGCGAAACTTTTTAACAAACAAAGTGCTGGAGAGGTGGTCAAGACTCTAAATTCGTTTGCCATGTAAACGAATTTGAAGCCAAAATTTTGATAAAATCGTTAACTTGGTAAACGAATTCTTTTTAATTGGATTTGTTTACTCTGCAAACGAATGTGTACTTAATACGGCAAAAAAGTTTTAAATCACCTTCTGTTTGTATAAACTGACACCAGTTACCTACTGGAGTCAAAAAGCCCTTTATTATTTTTTTAAAGCACTTTCTGATGTCCAAAACTCGTTCCTTCCACCCAAAGCAAAAATTGCGAGGGTAATTATGGCATACCCTGTTTGGTGTTGGTAAAAAAATATATATATATATATATATACAAATTTCTATAAAATTTTATAAATATGAATTATAAAATTATAAAATTTAAATTATCTTCTTACTACACGAAACAAGAGATATTAACTTTTATAATTTTATACACTTTTATATAACTCTAAACACACCCAATTATTTGATTAGTCGTGTACCACTGCAAAGATGGATCGGGGGTGACAACTGAACTTTAAGAATTGTTTAGATTAAAATTTAATAATTTAAATATATTTATATTTGTTGAAGAAAAATAATAAATATATTTTTAATTAATTTCATTCACTTTATATTATTCTTTTTCACTAAAATTATGTGCAGTAAAAAAAATTATTAAAGAAATGTAAATATTATCACTTTTTTTTAAATTAAAAATATATAAATTTGTTTGAATTATTAAATTCTAAAATTTAGTGAGCCAAAGCTCAATTATCATTTAACAAACATGGCTTCCCTCAATATATATATATTTTTTAAAGATAGCGTTGCATAGGTTCTTTAATTTTGGTTTCAAGCTTGGTTTGGGAACAAATTTAGTTAGTTTTTTTTAGGTTGCTAGTAGCTAGCTAAAAAAAAAAAATAGTTAGTTAAAAAAAAGTTAACTAAATTTGTATTTGGGAAGGAAAAAAAGTGACTTTTTTTATGTGGTTAATTTATTTTTGTTAATTTGACATTTTTACCATTGAAAGTTTAAAAAAAAGTTAAAATATAAGAGAGTAAATTTGACTAAATATTGTTGAAGTTGCCAAGCTAATGGCTACCGATGCCAAACGAAGCCTCAAAATTATAACAAATTCATAGGCATAAAACTCGACTTTGAAAATAAATAAAAAATAAAAATAAACTGATTTCATCTTATTTAGGGTGTGTTTGGAATTGTATAAAAGTGTATAAAATAAAATAAAATTGTAAAAGTAAATGTCTTGTAATTCGTGTAGTGAGTGAAGAATTTAAACTTTGTTGTCTCGTAATTTGTATTTATAGAGATTTGTAAAATTTTATTTTGTAGAGCTCCAAACAGAGTCTTAGAGTATGTTTGGAATGAATTCGTAATTAGTATAATAAGATAAAAATGAATAATTTTTAAAAATTTACTGCAAACCACACCGGAGCGTTGATAAGCTTTTAATTGGGTAAGGTGCGGTTCCTGCATTACGGTTCGTAAGTTAGCTTCCGCTGTAAGAGCGCGGGAAGCAGATTCGTCTATTAGCTTCCGCCGCAAGAGCGCGGGAAACCAAGCAGGCACTCGTATGTGTATCCAAGTATACAGACGCTGTTGTTATATCTCTGCACAATAATATCGGACCCATTTACCTTCGACATTAATTTACATTCTTCTGATCGTCGGGCAGCTAAGCGAACAAATGGAATTCACTCTCAAGGTTTTTTTACCCCTTTATTTTTTCTTTCATTTTCTTCCGAATTTTCTTGGAAAATCCCTTTACTCGATTCATCCTTTCAGTTGTTAATAGACACCCAGATTGCGTGCCACGTTCTGGTTTGATCACACTTAGACAAAAGAATCGATGCAAGTTTTGAAATCAGAAAAGACTGATTTGTTTTGTGGATTTCTTTTGCAGAAATATTTTGGGTATTCGTCCTTCCGGACGTACCAGAAAGAGGTCATTGAGAAAATTCTAGAGGGCAGAGACTGCTTGGTAGTAATGGCCACTGGAAGTGGCAAGTCGCTGTGGTAAAAATGGCTGTATTTTATGTTATTTATCTTTGCATTCTATTCTGCTTTAATTTAGTTGTGAGAGTTTAGGTTATCCAAAGATGAACAACTTTTCTGATGACCCCTTTTCGTGAATCATGCAATAAAGCTATCAGATTCCTCCACTGATTGTGGGAAAAACAGCTGTAGTCATTAGCCCTCTTGTATCTTTGATGCAAGATCAGGTTGGTCACTTACCATCATTTGCCTTATTTGCCTCCAATGAGTACAGTGAAATGTGTGTTATATCTGGCTGTGTTGTAATGCTCTATATATATAGGTAATGGCTTTAAAACAAAGAGGCATTAAAGCTGAGCATCTGTCCAGTGCTCAAACCGACGCCAGTGTGTATCGTAATGCCGAGAGAGGTCAATTTGATGTTCTGTACATGTCTCCTGAAAAGGCATGTTCGATTTCTTCCAGGTAAGTGTGGGAGATATGCTATGTCTTGCTAAAAATCTGGATGAGTTTACTATGTTTTCTTACTCCTGCTTATTATGTTCGTGTACAATGTCATTAGGAAATTATTTATCTAGATATGTGTGAATTCGTGACTTGAAAGCTGTTCGAATTAGGGAGGTGTACACAGATGTCAAATTTGAGTTTGGTGATGGGAGGGATTGATAATCCCTTTCACTGTCGACTGGAACAGCACATGTGTATTCATGCATGTCTATTTGTGTTGATAAATACGTGTCCTGTAAGATCCTATGGGACACACAGTGTCTTAGCGGCATTCCCCTACCAAAGCGACTTAACAGTTCGGCCTCATTAAGAATACCTTCAGAGAATAAATAATTACACATAATGTTTGTTTGTGCTTTCTCTGCCAGTGTGTATGTAACTTCTTCTTTTTTTTGGTAAGTAGTGTATGTAACTTCTGTTTGTATGCTAATTTGGGTTCACCTGATCTAAATAATTTTTAATTGCAGCTTCTGGTCAAATTTGCTAAACATGGGAATTTGCCTATTGGCTGTTGATGAAGCACATTGTATTTCCGAGTGGGGCCATGATTTCAGGTTAGCTGCTACTGCTTTGCTTTATACTTACTACATGAGTAATGTAGTTAATTATTATTAACTTTACTGTGTATGCTGACATGTATGCTTTCTTGACACAAGCTTTTGTGGAAAAATAAATGGAATAGAGAAAATGTGGCATAGTTAGACAAGGCCTTGCTAGGGTTATATTTAATCCAAAATTGTGGTGACCGCTTTGGTTTTAAGCTAAATTATATCGTTGCACTGGTCTACTTGATGTGATGCAAAAATGCTTATAAAAAAAAAAAAAAGGTTAATGTGATGCAGAAATCTTCAGCAGTGGGACATTATCTAAAATGTCTCTAGAAAGAGCTACGCATCTTTCGTTCTTGCGCTTTTCCTTTGCTCTCTTCTATAAAGCAAGTTATTTGGAAGCTGCTTTTGTTCTTGTTCTTTTGGTTTTATTATATTCTTCGGCCATTGACTCATCATTATTAATGCAGTTGCTTGGAGAAATTAGTCTTCCAAATCCAGTCTTTCCCAATGATTTGATGGTCAGATATGTTTTTTCCTGTTGAGTCTGGTTTAGGTTTTCTGTTCATTAGGCTTGTAATAAGCCCAGCCGATTGATGAGAGTTCAATGACAATGAGGCTTGGTTTGAAAATCTATCAGCTTTTGGAATGGAACTGGTGTTGGTTTTTCATCTCACCAATGGTCTCAGATGGGCCTCTATTTGGGCCAACCTTTATCTAAGGATGAGTAGTTCAAACCATCTTGCAGTGTCTGAGTGTCTGCCAGCCTATCAGACTGGCCAGTTGTGCAATTCTTGGACTCCTGGTAAATTATGGAACTCAAAAACCGTGTTGTATTTGGCTTATTCATCTCAGAGGTGATGATTAACAATGTGCAGTTGAGTGAGTCTCCAGCTGAGCTTGAGCAGCTGGGTGCATCTTCAAGTATTTTTACAATAATGTGCCAATTGTCTCCCCTTTGCACCCCCCCTTTTTTTCCCCCCCTCTCTCCGAATACTATCAGCAGACCCCATAACTTGTTTTTGAAGTGAGAAATGAAGCAATTCCTAACACAGGCGAAGTACAAATTGAGAGCACATGGATATTGATAAATGAATTTTTTTTTTGTTAAAATAATAATGTTTTCACAAACTTTATTGTTTACCATTTTTGTTTCTTTATTGTTAAATATTATTTTTGTATTCTTTTCATCACAAAGAACTTATCTGTTTTATCAGGGTAGAATTCAAACAGCTAGACAAGTTGCGCAAGACTCTTTTAGAAGTCCCGTTTGTTGGTTTAACGGCAACTGCTACTGAGAAGTAGGTATTTCTACTAGTATTCAAGAATGCAAGTTAAGATAACTATTTTTGTACTTTTGGATTCCCATGTGATACAATTTGGTCCAAGTTCGTGCGTACAAAATTTAACCTTAACTTTTCCATATTAATGTGTTCCCTAATATCCTATTATACTAATCCTTTAAGCTGTCTCCCTAGTAGTGATTTTTTGTTTAAAACAATATACTCTCTGGAGCTTTCATCCTTTCAAGATGATTAAGACAGTATTTAATCAACCTTCATATGTGTATGTGTGCATCTAAACATATATGGGATACGCATGTGTACAATTTTTTTTTTTTTGGGGGGGGAGGGGAATGCTTGAGTGCAGGTGTGTGTGCACAGATCATATACGTTATTGTTTCTGTATGTGTACTTATTTTTGTGTTTTTTCCCCCACCCTTCCAGGGTTAGGATTGACATTGTGAATTCCTTGAAGATGAGAGATCCTTATGTTACTAGTGGCTCATTTGATCGCAAGAATCTCTTCTATGGAGTCAAACCTTTCAATGGTGGATTTTCATTTGTGGATGTGCTTGTGGGAGAAGTTTCTAAATGCGTGGCAAATACTGGTTCAACTATCATATATTGTACAACCGTCAAAGATACTGAACAGGTCATTCTGAACCTAAATCCTAATGTTTAGTTTACTCTTGTGGTTTTCACAAATATTTGCACCTGTGTATGTTGCAAATAATTGTATCTGGCATGCCATAATTTGTTTTGGGAAGAAAAAATGGAGGCTGTTGTTTATATAGACTAAAATACTAATATTCTGGGTGGAAATATCTAGATTATGGATGCATTAAATGGGAAAAAAATGATCTGTGAACACCCTCCTGTGGTTTCTACTTGTTTGAAACAATCTCTAGTGTTGGTTTATTCTATATAGAATCTTTCGTTGTATATTACTACGTAATCCTACTACAATACCCTATCTGTGTATATAATAACAACCCACTGTAAATGTGCTTATAAAGTCTTGTCAACTGCTGCAGTGAATATTTACTAATTTATTCCTATGTTAATATTACACTAACATTGGGACTAGGGGTCCTTTGATAAAGCTGAAAATTGACAGGCAGATTTTGCAGTTATATTGAAGGATAATAGTTTGATTCAAATTTAATAGAAAAATCAGTTACTGCTTTATTTGTTTCAAACGTAAGACAAAGGTCTTGGGCTGAAACTTGAGATCCTTTTTAATGTTGTAATACATCGAGTGCAAATTCTACTACCCTTCCATTGATCTCTATTTGCTTGTTGAATTTGGTTGAATTTGAATGGGCTACTAACTATACCTTGTTGATGCAATATTGGCTTGCTGGACCCTGGGGTTAGGCTTTATAGTTATTACATCACATTGAAATAAGGGCTTTGTGAACAATGTGGTAGCTATCTCGTAATCCCAACATTGACTATTTCTGGAAGAGTGCACTCTGGGCACAATAATTTGAGCTATAAAAGCCTTGACAGGAGAATGACACTTTTCAACCCTCTCGTATTGATCTCTGTATGCTTCTTGAATGATGTTGAATGGAAAACAAGCAATACCTATAGACATTTATGTTTACAATATTGGCTCACTGGCTGCTGCGGCCTGTTGTTGAAAAATATTTGTGAACTTGCAGCTGCCATGGCACCACAATATTGACCCATTTTTGTGAGAACCCTATTCTAGTGGGCAACAATTTAATCTACAAGAGCTCTGTACTCTCAAATCCCAGGCAATGAGAGTTCTCCCTGGGCTGTTGCAACGTTTAGTTCCTATGTGTCCATGCTGTGCAGCTGCCATTTGTTATAAAATGTGAGGAAATTAGGCACCTAACCATGTTGCATCATGGCCTATTTCCATTGATATTAAATGGTTTAAATGTTTACCACTGATTTCAATGTTTCATATCTTCCTGTCTAGGCTCTTGCAATCGGTATTTTGTCTCATGACTTCCATTGTCAAAATTTGTGTCTTGTCTCTTTTCCCCAATAGGTAGCTTAATGGGACATGAACTTGAGTCTCCTTATGGGGCAAATGCAGCTTAAGCCATGATGGTGTCTCATAAGGGACTTAACATTTGTCTCTTTTGACATTATTTCATTGTCATGTCTTTGTTAGATTTTTAAGTCACTTCTCAAGGCAGGAATCAAGGCTGGAATCTATCATGGTCAAATGGCTAACAAGGCTCGTGAGGAGTCACACAGGTTTTCCACCTTTCCCATTGATATTTCTATGGAATAGTCATGTAAGCTGCAAAGCAATTGCAATGGCTCTTAAGTATTCAAAAATATTTTATTTTAGTAAAACACTTAGCAAGTACCCACATGCATGCCCACAAAAATAGTAATAACACACTTTGCAAGCATGAACTTCCTCCATTTGTGCTAAACCAATTTGTTTTCGTTTTTCCTTCTGAAGGCTGTGGTTCCATCTGTTCAAAAACCCAGAATTTTTTATCCTTCTTTCTTGTTTCAGATCATTTGTTAGAGATGAATTGCATGTTATGGTTGCGACTATTGCTTTTGGCATGGGAATTGATAAGCCAAACATTAGGCATGTGATACACTATGGCTGTCCAAAGAGTTTAGAATCTTATTACCAGGAAAGCGGACGATGTGGTCGAGATGGTCTTGCTTCTACATGTTGGCTTTATTATACAAGAAGTGACTTTGGAAAGGCTGACTTCTATTGTGGAGAAGCGAGTTCGGTATGATAAATTTCTTTTCCTGCCAAAGATCTTGTTTAGTGAAAGAATTGCAAATTATTTCTTAGTTCTTTATTTTTATTTCCTAAACATCATATGTAATTCAGGCTATTTTGTGGATTTTTTGTTGCATATTTTGGTTCAACAAGCATTGCTATTTGCCTTTTGGGTTTTGATTCGCCAGGAAAATCAAAGAAAAGCTATTATGGAGTCATTTATGGCTGCGCAAAAATATTGCATGCTTACAACTTGCAGAAGGAAATTCTTGCTGGACTATTTTGGGGAAAAAGATACACCAGACAATTGCGGTTTGCATTCTACTTGAACCTTTTTCTTTTATAGTTCATTCTAGGTCCTTGTTCAATAAATTTTTGCTCAAAATTTCTTACTCAAGCTTGGGCTTATTTGGTTAATAGATGTATTAATTTTGTGCATGTTTCTATTGAAATCAAAGGCTTGAGATGGTTGATTATATCTTCTTGTTAGTGTCTGGGGTTTGCTATTTTCATTTTATTAGGATCCTCTTGAATTTTGGCAGCTAACTATTTCTGGATTGTAAATTGAGATGATGACTTTCCAACAATGATTTTTTTATACTCTGCAGGAGTTGTACTATACGTATACTGTATACTTTATATTAATAAAAAAGCTTAAAGATTTTTACCCAATTAGTGAGATATTTGACAATTTAAAGTTTCAGAAAAGAAAGCTTAGATGCTATTGATTATGGCCTTAAAAATGTATTGCAGTTCTTTATTTTGATTCTTCTGCTATTCTTTTGATGAATTTCCAGCATCTTTTAAATTTGAACATATGGGTGTTTGGCTTACCAAACTCCACAAAAAGTTATCGATTTTCTCCAATCAATTTTTGTCACATATCAATTTTACATCAAAATTTTTTACTTTTCTTGTACTTTTTTGCCATCCAAACACCCTCGTGGAATGAAGAGCTACACTGTTTTTCATTACATATTCCTTGGTGATATAAATTATGTACGTATATTATTTAGTTAAATGTGTGTTTTATGTGTAGGAACTTGTGATAATTGCACCATCTCAAGGAAGGAGAGTGACAAGTCTAGAGAAGCATTTCTTCTAATGGCTTGTGTTCAATCGTGTGGGGGTAAATGGGGCCTTAATATGCCTGTAGATGTTCTTCGTGGATCTCGAGTAAGCTTTTCATGTATCAACATAAATAACAGTCTTTGAAGTAGCTGATGCATGTCTTTAGTTAGCTTCTTTAGACACCTGATAAACTTCAAATTCTTGATCATCCAATGATCTGGAAGTAATTTCTAATCTGTGCTTTGTTCCTCCCTCCCCTTTCTTTTCATTACTTTTAATATTGCATGACAGTTTTATATCCTATATCCTTATACTTATTGGTTGGTACAAGTAGGTAATTGATTCAGTTGTGGACCTGTGGCTGGACGGTGAATTGCTCAACCATAGGATTGCAGTGAAGATATGATTAGCATGGCCTTCACAAGGATTTCTTCAAAATGCAATAGGCAATCAAACTATGTTTTTGTTCCTTTTGAATGCTATACAAAATATGTAGCAAGAAAAGATGGAACTAGAGAGAGGATATTGGTTGATGAGATGAAAGCAGAAAGAAGATAGAACATAGGCGAAGAGAACATATAGATGAGGTTGGGAGACAAAAAAAAGAGAAACTAAGGTTATGTTTGGTACATGGGAATGGAATGGAATCCATTCCCCCCCTCTCTCATATATGTGTCTTGTAATTAGTGCCCACTCACATATAAATTTCTAGCTCCGCACCTGACCTTAGCCAACGTAATACCTAAGATGATTCAAATCTTATCACTAAATATCACTGAAGCCACTAAGAATCCTTAAAGAAAGAAAATAAAGGAGTCCTTACAACTCAGTATGACAGTAGAAAAAAAAAAATAAAGAAGACAGAAAAACAACATTTTCTTCTTGCAAGTTCTACATCAACTTGCCTTCATGAAAGTAGCCTTCTAATCACTTTTAAGAATTGGAGTTCTACTGTTGCCACAATATTTACAGGGAGAGATGGATCTGCATTTGGCATGCTGAAAATTTATGATTTACAGCCAATTATTAAGTCATGGACCAACAGGAAGATGATAATTAGGGTTTATTTTTATTTTTAATGAAGTTTTAACTGCCATGCAACTATTTCCCCTATGTAGGCCTTGTTTGGTTTGCTGAAAAACAACAAAAAACTCTATAAATCTCTATTAACTTTATATCACATCAACTTTTTTCTTTCACTGCACGCATTACGAACTCTCAATTTATCTCACTTTTTCTTACTCCAAACAAACCCGTAGTCTTTTTCACACTCGATTCAGTAAATACCAAGAACTTCAGTGTGGAAATACACCAAAAAATTTATTTCATCCATTGCCCCCCCCCAACAAAAAAAAAGAAAAAAAACTATTTTCCATAACGTACAGAAGAAACCTCAATTCGCATGATCATAATCCTAATCAATTTACTGGTTAATTCTTAATATTCTTCTGCATTGGTTATGCACAAGTTATTGTTGCACTTTTTGATTAGGCAGATGAAGTTACATATCCTAGTGTTATTGAAGGTTCCCCCTTCTTTTTTTTTTTTTTTTCATTTTTATTTTGCTGCTTCTCAACTGTTGTTGGGTGATCAATTGGTTATGTTTCTAATACTAGTCCTTTTTGTGAACCGAAGTCCAAGAAAATCATTGATGTTCAGTTTGACAAGCTCCCACTTCACGGTCTTGGGAAAGAGTTACCTGCAAATTGGTGGAAAGAACTAGGTTACCAATTAATTTCTCATGGTATGTATGTGGAAAACTTTTGTATAAGCAATGCAGAGATAACCAGCTTTTGGTTTTTAATAATATAATGTTTATTACTGTTGGTGTAGGTTATTTGACTGAGACTGAAAAAGACACGTGGAAGTATAGACTTGTACGGTAAATTTTTTCCTCTCATACTACTTGGAGAATGGATTATGAATTTGTAGCATTTTTTCACATTTCTCTACTATTTAGCTTTTAAACCCCATGGCCACGTGAATATAAATAGTATATGTTTATTTATATTTCTTCTTGAATTAAACAGAATTGAGTAGCTCGGGATGTCTTGAAAATCAGATTTTATTTATTTTTTTATTATTTGGTTAATTTTTGTGGTGTTCGTGCTAAATATGTCCATTACTTTTATATGATTTCCAAGATCCTCTAATTAGTTAAACCCATGCACATGCTTAAGGCATTCTAGCATTTATAGATTTTTTTCTCCTGGTAAGGCATTCTTACATTTGAACTGTGATGTGTGTTGAAATAATTGTTTTTTTCTGTGCGTCAGTGTGTCCCCTAAAGGATTACAGTTTTTGAGTTCTTTCAAACCCGATCATCAACCTACATTGTTTCTGCCGGTGACTAGTGAAATGTCTGGCAACGAGGAACACAAAAACAGATTGGGTGAAGATGGGGAGTTCAATGGTTTAGCCCCTCTGGATCATGATGGCCTGTCAGAGGTTTGTGCTTCCAACCTGCTGAAAGAAAATATGTAGGGAATATTAGTAGGAAATGTGTTAAAAAAAAAATCCCATGCTTTTTCAACAATCACCTATTTCCTCATCTTTATTCTCTTGTTTTCATATTACTATTGTAGAAGCATTTGGCAGTGTTTTGTTTAGTTTTTTGTTTTGTATATTTTTTTTTAATCTATATCTTTTGGTTGCTGCACTAAAATTATTTTCTTGAATTGGTGTTGAAATCGTAGTTGTGTCACCTTCTGTGTATCAATTTGAATGAGTGCTTGCTGCATTCTGACCTTAATGTCTAGAATTTTTTTTCCTAAAATACAAATAAACTAAGAGACATTATGATGCTTGACAATATATTTTCAACTTTCCCGATTTCCTTGCATGCTTATTTTGCAATCCTTCTTAATTTACAATGGTCTATGTAATCTTTTTTGAACTAATTCAGGCTGAGACACAACTCTATAAAATGCTTTTAGAAGAGCGAATGAAGCTTGCAAGAGCTGTTGGAACTGCCCCGTAAGTTCTGTAACATGATCAATATTCACAAATGCTAACTACTATTCACTTCTTAATTTTTAGGGAAGCCATTTTATTTATTTATGCTGTTGAATACTTCACTTTGCAGATATGCTTTATGTGGTGATCATACTTTGAAAAGGATAGCATTGACTAGACCATCTACTAAAGCAAGGCTTGCAAACATTGATGGTGTCAACCAGGTATATTATTTTCAGCTCCATGAGTGTATTTTGTTTTCTTCCTCATGCTTGATCGTGTCATGCTTGTATTCTCTCTGGATTTGGACTTGGGGGCTTGTTAATAAACTCAGTACCATATTTAAACTTGAATTGCAAGGGAATGAGGTAGCCTTATATGTGGGCACTCAGAAGAATGATCTTGCGGGGAGCAGAGATTCCTGATAGATTGGTTATTTTTATTTATCTCTTGTTTTGAAGCACTGACGTCTTGGCAACTTGTCAACTCATCAGTTGTCTAAACTTTCCTTTTAGACTATATTCGGGTATCACTTGTTATATTTTTAGACTTGAGTCACCTTTCAATGGCTCCCTTAATTACGTGCGTGGAATTGCCCTATTGAGTAATGCGAAGCGGGCTACTCCCCGAAAATGTGTTTATTCAGGAATTTATTACTTGCTATGCCTTGTCTAGGATCACAAATGCACGACAATCTTTATTTTAGGAACTTATTCTTTTATGTTCTGGCCTGTAGGAGTAGTAGACCCACCCACCAACCAGAAACAATTCTTAAAGTTCATGTTTCTCCAGAAATGGGTGGAAACAATATCTTAGCTTGAGTAGGAGCTAATTACCAAAAAAAAAAAAAAAAAGCTTGAGTAGGAGCTGTGACAGTAAGTAAATATATATTTGTGTATAGATAGAAGTGTAACCAAACAGGGGGAAATGAAAATTTTCAGTATGGTTTCTGCTACTGTTTAATGGTCATCAGGAACATCATACACCTGCACTTCTCTTTTTTGAGGCAACAGTAGGGCAATGGTTTGTATTAAGCTGTCCTCCAACACAGGCTGCAACATCCCTGATCAAAGTTGAAATTGTTTTTGAAGAAAACCCCTGGTGTTAATTGATCTTTTCCTTTTGATCCATCAGCAAATTTTATACATCAGACTAACACTTGAATGATGATGCAGCACCTTTTGACAAAGTATGGGGATCTTTTTATTTGCTGTGTTCAACAACTATCACAAAAATTGAACCTTCCTTTGGATGGGACTATGAGCATAGAACCTGCAGTTACAAGACCAATGTTTACGCTACCAAACCGAGAAAGAAAATTCACACCAGCAAAATTTGAAGCTTGGAAAATGTGGCAAGAGGATGGACTCTCAGTTCCAAATATTGCTGTAATTCTTAGTTAATAATTACCTGCATGTTTTCCACTTTTCATTGATGCTTATTTATTTTTTGTTCAATCATTTTTCTTCTTTAATGTTCCTTTTTTTTTTTTCCCTTGAAGAATTTCCCTGGTAGACCAGCTCCAATAAAAGAAGAAACTGTTCTTGGATATATCTTTGATGCTGCCCAAGAAGGATGTGTAATTGATTGGGCCAGATTCTGTCAGGAGATTGGACTGACACGTGAGATTTTTGCACATATAGAGAGTGCTATCTTAAAAGTCGGTTCAAAGGACAAGTTGAAACCTATCAAAACCGAGTTACCAGAGGAGGTAACTTTGAATTAAGTAGCACTGCGCTGCATTGCATTGCAGACATTCATATCATTGTAATGCCTGTATTTACACTTGAATCTCACTGTTATACATATCGTGCTAGCTAGCATTGCATTTCACATAATACACAAACGATGAATTCAGTTTTTTTTTCCCCATTTATCTTAATACTGATAATTATATGATCAATGATGACAGATAAGCTATACCCATATCAAGGCATGTTTGGCAATGCAAAATCTGGGGATATCGGTAGAGGTAATTCCAGCTGGTCACCACCCTGTCTGCGTTGCTGATGCGCATTCTAAAGATGGATCAGAATTAGTAGCAAGGTCAAGTCATCCTTGCCACAAGGAAGAAGTACCTTGTGAATCTGAACAGCCATTAGGAAATCTAACCAGTCATTGTTCTTCAGATAAAAGTACAGGGGCAGATTTTGGTCCCCAGGGAAATGGCACAAGTGCAAAACAATCGGTGGTCTATGGTGGTGATCTGCTTTCCTCTAACAAACGCCAAAAAGTTAATGCAACAGAAGAGGAAAACTCTCTTGCACTGGAGGCAACAGAGAGTTCTATATTGGATTGGCTTAAAAACTACAAGAACGGGGTGAGTGGTTGACTTCCATAACTTTTAAAAGAGCAACGAAATCCTTTCTATGATGTGTTTGGATTGAGGATTTGGCAAGGGAAAAGAAAAAGGAAGGGAAAATGGAAGTAAATATAAAATCCCAAATGCCTGTTTTTAATTGAGTGGATTACAAAATGTAAGAAAATAAGAGACATTTGTTGATAAACCAATTTTCCAATTTAACTATTTTTAATTTATGAAATCTACGTTTTTTCCTTTCCATTTTCCATCATAAACCAAACATGAGAACTTTATTTTTCCCTTGACAAATACTTGATTCAAACACTGCGTTAGTGTAGATTAAGTAAAGCTAAACGGATACTAATGTTTGCGATGTGCAGGTTTACCTGCCTGATGTTATGGAGCACTTCACTGGATCCACAGAAGAGTCTGTGCTTGAAATGCTGAGTTGCCTTGAAAGTGAGTTTTTGATATTTAAGAAGAATAACCTGTACAGACTTATGTAATATCCATCTATATATATATATATATATGTATATATCAATATTTAGTTTGCTAAGAAGTGTTTCGTGTGTGGTTAAAACTTAGTAGCAAGTTTCTGCTAGCAAGGATAAATCTTGTAAATTCTTATGGATGTGTGGCTTCTCTAAATTAAGAATTCGTGATCTGAACTATTCCTGGATGAATAAATTTCATGAAACTGCGCATTTGAATTATTACTACTGGTGAAATTTCGAGTGGCATGGTAAAATTATTATTCGTGATCTGATCTTTTTACTGTCTGTTTCTACAAGTCTGGACCATCAGATGTGCATTGCCAATGAAAGCATGCATGACTAGTAAGAGTGTATCTACGACGGAAATAAAATAAAATAAAAAAGAGACCAAAAAAAAAAGTGATGATATTTCTGGATTGAATATTTTCTAGACTCGGGTGCAATTGGACAACTTATTATTTAAGGGTATTTGGTAACGTTGTCGTCTTTTTTTTGTTTATGTTTCCGAACGGGACTAATATGCATGTATGGTGCAGCCGCTGTAACCTTGAAGGCCTTCATTTTTTTCCCTGAATGAATATTACCAAACGAGCTCATTCATTTTTTTCCCTGAATATTTTTTTTTTAATTATATCATTTTCTTTAATTAAATTCATTACCAAACGAGTTCGTTCATTCATTCATTCATGGCACCTTAATTTCCCTGAAAGTAACAGCCCGAGGTGAAATTGAGGCCAATGAATCACATGTAATTACCTTAAAACCCAGCTATATCCATTGGAAAGAAACTGTGAGATACCTGGCTGGCACTTCTGGAAGAAAATCCTTGAATCCTAACAAATAAATACCAATGCGTTTGAGACCTAAATTATACGAGCGATCCAGAATAAACACGCCTTGTGCAGCTTGCAGGCTTCTCTGAAGGCGATGCACAAGGGACTGCATCTTATCCCCGTACTTTCCGCCCACTGAAACGGACAAATTTGAAGCAGTTCAAGTCTTCGGCACCGGTAATGTCTGCACAATGTTGCGAGTAAATCTTTAACTTCGGGGTTTTTAGTAAAAATAGTCACTTGTTTCGTGCATTGTGTAACTTAGTTTCATGCGCTTTTGTGCTGTGATTTGCCATTTGAAACAGGGGATTCCGATTGATGACAGGGGAGATGCTGTGAGCAGTCTGGTCTATGACAAATCACAGCACCAGATGTGGGTGTCGCAGTCCACACAACCATACACAGGGAGATGTGGGTGTCACAGTCCGAGTTGAATGCAGCTCGAGGAGAAGCCATGCCTCTTAGAGCTCAACTGTCCGAGTCCTTGTCCATGGTGATTTCTTCTTCATCAATATGGCAAGGACACACCGAAGGTATCATCACCCTCTGCAGCTGGCTGAGAGTACCAACCGCACTTGCACAAGCATCTCTAATGCAGCCCCGCTCTTCCCTCCATTCATAGACTCTGTCCTGTTAACTGGAGTGCCTCTTCTCCCCGAGTCTTAAGCTTGATTACGTGTATATATGTTGTTCTATTTATGGAGCACTGTATCTTCTTCCCACACGTGTCCAGTCAAGAGGAATCATACCACCTCTAACATATCATCAAGTACATGAGAGCCAAGTTCTGTGAGAGGGTTCACTCCTCGAACACTTTCAATTTCTACAAAGCACTAGAAAACAACACGAGAAAATTAATTAAACGTAGATCTCACAGAATTGAGAAATTCGTCAAACACATGAAGCATTATTAATATTGGACACATCGCATCCTAGGTATCTGAAATTTCATGAAACGATTAACTAGAGAATATGTAGTTCTAGGTACAAAATTAATCTGTGGAAACCAATAAATAGTTTGTCAAGACAATGAACACTTTGAGCATTGCCTCCAGGGCTTTCCAGGAGGAGGGGAGAGAGAGATACAACCCCCACTCAGCCAACATCAGTACACATCCTTAATCTGCACAAGTTCTTTTTATTGGGAGAAGGGAGCTTCGTGAAATGGAGCATCAAATAAAAACTCGGATCAGGAAGCTGGTAAATAAGTTGAAAAATATATATTCCTTGCTTCGGAGAAAACAAGAGGGCATGAATGAGTGGTGACTATAAGACAGAAATTGTGACGATGCCTAATGAAAGGCATCTTCGTGTTCCAGTTCCATCCCTATCCTTTGTTTGGCAAAAGCATGGGCATCAAGAGGACATTTGCATTTCCTCTGTAACTCCGTGAACTTGCTAATGTCAAAATTTTGCTTCTTGATCAGCTTCCTCTGCCTTGATAGAAAAAGCCTCTGCATTAGGTCTTCGTAAGTAGGATCTCTCGAAGTTAACAGGAAGTAGGCATAACCTATGATTATTCCAGTGGCGGTGGTAAAAAATGCAATTGGCTCCATAACGTCCCATGAGAATTCCCAGAATGTTAGACGGAAGAAAAGCCCAATTTGTACTACAGCCAGCCCTAGTCCTGACCAGAGGATACGCTGGACCTGCTTATGTGCCAGCATGTCAATTTCTTTCTTCTTTTCCTGCAACTGCTTCAGCTCATCCATCCTAGGGTCACCTTCAAGGGAGAGAGCAAGAGGGACTGCTCTTCTAATCAGATCCACCACCTGAACATATGAGTTAAGGACATGGAAGAAACAACAATCTCTTTTTAAATAATTTTGTCAAAAATACAAGAGGCTTCTAAACAGAAATAACTGAAACGGATTGTAAGCAATAACCTGTGACTCTTACTCATGAGAGAGTGTTTGGAATTCCAAAAAAGTTTAAAAAATAAAAAATAAAAGTTGGCGTTAAAGTGATGTAAAAGTGACACGTGATAAAATTTAATTAGAAAAAGTTGAAAACTTTTGTAAGTTTTTTTGGAGTTATTTGAAAAAGTTTGGGGCTCCAAATGCTCAGACACCAAATATAGTGACAACAACTCAAGTCCATTAATCTCATTTGAAATAATAATATAAATCTCAACAGGGCCAGTGAATTCAAGTATGATTTAAAGGAAGAACCACATCCTCCACCAACCAAGCAAATGATTCATTTCACCGTTTAGAAGAGATTAAGAGGTACAGAAATTAGACACCACCAGGTGAAGAGAATAATCACAGAATAAACAAACTTGCAAGGAGGAAGCTGATGTGAATGCATCTAACACAAAAGTAGAGATCTGGTAAGAAGGAAGGACAATCACCCAACAGTAATAAATTTTAACACTTTTGGAAACCGCAATTGGAAATCAATCCGAAACCAAGGAGTAACCGAGATAAGCACTCAATTTGACTTAGTAGGAAGACGACCAAGGTTTCATGTTTCTAAGTAAATGGCTGGATAAAGACTTTGTTGACCTTAAATTCATCTACTAATCCTTGAGCCCTTGTTCTTATAGCATTTCCTATGCTCTTTAAAATGCCAAGAATGCTTTAAAAAGGGTTGCTGGTCCATAATCCACGTTCTATAAAAGAAGTATTACTTCTTATAGCATTTCCTCCACGTTCTAACCCCAAAGAAGTAATACCAGGAAATTCTCTACATGCTGATTTACACATAAATTGGACTTAAGACCATGTAAATTACCCCAAAAAAAAAAAAAAATCCAATTAAAGTAGAACGAAGATTTTCTAGCAGATCCTGTTGCTAATTTTCAACCAAAGAGAGAGAGAGAGAGAGAGAAGCCACTGATCTGATCTTTATAGTAATGGCCAGATTTTGTTTAGACAAATTCAACGCGTTATATTGCTGTAATTACTAATTCCCACACTATTGTAATACCAAGAAAGCTTTTAAAAATGCAGGTCTGTCATGCAGCAAACGTATCCTTTTTCAACATTCTAGCCCCAAATTAATACTCATAAAAAACTTCTATTCTAGACGGTGTCTTCTAAATAAATTGGACTTAAGATGAAGTACAATTAA
This sequence comes from Vitellaria paradoxa, assembly GCA_019916065.1. Lineage (NCBI taxonomy): Eukaryota > Viridiplantae > Streptophyta > Magnoliopsida > Ericales > Sapotaceae > Vitellaria > Vitellaria paradoxa. The sequence goes on along the minus strand of CM034244.1, from coordinate 8,669,455 downwards.
AAAAAAAAAAACAAAAATCCAATGGTAAAAAGAACAAAAAAAAAATATCCATCAGATCACTCTACCAATTCCTGGTGCAAATTCTCAACAAAAAGCCATTGATTTGAACAATGACGACCATTTTTTTTTCCCCAAACTCTTGCCCCTGAGCACGAAAATTACAGCAGAAATGGCTGATTCCAACAAGAATAGAACGTATTTCAGACAATTTATATACATCGATCGATGAAAAGATAGACCGCGTACCTTATCGGGATGAAGATAAACCTTATCTCTGTAGAGAAGAACGACACCGGCCTCATCAAGAATTCTGGCAAATGTGGCCGCCTCGTGGCGAGATTTGGCGACTCCCATGTTCTCGCACTCTTGGACCAGCTCCGAATACCCGATCACCTCCTTCCCTTCCGCCCCTAGCTTCATCTTCAACGCCTCCACATTCACTAATCTCATCAGCTTCTTCGCCTCCGCGACCGATATGCTGTCCTCTCCCTCTCCTCCTCCCACCAATCCACCGCCTCCGTCGCTGTTAGCGCCACAGCTCCTCCCAGACGAAAACGACGCCGTTAACTTCCCCGCGTACAGGCAACCACAATTGACATTCCCCTCCCACCAAGCCATCAACCCTACCGGCGCCTTCGGCGTACGCCGGAGGGCCGACGAAACGCTCTGTTTCAGTAATAAACACGGTGATCTCCACATCCTCCACAACAATCCAATCCAATCCAATAAAAATCCTCTCTCTCGCTATAGGTATATATATATATATATATATATATGAATTTTCTCTGATAATATATTAATGTTTGTAACTGATTTGAGCGCGATATGTCTCGGGCACAGTTAATTGGGAATTCAGAGGTAGACGGTCGGTGACGTTGGGAAGAGCGAGGGAGTCGTTAGGCTTTGAACAAGAGGACATAAAATGGGGCGACTGACGTGTCCGTCATTTACTGCTCAAACTGAATTTTTAAGGCCACTCGGGTCACGCGGGCTCGCCACGGACGCGTTTTTTTTTTTTTTCCACATATTTTTGACGTGTCTCCGCGGGCGGGTTACTTATCGATTGGGTGGGTGGGTGGGCGGGCCACTGCCGCTTTGAATGCTTTGGATGGGCATTAACGTTGGCCGTGTCACTTCTTTTTTTTTTGGGTTGCCTTTTTTTGGCTAAAATTCTAACGAGAAACTAACTAATATTTAAATAAACTTCTTTAGCTCTATATAGAAGAGTAAAGTAATTGCTATGGGGAGTTTTATCTCTGTCTATTAATAAAAAAGAGGAGAGAAGTTACAAAAATTATGCTAATACTCTGATGGAGATATGGCTTTTTATTTTATTTTTATTTAAAAAGTAAATGTGAGTTCGTAAGTGAATATGAATGAATATTAATTATGAAACAAAACTTGAAAATTAATTTTTTTTAAAATATTATAATAAAAATACAACGTAAATGATATAAGAACGATTACATGTAATTAATCAGAGATCAATTAAATGAGTCTTTTTATTTATAAATTTATTCCGTTACGAATCTACCTTACATTTTGCGGCCAAATTTTTTTAATAGTATTATGTTATTAATTTAACTCTTTTATGTTTATTAGAGATTGTAATTATATAAAGTAATGATAAGCTGATACATTTAAAAGTAATATTATTCTATAAAAGAAATATTATTATACTTGCATATTTATAAACTCATTAAAACGCTTTAAAATTTTAAATTCATTAAAATATTTTTTCTTACACTTGCGTTATTATAACATTGTCATGACATAAGTTGTTAGTACATTTTGTTAAGTTTGAACTATATTTTACTATTTTTGAATGTTAGATGAATTATTTTACTAATGTCCGGACACGCGTAAAAGATGGCAAAGAAATACTATATGCAATATATTTATTTTAAAATGACAATTGATATATATATATATATATATCAATCTTTGCACATGACACGCAAAGATTTGAGTTCAAGATTCATACTAATAAAAGTGGTGTTTGATTGATAAGAGTTTAGTTAAAAAGTGTAATAAGAGTGCAAAAATTTGATGTAATACTGTTATATGATAAAATTTAATTAGAAGAAAGTATAAAAAATTAGTAAAAGTTAGTAAATTTTGGCTGGTCAAACACCTTCAAAGTAAATAAATCATTCTTTTAGTCACCCCTTCTATGCTACCCGAAAAAGTGGAGATGTTAGGACTGTTTATATTATAAAAAAAAAAAATATTAAGAGTTATTGAAAATTATAAAAAAATTATTAATTTTTTTCAACTTTGTTTAATTAAAACTTGTCATATATCATTATTATATCAATTTTTTATACTTTTCTTATATTTTTTTTAACATACATCCAAACAGCCCCGTAAGAAATTGTCGACTTGGAAAAAAAATTACTAAACTATATATATTAATAAAGTAATAGCAAAACAGGTTAGTAATACGTCAGACTCAACCAGTTACTGCAAAAAAAAAAGGGGGAGGAAAAAGATAAAAATATAAATATAAATGCTGAAAAAGGCAAAGACGAATTCAGAGAATTTGTGCAGCAATTGCATTTTTTTTTTTTAAAGGTATTTGCGGAGATGATTCGAGAAAGATGAATTAGCAAAACAATGACAAAATTGTAATTTTTTTTTTTTTCTTCCTAGGAAGAACCAAGCCAACAAACCAACTCAATTCATTTGACATGAATTTGAAGACTCACGTAACTCTGATTTGATTCCAATTTCCAACCCTCGAGGGTATGCGTGTCAGGATCAAGAACTTTGGTAGGTTGGCAAACATCTTTGTTTATTTTTATTCATTTATTTATTTTTTCTTATTAAGAAATTGTTTGACATAATATAAAACGTTAAAAAATTCTAAAAATCTTTGAAGACCTCTAAAAATTATTTATTTTTTATTTCATTACACAAATTACGAATTTACAAATTATCTCAAATTTTATTACTTTATCTCACTTTTTATCATTTTTTATCACTCTAAGTTATCTCAATTTCATCCCGATTTTAATAAAGCAAATATGCTATTAGAATAATAAGGTCTGAAGTGGGAATGGGACAAATAATTAAAATATGATGTGGGTGTGAACAAGTCAGGAGTTTTTCCATTCTAATTTAATTTTGTCTGTATTCAATTCAACAGTCTTAATTACAAATTAATTAATTGGTCACGTGAACCCTCTTCTTTCATTTATTTTTGTCATAAGTTAGATTTTGTATGAGATATTATGAAATTAAATTTTTTGTATGAGATGTTATGTAATTAATTTTTTTTTTAAATTTTAGTCTATGTAATTTTGAGTTTGCCTTATTTCTTTTTGTCCTGTCTATTTAAGTTGGCTCACTCATGTATATTGATGTGCTGTTAGTATATGTTGGATATAACCAAATTATTTTAAACAAACTTTCTTTTACCTTTTCTTCTATTGATCTCACATTAATTTTTTTTTTAAGAAATATTTATTTCTTATTCTGTCGTTTATTGTATTACTACGCTTCTATCGTCCTCTTTTCTGTTACAATCATCATGTAAAAGTGTTACTTTTTAATAATTCAATACATTGTATTACAAAGCATATTTAGTCTTACAATTATTTTTAAAATTTTTTCTTTCAACTTAACAAATCTTATCCAATCACATAAAATATTCAAGGTACGTACTTCTCCAATTAAATCTACCTAATAAAATAATAAAATATTTTAAATATCTCTTTTACGTTGTATTTGGAGTAATAAAAAGTAAGATAAAATGAGATAAATTATGAGTTCGTAATTCGTGCAATGAGATAAAAAATAAATAATTTTTAAAAAATTTCAAAGTTTTTTAGAGATTTTTTTTATTTTTTAGCACACCAAACGGTGCCTTAATAATATACAAAGGATATCTACTAATAAAAAAATAATACACGAATTTTTTATTAGTATATTTTTATATACTATGGTCTATATTCACATAAGTTGTATATTGTTTTTTATTTTTATTTTTTCTAATAAAATCATGATAAAGATTAAACTAAACCTTGTCATATGATTCATATGGATGTATAAAATATATGGCTCTAGACGTGAGCCGATAATTCTCATTATGGTAAGTCCAGGAGACCTAGCCCCCAGGCAAGGTCCACGTGCGTGATGGCTGACAACCGCGCGCGCATTTTCGTAGAAGTCCCAACCCTGCCCCCATTCACATTTGCTCCTTCCATGTGTGCATCGCATTAGGAAAAATAGATACTATTTTATTAAAATAATTTATCAGAAAATAGTATTAAAATAATATGACCATGATAAATTATTTTTAATGATTTTATATTTCAAAATAATTCACTCAAAATATACTATATTGAGTGTGTTTAAAGTTATATAAATTATATAAAATTTTAAAAGTTAGTGTCTTATATTTTGTGTAATAAGTAGATAATTTAAATTTTATAATTTCGTAATTTGTATTTGTAAAATTTTATATTTTTTTATATAACTCCAAATGCTGCCGTTATATAATATTTTTTACTTTTTTAAAATTTTTTCTACTAAAATAACATTATTCAAAACCACGTCCCAAATAGGCACCCCCAATAGTCCAAGCATTTTCATCCGATTCCACGTGACAAAACTCTTGAATGCTACTTGTGATTGCCCTTGGGTGTGCTTCAGGCAACGCTCTGCGGGGAAATTAGATTTATTTATATGTATTTTTTATGATTAAATAAAGGATAAATTACAATTACCTCCCTTAAATAAATATCTATTTAACTTTCTAACCATACCCAAAAGAAAATACATGTGACATTTTTATTTTATTTTTTACCTTTACCATCCACTTTTTCTTTTTTTTTTTTGGGCATACATAAGCCAATGTTTCAAACACAATTTTGTTGTTGAAAAAGAAATAATTGGCACTACTACAAAATACTGACTTAAATAATTGCGACCCTTCAACTTTATTCATCAAATTTTTTGGAGTTATCGGCCATTGAAACTGATGAACTTATATCATAAATTTGCTCGAGTATTGAGGGTTATTTACAAATCTTTAGAATAATTTTATCTGTTAGAACTTATACAAACATAACAAAATTTGCATACCCAATAACTAGCACTTCCAGTTGCAGTAACACTTTAACAATTATTTGGTGCTCTTAGGGTAATACTCTAGGATTGTACTACACAAGTATATTTATTAAATTATATTACAATTATGACTACTTAACATAATCTCAACGGACCTTGACCACTAAGTAATTTTTCTAATATCAATATTCTGCTGGAGAATGGAGTAATATAAAGGAGAAGATGGACCCATCAAGTCTTGCAAGGTAAAGATAAAAAATACATGCATTAATTTCCAAGTTAAGCATTCACAATGTTAGGTTTTAATTTATTGTAATTGAAAATTTGTGATCAAATTAATGATTTCAAGTTTGTAATCCTATGCATTAAAATGTCTAAATGTATAGTTTGATGGTTGTAGAATAAATACTAATTGAGATATGAACTAAAACAGAATTTAACTGAAAAGTTAGAATGGGTGTTTTGAACTGCTAATCAAAGAAACTTCTATCAATACTTGGCAAAATTATAATCACTTAACAAAACTTGGTGTGATTTTCTAAGACTTGAAGATAATCTTCCGCTTGGCTTGGTGCATTATGGACGTGAGTTACAAGGGACCGTAAATTTGATGGTAGAATTTTGCATTTAAAGCTTGTAACCGAAATTTTACGGTGGAAGAAGTTTGGATTGGCCTCTAAGGACATGAGGTTTTCCTCCTCTCAAATTCGACAGGGGTTTCCTCATAAAAGTTCTTGTGCCTTCTTTATTTCTCCGCACTTGGTTGGTTTAATTATTTGCTTAGTGCAATCGTACTAACAAAATTTCAAACTATGCATATCAACACCAATGTGTATAGAGTACAAATTCCATTTCACTCAACTGTGATGCCTCTTCTCTTCTGAGAATTTTTAAAGCAAAATAAACTAAACAGATTAAAACATGAAAGGCTTTATACAAAATTTCTAACTTCAATATCAATGTGTTTCTTTCATCAACCACTTCCAATTCAATTCTCCACAATTTGCTGGTGGTTTTTTATATATATCCAAATGAAGAACTAGAATAATCGAAGTGTAAGCATACAAGACCTTGGTGCAGAAGCATTGTCATTGAAGTTAGTCACAGCCCACTGAAGTTGTATGTATGCATGCGTGATCATTGACCGGGCCTTGCTTTGGAGAGAACTTTAATCAAATCTTGGCTTGGAGAGAGTTTTAATCAAACCTTTGGCAATTTTCGAAAACCAAATCAAATTCATCGTTGCCAACATAATAGGCACAACAAGCAAGCTGTAGAAGCCAAATGGAAACACTTTTTCCTTGACCTAAAATGAACAAACACAACAAATCCAACACCATTTGTGAGAGAGAGAGAGAGATCATTTCAGCCTTGTTCTGACTACATTTAGGGTTTTGCTACGACCCAATGTGCAAGTTTTTTTATCCAGTGTCACCTGAACACGACCTCCTTTTGAAATCCACGAAGAAATGATTCAATAAGTTATCTTCTGAGTCCACAATATTGTCAAAAGGAGAAGGTTCTTAATATTTGTATATGTGTCTTCTTGTTTCTCACATGTCAAAAGAAGAAGGGTCTTACTAGAATGAGATGAAAAATCTCGGCAGAAAATGACAGTCATTAGTGCAGACTCATGGTGTTCAAAGTATGATTATATCCATTGGTTGTCTCAAAATTTAGGTACTTGATATCTTACATGTGTTGAAATTTAGAACTAAATGTTTGATTTTTCATTCAAAATGGGTATATTTTGAATGAAATTTAGAACTATATTTTCACCTGATCAAAATGGGTAAGAAAATGGTGGAAGAAGACAATGAACAGCAGAATCCTTGCAACCTGAGGAGCACCAGATATTTATGCAAGTTAACATCGAGATAACAAACTTGGAATTCATGACATGTTGATCTATACATTCACTGAAGAAACTGAAGTATTTAACGTATGATATTAATTCAGCTGCTTGAAAAAATATCTCTCCATGGTTGGAACTCATCTTGGTTTGTTCATAAAATATCAATTGTCACAAGGACACACAGCAACAAAAACACTGAATTTCCACAAAATGGTTGTCCAACTATGTCAACTGAAACTTGAAAGCAAAAATAGGGATTCGTGATTGAAAGTGCTATGAGGGAGGCTCAATGATGAGCCAGGCCTAGTGAGAAGAGGAGCTGACACCATGTTAGAATCAAGGAAAGAAGACATAGAAGAACATCATATGCTCTGTATATTGAATTGTTAAAGAAACTCACCTTGAATATTAGCTTACAAGGTGAGGGTTAGGGGAACGAAATTAAGGATGCTTTATTGTATAAGCGGAACAAAATTTTAATCAACTACAAAGCCAAATTAATTGAGTCAAAATTCAACCCATTAACCCATTCATAACTATGTTCTAAGTATTTGAGAATGATTTTATTACTTGAGAATGCCTTCTTTATTTTGTTATTTATTTTTTTAGTTGTACTATTTCTAATAACAGGCCGAGACAAGTGTGTGAACTACAGTTTTTGCCTAAATTTAGCACATTTCAAACTTGCCCAAGCCCTATCAGTTGGCCGGCAAATGCTCTGCTTCCATTTGTTTGCATTTCAGCTGCCTAACATTTACAGAAAACAACCACTGAACAAAGACTTAGAGGTTTTGCAGAAATTACCAACCACCAAAGAAACAATGCAGCACCGTTCCATAGGTAAAGGATAGAATTTTTCATAACAGCAACATCCAATTGCCTGCATATGTATTAACAGTAAATGAGCAAAGGTTGGGGAAGAACATGAAATCAGAGAAATTTTTGGACGGTGACTTTACCATCGTAAATTAACAAAGGGAGTCGTGCTCTCACTAAAAAGAACCATTAGTATGTAAACCTGTCCTTGGCCACTTAAAAGGGAGAGGATGATTGACAACAAAGATAGTCCATGGTGTAAGACCTAATAGAAATAATGAGAAAAACAAAGTTTGTAAACCAGAATGTCACCCATTTCTCAGCTAATTACAACTATATTCCAAATGTAAGGATACCAAAACCAAAGACATTTTAAATCACCCAAGATACGTTGCTTACAAGCTTCCATTAAAAAATAGATTCAAAGTTCGCTAAAGAAAAATATTTCAACAGCATACAGCATGAATATCTGTACTTACAAACTCCATGCCACCTAAAGTTGGAAAGTGCCAAAGAATCATCACCAAATCTGATAGGAAATAACCAATGGATATCTGTTTAAACATTTAAAGAAATAGCAGTTTACTTAGCATATAATCAAGTCAACAAAAGCCATAAGCAAATATTTTGTGGACAATATTATTGAAGTAAATTACAAACATTCTCTATCAAAAATGCAGTTTAATTAGCATATAATTGAGTCCAAAAGAAGCGTATGTAGAACAAGTTGAATCTTCAAGAAAGTTATTGCTTATCATAAAAAGTAATGTGTAGAAGAATGTGCATTGTCACAATTGCTTTCTATTAACCATACAAGGAGAAAACTAACCAAATTGCACGGAATACTAAATTTTGAGTTGACAATTGTAAATTACTAGCACGAAAAAGTTCCCCAAAATCCCCGTAATTGGAGGCTATGGAGTATGAAAATCATGGCATGAAACAGTTAGCATAGAGTCGGTTTTGGTGAAAGAGCAAGTAAATTCCTTTATAGTTCATTTACAGCTGGTGTATAGAGTGCAAATTCCTCCTCATACGTTGAACTTTGTTGGAGAGAGCATGTACAGCGAAACACTTTGTTTGTTCACAGTAAATTAGTTTAATTTGCAAATGATTCTTCTTGCACTCACTAGTGTGAGTTTTCCAAGATGAATAATTCATAAGTGCACTTTACCAATAGTCAGGGACTTTCAGAAGATGGCCTACAATTGTGTGCAAAAATTACAATCATGTGCAAGTGTATCATATGCATGTCTATTAGCATCTTTTTCTGAATCTTTTTTCTACATTTAACCCTTGGGCCAGAAGCCACTGATTTTGTTGGCACCCACTTCTTCCATTAGTTGAGTTGGTCTTTTATGAGGAACCATATTTAAATGCAAGCAGAAGGCATTTGATTATATTCTTCATTTCCAAATTCTTAGTTATAGTTGGAGTAGCTCTGGTGTATCTTCGGAAGGTTCTTACCATCTAGCAAAAGGGTAGTTATATACCAACAGAAAGCTTCAGCACCCATTTGCATAAAGAATGTCCACAAATTTCGTTAGAGGTAGTGTCAGGAGAAAGATAAGCTAGTATGCCCAAAAGGAAAGATTGCCTGTTTGGGTGATTCAGCTCCTATCCTACAATTCTTGCATCCACTATTGTCGATGAACTGAATTCTCCATAGCTTGATTAAGAAGGATAGATTTAGACAATGCATCATGCTTGCGGAACTGTTATTATTCAACTGCACCCTCCTTCCAGCTTTCTCTAGTCCTTATCTTTGTTTCAATTGCCTCACAAATGGTATCAATGTACATAAAGAAACACCACGGGCTTGCATGAGGAGACTAAAGCATCCACTTAAGAAATTGGATCATATTGATGAACTACTTGAAAATACAGTCTCATTATCATTTCTAAGAGTGATTTCTAGGAAACTTCAATTGTTTGACTCATTTGATTCTTTAGGAATTTAAAAAAAAAAAAAAAGTGAAACCTAGAACTCTTAAATAAAATTTCAAACTCCTCCAAAAATTCATTCACTAATAAGAGTGCTTGGTTTTCTTCATTTTCAACCCATCTGGACTTTGTTTTGGCTTCATCATCATCCTGAAACCATCACTAACCTTTCTAGATGCCTAACTAGAATCTATCCAAAAATGTCTAATACTTCCAAGAATTGCTTCACTTGTTCACTTTGACATATTTAACGGGACTAACATGAAAATATTAACAGTAATCCTAATCAATTAGCTTGGACTAGGAAATATCTTATTACCAATAAAAATAAGTTAAAAATATGTTAGGAAATTCCACCTCAGACCAAATAAACAAGCAAGGATAAACAATTTCTTCTCTAGCCCTAAAATATCACACATTTATGATCGTCAGATTCAGACAACAAAAATAAAGATGTCCCTCTCATGATGTCATCAAAGTTCATTCTATCTAATGGACCACATAATGTGTTCAATTATAGAAGAAAATGACTCTTGTAATGTTTTTCTGATGCTCAATAATTAGCATTTGATTTAGCTAGAAGAGGAAAATTCAAATCAATAAAGCTAAAAATGCCAAAATAACTTCACGATGCTACTTTTCGTGACTACATACCCCCAATATGGTGTCTGATAAAGTAGACCTTCTATTGATAATTAATTCATCATAAGAACGCTCATCAAAAAGATCTGTTAGCACTAAGAGATAGAAAGAAGCAACGGACACAACAAGCGCATGGAATGTAGAGTAGCCCCTGAAAAACAAATGCCATCAAAATTTTATGTTGGTGACACCAATGATATTCAATCACAAACAACAATGCTGACACAAAATGGGAATCAAATGGAAAAATAACATTACCGATTCTTCCATTCAAGTTTTTCTGCGCCATTGAGTTTGGTATAACCCTTGATGAACAAAAGGCTAATAACACCTGTTAAATCGTAAACCTTCAAAAGATAACATTCAACCTAATTAAGAGGTATCAGAAATGTTATAAAAAAAATGCATTTTCATTTTCTTCTTAGAAGCAAATGACATTTGATTCATGAAATACCTCCCACACTCATTTGTTTTAAGTTTTTGAGGTTGTAACTTATTGACAAAAACTAATGAATCTATACTTCCAAAGTAAAAGTATGCACACAAGCCAGTTTCGTCTAAAGAGTATGCAAATAAGCCAGTTTCTTCTGAAGACCCCATCCTAAGTTACATAGACTCCAATTATCTTTTGTTTTCGGTCAAAGAGAATCTAAAATTTGGCAATTGCTCTAAATTTTTTAGCCTATTTTGATTTGAAGTTCAAATATGTTTAAAAGAATCAAAATTTGTATTTAGCAAATAATATAAATAGAAATGATGTGGAAAAAGTGTTTGGAAGTACCAATCTTTTATGTTTGAAATTTGTTAAAGGAAGCATCAAAATGATGCTGCTTGTATACAAAAAGAGGAACAAATAATTCTTTGCCACAATTTTTTTTTTTTTCAAATTTCTCATAAAGAATTCCTACTGGAAATAGCAAGCTAGAAGGTTATTTTCTACATTTCAAGCCCCATTTAAGAATCCTGAAGCAACATTAGAAGTGGCAAAAAAAAATATTCTCAAATTTTTGCACCATTCCATTTTGATTAACCAAAGAGAGGGCGGAGGCAGATATGCTTGTGCCCAAGTTAGTGATGCCCCTTTTCACTAGTCTTTCTTCTTGGCTAGGCAATCAATTAGGACCTTAATAGTCAAGATTGAAGGAGCAACCACATACCATTTACCCACTATAACTAACACAAAAAGTTTAGTTGTCAGAATTTATCTCCTTATTCCAGGCAATATTCAAATAAACCAAAATAATTTATCCATTAAGTGGTATATCTACCATGTTTACACATACTGGCTGTGGCTTCATTATTCAACCAAATAGAGTCACATTGGAGTCTATTCATGGTTCAAAATCTAAACCAAGAAGCTAATAGATGCGCATTCATAACACAGTACATTTATGTTTAACTATGAATATATAGAGATTTCAGAATTACAAACTTACAATTTTGCACATAACAATGCCTGTAAGGACAGACAACAACCAGTTTAATTCTCTGCCTGAACTAGAATAGCCTGTCATGATGATCAAACTGGGTGGAGAAGGTAAATCCACCATATTGATCAATTTGGACTTTTATACAACACAAACTGCAGCATAGAAGACATGGCAATCTGTTAGGTTAGTTATTTTTTATTAATGACAATTGCAAGTCAAAATTTGAGTCTGTAAAGTTTTGGGAGTGTATTGAATCGAGTTTTGTTGGTCGAGTCATTATTCAGTTCAAAAAAGTTTGCTTCAAACAACTTATACAGCAGGAAGGGAGCTCGAAGGCAATTCAAGTGTTTAGCATTCTGTTTTTAGTGCTAGAAAGGCGCTCAAACCATGCTGCAAGAAAGGAGCTTGAACCTAGTTCGAGCGGGTAGGCTTCTGTGAAAAACGCTCGAAGGGAGCTCAAGCAGCTATGAAGAAAAAATGGTTGATCTGTCCAAATTTTGTCCCGTTTTGATGCCCTAATCCCACCAGCTGGAGCGGCTATCGAGAAAAAATGGTTGATCAGACTTTACCTACAAGTGATTCTAGGTTTCCCTCATTAAAATCTTGTGTCCTCATTAAAATCTTCCATAGCATATTTTTGTTTTTTCATAATTACAAAGTAGGAATTTACTAAACCTGTTGAATCACCTATTATCATCCCAAAATACAATAACAAACATAAATTGGGGAATAGACAAAGATTACAAATACAAGAACCCAGAATCCAAAAGGTCAAAATTTTTTACAAGATGGGTTTAATAATGTATACCGAGTTTCATATATATATAAACTCTAAATCAAGAATCAGTAAATACATGTGAGTACATATATGATATATCGTTGAAAGGAGACACTTACCAGCAATCGATCTTCTTATTTTTCCGAAAGGACGAAGAAAGAAAGAACGGAAAAGCTTTTCTGGGTTAGAGTTAAAGAAGGGTCTCGTCCAAAGAAAGAACGAGGGAGGGAACGGAAACGGCACAGGGCCCGACAAGAAAAACGAAGAAAGTTTCAAGAATTAAAAATGTTCAGAATAACCGAGAATTGGACATTGCAAAGAAGGAACAACCAATGGAATCGGACTTTGGACTTAGGATTCTTCACTGAGAGAAACCGAGAGATAGAGAGAGAGAGAGATAGGCTGCCTGCGTCCGCAGGGCAGTGTTTAGAATGGGTAAGCCGGCGGCGTCGGCTGCGGGGGCCACTGTGATGCTATCACAACCAATGGGGCGTTACCGTTACGCGGGAAGGAGACCTTTTGTTATGACTTCGGCGGCAACATTGAAGCTTTACCCGTAAAAAAGTGGACTGTTGTAAAATTCAAATTGATATGGAAAGCAGGAGACTTTCGAGAGGGTTGCTTTGAATTCTAAGGCTGTGTTTGGACACTCAAAAAAACTCAAAAATTTTTAAAAAATTTCAAAAGTTTTTAAATTTATCTGATCAAATTTTATCATCTATCATTTTTACATCACATCGATCCCAACTTTTGATTTTATTTTAGATTTTTTTGGCCTCCAAACACCCCCTAAGTCAATTTTTATTTATTATTATTTTTTTTAATGTATGCTTTGGTTTGACTTATTGCTTTTGGCAATATCTCCATTTCAATTTTGTATTTTTTTTCTTTTAATTTTCAGGTATCCCACCATCGCTAAAAAAAAAAAAAAAAACGATCAAAAACATACATGGTATTTGATTTGTATTTCTATTTTTTATTTCTTATTTTTTATTTTATGTTTTACATGTTTTGATAATCTCAAAATATAAAAAACAGGAAATGCAATAGATTTAACATTTTCTCTTTTTTTGTGTTTTGGAATTTTCTTTGTTATAGGTTTAAAATGTTTAAAATTGTTATTTTTCATTTCATGTGTAAACTTAGTTTTTATTTTTAAAATAGATTTAAAAAATACAAGTGACCAAATACGTTTTAAATTATTTTTTTATTTTTAAAAAACATAAAATAGAAGTTATGTTTGAAACAAATATACCAAATCACACTTTACCAAGCAAGGGTGGGCTTAGTTTATTAAAAATCATTGAAAATTTTTAAAAATCTCTAAAAGTTATTTATTTTTATCTCGCTACACAAATCATAAACTCATAAATTATCTAATTTTATCTCACTTTTTGTCACTTCAAATATACCCTAAGTTTTCAAATTTGCAATTCTCTAAGAGAATGTTTGGTTGGTCAAAATCAACCAAAATTCACCAACGTTTACTAACTTTTTGTACTTTATTCTAATTAAACTTTGTCACATATCACTTTTACATCAAGTTTTTATATTTTTATTATACTTTTTGCCAACTTTTTTTAAATCAAACACCCCCTAAATCAAGCCATTTTTTCCTAATACCCAAAGTGAAGGGATTTTTGCTGAGTGAGAGAGAGTGAGAGGGGTCTTAGGTATCGTTTGAGAATGTCGAGCTAGCACCCCCTAGCTCGCTAGCTTTTTTTTTTTTTTTTTTCACATTGTAGCAACTAATTGTTGAGTCATTTCTAAATTACGAAATTATCTTTTTATAAACACTGTAGATATGTAAATTCTTAAACTAATAAATAGAGTCGACCATTTTTCTAATGAGGTCGACCTCTTCCGATAGTAGGCATGTGAAGACCTAAGGCATTTGAGCATTCAACGGTAATTTTGGAAAGATAGTGTAAAGTATTAAGAGGATAGATGTCGATATATAAATTTGTTAGGAAAGTCAAGACCAAAAAAATAAAAAATAAAAAATAAAAAATAACTATCTTAATTTCCTAAACACAAAAACAACTAGTTATTTTGATCGTCAAACCAAGTCTTAGTTTTTCTCGTGTCCCTAAAGTTATTTATGGCTGTCACACTTGGAAAAGTCTTCTAGGGCTAAAGCCAAGTTTATAAAATTTTGAAATCCAAACATCTAGGGATTAAATATGGTACAATTATTTTTCAACATAATTCAGAATATGATGTCTATTTTGGACACTTATTTTTTATTTAAAAATAAAAAATTATTTTAATCTTCCAGTAAAACTATCTTTTGATATTGAAGAATTATCATCACAAAAAGTAATTTTAAGATTTTAACGGCTGAGCTGCTGCTTAGAATTTTTTTACTTATTCAATCAATAAATATAAAAGATGAATATGAATTTAATATTTAAAAAAGAAAAAATAACTTTTTATTGATTTAATATTTTCTTCTTTCATAATTTAGGAGAAATTTAAAGTATGAGAGAGTAAATTTATTTATTTCAAAAAAAATGTCAAAAAGTTAAGACTTAAACTATATTTTTGGTACAGAGCTATTAATTGAATGTCTCTTTTTTAATTAAAAATTTATTCCAATAACGTTCCGGTAAGCTATTCATATATTTTTAAAAAAATATATAGGAAACATTTAAAAATGAAAAAACAGTGGGTCAGAAAAGAAATACCAATATGAGAGCATATATACTTGCAAATTCAAGTCAACTTTAATGAGCTCTAGTCTTAAAAATAGCAAATGAATCCATTGTTGCTGATAGCCGCCAGCCTGCATACTTGTACAATTGCATGTAAGATTGTCCCTTTCCTACCTTAAAAGTATAAAAGGAAGTCACGTTGAAGTGTTTAGTTAGTTAAAATTAATCAAAAAAATTTATTAATTTTTATCAAATTTTTATATATTTTTTTATTAAATTTTATTACATATTATTTTATATTATATTTTTATATTTTTATTATATTTTTTGGTAAACCAAACATCTCACTAAAGTTTGCTAAGTTCTATGACGAGACAAAGTCAACATTCAAAGTTGTATGTATACATACACTAAAAAATCATCGCAAAGGACAAGTCTATCAAAAGGTATATATGATTCTGCGACGTTGGCAATTTGCAAATGTGCAAACAATGAAGGGGTTGTTTGGATGTTAAAAAGTATGAAAATAAAATTAAAAAAATAATATAAAAGTGATATATAATAAAAATTGAATAGAGAAAATTAATAGTTTTTTTGAAACTTTTGTTAAAATTTAATAAATCAAACACTTTTAAAAAACAAAAGAGCGAAATATTTAGCACTTCCCATTTCATCATTTTATAAGTTATATATTGCACAGTGTTGGCTGGAATAGGTACACAAATTCGGGCTCCTATTTGTATAAGGTATGATTAATTTATCTTCTGAGTCGATGAGAAATCCGCAACCGCTACCTATGGGTGTGCACTGGAATCATGGAAAGTGGATGTCCATCAAAGGTCAAAACACAATTTGTCACTTAAGTAGAGAGTGTGAAACACTAATGTGGCATTTAGTTTATTTTTCTATTTTCTATTTTTTATTTTTGTTTTATATGTTAAAAATCTCAAAACGAATAAATAAAAAATACTCTATTTTCTTTATTTAGAGATTTTTCTTATTTTTTGTTAAAAACTCTCAAAAACAAGTTTTTTTCATTTTTCATTTTATGCATAAACTCATTTTCTATTTTTGAAAACAAATTTTCAAAACACAAATAACCAAATGAGTTTTAATCTGTTTTCCTAATTTTCAAAAATATAAAATGAAAAATGAGTTCAAAACAGAAAATAAAAAAAAAAAAACAAAAAATAGAAAAACAAACTAAATGACCCCTAAACTTAATCTTAATTCATATGTTTCATCATAAAAATATTGTGATTTAATTTATTTTATCTTCTTTTATTCATTATGCGTGGATTTGTAATGTTGTTTATGTCGTTAATCTTCTACGTGATTTTACTCTGACAAATTTTCTGTCCAATTTATATCTCTTGATGTAATCATAAACTATATTTAATTATTTACAAAGTTTGAAAAAGCAAACATGGGCATTTTATTTGTATTATTTTTACAACTATTTATTTTATTAAAGTAAAAAATTTACAAGTTTCAAGAAATAAAATAGCAAGAAAAAGAGAAAAACTTAGACTAACAATATAAGGTCGAGCCCTTTCTCATTATCGCATTACTGAATTTTTGAAAGGTTGAAAAAGATTAATTAACATTTTTTTTCAGTTAAATAAAATTTTGTCTGACTGAAATTTGAGCAAAATAAATAATAGTTTTATCTCTAAGCACTTTTTTAGCTCATATTTACATTATATTATGTATTTCTCAAAAGGTTGATAAATATTTCTAAATAATTTTTTGTTATCACCATAGTAAATTTTGTAGTGATTTGAATTAAGGCAAATATATATATATATATATATAAGCCTAAATTCAAAATATGCGCTTTTTACATAGTTGAGAAATATATTTTTTAATATATATTTTATTAGCAATAAAATTTTGAGCCAATTCGATTTCAAGTCAAAAAATGACAATTTTAACGTAAAAGACTCTTTTAACCTACATTTTTATTATAGGCTTTTCAAAAGACCAAATAATTTTCGTTGACTTTTTTTTTTAATAACTTTTGAAAACAAAAAATAAAATTTATTTTGTAGCGTTTAAAAATTAATTTTAGTAAATTTTTATTACATTACATTTTATTTCATTATATTTAAAGTAAGTAGCCATACTATAGAAATTATAATGTTCATATTGACAACCGAACTTTATTTTTATTTCCATTCTATTCTTAATAGTCTATTAGGCGTGGCGAAAAATAATAAAAAATAATTTAAAATGTGGTTTAAAAAAAATTTTGGCGTTGGCATGTAGTCACTAAACTACGTTTTTTAGATATAAATAGTAAAATCTTTTGACTTTTACATTAGTTTTTTGGAGAGATTCTAAATGATTTTTTTAGTTCTGTTAGAACGGTTTTATGTAAAAATTTATTAAAAATAGTTAAAAAGTATTTGAGATTTGTAGAAAAGTTATTATGTTTGTGGAATATTAATAGGGTTTGTAAAATATTTATTGGGTTTTATAAAAATTTGTTTAGATATGTAGATATATATAAATTTATATAAATTTCACAAAATATAAATAATGCAAAATGTGTTAAAGAATTTTAGAAATTTTAAAAAAAATTTAGTATTTTAAAGAATTTTTTATTGTGTCAAACGGATCCTAAATCTTATTCCATTTAATTTTTTCTATTTAGTTTTTACCTGCCACACACAGCATAAAATTGGGCCCTTGTTAAGAATTGGTAGTGGGCGAACCGCGAGTTGGGCCAAGAACATTGGACTCGTGAACAGTTTACAACCTAGATTAGTGGGCTGCGCCCATAAGATCCTAGAGCAGCCCAACAAACGAAACCCTACCCACAATTAGGATCAACTCGCTTGAACACAGTCGATATTCCAATCCTCCACCGAGATTGAGGGAATCGGAGGAGATAAAGGGGCCAGTCGCTGCCGCGCCACCGACTGCTTCCGCCGCCGAAGAATTTGAGGTTTGGTTGATGGACGTCTTATTTATTAACTGTCCTGGTCAAACTTCGATTTGAACAATTGCATACGATTTCATCAATTCGTCGCACTTATGCACGCGCAAATACGTGTATATGCAGGGTTTCTATGCGCTTTTCTTCTTATTTGTTACATGTCCGTCTTTGCGATAGTGTGTTGTGAAGTCACTTGTTCATCTTTGTCTCAGTAAGATACCTAGAAGTAGAGCAGTACATTCAATTTGTGTATATGTACGTTCAACGTTGTTTTGGAACATGGTTTTTTTTTGAAGTTTTTGTGTTTGAAAGTTGTTTCAATTTGTTGATATATGTATTTTTTTTTCCTTTTTCTGAAGGCCCTTAATATCTTGTGGCAGCTTATATTTTCCATCATGTCGTGGTGCACGATCGAGTCTGATCCTGGTATGGTTTTGAATTCTCATTTCTATGCTAGAGTGTTCCCAACGCATCCCTACAATTTCTCTGCATAATTTATATTTTCATTGATTCCATTCTCTCTCTTTTTTTTTTTTTGGATAAGTTATTTTTATTGATTCAATTTGTGACTATATGATTGAAGATATTACTAACATAATAAGACAAATATGTGATACTTAAAAAATTTTCCATCCATAGTTATGAGGCATGGTGTTAACAACAACAATTGAAATATTCTTCCATTTTTTTTTAACCCCAAACCAATCAACAAATGCAAAACGGAATCAAATTCCACACTTTTCTTTTCCTCTTGCTGATGCGTGCACTAGACCACTTGGGCAAAACGTGAAGCACCTCCTTGGGAGAAGCCTATAGCACCTTGCGGCAAGACAGGGCCAAGCTCCAAAGTTCTTCACAAGACAATGAATCAAAATATGTGAAGGCTGATTCAACATTGCACTTGCAAAGCGCGCACCAACGGAAAATGATTATCCACCATTTTCACAAATTTATCGTAAGGTTACTCTCTCTAACCACACACCACAGGAAGATGATTTTTATAGGAGTCCTGCTTCCTTCACAGCTTATGCCATGGAAAGTCTACATCCACCTCCCTAAGAAGACTACGATAAAAATATTTCACTGAGAAAACCCCCGATTTTATGCCACAGAAAGCCTACATCCACCTCCCTAAGAAGACTAAGATAAAAATATTTCACCGAGAAAACCCTTGATTTTGAAGCCTCCTATAATAGCTCATCTTCCTTATCTCCTTCTGACCTATCCATTTTTAAGCTATATAGTAACTCCAACAACATAGCAATCTCCCAATCATTAAGTTCCTGTGAAGAAGAATATGCCAGAAGGGAGTTCCACTTCCTCTCCTTAGTGGTTGCCTCCTAATTCTCTACCAAAGAAAATATAAGTTGGAACTCATCTTGAACTCTAGCTTTTCCTTTTTTCTATTTGTGCAGCCAAAAACGAACCCTATTTCCTTGCCCTACTTTCATTGAGCACCACTCCATTAGAGCTGATCAAAACCAGGTTTCTATAGGGCATCATGCATTTTAGTTTGGTCCAAGCCCGGCCTACCACAAGAACAACAACATAAGCCTTATCCCACTAGGTGGGGTCGGCTACATGGATCACACGGCGCCATTGTGTTCTATCAAAAACCATATCTTGATGTAAATCATTTATAAGAAGGTCTCTCCTGATAACTTTTCCAAGTGTTCTTTTAGGTCTTTCTCTACTTCTTCTTATTGGACTACAAACCATTTGATCAACTCTCCTCACTAGAGCCTCTAGCGGTTTTCTTTGCGCATGACCAAACCACCTTAACCGGGTTTCTATCATTTTCTCCTCAATAGGTGTAACACAAACTTTCTCCTTATTACAATAATTCTGAATCTTATCTTTTCTTGTATGTCCATTCATCCATCTCAACATTCTCAACTCTGCTACATCAATTTGTCGATGCAGCGGATTTAGCTCATTTAACACTGTACTCAAGCCATTCAGCGCGTTACGTCCGGGTAACAACTTAGCATTAACACAGTTTCTCCATTGATCCATATCATAGAAGATTCGACAAAGTTTTACGCTGGCTGTCGACTACCTAACACAACCTCCTCCTTTATTCGGGCTTGAGACTGGCTATGAAAAAACATAGGCGGAGTTGGCCTACCACATAATATGTACACTAATTTTAGTTTAAAAAAAATTTCGAGCCTACGGAGCTGTGTCCTAGCTTATGATCCCAGGTCCGGCCCAAAATTCATATTGGGCCATTTTTTCTCAAGCCCATTCCACGAGCTGAATAAACTAGGTCATGTTAGTTTATTTTAACTTGTGAAGCATATAGAGTTAAAATTTTCTTCTTGTCTATTTTGTATAATTAGATTTCAGGTGGAAGGGAAACCATACATATTTTTTTTATCTTTTATTGAGCAGATGAATGTTTAGTGACTAGGAAGTTCGGTTTTTTGTATATGGTCAGCATCCCCTTGATGCCTTATTAAAAAAATATCTTGATTTATTAAAACAAGTTAAAGAAATAAAGGATCCATCATCCATTCAGTTCTTAATACTTCTATATAATCTACAAACTTAGGTACAATGTTTTGGTTCAAAAGTTCTGCTGCATCTCATTTATTATTAGTTAATTTTATTATTGACATTCTTTTGTACTTCAGGTGTATTTACAGAGCTTATACAACAGATGCAAGTAAAAGGTGTACAGGTACTTTGGAATTACATTATTGTTTGCATTTCTTTTTTAAGTCATGTTTCTAGACTATTCTCACCTATATGCTGTCTTCAATCTCATACTAGCAATTGTCAATTGAATTGTTGCGCCTTTCAATTCACTACTTGCTTTGGCTAGTGGATAATGTTAATTGTCAGAAAATCTTTATGTTACAAAACCAGGCTAATGGATCTTTGTATTTATGGTTCCCCCTCCCCCAACCCCCCTCCTTCAAAATTCTATGGAGGCAGTCTAATCTTTTTCTTTTTTCTTTTTTTTTTTTTGGTGCGCGCGTGCAGATTTGTTTTTTCATTTATCTTATCTATCTTGTAATTTTGGTTATGGTTGTCATGTAAATTCTGATACTTCAGCATATTATGTGGGCTAAGTTATCATTAAAGCTGAGTTTGGGATGAAAGAGTCCATACTTCGTCTGCCTAGTTTTATATTCTACTCTTGAACCTTACCATATAAAGCTAATCATTTTATCTAAGGATTATATGCCAGTTGCCAGCTTTCTCATTTCAAAAGAATGAAAGATATGAATTATAAAATAATAATAATAATAATAATGAAATATGTTTCTTTAATGCATCTTCTTTTTTAATTTATTGTATGCCATTATATCCCTTGATCTGTTCAAGCAGGTTGAGGAGTTGTATTCTTTGGACCTTGATTCTCTTAACAATCTAAGGTAAATTGTTGTACCAATTGTGCTTTGCGGTTGAGCTTCTAGATAAGATTCTAACATTATCATCTTTGCTTTCCCTCCCCAAATTTGCAGGCCGGTATATGGATTGATATTCCTATTTAAATGGCGTCCGGGAGAAAAGGATGACCGTCTAGTAATCAAGGATCCAAACCCGAATTTGTTTTTTGCCAGCCAGGTCAGTGTCCGTGAAACCAATGTTTTCTGCCGCAGCAATAGTATTAGGTTTTGTAAATACCATAAACTACTTGTAAAAAAGTT
Organism: Vitellaria paradoxa; assembly: GCA_019916065.1. Taxonomy (NCBI): domain Eukaryota; kingdom Viridiplantae; phylum Streptophyta; class Magnoliopsida; order Ericales; family Sapotaceae; genus Vitellaria; species Vitellaria paradoxa. The sequence continues at coordinate 8,647,663 of CM034244.1, read as the reverse complement.
GTATATACCATATTAATTCTCTTTCAGGTTATTAACAATGCATGTGCAACCCAAGCTATCCTGTCTATTCTCATGAATTGTCCAGATGTTGATATTGGCCCAGAATTGTCTGCGTTGAAAGAATTTACCAAGAATTTTCCACCCGAGCTCAAAGGTTTGGCTATCAATAACAGTGAAGCCATTCGAACAGCACACAACAGTTTTGCAAGACCAGAGCCTTTTGTTCCCGAGGAGCAGAAAGCTGCTGGAAAGGATGATGACGTGTACCATTTCATAAGCTACATACCTGTCGATGGTGTACTGTACGAACTCGATGGACTGAAGGAAGGACCAATCAGCCTTGGTCAGTGCCCTGGTGGGCAAGGCGATATAGATTGGCTGCGGATGGTCCAGCCAGTGATTCAAGAGCGCATCGAGAGGTATTCCAAAAGTGAGATACGATTCAACCTCATGGCCATAATAAAGAACAGGAGAGAGATGTACACAGCCGAGCTCAAAGAGCTCCAGAGGAGGAGGGAGCGAATCTTACAGCAGCTGGCTGCCTTGCAGTCGGAGAGACTGGTTGATACAAGTAATGTAGAAGCTCTTAACAAGCAACTTTCGGAGGTGAATGCTGGGATTGAGGGTGCGACGGAGAAGATCCTAATGGAAGAGGAAAAATTCAAGAAGTGGAGAACCGAGAACATTCGCAGAAAACACAATTACATACCCTTTTTGTTCAACTTCCTCAAGATTCTTGCTGAAAAGAAGCAGTTGAGACCTCTCATTGAAAAGGCCAAGCAGAAAACAACCAACCCTAGGTAAATAGTCTTGTGATTTCCTAATGTTGTGTGAAAACTTTGATCTGATCTTTTTGAGTCATTGTCACTTACTCTACTTTTTGCCCCAAGAATTTTACGTTTGGGATCATTGTCATTTGCTTCCCGTGTCTGGGTCTGTAAGGTTATATATTTCTTATGTTTATGTTCTACAATTACCAGACCTATCTATGTCCAGAGCTTGCATGGTTGCTTTCTCTTTGCTTAATGTTGTGCATTTGCTTCCAATATCAATTCATTTCTTGTAAACCAAAAATTGTTTTTTTTTTTTTTAATTCCTATTTTGGTTCAAGTCAGTTAATTTTTTTATCTAAATTATATTTGGGTTCCGGATCTTGTATTTGCAGAATTGAATGGACTGAAAACTGAATTATATATATATATATATATATATGATAAAATCTTGTAAAAACAAAATTAGGACTGAATCCAATAAGTCCAGTTGACTTTTTTTGGTTCTCTACCTTTTGTTTAGACAATTCTGTTCTTTCAATTATGGAGCCAAAACAATTCCATTTTGTTGTATTTGTAGAATAAAAAAAATATATTAAATATTGTACGTATATATATAAACATTTATATAATAAAATAAATTTGTAAAAAAGAAAATTAATTGTTTATATATATATGTAAATTTAATTTCGGTTAATTCGATCTCGTTTCCTACGTATCAGAACCGGATAATCAAATGTAATATTTCTACCTGTTATTTATCTTCTGGTACGTGGAAGTCCACAGTCGCTACCCCGTACTAGGGTGCGTACAGGACGAAGCACGCTCCAGGATTCTAGTCGGTTCTTAGCCGGCAAAGGCCCCTGGAGAGTTAACCAGCCTAGGCAAGCCCTGGCTGACCGGCACGACCGAGAGAAGGCCATTAGGCACCCGCCATTACAGCGGTAACCCACCCCCGTGGGGGAGTCGAACCCGGAACTTTGAGAGATCCAAGTTCTAAGGCGAGTCCGACTTCTACTCAGTCACCCCCGAAGGGGTTACCTGTTATTTATCTTCATTCTATTATGTTCCATCGTGTAATTTAGGGAGAGAACCTTAAATTCTAACCAGTCCCATCAGATTTAATTCATTTTGCTGTTGTATTATTTCTGTATGTCATAATACAATTTCTCCATTAATAATCCCAACAGCAGAGGAGACAAAATATAATAAGTCATATATATTTAAAATTGAAGGCTATTTTTGAAAGGTGAAACTGAATCAATTTTAAAATTAAAATCGATTTCGGAGAGAGATATATATATATATATATATATGACTGATTTTGTCGGCATTTAAGTACCACTCATTTATTAGGTCCAAACTTTAGTGACTTTTGGTAATTTTTTATCGAAAGTTAGTAATTATTGATAATTTTTTATCAAAAATTACTAATTATAATTTTTAATATATTTAATAAATCAAGTGATAATTTTTTACAATTTTTGAGTGTTTGTAAAAATTTTGATAAAAATTACCAATTTTTAACAGTTCTTAATAACTTTTAATAACTTTTAAGTTAAGTACCTAAAAGGTCGTTTGACAATGCAAATTTCAACATTTTTTAACAATGTTTAGTCACAAATTGTTAGTTATAATTTTTTATGTGTTTGGTAGAACAAAATATAATTTTTAACAATTTTTTACAACTTCTAGGTGTTCAATAAACTTTTAATTATAACAGAACAGAAAAGTGGTAACTTTTTGTGTGTTTAGTAAACTTTTTACTGTAACATAACAGAAAAGTAACAATTTTTGTATATTTAGTAAAAATTTTTGTTAAATAAATTACTATAACAGAATAAAAAAGTAGAAAAAATTATAATTTTGCCAAACACACCAAAAATTACAAAATGTAACTTTTGATACTTTTTGGCCTTTTTTTGAGCCACCAAACGGACTCTAGTTAAGCAAGTTACTGCATCTGAGCAAAAAAATGACAAAAATTGATATTTTACCAAACACCTAAAACATAAATTTTGATTATTTTCCCCTGAAAATTGAGTTGTCAAACGGTAGCTTAATAGCAGGGTTACGAGCAAACACAACCACACGTCATTTCTCCAGCTTACCCATCACCAAAATACGAAGGAATAATAGTTTCAAAAGGTCACAGCTGTTATTATTAAACATCAGTTACTGTATGCTTGATTCTGGGCATCAGCAGCAGGATGCAAAACATCACACTACCATTTACGGAGCGTTCAGCTTAGTGGTTCTGATTCTTTCGAACGGTAAAATAACCTCCAACAACAGCTTATTCATCTTTTCCTTCATCATCGTCGTCTTCTTCTAGTAACCTCCTTGTATGAATGCGTTCAAGCGGTCCAACTCGTCTCGATGTTCACTCACCACCGCACGCACCACATCTCCGATTGACAACATGCCTATCATGCCCCCATCATTGACCACCGGAATATGCCTGATGCGCTTATCTATTTGATCAACAATCACAAAACTACCATGTCAGATTTTCTTCACTTAAAATCCATCAAAAATGTCAACAAAGCTATATTTACACACACATGCAGAGAAACACCATGCAACCAAGATTCTAAACTAGAAAACAATCACTTTAAATTAAAAAAAAAAAAAAAAAACTCACAAAATTATACTTTTATTACGAAAGTGCCATTGACATATCATTCTGACACGTTTTTTTGGACCAAATTATGATAAAAAAAAAAAAACATTTCCCCCCACCAATGATTTAAAAAAAAAAAACCCCACACACATATTTATTGTACCTGTCATCAGTTGCATTGCCTTCAGAACCTTGGTGTCGGGTGTGACCGTGATGAGCTTGTTCTGTAAGCACCATATCATATAATATATGTACACCATTTGGCATGTAAAAAGGGAATGAACAAAATGGAACTGTAGGGATTGGAAGGGGGGAAAGAAATGAATTTGGATAACAATGAACAATATATTTTTTTCAGTGGGAGTGGGTGGAATTTAACACCTCTTCGGTCATGATGTCCCCAACCTTGGTTGACTTGGATGATCTTCCCTGTACTATGATCTTCCTGAGATAATCTGGGATAATATCATCAACATAGATGATCATTAAATCGACAAGAATTACAACCATACTCATCAATATAGGAAAACTCCCCAAGTCGCTTAATTACGTGCATGGTGCATCATAATAGTATATTTTGGTCCAACAACTACGTACTCAATCAAATCTACCAGTTTCTTCATCCAATAATGATAACTCCTAAACTGATAAAATGGATTCATCTAACCTCAAGGGCATTTGTTTAGATGTATAGACACCCATAAAATCAGTCAATATGACTGTCCAACAAATAATGGATTCAATCTCTACGCTAGAAGATGTAATTTTGCCCATCAAGTTATTTTCAGTTAGAAATCAGGCCACAGTTATCAAACCCAGATTCGTATTGTGAAATGTCCATCGAAATTTACAAAGATAATGTATCTCGATCAAAGAAAGATATTAAAAAAAAAAAATTCTAGTTCCTACCATTCCAACAGGGAGTAAACCATAGTTGGACATACAGTGGGGCTGAGAGAAGCCGTGGCCCTCCCAAGCTTTTAAATTTTCTTTCAAGTTAAATTAAACTCAACTCTAAATTTTTGCATTAGTAAGAGTTGGCCTCGCTCAAATTTTTCTGTCATATTCATTTAGATTCTCATATTTTTATCAAAACAATTAGACACCCATATAAATATCGTGCCCCCACTGAGTATAATTTCTTGCTACCTACTAAAATTTTATATATATATATATATATATAATACTTGTGTCTGCCACTGGTGGAAACAATTCTTCAAACATGCTCATTGACCAGCTGTGGATTATTAGAAATTTAGAAGTGGAGAAAAAGAATTCTCAATTACCTCTCTCTGTGATAATCCCAGCAATTGACTTTTGCTCCCCAGGTTTCAAGACAACCAAGGCTCCAACATTGTGCTGTGTCATCTGCAATAAATGCAAAACATGTAAGTATAAACAGAGAAAGGATTACAATCTACAAGAGCAGGAGTAATCAGCAGAAATGTAGCAAAACAAAAAAGACACATACCGATTTCACAGCTTCATAAACAGTGTCATCCGTGGTACACCAGAGCCAGGATCCATCTGCACTTTTACCTTTGCTCTTCAAGATATCGGCGATGGTCGTGCTTTCGAACCCATGCTCTTCCATGCGAGCAGAAGAAGCCACTGACTCGTGGCGAGGAAACAAAAGAGGACGCATCACCGGATTCGCCAAGCGGATGTGTTGCAGAACTGCATTCTTGAGGACACATCCATTTGACAGCACTTTCTGGATTCCACCCAGCATTTTACCTCCTGTTTTATGATTTTTTTTTTGGGTTAACAGTTCAAACATCGGCATAAATGTTGTTACAGCTCTACTTTGCAAGAAGCTAGACCCCCTGGAACAGAATTCTTTCTTTGAAACATAACAAATCACATTAAAATCAATTCTGATGACAGTGAATACAGATCCCCCTCCCCCATTTGCCCTCGATTCTTAGCTACTACTGTGTGTGTGTGTGTGGATGTGGATATGTATATTTAAATCTAACAACTTTTTTGGATTTTTTTTCTTTTTTTTTTTGGGGGGGGGGGGTTATTTCTGAAGAAATGTTTCTCCATCTCCTCGGTATGTATCTGAATGCAGTCCTAATAATCAACTCAGTGGCACTTCAAATAAAATCAGATTTCACAATCGTTTCTTCTCTTTTCCAACATGACTGGAAATTATTACCCCTATCTTCTCAAGAACAAATCTATAGGAGCAGCATCTAAGAACAAAAATAAACAAAATACAAACACGCATCTGGAGTTCTTTAAATGTCTGATCCTTTGAGAAGGATCAATTTTCATCTTCTCGATGTAAGAGCCAAATAACAAGCATATGATTATATATATATATATATATATATAACACTCAAACTCAACAACAAGGATTTTACCTGATCTGAGATTTCCACGAGAGGTCCACTACCAGAGCAGAGAGAGAGAGAGAGAGAGAGAGAGAGAGAGAGAGAGAGAAGCAAAGTGACTTTCTTTTTCCTTCCAGATAGGACCTGCCCCTTTAGTTTATCCACCCATTCAATACGTATTAATAGAATTGAGTGTGTGTGTATACAGAGTGTGTGTGTGCGCGCGCGCGCGCATCTCATATGCTGACCCAGTGGGGGGTGGGATAAACAAATGGGTTCTGTTACTCTACATGTCAGTTTACGGTATTATGCTATGGTCATGTCAAGACCAGAAACCTAAGCCAATCAATTTTTAATTTCTCTCTCTCTCTCTCTCTCACAAGAATCAATCATGTTGTGGTGGCATGGTTAATCAATCATATATATATATATATGTCTGTATATTAAATAAATAAAATATTAAATATTAAATACATTCCATTCTTTACACTTTCTTTTTTTTGGGGGGGGGGGGGGGGGGGGGGAAGGTACCATTTTTAACACTTTCTCTGTAACCATAAATAGTATTTTTTTTAAAAAAATTTTAAACGATAAGAAGCATAAAAATAAAGAATATTTAGTATTTTTATTTTATTTATCTAATATACAGAAATATATATATAGCAAAGTTTTCCACTTTTGGACAATAGTTAAACAAAAACAAATATTTCGGTACTTTCAAAAATTGTAGAGTGTCGTGACTCGAAAACTTATTAAACTATGAGCGCTACAAATCTGGGTATAATCCCAGCGCTTTAGGATCTTTAAGGATTGGGTCAAACCTGACAGGGCCTCGTTGCAGTGATAACAACATCTTAAATCAAACGGCTGCTGTTGTTCCAAAAATCCCAAGACCCAATCAAAAAGATTTTTTTTTTCCCCTTTCCGAAAGCCGACCCAATCAAAGATTAAATTGTCAATTTGCTCGAGATTAAATCGATCGGTTCAACTTTCTGAGTCTAAAAATATCAACCCAGTAAACATATAATTGATTTGTTGTGTGCTCTAAATTAAATAATAAAAAAGAAAAAAGTAACTCCGAGGGAATCCATGCGTCAATTTGATTGCATCTCATTCCAATTCCAATTGAGGTAAATTAATAGAGCCGATAACCTGACTGACACTGATAAGGTTGGGGGGACAAAAGAACGAGGAAACCTAGTGGATAAGAGAACCAAATATTTTAGATCACTGTACCCCACTTAAAAGAATCTTGCTTGTTTAACCACCACTGCGACTTTTTTTATTTTACTTTATTTTATTCATAGATTGATGGCAATCTCAACCACCACACCTGGAAACACGTCCAACCCACCACAAGTAGATACCTAATCCATCTCACCAACAGGGTGGTATGGTCCCCCCCAATCCTCCAACAGGAGAAAGTTAAGATTGCAAACAAAACAAAGGATGGGATCAAAAGCCGTCCCGTCCCATCACAGAGGTGTCCATTCAATTTTTTTTATTTTTTTTTTCAACCTAATGTCACTGTTACAGCAGTATCATTACCTCAACCCAGAGAAGGACCCGAACTCAAGTGACAACGAACTCAAAACTGCCACTCCAGTGAACCAGACACCCGAATCCAGATGCGAAACCGGGAGCCCCACCCGTATAAAGGGGCAACAAGAGTGGCCACCTTGTGACCCGGGCTGGACTCCGGAATATCCCACTTCCGAATGGTGTAATTCTCCCATGTACCCTGAAGGGGAAAAAAATAAAAAAAAAAATCACCCGCGTCACCAATACATCAGACAATGCCACGTCCTACGGGCTTTCTCTACCATTACCCCCATACAACACAGCTTTTGATTTTCCAAACTTTTTCCCCATCAGTGTGTGATGAGACCACACTGTCAATTATGGGTTGCTGCATTTCCATTCCAATGGAATTCTACAGCTTATAAAGGAAAGAAGAACGAATATTATCTCAAAAAAAAAAAAAAAAAAAAATCGACTACAGGTGCTAGTACCGGCGTAGCAGCAGCAGCTGGTGCTGCCCCACAAATAATGGCACTTCATATAAAAGTACAAAACTGATTCGTTGTTGATCTGCATCAGAAAGAAATAATCAAACCCTGTTCGAATGCAGAGTTGCTTGGATGAGCATGATTTGACCGAGGGCAGCCCTTTCTATCCTACTCTCCTACTGTCAACCCAAATCCGAATTTGTAGTCTTTCTTCCGGTGATCTATCTGCAAGGTAAAATTTCCAAAGCCTCGTTAAGAATACTCGTGGGGGGTAAAAAAAGGAAGCCAAAATAAAAAAATAAGACTAAAAATAAATATGCTTTCGTTCCTAAATAATCTGTACCTAGGACCGTTAATTTGACCAAGCTAGAGGGACTAATCGTCCGTGGTTCATAACAACCAAGATTGAGGCAGTCACCAATTTCTGGAATTCTAGACTAGTGCAATCACGCAGGCACATCCATGTAGTAGAGTTCCTATTTAGACAACCCTACAGCCTTGCCACATGCAAGACAGGCAGGTAGAAAGAAAACCCATGAACCCAAATCGCCCTTCCCAATTTTAAACCTATTATTCAAATAACTTTAGTGAGTTTTCTTCTTAGTCGTTGAAATGATTCAAATGGAACCGGGAAGAACCAAAGACCTGCTCCCACAAAGCCCAGATCAAGCTGAGCCCCATAGGAGGTATAGGGTATTAGAAAAAAAAATCATCTGGCACATGTAATTCTCACCTCAGCAGAAAGAATAAAATTAACACCCATATTCAACCGTTCTTCCAGAAAAGCAGCTGCACAGCCATTGGAATCAATCTTCCCTCTAAGACGGCACTGAAACAGAATACATTGCACAAGTCAAAATATGATAACTAGTTTGAAATCTATCTGCTTCCTCAAGGAACTTGAATTCTGGGTATGCAGTCCATCTCAATGTCATCACATGGGACTAAAGAAATTCATGACAAGTGAACTTCCAACAGATTTGACAAGCAACTAATTTCCACCACGGTTTGCATTATAATTTGTTAGGAGAATGCTTATCATCTGTATAAGCATTATGCATGATAAACTTAAAGTAATCTGGGAATAAATAAATAAATAGTTTTTTTAATACGTAATCAAATTTTTCTTAATGAAGCATCATGAGAATGCTACAAAGGATCATAATTACCACTCCAAATTGTGGACAAAATTCAAAAAAGGAAACAACTCCAGATCGTTAGCGGTCTTTAAAGTGGACAAAGAAAACAACTTTTCAACCTATCCAAAGGATTTTTATACACCAATAAAAGATCTTCTATTTCTCTTAACCCACACCAACCAATGAATGCAAAAGAAGAATAAATTCCAAACTTTCTTTGTATGTTAACAGGTCAACCCGAAAAAATACAAAAAGATACAAAAAATACACAACTATTGTAACATGTTTAACAGGTCAACCCAAAAAAATATACGACTAACTAGAAAAATACACGAACCTAGTTAATTATACGTGTAAATGGGTTCACCCTTTTTTGACACAAACTCGATGCGTTTTCAATTGTGTCCAAAAGGATTACCCCGTTTATGTCCTAAGCCCATTTGTGCTTGACCCTAACCCACTAATCAAGTGTTGGGTTCGAGTCGTGTTTACGTGTTGTGTCAAAAATTGCCACACCTAACAGGAAAGGTGCCCTTGAGAGATCATATATTGATTCTTAAATATTTACATGGACACAAATATTAAAAATATGCATAAAAGTCACCTGTCGAAGAATGTAATCATAACCAAAGCTTGCCGTGACATCTCTTGACATGTAGTTGTACATGAAGTCCGATGCCAAAGATACCTAAATGGAAGAAGGCAATTGAAGAAACGTGTATCAATCATAAATTAAAAAAACAAAAAAAATCATTGCACAGCTCAACCGCGCTGCCTTACCTTCTCAGATACTTTTTGAACATAGCTCAGAGCAACCATTCCCGTGCTAGCAACTTGTGCAGCAGCAACCTGCAGCCAAAAACATAAATTTGATTCCAATGCCTCGGGATCCACATCAGTTAAGGAAACAAAATCCCCAGTTATCCACCATTAAGACTGGCGTAAAATAAAAATATGCAGTAACCTTCCTCCACAAACTCCGCCTCCCCAACTCAACCCAAAAAAATGGCAAACAAGGGAAAAAACATTATTCATTTTCTGCACAAGCAAAGAGATAAAACAAACTTCATAAATACAAAGGGATAAAGAGTTGCTCAAATATGCTTCATCCAAGTCATTACTGGGGAAGCCCCCACTTTAATGGTGGGGAGAGACAGAAAGGGGGGAGGGCAGAGGGGAAGAGTCAAGCCCTTCACCACATTCACACAAACTTCAGTGTGCAAAGAATAAATTAGAGTTGTGTTGTGCGTGCTTGCACATATTCAGCAAAGAATAAATTGAGTTGAGTTGTGTGTACTTACACATATTCAGCAAAGAATAAATGGAGCCATGTTGTGTGTGATTACACATTCAGCTTTTGGCTTTGACAAAATCATTCAGGACACATCAAATAGACTATAAAGCAAATCAAAAACTTCATGTTCTCATTTCATGGATTATTTCTCCAACCCTTTGTCAAACAAAAGCCCAAATACACGGACGGATGTTGGTATTCCAGCATAAGAAAAGAAAAACCCAATGCACTGAGAAATGCTGCCATAACGGATTGAACTCATTCAGCTCTCACCAGAAATATATTGGGTAAGAAAAATAATAAGATCCACCTAGGGAAAAAATATAGAGTCAGATCACATATGCAAGCTAGTCGAGGACTCCAGTATTCCCCTTGCTGGTCCAAGCATGTTTGCAAAGGGGATGAAAAAAAAAATCAAGCAGTCTCAATTATATAGAGCTTAGTTAAAATAAAAAGATCAGCTTAAAGACCAGAATTAACTGCAGCACATGTTCCAGAACACTACTTTAGCCTTTTGGAAATCCAACACGTTGTCAACAAGAAAGGGAAAGAACATACTTGACAAATCCATCTAGAGCATTTTGAGGAGCAGAAGCCTCACAACTCATGCAACAATATGATAAACAATAGATAACAGTTTTACCTATTACCCACAAATGCAGTGGGATGAGAGGGAAAAGAGAGAGAGAGAGAGATAGAGAGAGAGAGAGAGTAAAAATAGCATCCCAGTGAATCTGTACCGTCTTATCTGTGTTGTATCGAGCAGCATAACCAACACCAGACTTACGGTGCTGACCAGCCCAGAATACTTCCCCACCCAAAGACAAATGTGGGGTCACACTCTGCAAGGGGAGAAAAACAAAAACAAACAACTGTCATAAAATAGGGCATGATTTTTTTCCCTCCCCCCCCCCTTTTTGTGTGTGTGTGTGTGTGTGTGTGTTTAGGGGTTGGGGGGTCAATGATTTGCAGTTGACCAAGGATTTGAAAAAACACATCTCTCATGAAGACATGACGCTAGCAATGATTATTATCAAAATAATTATTGCATAAAAGAATTAAACGCAGCAAGGGTAATTTCAAATTACAGAGCATGTAGCAAAATGAATCAGTAATTTATACGCCCTTAGTCCTACGCCAAAACAGAGTGACATCTTCAAGAACTGAACACAATAAAAAAAAAAAATTGACAATGAGCTTCAAAGTGTCACTTCTTTTTTTCCCCTTCCAACTATTTCTTCATTTGAAGGAACATAAGATAAACAAGTATTATGATATTTTTCCCTTTCTTTTACTCCCCCCCCCCTTTTTTTTGGTTGGGCAGTAGTGGTCAATATAATGGATTAAATAGCATATCATTGCTTAGAAAAACAAAAGCAGCTCATCAATACTAAGTGCAAACTAAGCTGTAATATGAAACTACCAAAAAAAAAAAAAGCTGTAATATGAGCTGGGCCTTAAAAAAAAGCCAATGTCCAAATTTAAATAAGTTGCCTGTTATATATTCGCATATACTTTGAAATTGAACAAATCAGATAAGTTGCCTAAACTGAGCATCCATACCTAACTCAATTTTTGTTTCCCTAATTGGACAGCATTCTCATTAAGTTAAGGCCTGAAAAAACTAAATCATTTTCCATCTAGAACACCAGAAATTGTGTTTCTTCATATATGCATAAACCCAACATTTTTTTTTTTTTTTTTTTGATAAGCATGCATGAACCCAACTTTTATAGTTTTGTACAGGAGAGAGAGAACGGTGAATATATTAGTTGGTTGAATTTTACCTGTATGTAACTGGCTCCAAATAAGGCACCATTCCCCAGCTGAAATTGAGCCCTATAGTCTTTACCCTGTACACATGAAAATCAATCAAGATCATCAACAGCTTCAGAACTGAATTAACCAAGGTATGATCGAAATTACAGATACACATGTATATAGAATCATAGATAGATGTTAATGGTAGAGGCAACTGACCTTGTAATCAAAAGTACCCACGCCATGTGACATATGTGGCTCATTTGTAAGCTGGAAAAGAAATATACTAGTCACTTCATTAACTTATTAAGAACAGGGTTTCCCATCAGCAACAAAGAGAAGCATAGAGTAAAAATACATGAAGATTAATGTCTTTACTTGGGCATTTGCTTTCAAAGTAAGATTATCAGATAAATCACATTTTACTCGTGCGTTTAGCCTCCCATCTGTCAATATTCTTCCAAAAAGCATCAACTGTGCACAAATCATACACTCTTCTGGTTAGATAGGCATTCATGGGGGTACATTATTCTGAGGCAATAATCCTAATGTTGTACCTTTGGATCAATAAAGTTAGCACCAAATTCATAGTGAGCAGTGGGAATCTTAATGGTTTCAGAAGATTGAGAAGGAATTTCAGTAGGTCCCATGAACACACTGATGAGTGGCAGACAAGTCAAACAAAATCAACAAGGATTAGAAAACAAAAGTACAAAATAAAATTTCCACAAAAAATAAGTTAAAAATAAATAAATAAATAAATAACAACAACAACAACAAAATAAAATAAATGAAAATACAAAACCACCTGTGACTAAGTGAGAATCTCTGATTGAGGCCTTTGGTAAAATCAAATCGCAACCCCTCGAACAGTTCTGGCTTTAAGGACACTGGAAAATCATTTTTTAAGAGAATCAGCATCCATACATAACGAAGGTGAACCCACTCCCTATAGTGGTATCTAATCCGTTATCCTTCTACTTAAAAGTTTTGCATTGCATTCTTCTAGTCACAAGTATTGGGCACATAAATACACCTATTCTATCTGAAATGTAACCTTATTAATTTAATCGAGCAGACAACCAAATAAGCCAGTTAAATTTAGGCAACATTCCAAAATGCAAGAACATGGGCAAGAAAAATTTTTGATAAAAGTACATTCAGAGTAAAAGTTGTCTTGCCCTCTTGGTACAGAATAGTACGCTCTCATACTCCTACTCTGATGAATTGCCACAGGACCACAAGGCCCATAACCCACTTCTACTGTTTTCTTGTTATCTTGAACGCAAATTTTCTTTTTCTATGTTTTCAAGAGCAAGAAAGATAGACAGCAATGTTTCCTTTACATCATATACAAATACTTACCATCCAAAGTTCTTCCCCTAAACCTGATAATCATACTTCTATTGACGGCAAACTGGACAATGGTACTAGCAAAACAAAATTTTCAACAGGTGTCAAACCACTTCTCCTTTTCAGTTCAAATTAACTTAAATATATTGCCCTTGTTCTCTTGCCCATATAATTTCAAAAATGAATGACAAACATTTACGATCTTGAGAATTAGGGTTTGTCACAAAAACAATCCATAAATCAGACATTCCCTGATAACATTTTGATTTCAACAGGACACCATCGAATGCAGGCAATAAGCAGCAAAAAACAAACAAACAACAGTAAGAAACAGTGTCAGAATAAATTGATTGAATGATACTAACTGAGAGCTTCGCGGTGGATTTCTTCGTAGGGAATAGGACAAGGCAGGTCCAGGTAATCGACTTTCTCCGGCTGAGTCGCGGCCGGCTTGGAGTCCTGTGGCGCTGTGGCCGCGGGAGGGACGACAGTGGCCATTGCTTGGTTCTCTTTCGCCCCGGAGATTGAAGTTCGAATTCAAAGGACAAGAAGAAGAATCTTCTTCTTTGACTGCGGATGTGAGAGAGAGATAGAGAGAGAGCGGGAGAGAGCGGTAGTGTTTGGGAGTATGATGAAAAGAGCGACCTGGAAGACGAGCAAGAAACCCTTCTCAAATTTCGAAATCCCTAAAAAGGGCCGGTTTGGACCGTTTGGTTGAAGCCCAGCACGCATGGCACATTTTTTTATTAAGTGCGTAAGCATGTACTAATGGTAAGGTAATCTGAAAATAGTATTAAATTTCTTATATATTAAAATTTTAAATAAAAAATTTTAATAAAAAATTTATGATAATTCATAATTATTTTTTTTTAATTTTGAGCCCTAGTAATTATTACGTATCTTTTAGTCTTTCTATTTAATTAATTTTTAATAAGCATCATAAAAAATATAAATTATTATACTTTAATTTAAAATTTTCAACTTTCTATAAATAATAATTGAGTTAAATTTAAGTTGATAGTTTTGATTTATATATGATCTCAACCCTTAAAAAATGATGAAATTTAAAATACTCAAGCTGTTTTGTGAGATAAATAGTAATGAAGTCTACTAAAATAAGAATTGAAGAGGAAATTAAAAATATAAAAATTATCTCAATCGTTGAATGAAAAAAAATAATTCTTAACCGTTAGATCTTAATTTGTGAGAGAGACATTTTAAAAAACTGTTATCTTTCATTACACACACACACACACACACACACACACACATATATATATATATATATATATACTTTGGTAATAAAAAAATAATAAAAAAAAAAGTTCATCATTTTTTTCAACTTTTTCAATATTTTTATTAAATATAAAATTAATTTTTATTAACTTTCTCTCTGTTTCTCTAATTTTTATCATCTCCCTTCAATTTTTTCTAATTTTTATCAAATTTTTACCAAATACTTAACCACCGTTTAACTTGTCACAGGTCAAAAAAAAAAAGTTGAAAGTCGCAATCTTTATGCATACAAATGGCTAAATTAATTTTTTTATTATTATAAACTTGTTAAAAGTAGGAAGCAATAATATATCTAATAAAACACAACACTATTTGAAAATATCCCTCTCACATAATATGATTTAATGGCTAAGATTGAATTAAAAATTATTTCAATGGTTGAGATTTGATCTGAGATTAAGTTTTCCCGCTCAAGCTTCTTATCCCGCCTAGTGCAACTTTCGATCTTACCTTGAGTAGACGTCTCTGTTCACCTACTCAAGTCTCTATTCACCAGCCCTCTGTTTTCATTCACCAGCCCTCTATTTTTCTTATTTGCTTTTGTTACACACACTCTCTCTCTGTTTTCGTTCACCAGCCTAGAGCAGCTTCAAGAGGCGAAATTGCTGGATTCGGAGTTGCAGAGATTCAAAGAATTTCGCAGGTACTTTTTTTTCGAGTTTTAGGTTTCAGGTCTTTTTGTTCTCGCTTTTTGATCTTCTTCTGTACGTATGTGCATAGTATTCATTTCCTCTTACTTGTGGCGAGTTTACTGGTGGGAATGTTAGGGTGATTTTGGGTCTCTTCCCTTCACATACTGGAAACTCAGCACCCAAATCGGTTTGACTATCTAAAGGCGGAGCTCAAATCCTTCTTCAATCCCAGGACCTTCTTCTTTCTACCCCTACCAAGTCAACCTCTCCAACGCCCACTTCCACTGCCAGCACTCAAGGTTAGCTCCACCTCTCCACCTCACTGCTAATGTGTATGTATATATATAAATATATGTATGATTTTTCTTTTACTATGTTTACTGATTTTTTTTCTTTTTCTTTCTACGTTGTTGATTCAAATATTCGCTAGAGAGAGAAGATTGAATATATGTTTGAATATAGATATAAAAAGAGAAAGCGAGTTTACTATTTTCTTTCTTTTGCTGTGCTGTTGTTGGTTCTCGGTTGAATTTTTATTTTTAAATATGGGAGGAGTCCACGTCATATGCCAGAGGTGGACATTTGGTTCTCGGTTGAAGAATGGAAACTTCTGAGCTATTAATCTTATGTAGATGCTTACTGGATTGTCTTCAAACGCCCACGGAATCGAACTAGGCACACAGAAAGCACACTGATACCACCGGTTTTTCTCTATCGGTCATCTCCATCATAGCCAATTGTTTCTCTTACAATCTATTTGGATTATTTTTGAATTTTTATTTTCGAATTTATTTTGGTTGCAATCTTTTTTTTTTTTTTCTTAATTGAAACTCAACCCAGGCATTGAATTTGTTAGATTGTAAATTATAATTTGTAAAAAAGAAAATGGCATGTAGTCATATAAATTGTATTAGTAAATCTTTGATTCCAAATTTATTTTGTTGTCTTGAATTTATTTTGTTGTCTTGATCAGGATTAAAAAATGTGATAATATTTATAATAACTATTTTAATCTCTTTTTGTTAATAATTTTTATTTTTATAGGTTACTTTTATATTTTTTTTTATATAAATTTGCTTTATAAATGTAAATTTGAGTTACTTATATGTTTATATATCCTTATAAACAAGGCGAGTACCAAATAGGAAGATTTTCATGATTTGTTTGCCCTTTTTATTGTAATTACTGACATCTCTCCTTTAATAATTTGGGGTGTAAATAATTTAAATTTATAAAATAAATTTACATAAAAATTTAAAAATAATCTATAAAATTAAAAATCATTAATCAAAAGATAATAAGGGACACATATCTTTATATTTTTAAAATATTAATTTAAAATTTTTTATAAAAAATGTATTTAAAAAATTTGAGAAAGAGTAAAAAAATAATCCTAAAACAGAGTGTATGTAATAACAGTTAAAACTCGCCCACAAATTGAATAGTTGACAATTGAGCCACGTGTGTATATATATCTATGCACGGTAATTGCGTCACCGTGTGTAGATTTAAAATTAATATTTTAAAAAATATAATATACACTTTTACACTTTGTGTAATTTATATATTAAGAAATTTAAAATTTAAATTTGAGATATTTTTAACTGTTGAGTTTGGTAAATAGATAAGATTTTTTTTTCTCTCGCTCTTCCCATATTTATTTGAATACTTTTCTATAAAAGATTTTAAATTAATATTTTTAAAAATGTTATAATATTTGTAATAAATAATAAAATTGGTTGAATAAGAACAACTGTTTGGTACAAGTGTTTTAGAGAGAGAAAGTTAGTATATTGCTTTGGTGGTGATTTTGATGGTAGATTTTTACATATTTATTTTATTTTTGTAGGAAAATAGGTGTTATGTCTCACTTTTGAACTGTTGATTTTTTGAAACTTTTGATCTGTTGAAAGTGAGCAAAGCAAGCTTATCCCTGGCTCACCCTGTTCGTCATTCTACGGCCACTCTAAGCTCATTTCTGGAACCAATCTCACCGGTGAGTTTCAGTCGCCTGTTTCTCATAATAATTTTCCACCATCTGTTGTTTGGTTGCAGAGAAAATTTGTGAAATATATTCTCTTCCCTTTGTGAAATATATTCTCCCCCACTTAGGTACTCAAAAGTAATTTGAATGATTTTATTTGTCTGATTGTTAAATTTTAACTGTCTGACAGTTGGATTTGACTACCTTTTGTGTTTGGTTGTTAAAGGAAGTCATTTAGTTTTGGAATGACTAATTCAGAATTTCTCGATTCATAAGTAGTCGATTTAAGTTATCTCTGGGTGTTGAACAGAATATATTCCAACCCTCCAATTTTAGAGTAGGCAGTCATGAATTTCAAAAGAAATTATTTTTTATTTTCATGGAAGAACTGTATTTTGTCATATTTTAGTTTTTATGGTCTTACGTGCAAACATATATGATTTTCTATATTTCTGATTTGTGAATTAGCTAATTGTAGATTTCTTGAACATCGAGGATGCTTCATTCTTGATTTTTGAACCTTTGAAAAAATAAAATTATAATTTGACGTGTAAATAATTCAAATTTAAATTTATAAAGTAAATTTACGTAAAAATGTAAAAATAATCTATAAATTAAAAATCATTAATAAAAAGAAATAAGGTATAAACTTTTATACAAAAAGTATTTTATAATATTTTAAAATAATAATTTAAAATATTTTATACAAAAAGTATTTAAAAAAAGTTAAAAAAAATAATTCTGACCTTTTGGTAAATTCAACAGTTGAAAATATCTTAAATTCAACAGTTGTATGTTATTTTTTCAAAATGTTAATTTATATAATTCTTATATAAAAAGTATTAAAAAATATGAATAATTTTTGTAAAGTTTAATTTAAATACTTATTAAAAAACTATTTATTTCTAATAAAAATTATATTTTAATTAAAATATCTATTTTTTATATTTAAATAGTTGCGGTAGCTAATTTTTTTATTTAAAAAAATATATTCAAATAATTATCTGTTGAATGTCATATCAATTATCCTTATTTATAATATAGGCAATAATAAGTAATGATGTAGTGAAATTTTAGTGGTGATTAGAATAAATGTGTTTTATTATATAGATAAAAATTTTTAGCCAAAAAGATTTATTTAATGACAACAAATATTATTATTAAAAGATGTGTTTGGTTGTTAAAGGAAGTCATTTAGTTTTGGAAGGACTAATTCAGAATTTCTCGATTTATAAGTAGTCGATTTAAGTTATCTCTGGGTGTTGAATAGAATATATTCCAACCCTCCAATTTTAGAGTAGGCAGTAATGAATTTCAAAAGAAATTATTTTTTATTTTCATGGAAGAACTGTATTTTGTCATGTTTTAGTTTTTATGGTCTTGTGTGCAAACATATATGATTTTCTATATTTCTGATTTGTGAATTAGCTAATTGTAGATTTCTTGAACATTGAGGATGCTTCATTCTTGATTTTTGAACATTTGAAAAAATAAAATTATAATTTGGCGTATAAATAATTCAAATTTAAATTTATAAAATAAATTTACGTAAAAATCTATATAATAAAGCACATCTGTCGATTTGACAGATGTGTATGTGTCGCTCACGGGGGATGGGAGAAGGGGGGAGAAGACGGAGAGAGGGGGTTAGGGGGTTTACTTGGGATGAGGTTTTTAATAATTAAAAATTAATTTTAAAAATTTAAAAATTGACATATTTAATGGTTAGGATTATTTTTTCCTTTCTCTACTTTATATTTTTTTCCCTACTTAATATTTTTTTTAATGTTTTTAAAATATTAGACAAAGTTAACTAAGTTTTTTGTTTTAAAAAAATTAAAATGTGATTACAAAATTATTTTCATTTACTTTCATTTGTTAAAATTTAATTTTAATGTACTTAAATTAAAATTAAAAACTAAAAATAATATTCTTTTAACCGTTATATACGTGACATGGGAATAAGCGGTTATTGGGGGAAATGACAGTTTTTTTTTTTTTTTTTTTTAAGAGGTGCTAGGCGAAAACTTGACAAATTTTTTTTTTAAGGGAGAAATGGGACGAACAGGGTTGTGTGGGTGAGAGGGGAGAGTGAGAGAGAGGGGGATTGAGTTTGCTGGGGTGGGAGGCTTTTTTAGGTAAATTAGTTTTTTATTTGAAATAAAAAATGATTAATTTTAAATAATTAATAATTAGTTTTAAAAATTTTTAATTTGACATATTTAATGGTTAGGATTATTATTTCCTCTTTCCACTTTAGTTGTCTTTTCAATCACTCTCTTATTTTCTTCTCGACTTAATATTTTTTTATAAACATTTTTAAAATATTAGACAAAATTAACTAAATTTTTTGTTTTAAAAAAATTAAAAGGTGATTGTAAAACTATTTTTATTTTTCAAAATTTAATTTTAATGTACTTAAATTAAAATTAAAATTTAAAAATAATATTCTTTTGACCATTGTATATGTGGCATATGAAGAGGCGGCTGCTGGGCAGAGTGACAGTTTTTTTTTTAGGGGGTGCCAGACAAAAACTTGACAAATCTTAAATAAGTAGTAAAATAAAAATAATTAATTAATTTTAAATAATTAATTTATATAATAAGGAAACAAAAGAATTTAAATTAGACATATCTTTAACCATTGAATTTATTTAATGGTTAGAATTATTTTTATTTTCCTCCTCACTTTAGTTGTCTTTTTGATCATTTTAGGTGAAAATACACTCTATTATTTTTTATATATTTTTTTATCAAAATTTTTAAAACTGTGATTACAAATTTATTTCTTTAATTTCATTTTTTTATTTTGTATAATTTTTTTTCAAAAATTTTAGATTTTAAACGTGTTAATCACATTCGTAAAAAATTTATTAAAAGTTAGTATACTTAAAAATTATAGCTTTTAAAAAAATAAATTTTAATAAAAACAAGAAAAAAATTTTACAAAATCTTCAGATCAAATTAGAGGATAAGTGATCCATACTTTGCTTTGGTTGCTAAGTTCTTTTTTGTATTATTATTCTTATATGAGTATTTATTTTCACAATTAATGTTTAATTTTAATAAATTTTCAGGTTGCAACGTAATCAACTTTACAGTAATCTGTGATCATGAAAGACCTCACAATTTTTGGTCACGTAAGTTATATTTTCTAAAATAGCTCAATTTTTATTGCAATTAATATGTACTTTTGCTTATGTTTTTTAAAATACAGGTGGATTCAGAGGTACATCGAACGGTAAATTATAATTCATTTATTACTTTTATTTTATAAATTTTTTAGATATTAGGGATAACCCGTATGTACAACACTCATTCATAAAATAAAAAATTACGACATGGCGTGAAAATTGCATTACTGTCTATTTATTTCTCTCTCAAATGGCTCTATATATATAGGTTCAATTTTTGCGTGAAAAAAATATAGGCGTTGTGATTCGTGATGAACAAGACTTTAATGCTATGCGCATTCATGAGATAAGACTGCTATTCTAATGTGACATCTTGCTGTTTTAATATAATAAATACGAAGTAGTATATCATGCCTCTAAATTTTTTGCTTGTTTTTTTAAATAAAAAATGTAAGAGCAAACATGATGTCCAAAGGAAAGGAGAAGGTTAGCTACAGTAGAAATGGGAAGGAAAATGCATTTCAAGTGGTAAGTTCTTTAATAATTGTAATATTTATCTGTTATTTACTCATTCTAAGGTAAAATAGCAAGGTATTAATTTTTTAAACTTATTTTTCAAAGGCAAAGACTAAGGCAAACAAGATGTGCAAAGGAAAAGAAATGGCAAGTTCTTCTAGCAAGGGGAAGGAAAATGCGTGTCCAGTGGTAAGAATATTTAATAATTTTTAGTATGTATTGTCCTAATATTATCTAGATAGATTTAAAAAATTCATGATAATGATCTGTTTAGCATAACTTTTTTTTTTTTAACCTTAAGTTTATGATAATATACATACTATTCTAAAAGCTTTTATCTTTTTTATTAGAATGTCTAGAAGGTCTAAAAAAATTAAAAAAAATTTATGCATCTAACGAGTGAATGAGTTTTGGTATTAATTGTATGCATATATGATGAGTGACGCGTTTTAGTTGGTCCAATTAATATATATAGTTTTTCTTATTATTTTAAATGCTTTAATGCCATGCTTATTGATAAGATAAGACCACCATTCTAATATGAAATAAATATTGTTATTTTATTTATTACTAGAAATTGTCTCTGCCTAAAGGCACAGAAGTATATAATTTAATATGAAAATAGTTCAAATTTAAATTTATAACTGAAAAACTGTAAAAATAACCTATGTAATAAAAATCACTAACTAAAAGATACTAAGATAATGTTAGAAAAAGACACTCAAAGTGTGAATAAAAATAAAAATAATTTTGACCATTGAGTAAATTTAACGGTTAAAAATATCTCAAATTTAAAATTTTTAGCAAATCGAAAGAGTGTTAAAGTGTATCTATTTAAAATTTAAATATTAAAACTTAAAATTAAAATTGTAAGTAAAAAAATGAAAATGCATATAAATATAACAAGAAATAACCCGTGTTTGAGGGCACAGAAATATAATTTAGCATATAAGTAGTTTTAATTTAAATTTATAAAGGAAACCTATATAAAAAGTGTAAAAATAACCTATAGAAATAAAAAAAATATTAAGGTATAAAACTTTATTATTTATTATAAATATTATCACATTTTTTAAATATTAATTTAAAATATTTTATACAAAAAGTATTCAAAAAAATATGTGAAGAGTGAGAGAGAAAAATAATTGTAGCCATTTAGCAAATTCAACTGTTAAAAATATCTCAAATTTCAAATTTTAAACTTCATTATTATATAAATGACACAGAATGTAATAGTGTATGCTTTTAAAATTTATGTTCTAGATACATTAGAATTGAAATTTTAATGTGAATGTTATTTTTAATAAAATTTCAAATCAAATATAAAATATAAAATACAATTTTATATCAAATCAAATATAAAAAATTTAAAAAAATTAAAATAATTTCAAAATACGCTTCAAATTTCAAAAAAATTTACTTTTCTTAACTGTTAATTTTTTTAACTTCATTTCAAGATTTACATTTCAAAATTTTTACACACATCCCCTCACACACACACCGAGAAACCTATCGAACTGAGCTTTTCCCTCTCCCAACCTTCGACAGACACACACCCCCAAATGTCATACGACACTCCTCCGTTATTACATAGATCCAAGACAATATAGCAAGACATTAATTTTTCAAACTTATTTTTGAAAAGCAAATGTTATTTTATTGTATAGATTTTGAGGTATCATAACAAGACATTAATTTTTTTAACCTATTTTTACAAACAACGACGAAGCCAAACACGACATCCAAAAGAAATGAAATTGCAATCTCTTCTAGCAAGAGGAAGGAAAATGTGTGTCCAGTTGTAGGGATCTTTATTGATTTTCAAATATCTAGAAGTTATAGAAAAATTCAAAAGATTCTATGCGTTCAAAGAGTATATAATTTTCAACTTTAAGTATCATGCATGCATGCTACTCAAAAAGCTTTAAGTGCATGATGTGTTAGGTATTTTTAAATTTTGTTCCAACTAATATATACTTTTTCAGTCTTGCATATAAGGTGACAAAAACTTAAAATGTATGTCGAGTTAGGCGTTTATTTGTTCGAATTAGTATTTTTTTTTTTAGCCATTGAACTATGCTAGCATGTATAAAATGAAAATTTGTTATGGACTTAAGTGTTTTATTTGTTTTAATGGTATGTTATCTTAATATATCAAAATCTTCATATAATAACGACTTTGAAGTATTGCATAACTTCCATTAAGTGTTTGTATAAAGTTAAATAGTTGTGGAGGAAAAGGGAAAAAGTCTCATCCAAAAATAAAATTAAATCAAAAAATAAGTAGAAAAAATATACATTATATAGTTCTTATATGTACCCAATTAAATAACATTTATATTTTAGGCATTCAATGATGTTGTTATATCAAAAGCTACGTTGGCCCAACGTGCACGACGGGAACGTGAAAAAAATAAAAAAAGATGCCATGCACATCAAGTGGGACAACGCTTGCGACGAGAACGGGAAAGATCAAGAAAATGTATTGAACTAATGGAATCTCCATGTAGATCTTTTTTAGGAAAGATCAAGAAAATGTATTGAACTAATGGAATCTCCATGTAGATCTTTTTTAACACCAAGTTCCCGCAATCGTGCTTGCCTTGAAGAAGGGACAAATATAAGCAATGTCATTCAACCATCAAAAAAGCGAGCTTTAATTAGGCATCGTTCCATATGTTTATCCTCTACACCAGACGTGTCTTCAACCCTCAAAAGGATCGGGTAAACAAAATTGTTTAAATTTATTGAAACAAGTATCTTATTTTATCATTATTGTTAAAAATGTTAATTTTGACACAGTAATCTTTGTAGGCCTACTCTCACAAACCAGTTTTTACAAGAGGATCAGTGTAATTATGATGAGCCTGAAGTTTTATCTATGAATGCAATGTTTCATACTCAATCAGACATAAGTCTATGGCGACATTACCTGGGAAAAATGAATATATTGTGTCCTCATTGCTCAACCTTACATTGGATGAATGAAAAATTGTCAAAATCTTCTGTAACACATCCACTATTCGGAACTTGCTGTTTGCAAGGAAAGATTAAGCTGCTTTTACTAATGACACCCCCTACAGAACTTCAAGCATTGTATGATGGGAATGATGATCGATCAAAATCATTTCGACAATATACCCGCGTATACAATGCAGCCAATGCTTTCACAAGTCTTGGTACTACATTTGATTCTAGAGTTCTAAATGGAAGAGGCCTTACATCATTCATTATCCATAGTGAATTACGTCATCGAACAGGATCCCTTCTACCACAAGTAGGGCAAGATGCGGTTTATGCTCAATTATATATTAATGACCCAGATTCAGCTTTGGAAATTCGAAATCGCAGAAATTCTTATTTAAGAAGCGATATTCTTGAAACAATTCAAAATTGTTTATTGAAAGTCAATGCATTTGTCGATAAATATCGTCAAGCTTATGCAATCTTAAATCAATTAGCCTTGGAATGACAGAATTTACCGGCCCATCTTCATTATAGTTTTGTGACAGATCAAAGACGGTATAATCTACCAACAACAGATGAGATTGCAGTTGTAATACCAGGAGATGGAACTGAGGTTAGTGGAATGAGAGACATTATCTTACATTTAAATGGAGGTAATGAGTTGATGTAAATAAATGAATGTCACCCTGCTTATTTGCCTTTGCATTATGTTTTATTGTTCCCATTTGGTGAGCTTGGATGGGAACCTAATCTTAAACAGTGGGATGTTCTACATGGTCGACCTTCAGTTGATCGACTTACTCAGCTGCAATTCTACAGTTATCGTTTATTTGAACGTCCCACAGAGTATTCTACTATTTTAAGAGGTGGTAAAATGTTCCAAGAGTTTTTGGTGGATGTGTAGGCTGCAACTGAGCAAAACCGATTGACATACTACAAGTTGAATCAATGGAAACTTCGTGCTGAACTTTACCAAAATTTGTCAGATATTGGTCTAGATGAGTTGGGACCTAATCAAATGGGTCAACGATTTATTTTGCCATCTTCATTTACTGGGAGTCCTAGGCATATGTTCGAAATATTTCAAGATTCAATGGCTATCACCCGATACAACCAACACCCGGATATCTTTCTTACTATGACTGCAAATCCTAATTGGCCTGAAATTATTTCTGCTTTATTGCCCCATCAAAGACCAATTGATCGTCCTGATTTAATTGCCCGTGTTTTTGAGTTAAAAAAAAGTGTCTGATGAAGGAGATAGAAACAATGAAGGTGTTTGGTAATAAAGTTGCTCATGTTTTCACAATTGAATTCCAAAAACGAGGCTTACCACACATGCATGCACTATTATTTCTTCAAGGTCCAGATAAAATTCGGACATTTGTTCAGGTGGATAAGGTAGTTTGTGCTGAATTTCCAGATCCAAATGATGATCCTACACTTTTTGAAGCTATTAAGTGTTGTATGGTTCATGGACCATGTGGTGCTCGAAACCCACAAGCATCATGTATGGAAAATGGTAAATGCACTAAAGGATACCCTCGAGCCTTCGCATAATCAACAACTATGGATCAAGATGGATATCCTATTTATCGTCATTGCAATACTGGTCAACTATATACTGTCAGAGGGCAAGAGGTTGATAATAGAGATGTTGTTCCATATAATCCGTATCTTTCTAAAAAGTTCAATTGTCATATAAATGTGGAAGTTTGCGCAGGAATAAGGTGTGTCAAATATATTCACAAGTATATCTACAAAGGTTATGATCGTACAACAATGGTGTTGGGTGCGATAAATGAAATTCAACAGTATCTTGATTCGAGGTATATTGGTCCGCCAGAAGCTGCTTGGCGAATATTTGGCCATCCTATGCATGAAGAGATTCCAACAGTTGTACGATTGGCAGTTCATTTACCTGGAATGCACCATGTTATTTATAATCCTGCAGACTCATTAAGCACTATTGTTTCTAAAGCTGGTCAACAGATGTCAACATTAATAGGTTATTTTGCATGTTGTGCTTCCAATGAATCAGCACGTGCATTCACTTACCAGGAGTTTCCACAGCATTTTATTTGGAACAAGTCAAGTAAGATGTGGACACCAAGAAAAAAAGGCTATGCAATTGGTAGAATGTACTTTGCTAGTCCTAATTGTGGTGAAAGATTTTATCTGCGCTTGCTGTTGACTGTTGTCAAAGGACCACAATCATTTGAATGTGTACGGACAGTCAATAATGTTTTGTTTGATACATTTAAATCTGCATGTGTTGCAAGAGGACTTCTAGAGGATGATGGAGAATGGATACAATGCCTTCAGGAGGCAGTACTTATGAAAACTGGGCATCAGTTGAGAAGATTATTCAGTATTATACTCATACAATGCTCACCGTTGCAACCATATGTGTTATGGAACAAATTTTCAAGTCACATATGTGATGATCTTAGATATAAAATTCATAATCTATTTGCCATTTCAAATCCAACTGAAGCTCAAATTGAAGATTATGGTTTGTATCTTCTGGACCAATTGCTTCAAGAATCGGGTAAGAGTTTAGCTGACTATCCGCCTATGCCGCAACCAACAAGAAATTGGAATGCAATAGTTGGTAACAAATTAATATTGGAACATCAAAAATTACAGAATGATGCAGAACAGCTAGATGTACAAAATAGCATTGATCTCCTTAATGATGCACAACGATCTGCTTTTGTGGCGATCACTTCTTCTATTTTTGAAAATAAATGAACCACTTTCTTTTTTAGCGGGGGGCAGGCACAGGAAAGACATTTTTGTATAATACAATTGCATTGAAATGTCGCAAACTTGGGCATATTGTTGTAACCGTGGCATCGTCTGGCATTGCATCATTGTTATTGGTAGGAGGCCGCACTGCACATTCAACCTTTTGTATTCCGTTGGATGTTATGGAAAACTCAGTTTGTGGATTTAGCAAGCAATCAGTGCAAGCAGAGTTATTCAGAAAAACAAAACTCATAATTTGGATGAAGTCCCTATGCAGCATAGGAATTGTATTGAAACAGTTGATCGTACACTTCGGGATATTTGCGATAGTGAAAAACCATTTGGGGGTATCACTGTTGTTCTTGGTGGTGATTTTCGACAAATCCTACCTGTTATACCTAAAGGTGTTCGTGAACAGATTGTTAATGCATCGTTGAGACATTCTTTTCTGTGGAAATATATGCATATTTTGACTTTAGATATAAACATGTGCTTAAATCATGCAGATCGTGAAAATGTTAACTTTGCGAAATTCTTAATGAAGGTAGAATATTTCAAACTTTTATTTATAATATTTTTAGATAATTATATTCTTTTTATATCGTTTTTGCTTTTACTAATTTTAATTCTATGTCTTAGATTGGGACTGATCCTCAAGAAATTGTAAGACTCCCACCAACAATACGTAAATGCAAAGATTTGAATGAATTACTGCATGCAGTTTATCCAAGTCTTGATTCTATTGGTACAATGACCCTAGCCTTTTTAACTGAACGCACAATTCTTGCAGCACGGAATGAAGATGTCAATGCTATCAACACTGCTGCATTACATATTTTCCCTGAAGATAGCGTTACATATTTAGCTGCAGATAAAATGTCTGAAGATGATGAAATGGATCGTACCATCACAAACCGATACCCTAATGAGTATCTAAATTCATTTGATCCTACTGGCCTTCCACCTTTTAGGCTAGAGTTGAAAGTGGGTTGTCCTATAATATTGTTAAGAAATATTGCGCCAAAAGATGGACTCTGTAATGGTACAAGGTTGATGGTTGTCCGATGTGCTACTTTTGTAATTAAAGCTCAAATTTTAAGTGGAGAAAAGTCTGGTGATTTGGTCTTTATACCAAGAATATCCTTAGCACCATCATCTATAGAATTGCCTTTCCGTATGACAAGACGGCAATTTCCCATTCGATTAGCATATGCCTTGACAATTAATAAATCTCAAGGCCAATCGGTTAAATTTGTTGGAGTTGATTTGTGTACACCAGTGTTTAGTCATGGACAATTATATGTGGCACTATCCAGATGCACATCATTTGACCGTATATGTATTCTCCCCCCTCAAGATGGCTCGCAATCTACAATGAATGTTGTTTATCCTGAAGTTTTATTGTAGATTTCGTGTGTACTAATGTAATTATTTTATTATGATACTATATCTTCATATGATTATTTGGTTATATGTTTCAGTTGTAACTATGCATATTTTCTTAGATAATGACTTTAGGTGTAACTGGACTTTTACAGGATTGGGATAAAAAAGTTAAAGAGCTCAAAATAGTAAATACCAGTAGATTGCTGCAGTGGAGACACAAAAATAAGGTAGCTTCAATTTAATAATGTTTCTTTTTTATATTTTTTTATGTTATTAACGTTTGCATAATTAATCAGGTCATTGTATATTCTCCTCATTGGCGACAATATGCAGAGATTGACACGAAATCATTGTGGGAAGTGATGAAGAAAAAGTATGGGTACAATCCAAAGGTTTATTAGACAACATCAGCTTGAAGACATTAAGAAATCTCTTTTGTAAAGAAACACTTTCTTTTTGTGAAGAAAATCTTTATTTTGCTAGGTACTAAGATTATCTTCTTTTTTTTGAAACTTTATTCTCTCTTTCATATTTTTTGTATTTCATTAATGTTTTCGTAATTAATTAGGTAATCGTGCGTACTTCTCATTGAGGACAATATGCAGAGATTGACATGAAATTGTTGCGAGAAGTGATGAAGAAAAGCATAGGTACCAGCATCTAAAGGCTTTTTAGATAGCACAAACTTGAAAACATTATTAAGAAGTTTTTTTTGTAAAGAAATACTTTCTTTTTTGTGGAGAAAATCTTTATTTTGTTAGAAAATCTTTTTTGTGGAGAAAATCTTTTTCGTGGAGAAAAAGCATGGGTACAATTTCACACAAGTATGTTTGCTGCACCTTTAATTTTTATTTTTTTTACTTGGTTTTCGTAGCTTTATTTCAATGTACATTTTTTTTAAGGGCACTGGTAGCGGCTTACCAGCTAAAACAATAAAAACTCTTAAATACATTTTGTAATTTTTTTTACTAAAACCAATTTTAGTGATTTACTTAATAGTTTTCGTTTCTCGCGTGTATTTTTAAGAAACTATCGTAAAGATTCCAGTCAACCTATATACAAGTAAATAGGATTTCTTAAGAAGATCTTTCACATTTTATTTAATTACTTCTAAAGTTGACTCATTATCGAGTAATACTTTGATTGTAAGCATGTCATGATATTTTCTTTTATAAATTTGATTGTAATATTGAATTTTAAGTTTATATTGGATATTGAACTGACAACTTTCAAATTGTGCTTTATTTTTTCTGAAGAAAAAATACAATGAAAATGAAATTTATCAACAGTTTTTTTAAAAAATAAAATGTGCTAATATATTTTATTTTAGTTAAGGAGTGTCGTAGACGCGGGTTGCTCACTAATTATTTAATATTTTTAGAGTAATCATGCGCTGCCATCGTGCCACGTTCTTCCTTTGGAAATCAAGTATTCAGCCTCCTTTTTTTTTTAAATTCCTTTTTTTGGCTAATATGATTTTTTATTAAATGTGTCTTTTATTTAATAATTTTTAAACATATTATTTACATTCGTTAAAAATATAAAATAATATTTAAAAAAAAATTTACGTATGGGTTAAAAAATAATTTTAAACATTTTATATTTTATATGTAAAGTTTTCATTTAAATATTTTTTAGCATTTTTTTAAGTTAGTAAAAATAATGTACTAAAAAACTATCGAACAAATAAATAAATTTTGGTGACAGAGATATGTAAAAAAAAAAAAAGAAAAAAATTGATTGGCCAGATATACATAACACAGTATATATGAATGTTTGAAGTATATATAATTTAGTAGTCAATGTGTTGTTGGACAAAATACTTATTATAAAAATTATACAATTAATAAAATTAGATTTTTTTATGATACTGCTTTATATATCTGTAATATAAATAATTGATATAATTTATTTTCGTAAAACAACAGTATTATGGCTCAGTTTGGCAACACAAAAGAATATTATTTTTTTAGCTATTTTCTTTATTTTATATAAAATTTTTGTCAAATTATATATTTTTATTTTTAATAATTTTTTAAACATATTATTCAATGCATAAAAAAAAACTGAAGCAAATGCTAAAAAATAAAAAAAATTAACGGATGAAAAAGTCTATTTATTTGTAAAATTCAATTCATTTTACCCGTATTGTATTTTTCTATTTTTGTTAAAATTATTATTTTACATTTTTTAAATTTTGAACGATATACCTAAAAACTATAAAAAATAAAAAGAAATCAAAATAAAAAAATAGCCGGATTATTCCATGCCAGCTAAGCTTGACCAACGGCAATACTTTTGGGTATTTAAGTCATTTTATTGTAGCCAATTTACAAAACCTCGAGGACGAAGTTGGAATTCAGACCCCCAAAAGATTTTTGACTCTGAGTCCACTCAACCATTGTCTTCTTCTTTCGTCGTAGACAAGTAGTGACAGAATTCGCAGAAAAAGCAGTCATCTCGCTCTCCATTTCCCTCATCGGTACGTTTCCATTCCCACGCCACATACACACATGCAAGATTTCTGATATCGCCATTGATTTCCAACTTCACCATTACCACTAGTTGGGGTTTTCTCATACATTACTTGTAATAGGATTTCAATTGTTTGGGTCCATCTTCGTTTAATAACTTGGGGTTTCTTTCGTTTGATGTGAATTTCTCAGTTTCTTGGACGGCTTCCATTTTCAAGACGTATTCTTGATATATATATATATATATATAAATGAGTTTGTGTTCCGTATTTGTTTGGCGGAATCCTAGTTATGAATCGGCTCAGCTCTCTTGTATTCTATTGATTTTATGTGAATGGAAGCAAGAATCTTTGTATGACTCAGAACCCTACTTGCTCTATTTCGTGTATCAACATATTTTTGGGCCATTTTTTATATTGTTTTTTACACACGTATAGGAAGACTCGAGGGTCAAAACCCTTCAAAATAATGCCACTTTTCCAAGAAAATATTGTCATGATTTTTTTTTTCACTTCTTGGATACTTCGACTCTTTTAATTTGATGTTGGACTGTTAACTTGCATTCATCATAATGTAAATTGAATGCCTTAAGCAAAGTTGATCTCTCACAAATTTTACATTCCATTGGGTTGTTAAGCTGACCTTATTCATTTATTTTTTGGTTAATTTTTACTCTCTAGGAACCTTATTTCGCGGATTTGCCAGTGCGCATTTGCTTCTAAGTTCTGACTAGAAATAATTTGCTCTACTATCAGCCAAATCAAGGGGAGCGGAATGATTGAAAAATAGCAAATGAATCAGCTCAAAAATTCATTTTCTTTGCTCGAATTGGATGTCGCAGATGACACAGAACAGACAGCTGCTACTACTGCAGCTGCTGATCTTAGAGAAAGCACTAACGGAAGAGGTTAAATCATACATAAGTCTGCTGCATCTATCGATATCTATTGTGTTTCTAAATGTATCAATTTTGTTTTGACTCAAACTTCGACCAGTTCAACTTTATTTGGGGTTAATTATTTATGTGTCCAATCTTATGTTCAAAATTTGACCATCGCCTATGTGGTTGGTGGTATATTTCATGAGGCATGATAGGAAAATTAGATCCATACAGTCCCCATTACAAATGTTAGACTGCAACATGTTGTTGGACTATGACTCCTGCTGATATTTAATTTAACTGAGCTATTCCCAACTCCTTACTAGTTAATGTTGTGTTTTGGTTTTAAATGATTATTTGATGCCAGCAGAAGTATCTTCATCATGCAGGTAAGGGTAAGAAAAAAGGCGATGGCTTAGGAGACACTACCATCATGAAAAAAGGCGATGGCTTAGGAGACACTACCATCAAGAAAAAAGGCGATGGCTCAGGAGACACTACCATCAGGAAAAAAGGCGATGGCTCAGTAGACACTACCATCTCAAAGAATGACAATAGTGGTCAACAGCGCCTAGAAATGCTTTCAGGAGACTGCAGGTTGCCCCTTGTGTGGATTGATTTGGAAATGACTGGTAGGTATTGGTTTTAGATCATTAAAGTGGACCTTGTTCCCTTGGCCAATAGTTTTTCATGCAACACATGCGTTATGTCAGAGGAATGAAGGGCACAGTATAGCCTGAAATTGCTCTGATATATTCAAGCTGTTAATGTTACTTGGGATTGGTTCACAGCGTTCGCTATGGTGCATCATATGGGTACACAATATGATATTTTTTACGTACAGCAGAGTGGGCTTTAGTTGGAATCCCATTTCGAGTCATTCGCTTTAGAGAAGGCTGTGATTCACTTAAGAGTGGGTTGTATATAATTTATAAGGCAAATTTCATAGTAAACAAATGAAAAAAAAAAAAGGAGAGTAAAATAAATTATAAACTTATAAGACATAACGTAGTCCAAAATAAATCGTCCAGAAGTTTGATTTTCAAATCTCCAAAACAAACTAATCAACTCAAAAGTAAAACATAAGACAAGGACATAATAAAACCACTTCAATAGTTTTATTAGCATTTGGCACACGATCAGTAGATTTGCTGGTCTGGATTGAAAATGCACCACAATTGGGACTGTATGATACAAACCATGATTCCATTAGGGAGTTCGTGATCCTGGTAACATTGTCTTAGGCCCATTATACAAAGGTCTCAGTTTTGCATGGTTATAAATTGATCGTAACTAGCTGTGTTTGTAATTGCTACAAAGTTGTATTGTGTAAATATCATATAGACTGCTGTTGTATGCTTTCATATTTGATGTCGAGGATAGTTCTCTTGCGTTTGTATGCAGGTCTAAATGTGGAGGTTGATCGAATACTGGAGATTGCTTGTGTAGTTACAGATGGAAATTTGACCAAATCATTTGAGGTAATTTTATATTCTCTCAGGAGTCAGGACCTTGATTCCCAGAATTGGTAATTGGCCAGTTCTGCATTTATTCCATCTTCTTTATTGCTTTACTGTCCTTTTTGCATTGCTTATTTCTGTATGTTGCCATTCTCAAAGTTTCAGATCTGTCTTTATTTATTTAAGAGATTGACAATGGTGAAGGTCATTATTCCTGTGAATGGTTGTGGCTTCAGTGATAGTGATATAAATTGAAACAGTCATGGACTCAGAACTTTTATATGCAAAAACTTTATGCAGATTCTTGAATTATTGATGTACATGTATATATGTTTGCTCCTTTTCAAATTTATGTTACCTTCTATTGCATGCATTTTGTGCGTGCTTATGATGGTATACAAGATTTTTATTTCTTTATTATTTTATTTTATTTCATAATTTTTTTTTTTGAGGGGGTTGCGGTTTAGTAGGCTTCATGAAGGGGACAAAAAATGCATTCATTAACTAATGGCCTGCACAATATCTTGTGATCGAACAATGAAACAAATTGCACACATATTAGGAACTTTGCAAAGAAATATATCTTCATGAAGTTCAGGTTTAGATTCTCAAAGTAATTTTGACATGGAGAAAAGCTTTTTGTAAAACTTATACCTTAAAAGGTGATTCTTTTACTGGTGATTAACTATTTTGGCACAAAGGTATGAATTGATACAATGAAATTTTTCTTCGGTATTTGTTATGATTAGTAGCTCTGCAAGGGAGGCTGATTAATTTTTGTTTCATCTTTCCCCCGTTAGTTTAGGTGAAAAATCTTCTGTATGATCTCCCATCTACCTGAAAAAAAAATGAAAATAAAAAATTAAGGGGAAGAGATGAAGGGGTTTAGGTGAATTTGCCTATGTAAACAGAAGATGTACATATCAATTTGAAAACACCCATTAAAATGTATATTATGGCTGTATATTGATTGATGGATAAAAAGAAATTAGCAAGCAGAGTTTATTGGGTAAAAAAATTCCAAATTTTGGAAAAATTCGCTTTTGAGTTTCAACCTATAATTCAGAGACATTTGGAGGACACACAAAACTAGATGTGACTTGTGTTGATATGTGTCCACTTGGATTCACATATCAATGTGGACTTGAGTTTGTACAGCCATGTCTTTTATGGTAGCACCAAATCACGGCTCTTCATACCATTTCCGATGGAGATCATATATGAAAATTTCTATATAGTTGGATTTATTGATAGGTTATTTTTAGTATTATTGTTGTGACATCAATTCCTGGTGCTACATCAATTTCATTCACTGAATTGATGCCTAGACCAGCCCAGTTACACTAGTGCTTGTATTCAGAAGAAGAGAGGAGTCAGTTGGGGGGGGGGGAGAGAGCAAATGAGGTGCCAACAGCTCTAATTTCTCTGTAAATTGCTGTATGTCTGTATTTGTAGATCTCTTCTTATTCTTCTGGTTACTACTGTTAATATGTACGAAATCTTGATAAAATCCTCTTTGCCTTTTTGGCTGATTTCTGATTTAATAACAGTCCTCCATGCTTTTAATATTTAGTTGTGATGCCCGATTTTTTTATTCACTATATCTTCTCTGATTTTAGCAAGATTGAAGGTAGTCTCAAAATTGATCCAAGCAAATAAAAAAATGTGATCTCCTTTGAGAAATAACACATAAGGTATCTGTTTGGTGTCCACATACATCCAACATATTTTCTATACATGCAGAAAATATAGACGTGGAGTACTGTTTTTGTGTGTGGTTGTGTAGCAGTGTTATTTTTAGGGTTTGTCGTTGACGCATCCACCATCTTGTTTTTGTGCCGACATTCGACACACAGTCTCTGCATGTTGAATTCAAAAAAAAAATTAGTGATTGTCGGGGCACATCTTAAAAACTAAAATGAGTTGTAAGGAGGTGATAGTGTATTCAGGAATCCGGTGTGTTCTGAGATATGGTCCTGACCATTTTGTGCTTTACATTGCGGGCAGATTGTTATTCTTAGCCCAACTTGAGGCAAACTTCAGGTGCTTCTCTTGATAGACGTTGTGATAAAATATAAACACACCCAATTTCTGTTTGTCTGCTTTTTTACTTGATGAATGTATATTTTGTTTGTTTTATTTTAATTTTATCATTTAGCAATTAATTCTCACGTTCTTGACCTTGATTTGCCTCTCATATACTCACTTTATTAATGGATTTAATGCATGAAAACCTGTTACCAGCATCCTTGAATGATTCTCCAGTTTTTTTGCAAATTTAATCTTATTTTACTTTGTTTAGGGTCCTGATTTGGTAATCCATCAAAATAAGGCTTGTCTAGATCAAATGGGAGAGTGGTGTCAGACTCATCATGCAGCAAGTGGTAAGCAGCTATTGCTGTCATTTTGATGATAAATTCAATCATCCAATTCTGAATTCTTTTCATTCATAATTGGTTTGTTTAACATTGTTTTTATTCCTTTTCGAGGCTTATATAAGGTTTAACATCTTAAGTTTAATTTAGGGTTAACAAAAAAGGTGCTCCGCAGTGCAATTAGTGAACAGGAAGCTGAAAAGCAGGTAAGCTTATTAGTTGGTAAGCCTTTCTTTTCTTGTACGTTTGATGTGATGAAGATTCAAATTTATTTTGGGTGGGAGAAGTGGGCTACTTTACATTGCTGAAAGAGTAGAAAATATATTTTAGTTATATTCATTTTATTTAAGTTGTATGATTAGGTTTTTGTTAGTTGCCTTTGTTTGTAAGGTAATAGCCTTGGTCTTTCTAAACCCCTTGACTCCTACCTCTTTCTGTCATGGTTGCAAGTGGGGCATGTGTCAATAGTTGGCTGCACGTAAAGCATTGTGTCAGATTATTACCAATGATGGTTGCATGTAGGCCATTAGCCACTAGATTTCAGTTAAGGGAGTGTTTGGCTTACCAAAAAACACCAAAACAACCCTAATTTTTACAAAATTTTTTCAACTTCTTCTAATTAAATTTTGTCACGTGTCAGTATTACACTAACGTTTTCTCTTTTTTTGCCATCCAAACATCACCTAAGTAGCTGCACGTTTGCCACTTGTTCTTTTCGTCAACTTATCCTATTAATTTTTATTAATTCTGTCCTTCAAGTTCTACCCTCAATAAACTAAACGTGGTCTTAAGTAAGGGTTGGTTTGGGAACAAATTTAGCTAGCTTTTTTTTAGTTAGCTACTAACTAGCTAAATTTGTGTTTGGGAAGGGAAAAAAAGTGACTTTTTAAGATGTGGCTAACTTTTTTTTGTTAATTTGACATTTTAACCCTTAAAAGTTTAAAAAAAGGTTAAAATATAAGACGGTAAATTTGACCAAGTACTATTGATGCCAAACGGAGATACCCTCATCTTCTGGAAAGGCCTTCATTCATGCACCCCAGCACACATCATGGCTGGACTTGCATTACTGGTCTTTCTTTTTAAGAAAAAAGAAGGTTATATGTCATATGATTCTAAATTGTTTATCAGCGTGCTGCTGTCTGGCCAATTAATGAAGCACGTGGCTGCAATTTTTTTTTTTTTAATCTAGTTTGGTTGTCCATTTAGTACCATGACTAACATATCATACCAGAGCCTTGTATATGCATACTTTTTAACTTTTAAAATTTTGTTTTTGCAGCTTGTTTTCCATTTCTTTGGTTGAATCTAACTTTCTCTGACATGTTTTTCCTTATTATAGGTTATTGAATTTGTAAAGAGGCATGTGGGCACTTATACACCTCTTCTTGCAGGAAATTCAGTTTATATGGATTTTCTGTTTTTAAAGGTAGGACAAAGTTTTTTATGATACATATTTGATAAACTGAATTTCCTGTTTTAAAGGTAGGATGAGTTTTGTTAATATGCATATTTGATCGTTAGCAACTGTGCCTCAGAAAATGCATTTCCTTGTTTTATAATGCCTGTGTGGGGGCCTGTTGTCTCTCCGAAGTACCATACGCAAAGGCTAATGTTCATTGCTTCTATTTTATTCAAATTCTAAGCTAAGCATCGGTGCTCTTCTGCCATCTGAGTTGGAAAACATTGCATGTTTTCGGCTCTGGAGCAGAGTTCTGCACCTCATGCTGCACATTAGTGTTGGGAGAACAAATAACTCAAGGAACAAAGTTCATCCTAATCTGGAGGCCAGTCAGCCTTTTCATAAAATTGAACACCTTTATGAGCATGGCTTTTTAGTTTAATTTATGATGCATTTGCCATCAACTTCAACACAACTGTGAGAGACATTTCTGTTTTGGCTTCCTTCAAATGACAATGAAGGTTTTACTTCTAGGATTCTGAGCAAATGTTGTTGCGTGTGAATGCATTTTTCTCACCAGCATGATTGCCCCCAATTACCTCCCTGGTAGGGATTGAACCTCTTTACAATTATTAGTTTTTGTTTTGGTAAGTTATAATTATTAGGATATAAACATTGTGCTACAGTAGTTATTGCTCCCTTACCCCTCTGCAAGAAAATTCAATATCTGAAGTTTTGTGCTTTATTCTTAAATTTTCGTTTTTGCAGAAGTATATGCCAGATTTGGCCAGTCTTTTCTCTCATGTACTTGTTGATGTTAGCAGTCTCAAGGCTCTATGCCTTCGATGGTACCCAAAAGGTAGATTCTCTCTCTCTCTCTCTCTCTCTCTCTCTCTACATTACTAAAACAATCGTTTTTGGTTTGTTCCCATGTTCGAAAACTCTGAACAAAATGGCAAGTCA
This sequence comes from Vitellaria paradoxa, assembly GCA_019916065.1. NCBI lineage: Eukaryota > Viridiplantae > Streptophyta > Magnoliopsida > Ericales > Sapotaceae > Vitellaria > Vitellaria paradoxa. The sequence continues at coordinate 8,610,155 of CM034244.1, read as the reverse complement.
GCAAGGCATACCTGAAACTTCACAAAGTTTTTCATTCTTCTTGATCAATCACCTCTGTGCACCCCCATGTTGTAGGGACATTTTGTTTATGATCAGAATCTGATAATTTTTGAACCACTGAATTTATGATGGTTTCTGACGATTTGGGTTATGTTCGTGTATTTTTTTTATTTTGGCCAGAAAACAGAAACGCACCATCAAAGGAAAACAAACACAGAGCAATGGATGACATCAAGGAAAGCATCGCAGAGCTTAAATACTACAAGGAGAATATATTCAAATCTCCAAAGTCTAAGAAGTGATGACCAAAGAAGATACTGGATTTCAATTCAAAGTCATCTGTGGTGTTTAAGCAGAGTCTGGTTCACAATTTTTAACCAAAATGCTCAAATCTGGTCGTCTCACTGTTGTAAGATGCTATCATGGAATGAAATGATTCAGTATTTCTACAAATTTGATCAACAAACAATATAAAAATTTGGTTGTTTAGCAGTGCTTTGAAATTTAACTTTTCCATTGAATACTGATGAGTGATGATCCTTTATTTTTGTGGCTCAACATTGTTGTGTGCGTGCATGCGCGTGAAAGAGAGAGAGAGAGAGAGAGTGAGAGAAGGGGGGGGGATTAAAATTTATAAATATACAAATACATATATGCATGTCACACGTCAATGTCTAAGCATTACATGCTATAATAAGAAGACAGATAAATATAGAGAGAGAAAAAATGGAAGACAGAAGAACTGCCTGAAACATCTCTTGCTTATAATTGTCTTCACTTCTAAAACAGTGTCCAGAAAGGGATTGGAAATTGAGGACTTGGTGCCTTGTAATGAACATTGAGGACTTGGTGCCTTGTAATGAACTATCATCCAGTAGGGAACATTAATCATGTTTACTCTAGCATTTGCTACTTAATGAGGTCAAACAGAAATATCTAATTTCCATAACAGTTGCATCAGGTTCAGAAGCAAATGCATATAATATATCAGGATGAATGTTCAGAAAACTTCACGGCCTCGTGCACAGCTGAAAAATCAAGGTCTCCTAAACCCATGCTTCTGGCTTTCTTGAACGCCTACATGTGAACAACAATGCTTTAATTCAATTCTCAAAGAGCAGTGGGAATTTATATAAATACAATATATATACATATATATATTTGTAGTAAACCAAAAGTCAAAAAAACTTGAACGGAAATTTAAGGACTCTTATGCTATATTTGAAACATAGATTTGTGGTGGGTAAATAAAAGCAAGGACTGAGATTGGATGCTGGTTAAAAAAAACAAACAAAAGAGGGGCCCTTACCTCATTGGAAGCTGCTGCTACTGGCATTGATACGGCATTTTCATCACCAAGGGCGAGAGCCAATCTCATATCTTTCTGCTGATGTTTCAGAGGAAATGCAGGTGAGTAATTGTTCTGGAGCATGGTGGGTCCTTTCAACTTGAACATGGGATTAGCAATTGCACCCAGGTCCTGTTAGAAAGCACTATATCATTAGTCAATTCAAGTGAAAAGAAATCTAAACAAATATTCTAGTTTGCTATGTCTCACCAACACGTCGAGAAGTTCTCGGGGGTTCAATCCACTTTTGTCAGCCAGTACAAGTCCCTCTGAAAATGCATTCATCATACTGCAAAGGAGAACATTTTAATAGATCACCATTTTATGAGAGCTAGCAATGGGTATGTGTACTCCCTCGTGGCTTGTAGAAATGAGGAATTTTGCTTACACCATACATTACTTGCAAAAAAGCATTCGGAAAACGTATAAATCAGTACAGCACTGTAAGTTTCACTAGGAGTTTGCAAATACATGACTGGAGGGATGCCTTCCAAATTCAAGAAAGCAAAAAAAAATGGGGCATCATTTGTTATCTAATTTCACAGTCAAGAAAGGCAACAAAATTTATCCAGCATAAAACATTTCTATAAGCCTCTTCAGCAAGCAATTCACATGGATTTAACATGCATTTTCATTCTGCCGATTGCTAAGAATACGTTGCATGATGTAAGCATGGATTTGACAAAAATAAATAAATAAATAAATGCTTGTCCAAGGATGCTTAACATCAAGAACTTAATTGCCAAAAGTCATTGCAGCTTTAACCGTTGCTACTTCAAGGCATAGGTAATTCAACAAAAATTAAGGCTGAAGAAAAACGGCAAAAGGTGAAAAATAATTGAGGAATTTCATCCCAAATACAAATTAGTGGACCAGATAGAGAGGTGGACCGGCAGTATACAGTGATGATTTTATATATATAATCATATAAGTTCCTCCAATGGAGGAAAAGGACAAGTTTGGAAGTAAGAACTACAAGCCAAATAAGACCATCAATAGGATCAACAACAACGCTTAAGTGACTAATCTTCAAAAGGGCACAATGATTACAGTATAACTCAACTCAACTAAGTCTTAGTTACAAATTAGTTGGGATCAGTTACATGAATCATATTTCTGCATTCATTTGTCCTGTGTTATGTCTTTCATGAGATTAAATAAAATTAGGTATTTTCTTACAATTTCAGTTCATATAATCTTAGATATATCTTTTGTCCTCTTTACTGCTTGAAATTTAATTAACTCACTTTTCTGTACTAGTGCATCTCTAAGTCACTTTAGACATGACCAAACTTTCTTAAACATTCTTCTCTTAATTTCTTTTCTATCATCGCCACCTTAACTTTCTTTTAGATATATTTTTTTCTTATCCTATCTTTTCTTATATTACCACATATCCATCTTAATATTCTCATTTTCACTACACTCAACACTCCATACCATAAAACATAATTCTAAAAATACCAGGTGGGAAAGCACCTGAATGACCAGAATACTACAATCCACAAAAACTAGTAGTACGATGGCTCTAACAATTATGCAACACAACATGATTGGTGCTAATTGAAAACATTAGCTTATCAGCCGTTCAACACGACTTGCACAAGTTTTAGCTGTTAAGGATGGGGAAAATATGTTTGTAAAGCTATGGAACCCTGCAATTGTGATTCGCTCTCTGAAGGAAACGTGCAATCCCTTCTTGCAAATGGAAGAAAAAAAGGAAGTTAAAAGTGCAAACAGCTGAACAGAATGGACGAACAAATCCAACTGGGGAACTTGAAACCAGTATTTCGTAGAATCAAAACTTCAATACCATATACAATAACATTAGCCCCAAAAGCTTTTGTTACAAATTTTTTAACTGCTAGGAAACAGCCAGATCCTCCCGAATAAACAAAAAAATAAGGCAAACAGTTTAGTTCAGACATCATGCTCAATAAACACCAGAACACATACGAAGCAGCACCGTCCACCTACAAATTCTAGTTTGAATTCCATTTCAAACTAAAATGCATATGTGTGCAGACAAAATGCTTACCACCAATTTATTATGAAGTCTAAATCTAAATGAAGCAAACAGTGCATTAAGTGTCTTCTACAAATCAACACATAAATATGATAAATGTCTTATAGCAAGATTTTCTTTCCTACACAATGTTCAATTGACCTATACAGACTTTTAATTATCACAACAGCATGCCCTTCCCTGGCTCAGTAAACTACTGTAGCAAACGCCAAGTTAATTGGCAATATTCTCTTTGTGCAAAAAAGCAAGTATTACCTCCCCATGATCATGTTGACAACAAGTTTCATTTTCGCTCCATTTCCGACCTGCCCCAAGAAGAAGGATTTCTTACCCATGATGTTGAAAGCAGGAGTTGCTTCCTCGTACAAGTCCTGCACTGACAAATAACTGGAAATGATCCAATCAAATTACAATAACAAGACAAATGTACAGCCTAAACAAAGCCAGGTAACATCTGACGCACTGCTAATAGCAAAAATTGGGATCATTTTGTGTCTGCCAACAAGTGACAACAACAAAATAAATATCTCCATTTTTAAAGATCGAGATTGAAGCAGTGGAAAATTGCTGGACTTGTGACTGTCTGGAGTTTTCACACCCACTCCTCATGTCGTTGGCTAGTCATGCCTTGGAATGATTAAGCATTTGGATTGTCTCAACATTAGGTGGCTGAGCTCCTAAGAAAATAGTAGACAAAGTACTATGCTTCTAAAACTAATTATCTAACTGATCAGGAATCATGCTCTGGTTAGGTGATTAGGCAGGCAGCATCATGCAAACTGAAATTTATTTAGGCTTTACAAGGAACCAATTCAGTGACAAACAATGTCAATGTTTCTATTTAACTTTCAAAGGAAAAAGGTAAGGGAAGATAAATGATAAACAGTTAAAGCTTTCCAACAAAACTCTGATGTAGAATGAAGGAAGATAAGTAAAAGGTTAAGAAAGATGGAATCTAACTAAATTTAAAAAAGGTGGCCAAGTGCACGAGACCCCCGACTATGCACTGTCTATAGAGAGGCAGTATATTCAATCTTACCCCCAGTAACTAGAGAAAATATTTCTGAGGGATAAGCATTGTGTTTACCATGGTATATTGATAAATTGGTGGTCCCACGACTCCCATGGTGCAATGAATTTTTTGATAAATAATGTGCAGTTGGTCTGCTATTGTATTTGTTATGACAATAAGGCTTATCCAAAACTTACCTTTTTCACTGACACTTCTAGTATCTCAACATAAAAAAGCAGGCAAATGTAAATTCTAGCAAGCCTGCCAAACATAAATGCTGGAAAGAACAAAACTTTGCACCTGTGTTGCTATATTACCTTATCTCCCGCAGCAAGGATTACTAGTTGACCGTCTTCAGCAGGCTTTTTGCTTCCCGAAACTGGAGCTTCAAGGAATTGACCACCTTTTGATGTAATTGCCTGCAGATATCGGGAGAACAAGTAATGTTACTTTTATCTAGCCATTTTCATGAACAAAATAAATAGAATCTCTCACCAAACGCAATGCTTTTATGTGTAAACTATCATGGTGGGAAGAAAATAAATTTTTGAAGGCTATTGAGTGTTGTGAAATCTAAATGCTGATCTTTCTGGACTGTTACTGATCTTCAGCAAATAGTAGTCCATCATTAAAAACTACTCGTGTGAATAGGAGAATAATATAAAATGAATTTGCAAGATGACTATGTAACAACTCATTTATTTGCTACACCAAGTAGATGATGGGAGAAAAGGGGACGCCCCCTGCCCCCCCCCACCGCCGGGGGGGGGGGGACAGAGTCGGGAGGAAAAGAAATGGCAATATCAACGGCAGTGTGGCACAATTTTTTTTTTTTTCTTTTGATAGGTAAATAAGCAATTGTATATCCAAACCAAACCAAACCAAACCAAGCCTTTTCCCACTAGGTGGGCATAAGCAATTGTATATCAATGGCATAAAATTTAAACCTCACTAATTTTTGCAGAAGTGTCAGCATCCACTGTTGACATGTCAATGTAACCTTTTCCATTGCCAATTTGCTCCAGAACACCATCTTTATCAAAAACAACCTATCCATACCAAAATGCAGTTTAGTAGATCCAGCTAAAAAGATAATTTTATGAAAACCAAAACCTAATTCACTAACCGACAGAGCTGCAGAAGGATCAGACAGCATTGCAATGGTATACTTGCACTTCTTAATTACCGCAGCAGGGGTTTCTGCAACAGAAGCCCCATGCTCCACCAACTCATCACACTGCAACCATAAAATGGCACTAAGGTAAGACCCTCACAATGTGATAAACATTTAAGAAACAAAAAGAACTGTTTGTCGTCTAAATTGTTCAAGTTTTCAATACATCATCCATAGGGCTCAAACACCCAAGATCAAAGTTCATAATCCTATGGGTATATTTTTTTTAGAACGACTTACAAATTTCACAAGGGCAATAACCAAATAGAATTACACACAATAATAAGTTGAGCCATGCCTCTTAATCATGTGTAGTCGTTTTTTTTCTTTTTTTTTTTTTTAATTTAACTGTTAGTTTTCGGGACAACTTCAATGGCTTCTATTTCACTATTTCATCTTTTGAACTAATAGGTTTAGGATTAGTACAGATTTAGAAGCAAGACCAGCATCAAGCCATGAAAAAAACTTATGCAAGAACCAGAAACATGTATCTGCAAATGGAATAGGGAAGAAAACTAGAAGTTTATGAGTTTGAACTAGACTACTGAGACAAAAAGACACATATGCAAAGGAGGGAGAGAGAGAGAGAGAGAGAGTAAACTTATAACATGGTCTACCAAACTGGTTGTAGAAAATCATTAGGAAAGACAATCTCTTATCCTTTATCAAATCAGATACTTGTTTATCAAGAATCCCAATAAACATTCAATACAAGGGTTTTATCTGCCAACTAAAACCATTACCCAATATCACCACCTAGCAGAAAACAAGTAGTCATCCACCCAAAACACACAATCACACGTACGTACATGTATACATGTTTAATTATATAGAGGGAGAAGGAAGGATTAAGAAAGTACCCTGGAATGAGTGCGGTTCCAAACAGTGAGCTTGAAGCCATGTCGAAGCAAGTTCATAGACATGGCCTTCCCCATGATCCCCAACCCTAAAAACCCTACCTCCTCCATTTTCCTTCTTTCTCTCTTCTCCTACACTGTCGATGGGAATGCAATGCTCTGCTTTTACATGTACATTATATCCTCAGATGAATATAAACTAGTATTAATCACACAACCAAAAATGGTTTATTTAAATAAAGAATCAGAACCATTGCCAATCTGAAATGTGCATACAAAAAAGTGTACGTATATGTGTGTTTGGCGATCATGGATCGGGGGTGCTGCTTGATGGAGCGGTCGATGTCTTCCACGTCATCGTCAGTTTCCGTCCACTCGTTTAGCTGTTTTTTGATTGGCTGTCGTCCTCCTCTGTTCCGGGAGATGAGTGGGGAAGGTTCGGGTATGCCAGGATGCCTATAAACCCGACGTATTGAAGTTTGCCACGTGGCTCCTATGCCACGTAGATTTGTCAATGTGATTTTGGGCTTATTAGTTTGGACTACGAGTCCACCATCTTATTAAAATAGAGTTTTAAATTTTTGAAAATTGTGTTTAAGTCATACTTTATAATCTTTTAAAGTTATTAGTTATACTAAAAAAAAGTATTATTTTTAAATCACATTAATGTAAAAAGATTGTATTTAGATCATACTTTTGAGTGGGTCCCACGAGTTTGTTTTAAATATAATTTTTAATATACCAATAATACCCTTTATTTCTATAATTAAGTTAGACGAGAGTTGCCGGAAATTTCGCTAACTGTAAATCACGTTTCTTTAGTTTTTGTTTTTTCTTCCTTATAAATCGCGTGAAAATATATGGTATATCATTAATTTAAACGAGCACCAACTGATATTAATGTCGGTCAAATAAGGAATACATACAAATCTGTGTACCGATACTGTTTCGTATAAATGTATGATCTTGTAAAAATAGTATCGAATAAAATGCATGTTCATATAAACACAGTATTACGTGGATTAGAGTACCACGTGCATGCAATACTGTTTTGTATAAGATGCATGCTCTTACAAAAACAGTATCGAATGTGTCTAGTATGCAAACAGCACCATAAACACATAAAAAGAAGCCACATATCCAACGTATGGCTGACAGTACCGCATAGCCAAGAGTATCACATGCGTGCGGTACTGTTTTGTATAAGATGCATGCTCTTGCAAAAATAATACCGAATGTGCCTAGTATGCAAACAGTATCATGAAACAAAAAAAAGAAGTCACATATCTAACGTATAGCTGACACTATCACATGGCCGAGAATACCACATGCGTGTGGTACTGTTTTTGTATAAGATGCATGTTCTTGCAAAAATAGTACCGAATGTGTCTACTATGCAAATAGCACCATAAAACACAAAAAAAAGTCACATATCCAACGTATGGCTAACAGTACCACATGCGCGAGAGTACCATATGCATGCCATACTATTTTGTATAAGATACATACTCTTGCAAAAACAGTACCGAATGTATATAGTGTGCAAATAGTACCATGAAATACAAAAAGAAATCACATATTCAATCTATGGCTGACAGCACCACATGCCCGAGAGTACAACATGTATACGGTACTGTTTTGTATAAGATGTATACTCTTGCAAAAATAATACCGAATGGCTCTTGCAAAAATAATACCGAATGTGTCTAGTACGCAAACAGTACCATGAAACACAAAAAAAAGTTACATATCCAACGTATGGCTGACAATACCACATAGCCGATAGCACTACATGCATGTGGAACTGTTTTGTATAAGATACATGCTCTTACAAAAACAGTACCGAATGTATCTAGTATGCAAATAGCACCATGAAACACAAAAAAAAAAGTCACATATCCAATGTATGGCTGACAATACCACATGACCGAGAGTACCACATGCATGCAGTACTATTTTGTATAAGATGCATACTCTTGCAAACATAGTACCGAATGTGTTTAGTATGCAAATAGTACCACGAAACACAAAAAGAAGTCACATATCCAACGTATAGCTGACAGTACCACATGGTCGAGAGTACCACATGTATGCGGTACTGTTTTGTATAAAATGCATGCTCTTATAAAAATAATACCAAATGTGTCTAGTATGCAAATAGTACCATGAAACACAAAAAGAAGTCACATATCCAACGTATGGCTGACAGTACTGTTTTGTATAAGATGCATGCTATTTCAAAAACAGTACCGAATGTGTCTAGTATGCAAACAACACCATGAAATACAAAAAGAAATCAAATATCCAACGTATGGCTGACAATACCGCATGCCCGAGAGTATCACATGCATGCGGTACTTTTTGTATAAGATGCATGCTCTTGCAAAAATAGTACCGAATGTGTCTAGTATGTAAACAGCATCATGAAATATAAAAAGAAGTCATATATCCAACGTATGACTGCCAGTACCACATAGCCGAGAGTACCGCATAGCCATGGTACTGTTTTGCATAAAATGCATGCTCTTGCAAAAATAATACCGAATGCGTCTAGTATGCAAATAGTATCATGAAATACAAAAAGAAGTCACATATCCAATACATGACTGACAGTACCACATGAATAAGAATACCATATGCATTCTAGTATGCAAACAACACCATTAATGGTTGGTTTGTGTTATATATCGATTGATATTTTTTATAACAGTATGAAAACAGTACCGATAAAAATAGTACCGGTACTGTTTCTAATGGTATTATTTCGTATAAATGTATGTTCTTGTAAAAATAGTACCGAATATACATTTAAATCTATTTTGATTATATTTCAAATTTTGGCTTTGAATCTGTTTGTGACGAAGATGGAAAGTCGCGGAAATTACAAGCCTTCGGATAAAATTGATAGTTTCAAAATGTATTGAAAAACGTGATGTCATTTTTTTATATTTTTTTTGCAAGTGAGACTTATTTACAGATAAGTTTTTTGAGTTTGACTTAAATCCTTATAAGTTCATAAAGAGTGACCGGCCTCCAAAAACCCGTTTAAATTTTTTCAAAAAAAATTTATAAAAAAAATTTTAAAAAAAGTTTTTAATTTTTTTCTAATCAAATTTTATTACGGGGCTGTTTGATAGCAAAAGTTTTAGCAAAAAATTACTAATTTTTACTTCTTAAATGTTTAATAAATAATTAATTTTTGTTACTTTTCTACTCTGTTATAAATTACCAAAAATTTTTAAAAGTTATCAAAAATCAATAAAAATTGTTAAAATTTAACAAATACTTAAAAGTTACTAAAATTACTACTTACTCTATCAAACATACAAAAAATTATAATTTGTGACTTTTGACAAAAAAAATATAAAAAATCTCTAAAATTTGAATTTCCAAACGCTACTTACGTGTTATTTTTTTCACCAACTTTTGAACTTATTAAGATTTTTTCAAGACTTCAAATGCCACCTTAATTTCACCTGTTCGTTTGGGAGTTATTTGTTTATATCAAGTAAATATATTTAAATCTTTTTTTTATTTATGCTATTCAAGCAAAATCAATATTTTGAACTTGCATAAATGATTCAAGATTAATGTATCCTCAATTAAATTTAAAATATAGAAAATTAAATTAAAAAAAGCATTCTCTAACTTTGTTCAAGGGCATTTGTGTGTATATGTGTTAGGAAGAGTCGATTGCGAAGTTTGAAATTATATTTTATAAAAAATTCCAACCATCAAGCCAACTTTTAGCGCAATTATAATATTTAAATACAGTGCAAGTAGTATTTTTCTTTCTAAGTGTAATATTATTAATACAATGCTAAGTCATTTCACTTAGCAAGGCCTAGCGATAAGATTTGTGGGAGCCATAAATACAATGGTAACCAAATGAATTAGTTTATTAACTGTTTTTAAATGAATCATTTATCCTGATATTACCACAATCGAACAGGTTTTAACCTGATATTTCCATTAAATTCAGTGTTTTCATGATTTTAAAATATATTATATTTTGTATATAACAAATATTATGTATATACCATTTCCTTTTTATAGGTGATGTAACATAGAATGTATTTTTTATTTGCTTTACTCTCGCGCCACAATCCTCGACACACATGATGTTACTAAAGATATGCCATTAGCCTAGCTATTATTGAGGATATACATTCAATGGAATACAACAGAGGCAATTTTCAGAATCCAACAACTGAAAGCATGAATGGTAATGTTAGTTCAATTATTTGCTTCATTTGAGTAAAAAAAAAAATGTTAAATTCACTAAATTTTAGTTTTTTACACTTTCTACTTTCTCACAATACATAATATGTTTTAAAATATGAAAAATAAAAATAAAATATAATTAGGATTGACAACAATTGACTGAAAAACATTTATTGATATTGATAAATATATTATTATGTGAGCTCTAAGTTTGGACTTTCATGACTTGCGATCAAAATTATTTGATTAAAATTTAATAATCAAGATACATTCATTTTTTTAATTAAAATAGTCTAAATACATTTGAACATTTGAATTAAAGTTCAACGGTCTCAAATCAACTTCACAGGACTAACGTAACATTGTTACGTCAGCTTTCTCTTTTTCCTAAACTTTTAACATTGGCATTTGGTGTCATTTAGGCTCTGTTTGGATATTGATTTAAAAAAAGTTAAAATTTTTCAGGTTTTTCAGGTTTAAAAATATAATAAATTGTAATATTTCAGCTTTTTACATTTTATAAAGGAACCAAGAAACTTAAAAAAACCAACTTTTATTTTTATTGGTGACAATAAAGCAAGATTCCCAAACAACAATACTCTAATTTGCTTTTTGCTTTTTGTTAAAGATAGTAATCTTTTAGCCACTCAGTCAACGCATTACTCAATATTTTTGCTGTATTTGTTTTTAACAAAAAAAATAAAGAAAAACGCAAAACAAATTACCACAAATAATACATAACTAATTACCCAAGCGAATTAATTAATAAATATATAATCAATAATTGTTCATAGAAATATGAAATTACATTTTTACTAATCTATCTTATTTCATGACGTGAGTTTAACAATATACATAGACACACATACAAACATCTGAAATGGTAAAAATTAGTAGATATTGTAGTCTCATAATTCGTACAGTAACTACTAATAAGTTAAATTTTTTTCAAAAATTTTTTATAAAATATGATGCCCCAAATACAAACAAATGAGTTTAGAGTGACATTATACACAAGTGAATTAACAATGGTGACTTCTTACTTTAACCATGGATGATAGTTTTGTATTCATGTTGACAAAATAATAATAATAACAATAACAATATATATTGAATTAAAATAAAGCCTAGTGAGAACAAATTCCAAAATTTTAACCCTTTTACGGGCTGTTTGTGTGCACCAAAAAGTACAACTTTGAATTTTTGTTTTTGGCATGTGGCATTTTAGTTATTAATTAGGTATTTGGTAAAATTTTGTAACAATTAAAAAAAGTTAAAAAATTAGAGAAAATTGAAGAAAGTAAAAATTAGAAAAAAATTGCTAAAAGTTAAAAAGGTTAGTTTTGTATTTGATAGAGAAATTTGAAAAAAAAAAAAAAAAAGGTAAAAGTTATTATTATTATTTTTATTTTTAATAATAAACCAAACCCACCTTAATTGACTGTTTACTAATAAAGCAAGTGATAAGTAATTTAACTTATTCGCATACAAATTGTTAATGTTTAGAATTCATATTATGCAAAGGAGACATTATTTTTGTTAATTTGAATTGAAGAGTGATATAAAATTGGTATATGTTCTATCTTAATAAACTAAAAACCTAATATTACAACTACAGATACTTTTAGAATAAAATTAACTGGGTGCAATTAAGTTATATTCCAATAGAATTAGGGTGGGGATTCAATTTCCTACTCCAAACCGAACTGATTTCTTTTTTCTCTTATTTAGAAAGTCGAACTAAACTAAATTTTGATAAAGAACTGGAAAAAAAAAATTGGTTCCGCTAAAAATGTAATAATATTTTGGTTCAACTTGACTTGATTTTTGGTTAAATAACTGAATCTTAATGATAAATATTGTTAATTCATTGTTTCATATTGTATATAAAGGGTGTGTTTGGTGGGGTGAAAAATAACAAAAAACAGTAAAAAAGATGATTTGGAAAAGTTTTTGACGTTTGGTGCATATATCTCAAATCGCATTTTTAAGAGATCAACAGTAGAATTCCTGTTGTGACGGATTGAATTTTCGTTTAAACGGTTTCAAAATTTTGTACAAAATAAGGTAGTAGGTTTTTTTTTTTTTTTTTTTGTTTAAGTAAAGTAAGGAAGTAGGTTGGCGTCAGAACGGTTTACGGTGATCCGTTTATACAAAAGTTGGCAGTACCAAACTGTCGGAACAGTTTGGTGTGAATCGTTTGGACGATATTGAACTATTACGCTTTTTAGTTTATCTTCTTTTAAAAAAATGACAAAGCATCTAAACAGTTTGTACAATCCATCAGAACAACCCCCAAAAAATTGGTCACAGTATATATCATTCGGTAGATTAAGAGTCCGTGGTGAAAATAACAAAAATATTATTTTACTATTTGATTAATCGAATTCTAGTTATCGACTTTTGTTAGAAGGTATCGAATTTTTTTTGAACTTCGAGAATGTAAGAATGTGTAATAATATAATAAAGATTTTCAGTAAATTTTGTTACGCCAAAGGGGACCCACAATATCTTAAACTTATGTGATAAATAATAAAGAATGCACCCTTAATTTTATTTTATTTTTTTGCTTTTAATCAAAATATAAATAAAAAACAAATCTAATAAAAAAATCCAAATATTGTAAGAATAAAATATTGAACTGAGGGTCCGTTTGAGAAGAGTAGCCATTAGCCAAGGTTAATGGCTATTTCAACAGTGGTTGGGTTTTATTACCCTATTATATTTTAATCTTCTTCTAAATTTTCAAGGGTAAAAATATTAATTTACCTTTACAAGTTAGCCACTTAAAAAAGTACATTTTTTTCTTTCCAAACACAAAATTAGTTAACTTTTTTTAACTAACTACTAGTTATTAGCCATTAGTTACCTTTTTTCTTTTCTAAACATAAAATTAACTAACTTTTTTTTAGCTAACTATTAGCCATTAACACATGTTAATTTTTCGCGAACAGAGCCTGGTTAGCCTGACTCGAAGAACCGAACCCCAACGTACTAAAATTATTCAGTTCAGTTTTTGAATTTCAATTCAAATTTGCCCACTTATAATAAATACAATTTGATTATATTAAAAATCCATATATTTAAAATTTTTAACATGACAATAGAGCTGGTGGTGCAGTCAGTTGTCTTCACGGGGAACCCCTGTTAGCTGGTCCCCACCCCATCACCTGCGTACATCCCTACATTAGCGGCTACATTAACGGCTATATTTGTTGGTATACATAAATTCCAAATGTGTTTGGAATATAAGTAGCGCATGTTTGTAATTAAAACTTATTTAAGGTGCATTTAGAGCGTCGAAAAAATAAAAAAATAATAAAAAAATAATTTTGATAATTTTTTGACATTTAGCATACAGTCATCAAATCATATTTTTTAGATATGAACAGTAAAATTTTTAATTTTTGCGTCACGTTTTTGGAAAGAGAATCAGTTCGAACGATTTTATATCAGAATTTATTAAAAGTCGTTGAAAAATTTTTTAAGTTTGTAAAAAAGTTATTGAAGTTTGTAAAAATATTATTGTGATTAGTAAAATAATTATTGAGATTTGTAGATATATATATATATATATATATTTATATAAATTTTACGAAATACAAGAATAACAAAATGTCTTAGAAAATTTTAAAGATTTTCAGAGATTTGCTTACTTTCTCAACGTGCTAAACAGCCCCTTGACATGAGATCTTATTAAGATAGGTTTAGGAGGAAAATGGATTTATTTTAGCAGTTTTGCTTAAAATAAGTTTTATTTTATTTATTTTTATCTTATTCATCAACTTATTTTAAGAGTTTAAATTATATCTACCTTTCCTCAAATTTTAAGCAATTACATTTACATCACTCAATACTTAAAATTATATTTACTTTTCTTGTTTTGAAATGTTGTTAATATTGATCCATTTCATTAAATCAACTGTTAAAATTTCACAGAAAATGTCGAAATAAACTAAAATTTTAGGGTTTTTTTTTCCTATTTTACCCTTTATCTTCTCATATATTTATCAATTTTTTTTTTACAAAAATTTTCCAAAAGTTTTTGTGTTTATGTGTTTTCTGGAAATTTGTACAAAGAAAACTAACAAAAAGGTGAGAAAGAGGAGAATAAAATAAGAAAAATATCTAAAATTTTAGTTATTTTGACATTTTTATTAAATTTTAACCGTTGATCTAGAATAAACGAGACATTATTAATAATATTTCAAAGTAAAAGAGTAAATATAACTTTTCAATATTGAACGTATAAGTGTAATTATTCAAATATTAAAGGAAAGTAAGTGCAATTTATCCTTCTAAAATAAAGTGTAAAAAAATTCAATTTTATAAATTATTTATTAACATTCATCTACATTAATTTATTGGGATATACATATAAATATATATATATATATATATATATACACAACAGAGAACACTAGTGCGTCTCTTTACATTCATCTAAATTCAAACTTTTATCTGAAAAATAGTGAATGTAAATATATGCATTTCCTGTTAATATGTTTTTTACTTTTCATGAAATATTTAAAAAAATTATTTCGAATACCCAATTAATAAAAAATGAACAATGTGTGCTACAATTTTATTTTATGCTTTTTTTTTAATCATATGCATCCATCAAACTTAATAAAAAATAAAATAATTTATCTATATTTCTAATTAATTCCAAATGTATGAGAGGATTTTATTTGAATTTTCAATCCTTAATTCCATTTTTTTACTTTTTCAAACCTAGGGTATTTTTGGGATACTAAAAAATACTGAAAAATTTTGAAAATTTTAAAAAATTATTAACTTTTTTATCTCACTATACGAATTACGAACTCTTAAATTGTCTCAAATTATCTCACTTTTTATCATTTAAAATGCCCACTAATCTCACAATGAGTTGACACTGAAAATCGTGGCAATTGTAGTTATTGGTTGGATATTGGCCTTATTTTGAGTTAGTAAAAAAAATATAAAATTTTATAAAATTCTACAAACACGAATTACGAGATTATAAAATTTAAAATTCTCTATTCACTACACAAACACACGAGACATTAACTTTTACAATTTTATACATTTTTATATAACTCCAAATACATCCATTATTATAATATTTTATAGGATTAAAAAAAACAGTTGAGCATTAAAAAGTTTATATTTAATTAATTAATTAATTATTGTTACGTCTTAGACTAAAATTAAAACTTTTAAAATCTGGAGCAGTTGCCCAAACATCTATCGTTTGGTTTGCTGAAAATCTTCAAAAAAACTTTATAAATCTCTGTTAACTTTACATCACATCAACTTTTTCTCTCACTGCACGTATTACGAACTCTCCCCAAATCACAATTTATCTTATTTTATCTCAATTTATCTCACTTTTTCTTACTCCAAACAACCCCTCAATAAAATAAATTTAACTTGTATAATGTTTATTTATTTATTTATTTGTTTCTATATATAGGTGTTCAAGACAAAAGAAGACAAAAGGATGCATGTGACGGGGAAAAAAATAAATGGTCAAAGGTGGTTGTTAAGCAAAGCTGCATTTAAATTTATTCTAATAAAAAAAATATATATCAATAGTCAAGAGAAAGAGTAACGATAATAGTTAAGTTATATTTAAATTTTTGTTGCAGTTGCCCTTATAAAATATTAACCTTAACATTTTAGATAAAAAATTGGTAATTAATTACTTTACCTTGTTGCTGTAAATTTATTTAATCCTAATTGTTCGTTTATTAAATTGAAAACAACTTTTAAGTAAATAATAAATAAATTAATATAAGTTTGCACAAATAAGAATTTGCACACGCTTTGGATTCGTTTGTGAGTTTAGGAAAAAAAAAAGAAAAAAAGAAAAAAAAAGAAAATAAAACATTAATAAAGAGATGAGAGAAAATAAGAGAAATGATAATAATTTTTTTTTTCATTTATCTGATAGTTTGGAAAGAGATTATGTAATTATTTTTTTTATTTTGTTCGTGAGTTGACAAGAAATAAAAAGAAAAAAAAATGTCAATTATTATTTTACTGCTATAACATTATATTATTAATAAATAAACCTCTATGTGTTATTAACAAATAAAGTGTCAACACATCAAATAGAATTAAATATTAATCTTGAAATGATTAAAAATAAACTCAAACATGATTTCACCTAAGTACTACTGCTAATAATAATAATAATAATAATAATAAATTAATTAATTGGAGACTTGCCACTTTATTACACACGCATATATATTACAAATATGAAAAAAATCAAGTAGCCTTGTAATGTAATTGAATCCAAAAAAATAAAGTGCAGAACTTACCCAAAAAAACTTGCCTAGGTTGTAAAATGGTTGAAAAGAAGTGAAGTTTGAGAAAAGAGGTGAAATTTAAGAAAAATTGTGAAAACTCACCAAAGTGATGAAATTAAAACAGGTTTAACTTACACTATGACATATTTGTAATTTTTTTCTTATTTTTATTTCATAGGTTAATGTGTCATTTTAAAAATTTCATTAAACAACTGTTAGTGTTTGTATAGGTTATTGATTGGCAATTCCCGAGCAAACACTTTGCTTATATTTGTTTCTTAAAAATATCATAATGTTGTTGAATTTGTTCACAAACACAAGCCAAATAGTGTTTGTGAATCATTGAGTTTGTTGGGAGAAGAACTGTGGAAGAGGTGGTTGCTGCTGTGCTCTACTTTTTAGTCATTCTCTTTGTCTTTAATTGAAAAAGTTTTCTGGAGTTTGACAGTAAGTGAACAGTAAGGTTCGTAAGTATGAGCAGGAAAGCTCTTGCCCAATAGCTGCCCCAGTAAGTTGCGCATAATTTTTTAAAAGAAACTTTAAAAGACCTTTTTACCCCTCTTCTTTGATATAAAAAGTAAATATTAATTTTCAATCCTAAGCTTTCAGACTAGTGAGCTCACTCTTACTATCTTTGGGCAAAAAGCTGAAAGAATGACGTAGGGTTTTCATTTGATTCAATGTCAAGAAGATTATTTCCATCTTTGGCAGCAATCTAACTCTCTGGAGCTCAGATCTGTGGTGTGAAATCAGATTAGGGAACTTATTCTTCATGGATTGAAGGCTGGAATCTTCACGGTTGAGGTGAGTTGCGGGTGGTCTAGCAAGTAAGGTTAGGGAAGTTGATGTATAAGTAGAACAATTGTTTTTTGGTCGGGAAAACTTGTAAAACTCTCATTGAGTATCTTGTAACCTCATTTTACATGGTGAAGATTTTTAGGCTGATCCACTTAAGGATCCGGGGTTGTTTATCATTTGTGTTCAAAAGAGTTTTTACCATTGTTAATAAATCCTAGTGTTCTTGTGGTGGTTGTTTATTGTGAGCTGAATATTATTATGGATGATTCTTAGTTTCAGCTTATTATTACTTGTTTTGGATACCTGTGTGTGATTTGGGACTGTCAACAACTTTTCTCTTTTTCTCCATTTCTTCAAATTTGTAGGGGTATAAATTTTAAAAATTAACCACTCATTTTTCTTCCGATTTATTCTCTCTCTTTCTCTTTTTTTTTCTAAAAAAAAAACTCACAGACAATAGTTAAGGGCTCATTTGGCAGAGTTGCCAGTTTTCAATTTTTGTATTTAGTTTTTATGTTTAATTTTTTATTTTTAGTTTTCATTTTCACAAGAGAAAAAGAAAATAAAAACTTAGAAACGCATTTGGTAATGATAGTTGATAATTAGTGTAGTTAATTAACTAAATTAATTAAATTTAATTATTTTAATTATATTATTTGTTAAAAATAATTAAATATAAAAAAATAAAAAACATCAAACATAATTTATTATATTATTTTTAAAAATAATTTAATAAAATATATTTCACATTAATTGAATTAATTAACTTAAACTAATTAATTAAAATTTTATTAGTAATAATTTAATTCAATAAAAATATATTAAATATAATTTAATTATATTGTTTATTAAAAATAATTTAATAAACTATTTTTTAATTAATTAAACTTAACTATAATTAATATATTTTAGTTAATTATTAATTAGTCATAAATTATATATTTAATATATAATTTAACATATTAAATTAATTATTGATACAATTAATTATTAACTAAATTATATTTAACACTTATTTAATATATTAATTATATATATTATATGATATATAATTTCATGACCAGCGTTGCTATATGGATCAGAGTGTTGGGCAGTAAAGCATAATCATGGTCAGAAGATGGCAGTTGCGGAGATGAGGATGCTAAGGTGAATGTACGGGATTATAAGGAAAGATAGGATTAGGAACGAGAAGATTAGGGGCAAAGTAGGAATAGCACTGATTGAAGATAAAATGAGAGAAAACCGATTAAGAAGGTTTGGCCATGTTAGAAGGCGTCCAGCAGAGGCACCTGTTAGAAGGTGTGAAAATATGGAGATTGTCAGGAGTAGGAGAGGTAGTGGAAGACCCCAGAGAAGCTGGAAAGAAACCATTAAACATGACCTGACCTACCTAGATTTATCGGAGGACATGACCCTAAACAGATCTAATTGGCGTCGATAAATCCATATAGCCGACCCCACCTAGTGGGAAAAGGCTCGGTTTGGTTTGGTTTATATGATATATAATTTCATATATAATATATATTATATAATATATAATTTCATATATCGATATATTAAATATATAATTTCATATATTTAATTAATTATTGGTAAATTTAGTTATTAATTTTACCAAAAAAACTCTAAAAGTTAGTTAATTAATTAATAATTAATTAATTGTTAATTTTGCCTTGCCGGCCCTAACAAAGATTACTTCACGAGTAAGTTATGAATGTTAGTTTATAGGCAAAAAAGAGGTCATTTATTTTTCTACCAAATCCTCAAAGTTGAAGTGCAGTTATCCTAACTACCCCCAAAACAAAAAAAACAAAAGAAAGGAGTGCTGTTATCCAAAAACTAGAAGACGAGAAATTTTAAAACATTATCCGATTTGATTTTTAAGGAGAAAAAGGAATTGGAAAAGTATAAAATTTGGTAAATGAAAAGAATGGTTTATATAGTACAATTCTATTTTTTTATATTTTATTTCAATAAAAATTCTGTTTAAAGTAAAAAAAAAATTATAAGAAACGGTGAAAAATATTAAAAAATGTTACTTATTTTTTATCTCATTGCACGAATTTATTTTATCTTATCTCACTTTTTATCACTCTAAATACATCCAAAGTCAAAACATTTATTTCAAATTCTATGTAATCTTAAATTCATTAGCCAAATTCATAATTGAAATGTACGTTACTATTGCCCTTTGTAACTGGCCAAAAAATATATATATATATATATAATATAAACAAATGCACATTTGCAATAAATGAAAGTGAAAATTAAATTATTATTTCAGATGTGACAGCGACTGTTGTGAATCAAATCTAATAATAATTAATAATCAAATCTATATGATGTAGAAAGTCTCTCAATTTCCAACTTTCCTTTCCTCTGAAAGGTGATGATATAATCACAGTGCCAAACGCACGTCGTTTCGGATTTTTTCTCATTATCTTTTCTTAAAAAATCCACAACCAAAGCCGTGGTCTTGAATTTATGGGATCTGTATATACATATATGTGTATGTATATTGATATTGCCGTGTCTATTTCGCGTGCGAACCTGTAGGTATAGACTATGCATACACGTAGGTGTGACTGAAAATAACTATATATATACAACCGAGAAGGTGTGCGATTAGCATATATTAGAGAGAAGTAGCAGAAGAAGTAGAAGGGGTGTTAATACTAGTGTTGTATCGATTGATTTCTGAGATAGATTTTGAATGGGTGGCGGAGAGGAAGAAGGGACGACGTTGGAGTTCACTCCCACATGGGTTGTGGCCGCCGTCTGCACTGTCATCATCGGCATTTCCCTCGCCGTCGAACGCTTCCTTCACTTCGCCGGAAAGGCAAGCTTTTTTTTTTTTTTTCTTCTGGTGATATTTATGTGTATGTAGTTTCGATTCTTCTCGTTTTACTCACATTAAATGGGTAACCAAGATTGTCATTGTTTTTATTTTATTTATTTTATTTTTTGGTGTGTTTTGCTAGATTTCGATCTAGAAAACTTCTCTGTTTCGCACATCTGATTGAATTAAATGTCGTTTCAGTATCTGAAGAGGAATAACCAAAAACCCCTTTACGAAGCTTTGCAGAAAATAAAAGAAGGTGACCCGATCTCACATCTCTCTTCCTGAATTTTAAGGGTTTTATTATCTGCATTTGCTCTCTCTCTTTCTCTCTCTCTCTCTCTATATATATATATAGTTCCATTCATGGACAGTTGGGGATCCATGCCTGTTTGTGCAAAGAAATTCCTAATTTTTTTTTCCTGCATGGATATGCGTTTGGGTGCAGAGTTGATGTTGTTGGGGTTTATTTCACTGCTTTTGACTGTATTTCAAGGCAGTATTGTCAAGATGTGTGTGAGAGAGGATGTGACCCGTCATTTACTTCCTTGTAAGTACTCCTTAGAGTCTTCCCATGCGGAAGAACCTTCTTCTAATGCAACTCATCACCGGCGGTTGCTCGCCGAAGAAGCTTTGGGGACTGGTTATTGTGCTGCTAAGGTGATCAGACTAAACTCAAATGGTCTTTTATGTAATCCATCAACATTTGTTTTAATCTGAATAATGTGAAATGCCTAATTGCTTAGTTTGTCTATCAGCAATTATTTTAATCTGGTTTAATCCCATGGAAGCCCTAATATTAGAGGAAGTTGGATGTAAGTTTTGATTATTGTCTTTGTTATTTATCGTGGACCCTGCCACTCCCTAGGGTCCTGTTAAAAGAAACCATGGGGATAAACCGAGATTGCCTCAAATTTTTATCAGCATTGAATAGCTTTCTGGTGCACATGTGAAACTAAAGTTATAGGAATATCCTGATGCCCATTGTCCCACTATTCAATATGGGCTGTGCCATTGACTCTGCGCCCTTTCAAAGAAGCCATAGTGATATGCTGGGTCTGGCTCTTTTTTTTTTTTTTTTTTTTTTTAAATTCAAATTTGGGTTTATCTTTCAAAGAAGCCATAGGGGCATATGCTGGGTCTACCTCAAAAAATTTTTTTTAATAATATTTAGGTTTATCTTTATTTTATTTGTGTTGCACTAAATTATTAGAATGTCATATTATTTTTCTTTGTTTTTTTTGAAAAAGGTTTGTGGAAAAGTACTTAAGTTGTTACTAGTACAATAGCCAAAGGTGGGGAATGAAATTGGAGATTGACCACTTGGGTTACCCTCCCCCCCTCTCCTCAGAAGTGGGGTGAGGTTGGTGTTGGTTTATTGGAAGAGAGAATTACTCGGGTTTGAGATGGTTGTAAAGAAAGAATCTTCATTGGTTGATTTTTTGGATGCTGTCATTTTCAAAGGGTAGTGTGCTACGTAAAATATTGAGCCTTTTTTTGGATGCTAAGATTGAGGTGAGTATTATATATGGTGGATTAGAGTGAAGCTAGGCATCTCGATCGTTTTGGAACAATGTTTGATTATCATCAATGGTAAGACTTACTGGAGACAAGAGAGTCAGAGTTAGGGCAATTTGGAGTGAGCTATAGAGAGAGAGAGAGAGAGAGAGAGAGAGAGAGAGAGAGAGACTCTTGAAGGAGATAGGTGGGTTTTTGATGGCTTGCCCTAAATGAGGTGGATTATGGGGTATTTGTAGTCCTCTGTACTAGTAGAAGATAGGCCATAATTGCAGAGTTTGGGTGGTTTGGTGTGCCAAGGAGTGCCGAAGGGGATGATAGTGACAACATCTTGAATGTTAGTTTGAGGTATAGGGATTTGGGCTGATAGAATGGATCTTGAGATTTCAGTTGGAGATAGGGGGATCTTAGGTGAAATAGGAAGGTGCCACTTTGCGGTGGTAGATGAGGGCATTAATTGTTTTGGTTAGAAGCATTAAATGCATGGATGAGTTTCTCTTTTCTTGACACTAGAGATGCGTAGAAGCCTAAAAAGGCTGTCTGCGGAGAGTTTCCTTGTGGAGTGCTATTAAGGATGAAGTGCCATGAGGGTTGCCCACGGTAATGGGCTCGAGATGCCTTCACTGCAGGGTCCAAAATGTTCTCGTGGGGTGTCCGCTGGGAGAGGCATTATTGAGGGGAAGGATGTTTTGGCCATGTTGGGGGGATATTACCATGTCAGGGCGATGGGGGAGAAGTGTCCAAGGTAAGGTTGACGTGGCAATGATCGTATACATTATTTATTTGAAAATTTATGACTGGGAATTTTACACTTCCTGCTACAAGGTATAAATTCTTGTTTGGTTGTGTTTCACTAAGCATGAAATAGGAGGGTGAATTGTTGGTGTTGTTTGAGAGAGACCATTGTTTAGTGATATATATATATATATATATTTTTTTACTTTTAAAAAGAAATATTGAGTCCATTAATGCTAACTAAGTTCGATAGAAAATTTCAGTGGAATCTCTTTGACCTTGAGTGGAGGGTGACTGGCAAAGGCGATAATCTGTATTATGTGGAGACATTTTTTATTGTGAGCTCCATTTGATCTTGAAACTCAGAAGGTAACTTCTGGTTGCGGTGGTTTTCTGGAAGGAGTGATGAATAGGCTAATAGGTTATTGTACATCAATCAACATGTAGGCAATGTGAAAACAGAGTTCCTTTTAGTAGGAGAGGTAAAGCTCCAAAGATGTTGATTTTGTAGCACTAAAGATTTAAGGCCACAAAGGAGATTAAGATCATTAATTGTGATGTGAATTATTTTTTACCTTTCTTATATTGTGATGTTGACTCATAAATGTTCAATTTGGGAATTCATGGGTGAGCCCTCCGAAAGAATGTTGTATTTTTTTTGGCTATCTTTTTCATTTTCCTTTTGTTATTGAATGGGGTATAGAGGATGTAAAAAGAGGAGTGGAGATAGTTGTGATTTTGCAATGTACAGAGGTTTCTAAGGCAATTGTAAGGAGTGTCTGTTATAATTAGATATATGACATATGCCGTTGTATTAATTGTATCTTGTCTGGCTTAGTTATCCAAATAATAGGAGCATTGGGATGGCAATGCTCAGGCTATGTCTAGAATTTGACACACTATGCAATTATTAGGAAATCAAAATCACTGCTCGTGAGCTGGTCTATGATTTTAGATTATTATTATTTATAAATTTGAAATATCATTACTATATTATGGGCCTATTATCTAAAGTTGGTATTTTAGTTACATGATGCACTTGTATTCTAATTGCCGTTGGTAGTTGCATGTAACCATCCGCATTGATAAATCTAATTATTATTTTTTATCTTCTTGCAGGATAAGGTCCCATTGTTGTCTGTTGAAGCACTGCACCATTTACATATTTTTATATTTGTGCTAGCGATTGTCCACGTGACATTTTCTGTTCTCACTGTTGTATTTGGAGGGGCAAAGGTGAGTATGATATTTGTTTCTGTGGTTCTCCATCCTAAATTATATTAATAGTTTTTGTTTCCACTTATTGATCTTTTGTAATCCGCTGCTGTGTTTTTTTTCAAATCATATTGTAGATACGTCAATGGAAACACTGGGAGGACTCCATTGCAAACGATAATTTTGACACTGAACAAGGTGAGGGATAGCCCATTAAAAGTTGACTTTGTTGCTATTTCTTGACCTTTTACATCAACTAGCGAGCCCTCAAACAAGGCATGTCTGCATTTACATGTTAAATGTTTTATCACTCTAGGACTATTTCATGAAAAATTCTCAACATGGATTGTATTTCATTTTAAGAAGGCCTTAATTCAACCATATGAAGTGTGAATAGATTATGTTTACATTTTCCATAAAAACAATGAAGGGAAAAGAATGGATTATGTTTAAGCTTTTAAGTTGTAGTTTTAAAAGAATGATAGTTATATTTTTTTTTTCAAAAAAAAAAAAAAAAGAATGATGGTTATGACTTCTGCATCTATGTTTTTGCTGGTATTGATAATGTTGTGTAAAAATAACTTCGGGCAAAGGAAATAAGTGATTAAAAGTGAAGTGACCAATGATTTTGCCACAAGATACTAAAGATAGCTGATTGTTTGGAGCTTGTTTTCATTAGTTGTCCTGCATAAAACTTGCTTCTGTCTCGTGCATAATTCTTCAATCTGTATGCATTATTGTGCAGTTTTAAGACCAAAGTTCACTCAAGTACATCAGCATGACTTCATCAAGGACCGCTTTCTGGGCATTGGTAAAAATTCAATTATTTTGGGCTGGTTGGTAAGTTCTTATATTCTCATGGCAGATTGTGACTGCCATTTTGCAGAAAACGTTTTGCATTTGATATGTTTGTATGCTTTGGTCTTATGTTATCCTAATTTTTTCTCCTAATCTGTGGTTTCCTCCTTTAACCTTCAGATTATAAAACATTTCGTGTTTGATATGTTTGTATGCTCTGGTCTTATGTTACCCTGCATATTTCTCCTGATGTATGGTTTTCTCCTTTAGCCTTCAAATTATATATATAGTGGACCAAGCTTCATGATTCTATGAAACAAACTGGTCTAACATGCTTGGATTCACCCCGTGGGCAGGTTTTTATTTTTATTTGTAGCGTAAAGGCAGTAACTTATACAATGGCAATTAACTATATGGGCCTGGGCTATCAATCACCAGACACCTTCCTCCTCTTTCCTGGGATTGGAACCTGTCGTTTTAGGCTTTGTCTGTGTTCAAACCATTAATTTCGATTTTTAGCAATTTTCTATTTCCTAAAACATGACACACACACAAAATTTTGAGCAGTCAAGTAATTTTGTGTTTGATTTCATGACTATATAATCTGAAACCATTTAATTGTATCATTAGATAGGTTTACTTCTTTTAGTAAATGCACTTCCATCCCTTTAATGCATTTCTGTGTGAACTTTTCAGCATTCCTTTCTCAAGCAGTTTTATGGATCAGTCACCAAATCAGACTATGCTGCACTGAGACTTGGTTTCATTATGGTAAGTATCTGATTTACAGTTGGTGTTTGTCTTTAAATTTTTTTGTTATTTCTTTTTGCTACTGAATAATCATTTGTGCTAAGGTTGAATTTATTTCATTTGTAGACACACTGCAGGGGAAACCCGAAGTTTAATTTTCATAAATATATGATCCGTGCTCTGGAAGATGATTTTAAGAAAGTTGTTGGTATAAGGCAAGTTGTGTGTTTTGTCTGGTGCTAGGAATGGAAGGATAATGCCTCTACAAATGAGAGAGCACTTCTTTCATTTTCTCTTTTTTAATCTGCACATTGTTCTGTTGATTCGTGGGTTAATGTCTAATTTGGCTGTTCGCAGTTGGTATTTGTGGATATTTGTGATCATCTTCTTGTTGTTGAACATTAATGGTACGCTACTTGTCTCACTTTAAGTCCTAATGCTGAAAGTTGTCAAGTCACTTGATTGTTTTGATTTGGTGCTACTTTATTTATTTAACCAAAGATTATTGTGTTTGCTGAGCGGATTAGGTTCTTTGCTCAAAAAGGTGTTTAGAGATTTCTATTTATTTCATTCAATTATGTATTATTGAAAAACAAAAATATAGAGAAATCCTCAAAAACATTTACACACAAGTGAAAGCAAATAAGGCACAAGATTTAATGAGGGAAACTCTAGAAATCACTTTCTAGAGAAAAACCTCGAATCGATAAACTGACTATCCCTGAAACCAATCTACTATAAGATTGAAGATTGTAAGAGTTTACCGTTTATGACTCAGATTTGACACCCATCTTAGTCTAAGTATCTTTTACTTGCTAGAATCCGCAATGAATCTTCTTTCCGTGCGATTGATCCTGTTCTTGAACCCTAATGGCACCTCCTAGAACCCAGAGATATTCTTGATTTTTCAAAACCCTTGAAACAATGATCGAATGTTGTTCTCTGTTTTTCTTCACTTCTGATTGCCTCTTGCACAATATGTTTCTTGCTTTTCAAAATTGTTAACCCTAGGTCTGGTAGAATATTGACTATTTATATCAGTTCCAAATATAGAAACAGAATTGGAATAGAATATGTCAGAACTCTGCAGGCAGCTTGAACACTGCTCACAACCAAATTTGGTTTAAGTCAACTTTCCTTTTCAATCTTTGTACTAAGGAACAACTTGATGAACACAAGATTCAATGTGAAAATTTACAGACAATATATACTCAATGATTCGCAATTGTCACACTTAAAAAACTAGACCTTGCAATTATTTTTGCATAGATGGGTGGGTGGGTGCATGCATGCATATTATGTCGGGTTAGAGGACAATTTTAGCCTTAGCTACAGTTTGTTTGATTCCAATTGTTTGGTACCTGTTGCACAATTTTTTATGTTATTCATTAGGCTCTTCCGTAATTAGATATTTCTATTATTTCATTCAATTATGTATTATTTTTTGCATGGATGTGTGGGTGCATGCATGTGTATAATCTTTTAGAGGACAAGGTTAACTTTTCACTTGCATAGTGACAGCTTGTCTGATTCCAATTGTTTGGAATCGGCTGCACAATTTTTAATCTTAATTCATTATGCTCTTCTATAATTATGTCAATTCCTGGTTTTTTGCCTCAGTGCAAATGTTTAGATTATTGGATAAAAAAATGATGTATCATTGTTTTGTTTCAACTTATCAGGGTGGCATACATATTTTTGGATTGCTTTCGTTCCTTTCGTGGTGAGTCATCCTAATATCCATGTACTTGGTCATCTATTTTTTTGCCATCAAACGTGCTTACTCTATGTTTCATCTTAACTTAAATATCATATTAGATTGATATGTGCATTTTGTTAACCTTAAAATTACCTAAAGTTTGAATACCACAAGGTATGTTCGAATATGTAAATAGCACTTTACCTGCGAATGTAATTTTCATTAGTTATTTTGTCCTGAGGACATGTTTATAGTTCTTATCACACTCCATTTATTTTGTATAAGGGAACCCATGTGTTTGTCCTTCATGTCTTCTTGTGTTTCCATCGGCAGGAATAATATCTCACATGATTTAAGGCTGAAGTCCTTGCCTAATCATTTTTAGTCATGGTTGTTTGATTTGGAACTCTTAACCATTTGGGGAAAAAAATCCAAAACTTAAGGAAAATATTGGAAAAAACATCCTTTTAGAATAATTTGGATGTTATTTTCTGGATTTAAACAAGATCAATAAAATTATTGTGACACAAGATTCCTAATTCTTCGACACTTTTTTTTCTTTTTCTCTTGCAATTAAATTCTTTTTTTTTAATTATATAATCTATCTTTCTCATCACATATTTCTCCATTTCTCTGTCAATATCTCTGTAAACTGTATGCTTGAATTTATTACATTTATGTAAACTATATACTTGATTTTAACTTCTGAACTATTCAAATGATCAGAAGGGAGAAAAAGATTTTGCAAGCAAATTTTTACCATTGATCAACAATTGAAAATTTTGGGAAAATAATTGTTTCCTAACAAATATTCTTCTAGAAAGGATTTCTTTCCCAAAATATCTTTTTGACTCGGTACACAACCTGACTTTTAAGTATAGAATGTTTGAGATTCTAAAATTTGGATTCTTCAAAATAGTTATAGTAGTTCTGACAGAAGCAACTTGAGAAGCATTTAAGTTACGCCCGCCAGAGGACCTCATTTATTTATCACATCCATTCTATTCATCACTTTATTTATTTACTTTGCCAGCTTCTACTCGCTGTGGGCACCAAGCTGGAGCACGTGATCTCCCAGCTGGCTCATGAGGTTGCAGAGAAACACGTTGCAATAGAAGGTGAATTAGTAGTTCAACCTTCAGATGATCACTTTTGGTTCCATCGGCCTGGCATCGTCCTCTTCTTGATACACTTTATACTTTTCCAGAATGCTTTCGAGATAGCATTTTTCTTCTGGATATGGGTAAGCTGATATATTTTTTTGGTAAACTGGAGTTCCATATGTTATATGTACATACACAGATATGATATTAATTATATATGTCTGAATCACATGTAGGTTCAATATGGTTTTTACTCCTGCATAATGGGACAAGTTCGTTATATTGTCCCCAGGCTTGTTATAGGGTGAGAGCGATTGGCCCATTCTATATGACGTCCTTCCTTATTTTGGCTTTTCTGAATCATTCTCCAAACGTATGAAAAAAAAAAAAAAAAACATAGGATACATTTCACTTTGTCCTCCCAAGCTTTACCTGAAATCCCACTTTCAGTAGAAATTATCAGATAGGAGTACTGCATAGCCGCGTGGTGCATTGCATCAATCCAAATGAAAAAGAAGTGACTAGTAAGGCTCAGGAGAGGGCAAAGTGAAATTTTCCCAGAAACACAAATAAAAAGAAGTCTTTTCCGTGGAATTGCAATAAACGTTATTATCTGGCTTTTTCAGGGTATTCATTCAGGTCCTCTGCAGTTATAGCACCCTGCCACTTTATGCCATTGTGACACAGGTAATTAGCAATACATATTTATCATATGATCAATTGGAGTTCATATCAACAACTCTGAGTCTTATTTTTATTTTTATTTTTTCTCAATTTTTTCTTCTGGCCAATCAAATGAAGATGGGGAGTTCATTCAAGAAGTCAATATTTGACGAGCACGTGCAAGTGGGCCTTGTTGGTTGGGCGCAGAAAGTGAAGAGGAAGAAGCAGTTGAAGGCAGCAGATAATGGCTCCAGCCAAGGCAATACAGCCGATGGTTCCACCGTGAGGGGAGTTCAGCTGGGAAGAGTTGCTCGGAACGAACGTGCGCCAGAGGAAATTCAGCCCACAAATGGTTCTTAAAGTATGAGCTATGGATGCGAGGATATGATGATAGGTGTGGGCTTCTCTTGTATGATACCGGTTGAATTTGTATGTAGAAATGTCCAACTTTTTACTTTATGTTTCTGTGGGCTTGTTAGAGATATTATTGTATTACGTCCAGGGACGAGCCAGGGATTTTTCGTAAGGATAATCTGTGCATATTCGTTCCCTCTTCCTCATAATTCTAGCAAACATATCCCCCCCCCCCCTCTCTCTCTCTCTCTATGTATGTATATATTAATTAATTTTTTATATAATTTGTCATTTTTGTTGCTTGTATTAACCCGTGTGCACTTTAGATAAAAAGTTCAAATTGAAAGAATTATGATAATTCATAGGTTATAATTTTTTTCATAACTTTAGGCCCTAGCATATATTATATATGTTTTGGACTCTCTCTCTAATTAATTTTTAATAATCACCATGAAAGAAAATATATATTATAGTGTTTTAATTTGAAAAGTTCAACTTCTTCTTAGAAATTATAATTGTGCAGAAATTAAGTTTGCAGTTTGAATATGTATATAATATTTACATTTGAAATATGGTAAATTTTAAAATGTCTAAACTGTTTTGTGAGATAGAGGTAGTGTGAGAAAGTTAAAATTATAAAAATGATGTTGAATAAAAGAAAAAATAATTTTTAATTATTGGATCTTTGTGAGAAGACATTTTTAAAAATCATCTTATTTTATTACATAGATGTTTGGAATATGAATTTATAGAAGGAAAGAAGCATGGTAGGAATGTAAGATGACGTGAAAATGTCAAATTTAAATTTTTTTATTGAGTTAAAAAATAAGATTAAAATGAATGAATAATTTATTAACAAAATTTAATTTTTTAATTGATTAAGTGTTAAAAAAATACACAAATTATATAAATTTTATTTTTTTCTTTATTTCTTTTTCCTCCACAAATTTTATGTTCCAAGCATAATATTAGGTTATTAGCAATACTAATGATATCTAATAAAATATCTTGAATTTCCTAAATAAAAGACTCACCAGAATAGCTAAAAATATCACAAAGAACTGTACAATCAGTGAGTACAATTACTTGGCCTGGTTTGAACATTGTTGTCTAATTCAGAGCTTCTAAACAGACAGTGACTCTGTCATTAATGTTGAAGGAACTTTCATAGCTACCCTTTAGTATTTGCATCAATATCTCTTAATTAAAATATTAGCTTTTTTTAAATTTGTTTAATTTTTATAATTTTTAAAATAAATAAAAACTATTGCTGATTATATATCATTTTTAAAATAAAAAATAAATTTAATTTATTAAAAAATTAATTTATAAGTGGAAAATAATATTACCTTTTAGTAAATTAATAATCCAAAATTTATGTGTTGATTTTTAAACTAAAAGAGGTAATTTGTAATTTTTCATTTTATATATTTTTGAGCTAAGTCCAAAAGGGGTAATTTGTAATTTTTCATTTTAAGGCTTTGTTTGGCAAAAATAGCTAGTAATTGAGCTACCAATTATTAATTTTTTAACTTTTTAAAAAATAATTAAATTTACTCTCTTATATTTTTAAAATTTTTTCACACTTCGAAGGAAAAAAATGTTAGATTAATAAATATTTAAAAAGTTAACTACTAAAAATTAAATTTTTTTCCCAAACTCAACCATTTACAATTGCATTTAAACTTTAATTTTATTTTTCAATGAATTGAAAATTTTGAGTTTCAAATGTTTAGTTCATTAAAATGAAAATTTCAATCAAAAAATTCATTTCTGTTTATAAATTTTCCATTTAAAAAAAATGAAAACTTTACTGTTTTCAAGCTCCTTGTCAGTTGTCATGGACAGCAGACTCGTATTTTCAAAGTGATCTCTTAGCGGGAAACAATCAGCGGTCGGACTCGTCTTATCTGGTGCTTCCCTAGCATTGGAAAGTTGGAAACCAACGGTCGTATCCATGGACGACGTCGTCGGCGGCAAGAAGAACACGGCGGCGGCGATCGCCGCCAAGAAGAGACGACGACCGGTCCGACGGACAAAACCTAAAGGTATAGGAGGAGCAGAACTGACGACGGGAGGAGACATGGAAGACTTCAATTTTTTCAAAGATGAAACCCTAGAAATTAGGGCTTCTTTACTGGAGTGGTACGATCGCAACCAGAGGGACCTCCCTTGGCGAAGAATCAGCGGCAGCGATGAAGATGACGACGACGACGACGATGGTTGTGATAGAAGGGCTTACGCGGTGTGGGTTTCTGAAGTAATGCTTCAGCAGACGAGGGTTCAGACGGTAATCGACTATTTCAACCGTTGGATGCAGAGATGGCCCACTCTTCGCCATCTCGCTGGTGCTTCTCTTGAGGTTTTGTTTGTTCCATTTGTTTCTTTGGTTGATTGATTGATTAAATCTGTGTCAAGTTGCAATCGCAGCAAATTTATCAGTTGGTATTACCGTAATGGGTGCAGGAGGTAAATGAGATGTGGGCAGGTTTGGGCTATTACAGGCGGGCACGGTATCTGCTAGAGGTGGGCTCTTCCTACACAATTAATGATAACTATAATGATAATAATGGTTGGGAACAAAAAGGGTACTCACCCTTCTGGTGACTTTTTGTTTACTTAGCCCAAAAATGAAAAAAAAAACACTCAAATTATTTTTCTTACACTGCAGCATGGTGTGCCTGTTTTTGTAACTGATTATTATCTCCCTGTAATCTGTTAGGGAGCAAAAATGGTTGTTGAAGGCGGCATGTTTCCAAAAACAGTTTCAGCTCTTCGAAAGGTCCGAGGAATAGGTGATTATACAGCAGGGGCAATTGCCTCTATAGCATTCAAGGAGGTAACTTTGGTCAATTTTTATGATAGTGATGAAAAGAGGATCTGCTTCCATTGTATAACTTCAAAATCTAATTTTAGGTTGTGCCTGTGGTTGATGGAAACGTAATTAGGGTTGTTGCTAGATTAAAAGCTATTTCTGCTAATCCCAAGGACTCGGTGACAATCAAGAACTTTTGGTGAGTCTCATATCTGATACAATTTAACTCGGTATTAATTGAGGAAGGGGCAAAATATCATGTTGGTCTCCCATTTTTCTGCCTTGTCCTCCCTCCCTTCTCTCCATCTCACTCTCTCAGACATAGATATAGATGCGGACAATAACATGGATCAAAGAAAAAGAATTATAATTGTAACATCAAAACAGTTCTTGATGTAGGCATTTTATTCTCACATTAACACTGTTCTTGATGTAGTCATTTGATTCTCTAATTAGTTCTTTTTTTATTTTTTATATATAATGTTTTCAGGCTTCTTTTTTACATCATTGTGTTTTATAATTTTTTGGTCCAGGAAACTAGCAGGGCAGTTAGTTGATCCTTCTAGGCCTGGAGATTTCAACCAAGCTCTAATGGAACTTGGTGCAACAGTATGCACTCCCTTGAATCCAAGCTGTTCTGTTTGTCCTGTCTCAGCTAACTGTCGTGCACTCTCTCTCTCCAGACAGAATATGTCAGCATTAGTTACAGACTATCCTATAAAGGTTGCGAAGTTGAAACAAAGGCATGATTTTTCTGCTGTTAGTGTGGTGGAAATATTGGAAGGCCAAGATTTAACAGGGGGACTTCAATCTGATGGTAGATTTATTCTTGTCAAGAGGCCAGATGAAGGTTTACTTGCTGGCCTCTGGGAGTTTCCATCTGTCCTGTTGGGGGGAGAGGCTGACTTTGCCACAAGAAAAGATGCTATTGATCAGTTTTTGAAGAATTCTTTCAGTCTAGACCTCAAAAAGTCTTGCACTATAGTTTTGAGGGAAGAAATTGGAGAATACATCCATGTCTTCAGTCATATCCGTCTCAAGATGTATGTGGAGTTGTTGGTTTTACACCTAAAAGGTTTTCTTCTCCTTCTCTCTGTCTCTCTCTCAACCCCCACCCTCCGTAAACACATGCGCGTGCATGCATGTACATGCTCGTTCTTACGCCTACATACATGCACATCTTGGTGGGCAAACAGTTGCACATATATGAGTCAGCATTTTGCCTTATATTAAAATTTTTTTCTTTGCTTTTGTTGATGTGAAGGTGGGATGCATGTTTTGCATGGAAAACCAGACAGCAAAACTATTGCTTGGAAATCTGTTGATAGCGACGCCCTTTCAAGCATGGGACTAACATCTGGAGTAAGAAAGGTAACATGGAAAAGTGCTA
The DNA here is from genome assembly GCA_019916065.1 of Vitellaria paradoxa. Taxonomy (NCBI): domain Eukaryota; kingdom Viridiplantae; phylum Streptophyta; class Magnoliopsida; order Ericales; family Sapotaceae; genus Vitellaria; species Vitellaria paradoxa. The sequence goes on along the minus strand of CM034244.1, from coordinate 8,576,538 downwards.
TTCCTGGAATGTAGATTTTTTTACAGTACGTTCCTTGTTTGAGGTGTTCTTTCAATAGCACATGACATGACAAAATGTTGAAATACAATAACTTTCAATGAGCGGTAAACGAGTGGAAGTCTGGTCCTTATGAAGCGAAATGTTGTCATCTTTGCACTTTTTGCATATACGAGCTACTGGTTGGCTGATTTTGGTTTCCATATGTGTATATATATTTTTAATTGGGAGCATGTACATGACCAGTGTATTTTGCTGATACATGACATTCTAAGTGAAACTACGATCTATTGCTTATCCCCATTCTTTTTTGCTTTTGCTTTCCCCTCTTTGCTCTTTGTATTGCATGGCACACTGCACAACACATTGAAAGACATCAAAGTGAGGCATAATATGAATCAGGTAATACAGGTATACTGTTTCTGCTCGTACCGACAAACTTCGAAAGACTGCTCATGTGGGGTGGACTGGGTATAGGTCTAAGAAAAGTGATTGTCATGAGACCCAACTTGCATTCTCCATCTTGATTGTTATTACTTTTCCTGTTGCCTTGATTGATGATCCCTCTGCTCAACAGAAAAAATTGTAATTTTTTACAATGTTATGATATTTTATAGACACCAGGCGTGCCAAACAAAAGGAAAACAAATGATTTTCATCATTCAAAGAGCAGTTAGGATTTTAAACATAACTTGGAGAAGAAAAATAGCAGAGGATTATGGAGTGCTTTGATACCATGTCTGCGGATTCTTGCACGGCTGTGACTTACTTATTGGCAATACTGTAGAGTAGTGACATAGTTGAACATCAATTCAACCTCATGAAGTGCAAAGTTCCACATCAAAACTGTGATTTTCAGATTGATTATTTTTCAACGGAGGAAACACTTTTACCAGTTTGTTTTATTTGTTGAATGATGTAACATGCATTACTATAATGCCTCTGTGATGCGTTGGGATATTAGAGCCTTGGAAGCCCATTTTAATGAGTGCGAGTATAGCATATATGAGATATGAGACATCTTTCAACTTAAAATCTTATGCCTACGAGTTACTATATTAATCACCCATCTATTTCTTATTTTCTCAATGTGCGATCATTTTCATGTGTATCCAATAATCTCCTCCTCTCATGTGAATCTCTTCTTCACATTGTTGGGCTCCCACTCGAGTGAAAGACCTTTTAGGCTCTTTTTTTGTGTTTGTAGGCTCTACGCCATCTATTTGTAACATCCACTGAGCTCATGTGCACTACCCACCACCCGCTACCTGCCACCCATGAGTGCTCTGTAGGCACTGGGCACCATTTCATCCATCAATCTGCACACCACCAATTTCATGGTTGATATCCAAGGATGACTCCTTGTGAGCCCCGTCAAGACATAAAACTAACCGCATACTGTCCTGCACATGCACATGACCTGAACTTTGATATCATTGGTTGGGAGATTAAAACCTTGCGAAACCCATTTAGTGAGTGATAATATAACTCAAAACCTTAAGCCCATAAATTAGAACACATACCATGCTATAGTAACCACATACCGATCTCTCATTTTTCTGGTGTAGGACAATTCTCATGTGTATGCCCAACATTTATATACGAGTTATACTTGTTTTTAACTATCTGTATTTGCAATGACATAAATTTGCCCCACCGTCATCTCCCTGATGCAGGTATACTCTATGATTCAGAAGTTCAAGCAGAACAGATCTATCTCCATCCCAGCAAAAGCAAGACAGAAAAAGGCATCACGGAAATAAAAATATTTGGTGCTTGTGCTTTTATCTCTTACTCAACCAAGAGGCTAATTTTACAAATTGCTTCAAGTCTGTCTCTTCCAGAATACTGCATCATTTGGTTGGTGAAGCATATATCCATATGTAAGGGTTCATGTGCACCCTAGCATTGTTTTTGTTTGCTCCATTACTTTTCTGGAAATGATTAAAAAATATATGTTCAATAACTGTTTTTGCTCTGCTTCTGTCTTCACCAGAGATTGTATCGTTTCTCGGATTACTATTCAAATGAAGGATCGTGTGCCTTCAGCCTGTCACAAGGTAACTCGTTATTGACGATGTTATCTAGCGAAATAGTCATATTTGCATTTAGCAATTAGAATGTACCGCTGGGTGGCTTTTCAGCGTGAAAGATCCAAATCCGTGTAATCTATGGAAGTTGTAAACTAATTCTGCTTTAATGTTATTGATAATATTAATGTTGTTGAGTTGTAATTCTCTATGATAATGTTCCAGAGGTAATGTTCCTATGCAATCACATTTGTCTCTCTTAATGCGAGTGAAACGGGAGTTGGTTTTAAGAAGTTTGTTTTGAGTTATTAGTTGGTCGAAACACGAAGCATTTTGGTATATGGAAGTATAGAACCAAAATATGGATGCGGTACACTTGTTCTCTAAACTGCGGTAAAGTGCGGATAAATTTTTTTTTATAGAATTGTCACATTATTAAAATATTTTAGTATATAAAAATAGTTTATTTTTTAAAAAACAATTAATGAAGCTAATAATAAAAAAATAAGTATAAATATTTATGAAGCTAAATACACTTTTTATTTGATGCAAAATTTTGCTCATAATTTATTCATAAATGTTTAAACTTATCAATTATTATTACATAATTTGTTATCAATTTATCGTTTTTAAAAATTTTTTTAATAAAAATATAATATAGGCATAATTTTTTTAAGATTGTCAAATTGTATAATTAAAGGTTCAGTTAACATGACAAGCTTATGTTCTATGTTGTGTTGCGTTCAAGGGTATTTTATGGATGAATTATTGATTGATTGAAAATTCAAATTCAAATTTATTTTAAGTATAAAGATTTACTGTTATAATTGAAAGTATAAAAATAAAAGTGAGATTTAGTGTAAAAATGTAAAAATTCAAAGAATAATTTACTCTTAATATTATAACTAAAACTTAATCAAAAACAATGAAAATAAATAATATATATATATATATATATCTTTTTTGCGAAACTTTATCATTAGTTTACTCTACAAGAGTATTTATTTTAACTCTCATTAACTTTCCGCTATTTTCTCACAAAATTAGTTTTTTTTTTTTAACCGCATTGACTTCCATTGATGCATAGAAGGTAAAGGGAAACACCAAGAGGAGAAAAATTTAAAGAAGAAAGCATAAATTGATGGAGATTTAGAAAAAAATAATAATAATTATTTTACAAGTTTAATTTATATTTAGTAAATTAATAAAAAAAATAAACATATTATACAAATGTGAATCATTTTTACTATTAACTGTTTATTTTTTGTTTATTGGGTATACTTAAATTGAATATATAGAATAATTATTAAAAAAAAAACGGTATCTTAGAACAAAAATGTTTTTATTATTATTAAAAAAAAAAAAAAAGTGAAAGGAACGAAACAGTTGTGTCCCATGTTTGGCCATTTGCATCGCTGGGAAAGCGTGCCGCTCAACTGTCTCCAGTTCTCCTTTCCTAATATCAACGCCAAGCCAGCGGAAGTCCGAATTTGATTCTCTCTCTCTCTCTCTCTCTCTCCAAATTGGAAGTTATAGCTGGAGTGATCAATGGCGGACAAGGCGAGCAGAGGATTAGTGGTGTTCGGAGACGGATTGGCCCGTTTCATCAATGAATCACACACCCACCTCCACGCTCTCGCGTCTCGAGGTTGCTGTGGTTTCTTGTCCCTCCCTAATTCACCTTCTTCAGGTTTGATCCCTTCTTGTTCGTTTGGGCCTTCAGCCTTTCGCTTACGATCATTGCTAGATATATGGGCATAGCATACATATATATATACATATTGTATTTGGCATGTATTTTTTTTTCAGCCTTTGCATCAAATTCCAATCTGGGGTCACCTTTCCGTTGGACTTGATTCTTGTCACATTCAAGTTTGGGCGATCTTCATCTTTTGTCGAATCTAGTTTTGTCGAGATGATCTTTCCCACAATCAGTCTTCTCTTATGCTATGCGGCTTCAGAATTCAATTAGTGTGAGACTGCATTTATTTATTTATTGGAGATAAATAAAGACTGGAGCACTCAAGTACAAACTAGAATTTTATTTAATGATATCTAGCTTCCACACTTAGGATTTAGAAGACACATCATACCAAAAACTTGTACCTAATAAATTACACACACTTGGGGCAGTCATATTACTAGGGCTAACTCACACTACAAGCTTCCGTGCTTCGAGCCACACACACAATTATGGTTGTAAATTCCTCATGAGATACCTTATGTCTTGTTATTTGTACGGCATGTACTGGTACTGATGTGTTTCGGCCTACCATTTTGGGTTTTTTTGTTATAAAAATATATGCTGATAGAAAAGTATACAGAACTACTCAAAAAATTTATTTTATTAAGTCAAATATTTTAGCAGAAAACATTATATAAGTATAAAAACATGAGTTATGAATAACTTACTTCATATTTTCGTATTGATGTTGATCAAGGAAACTAACTTGTTTCATATTTTATGGAATAAAACGGTACAATTGGAAAGCAAAAACAAAAATTAGAACCCACTTAAGTTTACCATGTGTAGTTGGAAATAAATGGGAAGAATTTCCATTTGTCATTCTTAGTTTTATAAGGTTTAGGAAACCCAAAAAAATTTAGAAGCAAATATAGAAAACAAACAACGAGTGCAAGGTACGGTATGGTACATGATTGGAAAACCCAAAAAATCATGGTACAGGCCAGAAGACAATGGTACAGAGTGGTACAATTGCCAGAATTTATCACACAATATTTTGGATATCTATATGTAGCTATACAACATATACTCTTTTGTATTTATGCTATGTCCTTTTGGCTGGCAAGTGATTGCAGTAGATTATAAGAATCGATAACTCTTATTCCCAGTACTTCCTTTAAAATTGAAAATGTTTGAAGTGCTTTTACATGTCTCATATATCATATTTGGGATTTACTTGGAGCTTAGATTGCAGAAAGTGACGATGCAAGAATAGTTAGAGAGTTTGCACAGCTATTGGATGCATCAGAAGCTTATCACAATATGGTGAGATTATGTTTTTGGGCATTGTATAAAATATATTTTGATAGTGAAATATAAATCGAAAGCTTTACATTATTTTTTCAGAGTGGGTATGATAGTGCTGAAATAGAAGCTGAGAAGAAGTATTTGATGCAGAGCATTTCAGAAAGGTTACTTTTGCCTGTGGTCCTTTGTGCACTTTTTATAGATTTATAGTTCTGACTGTGCAACCAACCTGTTTTTTTTTTTTTTTTTTAATACAACTTCAGGTTCATGGGCATGAAATCTGCTATAATTACAAACAACTCAAGCCTGAAGTCTTTTGGAGGCAAACTAGGCTTCACCATGTTGCAGTTGAGTGACATAATTGACAACAGTCATGCCGGCACAAAGTCGCCACTTGAGGTTGTTGCATCTGAAGTGCTGAAGTTGCTTGGATTTCAAGAAGGGAAGGCTTCAGAGACAAGCATGTTTGATTTGGTTTTTATTCACATTGGGGATGGTGGAAAGAATGGTCTGAAAGACACGGAATTTGTCAATGGTTTTGTTGGTCAAATCATGCTTATGGATGAACCTAGATCTAAAATTAGTTCCCGTCTGCATATGTCCGTTGTGATGAGTTATGGGCCTGTATCCAAGGATGATGATCCCAATTTGTCTGTTATGTGTGTAGACAAGAATAACGCTGATCTTTCATTGCTGTTCCCTCATCAAAGTTACACTGTGAAAGGACGGAACCTGCGGAGCAATGTTAGGTAAATGGAAACTTGATAGCTTTCTTCCTTTTACTTGACGTGCATTTATGATTTTCAACTGCTTCTGATTTGTTATTTAATCAGGCACCATTGTCCGATGTTAATTGCTCAGTGGCAGAATGGTGTCACACGCGTGGATATGGTGGAGACATTTTCTTTTAAAGATTTTAAAGAGGTACCAATTGGCATGAATTAGTGTTACAAAGCTTTGATTATGTACGACTTCTCTCAACCAATGTTGCATACTCTTACAAATGTGTGATGATTTTAATTTTTCTTCTTTTTCCATACACTAGTAATTGAAGGTTGTGTTTGGATTGTGGGTTTATCAAGGGAAAAAATATGGATGGGATGCAAAATCACTTTTCTTGTTTGCTTGTGATGGAAAATGGAACGGAAAATACGCTGAATTTGAGAAATGAAAAAAAAAAAAAAAAAAGAAGTTAGATTGGAATATTAATTTATTGAGAAATATCTTTCATTTTCGTTTATTTTCAATCAAACCAAATAAAAATATATATTTAGGATTTCATATTTCCTTTATCTTTTCCTTTTGTTTTCCCTTTCCCTTTCCTTTATTTTTCTCTTCCCTCTTCAGATCCTTGATTCAGACACTACTAAAAAGTGCACTTATATGAATCTGTTATACCCTTAAAATGCTGATTCCTTATTAAATATTTACATGCACTTAAATGCTAGCATTGTGTACCTATATCCTTGCCAGTTTTACATAAATGACTGTATCCAGGAATAGAAGGAAATTAGTGTAACCGACAGCAAACACTTGTGACTACAATGTGTGCAATCAGTAGCTTGAAACTATGATGTATATCAAAGAATCATCTTTCATATTCTTATCTGTTAAATGAATTCAGACTGATTGTGTTTTGCTGTAGAAAATATTGTTTACCAAAATTGAAAAAAAATAAAAATAAAAATGAAGCACACACGCTTGCCTAATTGTCAAATTTCTTTTAATTAAATATTTTTGGTTGTTATTAATTGTTAGCATTCCTTGGTATTAGATGCATAAATGATAAAACCATCATAGCTATTAGATATACTAAATCATAAACACGCATAGTTCAGGAGTTATTTCCATTAAAACAATCAAAATTTTGAATCGTGCTCATCTTTGTTGTTGGCATAACAGAGTGGAAATTCCATGTAAAAGAATCTACTTTGTTAAGCTTGTCAACACTTACAGATGAGGGGGGGATACTTCAATATTAACGAGTGTTCTCCTTTTACATGCAGCATGGTGGAATCCTTACGATACCAGCGGATAGATTTATACATGAAGTAGCATTTAAGCTGTGGAAGGCCCCAAAATATGGAGCATGAGGTAGATTTTCTTGAAAACTGCTAGAAATTTTCAAAATAAAATGGTTTTGCTTGGACTATTTTCAAAAAGGTAGTGAGAGTCTTTATTATTTATTTTTTTATTTTTTTAAATTGCTGCATCTTTTCACATGGGATATGATCATTCTAACGTGCGTCTCCTAAAGACACAACCTTTCACATAAGGGTGCCTATTAAGTCTATACATAGGCCATTGGTGAAGTCATTCCAGACAGCACAAAAAATAATAAAAAATTCATATTGGGATTGTTCTCCCTCTCTACATACTCTCTTCCTACTCTCTTCCTAGATTTTTTTTTTCTTTTTTCTTTTTTTTTTTTAAAGGCATACTGTTATTTCGTTCTTCTGCAGAAACAAAATTATTTCTTAGTTCTATTGGTTCTTTTAGACTTGGTATTCTGTCTGTCCTTCGTTTGTGCGGATGCAAGCAGAAGATCATTGATTGAACTTCGTTTTATTCTCAGAACAGATTGTTGTAACCCGGTGCACACCATTTGGTGGGGGGCAAATACTGTTTTCGGAAAACAACGTTGTAACGTGACTCAAAGCGGTTCAAGAAGGCTCCAGAAATTGAAGGTTCCAGTTTTTGCACCGACAAAAAACACCTAGGCGCATGACACAAATCACTCTCAGGCATGAAGGAGACACTGATATATGATCAAAGACATTTCTTAATGTTTGAAATTGTTATTGTGAAAGCAATTGTAATTAATGACTTTGGTTTTGTGTTCATCATCATATGAATATGCACTTCGACCACAGTTTGGGTAATGGCCTCTATTTCTTCATGTATAGTCATCGAGTGATTTACTTCTGTTTATGCATGAAAGCCTCGCGGGTTGTTTCTGAATATAGTTAGTGTTGCTCCCTCTCTCTCTCTCTGCTGATCATCAAATTTAAGTTTAATATATTCTGCAAGTAAATATATATTCTGTAGTTAAAATTGAAGTGTCAATTGAATCCAAATGCTTGTAAGTTGTCGAATCAATTAAAGTTAACGTTCTTGTGTATTTGTTTAATTAATTAATTTATTTATTTATTTTTCTTGCGTATTTCACTAATAAAAGCATATGTTAAATTCAAAATTTCTCAACATGGGGTTACAGATAGCCGTCCTATTGAAAATTTCCTCCCTTGATAACTATTACTTAATATGCTCCGTACAGATTAACTAATATCATTTTTTGAAGGATTTTCTGAATCTAAATTACTGGCTAATAAAATTAAATTTCAATTAAATACAATTTTAAAATTCCATGTTATAATAATTTTATAATTATTATATTATTTTTAACCAAAATATATAATAAGTTCAAATTTTAAATATATTATGGCTCTGTTTAGAGTGACAATTTTAAAAAACGATAAAAAACGCTTAAAAAATCTAAATTTTTTTTATTTTTTATCTCACGACACAAATTATAAATTCACAATTTAGTTTATTTTATCTCATTTTTTGTCACATCAAACCCACCGTTTGTTTATATATATATAAATATATATATATTTTTTTCATGCACAATTCTTGGTAGACCAAACATGGAAAACAGCCAAAACGGCGAACGGTGCCTCCTCTATCGCTCGACCTCTATCCCATCGGGCAGCCAAATGGGCTGGGCCCCAAATTTGGGGTCTACACTGTAAATTAAAGAACCTTTGGGGGGAATGCAATACAATACATATGCATATATGCATGTAATATATTCTTGGAAAATTTAGTGGCTGTGTGTCGCTGAAAGCAGTGTGTGGATGAAAATGGCTCCTCCACCCTGCCTCTCCCTCTCTGTTTCTATGCTTTATGATTCTCTCTACTTTCAGTTCAATCTGAATTGACGATCTCTCTCTCTCTCTCTCTCTCTCTCTCTCTTACTGATATCGAAGACACAAGATGTCAGACTAAATACAAAAGAACGAGTGTTATTATAAAAAGAGAAAAGCATTCCCAAAGTTCTCTCTCTAAAAAATGGCGACAGCAGCGGCGGCAGCAAGAGGATCCATAGCGATTTCGAGCTTTCCGTCCTCTTCATACTTCAGTCGTAAAGCCAACACCTCCTCCTCACTTCATATGGTATTTTCAGAACCACACATTTGTAATCGTGTCTCTATATATTTTGTGTGTATGCATTTGTTCGTGTCTATGTATATATATATATATATATATATGTATATGTATACATCAGCTTTACTGTAAGTAGTGGTGCTTTTAGGAAAATTTGAGGTTTCTTTCAACGGGGTTCCTTGAGAATTAACTGGATGTAACTCATAAAACCTTAACTTTTACTACTCAATTGATAAAATCTTAAACTTTACAAGTGGTCACTAATTTCAGTATTTTGTTTGGAAGTAAAATTTTGTGTAAAATCAATCAAAAGTTATAATACAAAACACTAACTTTTACTATTTTTTAACTCTATTACAATAATTTGTTCTATTCAAAAGTTATAGCTAAATTTAAAAAAAATTGTCAAATACTACCAAAAATTTTAACAACCACTTAAAAGTTACAAAAATTTATTAAAAATTATTATTTATTTTACCAAACATACTAAAAATTACAATTGGTAACTTTTAGTAAAAAAATGTCAAAAATTACGAAAAATTGTGCCTCCAAACGCTCCTTAAGAGATTAGTTAAAGTGTGCATAAATTAGCCGATTTTAAGTAATAAAAAAAAAAAAAAAGTTTCCTTGAGAATAATCTGTTAGAGAAAAAAAAAAAAAAAAAAAACGCGCGCACACAGTTGAAGATAACTTGCCAAAGATTGTGGACTAGATATTGGTTATGTTCCGGAGAAAAATTTCCGCCGAGGATGAAAAGAAATCAATATTCAAATCCGTTTCCATTCCAAGTGCTTCTATTTTTTTTTTTTTTTGGGGGTTTTGGGGGGGGGGGGGGGTGTGGGGTGGGAACTAGCTAGAACAAAAATGTAGACTTGACTTGACTTAGCTTTGATTTTGGGATTAACTAGTAAGCTTGGTTGAGTGAGCCGAATGAGTAATTTTGCATGCTTGTGATTCCAACATTTTGATTTTCTTTTGTTCATTTCTTTGAAATTATACGCTATTTGTAAAGCTTTTGACGTATGATATATCTATGGTATTTGTGGAAGGTTGGTAAATTAGTCAGTTTGCGCCAAAGAATTGTCTGCTCTGCTGTTCAAGAATCATCCACACCTACGGGTATGGCCTCGTTCTCACTCATCAATTGTTTCCCAGTTACAGCTTACAATTTAAGAGCGATGGGTATCTTTGGTCTTATTAGTCGCTGCTGAAACAAAGGAAGAAGCAAAGGAGGCAAAGACGGAAAAAGAAGCATCAGCTCCAGCAAAAACAAAGCCTCCGGCAAAGGCTCCGGTCAAGCCACTACCTCAGCTAATGGAGGAGGATGTGATACCTTCATTGAAATCAACTCTTGAAGCTCAAGATGATATCTCTGAGCTCGAGCTATCTTTTCAAGACAACAGGGTTAGTTCCAATCTTTACATTTTTTTGTTTTTTTGTTCTTTTTTTTTTTTGATAAATAAAGAATTTTATTGGCAAAATAAAAAACAGGCAAGAGAATTCCATACATAAAAAGTCACTTGCGTAGACAAGACAAATCCATGATAAAGCTCAGATTTTATATCTGGATCCATGGTCGTTCAAATCGTATGATTTGAATTGATAAATTATGTAATCAATTCAAATCTTTTTCCAAATCAAATGAAGTGATGAATCATGGTAAATTGAGACAATCTACCTGATTCATAAGGAATCTTAACATTCTTATGGAAGTGGGACTTGGATTGGGTGGGATCATGTGGATGTGGATATGATTTTTAAAAAACATATATTTTAAATTTTCAAAAAAAAAAAAAAAAAGAAGAGGCTCGTAATGGCTGTGAATCCTATGGTACTAGCACATCATCTTCACACAAGTCATAAATAGATGCTAATTGTTGCTCTTTCGGTTTGGATAATCGATTACTTTATTATTACAGCTAGAAGGTTCCTTTTCGAAGAAGGGCAATCCTTACTCATTTTGGGCATTCTTCCCCAGTGGAGTTCTCACAGGTAGAAAAAAAAAAAAAACTCTTCTGTTTGTGAAACTTGAAACCATGCCTTATTGCTTCCCCCGTTCATACATAAAAATCTTTCTTCTCCTTTGCTTAACAGGACCAAAAGGATTTTCTCTGTCCTCCTACGGATCCGGGGCGAGCACCGTTGAGCCTTTCCTAATTGATGAGAAGAAAATAACAGCAAAACATGTTGTGTTCTGGGTGGAGAAGCGTTTGGCAGCTCAAGGAATAATTCCGGTGTGGAAAGAGTAATTGATTTTGAGGTTGCCCAACAAATTCAATCGAGTGAATGTACGCATCAATTTTTGGTTTCATTGGTCACACACATAAATATATGATATGGCATTCTGTCTATAGTGGTAAGCAATTGTTGATTTCTAATTGCATTCCAAGGCATAATTTGTTCATACATTGTAAGACAGCTGGAATGTCAGAACCCTACAATCATATTTGTCCACTAATCTAATAGGATATCCTCAAACATTTTTTTTTTATAGTACAATCAAGAATCACAAATATATGTATAAATACATGTATATGGGAGACACACGGAATCAGTTTCCTATTTCATTATATTTATGGAGCAGTGCATCAAGAACTTAGCTTCAGTTCCATATATATATATATATATTTATTTGTTTGTTTTGTTTAAATAAGCAAGTAGCCATACATTTATAAGATAAATAGGAAATTACCTACATTAAGTATATAATACACGGGGATTCAATGAACACATACAACAGACTCCTCCGATTATACAGTCATGGGGAAGTCTAAAGCCACCAAAAGGTTCAAGTCCCATGATTTCAATCAGGTACCAGAATTGGCATTTGCATCACGTTTTGCACGCCGAAGTTCACTCAAGAAATCCATCTGCGAACCAGAAGAAGGTCCAGCACTGACTGTAGGAGGCATCAACTGAATACAAAGAATCCAAAAGCATAGCTAATATATATATATATACATATATATATGAGTGTGTGTGTGTGTGTGTGTGTGAGAGAGAGAGAGAGAGAGAGAGAGAGAGAGAGAGGCTGTAGCAACAGAAAATTTTCTATTGTCACCTGATGAGGAAGTCTAAAGTTCCCCCAAGCTGGTGCACCACTTCCCGAATACATAACAGGCCTTTCTGAAAAGGACGAAAAATAAATAAAACAGTCACGAATATGGTAAGTTAATACATAGATTGGGTCAGATTAGAACCCTTAATTACAGAAAACCCATCTGAAGATGATATTGGCCAATGATTTTTTATTTGTACAATATTTGAACATGAATCCAAATGAGAAATAAGTGCCAAAAAAGTGATTATTTTTAAGTTATTGGATCAATTATTCGTGCAAATGAAGAGACTAAAGAACATTGTTCAGAAGATTTGATTAGAATAGTTAAAAAGGGAAAGTGTCTCTCTCTCTCTTTCTTTTTTTTTTTTTTTAAATGTAACCATAAAATACGTATCGACTTGAAAGGAAATTTTAACTAACTAGTTATGGTGTCATTAAGAAACAACAATCTCATACAAATAAGTGTGGCAGAGACAAGGATGCTAAAATAAATGTGGTAATACAAGAAAAATAGGATAAGAAATGAATATATTCAAAATAAAATTCAGATGACACCAATATTAGATAGATTATGAGAAAGTTGTTTAAAATGAATTGATCACGTCCAGCATAGATCTAAAGATGCACCAATAAGGAAGATTGATTGAATCCAAGTAAAAGGTGTAAAAGTGACAAAAGGTAGACACTTATGATTACATGGGCTGAAGTTGTGAAAAAGATAAAAATAAAAATAAATTTCAAATAACATCATGAAAAATGTAACTCTTGGTAAAAATGAATGGAGGAAAATGAATCATATAGCTGACCTTAATTAGCTTGGGACAGATTTTGTTGAGTTGAGTTAATAGTATTTCAATAGCCACATTTTTCACACGATAGACAAGGGAAACGTGCATGTAACTCACATGTCATGTCTGATTGTATTCTGAACCCGAAGTATCCATTTGACAATTTCCTATAGTCTCAGGTTATGGGGAAAATGTCTCATGGACCACATACATGCCAGGTTATACAGCCTTTTCGAGTTGTTGAAAAAAACACAAATCCAAAACAAATTAAAGAGGTTAATTGCCTTCCTATAATTGGCAACTACCAAAGGTTGTTTAAGGCCCAAACTACTATTTGTAATTCTACAAAATCTAACACCAGCAAACATAATGGCACTTAAGAAAGTACAAAGTCGACAATTGGACGGAAAAACTAAGTCAACCAATATAAAATAGTAACAGTATCCATGTTCAATACTCGTATTAAAGAAACTTGTAACAAGTTGAAATCAGTCAATGCTTGAATCTTCAAAAGAACTAGTTAGTTTAGCTTACACCACAAAATAATGTCCACTTGTTATCAATAATCATCAATGCCCCATCCAGATGTTCATGGTCAAACTTGGTTATGTGAATCTTCATCTGCCATTCTTGATAAAACCACCAACATAGCAACACAAGTTTCCCTACTTTGTAACTAAGAAGTAGATTCCTCCTTCTTAGAATCCACAAGGGCTTATCAACTAGACATAACGCAACCCTTACTCATGATACTCCAAAAGTAGACCACATAGCTACTCCTGGCTACATACAACAGTAGCCTTGAACGCATATTACATTAAATAATCACACCACTGTCAAAGTACCATCAGGTATACTTGAAATGCAGAAAAGTTTGTTTTTGTCTAGTTTGCATAGTTGGTTGGTGGGGGGTATAAATCTCAATTTACACACTCTTTTGAACCTTGTTGAGAATGTGATCAAGTAGTTTTGGGTGGGTTTGTAATTTTGGTTGGCATTCCCTTAATGCTTCTCATTAATAAAATTCATAAAAAAACAAACAAACAAACAAGAACTTAGATATTTCATAAGTCATTTACTCACCAGCTAAATCTATCGATGGATCATTAAATTCATTTATAGCAGCTGCCCAACCTGCATTTGGAGATTCGAGAGAGAAGTGGTTATTCACATAATTGAATCAACTCAAAACTGATTTGTTGTTAGTGTTCAGAATCATCAAAAGTATTGGTTTAATATTAGAATGATGCCAATTTTGCATCGACTATTGTAATTAGTAAATTTCCCAACAAAGCATGTTTATTGACATGCAATTACATAAATGCTTCTGTTGAAGAAACATGCATCCTTTTTATTTTTTCCTTTTTGTTACTAAAGAAGCAGGAAAATTAGTTCACATATCATACGGAGGAATTAAGAATAATATTTGAACACTATGCTACTGAGTTGCGACTCGACTAATATTACCCACCACAAAAATCATGCTTTTGCATTCCAATAACTCGGCTTTCATTTTACAAAACACACGATCCCCAACAATTGAATGATAAATGGAACTAGGTGCAAAGATCAAACACTTAATATCAAATAAATGTAGTCAAGCATCAAAGAGATAATAAAATGTAATTCACCTGCATTAAACAAGATTGGCTAAACCTTTACAAACAAGAGTTGCAGACACAAAAAATTTCTAAAGAGGACTCCAAATAGCTGAAATTTATAAGCAGTCACCACTAACCATCTTCAATTAAAAACTTTCATATCATGAGACCGTGTAGGTTGGCTGTCCTATTTCAGCAAGAAGGCATGTCAAAACATATTATTCAGTTTTTTATAAGAACCATAAATTATTACGTGACAGCTTGGTTAAGAGAACTAGCTGGACAGTTGTTGGTTCAACCGTTATTACCATTAAAAATTACTTGAATAGTATTTTGTTCATTTATACCGTTATTACCATTAAAAATTACTTGAATTGTATTTTATTCATTTATACACTAGTTTATTATAAATTATATGTTTTGAAAAATTGATGTAAAGGAAGTTGAAATATTGGTTAGATAGTGTTTATTTCACTGAAATCCCTAGGTTTAAGTTAATTAGGCACGCATCTTCTTCCTTCCTTCCTTTTTCTCTATTTTTTTTCTTTTTTTATTGAGCAAGGAAAACATTTAATGAAGGTCAAATCTGATCAAGAGCACCATTTTTTTTTTTTTTTTTTTTGAGCAAGTGAACCAAACTAGACTAGTACCTGACCAATAATGGGGTGGAAAACAAAACAGAAATGAAAAATGAATGAAACAGACGTCCTCCTTGAAGCTACAAGCCATGCCTAAATACATTTTATTCTAATGTCACCACATCATCTGTCTGTATACGCGTGCACAACCCCAATAAATTGCATCAATTGGAAACAAGAAGATACCATACATGAATTATCAATTAAAATAGTGCAATGCTAACTTTGGTTTCTTGAGAGCTGTTTTTGTAAGAGTGGCATTGCATTGATGCCTCTTCAATAAAATCTTTATTTATCTGAAAAAGTAATAACAAAGTAAATCAAACATACGAGCATTCAGAAGCTGAAAAGCTTCACTCTTGCAACACCCATGCAAGGTTATCAACCCTAGACGAGGATTTTCATTGGTAAGATTGCTGCCAATTGCATCTACATGATCGGCAATAGGAACATTTCTTGAGGCAGCAGCTTGATTCTTTCCATCATTTGTGTGCATGTTCATTCGTTCAAATCGATCTGCACAATACAGTGGACATTCGTCAACATATGAATGATGGCATTTCGAACGCAATGCTTCCATACAGGTACAACACAAAGGTAAGTGGTTCCCTTATTTAGTCTTTTGTAGCCTTGTAATAAATGAAGTGCCATACTCTAATAGCTAGTAATTAGAATCAAGATTCAGTCACATGTACACTGATATAATGATTCAGTCATATGTACACAGATATAATGGTTCTTTTCAAGTCAAATTTACGTATTTTAACTGGCTAGTATCATTAAATTATAATTTATGCTACAGTACCGGAAAAAGTGGAGACTTGTGAGCCCATAACATTAAATGAAAACCCCCACTAAGTTGAAGTTTAATTGTAAAACTGTCGTCATATTATTCTGCTAACTTTTTCGTTGATTTTCTGGTAAAATAGCATTTTCCTTAAATTATAGGCAACCTTGCCAACAACTAATTGAAAATATATAACACTGTTTTCACAATGCAAATTTGATGAATGGAGTTAATGAATATAAGCAGCATAGGAAAAAGTTTAAAAAAGTGTAAATTGAAATTTTGTTGATTTAAGACTAGCATAAAATAACGTTCTTCATTGAGCATATGACTACTAATAAAGCCATTTTGAGGGAGTGTATTACGTATCCATGTAGTTAACCCCAAGTAACTAGATAAATGCTTGACATTGCTAGATAAATAATATGACTTTAAAAAGGGAAGGGCAGCATTAATGGATGCTCAGATGCGAAATGGAGCACTAATTAGCCAATAAACAGTAGGAAGGGAGAATTGAGGTTCGGGTTGCTATCAATCGAGGCATGGTACATCAGAGGAAAGTAGACTTTAATTGAGTCATACATTGTGTACATGACTGCAGTCTACCAGGTGGAATTTGAATATACAAAAGTAAACTTTAATTGAGTCATACATTGTGTACATGACTGCAGTCTACCGGGTGGAATTTGACCATACAACATAGCAGAACTCTCAAACTTCATAGAAAATAACGTGGTACCAGATTTTGATGAACATGTCAGCTGAATTACATGCCATTGGATCTTCAACAGAGGTATTTATATATCCGGATAAGAATAAAACCTAATGAATTGAAAACTCCATTTTTAGCTTTTTACAAACATATAATTACATAATTATACATAAACATCCTTTCATATGCATCCACAGGGCAGACAAGCACATCTACTTCCATCGTGACAATAACTAACAAAGACATTTGAAAGGGGGAAAAGAAGAGGAAATAACAGATCAAGCACAGCTTCAGATTGTTGAGTTCAAAAGATAATAAACTTGATAAATGCAGGCCATAAAATCAATTACACATTCATCAAAATAGCCATAATTAATCCCATTTTCAAAGTTACAACAGAGATTAGAGTTATTATAAGCTACCTCCTACCGATTTACGCCTGTTGAGAGAACGGTTCCTGCATGTTACAAATTCAAATCCCTCAATCAATATCAATTAATCGACCGATCTTAATTACTCAATAATCCAAATTAATCGAGAGACAGAGACAGAAAGATACCTCTGGTTGGGCGGAGCATAGCGTTTGACGGTGGCAACGTTGGCTGCGGAGGAGGACAAGTCGGTAGGGTTTTCCGGCATTTCTGTGCTCTCGCCAACACGCCGCCGCCGCCGCCGCCGGCCCTCCACCACCACCTGGAATCCGATATATGAGACTATAGATTTATTAGATCGTGCAGAGCTGCTCAGTTACGGAGCATGGGGAGCGATCCAAAGCGCTCGATTACGCACTTCTCATCGTTGCCGTTCGTTTATACACTCCCCTTCTAGAGAGAGAGAGAGAGAGAGAGAGGGGTAGGGGTCTTATTCGTCTTGACTAAAATTTTTCCGTCGGTCCGGCCGAAAAGCATTATCTCCACGCTCCTTCTCAGCGCGTCCCCTTCCCAATTTGGCGGTTCTACTACTGTTACCAGAACAGAAGTGACGAGTTCTCTAAAATTATTTTTTTACTCCATACATTTAGGCTTATTTTTATTTTAACATCCGTACTTTTGAAATTCAACATTAGTGCTTGTTTTTAATCTTTTTATGACTTTTTTTATTACTTAAAATTTATTTTTTTACGGATTTTAGTATGATATATTAACTTTTTTAATAAAAAAATATACATATATAATTACAAAATATTAACATCTATCTTTTTTTTTAGTTTATTTATTTATTTTTATTTTTATTTTGTTAAAAAAGTGAATTACATGCCAAAAACACTGATAATAATAATAATAATAATAATAATAACGCAATTTCAAAAGCTGCATGCAAACAAGATCTTACACATTAACGAGGGTTTTAAATAATTATTACTCATGAAAATTTTATTTTTTTCGATATAATTGTTTTTTTCAACAAATTAAAACATTTGATAAAACAAAAATTCTTAAAAGGGCATAAAACCCACCATTTTAACAGTTTTGATTCGTTGAAGTATTCAGATTAAAAATCTAAATGAATCAAAAAATAAAAAAAAAAACATTTTTGATCTCTACAAAAAGAGAACAAAATAAACTTCATTCTAAATTTTCAATTCATGGCATCCTAAAAGTATTTATGATGCTAAAACTGCAAAAGTTACCATTGAATTCCTTTCCTTTTATTCAAAAGAGAAGAAGAATTCCTTCCTTTTGTTCAGAATCAGGAGAGAGAGAGAGAGAGAGAGAGAGAGATTAATTTAAAGCAATAATGTATGTGCATATATATTAATAAAATTCAACCCCGTACACATACATTTGGCTCCTTACAAGTACCTGACGTCGATAAACAAATTGGTATTTGTCCAACATATCAAACGCCACAGCAAACAAAAGAAAGCGAGAGGGTGGGAGGAAAAAAAGAATCAACAGGAGGCAAAAAATTTCTCTCATATATGCAGATGAGATGGCTGACTAAATTTCCTTAGATGTGTAGGTCGGACAACAGCGCGACTCTGCGATGACGACCGGTCGTCATTCAACTTCCATATACTTCTTGTATATATCTGCAGCATTGGCATCAATTTACAGTAGCTAGCAGAGTATACTCTTACCATTTTCAGGCTTCAGCACTCTGTGAATTCTCATTTATCAACTCCACATAATGCAAAAACTATGCGCGGTAGGAGCAGAGCAGCAGAATATGTCCGCTGGATCGGTCACAAAATCTCTCCTCCGACGATAAATGGTAAACTTTCCATGAAGTAGCTTTGCAGTGAAAGAACGGGAAAAAAACTTTAAAAGAGCTCCTCTGAATTGAATTTGTTCCAAGCTTCCTATTATCACATCAAACTTGAAATGAGAGCAAACCCAAAAAATTATGCAAAAAGCACCAAGTTTTTCAGCCAGAAAAGATTTTCTCTGTAAGGAAAATTATAAAGAATATAAATCCAAGAGCATAACCCATGGAAATAAATTGAAGAGGAGGAGAGGAAGGGAAAGGGTAAGAAATAAAGTGCAGTGATTGAGGCATGCAGCATAATTCTCTCTCTCATTTGTCTAAAGGCCATTTAAGCAAGATTAAAATGAAGTTAACCACCCAAGTAATATGTTAACACTTTCATTTATGTTACACATGCTCCATAAAAATTTAAACGAGTTAATGGTAAAAATTGTGAAAATGTGTTGAAATAAAAGGTTAACAATTACTCAAATAACAATGTCCAAAAATTGAGAAGATGTGTTGAAATAAAAGGTTAACAATTACTCTTATAACAATTTCCCCATTACCAAATGCACCCTGTAATCTTTTACACCCAAACCAAACACTCCCTTGGGAAGTAATAAAAAATTGAAAATTTTCCACGCAAGCACTTAAAAGTGAGAAAAATGAGATATGGTATTGCAGTCTAGAAATATATCCTGATATTTTTATGAGTTTAAAGAATCTGATTCAAATAGCTTATTCAATAATATCTAGCATTAATAGAAGTTCCAAGACAATAAAACACTAAAAGGACAATGTAAGCTCATAAATTAACAATTTAAAATTGTTAAGATAAAAAAAACTAGTACCTTAAGAAGGTCAAACACCTTCTCGGCAACATATTTTTGTTGAAGAGTGGCACCTTTTTGTTGCACCTTATCAGGATGGATGCACAAAGTTGCCTTTCTATAAATTTTTTTGACCGAGGCACCAGCAATCAAATCAGTCAAAGAAACAGGCTGCCAACCACATTCTGGCCACAGTACCTAAGCATCATGAATAGATACAAAATGAACTTAAAAAAAAAAAAGATATAGAACAACAGTTGGGAATAAACTGAAAAAGAAATTACAAAAGCAATGATATGATCAGAAATTAATCATGTATTCAATTTCAAAGGTAGTTTGCACAAGTTGCTAATTCCAGATTCCCTGTATCACTGGGAGCCTGATTATGATGTCAAACCAGTAAGTTCCATATCAGAGGCATTCAACCCGAAATTCTAAAATCATCCACCCACGGAGCCTAAAATTCAAAAACAACTTTAACAAGGACCATTAACTAAATCA
The DNA here is from genome assembly GCA_019916065.1 of Vitellaria paradoxa. Lineage (NCBI taxonomy): Eukaryota > Viridiplantae > Streptophyta > Magnoliopsida > Ericales > Sapotaceae > Vitellaria > Vitellaria paradoxa. The sequence goes on along the minus strand of CM034244.1, from coordinate 8,556,241 downwards.
CACATGGAAATAAAATCCCAATAAGTTTTACAAGCATTGCTTGAGCAGTGCTACAATGAATACAATGACAGTGATTGAAACATATAGCAAAACCAACACCACGGATCATTTATAAAAATGCATAGACCAAGATTTTAACAAGATAATACTGTAAAAAAGGATATTGAACACAAACTCTATTAATTAGAGTCTCCATTTATATAAAATTGTTCAATATTCATCTATTCAATAGATACCAGATGAGACTTGGGTTTGTCCTTGCCATATTGCCAAACCTGGGCTTGAGCGAAGACCTTGGAATCTCCTACAAACCCAACTTCAAACTCCACTCCCTTGCCCATTTAGTACCAAGAGATCTGTAAGTCCTTGCCCTAAATCTTCACAACATCTTGTTTAGATTTCGTTAAGAGGTTTTTGTTTAGTGTTTACTAGTTTTTGAAATTCCAAAATCAACCCTTCGAAAACCAAGCTAGTTTCAGCACCTCTCCATTTGAAACCCTACACTTCTACTGTTCTACCCATGTGTGTAAGTCCTTGCCCTAAATCTTCACAACATCTTGTTTAGATTTCGTTAAGAGGTTTTTGTTTAGTGTTTACTAGTTTTTGAAATTCCAAAATCAACCCTTCGAAAACCAAGCTAGTTTCAGCACCTCTCCATTTGAAACCCTACACTTCTACTGTTCTACCCATTGCACATTTGCAATCCTAAACTTTATAAGTTTTCTGTCACCTAAGACCCACAGGACCAAGCACAAGCAACACAAACTATGCTCTCCAAGCTGTTCCTCATCTATGATGACATTTTGAACAAGACGTAGGGAAGCAAGAACATGCCTACTCAGGTGCCATGGATTTCTAATTAAAGGTAGCAATGGACTCCGGGCAAACCATCCTTGTTAGACACCAAAATCTAGGACTAACCCTGGTTTGAAGAAAATGAAACCGAAGCCAATGAATTAAAAGCAAAAGCCAGGAGGTACGAGGATAATCAAACTCACATATTGCAATGTCGATAGCAGAGCGCGCAAATTTCCCTCTTTCCCTGCAGCCCAACGCTTGATCTCAACATCCAGTGTTTCAGCAATCCTCTGAAACAAGCAGGAGCTCAAAATCAGACACTATAAGTTGATGCCAAGCAAGCTTTGATGTAACCAAGGGGCCAAACGAAACTAAAATACGTTATGGTTTGGCATCCATATCAAATATCTTAAGTATGAAGAATTCACTTCTAAAATAAAAAATAAGTTCAGGAATACACTTTGAAAATGGAAGCATAGGTAAGATGATTCAGAAGTGTATTGCAGAAAAACAGAAGTACACACACAGAGGCAGTATGACTATTTTACTTACATGTCTTTCTGCTTGATCCCTCTGGGTTTGAAGGTCCCGCTGATTCTTTTCAGCCAGTGCTTTAGCCTGAACATACAGACTCCATGATTAGAAACTGAGAGAAAAAAATTGCACATAAAAAAAATGATGGAAGACCACACTACAACCTCAAGGTATCAACCATTCCTCAAATCGGCAAGAATATTTAAGGCACAGTTATTGGCAAAGCAGCTTTGGCTTTTGCCAAAACAATTCACGATAAAATACAATGTACAACTAATTCTGCATTGGCATGGCCACATACTCAAACCAAATTACATATATCTGGGGGCAGGGAACACATACCGCACGCTCCTGGGTCCTTTGGTGGCGTTCCAATCTAGCCCTTCTTCTTTCTTCAGTTTCCCCTTCAACTTCCTGGAATTCTCCAGATGATGTAGGACCTTTCGCAATCAAAAGCATTCCAGCAAGTTAGCAAAACGCGTGAGAAAAAGGAAGGAGCAACTCAGTAGAAAAGGGTTTCAGCTGCAAACAATATATTACCTCCAAAAATTGAAGAGAGATCATCAACAATATTAGTAGTTGAAGATGCTTTCCTCATGTTGGATGAGGTACCAACAGATGATGACTTTCTTGCCCCTTCAGGTCCTCCCTTACCCTGAAATTGAGGATCCAACACAGGGTCCTGAAATTGTTGTCAGAACAGACAACCAGACACACATTAATAATACAATTTTCTTTCCTAGGATAAACAAAAGCTCAAAATGTTTACTGCAGCTGTTAAGGTACTGACAGTGGTATTTGCCTTTGGTCTCGGTGCACTGCTTGGTCGAGAGCCCATGCTGAAAAAGGATTCAAGATCATTATCGTTCTTCTGTTGGTTCATTGTTGCAGCGGCAGCGGCAGCAGCAGCAGCCCTCTCTCTAGCCTCAGCAGCAGCCCTCTCTCGAGCCTCTGCAGCAGCCCTTTCAACGGCAGCCCGTTCTGCTTTACGTCGTGCTTCAGATTCAGCTCTAGCAGCAGCAGCAGCAGCTTTCTCCCTTGATTCTGCATTTGCCCTTTCCCTAGCTTCTGCAGCTGCTTTTTCAGCTCTTTCTCTTGCCTCTGCTGCTGCCCTTTCACGGGCTTCAGCTTGTGCTCTCTGAACAGCAGCCCTTTCAGCACGTTCTCGAGCTTCAGCTTGTGCCCTCTCAACAGCAGCCCTTTCAGCTTTTAAGCGTGCCCCAGCAGCTGCTCTTTCACGTGCTTCCCTGGTAGCCCTTTCTACAGCTTGTCTGGCCTTTTGCCTTTCCCTTTCCCTTTCAATCTCCCTTGCTCTCTCCCTCTCCTTCTCAAGTCTCCTCCGCTCTTCCTCTTCCCTTTGTCTCCGTTCATGATCTAATCTCTCTTGGTTTTCCCTGTACTCTCTCTCCTGATCATCTTGCATATCCTGCTCGTCCTTTTCTATTTGCACAGCTTCTCTACTTCTAGTAGTCTTTGCATACTCTCTTTCCCTTACTTCCTTTGCATGTCTAAATTTAGCCTCAGCTCTATCCATGGCTTCCTTCATGGCAGCTGCCGATGCAGCAGCAGCAGCAGCAGCAGCAGAGGAGTTTGTGTTCACTTCTTCACCAGAATGAATATCAGCATACTCCTCAACATTATTAGTGGTCCTGCCCATGACAAAATCTTCAAGTTCACCTATTTGAGACACCATCGTGCTCTTCAAAGGAGGGGAGGTAGGCTTAGGCCTTTGAGAGTATTGATTGGTACTTGGGGAAGAAGAAAACTCATTACCCTTCTTCCTTACACTTGAAGTGAAAAAACCTGCTTCTGACTTTGAAGCCCTAGCTGGTATTGGAGGAGGGAGTCTTGAAGGGGGTGGAGCACTTGTTGGTTGCGTAAAAAGAGGAATATCTGACACAGTGAGCCATTCATCATTAGAAGGTTCTTCATGTTCCTCTAATTCTGGAGGCATGTCTACCTGGGGATTTGTCTCACTAGAATTAGCATTTACATAAGAGGGCGAACCAGTTTGACCAAAAGGCTTATGAAAATCTGTTGAAACACTTGGCATGTCAAACATAGTTTGATAAGATTCCTGGAAAGTGTCAGCAGACATCTTCTGTGACTGACTCTCGGTATTCCTGAAAGATGATCTACCAATCGGTTCATTACTAGAAGTTGTTTGTGCTCTACCCATGCTTGATCCTGTCCTTGACGGGCTCCCCTCATTCACTCTGTTATTTATCTCAGATGAAGTTGCAGGAACAGATTTTCTGAAACCATTAAGGGGATCTATATCATCAAATAGCCCACAACTTGGTGATGAACCAGTGACTTTAGCGTTTCCAGAGTTACCAAATTTGCTGATCTCTTCAAGTGGATCATTGAATAGCCCTGGGGATGAAGCTGCTGGAGTTGAAGCTGATCCCAAAACAACAAAGGGGTCTTCCATAACGCGAGACGTTGGTTTGGTTGAATTAACGCCTGATCGTTGTGGCCGACTAGACTCCGAAAGTGGCCTGTGGAAGAAATATGGAGCTGAGATACTAATCAACATTCATTCAAAGCTTTGTTTCAGTGATGATTGGCAACCCAATCATTGTCAACATGTCATTGCAACAAGCCAGCAATTTAATCAAACATCATGGACACAATTGCTTCCTTAACACGTCAAAATTTTCTCCTTCTAACAACATAACTGGATTTCACCCTTTCATGATTTGGAATGTATTGGATTTCTCTTAATAATTAAAAAAAAAAGCATAACAAGTGTTTGAAGTTTAGTCAGATAATAGAATTTCGGGGGGAAAAAAAAGAAGGAATATATAGAGAATTGCACCATTTCACCTTTCTTGGTTGATTTGGAGAGAGGTGAATAGAAGAATGTTTTGGGGTAACGAATACTCATTGTATAAATTGAAAAACATTCTATTGTTTACATTGTATAGGTGGATATTGAGGTTGCATATCTGGATTTACATGGTTTTTTTTTTTTTTCACTGAGAACATAACCGGATAAGTTGTAATTTCTTTGTTTATCTTTTGTAAGTGGGTGGCATCCCCTACCAAAAAAAAACTCTACCACCCCTACCAAGTCTCAAATGTTTGATTCACATTTATTAATGAACACTTAACTGCATTCCAAAACATGAAATAGTCAAATCCCATAATTCCTCATACCAAAGGCAATAAACAATCAATAGACTCCCCATTCCAACGACAATTGATAATTATCTTGTTTTGCAAGATAAGATTCCCTAATGGTAAATGTTTTGCCACAAATCAACCACCACATAAAAAATATGACATTTGGAGGAACCTCAAAATATTCTTCCGAGCGGAAACTACCTTGCTACTTCTGATTAGGGAATCACAGTACAATTTCATTAAAAGAAAAAAGGCAAATACTCCCCACGTAGTCACCCTCCATCAAATTTCATCCTCCCCTCTTCAACGTTTGAAGCATACAAAATATAAAGAGATTACCAAGATTTTCCAACTCCCAATAAACAGTTTTCTACGAAGATTTATACTCCAAACAATATCTCCTGCAAATATATAAAAATAATCTGCTATTGAATCTGCCTTATTAATTGCCATACCAAAAATATCTAGGAAAATATCCTGTAACATTTTTCCATTCATTCACAGATGACTCCAAATAAAAACATGTGTATTTTACTAATATATATTTTAGAAAATTCTAATCATAAACAATTTAAAGTTCTAGGTTTTAAAATTAATAAACTTTTATAGGAGAACGAATTTATATATACACACACATATAGATTGATATTTTTATCTTATTATTTTAATTCTAAATCATTTCTTTAGAATTATAATGTGTTTCACGATTGCACTAGTCACGGACCCCAAAGCGTCTGAATCTAAAAAATTTAAAAATAATAAGATATATTCAGATGAATGTCGGGAGATTGTTTGGCGGGCAGTGAGTGTCACTTTCCTAGAAATATCTATACTTCTTAAGTTATTCCTAATTACAACCATATATATTTGCTATCAAATATAAGCTTCCGAACCTTGTCCTTGAGGTAATCCACACAGCTCCTAGTTTTTCGGTCTTCCCCACCAAGTGAAACCTTAGGATACTATTCTCAGTAAGTAAAATAGTTGTGGCATTTCCTGACAACAGTGTGTGGGTGTGTTTGTCTATTAAAAAAAAAAAATAAATAAGTAAAATGAAAATACTATAACTTAAGAGGACATTTAAGATGTAGTAATGCTAAAAACCACAACTATGGTAGAACATCAACTGTATGCTTAATTATAATTAAGAAGTCACCATTAAATCATCATAATCTTTTATTGTTTTTCCCCCTTTTTTTGGTTAAATCCTCATAGAGAGTGTGCCTCGATATTAAAATTGTCGACACCATGTGAAATGGTTAATAGTTGCATGTAGGGGCGGATCCAAAAATTTGTTGAGTGGGGGCAAAATTAAACAAAAATAAGCATTACAAACTTTTAAATGTACCGTTTAGAAGTTTAAATTTTAGCAGCTTTAAGTATTTTTTTACCAAAAATTGTTAGTTGTAATTTTAAGTGCATTTGATAAAATAAATAGTAATTTTTAATAATTTTTAGTAACTTTTTGCAATTTTTGAGTATTTGATAAAATTTTTAGCAACTTTTGATAATTTTTAACAACTTCTGAGTTGAACAAGTCACTGTAACTTAGTAAAATAGTGACAAATTTTAATTGATTTGAAAATACAAAAAAATTATCAAACGTATTTAAAAAAAAATAAATTTTAAATTTAGTGGGGGTAATTTATATAATATGTAATAAAAAACGAAAAATTTATACAAAAAATATATATATAATACATACAAATTTTTCAAGCAGTGGGGCACCCCCCGGGGGGGCCACGTTAAATCCGCCCCTGGTTGCATGCCATTCGATTAGTAACTACACAAGAATTTACATTTTTACACTCCTTTCTGAAACAAAAATGCTGTAAAAGGCATGCTTAGAGCCTTGGATAAAACGTATACTGCAACTTTTAGTTGTGCTTAGCACAAATATAATCCCAGATAATAACTCTTAGGATAAAATGTTGATACAATATATATACTGATCACTGGCACAACATTTAATGCACCATTTGAGCATAATAAAGTAGAGGAATTGCAGTAAGCAAATACAGTACCTGCTGCTTCTGGAGGGACTGCTGCCACCAAAGCCGGGAATCAGATCATCTAAACCTCTGGAGTTTTTATTGCTCTTCGGCTCAGACTTCTCATTCCGACCTAAATTCTCAAAAAGATCGTCAAATGCAGCAGTCTGATTCCGAATCGGAGGTGAAGAAATGCTAGTGAACACGTCGTCGTCGTACCCAACCTTAGAGGAAGTCGTATTGCTCTTCAACCCAGGCAACCCATCGAAAATGTCTTCGTCGTAAACAGGCTTATCGTGCACCGGCAACGAAGAATGGTTTTTCGAATCGTTCGCGGACGTCGACGAGCTCTTAAAAACCGAATCGTAATCGAAATCTGACAACGGCGACGTCGATTTACTATTGTTGTTACTCGTGTATCTTGGAGGACCACCAAACACATCGTTGAACTGATCGTCGGCAAACGGAGACGACGATCGAGCCCGGCGATCAACGCCGTCCGATCGGCCCCCGATGTTGGCCTTGGACGGAGCCATGGGGGCCGATTTCCCTTGGGGTCTGAACCCAAAATCTCTAGCCAACACACTGAAATCATCCATTGATGGCCCTTTTTGCTTTACCTTTCTTTATTCAATTAGATTTTCTTTAGATCTTGGAGGTGGTTCGGATTCAGATCTGGTGAAATTGCCCTCTCGTCGAGGGGCAATTAAGGGTGGATCGATCCGAAATGGAAGGCAATCGGAGAGGCCGAACAAATCCGAGTTAAACTAAACGGGGGACAAGAAGAAGAAAGAACGACGAAAAACAAGAACGTTCCTTAGATTTGAACGACGAAAACGATTGATAGAGAGAGAGAAGACGAAATTAGGAATTTCAGTGATGGTGGCTCGGCCCCAAAATATACATACATATATACGCCTACATGAGCGGATATAAGTAATTACACATTGAAAAATGTGAGTGAGAGAGAGAGAGAGAGAGAGAGAGGGGTTGGCTGCTGACTGCTTCTCTCCTGTGTCCTCTCTCGTTCTATTTTTCTTTCCTTTCCTTTCCTTCTTCTTCTTCTTTCCGTTTTCTCAAATCCCTCTGCTCTGCGCACTCGCCTTCTTTTATTGGATTTTGATTTATTTCCGCCAACAGCCTCAGTTGTGGTGATTTTGCAGACCGGCCTCTGTAGTTCTTGGTATTTACGTTTCAGGCATTTCTTGATAATTATATCACACCGTCAGAGTTTTTTTTTTTTGGATGACAGTGGTTAGGCCATCAGACAGTAATATTTCCATGGAAATCAAAAATAAATCTCCTATATTTTGACAGCATACTAAACTGAATCCCTAAAACTCAAAAAGATGCATGCATGTGTTGGGTATTCATTCAATTTCATATGATTTATTTGGCTTGGCAAATTTAAGTAAACTTTTCGTTTTAATCAAATTACAAATATAAAACTTGTTTGGACCCATAAATTTTACCAAAAAAACTTTAATTTTAACTAATTTTTTATTTTTTTATTAATTTTGAGAGTACAACTTTTAACAAATAAATAAATAAAATCCAATTGCTACCTAAGGAGTTGATTTGATACGTGCATTTAAGTTAAATAAAGTCGCATCAAAATAAGTCATGCTTTGACTTATTTGGCCAAAATATATATATATATATATATAGTTTTAAAATGTAAATTTTTTTTTTGTTTGAATTTGAAAACTCAATTTTATTCTTACTATGTACAAAAACAAAGATATCTGTGAAAATATATTTAAAATTTTGACAAAATATATTTTTGGATTTCTGCATAAACAGCTAGCCTTTTGCTTTTGTCATCAAATAAAGCCAATGTGACTAAAATTAAAAATTCCTAGAGCATTTAATAATTTGTTAAAAAATTAATTTTAACTAGATTTTTGTGCGTGAGTCGTCTGATTTTAGCTATTTTAGTAAAAAATAATTCAAGTGTCTTTATAGTTTATAATTAATAATTATTATATTATGTTTTGTGATTAATCAGACTAAAATCATATGTTTTAGAAATTTGAAAATCATCAAATTATTAATAATTTTTATAATATATTAAAATTTATAATATATATAATAAATATATTTATTAAATTTAATTTTGTAATTTATTTACAATTTTATTTAAATATATTATGTTTTATAATATATTCATTTAGATACAATTATGTAATTTTATTTTATGATTCATAATTTATTATACAAATCAAGGCAAATTTGATTTTTAGATTTTTGTGTATCAAGGTATTTTTTGAGGTTATGACAATTGAGTGGTATTTTGGAAAGTCAATAACAATATCGAATCTTGGGGCAAAAAATTAGGAAACTCTGGATTATTTATTTATTTTATTTTGGCTGTGTTTGATGCAATAAAAGTTAACGAAAATCTCAAAAAATCTTTGAAAATTTCTGTAAAATTTTACACATTCTCGCCTTCTTAAAATTCAAAAAACGTTCAATATCTTTCCAAAAAAAGTCAATAACTAAAATTCAGTTAATCAAATAGTAAAAATTTTTTCGCCATTCTCAACATGAACTTCCAAGTTACCAAATGACACTCACTTTGACTATTTTTTGTGACATTTTTAAAATCGTTCCAACGGATTGTAGAACTGTTTCGATGAAATCGCACGGCCAACTTTCATCCAAACAGTTTCTACAACCCGTTTGAACGAATTGTAGTGTAAAGAAGTTATAACTGCCTACAATTTTGAATCCGTCCAAATGAAAATCCAGCCTATCAGAACGAAATCTTACTATTCATCTATAAAAAATATGATTTGAACTGTGTGCACTAACCGCAAAAAATTTTCCCAAATCACGTTTTATCTCACTTTTTGGTGGGTCAAACGCAGCCTTTGTGAAATTTTTTTTTTTTTTTTCAAAAGTCAGCGTATTTAGCCCTAAAATCTTAGTAACCAAACGCATATAAAGTCCATTTGGCATTTTTTGTGAAACTAAAATACTAGCTGAAAACAAATTAAGAGTTTAAAATAACTAAAAAAATTGTCCAAAGCATCGGGTGAAAAAAAAAATCACATTTTCATGCACAAGTTGTTTAGTGTAGTTGAAATAAAATTTATTGTTTTATACTAAAAATTGCTTGGGTGTCTTTTATAATTGATTTACGTTAATTTGTTAACTAATACACTTCGTTCGGAATAGTAGATTTGATGGATTTGTTTTATTTGGTTAGAATTCTCATCAATTCTTATATTTGAAACTAAAATAAAATTTTAATAATAATTTTATAAACCTAGTAATAATTATTTTAGTAATAATTTCATAATTCAGTAAAAATGTATTTCATTAGATATATTTGTTTAAATATGATTTTATAATTTTTTTAAATTTGAATGTATATTTTAAAATATAGTATTAATTTATAATTTAGAATATATTTATTTAAATACTATTTTATAATATTTAAAGATAATTTATTAAACAAATGGGTAAATTTGGTTTGAGATTTTTATATGTGAAAGTATTTTCAGGATTATGGAAATTTGGTCAAGGTATAAAAAAAAAAAAAATCAGTAAAGGTCTTAACTTTTCCATGTCCTTACAAAGCTTAAAAAACTCTAAATTTTTTATTTTTTTTTCCTCCTAAAAAATTATGCTATTTAAATATTTTAAAACAATCAAAGACTTTAACATTTTACTGGTATAATAAATAAGAACAGGGGTTAGTTAATTACCCAAAAAAAAAAAAAAAAAGAAGGGGGTTAGTTTGCTTGGAAATTAACATTGCTCCCACCCCCGGCCAAATATGGTGGGTTTGAGGATTTTGGGTAAGCCTTATTAATTTTTCGACAGAGACTAAATATTTGGTCTGGTGTGACAATTTTTATTTTGTTAGGGCTAGATAAAATTATAAGTAATATTATCAATTATATTTAATAAATAAAAAATAAATTAACATATGGCATAGGGAGATTCCTTACCACAAAAAATAGTTAAGTCTCTCGTTCGACCTGTACCCAACCAAGGACAATCCAATAAGGACACCCCAACCGATCTCAACCACTCAATCGAAGTGTCCTTAAGGGCATCCGAGTAAGGACACCTTGATCGAGTCTCATTCACCTAATTGATTTCTGACTGATAATTTCGATTAAATTATTCCCGCTAAGGTGACTTACATCTCAAGTCATGCGTACAACTCTCTCTTGACAATTCCAAAATACATGCCTATAAAAGTACTGTTACAAATCACATTGGATACAACACGTTAACTAACGAATTAAAAAATCTACCTTGAGATTTACAATATCGATGGTATCACTCCATTGGATAGTGAGAAAGCACGGTCACATATAGTCACATGTAGCCCATGCATGCTATTCCGCGGAGGCTATATATATATATATGTATGTATATATATATATCACTAGTTTACAAGGATACATATGCAACTCATTTTATCTGACTAAAACTTTGCTAAACTATTTTCTAAACTCTCTTACTAACGTAAATATCATAAATTTTTTGACAGGCACCACACTTGTGTTTTAGATAACTTTCCGAATTTAAATTAGACTTATGGGAGGATAGGAAGTTATTGAGTTATCAATATATGTGTGTGTGTGTGTGTGTGTGATATAATTAGTTGGACTTCTAAAGCTTCAATTATATATAACAATTTTTCAAATAATGTGAACTTAGACAGCTGCGGAAAATGTTAGTGATTAAATTGCTCACAGAAAAACTTCTATAAATAAATAAAAAAAATTATTGTGCAACATTTTAATTAACAAAAAAAAATATCCTAAGAATTAAGTTCACTGGAAGGAGCTCCAATATTCTAATTGGATTTTCGTATTACAATTATTTCATGTTAGTAAAATTATGAAATATTTATTTTAGTGTAAAAAAATATGTTTTTTCCCCTAATATTCATATTTGTTCATTAAATTTTATTAAAAATACAAATATTAATGCAAAGAAAAACACACTGTTACAAATCAATAATTAAGGAGTCAATGTATAATTTTTTTTAACTAAAAGATAAATTGATACTGTATCATAATTCGTGCGTGATCTTGTAATTAATTATTCAATATAATTTGATTATTTTTAACAGTTGCACGGCAAAATATTCATAAGTAGTTGCTGCAATTAGACACTAACTCTCTTGAACCAAACTTGACATTAGCATGTGCTGTTAAACTAAAATTTAACAATTTAAAATTTATAATTATATTTAAACTGTTAAATTTTAATTTAACAACTCATATCAATTATTACTAAATTAGGGTGCATTTGGTGCACCAAAATTTGATAAAAATCTCTGAAAATATCTGAAAACCTCTATAAAATTTTACACATTCCCGCATTCTTAAAATTCAAAAAAAGTCGATAACTAGAATTTGATTAATCAATAGCAAAAATTTTTTCGTCATTCTTACCATAGACTCCCAAGCTACCAAATGATAATCACTTTGACTATTTTTTTGTGGCATTTTAAAACTGTTCCAATGGATTGTAGAAACCGTTCCGATGAAATCGCGCAACTAACTTTCGTCCAAACAGTTTCTACAATCCGTTACGGACTGTAGTATAAAGAAGTCATGATTGCCTAAAATATTGAATTCGTCCAAATGAAAATTTAATCCGTTGGAACGAAATTTTACTATTCATCTCCAAAAAATACAATTTGAGCGGTGTGTACTAAATACAAAAAAATTTTTTCAAATCATATTTTATCTCATTTTTTTATCACTTTTTGGTGCGGCTAACTCACTCTTAATATCCAATTTGATGTAAGTGACCCCGTTTAATTCTCTTTCGACGCCTGCCAATCTTGGGAATTTATTTAAAAAAAAAAATCTTATGAATGTGGCATGTGAATAGGCAGGGGTGGCTCAAGTATAAAGCAATCAAATCTATCGCTTTAGGCCCCCAAATTTTGAGGGCTCTCAATTTTTAAAAATTTTTTATACTATAGTTAAATTTTAACATACTTTAAATATATTTTTAACATATGTTTTGTATAATAAAAGTATAATTTGAATTAAAAAAAAGTTTACAATAAAAAATGTAAAAAGTTTTAAACTAAATGAAAAAAAAAATGATCACAAGAAATCCCAATATAAATGAGAAGAAAATCACAAGAAAAAAAAAAAAGAAATGTCTCAATCTAAATGAGGAAATGGCTCGTAAGAAAAGAGAAAAAAAAAAAAAAAAAACCTCTACATAAATGAAAAGAATAATATATTCAAACAAGAAATATCAAAAGTCTTATAAGGAAGGAAGATCAAAAGTTTTATAGATCAAAAAATTTATAAAACCATCTCTAACGTGTAGAAATCCAACCCTAATACACTCTCTCTCCCTCTCTACCTCTCAGTCTCTCTCTCTTAATCTCTCTCAAAGTTTAAACTTTGAAACTAAAAAAATACATTGGTAAAGTTTTTAATTGCAACATCAATCAAATGGATTTTTAAGTTAATGTTTTAAAAAAATTTATAGATTAATTTTTGTTTTATTTTTTTTTAACATAGAGTAGTAGTAGTTTGATTTTTTTTTTTTTTTTAACATACGACTTTCAGATGACTTTTCATCAATCAACGAAGACTCGTTGTCAATAACAAATCATTAGTTTTGTCAAGGCTCAGATTTGCTCGAGGAAGGTATAGCCCTTCTTTTTTTTTTCTTTCTTCTTTTTTTCTTTTTTTTTTTAACCTTTAAGACTTGTTTATTTAGTTTTGTTTCTATAACTCTATTTAAGAAATATTTGACGATTAATTTTGGTGTGACTTTCTTTGGTGGAAATCTAATTTGGGGAATATTGTGAAGAAAATATTTTTTTATTTCTTTATTTTTATTTCAATGTATTATTCGATAGATAACTAATTCAATTATTTTTTTATTCATATTGTATATCATGTACTAGATAAACTTGAATATAAAGATTTAATTAATAATTTTGCATCACAAAAAGTAAGAAAAATAAATTTTAAATAATATCTTTACCATAACTAAAAATGTAAAAAATTATAATTTTTTTTTTTTTTTGTAAATGTAAAGGTCTCATTTGTGGTTGTCGCTTTAGATCTCAAAGCACTTTGAACCCACCCCTTAAATAGGTAACCAAATGATGGTTAATTGACGTGTTGATAAAGCTCTACATAATATATATATGTACATATATAAGCTTATCATGTAAGAGTGATGTAATTAATATGTTTCAATAATTAAAACAGATTTTAATTACAATTGTGTTTTCTTAAATAATGCAGCACTTTTAATTTAAAGGCAAATTTCAGATACACGTCTTCAATTTGAAAGTGTGTTTTATTAAACATAACTTTAACGGTATATAAGTTTAGTGATGTGGTTGGTCTTATGAAAATCGTTAAAAACTCTAAAAATTTTTAAAATTTTCTAATATATTTTACACTATTCGTAGTTCGTAAAATTTTTCTAAATTTATATATATCTACGTATTCTAATAACAATTTACAAAACTCAGCAAATTTTTTACAAATTCTAATATCATTCCACAAATCCCAATAAATTTTCTATAAATCCTAATAAATTTTATATAAATTTCAAAAACTTTTCAATGACGTTCAATAAATTCTAATATAAAATCATTTGGACGGACTAAAAAAAATCTTTTGAACGGTTGCTCTCTCCAAAAAATGACGCAAAAGTTAAAAAAATTTCATTATTCATATCTAAAAAAGTGATTTGGTAGTTACGCGATAAATGATAAAAAATTATTTAGGTCACATTTTTCATTATTTTTCCTCATTCCAAACACATTTGGAATTTGTGTATTGCATGAATTTATTATATTATATATTTATTTAATTTTTAGTTAAACATTATATTAATAATTATATACTTAAAAGAAGATAGCTTTTTATTAAAAAGTAAGGATATTGGCACTCTTTCAAAAACTTCCCTCACTTCTTATAATTTTTTTCTCTACAAAATTACAAAATTAACCTTGTAATTAATTGATGATAATTAATGCAAAGTACTTCAAATACCATAATTACCATCCCTTTTCATTTATTATTATAAAACTAATATCTTTTACTTTTTATTTTTCTCAATTACATCTCTCATAATCTCATATATACTCACTCGTATATATTTCTTTTTGATTCATTAAACCTTAAACAAAACATCATAGAAGATGATCATGTTAAAATACAGTTTTTGAACAAAATTATTTATTTTTTCACAAGTAATATGAAGCAAGTTTCATATTATTATGAATCATTGAATCTTTCAAATAGTAGATGAACTCTTAACTTCTTTTAATTTTTCTTTTTTATGTGATTGATTGCTTGGCAGAAACATATAGAACAAATTGTATATAATATTTATTTTTTTTAATTTTTGTAGGTGTAAATGTTATTACATTATTAGAAATTTTTTCCCTATTAAGATTTTTTTTTTAACAATTCTTATTTGTAGTTTTTTTTTTACTTGGTAATTTATAAAAATTTTTTGTTAAAACTATTAAATTGTTTTAAACAATGCTATAATTTTTTTTATTTAATAGTGGGTCAGATTGGGGTTGAATGCATGTTAGAACTTGAATTTGAATTTGAATTTCATTTATTTTTATTTCTTTTATTTTCACTTGTGTATGAATTATTCAACAATTATGATGCGTTACTTCATATCAATTAAAAAATAATAATTAGTTATCTTTTTCTTTGATTTGTGATAAAATAAATTAAAAAAACATATTTACAAAGCTAATTTAAAAAAATTCTCTTACATAACTTCATGAAATTATAATTAATAATTGATTTTTAATTTAACAGGTAAATTAATAAAAAAATAGAAAATGTTATAAAAAAACAAAAAGTAGAGGAGTTAGTTTTGTAATAATACATAACAAGTGGGGTTAATTATGATGTTAAATGTGTTTTATATTAATTGTCACTTATTAATTACAAGACTAATTTTGTAATTTTTTAGAGGAAAAAAAAATTGTAAGGAGTGAAAGAAATTTTGGAAAGAGTGCCAATAACCCCATCCTTTATCAAATAAATTACTGTTAAAAGTTGATTAGTACTATTAAATAAAATAAAATAATTAATTATTTCATGTGACAAAAGAAGCCTGCATCCGCAATTTTGAATACCGTATGTACGAAATAAATAAAAATTTCATCTTCAGTAGCACATATATCGAACTACTACAAAGGCAATGGGCCAGCTAGCCGGCTAAAATTGCCTAAAAGAATAGAATCGAAACATTTTGTAGCCAAGATTTGAGTTTCCAAAAAAGTTGTAATGATCACTAACAATATATAGAATGAAATGAAACACATGCACCCACAAAGCTATATATATATGTATATAGCAGTTAATATATCTATACATAATTTATTTTCTCATCCACAGCCGTATCTCCAGAAGAACCCCAACAGCGAACAAGCCAGCAAGAACAACAGCGTAACCAGCATTCCATGCAGTCCCAGCTTTGGCTAAATGAATCCCGTAGAAAACATTCACTGCTGCAAAAAATATCAAAAGCCTTCCCACGGTGTAATGGTACCAATTCCAGTATTTTCTATACTTTGATGCCTTGTCAGGCCTAGCCAAGAGAGCCATAACCTGCCAAAAAATAAATAAATAAATAAAAATGAATAGATGATTACACACACATACATACATATGGATTTAGAGAGTTAATATAATCCCTCGATGTCATTCAAATATCAGATCTGAACCGTTAAATTTTTAATCCAACAATTTTAGAGTTCGATGTCACGGCACTGTGCATTTTCAGCTTCATTCTTTTCTATATATATATATATATATAGAGCTTAATCAAGGCAAATGAGTAGATGATACACACACACAGACATGTATATATATATATACCTGAAGGCAGCCAAGAGCAAGAATGAAGATTCCAAGGCCTTTGTGCTCGTCTACACTGGCACTGGTTTTGTCTTCCAAGACAAAGCCACAGATTACACCCGCTACTCCAAACATGAACCCCAATGATTGGATCAAAACGTGGGAATAAAACCAGATTGGATCCCACTCCTTCAAGTGTCGAGCCACAATTGCCCCGATCGGAATCAGAATTCCCCAGCCCAGCATGTTGAAGGTCCCGTGGCTCTTCCGAAGTTTCGAATATGGACTTTTTTGTGTCTGACTTTGTCCTGCATGTTCATATATATATATATATAAGAACTTTGTTATATACGAAATCATATTCTAATTAATATAAATCAACAATATTCGGCTGTTAGGAAAAAAAAAAAGGTGTTTGAATGATTCTGTTTAGGGGATATTAAAATATAATTCATGTTTGTGTCCACATACACGCATCCCATAAAAAAATAAATAAATAAATTGCTATATATTATTTAAAGAGCATCTGATCGTATTGAAAATTTTACTAACCATGTCTAATGAATGTATCCATGCATGCATATTTATACAAAAATAATCAAACAAGCTAAAAAGTTGTAAATAATCTCAGTTTTGTAACATAGAAGAAGAAGAAACAAAAAAAAAAAAAAAAAAAAAAGAAAACAAAATCCATTTTTCTTATACAGAGAAATGAATGGACAACCTTAATATCCACAAACTTTGTTTTTTATCTCTACATTTTCTTCGTTCATCATCCTGTCTTAATCCGCATTTAAAATAATTAAGAAGGTTGTTGAAATTATTATCATAATTACAATGACTGTTGAAGTCAGAAAGAGAGAGAGATAGAGAAAGAAAGGGAGATTCATTGACGGAAGTGCGGAGAGTTGTTGTGAAGTTAATTTAGTGATCGTAATGTGTAGTAGAGAGTTATCTAAACCCATTTGGCTACCATTTTCATATTTGGTAAAGAGAGAAGATCAAGAAAATAAATTAGGATGGAATTAGAATTTGTGCGTGCAGAAGATGGGGCCAAGGGAATCATTTTTTATTCTTAATTTTCGAAGGAAATTAGGATGAAATTGGAATTAGTGTTTTGTTTTTCGCCTTACTTTTAACAAATTAAGACCCAAGAAATTGAAATATGAGAGACAAACTAAAAGATGATTTTGATAAAATTTCTTACGATGATTTATTGACCAAATTTGAGTTTTTTTTTTTTTAAACAAAGTGGAGTTAAAATATAATAATAATATTTTTTTGTTTACTTTCTGTATAGAATATTATAGTTAATTATCAGAAATATTTTATGAATTACTAATTAAAATGTTTTAGAGAAAAAATTTCAGAACATGCTTGTGAAATCATGACCAAATATTTAATTTAATTTTATTTTTCCATTGCACTTAAAATGTCGCGGGGGTTGGTGGGACATTGACTGCAAGAAAAAAGAAGCAAAGAGAAGAGACAATGGTGGAGGGAAGACATGGACAAATTATATTCAACGACCAAATTGAGAACTTGGTAGAATCTCTGATACAAAGCAAAGAGAGTCTTAAGCCGAACTTTATGCTTCAATTAGCAGTTGATAGGGAATCAGTTTTGATACAAATCACAATAGAAAGACAAGCTATTAAGGGGCCGTTTGGCTCACAAAAAACTAAAATTTTTACTAAAGAGTGGTTTTGCTACGGGGAGTAAATTTTTCGGGATCAAATCCATAAAGTTTTTACTAACTTTTGTCTTGGTACTATGATGGGATACTTTCGAAAAAAAAATTATGTATTTGGTAAAAATTTATAACAATTAAAAATAACTGATAAAACTTTAAAAAAATGAAAAAAATGAGAAAATGTGTTTGGTAAATTCAAATGAAAAAAAATAAAAAAATTAGTAAAAATCAATTAATAAAAATTGACAGTTGATCAAACGGGTCGTAAAATTCAATTTCAATTTCATTTTAATTTCACTTTCAATTCCCATAATATAAAAGTCTTTGTGCACCAATTTTTGTTTTTATTTTTATTTTTTTTTAAAGACCCTATGGTGTTTCGCTTGCCTAAGTTGTACTCTTTCTTTACATATCATAGTTCATATATTATCATTTTGTAAGTTATACATGGGCCTCAGAAATCATGAGGAGAAGTGGAGAACCAAACAGCCACCAAAGTAAGATAATACATACACACACACACACACACACACACATATATATATATATATATGCACAATGCATACATACAGACATACATATACATATATATCATTCCTTGTTCATATCCTACCTCGTCCGGCCAACTAACCAATACTTTAATTTGGTCCAACCCAACCAACAGTAGTTAAAAGAAACCTAAAAAATTATCCAAAACAGCTGTGCGGGTGGACCACCAAACCGGAATGGGTCAATCAATTCTAGCCATGGCTAGCTGAAATTTTCAATTTTTTTTTTTAAAATTATATATTAATCTAACACTAATTATAACAAATATATGAATTAATTAATCTCATTACCCCAAAATTATAAACTATAAACAAGTTGTTCATACAGAAACACATTAATTAATCTTCAATATTTCAAGAGTTCTTGATTCAATAATTATACGGTGATTAATTGTGCAGAGAAGGCAGATACCTGTGACGAAATTCAGATTAGTTGAGACCTTGTCGCTGTGCTCGGTCAACTGGTACCCCGCCGCCGGAGAAGGCAAATTTCCGGGGGGTCCGACGGAGTAGAGCAGCCGGGAAAGCGGCCGGGATGTGTTCAATTGAAAGGCCATGTAAATACGGGTCGACGACGGGGAAACGACGGCCGACGAATTCCCGACGATTTCTAGCTCTCCTTTATCAGGCTGGACCTGGGTTGGTGTTCGGCCTTCCAGAAAGTATGTTTTCATTTGACCGACGCCGTCGGCGGTGAACCATCCCACGACGGCGCTCGACCCGACCATGCTGCCGGTCGGAGAAAATCCGATTCCTATGTAGGCATTTCTATTGGGCGCAGAGAGGACGAAGCTCCACAAGCTTTGTCCCTCTTGTTTATACTGAACAAATCATATGTATAACATCATTAGCATTCATTATTTATATATTTATATGAGTGATATATATGTATAGGCGGATTCGATTGATGGACTTACTCTGAGGATGTAATCTTGAGCAGTCCAAACTGGGTTGCAGATGAGAGAAGAGGTGTCGAATGGAATTTGACCGTTGAGGTTGAGATTTGAACTGCATGAATCTGTTTGTGATTTCACTTGTGAAGAAGAAAAGCCTGCAAAAATTAGGGAAAAGGCCATGAATACCAGGGATGCCTTCATCTCTCTCTATCTCTACTCTCTCTCTCTCTCTCTCTCTCTGTATTTCTAATTCTATATTATAGCGGAGGAAAGTGTAGGTGGGTGAAGCAGTTGGCATTAACGACGTGTATAAATTAATACATATTCATTTATACAGTAAAATAGAACAATTTTTTAAAATATTTTTTTCACAAATTAAATTTTAACGGATAAAAATTATTTTTTTTTCATTTAATGATTAAGATTCTTATTATATTTTTAATTTTTTGTTTAATTTTTATTTTAGTAGATCCAATTACAATTTATTTCACAAAATGATTTGAACATTTTAAATTTCATCATATTTGAAGAAAGAGATAATATGTAAATCAAAATTTAGCTTAAATTCTGCCGAATTATGGTTTGTTAAGAAGTTAAATCTTTCAAATTAAAACATTATAATTTGTGTTTTCTTTTATGGTACTTATCAAAAATTAACTAGGAAAAGAAAGATACCAAAACATATATAGTAACTATTAGAAGTTAAAATTTTTTAAAAAAATATTAAAATTCATATATTATCATAATTTTTTTATTTAAATTTTTGGTCTAAATCTTTATTTAAAAAAAAAATTTAATATTAATTGTATTAAAGTGTCGTAAATACGAATTATTAATAATATTACATCTGCGAGAAAAAAAAAAAAAAAAAAAAAACCTAAAATAAGGCAACCTATTTTCGGGTTGCCAAAAAGAGCGCGTAGCAGAAGGCGGTTAGAGAGAGAGAGTAAACAAAAAAAAAAAAATGATGAAGGGGAGTGTATTAGGTGGCGCCATATGCGTACGATGATACATATAGGACAGGCATCATCGTGAAATGCAGGCAGGCACGGCTATGCTGAATTCTCGATTTGAATGTGCTGAGTCCAACCAAGGCAGATGAACCTTCAAATTAAATTTTTTAGGTTATAATTTAGAATTGGTTTATTATTTTTTTTTGGTAATTAATTGGTTTATTATTACGAGAGTCGTTGGATGCTTAAAGGGTGATTGTTCAGTTTTTAATTTCATTATTCAATTTTATTTGACTCGTCTGAGTTTTTAATAAAAAAATAAATTAAATTGTCCGAAATAAAAAAATAGAAACCGATTCGATATTAAATTTAGTTCGATTGTGATTACAATTGAATTAATCAAAATTATACTTATATATATAAATAATTATTTTTAAATTTTATTTTGTATAAATTTGTCATTATTTTAGCCATAATCATATTTTGTCTATATAAGTATCTATTATAATTTTATTATTATACAAAATTATTATCATATATATATATATATATATATATATATATTTATACGTATCAAATTTGATTTTTGTTCCTTTTGTTCCGCAAATTCAATAATCAAAATTGAATCAAAATATAATTCGAGTTCAAAAAAATACCTAAAACTAAACTAAAAATAATTTATTAAAAATGTTTATTTTCCTATATTTTAATCAAAATATAATTTATGTACGTCTTTTATCTTTTCATTCCATATTTAACCGTAATAACTAGTGTTATTAATGACCATATGGTAGATTGAAAAAAAAAAAATTCTATATATATTTTTAAATTTTTTACCAAACAAATTAGAACTTTTGATTTAAAAAAAATTTACCTTGAATTTTATTGTCCGGTGAAAAAAACACACCGTCTGCAGGGGTAATTAAGGGTTCGTTTGGTTTGAAAATAAATAACAAAAATCTCTATAAATTTATGTTAACTTTATATCACATCAATTTTTTTCTTTCACGGCATGTATTACGAACTCTCAATTTATCTCACTTTTTCTTACTCCAAACACACCCTAAATAATAGATATTAGATTCAAAATTATTTCAGCTATTTGGTTTTTGGTGAAAAATTAAACAAAAAAACTAATTTGAATTGTATAAAAATAAAATGAAAAAATAATTTATTAAGAAAAATGTTTATTTTTTATACTTTAATCCAGTTAAATAAAAATATGTTTAAAGTTTAAAATTTATTTATTTTTCCCTTTTTTTTATTTATGCTTAATTTACCAAATCACGATCCACACATCTATTTTGAATTCCATACATTTATTTTTTGCAAGGCTAGGTTGAAATCCCCAATTTGGATGGGTGAGTCCAACTAAGGCAATTAATTTTTTTTTTAC
The DNA here is from genome assembly GCA_019916065.1 of Vitellaria paradoxa. NCBI lineage: Eukaryota > Viridiplantae > Streptophyta > Magnoliopsida > Ericales > Sapotaceae > Vitellaria > Vitellaria paradoxa. Next base: position 8,534,452 of record CM034244.1, on the reverse strand, counting down.
AACTGAAAGTGTCCGAATCAATTTACGTACATCTCGACTAGTTCTTGAAATTTTAAAGTTAATGATTAGATAAATCCTCTAGTGGTCCTGCAAATGACCCCAAAATTAAAATTTTAAATTACAAACTGGGATTGATTTATTCTTACATTAGTTATATTAACATAGGGAAAAAATAATTTTTTAGAAAATAAAAAACTACAGTTGATTGTTTAATTACTTAAATATTTCTAAATTTTAGGAAAAGAAATTATATTTAAAAAAATTAAATAGGAAAGTGAAAGGGGTGGGTTTTTTTTTTTTATAACTATCCTAATTATCTAATAGTCATTTTATGATTTTTAAATTTAAATAGTCTTATATTCATATCTGATAGAACTTTATGTCGTCCTTTGGCTATTTTTATTCATATTTAAGCCTAATAACTACTGTTATTAACGGCTATATGGTAGGTCTAACTAACAAAGTATATTCTATTTATAGTTTTAAATTTTTTTTACTAAACAAATTAAAATTTTGGAAAAAAAAATTACCTTAAAATTTTATTTGCCGGTGAAAGAAACACAGCGTAAAGGAAAATAATAGCTAGAAACTGGATTCAAAATTATTAATTTTATTTAGTTTTTGATGAAATTAATTAAGAACAAAAAAATATATAATTTGAAAAATGTAAAAGTGAAACGAAAAAATAATTTATTAGAAAATGTATATTTTTAACACCAAATCACGATCCACACACTTATTCAAATGTGAAAATTAACAAAGAGAAATAGATTCCTGCCATTAATAAAAGCAAATTAATTTTGAAGCATACTTTTTCCTCTCAACAAAATCAATTGAATTCCTCTGTTTGACAAATTCAATGGCCTGTCTACAAGGAACCCAACAAATGCAAAAGTTTGAAAGGATTGGGCTTTACAAAGCTGGAACATAGAAAGGGGGAGGATTTATTGTGGATATCTGCTGAATCTCAATATATAATTAATTAGTACGTATTATGTTTTGGATTCAGTTTATGAATGAATGATATAAAATCATAGAAATAATAATAAGGGTTAAATGCTTTTACACTCTGTACTTAAGTCAATTTATACTTTATTTCCTCAACTTCAAAAACTAGCATTAATACCCTATGTACTGTGCACAAAAGTGTTACAGCAAGTAAATTCGTGAGTTTTAACTGCGCGTGATTACACGCGCATCAGTCTGAAACGTTGACAATCTGAAATGACTAAAATACCCCTTCTTCTTCGTCGTAGAGATATATATATATATATGTATATGTATATAACCCTAGGTAGGTTTCTTCTATGGCCATTCTTCCTTCAGTGAAAAATACATTCCTTCTCCCTCTTCTTCTTCTTCTTCTCCTTCTTCCTTCGGTGAAATATATATATATATATATATAGACAGAGAGAGAGAGATACGATTTCTCAAAACCTCTCATTGCAGTCCATTTGACCCAAAATACCACTCCAAGCTGAGTTCTGACTCTTGGATTTGCTCCATCGAGCGAGATTTTGTTTCGTCAGGCGAGGATTTCCTTCGTCGGGCTAAAATTTGTTCCGTCGGTCAGACAAGCGTTTGAGCTTTTACAGAAGGGTAAAAATGACTTTTTAATCACTTAACATAACGGCGTCTGCCGTAACATTTTTGTGCACAGTACAAAGAGATTAGTGTTAGTTTTTGAAATTGAGGGGGTAAAGTGTAAATCGACTTAAGCATAGGGGTGTAGAAGCATTTAACCCTAATAATTATTGATTAAACTAAATGCCGGCAGGACTACAAGATTACATTGTCAAAATCGAACATATATACAATATAAAATAACGCTAAGTACCATGGCATCTAAAAACTAAGCATCCGTTAAATTCCATAAAATTATTAGTATCATACATGAAAATAGTTTGAGCGTGCTATCAAACGGTCACAAGTATAAAATAATAAAACATAAGATTTTTACATAAAAGGCCCTTGTTAACAACATAGAAAATATTACAAGTTTTAGATGAAGGACTATAAAAACTTCTTATACTAAAAATATATGATTTACAAAATTTACAACCACAAAGTACCAATCAAATTTTCGATCTCTTAAGTTGAAGTTTTGCTTGTATCTAAAATGAACCCTAGTTCGTAAAAGGTTAATAATCTTTAAATCCTTAAATGTCAAATAATACTTTGAATACTGAATATTTTGTTTAAGCGATGAAGATAACTTCTATGAAGCACTTGGAGTATCAAAATAACATGTTCTCTGTGCAAAAATCCCGAAAAAGGTTCCTTTATATAATATGTAGCTTTAGAAACAAAAAAAAAGAAAGACAAATTTTTAAAAATCTTCAATTGCCTGTTAGGACGGGCTTCCCAGCAATGAGCTCCTAGTGAGAATTTAATCATCACAAATATCAATTTGGATTTTCTAACGAGACTTCTAGCGAGGTTTTGTGTATTATATCTTGAGTAACACAGATTTTATAATTCCCAGTGAAACTTCCAATGTTGTCAAGGAGGTTGCCAACAACTATAGCAAACCTCTAAGGTTGTTTTTTGGAATTTCTAGCGGCATAGTTAGTGATACGAGCGAGATTTCTAGCAAGCAGCTCAGGATTGATATTTTTTTTTTTTATCAACTTTCTAACGACTATCTAGTGATCTGCCAGTAAAAATGTAACACCTAATTTTTTTTTTTTGGTCATTTATTGAGACTTTGGTCCATTTAAATATTTAAACTCGATTTGTTGGAATTATTTTATTTTCCTGGGCTTTATGTTTGGCTTGAGCCCCAATTCCTTTTTTTCCCTTTGTTTTTCATCCTTTTTTTCCCCTTCATTCTTTTCGTCTTTATTTTCTTTTCCCACATTTGCTAATCATAAGGAAGAAAAAGAGGAGAAGGAAAGTAGAGATAGAGAGAAAATGGAGGCTGGAGATTGAAGATAGTCCGATCTAAATTGGCCTTCTGATCGTCATGGCAAAGAAAATTTGTCTTGATTCGATTCAAGATACAAGTTGTAGAAGTTTTGAAATTTCTCAAGTTTATTCACCTTTTTCTCTACTTTTTTTGGGAATTCGAAATAAGTGAGGCGAACGTATTTTTATTTGTAATTATTTGCATAATTTAGAACACTAAATTCATCAAAACAGTACTGAATCCGTATTACTTTTCTGGATTTTAATAATTAATTAATTTTAGTTTGATTAAACAAATTATTATTTTTTAATATTTATTATAATTATTTATAAAAGGACGTTACTTAAGGTTTTATACAGGGGTAAATAAATATTTTGCGGGTTATCCACCTCTCCCTATGGTAAAAATTTATCTCTATATGGGATAATTGTTGATTCAAAATAATTTTTACCTTATCATCCAAACCGATATAATGAAAAATTAAAATTGTTCAGTAAAATTTGCCTTCAGTTACCCCAAAACAAACATCTCCTTAATATCTTTCGAATTAGAGCAATGTTTTCGTGGGCTTTCGGAGAGTTTTCCGCAAATCGTCCCGTACCATAGATTATAGTCGAATTGATCGTTATCTACTTTGAACCAAATTTTAATAAATGGCAAATTGATCATTATCCACCTTGAACCAAAATTTTAATAAATGCCATCGTTTTGATTTGCCACGCTGCAGCCTGATGCTACTGTGAACTAACATTCTAGGCAGCTTTGAATCAACATTATCTTTTTAATTTGTTGTTGTTGAAATATCCATCTAAGCCTCATAAGTTGAATAAAAGCAAAATTCAAGTCACACCCCTAATCGTAACTTCATAGCTACCAGGGTCAAAATACGACCATCAATTAGAGTATTATAAACAACATTTAAAGAATACTAAAATATATAAAATTAAATTTATTTAATTAAGTAATAATTATTAAAAAATTATTTTTTATAATAATATTAGTGGTCGTAAGAAATTGAAAGATATTAATAGAATAAAGTAAAATTTTTTATCAAATTTAAAACTTCACCGAATGTCTTTCCTTTTTTTATTATAATAATGTGTGTACTATGACCTCATTTGCAAGTATAATTTTGTGCAAAAATCAGTCAAAAGTTATAAAGTTAGTGTTTGGTAAAACATTAATTTTTAACACTTTTCTATTCTGCTATAATAATTTGCTTCAATCAAAAGTTACCAAAATTTTTAACAAACACACAAAAATTATCAAAAATTACTAAAAATTACGAAAAGTTACTAAAAATTTTACCAAATACTCAAAAATTGTAAAAAATTATTAAAATTACTAAAATTTACTATTTATTTTACCAGACATATTAAAAATTATAACTAATAATTTTTAATAAAAATATTAAAAATTACTAAAAATTATGTCTTTTAACGCCCCTTATATGCATCAATGCGGATGGGTTGACAACTTTCACCCTTTTTTTTGGGTTTAAACAATCATTTTCTTTGCTGCCTTCAAAACAAATGAGGGGGCACATTTCTTACAATTTTCTTTTTCCTTGCTTCCTTTCGCTAAAAATAGCAATTAAAACAAGGGCGTCCCTTGGCTTGAACTCAGGTGCAAATTGGGCAAATTGTCGTTACTGCAAGGACAATAATCTTTTAAATATTATAATCATTCCATTTCTTACACTCCTCTCAGTATTATGTTTCTTTATTTTTTTAATTTGCAATAAATTGAAGCTCCAATAATAATATTATGATTTACGAGAAATGATAATGCCTCCAATTATTTGCCTTTCTAATTAAATATTACTGCTATAAACTTTGTTTAAAATTTTATACTATTAATTATGGATTATTAACCCATCGCATCATACCACTACTGAATCTTAATTGTATTCACTTATCTTTTATAAAAAAATAAATTCTGTTATTATTATATTGTTCATATATATATATATATGTTTTTTTTATTTTATTTACTAGCATATGAAAGTGATCAAGGTACTTTTTATGATTATTATACTTTTTAATTTACTGATACAATACAATTTAATTTAGAAAAATGTGATAATAACCGTGCAGTACACGAGTATTTTGGTTTTTTTGGGTAATTACTCGAGGGTTTTGCTAATATAGCAAGATGGGTGTGTTTAATAATGAGATGGCACTTTCATCTTCATTTTATTTTATTTTATTTTTTGTTTTATTTTTGTGCAGGAAAAAATTTGACTCTGTCCGAATTTATCCTCCTCGTCAACTGGAAACCTGAAAGCAAGCCTGCCGAGTACAAGAAGACAAAAGGTTATGGCCGGAGATAGGTTCCTCGACCAGAAAATCCTCTGACAGTCAAGTCAATAAAAGATTATCGATTGGAATCTAGGAAGTAAGGAACATAATGTAATGAAGTTGGCAATAGAGTGCGTACCTGGGTTTTTCAGCCAAGTGTCTAATTTATACTTAGATAATTCATTTTAAATTAATAAATAAGTTACCAAATAAATAAATTAATGATACGATGGCAATTATTATGTATCCCATTTTCGTATATCTTTGTAAGTCGCTTCTCCCCTACTGAATTTTATACTTTTCTCTTTTCATTCAATACCCCGAGCTCTTATTTAATGCACGTGGGTTTAATGACACCTGAATTGATTGGTTCTGGGCCCACAATCGCCCAATTGTCACTTCTGTTTGCCACTTGTCATTACCCGGAAAAGAGAAAATTAACTAAATTAGTTTTTATGCAATTAAGTTAGTTTATTTATGATTATTTTACATTTATAGTTAGGCCTTAACTCTTGGGCCCTTGTTCCACGTGGGTCCTTCCCTTAACCTTTTTCTAACTACTTCTATTTCCCTCAACATTCGTCTCAAATCGCTCGGGAGGATGCCGCGTGTCAATTCTTTTAACTCGCTTGGGAAATGTCACGCCCCTAACTTAATTGTTTGGGACGGACGGTATGGGAATGCAAAACCAAAATAAATAATAAAGTTCGGTTCAAATTCAAATCACATTAATTAAAGTCATCAAATTATCCAAAATCATTACTCATTCCCATATAAAATAATATTCTATTTCATCACCCATAATTAAGATCGGACTCAGGCTACTCTAGCCTAAACTGCCTACGTATCCCACCTCGAGGATCAAGTCATCGTAGTTCCTATTTTATATCCCTTATTTCATGACCAAACTCATTGATTGAACTTTAATTGTTACACATTTATATATTTAATTACACCTTTACTTAGCACATAAATGATATAAAATCTGTGCTTTGTGTAGAATCTATTCCCATTACTCAAAATTGAAGCATGTGTTGATTTTATACACAAAAGAAAGAAATCTAAGCCATTTTGAGAATACAGGGAAAAGTCATAAAAGCATTGGATATATCAAGGTGCAGTACATCAGTTGATTGATGCCATTTGAGAGGATGAAGAAACTTTCACTTTGATTCAACACAAGAGGATCAAAATTTTCAGTTTGGAGTTCTGGAAGCAGGGGAATATATTCGAATATGTAGATTAGCATATTCGAATATTGTTGGTGATTGAATTACATCCTGGAGGGAAGTGCATATTCGAATACAGGGTCAAAGCATTCAAATGAAGAGTTATACATCTCAACAACAGCTTCCACGTGACTTCAGCCTCTCCATGTGACATGGACCTGAGATCAAGAAATGGCAAATCTGTAATTCAGTGGGGAATTGCATAACAGAATAAAGAATTTTCAGAAGGAATGAGTGGAGAAAGAGGGGAGAAAAAGCTGGCATCACATGACCCACGCACAGAAGAAAATACATATATGTCATATACATAATCCAGGAGGGGGAGGAAAGCTGTAAAGATATAGTGAGAGAGAGAGCTCTGGGTTGTTTTGACGTTTCTGCAGTAGTTTAGGGTTTGAGTTTTCAACTTCAATTTCAATCGTTGTAGTTAGTTTTCAATTGCAAATCAATTTCAATTTCGGATTTCAATGTTTCAATTTCATCTTTCTATTTTAGTTTCTAATTTTCTGAATATGAACGGCTGAATATTTCTTGGGCCAAGGCAAGGGCAATGTCCCTTCCAATGAATCTCAAGATGCCAAGCTTCATGGTTCTACTTTGAGTTCTTTAATTATCAATTCAATTTGCATTTGAACATTTTAGAAATCATTGATTCAAGAATCGATTAACACTAATTTGTATATCTTATCGATAAGTTCATAGGTGTTGCTTGACTTAGAACCCTCATGACAATCTTGTATGTGGGTTGCTAGACATAGAACTCCTATTGTTCTTAAGATATGTTATGCACATCAAATGTTTGATCCATAGTTTGTTTCAATTGAAATTAATTTTTTTCAAAATTAGAGCAAACCGAATTGGTAATCCACAAACTCTTAATATCTTGAGATTGATTTGGATTGGCATTGAGCTTGTCTTGCCGAATCCTTTTACATCAGATTTTTAGTTAAATTTAACTTTTACTTTAGAAAAATCTCTCCAAAATCATCAACATTCCAGATCAAAATTTTGTTTCTGTTTTACATTCATGTGAGCTATGTTTTGCCACTTTAATCCATTAGAATCAGTCACCCTTTTGCTCCTTAGATCCTTGTGGCAATGACCTGGTATTCACCAGTATTTTGTGTTACAATCACACCTTGCACTTGGGGGAAGTTTACTTAATTTTCCTTACTCAACACTTTTAAAATATGAATTAACATCTACATTTGCATTTAAGAGTGAGGTAGTTAAGCAACGACAAGTACTCATGATCAATATAATAATCCCTACATCTCATCAATAGATGTAATAATCACATTATCTCAATACATATATAAACCGAATGGGAAACTTGTGTTACACTCCCATTGGTGTAAGACTTAGAGGAACCGTGTTATACCCTCTGTCCCGTCTATTAGGGAACCGTGTTACACTTCTAGTCAGGTATCTACTTATCTCAAGCAGGGTAATCAATATAAATAGCAGTTAGGGAACCGGGTTACACCCCCAATCAGATAAGACTCAAGAGAACCGTGTTACACCCTCTAGCCCTTCTGTTAGGGAACCGTGTTACACCCTTTAGCAGGCATCCGCTTATCTCAAGCAGGATTCGGCTACAGTTCAAAAAATCTCATAATATCTCACATTGAAATTAACGTCTAAACTCCAATGACTAACTTTTAATTAAAAATAAATATAAATATAAATATATATATATATATATATTACCTGGAGATCATCTGATATTTTTAAAATCTCATTTTCTCATTTTTTTTTTCTCAAATCGTGAATACCGTCCATACATATATAACTCATGCCTCAGCATGTCACAATATAAGTATGGCACTCACGGCAAATCAATATCCTCAATATAGACCAGATGATACCACCTCAGCCTCAATACACATGATATGCTCAATCCTGCCTTAAAATCCTAAAATTTACACTTTTATTTCTAACATCTTTCGAATGCCGTAACATCAACTATAATTTCCCATAACTCTAAGGACAACATTATTATTCTCTCCAATTCTTTAGTGGTAATATCGTAATTCTCCTAAACTTTAGGGGTCATTTTGTAATTATTTAAACTCTTGGGGGTCACTTTGTAATTATCTTAAACTTTTAGGGGCCATTTTATAATTATCTAAAATTTTGGAGGTCAATTTGTGATTATCTAAAGGCTTGGGGCCCAAATGGTAATATCTTCAATTATTTTCTTTATTCTTTTTCTTTTTCTTTTTCCTTTTTCTTTTCTTTTTTTTTTTTTTTGGTTTTGGCCGTGGGTTCCAAAGTGCATGGGGAGAGAGAGGAGAGAGAGAGGGGAGAAAGAAGGGAGAAAGAGAGAGAGATCTGGGAAGAAGGGGGTAGATCTAGATAGATTTCGATGTCACGAACGCCGTGGTAGTGTCCATTTTGCGTGATTTTGCTCATGGTAGAAGAAATCAACACCGAAAACTTTAAGGCCAAAACGAAAATTTCTCCATTTCTTCTTCTGATCTGAGGTAAATAGGACATATATTTGTGTTATAAACGTTGTAAGGAACACTTTGATATATTTATATGTTTGATTAAGTGAAGTTTTTATATATATATACACATATATACACAGGCATATATATGCATGTGAGTGTTGAATTTTTTAGACTTTTGAGCCATGAAAATTGCATGAATGATATATGAAAATTTTAGGATAAATTTATATATGTTCATTTTGTGTGGAAGTGATTAAATTTAGACTGACAGTATGAATTCTGTCCGAAATGGGAATGCTGGTAACGGGGGTTGTTTACTGGAAGCAATTGTGGGGGACTGTGAGAGACCTACCTGTGAAGGACTCTGCCTGCAGGAGAGTAAAACCGAATGCGAAGCAGAGAAGTAATGCCATCCATCTCATATCGTCTGGGTCGTGGAAGGAAGTGGCATATATGTAATATTTGATATCAATATAGAACAACGTGTTTTAAAGCCATGAGGGCACTGGATTTAGTGGGAACTCCAAGGTTAAGCGTACTCCAGTGGGAGTGGTACCGAGATGGGTGACCTTCTGGGAAGCAGCTTACTAAGCCCAAAGTGGACAATATTGTACTATATGGATGCGAGTCGTTACAAATGGTATCAGAGTCAATGCCCAGCCGGAAGTGTGGGATCACGTATGTGGGGCCCGCGCGTGGAGAACTTGCCTGTGACGGACTCTGCCTACTGGAGAGTAAAATAGGAGGCCGCGCGGGGACGCGTGGCCTGTTAGGGGGGAGGATTGTGAAAGACTTGCCCGTGAAGAACTCTACCTACGGGAAAGTGAAGCTGGAGGTGAAGTAGAGAATCAATGCCTTTCATCTCACATCGCTTGGGTCATGGAATGAAGTGACATATATGTAATATTCGATATCAATATAGAATAACGCATTTTAAAACCGTGAGGGCACTGAATTCAGTGGGAACTCTTGGGTTAAGGGTGCTCTAGTGGAGGCAGTACTGGGATGGGTGACCTCTTGGAAAGCAACTTACCAAGTCTAAAGCGGATAATATTGTACTATGGGAATGCAAGTCGTTACAGCAAAGCTCCATGTGTCGTGGTATTTATCTTAAAATGTTTGAGAGAATGACACGTGTCGTGAATCATACATCACGTGTCAACTCTTTTACTCTCTCGGGAGAGCTCCATCTGTCGTGGCATTTATCTCAAAATGCTCGGAAGAACGCCACGCATTGTGGATCGTTTTCGTATCAACAATTTTATTTTGTTTATTATAATTTTTTTTATTAATTAACATAATTTAAAATAATAATTTATTATAGTAACCCCTGCATCGCTAGTACAAATACATGAAAGAATGAGTTTTCTTTAAAATTAATTAATGGAAATTGCTTTCTCAACAAATGTTTACTCCCACGTGTCTATTTGACAAGTTAGTGCATACCGTGGAAGCCAAGGATTTGGTCTCTCGCAACGGTCAACGGATGGTTCGGAAACCTTTTAGTATGAGTCCGTCTAAAGTGGCAAAAAATGATATAAAATGAGATATTGAGATAAATTATAAGTTTATAATTTGTGCAGTGAGGTAAAAATGAATAATTTTTAAAATCTTTTATCATTTTTTAAAATTTTTTTATCACTCCAAACAAAATCTCAGTATATCACCCAAGTAAGGTAAAATGCCGTGATATCATATATATTAGATTTAATGTATTCAAATTACAATATATTTTGAAGTTATACAAACTCTTGATTCTACATCTATATAATAAAATACATCTTTTGATTTAACATTTATCCCAGTCTCACTAAAACTTTGTTACGTCATCACTTACTATATATCTATATAATAAAATACACCATTTGAATTTGAAATTTGAAATTCAAATAAAAAAAAATATATATTATATTTTATAAAATTATATAAATTATATTTTGCTTATATTATTTATTATTATTAAATAATGTGTGTATGCCTATTAGGCAAAGTCAACTAAATTTTTTATTTAAAAATATATTTAAATTTTAAATTTTTAAAAAATTTATTAAAAATAAATGTTTAAATTAAAATTTCAACTTTAATGTGCTTAAAACTTAAATTTTAAACATATACACTTTTACACTATGGCTGGCCCCGTTTGACATAAAATAAAATTCCAAAAAATCTATAAATCTCTAACAATCTCTTTACTTCTAATTTTTCTGCTATCACTAATTTCAAAAAATTTTAATATTTTGCTAAAAAAATAAAAAAAATCTGAAAGTAGGTTAACCGAATGTGTAAATTTTTTATACAATCATATTTTTTGTGTCGAAAACTTTCAAACGAGTATTATAGTCGCTATTTTTTGTAAATTTTTTTTCAATTTGTGGGAACGGATTTGGAAAATCGTTCCCATAGTTTGTGACTTTTTAGAAAAAAACGGCACCAAAATTAACCTCAAACTACATTTTATCTCAATTTATCTATTTTGTTTACTCCAAACAGGGCCTATGTGTTATTTATCTAATAAGGATGTTTAAAATTTTGAATTTGAGATGTTTTGAACTATTAATTTGCTAAATGATCAAAATTATTTTTTTTTCTCTCACTTCTCCCATATTTTTAATACTTTTATATAAAAGTTTTTAAAATAATATTTTTAAAAATTTAACATATACTTTTACAATATATGTCATTTATATAATAAGAAAGTTTAAATTTTTGAATTTGAGATATTTTCAACTGTTGAATCTATTAAATGGTCAGAATTATTTTTTTTCTCTCACTCTTCCCATATTTTTTGAATATTTTTTATATAAAAGATTTTAAATTAATATTTTTAAAAATATGATAATATTTGTAAAAATATATAATAAAATTTTATACCTTAATCTCGTTTGATTAATGATTTTTATTTTTATAAGTTATTTTTATATTTTTTTATGTAAGTTTGCTTTATAAATTTAAATTTGAGTTATTTACCCACCGAATTATATTTCTGTACCTTCAAGCATAAGCAATTGCTAGTATATATATATTCCTGACCTGATATCTTATATATATATATATATATATATTAGATTCAATATAATCATAGGATAATACATTTTAGAGTTAATACAATTTTTATGTTTTGTCGAAATTACAGAAAACAGAAAATGCCACGATAAAAGTCATCACATTGCACTTAACTTAACCCAAATTAAACAATCACAATTGAAAAATATGTGCATTGTAGAACTGTCTCTCTCTGTTGCACCAACTCAACAAAAAAATAAGTAATATTGTATTGTGGTGGATAGAGATATATTGTGACCCAAAAAAAAAAAAAAAAAAATCAAATGAGATTGTGCAGTTTGTCATTGTGAAAATCCATTTTTATTGTACAAATACTACCACCGCATTATTTTTTAATATTGAAAAAACAAATTATAAAATAGAAGATTTATTTAGTATAATTGTACTTTGCATTAATTTCACTTCTAGATATTTAGGAAGCATTCGATGCGATAAAAAATAACGAAAAATAATAAAAATGTAATTTAAGTAATTTTTTACGTTTGGCGCATACCTACCAAATCACGTTTTTTAGAGATAAATAGTAAAGCTTTTTTACTTTTACGTTAACTTTTTGAAGAGGAAAATCATCTGAACAAGTTTTTTGGTCCGTCATAATAGTTTTACGTCAAAATTTATTGAAAGATGTGAAAAATTTTTAGAATTTATAGAAAAGTTATTGTGTCTGTGAAATGTTATTTGGGTTTATAAAAAGTTGTTGGGATATGTAGATATAAATTTATAGTTGTTTTATGAGGTACGAGAAATATAAAATGTGTTTGAGAATTTAAAGATTTTCAGATGTTTTCAGAACTTTTCATAGCTTTTCAGTAATTTTCATTACACCAAATGAGCCCTTACTTTCAATTACGTCACTTTATACCCTATATATTTAATCTAATTCCATTGTCACATGTCCTTTTAATTTCATTAAAAATTTTGTTGTCTGATGAGATTCACAATGGTAGAATTTTGAAATGAATTATAGATAGGGTTGATACCGAAACTAAATTGAATATGTAAGGTCAAATAATATAATTAAAAATATATATTTTCAAGTGAGACTAATGATATATTACACACACTAAATGTATTTTACTTGAAATTTTTAATAAGATATTATCTTTAATAAAATGCAAAAATGCCTGTTACTTGTTGGCAAAAAATAATAAACTAATAAGGGAAAAAAAAAAAAAAAAAACATAGAACAACTTGGAAGGGGCAGGCATGTTAGAGGGGAAGATGGATACGTCTTTGACTAAGATTAAATCCCAAAACACACAGAAGCATTTGGTTGACCAAATTCTAATTTTTGTACTAACTTTTATACTATTTTTTTATGAAAGTTGGTCATTCAAATACTAAAATATATAAATATATACATACCCGAGTATGAAGACACATCCAAAACCCTAACTATCCTTCGGCCAAATCCTCAACTTCACCAACATAGGTCCTCTTCTTCAAAACATGGCAGCGATTTACTGTTCAAATAGTTAACCAGAGACCAACTCATTTGACTCTAAGGCTTAGTCTAGGAACAAATTTAGCTAGCTAAAAAAAAAAAAAAACTAATTAAATTTGTGTTTGAGAATGAAAAAAAAAAACTTTTTTTGAGGTAACTAATTTGTTTTTGTTAATTTAACATTTTTATCCTTTAAAATTTAAAAAAAAAGTTAAAATATAAGATAGTAAATATAATCAAGTATTGTTGAAGTAGCCATTAGCGTGACTAATGGCTACCGATGCCAAACAGAACTTAAGTGTCGTCGTGTGCTTAAAATTATTTTGCATTGTTACGTAGTATTTAGAACTCTAAATTTTATTAAAAAATATTAACAGATTGTAAAAATTTTTAATCATTTAGTAATTGCACAAACTACGAAATAATAATTTTTATTAAGTTTTACTGGTCGAAACGCAAAGTTAATAATATTTTCAGGCAATTAATAGTCATTGAAGTTATTTGATTACCGATAAACAAGTCTCATGCATGCATCGAATCGACTTTAAGGTAGAGAGCTAGAGGGGCAAGGGAACTCCGATCGATTGCTGAAACTATTGAAGAAAGTCATCACCATCGATCTTGTATCTTTCAATGTTTTATTGCGCATTTTATATGTGTATAATTCCAGATCGTAATGTATGAGATGAGGGACACTTCGTTGGGCCCGATTTTTAAGTTTTCATAAGAGATTCTTGAGAATTGGGGTGTCCTTTAAAGCTTTACCAGCCATCCCACTTCAGCATTTCTCCTTAAAATTAAGGTTAGGAACTATCCTGCTTATATTGTTTTACGAAATAGTAGATTGCTTTTACGTAATATGAACTGACGGATAATAACAAATAAGCGAATACAAAAATAGTCACAATTGCAAAGAACGTATATGTGATTTGGTAATTTACTTACATCTACGAGTACAATAGAATTTTATTTTCACTGCAAAAATCCAACAATAGAGTAAGTTTTTACTATAAAAAAAAAAAAAAACTCATACTACATTAAAAAAAAAAAACTCTAACAATATAGTAAGAAGAGTATAATAAGGAGACGAGAGAAGAAATTCTTTTATAACTCTATTACAATGTTCTTAGTTTTCTAATTTAAATTTTCTAAAATGTACAATCCGTTCAGTATATATATATACTTCAAAATTTCAAAAAAAATTAAATTTCGAAATGTAATATATACGTATCTCGAAATTTTAGATAAAATTAGATTTCAAAATGTAATTTAGAAAAATGTAATTCAAATCGACATTTGCGGGAATAGTCTTTCTATGAGCTTCCAATGAATAATAGCGCGATTGTTGCACAGTTAAAATTCTAAAAACTTGTGTCTTGGTACTTTTCCATGAATCAAATCCTTCTTCTTGTAAGCTTTCAACCAACTTCATGCGAAGTGTACCTTAATTACCATGGATGATAGTCGAATTGTTCATAATCTACCTTGAACCAAATTTTATAAGAGATTAGATATATTTCACTTTTCAACAAATTTTATGGGAGGTGATTAGGAAAAAAAATATAATTTTTCTAAATGTCGTCGTTTTGACTTGTCATGCCGCAGCCTGGTGCTACTTTGAACCAGCATTATCTTTTTAATTTGATGTTGTTGTTGAAATATCCATGGAAAGCCTCATTAGTTGAATAAAAGCAAAATTCAAATCGACATCCCTAATCATAAATTCATAGCTACCAAGGTCAAAAGGACATCAATTAGATTATCATAGATGGCATTTAAAGGATATTAAAATATATAAAATTAAATTTATTTAATTAAATAATAGTTATTAAAAAAATTTTTATTATTAGTAACAGCGAAAAGTTGAGAGACATTAATAAAAAATAAATTCACCAAATTTGAGGTTTCATTAGTTGTCTCTTCTTTTTCCTTATTATAATAGTATAAATATATATATTCATGGATGGATCCAAACAACACCTAATGGGGTAATTGTCCGAACTGATTTGAAAAATAACGTTAAAATTTTATAAATTTTGTTATTTTTCTTATAAATTATACTTTTATTTTCTTATATTTTGCCCCACTCTATTTTTTACTCCTATTTAACTTAAAATTTTAATTTTACCTCACCAATTATAAATTTTAGGCTTATCCCTGCATACCTATCATCTATTAATAAAGCAAACACCAGAAATTGGTGAATCTCATTTAAATTTCAAAGGCAGCTAATGCATTCTTTCATGTTTTTGTCATTTCATAATATTATCTCATGAATTAGTTTGCAATCACGTTTTTACTAATTAATTCTCCATCTAACCTTTAATTCTTTATAAAGTGTATCATTTTTTATAATTTTTTATTTTTTTATATTTCATTCTTTTTTTATTTTTAATCAAAATTATAGAACTACAAATTTTGAAATTTAATTAATGTTATCTTTTTCTTCTTTCTCTTTTTTTGTCTCTCTTTTTTAAATTTCTTTTAGTATCCTTAACTTGCCAATTCTCTTTTTGTCTTATCATGATTTATAGTTCTAATAGGTGAATTAAAAATTAATAAAAAATCTAGTAAACATCCATAATTTAAAAAAAATATATATTTTTATTGATAATTAAGAGAAAAAATTCCCTCTCTTAAACTCCTCTCGCTATGTTTTTTTATTTTTTTTCAATAAATTGAAGCACCAATAATAATATTATGATTTGTGAGAAGAGCGCAATGCCAACAATGATTTTGATTTGTGAAATTATTTGCCTTTCTAATTAAATATTACCACTATTAAACTTTGTTTAGAGATTTGTACTATTAATTATAAATTATTAACCCACTAAATATCTCATGATGTCATTGTATTGGATCTTAATTGTATTCACTTACCTTTCATTAAATAAAAAAAAAAATCTATTAATATATATTTGTGTTTTTTTATATTGTTTACTAGCGTATGAAAATAACCGAGGTATTAATATTCTCATGTACATTTACCCTCACGGGTGTCTCACAAGTCGGTGCATACCGTAGAAGCTAAGGTCACCGATAACGTCAGAATCAACTAAATTCTTTATGTGCATTTGGAGTGGTAGAAAAATAAAATGATTTCTATTTGAAAAGATAAAAAATTTTAAAAGAATAATAAAAAATATTAAAAAATTTTAAGTATTATTTATTTTTTATCTCACTGTACAAATTATAAAATTATAATTTATCTCACTTTGAGTACATTTAAAATGACAAAAGGTAAGATAAAATGAGATAAATTATCAGTTTGTAAGGGATAAAAAGTTACTAATTTTAAAAAAAATTTAATATATTTTTTTACCCCTTTTAAAAATTTTTATTTTATCACAACGAAGGGTGTCTGACAAGTCAGTGCATACCGTAGATGCTAAGAGCATGTGCAGCAGAATAGGTAAATAAGCATTTTATGTATTTTTGCTAGCAAATATGAAGAAAACCATCCGCACCAAACTCTCCAAATCCACAGCTATTTTTTCTCCTGCTACAGTAACTCTTTATTTCTGTCGAGTTACTGTTCACCAGTTAAACAATTGTTTATTATTTGTTGAAGAAAACAATGATCTTTATATTAAAGAAGACAATGAGCTCTAATTTTAAAAAATTAATTTTTTCATAGATAATTGATAAAATATCTAGTATTGGTGTGATTTAAAAAAAAATTACTAACTAAATTTAAAATATGTACTGTTTATTACATAATTTAGCTACTCATTTGTGCACTTGCTCTAACGTCACCGATAACGTCAGAATCAGCTAAGATTGCGTTTGGGCTCTGGAAAGGGACAATAGGTGGTTTACAAATCTTTATTTTTGAACAGGACCGAAAGCAACTTTTTGAACCTATCAAAAATAAAAAACAGAGAACAACTTGGAAGGGGTAAACACGTCAAATGTGAAAATGAATACACCTTCGACTTGTAGTTTTTACTTCTTTAAATGTCTGCATCAATCCTATACTTTTCCAAATGCGAATGGGCTTGAATCCCATCTCTCTCTTGTGTGTGTGTGTGTGTATAAATAGGATAAATCTACACAAAAATCTGCCCAAACAAAATATCTGGTACAGGGGAGAGGAAAATTAAAGTTTTGAGAATGAGTGGTACTTCAGAAAGAGTAGTATAAATTATTAACCCACTAAATATCTCATGATGTCATTGTATTGGATCTTAATTGTATTCACTTACCTTTCATTAAATAAAAAAAAAAATCTATTAATATATATTTGTGTTTTTTTATATTGTTTACTAGCGTATGAAAATAACCGAGGTATTAATATTCTCATGTACATTTACCCTCACGGGTGTCTCACAAGTCGGTGCATACCGTAGAAGCTAAGGTCACCGATAACGTCAGAATCAACTAAATTCTTTATGTGCATTTGGAGTGGTAGAAAAATAAAATGATTTCTATTTGAAAAGATAAAAAATTTTAAAAGAATAATAAAAAATATTAAAAAATTTTAAGTATTATTTATTTTTTATCTCACTGTACAAATTATAAAATTATAATTTATCTCACTTTGAGTACATTTAAAATGACAAAAGGTAAGATAAAATGAGATAAATTATCAGTTTGTAAGGGATAAAAAGTTACTAATTTTAAAAAAAATTTAATATATTTTTTTACCCCTTTTAAAAATTTTTATTTTATCACAACGAAGGGTGTCTGACAAGTCAGTGCATACCGTAGATGCTAAGAGCATGTGCAGCAGAATAGGTAAATAAGCATTTTATGTATTTTTGCTAGCAAATATGAAGAAAACCATCCGCACCAAACTCTCCAAATCCACAGCTATTTTTTCTCCTGCTACAGTAACTCTTTATTTCTGTCGAGTTACTGTTCACCAGTTAAACAATTGTTTATTATTTGTTGAAGAAAACAATGATCTTTATATTAAAGAAGACAATGAGCTCTAATTTTAAAAAATTAATTTTTTCATAGATAATTGATAAAATATCTAGTATTGGTGTGATTTAAAAAAAAATTACTAACTAAATTTAAAATATGTACTGTTTATTACATAATTTAGCTACTCATTTGTGCACTTGCTCTAACGTCACCGATAACGTCAGAATCAGCTAAGATTGCGTTTGGGCTCTGGAAAGGGACAATAGGTGGTTTACAAATCTTTATTTTTGAACAGGACCGAAAGCAACTTTTTGAACCTATCAAAAATAAAAAACAGAGAACAACTTGGAAGGGGTAAACACGTCAAATGTGAAAATGAATACACCTTCGACTTGTAGTTTTTACTTCTTTAAATGTCTGCATCAATCCTATACTTTTCCAAATGCGAATGGGCTTGAATCCCATCTCTCTCTTGTGTGTGTGTGTGTGTATAAATAGGATAAATCTACACAAAAATCTGCCCAAACAAAATATCTGGTACAGGGGAGAGGAAAATTAAAGTTTTGAGAATGAGTGGTACTTCAGAAAGAGTCGTTGAGAACTGCCTTGGCTGGGCAGCCAGAGACCCATCTGGGTTTCTTTCACCTTATAGTTTTAGCCGTAGGTATGATCCCTAACCACTTCAAAGTACAAATCAATCACAGATATATATATCATCTGCATGTATACACATTACACACACACACAAAATACCCAGTTTGGTGTTCGAACTTTTCAATCTATTTTCGTGTTATCTATACATACATATAATATGTATATATTAACCGGTTTTAGTTAAACAATGAGCAGGGGTGTCGGAAGCGATGATGTTTCGGTGAAAATCGTCAACTGTGGAGTCTGCTACGCCGATGTTATCTGGACTAGGAACAAATTTGGAGACTCCAAGTATCCTGTGGTGCCCGGGTATGTGGAGTCAATAATCTCTCTCTATCTTCGATTAAATCATATATATATATATTTTACTGGATGATTTGATGATGTATTAAAATTGGCTGGTGATAATTACAGACATGAGATTGCTGGAATTGTGAAGGAGGTGGGCTCCAATGTTAGGGGGTTTAAAGTTGGGGATCATGTTGGGGTGGGAACTTATGTGAACTCGTGCAGAGACTGCGAGTATTGCAAAACTGACATGGATGTGCTTTGCTCCAACGGAAATGTTCATACTTTTAACAGCATCGATGTCGACGGCACCGTCAGCAAAGGTGGATATTCCACTCACATAGTTGTTCATCAAAGGTAAACCAACCACTGCAATTGGATATTATATATATATATATATATATATTATTTGTTCGTCAAAAGTTCGGAAAACCTCGTTTGGAATGATGTCCCTTTGAATTTGAGATAAATTAAAAATACCCTTTGAATTCTGACGATGCTTAAAAATTTTTTGCACGGAATAAATCAAGAAATACATGCTCTTTGATTAAGAGTGAGGTGTTTTAAGAGCTCAAATTTCATAAAAAGTTACAAATTTTTATCAATTTTTTTTTTATCAAGATCATTCGAACATATCAATCAGTTCAAAGGTCTGATACAACATATGAAATTCGTTCAAATAAATTCTGTTAAAAATTTTGACCTTGTACTCCAAACACCAAAAAAATAACACACTCATTACAATTTTACTTTTTTTTTTTTTGGGTGTCTTCCAAACACCTCTTCGTTTGCAGTTCTATTCAAGAAGTAGACTCATGATAGATATTTTGGGTGGTTTGATGCGAACTTAATTGCAGGTATTGCTATAAAATTCCTGATGGGTACCCATTGGCTTTAGCTGCGCCATTGTTGTGCGCCGGAATAACAGTGTACAGCCCCATGATGCGCCACAAGATGAACCAACGGGGCAAGTCTCTGGGCGTGATTGGACTCGGAGGCCTTGGTCACTTGGCCGTGAAGTTTGGGAAGGCGTTCGGACTGACCGTTACCGTTTTCAGCACCAGTCTCTCTAAGAAAGAGGAAGCTCTGAAAGGTCTTGGGGCTGATAAATTTGTAGTCTCCTCCGACGAAGAACAGATGAAGGTAAAATTGATCTATAAATATTTCATTTATTTGTGACATGTAAAATGGGTCAATGGTAAATGCAGCCTCCCTCGGTAAATTGAACCGCGTCATCTTTCTTATTACTTGCAGGCAGTGGCGAAATCCCTGGACTTTATAATTGATACGGCATCAGGGGATCACCCATTTGATCCATACATGGCTCTGCTGAAGAATAATGGAACCCTAGTCCTGGTTGGCGCCCCGAGTGAAGTCAAGCTCAGTCCTAGAAGTCTCTTACTAGGTACCTTCAATTATGCCTAAGTTAACTGCCTGAACTTAGGGAAGAAAAAAA
Organism: Vitellaria paradoxa; assembly: GCA_019916065.1. Taxonomy (NCBI): domain Eukaryota; kingdom Viridiplantae; phylum Streptophyta; class Magnoliopsida; order Ericales; family Sapotaceae; genus Vitellaria; species Vitellaria paradoxa. The sequence continues at coordinate 8,513,785 of CM034244.1, read as the reverse complement.
ACTTTAAAGCTTTTTTTTTTTTAAACTGCCTACTAATAAGTCATTAAAAAGTTAACTTTATTATTATTTTTTTCTTTTGCGTTTGGGAAGTGAGGGAAAAAAAAAAAAAGCAACACTAAGAGGGTGTTTGGTAACTTAAAAATTAGTAAAAAAATACCAAAAGTTTATTTTTGTGTATTTGGTAAAATCATAAATTTTCTCACTTTTTTTATTTACTACAGTAAAAAGTACCATTCCATAATTATAACTTTTTTTATTTGTTACAGTAAAAAACATACCAAACATCCAAAAGTTATAACTTTTTTGCTTCGCTACAATAGAAAATTTACCAAATACTCAAAAGTTACCAAAAAAAAATATTAAAAATTCCACTTGGTTCAACCAAACACACAAAATAGTGCAAAAAAAAAAAAAAAAACCAAAAAATTACCAAAATTTAAATTTTTTTTTTTAACTTCCAAACATCCTCTAATTTTAAATTTTTTTTTGAAAGTCTAAACACCATCTAAATCCTTCGCTTAAATTGCTCAAGTAGAACTTGGGTGGAAGTACATTAGGGTACTAAGCGCAATCAACTCAATTTAATATATATATATATATATATATGGAAATGAAATCTCCTGATCAATTCTTTCTTTGGCAGGTATGAAATCTATTGCAGGGACTGTAACAGGTGGCGTAAGAGAGACACAGGAGATGTTGGATTTCTGTGCGGCCAATAAAATCTACCCAGAGATTGAAACTATTCCCATCCAGTACATAAATGAAGCTTTGGAGCGAGTTATAAAGAAAGACGTCAAGTACCGATTCGTCATTGACATCGAGAACTCCCTCAAGTGATAAGTACCTAGCATGGAGAGAGAAAAATCGAGGTTCAATAAATATGTCACGAAAGAAACATCTTCAACTATTATCGATATTGCTGTAATGTTAATCGTGATCTATAATGTTAGACGTGATGAGTGGATTGTTGAAAATAGTTATTATACCTATCTTTGCAAAGGTTTAGTTTTTTTTCTTTATTTCAATCCTTAATTAGTCTTGATTTTAAGACGAGAGAATTGAAATCCATAGAATAAGACTTGTCGTAATCAAGTATTTAATTAGTGTATTGTTTTGCTTAGGAATAAACATGTTTTCTAATATATATGCGTGCGTTGTTTTGTTGTAATCGGCGTTAAATAAAAGAAGTCTCTTTGTTCAAGAATAAAATTAATTCTTTCTTCCTCTGCTCTTTTTTTTTTTTTTTTTTTTTTTTGTGGTTGGTGTAATATTAATTTGTTTTCTTAGCCTACTACGTTTGGTATAAGAGTCACTAGTGTTTATAAAAAGTAAGTTATGAAAACAACTAGTAATTCAATTGAGTTATAACTTTCAAAGTTCATCTAAGAAAAATAAATTAAATTTTGAAAGATACATGGTAGTTTAGTGAAGATAATAAATATATTTGTAAAACTGTATATAATGGATTATTTCATTTAAATTAGTTGAACAGTCTTACACTAGATTGAGTGTTAGAGAACTTATTTTTAATGAACTTATGTCATGAGGATTATGTAAAAAAATATTTTCTATTATTTTAGATAATATTTCACATAATGATATTTGTTTTAATTACCTATTTAATGTTTTGCCTATGCAGAGTGTATTATTTCATAAGCATTGTTGTACTCATATACTTAATGTAATTGTAAAAGATGAATTGGATATATATGAAGCCTTTATTGTAAAAATAAAATAAGTCGTAGTTTCTATTATGAGCTCTTCAAAAAGAATTCATTTATTTGTCAGTATATGTAGTCAAATTAGTTTAAAACTTAGGAAATTATTTATAGAAATTAATATAAGATGGAATTCAACTTATATTATATTAAAAGTTGCTATTAAATATTAAAAAATAACTGATTTATTTATTTTAAATAATCAAACTATTGGTTTACAAATTATTGAGCCTATTGGTTAAGCAAATGTTAAAAATTATAAAAATAATAAAATTTTTTAAAAATTATTTATTTTTTATCACACTGTACAAATTACGAAATTATAACTTATCTCACTTTGAATATATTTAGAATGATAAAAAGTAAGATAAAATAAAATAAATTATGAGTTTGTAAGAGATAAAAAGTGATTAATTTTTAAAATTTTTTAATATTTTTTTTATCTTGTTAAAAATTTTTATTTTATCCTAACCAGGGTGTCTGACAAGTCAGAGCATTCTGCAGAAGCTAAGGTCACCGATAACGTCTGAATCAGCTAAGATTGCGTTTGGGCTCCGGAAAGGGTCAATAGGTGGTTTACAAATTTTTATTTTTGGGACAAGGCGGGGATGCAGTCGCAGCAAAACGCTGCCGTTTTGTTTCTTATTTTCCAAAGTCATCGAAAAATTGCTGGGGGACGGACTCGACCTCGCACCGGGCGAAGCATAAGAGAGGCCCGTGACCAAATTGCCGAGGACCAAACTTCGTGCGCTGATTTCTATATAAAATGAAAGAAATTTCAAAGTTGAGTTGAATTAATTTTGAGTAATATTTTGTTTGAAATTTCCCTTTTTAAGTTTAAATTTCTTTTAAAACACTTTTCAAATGATTACTTAATTTTTTATTTTTTTACATGTACAGCATTTAATATTATAAAATAATAAAATACATTTCATTTTATAAAATTAATGGGTGAAATTCACTTTGTACTGTAGCCTTCCCTCGAAATTTTATTTTAAGGTTTTGTTTTTTTTTTTTTAACAATTAAAGATATTATCTTTTAATCAACTGTAATATACCATGTCAATAATTTTTTTGCCTTTATAGTTTCATTAAATAGTCATTGAAATCTTATTTTATAATTAACTAAAAATTCATAACTTTTAAAAAATTTAAATCTTAAAGTTTTACACTTTTGTTAAATGGTCATTGATTAAAAGAGACTGTCCTTAATTTTTAGAAAAAATTACACTATGAAATAAAATTTTCAAAAAAGTTCATAGTGTAAAGTAGATTTCACCCATTAATTTTGTAAGAATAAATATATTTTATTATTTATAATATTCAATGCTTTACGTGTAAAAAAAATCAAGTAATTTTTTAGAAAAATTTATGAAATTTTAATTAATTATAAACTTTAAGATTTAAATTTATTAAAAGCTATGAATTTTTAGTTAATTATAAAATAGAGTTTCAATCTGAAATAAAATTTCAGAAAAAGCTCACAATGTAAAATGAATTTCACCCATTAATTTTATAAAATTATATTTATTTTATTATTTTATAATATTCAACGCTTTACATGTAAAAAAAATTTTTAAGTAATTATTTGAAAATTTTTTGAATTTTTAATTAATTATAAACTTTAAGATTTAAATTTATTAAAAGTTAAAGAGTTTTTAGTTAATCATAAAATAGCATTTCAATTTCATTTAATGAAAATTGTAAAACTTGAAGATTGAAAGATAATATCCTTAATTGTTAAAAGGAAAAAAAAAACTAAACTCTAAAATAAAATTTTGAGAAAATAGTTACAGTGTAAAGTGAATTTTATCCTTTAATTTTTATATAATGAAATGTATTTTATTATTTTATAATATTAAATGCTGTATATGTTAAAAAAAATCAAGTAATCATTTGAAAAGTATTTTAAAAGAAATTTAGACTTAAAAGTGTAATTTTAAACAAAATATTATTCAAAACTAATTCAACTCAACTTAGAAAATTTTTTCATTTTATATATAAATCAACGCGCAGCCAATCTGGTTTTGGGTGTGGGGCAATATGGCCGCCCGCGGGACTCTCTTGTATTTCGCTCGGTGCGAGTTCGAATCCGCCATTTAGCACATTTTTTATGACTTTTACTCAAAATAAGAAGCTAAACGGCAGCGTTTTGCTGGGACCGGCTGAAGTCACGGGTGACGCGACTGCAGCCGTTGAAGTCAAGGGTGACTGCAGCCTCCCCTTATCCTGAACAGGATCGAAAGCAACTTTTTGAATGAGCCTAATAATGAATGCCTCGTGGTGCCCACTTAGACTTCATTTTCGAGGTGTGATTGACAATTACGCTTTTAAACATATTTATCTATTTCTTGTCAAATTTGTAATTTACATACATAAATCTAATGAATTTATAACGCCGTCTTCAATAGAATAATGCTTGTGAGCCACAATTTCAATGAAAAGTAATAAAAAGTGTATCGGCAAACTATGAGTTAATTAAGAAATTTTAAATGCAAAAATATAATTACAAACTACAACTTTGTGTACTACCAAATTTTGACAACTAACTGCGAAAATCATAATCGCTGGTAATTAAAGTCTTAGATTGAATTTATTTCAAGGAAAATGTTAACTAAGAGAATTATTATATAGATGCAATATCTATTATTTTCTATCACCTGAATAAAATAAAGTAACCAATGTATTATATAAGTTAGATTCAATATATTCTTAGTACAATACGTTCTAAGGTTATGCAAACTCTAAATTTTATCCGAGTTATAGAAGACACATAATAAAAGTTATCATACTGTATCTATCTTAACCCAAATTAATGCATTGTGTAGCCCTATGTCTTCATTACACCTAACTCAACAAAAAAGAACAATATTGAATTGTGGTGGATACAGGTTGTAATAATAATATCTAATTGAATATTATTGTCACACCCTCACTAGAGGTTACATATTTAGTTCCTTCAACAAGGGTGGATGTCCATAACCCATTCAATATAACATCTCACAAATCGTTACTCTATATTTATTTTTCACAAACACTAAAAATTATTGCTTAACTAGGGGTGGCAAAATCGACCCAAACCCATCAACCCGCCCAATTAAACTCATAATAAATGGGTTTGGGTCCTATTATTTTACTAATTAGGTTGTAATTGGTTACTTATAAAACACCCATTTATAAACGGGTGCAATTGGGTTGTAAAATGGGACCCGTTAAAACACCTATTTAAATTAAAAAAAATTAGTTTTAATCCCCCTCTTTAATAGATATTTATTACTTCAAACGTTCTAAAGATTACTATCTCCTTAGTAGTAGATGTAGAATTAGAGTACGTTTGGAGTGATAAAAAATGAAAAAAACACCCACGTACGCGTGCGCACCCACGTACATGCAAACACACCCCACACACAAACGCACACATGCGCACACACACACACGCGTATACACGCGCGCGCGTGCACATACATGCAAACACACGCGCACACACACGCGCATACATGCGCGCGCACTCCCACACACACATGCGCGCACACCCACACGCACGCGCACGCACACACTCCTACACACACGCGCATACAAGCGTGCGCGCATACGCACATGCAAACACACCCACACATACACCCACGTACATGCGCGCACGTACACACACACGCGCACACGCACACACACAAATGTGTGTTGGCCCAAGGTTTATAAAGTTAGTTTTATAATTGATTTTAATGATAACAAACATTGAATTAAATTTTCACAATAAATTTTCAAATAGACATTGTAAGAAATGTTATAATTCATTTGATATATTCAAGTTAATAGAGTTGGAAGAGATTGATATTATTTTTTAGATATTTTCACATAATTTGGATGAAAGAATAAAGGAATTACAAAGTTTGGAGTAATAGAAATCAAAGTAAGATGAATATTTGAACTAGAGGTTAACTCGGATAAACAAAGAAATCAGACACGTGTTAGTATATAGATGATATCTTAAGATCCAACGGTTCAATTTTCGTGAAATTTTAATATAGTAAACTAAACTTCTATATCTACAACTTTACTGAAGGGACATTTTTGTGGATCTGATGTTACGATATCAAAACATGAGTTGGAATATTAGTCATTACAGAAAAGTTTTTAATTCTGAATTCTGGAGCTAGTCTTAGTTTTTGAGACATAACTTATACTCTGCAGCTTTAAAACTTCTGATTTTTGGTGTGTGAAAAGAAGACTCAAAAAGTTACAACTTTTGTAGTTTAAGTTTCTTCTAATTCGAAAAGTATCATGGTGAAACAGAAGCTTAAACTGGAAATACAGATTCAGAATGTCAGAAAAAGCTATCAGAAGCTAGTCTCGGTTCAGATGCCATATCTGACTATCTAACCGTTGGATGAAGCTCAAAATTTGACATTGTGATAGCTGACTTATATATCTACAAAGTCTTTACTCTGAGCCAATCTCAAATTTGAACGTTCTGAACGTGAAAAACAGTCACAAATATATCTCAGAAAATCTAAATCTGAAAGAAAGCATTGGAAGCAAGGAAATTCAATTTCTTTCAAGGGCAAAAGTGTTTTTTCACTTTGTAACGGCCATTTGGAGATTTTCATCTATAAATAGAGCCTCAAACTCAGATTCAAGGGGAACAAGGCAAGAAAGAAGTGCTTACAAAGAGATGCAAGAAATTCTATATCTTTGCAAACATAGAGTGATTTCTTCTCACATTTGTGCTTCATCTTTCATATTCAACTTGTGAGAGTTTCTACTTGATTTGATTGAGTTATAAACTCATCATTGTTGTTGTAAGAAAGGGAAATTTAAAGCCTTTTAATTTGTGAGAGTTGGGTGAGCTCTTGTTGGTTTTGGTTCAAGTGTTAGAACCAAAACAAGAGACTTTCTTTGAGAGAGACTTGTGTGAGTGATTTGGGGATAAAATCATTTGGGAAAGGTTTCTAGCACCTTGGGAAACTAGTGTGTAATAAGTTCTTCAAAGAATAGTAGAGAAATCTCAAGGAAGGCATTGGGGAGTGGACGTAGGCAACATTGAAGCCGAACCACTATAAATCGATTGTGTTTGCTTCTCTTCCCTTCTCTTTATATTTATTGCAAATACTAGCACTCACTCTTTATTCACAAATATTAAATAAATTTTTTTGGTGCATTTCATATTCATCTTGACATATTTGTTTTAGGATTGAAATTTTTATTGTAAAATTTTTAAGCAACCCTATTCACCCCATTTAGTGTTGCTATTTGGGATAACAATGTGCATACACGTGCGCACACAAACGTATGTGTGTGCATGCACGCGCACGCACACACAAACACACCCACATGTGGGTGCGCATGCGCACACACTCTCACACGCACACACGTGCATGCACATATACACGCACGCGGGCATACACGCACACACGAGCGCACGCGCGGACGCACGCACGCACCCGCACATGCACACGCACACACACACTCGAGCACGTGCGCACACCCACAGAGAGAGAGAGCGTTATTGATTTAAAATTAAATAAAAAAAATCGGTTCGTATAAATTCAAAATTAACTAAAAATTGTAAATATAATATATAATATTATATTAATTAAAATAAATATTGATGTATTTATACATATACACATTAATTGAAATAAATTTTTAATTTTTTTTTAAAGTAAGTTAGGTTATAAGTAAATGGGTTATTATATGGGTTCATGAGTTTGTAATAACCTGTATTCAACCCACCCATATCTAACCCACCTTTTAAATGGGTGGGTTTGAGTTGCACCCATTTAACCTCCAACTCATTTAAACCCAGCACTAACCCGCCCAATCCGTCCATTTTGCCACCCCTATACTTAACTAGGAATTAAAATAGAGAAATAGACATCTTGGGTTCCTTTCCAGCACATGTAGCCATGCCTACCTCAACCTGGAAATTTTAAAATTTAGGTGTGAGTAACACTCAGTGGAAGTGTTATATTTAAAATAAAATATAATAAATTCTTCACACTTTTTAGTGTATTTTTGTTTTATTAGATAATCTGTCGTTACTTCCATTCTCATTACATACTCATCAAAACTCATCTCCTAATTGACCAGCTCATAACAAGCATCCACGATCAATTACACAACTAGAAATCTCACAAATAATCAAGAATTAGATTTAGTGATGATAGCAATATTACACCACATCACTAACAGCACAGTTGCTATATCAACTCGTAGCATCACATTACGCCCCATCTAGCAATACGTCACCACATCATTAATCAAGAATTAAACTTAACAATCATAGTAACGTCACATTACATCATTAACAGCACGAACCCTTTATTAACTAGTAGCATCACGTTATGCCCCATTTGGCAATATGTCACCTCATTAAAAATACCATGTTCCAAGCTTCAACCTCATCTCATCATTTTACCTAGTTTTACAATGGTAACAAAATTATTTTGATGCATCATGACGACTATATGCCCCATCTGACAATGTCGTGATATGTATATATGATGAGTAATTTAAATATTAATGTAACACACAGTTGGCCCCATCTGACCTATGAATTGAGCGCTTAACTTTGGACAGTAACTTTATTTAACATGTCCCATTAGCCTCATCTAGCTTATCATTGGTCCCATCTAGCCTTATTTTGTTTTATTTTTCTGGCCCCATCTGGCCTCAATGCACGTGTAATACACACAATTCATGCTATGCAATAGTATTTATTATTTTATTACTATCATTTACTATTGTTGTGTTTCTCAACAAAATATCACTTCCCATTCAGCAACCCATAAATAGCCACAATTCAGCATCACCACAATCAACTCACAAATAAGGTATTGCAACCCATAATTAATCACAATTCAGCATCACCACAATCAACTCACAAATAAGGTATTGCAACCCATAATTAATCACAATTCAGCATCACCACAATCAACTCACAAATAAGGTATAATTTCAAAATATCAAGCCACCCACTAATATTTCATAAATAGTCATAAATCGTCATCAACGCACTTAATTCATAATTCCTTTCATACAGAAAAATATCTATTATACGAATTATTATTCCATGAGTACTCATAATTTAATACTAACATAATTAATTTATGATCATACAATATTTCTCATTCGCACAAATAATTTCTCACATTAAAACAACAATACTCACATTCATGATTTCAAGAATAATCCTAAATCATTATCACTTAATTAATTCGTAGACAATCAGTATTTTTATTAACCTCATAAATAATTTTTCTGCCAAATATAAATTTTTACAATAATCATTTAATATAACTGGCAACTACGTTCTGAAATATAAATCGTCTATATTATTACTTAACCGTTAATATAAATATTTCAAAAATATTCAATATTATTATTTGTGTTTATCCCCACAGATTACTCCATAAATAATTACCACTTTTTCATCAACCCCAATACTACATAAATCATCAATATTCAGACATAAATAATATTTATCAGATGCAAAATTGTGCTCGTGTTTGCTTGATTACCTCACTCTCAAATGTAAATAAAGATGCAAATTCAGATTTCAAAGGTATTGAGTAAGGAAAATCAAGACAAACTCCCCCAAGTGCAAAGTTTCATTGTAGCACAATTAACTGGTAAGAACCAGGTCATATCCACAGGGATCTAGGGAGCAAAATCATGTTTGAATCAAATGGATTTAAGACGCAAAACATGGCTTACATGAATGGTAAACAGAATTGAAAATCTGATTTGGAATTTTTGATAGTTTTGGAAATGGGTTTTGAAATGAAAACTAAACTTAACTAAAATTGATATTAAAAAGATGGGCAAAACAATTCCAATGCCTATCCAAATCAATCTCAAAATACCAAGAGTGAATAGATCATCAATTCTAGTTGCTCTAATGTTTGGAGAAAATTAATTTCAAATGATACAAGCCATGGATCAAACAAGTGATGTGCATAATCTATCATGAAGACTATAAAAGATCTAATTCTAGCAACTCCCATACATATTTGCAATAAGAGTTCTGAATTCAGCAACTTCTATGAACTCATTGATAAAATATGTAAACAAGTGTTAATCGGACATTGAACTATTGATTTCGAGAGTAATTAGATACAACTAAGATTGATAACCAAAGAACTCAAAATTAATCCATGAAGAACGGCATCTTGGAAATCATTGGACAGGACATTGTCCTTGCCTTGGCCCAAGAAAAACTAGCCGATCATCTTAATAAAATGAATAACAGAAATGAAAAACAAAGGCATGACCTTCAAAGCTGGAAATGGAAATTTACTCTTTAATTCAAAATGAAATCTAATTACAGGAATGGAATTGTAAAGTGCTGTAGAACTAAAATCTAATTACAGTAAACTGAAAATTAAAACTAGAATTGAAATCAAAATCTGCAGAATCAAAAACCAGAGAAATGAAGAAGAAGAAAATTGAAAAAAAAAACTTGAACCCCAAAAAAAACTCTCTCTCTAAAAAAACTCTTCCAAAAATTGTGTGTCCCCACAAGTATATCTCTCCGTGTGTATATCTCCGTGAATGTATGAGTGGGTGTGGATCATGTGATGCCACCCCTCCACTCTCTCTTTCCTCCAGATTGCATCCCTTCAAATCTGTAAAATTACGTGGAATCTATTTTTTGTTAACAGTCCCAGTATTCGAATACTGCTTGGCTGTATTCGAATATGCATTTCCTCCTTTGTTCAAGATATTCAAATAAGATTATGTGTTGTATCCTGAATCCTCTGTGCTTCCATTCTTCATTCCTTCTTCTTTACACTTTAATGAGCTCAAATCCTCCTTTAATTTTGATGAAATTGCAACACATTCTTTGTATTGAGGAATGAAGATGAAATCTGCACAAAACAAGAGTTTTATCTCATTTATATGCTATGTAAAAGTGTAATTAAGTATATAAAAGTGTAGCAAATTAAGTCCAATCAATAATTTCAATTTACTAATCACTATTAAAATAATGGCCATAATTAATTCACAATTACCACTCCATAAATATTTTTAATTCACCGTCAATATACCACACAAATAATCTTTCACATAAAAGTATTAATTCATATAATGTCAACTTCCCGTTTACAAATTAATTCACCACAATCAATATTCCCTATCATAAATAATTAATATCAACGAAATAAAATTTATTCATTAACATTTATTATCTTTTACCTTTAAGTTTAACACACTCATCTAGATAGCAGATGTTTTGAGAAATTGAAAAGTGATCATTGCGGATTATCCTTGGGTCCTAATTTTATGCCACGTAAATTATACAAATCAAAAATTAAATAGTTAAAATATAAATTAAATCAATTAATAATATAAATCTAATAAAAATGCAACCACTACATCATTCACATATTTAATTTATTTTACTTCCTATAAAAATTAATTTAGAACCTAGTAAAATAAATTAACTTCACTTGAATTTTTCAAATTTTTGAGCCATGAAAATTGCATGAATGATATACGAAAATTTTAGGATAAATTTATATATGTTCATTTTGTGCGGAAGTGATTAAATTTAGACTGACAACATGAATTCTATCTGAAATGGGAATGTTGGTAACAGGGGTTGTTTACTGGAAACAATTGTGAGGGATTGTGAGAGACCTACCCATGAAGGACTCTGCCTGCGGGAGAGTAAAGCGAAGGTGAAGCAGAGAAGCAATGCCTTCCATCCCACATCGCCTGGGTCGTGAAAGGAAGTGGCATATATGTAATATTTGATATCAATATAGAACAACGTGTTTTAAAGCCATGAAGGCACTGGATTCAGTGGGAACTCTAGGGTTAAGCGTACCCTAGTGGGGGCGGTACCGAGATGGGTGACCTTCTGGGACGCAGCTTACCAAGCCCAAAGTGGACAATATTGTACGATAGGGATGCGGGTCGTTACAAATAGTATCAAAGCCAATGTCCAGCCGGAAGTGTGGGATCATGTGTGTGGGGGCTCGCGCGTGGGGAACCTGCCTATGAGGGACTTGGCTTACGGGAGAGTAAAGTAAGAGGCTGCGCAGGAACGCGTGGCCTGTAAGGAGGGAGGATTGTGAGGGATTGTGAAAGACTTGCCCGTGAGGGACTCTACCTACGGGAAAGTGAAGCTGGAGGTGAAGCAGAGAATTAATGCCTTCCATCTCATATTGCTTGGGTCATGGAAGAAAGTGACATATATGTAATATTCGATATCAATATAGAATAACGCATTTTAAAACCGTGAGGGCACTGAATTCAGTGAGAACTCCAGGGTTAAGGGTGCTCTAGTGGAGGCAGTACCGGGATGGGTGACCTCTTAGGAAGCAGCTTATCAAGTCTAAAGCAGATAATATTATACTTTGAGGATATGAGTTGTTACAGCAAAGCTCCGCGTGTCGTGGCATTTATCTCAAAATGTTCAAAAGAATGCCATGTATCGTGAATCATACACCACATGTCAACTCTTTTACTCCCTCAGAAGAGCTCTACCTGTCGTGGTATTTATCTCAAAATGCTCAGAAGAACGCCACGCATTGTGGATCATTTTTGTACCAACAATTTTATTTTGTTTATTATAATTTTTTTTATAAATTATCATAATTTAAAATAATAATTTATTATAGTAACCCCTGCATCGCTAGTACAAATACACGAAAGAATGAGTTTTCTTTAAAATTAATTAATGGAAATTGCTTTCTCAGCAAATGTTTACTCCCACGTGTCTATTTGACAAGTTAGTGCATACCGTGGAAGCCAAGGATTTGGTCTCTCGCAAGGGTCAACGGATGGTTTGGAAACCTTTTATTATGAGCCCGTCTAAAGTGACAAAAAATAATATAAAATGAGATATTGAGATAAATTACAAGTTTATAATTTATGTAGTGAGATAAAAAATAAATAATTTTTAAAAATTTTTATCATTTTTAAAAATTTTTTTATTACTTCAAACAAAATCTCAGTATAACACTCGAGTAAAGTAAAATGCCGTGATGTCATATATATTAGATTTAATATATTCAAATTACAATATATTTTGAAGTTATACGAACTCTTGATTTTACATCTATATAATAAAATGCATCTTTTGATTTGACATTTATCCCAGTTTCACTAAAACTTTGTTATGTCATCACTTACTATACCTATATAATAAAATACATCATTTGAATTTGAAATTTGAAATTCAAATAAATAAATATATATATTATATTTTACAAAATTATATAAATTATATTTTGCTTATATTATTTATTATTATTAAATAATGTATGTATGCCTATTAGGTAAAGTCAACTAAATTTTTTATCTAAAAATATATTTAAATTTTAAATTTTTAAAAAATTTATTAAAAATAAATGTTTAAATTAAAATTTCAACTTTAATGTGCTTAAAACTTAAATTTTAAACACATACACTTTTACACTATGGCCCCGTTTGACATAAAATAAAATTCTAAAAAACTCTATAAATCTCTAACAATCTCTCTACCTCTAATTTTCCCGCCATCACTAATTTCAAAAAATTTTAATATTTCGCTAAAAAAATAAAAAAATCTGAAAGTAGGTTAACCGAATGTGTAAATTTTTTATACAATCATATTTTTTGTGTCAAAAACTTTCAAACGAGTACTATAGTCGCAATTTTTTGTAAATTTTTTTTTCAATTTGTGGGAACGGATTTGGAAAATCGTCCCCACAGTTTGTGACTTTTTAGAAAACAAAAGGCGCCAAAATTAACCCCAAACTACATTTTATCTCAATTTATCTATTTTTTTACTCCAAACAGGGCCTATGTGTTATTTATATAATAAGGAAGTTTAAAATTTTGAATTTGAGATATTTTGAACTATTAATTTGCTGAATGGTCAAAATTATTTTTTTTTTCTCTCACTTCTCCCATATTTTTAATACTTTTTATATAAAAGTTTTTAAAATAATATTTTTAAAATTTTAACATATACTTTTACACTATATGTCATTTATATAATAAGAAAGTTTAAATTTTTGAATTTGAGATATTTTCAACTGTTGAATCTGTTAAATGGTCAGAATTATTTTTTTTCTCTCACTCTTCTCATATTTTTTGAATATTTTTTATATAAAAGATTTTAAATTAATATTTTAAAAAATATGATAATATTTGTAAATATATATATAATAAAATTTTATACCGTAATCTCGTTTGATTAATGATTTTTATTTTTATAAGTTATTTTTATATATTTTTATGTAAGTTTGCTTTATAAATTTAAATTTGAGTTATTTACACACTTAATTATATTCTCATTAGTGGGTCTCACGGTATTACTTATCTCCCATCATCTAATCCCTCAAACAAATGCAGCCTTGAAGAAGTAAAAACTAAAAGTCAAAGACGTATCCATCTTCCCCTCTAACATGCCTGCCCCTTCCAAGTTGTTCTATGTTTTTTTTTTTTTTTCCCTTATTAGTTTATTATTTTTAGCCAACAAGTAACAGGCATTTTTGCATTTTATTAAAGATAATATCTTATTAAAAATTTCAAGTAAAACATATTTAGTGTGTGTAATATATCATTAGTCTCACTTGAAAATATATATTTTTAATTATATTATTTGACCTTACATATTCAATTTAGTTTCGGTATCAACCCTATCTATAATTCATTTTAAAATTCTACCATTGTGAATCTCATCAGACAACAAAATTTTTAATGAAATTAAAAGGACATGTGACAATGGAATTAGATTAAATATATAGGGTATAAAGTGACATAATTGAAAGTAAGGGTTCATTTGGTGTGATGAAAATTACTAAAAAGTTATGAAAAATTTTAAAAATATCTGAAAATCTTTAAATTCTCTAACATATTTTAAATTCCTCGTACCTCATGAAACAACTATAAATTTATATTCACATATCCCAACAATTTTTTACAAACCCCAATAACATTTCACAGACACAATAACTTTTCTATAAATCCTAAAAACTTTTCACATCTTTCAATAAATTCTGACGTAAAACTATTATGACTGACCAAAAAACTTGTTCAGAGAATTTTTCTCTCCAAAAAGTTGACGTAAAAGTCAAAAAATTTTACTATTTATCTCTAAAAAACGTAATTTGGTAGGTATGCGCCAAACGTAAAAAATTACCCAAGTCATATTTTCATTATTTTTCGTTATTTTTTATCGCATCGAATGCTCCCTAAATGTCTAGAAGTCAAATTAATGCAAAGTACAATTATACTAAGTAAATCTTTTATTTTATAATTTGTTTTTTCAATATTAAAAAATAATGCGGTGGTAGTATTTGTACAATAAAAATGGATTTTCACAATGATAAACTGCACAATCTCATTTGATTTTTTTTTTTGGGTCACAATATATCTATATCCACCACAATACAATATTGCTTATTTTTTTTGTTGAATTGGTGCAACAGAGAGAGACAGTTCTACAATGCATATATTTTTCAATTGTGAGTGTTTAATTTGGGTTAAGTTAGGTGCAATGCGATGACTTTTATCGTGGCATTTTCTGTTTTCTGTAATTTTGACAAAATATAAAAATTGTATTAACCTTAAAATGTATTATCCTATGATAATTTTTTATGTGAAATTATTTTTTTGGTGTTTGGTTGGTGGGATATAAAGTGGGATAAAAGATGTGATTTGATATGTAATGTGATAGGAAATAATTTTGAACCTTTGGATCTTGGAGAAAAGCAATCCGGCAAAGGGGATTAATAATACCCCAACCCCCCGGGTTTATTCATCCCCCAAAACTACTCACTAACACTCTAATCCGTGGGTCCCACGGATTAACCAAAAAACTAAACAAACACCTTATTGTTATGGGGCCCACTGATGAGGGCTCCAATCCCACATCTTTTATCCGGTAAACAAACGCACCACAAATGTTTGTATCAATCCATTACTTTTCCAAATGCGAATGAGCTTGAATACCGTCGCTCTCTTAGTACAATATTACCAATTTTTTTATATGCTTTAAAAAAATACTATTTAGTATAAGAGATATTTACTATAAAAAGGAATCGGTAAATTTTACTAAACATTTTTTCAATTTAAATTTTCTAATAAAATAAAACTACTAAATGTGGATTAAAACTAGGAAGATTAAATCCCAAAACACACAGAAGCATTTGGTTTACCAAAATTCTAATTTTTGTACTAACTTTTATACTATTTTTTATGAAAGTTGGTCATTCAAATACTAAAATATATAAATATATACATACCCGAGTATAAAGACACATCCAAAACCCTAACTATCCTTCGGCCAAATCCTCAACTTCACCAACACAGGTCCTCTTCTTCAAAACATGGCAGCGATTTACTGTTCAAATAATTAACCAGAGACCAACTCATTTGACTCTAAGGCTTAGTTTGGAAACAAATTTAGCTAATTAAAAAAAAGCTAACCAAATTTGTGTTTGAGAAGGAAAAAAAAAAGTGACTTTTTTTGAGGTAACTAATTTATTTTTATTAATTTGATATTTTTATCTTTTAAAGTTTAAAAGAAAGTTAAAATATAAGAGGATAAATATGGTTAAGTACTGTTGAAATAATTATTAGCGTGACTAATGGCTACTGATGTCAAACGGAGCCTAAGTATCATCGTGTGCTTAAAACTATTTTGCATTGTTACGTAGTGTTTAGAACTTTAAATTTTATTAAAAAATATTAACAATTTGTAAGAATTTTTAATCTTTTAGTAATTGCACAAGCTACGAAATAATAATTTTTATTAAGTTTTAACAGTCGAAACGCAATGTTAATAATATTTCCAGGCAATTAATAGTCATTGAAGTTATTTGATTACTGATAAACAAGTCTCATGCATGCATCGAATCGACTTGAAGGTAGAAAGCTAGAGGGGCAAGGGAACTCCGACCGACTGCTGAAACTATTGAAGAAAGTCATCACCATCAATCATGTATGTTTTAGGGTGAGTTTGGAGTAAGATAAATTGAGATAAATTAAGAGTTCGTAATACGTGCAGTAAAAGAAAAAAAATTGACGTGATATAAAGTTAACATAAAGTTAACAGAAATTTATAGAGATATTTGAAGTTTGTTTGCAAACCAAACTCACTCTTAATGTTTTATTGCACATTTTATATGTGTATAATTCCAGATCGTAATGTATGAGATGAGGGACACTTCGTTGGGCCCGATTTTTAAGTTTTCATAAGAGATTCTTGAGAATTGGGGTGTCCTTTAAAGCTTTACCAGCTATCCCACTTCAGCATTTCTCCTTAAAATTAAGGTTGGGAACTATCGCGCTTATATTGTTTTACGAAATAGTAGATTACTTTTATGTAATATAAACTGATAGATAATAACAAATAAGCGAATACAAAAATAATCACAATTGCAGAAAACGTATATGTAATTTAGTAATTTACCTACATCTACAGAGTACAATAGAATCTTATTTTCACTGTAAAAATCCAAAAATAGAGTAAGTTTTTACTATAAAAAAAAAAAAAAAACTCAAACTACATTAAAAAAAAAAACTCTAACAATATAGTAAGAAGAGTATAATAAGCAGACTAGAGAAGAAATTCTTTTATAACTCTATTACCATGTTCTTAGTTTTCCAATTTAAACTTTCTAAAATGTACAATTCGTTCAGAATATATATGTACCTTAAAATTTCAGACAAAATTAAATTTCGAAACTTAATATATACGTATTTCAAAATTCTAGATAAAATTAGATTTCAAAACATAATTCAGATCGACGTTTGCGGGAAAAATCTTTCCGTGAGCTTCCAAGGAGTGACCGCGCGATTGTTGCACAGTTAAAATTCTAAAAACTAGTGTCTTGGTACTTTTCCATGAATCAAATCCTTCTTCTTGTAAGCTTTCAACCAACTCCATGCGAAGTGTACCTTACCATGGATATTGTTCATAATCTACCTTGAACCAAATTTTATAAGAGATTAGATATATTTCGCTTTTCAACAAATTTTATGGGAGGTGATTAGGAAAAAAAAAATATATTTTCTAAATGTCGTCGTTTTGACTTGTCATGCCGCAGCCTGGTGCTACTTTGAACCAGCATTATCTTTTTAATTTGATGTTGTTGTTGAAATATCCATGGAAAGCCTCATTGGTTGAATAAAAGCAAAATTCAAATCGACATCCCTAATCATAAATTCATAGCTACCAAGGTCAAAAGGACATCAATTAGATCATCATAGATGGCATTTAGAGGACATTAAAATATATAAAATTAAATTTATTTAATTAAATAATAGTTATTAAAAAATTTTTAATATTAGTAACAGCGAAAAGTTGAGAGACATTAATAAAAAATAAATTCACCAAATTTGAGGTTTCATTAGATGTCTTTTCTTTTTCCTTGTTATAATAGTATAAATATATATATATTCATGGACGAATCTAAACAACACCTAATGAGGGTAATTGTCTGTTATAATAGTATAAATATATATATATTCATGGACGAATCTAAACAACACCTAATGAGGGTAATTGTCTGAACTGATTTGAAAAATAACGTTAAAATTTTATTAATTTTGTTATTTTTCTTATAAATTATACTTTTTTTCTTATAATTTGCCCCACTCTATTTTTACTCCTATTTAACTTAAAATTTTAATAGGCTTATCCCTACATACCTATCATCTATTAATAAAGCAAACACCAGAAATTGGTGAATCTCAATTAAATTTCCAAGGCAGCTAATGCATTTTTTCATGTTTTTGTCATTTCATAATATTATCTTTGCAGTCACGTTTTTACTAATTAATTCTCCATCTTACCATTAACTCTTTATAAAGTGTATCTTTTTTTTATATTTTTATATATTTCATTCTTTTTTTATTTTTTTAATCGAAATTATTGAACTACAAATTTTGAAATTTAATTAATGTTATTTTTTTCTTCTTTCTCTTTTTGTTCTCTCTTTTTTAAATTTCTTTTAGTATCCTTAACTTGCCAATTCTCTTTTTGTCTTATCATGATTTATAGTTCTAATAGGTGAATTAAAAATTAATAAAAAATTTAGTAAACATCCATAATTTAAAAAAAAATTTATTTTTATTGATTATTAAGAGAAAAAATTCCCTCTCTTAAACTCCTCTCGCTATGTTTGTTTATTTTTTTTCAATAAATTGAAGCACCAATAATAATATTATGATTTGTGAGAAAAGCGCAATGCCAACAATGATCTTGATTTGTGAAATTACTTGCCTTTCTAATTAAATATTACCACTATTAAACTTTGTTTAGAGATTTGTACTATTAATTATAAATTATTAACCCACTAAATATCTCATGATGTCATTGTATTGGATCTTAATTGTATTCACTTACCTTTCATTAAATAAAAAAAAAATCTATTAATATATATTTGTGTTTTTTTATATTGTTTACTAGCGTATGAAAATAACCGAGGTATTAATATTCTCATGTACATTTACCCTCACGGGTGTCTCACAAGTCGGTGCATACTGTAGAAGCTAAGGTCACCGATAACGTCAGAATCAACTAAATTCTTTACGTGCATTTGGAGCGGTAATAAAATAAAATGAGTTATATTTGAAAAGATAAAAAATTCTAAAAGAATAATAAAAAATATTAAAAATTTTTAAACATTATTTATTTTTTATTTCACTGTACAAATTACAAAATTATAATTTATCTCATTTTGAGTACATTTAAAATGACAAAAAATGAAATAAAATAAGATAAAATGAGATAAATTATCAGTTTGTAAGGAATAAAAAGTTACTAATTTTAAAAAAAATTTTAATATATTTTTTTACCCCTTTTAAAAAATTTTTATTTTATCACAACGAAGGGTGTCTGACAAGTCAGTGCATACCGTAGATGCTAAGAGCATGTGCAGCAGAATAGGTAAATAAGCATTTTATGTATTTTTGCTAGCAAATATGAAGAAAACCATCCGCACCAAACTCTCCAAATCCACAGCTATTTTTTCTCCTGCTACAGTAACTCTTTATTTCTGTCGAGTTACTGTTCACCAGTTAAACAATTGTTTATTATTTGTTGAAGAAAACAATGATCTTTATATTAAAGAAGACAATGAGCTCTAATTTTAAAAAATTAATTTTTTCATAGATAATTGATAAAATATCTAGTATTGGTGTGATTTAAAAAAAAATTACTAACTAAATTTAAAATATGTACTGTTTATTACATAATTTAGCTACTCATTTGTGCACTTGCTCTAACGTCACCGATAACGTCAGAATCAGCTAAGATTGCGTTTGGGCTCTGGAAAGGGACAATAGGTGGTTTACAAATCTTTATTTTGAACAGGACCGAAAGCAACTTTTTGAACCTATCAAAAATAAAAAACAGAGAACAACTTGGAAGGGGTAAACACGTCAAATGTGAAAATGAATACACCTTCGACTTGTAGTTTTTACTTCTTTAAATGTCTGCATCAATCCTATACTTTTCCAAATGCGAATGGGCTTGAATCCCATCTCTCTCTTGTGTGTGTGTGTGTATAAATAGGATAAATCTACACAAAAATCTGCCCAAACAAAATATCTGGTACAGGGGAGAGGAAAATTAAAGTTTTGAGAATGAGTGGTACTTCAGAAAGAGTAGTATAAATTATTAACCCACTAAATATCTCATGATGTCATTGTATTGGATCTTAATTGTATTCACTTACCTTTCATTAAATAAAAAAAAAAATCTATTAATATATATTTGTGTTTTTTTATATTGTTTACTAGCGTATGAAAATAACCGAGGTATTAATATTCTCATGTACATTTACCCTCACGGGTGTCTCACAAGTCGGTGCATACCGTAGAAGCTAAGGTCACCGATAACGTCAGAATCAACTAAATTCTTTATGTGCATTTGGAGTGGTAGAAAAATAAAATGATTTCTATTTGAAAAGATAAAAAATTTTAAAAGAATAATAAAAAATATTAAAAAATTTTAAGTATTATTTATTTTTTATCTCACTGTACAAATTATAAAATTATAATTTATCTCACTTTGAGTACATTTAAAATGACAAAAGGTAAGATAAAATGAGATAAATTATCAGTTTGTAAGGGATAAAAAGTTACTAATTTTAAAAAAAATTTAATATATTTTTTTACCCCTTTTAAAAATTTTTATTTTATCACAACGAAGGGTGTCTGACAAGTCAGTGCATACCGTAGATGCTAAGAGCATGTGCAGCAGAATAGGTAAATAAGCATTTTATGTATTTTTGCTAGCAAATATGAAGAAAACCATTCGCACCAAACTCTCCAAATCCACAGCTATTTTTTCTCCTGCTACAGTAACTCTTTATTTCTGTCGAGTTACTGTTCACCAGTTAAACAATTGTTTATTATTGTTGAAGAAAACAATGATCTTTATATTAAAGAAGACAATGAGCTCTAATTTTAAAAAATTAATTTTTTCATAGATAATTGATAAAATATCTAGTATTGGTGTGATTTAAAAAAAAAATTACTAACTAAATTTAAAATATGTACTGTTTATTACATAATTTAACTACTCATTTGTGCACTTGCTCTAACGTCACCGATAACGTCAGAATCAGCTAAGATTGCGTTTGGGCTCTGGAAAGGGACAATAGGTGGTTTACAAATCTTTATTTTTGAACAGGACCGAAAGCAACTTTTTGAACCTATCAAAAATAAAAAACAGAGAACAACTTGGAAGGGGTAAACACGTCAAATGTGAAAATGAATACACCTTCGACTTGTAGTTTTTACTTCTTTAAATGTCTGCATCAATCCTATACTTTTCCAAATGCGAATGGGCTTGAATCCCATCTCTCTCTTGTGTGTGTGTGTGTATAAATAGGATAAATCTACACAAAAATCTGCCCAAACAAAATATCTGGTACAGGGGAGAGGAAAATTAAAGTTTTGAGAATGAGTGGTACTTCAGAAAGAGTCGTTGAGAACTGCCTTGGCTGGGCAGCCAGAGACCCATCTGGGTTTCTTTCACCTTATAGTTTTAGCCGTAGGTATGATCCCTAACCACTTCAAAGTACAAATCAATCACAGATATATATCATCTGCATGTATACACATTACACACACACACAAAATACCCAGTTTGGTGTTCGAACTTTTCAATCTATTTTCGTGTTATCTATACATACATATAATATGTATATATTAACCGGTTTTAGTTAAACAATGAGCAGGGGTGTCGGAAGCGATGATGTTTCGGTGAAAATCGTCAACTGTGGAGTCTGCTACGCCGATGTTATCTGGACTAGGAACAAATTTGGAGACTCCAAGTATCCTGTGGTGCCCGGGTATGTGGAGTCAATAATCTCTCTCTATCTTCGATTAAATCATATATATATATATTTTACTGGATGATTTGATGATGTATTAAAATTGGCTGGTGATAATTACAGACATGAGATTGCTGGAATTGTGAAGGAGGTGGGCTCCAATGTTAGGGGGTTTAAAGTTGGGGATCATGTTGGGGTGGGAACTTATGTGAACTCGTGCAGAGACTGCGAGTATTGCAAAACTGACATGGATGTGCTTTGCTCCAACGGAAATGTTCATACTTTTAACAGCATCGATGTCGACGGCACCGTCAGCAAAGGTGGATATTCCACTCACATAGTTGTTCATCAAAGGTAAACCAACCACTGCAATTGGATATTATATATATATATATATATATTATTTGTTCGTCAAAAGTTCGGAAAACCTCGTTTGGAATGATGTCCCTTTGAATTTGAGATAAATTAAAAATACCCTTTGAATTCTGACGATGCTTAAAAATTTTTTGCACGGAATAAATCAAGAAATACATGCTCTTTGATTAAGAGTGAGGTGTTTAAGAGCTCAAATTTCATAAAAAGTTACAAATTTTTATCAATTTTTTTTTTATCAAGATCATTCGAACATATCAATCAGTTCAAAGGTCTGATACAACATATGAAATTCGTTCAAATAAATTCTGTTAAAAATTTTGACCTTGTACTCCAAACACCAAAAAAATAACACACTCATTACAATTTTACTTTTTTTTTTTTTGGGTGTCTTCCAAACACCTCTTCGTTTGCAGTTCTATTCAAGAAGTAGACTCATGATAGATATTTTGGGTGGTTTGATGCGAACTTAATTGCAGGTATTGCTATAAAATTCCTGATGGGTACCCATTGGCTTTAGCTGCGCCATTGTTGTGCGCCGGAATAACAGTGTACAGCCCCATGATGCGCCACAAGATGAACCAACGGGGCAAGTCTCTGGGCGTGATTGGACTCGGAGGCCTTGGTCACTTGGCCGTGAAGTTTGGGAAGGCGTTCGGACTGACCGTTACCGTTTTCAGCACCAGTCTCTCTAAGAAAGAGGAAGCTCTGAAAGGTCTTGGGGCTGATAAATTTGTAGTCTCCTCCGACGAAGAACAGATGAAGGTAAAATTGATCTATAAATATTTCATTTATTTGTGACATGTAAAATGGGTCAATGGTAAATGCAGCCTCCCTCGGTAAATTGAACCGCGTCATCTTTCTTATTACTTGCAGGCAGTGGCGAAATCCCTGGACTTTATAATTGATACGGCATCAGGGGATCACCCATTTGATCCATACATGGCTCTGCTGAAGAATAATGGAACCCTAGTCCTGGTTGGCGCCCCGAGTGAAGTCAAGCTCAGTCCTAGAAGTCTCTTACTAGGTACCTTCAATTATGCCTAAGTTAACTGCCTGAACTTAGGGAAGAAAAAAAACTTTAAAGCTTTTTTTTTTTTAAACTGCCTACTAATAAGTCATTAAAAAGTTAACTTTATTATTATTTTTTTCTTTTGCGTTTGGGAAGTGAGGGAAAAAAAAAAAAAAGCAACACTAAGAGGGTGTTTGGTAACTTAAAAATTAGTAAAAAAATACCAAAAGTTTATTTTTGTGTATTTGGTAAAATCATAAATTTTCTCACTTTTTTTATTTACTACAGTAAAAAGTACCATTCCATAATTATAACTTTTTTTATTTGTTACAGTAAAAAACATACCAAACATCCAAAAGTTACAACTTTTTTGCTTCGCTACAATAGAAAATTTACCAAATACTCAAAAGTTACCAAAAAAAATATTAAAAATTCCACTTGGTTCAACCAAACACACAAAATAGTGAAAAAAAAAAAAAAAAACCAAAAAATTACCAAAATTTAAATTTTTTTTTTTAACTTCCAAACATCCTCTAATTTTAAATTTTTTTTTGAAAGTCTAAACACCATCTAAATCCTTCGCTTAAATTGCTCAAGTAGAACTTGGGTGGAAGTACATTAGGGTACTAAGCGCAATCAACTCAATTTAATATATATATATATATATATATATGGAAATGAAATCTCCTGATCAATTCTTTCTTTGGCAGGTATGAAATCTATTGCAGGGACTGTAACAGGTGGCGTAAGAGAGACACAGGAGATGTTGGATTTCTGTGCGGCCAATAAAATCTACCCAGAGATTGAAACTATTCCCATCCAGTACATAATGAAGCTTTGGAGCGAGTTATAAAGAAAGACGTCAAGTACCGATTCGTCATTGACATCGAGAACTCCCTCAAGTGATAAGTACCTAGCATGGAGAGAGAAAAATCGAGGTTCAATAAATATGTCACGAAAGAAACATCTTCAACTATTATCGATATTGCTGTAATGTTAATCGTGATCTATAATGTTAGACGTGATGAGTGGATTGTTGAAAATAGTTATTATACCTATCTTTGCAAAGGTTTAGTTTTTTTTCTTTATTTCAATCCTTAATTAGTCTTGATTTTAAGACGAGAGAATTGAAATCCATAGAATAAGACTTGTCGTAATCAAGTATTTAATTAGTGTATTGTTTTGCTTAGGAATAAACATGTTTTCTAATATATATGCGTGCGTTGTTTTGTTGTAAT
This sequence comes from Vitellaria paradoxa, assembly GCA_019916065.1. Taxonomy (NCBI): domain Eukaryota; kingdom Viridiplantae; phylum Streptophyta; class Magnoliopsida; order Ericales; family Sapotaceae; genus Vitellaria; species Vitellaria paradoxa. The sequence goes on along the minus strand of CM034244.1, from coordinate 8,489,157 downwards.
CGGCGTTAAATAAAAGAAGTCTCTTTGTTCAAGAATAAATTAATTCTTTCTTCCTCTGCTCTTTTTTTTTTTTTTTTTTTTTTTTGTGGTTGGTGTAATATTAATTTGTTTTCTTAGCCTACTACGTTTGGTATAAGAGTCACTAGTGTTTATAAAAAGTAAGTTATGAAAACAACTAGTAATTCAATTGAGTTATAACTTTCAAAGTTCATCTAAGAAAAATAAATTAAATTTTGAAAGATACATGGTAGTTTAGTGAAGATAATAAATATATTTGTAAAACTGTATATAATGGCTTATTTCATTTAAATTAGTTGAACAGTCTTACACTAGATTGAGTGTTAGAGAACTTATTTTTAATGAACTTATGTCATGAGGATTATGTAAAAAAATATTTTCTATTATTTTAGATAATATTTCACATAATGATATTTGTTTTAATTACCTATTTAATGTTTTGCCTATGCAGAGTGCATTATTTCATAAGCATTGTTGTACTCATATACTTAATGTAATTGTAAAAGATGAATTGGATATATATGAAGCCTTTATTGTAAAAATAAAATAAGTCATAGTTTCTATTATGAGATCTTCAAAAAGAATTCATTTATTTGTCAGTATATGTAGTCAAATTAGTTTAAAACTTAGGAAATTATTTATAGAAATTAATATAAGATGGAATTCAACTTATATTATATTAAAAGTTGCTATTAAATATTAAAAAATAACTGATTTATTTATTTTAAATAATCAAACTATTGGTTTACAAATTATTGAGCCTATTGGTTAAGCAAATGTTAAAAATTATAAAAATAATAAAATTTTTTAAAAATTATTTATTTTTTATCTCACTGTACAAATTACGAAATTATAACTTATCTCACTTTGAATATATTTAGAATGATAAAAAGTAAGATAAAATAAAATAAATTATAAGTTTGTAAGCGATAAAAAGTGATTAATTTTTAAAATTTTTTAATATTTTTTTTTATCTTGTTAAAAATTTTTATTTTATCCTAACCTGGGTGTCTGACAAGTCAGAGCATTCTGCAGAAGCTAAGGTCACCGATAACGTCTGAATCAGCTAAGATTGCGTTTGGGCTCCGGAAAGGGTCAATAGGTGGTTTACAAATTTTTATTTTTGGGACAAGGCGGGAATGCAGTCGCAGCAAAACGCTGCCGTTTGTTTCTTATTTACAAAGTCATCGAAAAATTGCTGGGGGACGGACTCGACCTCGCACCGGGCGAAGCATAAGAGAGGCCCGTGACCAAATTGCCGAGGACCAAACTTCGTGCGCTGATTTCTATATTAAATGAAAGAAATTTCAAAGTTGAGTTGAATTAATTTTGAGTAATATTTTGTTTGAAATTTCCCTTTTTTAAGTTTAAATTTCTTTTAAAACACTTTTCAAATGATTACTTAATTTTTTATTTTTTTACATGTACAGCATTTAATATTATAAATAATAAAATACATTTCATTTTATAAAATTAATGGGTGAAATTCACTTTGTACTGTAGCCTTCCCTCGAAATTTTATTTTAAGGTTTTGTTTTTTTTTTTTTAACAATTAAAGATATTATCTTTTAATCAACTGTAATATACCATGTCAATAATTTTTTTGCCTTTATAGTTTCATTAAATAGTCATTGAAATCTTATTTTATAATTAACTAAAAATTCATAACTTTTAAAAAATTTAAATCTTAAAGTTTACACTTTTGTTAAATGGATCATTGATTAAAGAGACTGTCCTTAATTTTTAGAAAAAATTACACTATGAAATAAAATTTTCAAAAAAGTTCATAGTGTAAAGTAGATTTCACCCATTAATTTTGTAAGAATAAATATATTTTATTATTTATAATATTCAATGCTTTACGTGTAAAAAAAATCAAGTAATTTTTTAGAAAAATTTATGAAATTTTAATTAATTATAAACTTTAAGATTTAAATTTATTAAAAGCTATGAATTTTAGTTAATTATAAAATAGAGTTTCAATCTGAAATAAAATTTCAGAAAAAGCTCACAATGTAAAATGAATTTCACCCATTAATTTTATAAATTATATTTATTTTATTATTTTATAATATTCAACGCTTTACATGTAAAAAAATTTTTAAGTAATTATTTGAAAATTTTTTGAATTTTTAATTAATTATAAACTTTAAGATTTAAATTTATTAAAAGTTAAAGAGTTTTTAGTTAATCATAAAATAGCATTTCAATTTCATTTAATGAAAATTGTAAACTTGAAGATTGAAAGATAATATCCTTAATTGTTAAAAGGAAAAAAAAAAAACTAAACTCTAAATAAAATTTGAGAAAATAGTTACAGTGTAAAGTGAATTTTATCCTTTAATTTTTATATAATGAAATGTATTTTATTATTTTATAATATTAAATGCTGTATATGTTAAAAAAAATCAAGTAATCATTTGAAAAGTATTTTAAAAGAAATTTAGACTTAAAAGTGTAATTTTAAACAAAATATTATTCAAAACTAATTCAACTCAACTTAGAAAATTTTTTCATTTTATATATAAATCAACGCGCAGCCAATCTGGTTTTGGGTGTGGGGCAATATGGCCGCCCGCGGGACTCTCTTGTATTTCGCTCGGTGCGAGTTCGAATCCGCCATTTAGCACATTTTTTATGACTTTTACTCAAAATAAGAAGCTAAACGGCAGCGTTTTGCTGGGACCGGCTGAAGTCACGGGTGACGCGACTGCAGCCGTTGAAGTCAAGGGTGACTGCAGCCTCCCCTTATCCTGAACAGGATCGAAAGCAACTTTTTGAATGAGCCTAATAATGAATGCCTCGTGGTGCCCACTTAGACTTCATTTTCGAGGTGTGATTGACAATTACGCTTTTAAACATATTTATCTATTTCTTGTCAAATTTGTAATTTACATACATAAATCTAATGAATTTATAACGCCGTCTTCAATAGAATAATGCTTGTGAGCCACAATTTCAATGAAAAGTAATAAAAAGTGTATCGGCAAACTATGAGTTAATTAAGAAATTTTAAATGCAAAAATATAATTACAAACTACAACTTTGTGTACTACCAAATTTTGACAACTAACTGCGAAAATCATAATCGCTGGTAATTAAAGTCTTAGATTGAATTTATTTCAAGGAAAATGTTAACTAAGAGAATTATTATATAGATGCAATATCTATTATTTTCTATCACCTGAATAAAATAAAGTAACCAATGTATTATATAAGTAGATTCAATATATTCTTAGTACAATACGTTCTAAGGTTATGCAAACTCTAAATTTTATCCGAGTTATAGAAGACACATAATAAAAGTTATCATACTGTATCTATCTTAACCCAATTAATGCATTGTGTAGCCCTATGTCTTCATTACACCTAACTCAACAAAAAAGAACAATATTGAATTGGTTGTGGATACAGGTTGTAATAATAATATCTAATTGAATATTATTGTCACACCCTCACTAGAGGTTACATATTTAGTTCCTTCAACAAGGGTGGATGTCCATAAACCCATTCAATATAACATCTCACAAATCGTTACTCTATATTTATTTTTCACAAACACTAAAATTATTGCTTAACTAGGGGTGGCAAAATCGACCCAAACCATCAACCCGCCCAATTAAACTCATAATAAATGGGTTTGGGTCCTATTATTTTACTAATTAGGTTGTAATTGGTTACTTATAAACACCCATTTATAAACGGGTGCAATTGGGTTGTAAAATGGGACCCGTTAAAACACCTATTTAAATTAAAAAAATTAGTTTTAATCCCCCTCTTTAATAGATATTTATTACTTCAAAACGTTCTAAAGATTACTATCTCCCTTAGTAGTAGATGTAGAATTAGAGTACGTTTGGAGTGATAAAAATGAAAAAAAACACCCACGTACGCGTGCGCACCCACGTACATGCAAACACACCCCACACACAAACGCACACATGCGCACACACACACACGCGTATACACGCGCGCGCGTGCACATACATGCAAACACACGCGCACACACACGCGCATACATGCGGCGCGCACTCCCACACACACATGCGCGCACACCCACACGCACGCGCACGCACACACTCCTACACCACGCGCATACAAGCGTGCGCGCATACGCACATGCAAACACACCCACACATACACCCACGTACATGCGCGCACGTACACACCACGCGCACACGCACACACACAAATGTGTTGTTGGCCCAAGGTTTATAAGTTAGTTTTATAATTGATTTTAATGATAACAAACATTGAATTAAATTTTCACAATAAATTTTCAAATAGACATTGTAAGAAATGTTATAATTCATTTGATATATTCAAGTTAATAGAGTTGGAAGAGATTGATATTATTTTTTAGATATTTTCACATAATTTGGATGAAGAATAAAGGAATTACAAAGTTTGGAGTAATAGAAATCAAAGTAAGATGAATATTTGAACTAGAGGTTAACTCGGATAAACAAAGAAATCAGACACGTGTTAGTATATAGATGATATCTTAAGATCCAACGGTTCAATTTTCGTGAAATTTTAATATAGTAAACTAAACTTCTATATCTACAACTTTACTGAAGGGACATTTTTGTGGATCTGATGTTACGATATCAAAACATGAGTTGGAATATTAGTCATTACAGAAAAGTTTTTAATTCTGAATTCTGGAGCTAGTCTTAGTTTTTGAGACATAACTTATACTCTGCAGCTTTAAAACTTCTGATTTTTGGTGTGTGAAAAGAAGACTCAAAAAGTTACAACTTTTGTAGTTTAAGTTTCTTCTAATTCGAAAAGTATCATGGTGAAACAGAAGCTTAAACTGGAAATACAGATTCAGAATGTCAGAAAAAGCTATCAGAAGCTAGTCTCGGTTCAGATGCCATATCTGACTATCTAACCGTTGGATGAAGCTCAAAATTTGACATTGTGATAGCTGACTTATATATCTACAAAGTCTTTACTCTGAGCCAATCTCAAATTTGAACGTTCTGAACGTGAAAAACAGTCACAAATATATCTCAGAAAATCTAAATCTGAAAGAAAGCATTGGAAGCAAGGAAATTCAATTTCTTTCAAGGGCAAAAGTGTTTTTTCACTTTGTAACGGCCATTTGGAGATTTTCATCTATAAATAGAGCCTCAAACTCAGATTCAAGGGGAACAAGGCAAGAAAGAAGTGCTTACAAAGAGATGCAAGAAATTCTATATCTTTGCAAACATAGAGTGATTTCTTCTCACATTTGTGCTTCATCTTTCATATTCAACTTGTGAGAGTTTCTACTTGATTTGATTGAGTTATAAACTCATCATTGTTGTTGTAAGAAAGGGAAATTTAAAGCCTTTTAATTTGTGAGAGTTGGGTGAGCTCTTGTTGGTTTTGGTTCAAGTGTTAGAACCAAAACAAGAGACTTTCTTTGAGAGAGACTTGTGTGAGTGATTTGGGGATAAAATCATTTGGGAAAGGTTTCTAGCACCTTGGGAAACTAGTGTGTAATAAGTTCTTCAAGAATAGTAGAGAAATCTCAAGGAAGGCATTGGGGAGTGGACGTAGGCAACATTGAAGCCGAACCACTATAAATCGATTGTGTTTGCTTCTCTTCCCTTCTCTTTATATTTATTGCAAATACTAGCACTCACTCTTTATTCACAAATATTAAATAAATTTTTTTGGTGCATTTCATATTCATCTTGACATATTTGTTTTAGGATTGAAATTTTTATTGTAAAATTTTTAAGCAACCCTATTCACCCCATTTAGTGTTGCTATTTGGGATAACAATGTGCATACACGTGCGCACACAAACGTATGTGTGTGCATGCACGCGCACGCACACACAAACACACCCACATGTGGGTGCGCATGCGCACACACTCTCACACGCACACACGTGCATGCACATATACACGCACGCGGGCATACACGCACACACGAGCGCACGCGCGGACGCACGCACGCACCCGCACATGCACACGCACACACACACTCGAGCACGTGCGCACACCCACAGAGAGAGAGAGCGTTATTGATTTAAAATTAAATAAAAAAAATCGGTTCGTATAAATTCAAAATTAACTAAAAATTGTAAATATAATATATAATATTATATTAATTAAAATAAATATTGATGTATTTATACATATACACATTAATTGAAATAAATTTTAATTTTTTTTAAAGTAAGTTAGGTTATAAGTAAATGGGTTATTATATGGGTTCATGAGTTTGTAATAACCTGTATTCAACCCACCCATATCTAACCCACCTTTTAAATGGGTGGGTTTGAGTTGCACCCATTTAACCTCCAACTCATTTAAACCCAGCACTAACCCGCCCAATCCGTCCATTTTGCCACCCCTATACTTAACTAGGAATTAAAATAGAGAAATAGACATCTTGGGTTCCTTTCCAGCACATGTAGCCATGCCTACCTCAACCTGGAAATTTTAAAATTTAGGTGTGAGTAACACTCAGTGGAAGTGTTATATTTAAAATAAAATATAATAAATTCTTCACACTTTTTAGTGTATTTTTGTTTTATTAGATAATCTGTCGTTACTTCCATTCTCATTACATACTCATCAAAACTCATCTCCTAATTGACCAGCTCATAACAAGCATCCACGATCAATTACACAACTAGAAATCTCACAAATAATCAAGAATTAGATTTAGTGATGATAGCAATATTACACCACATCACTAACAGCACAGTTGCTATATCAACTCGTAGCATCACATTACGCCCCATCTAGCAATACGTCACCACATCATTAATCAAGAATTAAACTTAACAATCATAGTAACGTCACATTACATCATTAACAGCACGAACCCTTTATTAACTAGTAGCATCACGTTATGCCCCATTTGGCAATATGTCACCTCATTAAAAATACCATGTTCCAAGCTTCAACCTCATCTCATCATTTTACCTAGTTTTACAATGGTAACAAAATTATTTTGATGCATCATGACGACTATATGCCCCATCTGACAATGTCGTGATATGTATATATGATGAGTAATTTAAATATTAATGTAACACACAGTTGGCCCCATCTGACCTATGAATTGAGCGCTTAACTTTGGACAGTAACTTTATTTAACATGTCCCATTAGCCTCATCTAGCTTATCATTGGTCCCATCTAGCCTTATTTTGTTTTATTTTTCTGGCCCCATCTGGCCTCAATGCACGTGTAATACACACAATTCATGCTATGCAATAGTATTTATTATTTTATTACTATCATTTACTATTGTTGTGTTTCTCAACAAAATATCACTTCCCATTCAGCAACCCATAAATAGCCACAATTCAGCATCACCACAATCAACTCACAAATAAGGTATTGCAACCCATAATTAATCACAATTCAGCATCACCACAATCAACTCACAAATAAGGTATTGCAACCCATAATTAATCACAATTCAGCATCACCACAATCAACTCACAAATAAGGTATAATTTCAAAATATCAAGCCACCCACTAATATTTCATAATAGTCATAAATCGTCATCAACGCACTTAATTCATAATTCCTTTCATACAGAAAAATATCTATTATACGAATTATTATTCCATGAGTACTCATAATTTAATACTAACATAATTAATTTATGATCATACAATATTTCTCATTCGCACAAATAATTTCTCACATTAAAACAACAATACTCACATTCATGATTTCAAGAATAATCCTAAATCATTATCACTTAATTAATTCGTAGACAATCAGTATTTTTATTAACCTCATAAATAATTTTTCTGCCAAATATAAATTTTTACAATAATCATTTAATATAACTGGCAACTACGTTCTGAAATATAAATCGTCTATATTATTACTTAACCGTTAATATAAATATTTCAAAAATATTCAATATTATTATTTGTGTTTATCCCCACAGATTACTCCATAAATAATTACCACTTTTTCATCAACCCCAATACTACATAAATCATCAATATTCAGACATAAATAATATTTATCAGATGCAAAATTGTGCTCGTGTTTGCTTGATTACCTCACTCTCAAATGTAAATAAAGATGCAAATTCAGATTTCAAAGGTATTGAGTAAGGAAAATCAAGACAAACTCCCCCAAGTGCAAAGTTTCATTGTAGCACAATTAACTGGTAAGAACCAGGTCATATCCACAGGGATCTAGGGAGCAAAATCATGTTTGAATCAAATGGATTTAAGACGCAAAACATGGCTTACATGAATGGTAAACAGAATTGAAAATCTGATTTGGAATTTTTGATAGTTTTGGAAATGGGTTTTGAAATGAAAACTAAACTTAACTAAAATTGATATTAAAAAGATGGGCAAAACAATTCCAATGCCTATCCAAATCAATCTCAAAATACCAAGAGTGAATAGATCATCAATTCTAGTTGCTCTAATGTTTGGAGAAAATTAATTTCAAATGATACAAGCCATGGATCAAACAAGTGATGTGCATAATCTATCATGAAGACTATAAAAGATCTAATTCTAGCAACTCCCATACATATTTGCAATAAGAGTTCTGAATTCAGCAACTTCTATGAACTCATTGATAAAATATGTAAACAAGTGTTAATCGGACATTGAACTATTGATTTCGAGAGTAATTAGATACAACTAAGATTGATAACCAAAGAACTCAAAATTAATCCATGAAGAACGGCATCTTGGAAATCATTGGACAGGACATTGTCCTTGCCTTGGCCCAAGAAAAACTAGCCGATCATCTTAATAAAATGAATAACAGAAATGAAAAACAAAGGCATGACCTTCAAAGCTGGAAATGGAAATTTACTCTTTAATTCAAAATGAAATCTAATTACAGGAATGGAATTGTAAAGTGCTGTAGAACTAAAATCTAATTACAGTAAACTGAAAATTAAAACTAGAATTGAAATCAAAATCTGCAGAATCAAAAACCAGAGAAATGAAGAAGAAGAAAATTGAAAAAAAAAACTTGAACCCCAAAAAAAACTCTCTCTCTAAAAAAACTCTTCCAAAAATTGTGTGTCCCCACAAGTATATCTCTCCGTGTGTATATCTCCGTGAATGTATGAGTGGGTGTGGATCATGTGATGCCACCCCTCCACTCTCTCTTTCCTCCAGATTGCATCCCTTCAAATCTGTAAAATTACGTGGAATCTATTTTTTGTTAACAGTCCCAGTATTCGAATACTGCTTGGCTGTATTCGAATATGCATTTCCTCCTTTGTTCAAGATATTCAAATAAGATTATGTGTTGTATCCTGAATCCTCTGTGCTTCCATTCTTCATTCCTTCTTCTTTACACTTTAATGAGCTCAAATCCTCCTTTAATTTTGATGAAATTGCAACACATTCTTTGTATTGAGGAATGAAGATGAAATCTGCACAAAACAAGAGTTTTATCTCATTTATATGCTATGTAAAAGTGTAATTAAGTATATAAAAGTGTAGCAAATTAAGTCCAATCAATAATTTCAATTTACTAATCACTATTAAAATAATGGCCATAATTAATTCACAATTACCACTCCATAAATATTTTTAATTCACCGTCAATATACCACACAATAATCTTTCACATAAAAGTATTAATTCATATAATGTCAACTTCCCGTTTACAAATTAATTCACCACAATCAATATTCCCTATCATAAATAATTAATATCAACGAAATAAAATTTATTCATTAACATTTATTATCTTTTACCTTTAAGTTTAACACACTCATCTAGATAGCAGATGTTTTGAGAAATTGAAAAGTGATCATTGCGGATTATCCTTGGGTCCTAATTTTATGCCACGTAAATTATACAAATCAAAAATTAAATAGTTAAAATATAAATTAAATCAATTAATAATATAAATCTAATAAAAATGCAACCACTACATCATTCACATATTTAATTTATTTTACTTCCTATAAAAATTAATTTAGAACCTAGTAAAATAAATTAACTTCACTTGAATTTTTCAAATTTTTGAGCCATGAAAATTGCATGAATGATATACGAAAATTTTAGGATAAATTTATATATGTTCATTTTGTGCGGAAGTGATTAAATTTAGACTGACAACATGAATTCTATCTGAAATGGGAATGTTGGTAACAGGGGTTGTTTACTGGAAACAATTGTGAGGGATTGTGAGAGACCTACCCATGAAGGACTCTGCCTGCGGGAGAGTAAAGCGAAGGTGAAGCAGAGAAGCAATGCCTTCCATCCCACATCGCCTGGGTCGTGAAAGGAAGTGGCATATATGTAATATTTGATATCAATATAGAACAACGTGTTTTAAAGCCATGAAGGCACTGGATTCAGTGGGAACTCTAGGGTTAAGCGTACCCTAGTGGGGGCGGTACCGAGATGGGTGACCTTCTGGGACGCAGCTTACCAAGCCCAAGTGGACAATATTGTACGATAGGGATGCGGGTCGTTACAAATAGTATCAAAGCCAATGTCCAGCCGGAAGTGTGGGATCATGTGTGTGGGGGCTCGCGCGTGGGGAACCTGCCTATGAGGGACTTGGCTTACGGGAGAGTAAAGTAAGAGGCTGCGCAGGAACGCGTGGCCTGTAAGGAGGGAGGATTGTGAGGGATTGTGAAAGACTTGCCCGTGAGGGACTCTACCTACGGGAAAGTGAAGCTGGAGGTGAAGCAGAGAATTAATGCCTTCCATCTCATATTGCTTGGGTCATGGAAGAAAGTGACATATATGTAATATTCGATATCAATATAGAATAACGCATTTTAAAACCGTGAGGGCACTGAATTCAGTGAGAACTCCAGGGTTAAGGGTGCTCTAGTGGAGGCAGTACCGGGATGGGTGACCTCTTAGGAAGCAGCTTATCAAGTCTAAAGCAGATAATATTATACTTTGAGGATATGAGTTGTTACAGCAAAGCTCCGCGTGTCGTGGCATTTATCTCAAAATGTTCAAAAGAATGCCATGTATCGTGAATCATACACCACATGTCAACTCTTTTACTCCCTCAGAAGAGCTCTACCTGTCGTGGTATTTATCTCAAAATGCTCAGAAGAACGCCACGCATTGTGGATCATTTTTGTACCAACAATTTTATTTTGTTTATTATAATTTTTTTTATAAATTATCATAATTTAAAATAATAATTTATTATAGTAACCCCTGCATCGCTAGTACAAATACACGAAAGAATGAGTTTTCTTTAAAATTAATTAATGGAAATTGCTTTCTCAGCAAATGTTTACTCCCACGTGTCTATTTGACAAGTTAGTGCATACCGTGGAAGCCAAGGATTTGGTCTCTCGCAAGGGTCAACGGATGGTTTGGAAACCTTTTATTATGAGCCCGTCTAAAGTGACAAAAAATAATATAAAATGAGATATTGAGATAAATTACAAGTTTATAATTTATGTAGTGAGATAAAAAATAAATAATTTTTAAAAATTTTTATCATTTTTAAAAATTTTTTTATTACTTCAAACAAAATCTCAGTATAACACTCGAGTAAAGTAAAATGCCGTGATGTCATATATATTAGATTTAATATATTCAAATTACAATATATTTTGAAGTTATACGAACTCTTGATTTTACATCTATATAATAAAATGCATCTTTTGATTTGACATTTATCCCAGTTTCACTAAAACTTTGTTATGTCATCACTTACTATATACCTATATAATAAAATACATCATTTGAATTTGAAATTTGAAATTCAAATAAATAAATATATATATTATATTTTACAAAATTATATAAATTATATTTTGCTTATATTATTTATTATTATTAAATAATGTATGTATGCCTATTAGGTAAAGTCAACTAAATTTTTTATCTAAAAATATATTTAAATTTTAAATTTTTAAAAAATTTATTAAAAATAAATGTTTAAATTAAAATTTCAACTTTAATGTGCTTAAAACTTAAATTTTAAACACATACACTTTTACACTATGGCCCCGTTTGACATAAAATAAAATTCTAAAAAACTCTATAAATCTCTAACAATCTCTCTACCTCTAATTTTCCCGCCATCACTAATTTCAAAAAATTTTAATATTTCGCTAAAAAAATAAAAAATCTGAAAGTAGGTTAACCGAATGTGTAAATTTTTTATACAATCATATTTTTTGTGTCAAAAACTTTCAAACGAGTACTATAGTCGCAATTTTTTGTAAATTTTTTTTTCAATTTGTGGGAACGGATTTGGAAAATCGTCCCCACAGTTTGTGACTTTTTAGAAAACAAAAGGCGCCAAAATTAACCCCAAACTACATTTTATCTCAATTTATCTATTTTTTTACTCCAACAGGGCCTATGTGTTATTTATATAATAAGGAAGTTTAAAATTTTGAATTTGAGATATTTTGAACTATTAATTTGCTGAATGGTCAAAATTATTTTTTTTTTCTCTCACTTCTCCCATATTTTTAATACTTTTTATATAAAAGTTTTTAAAATAATATTTTTAAAATTTTAACATATACTTTTACACTATATGTCATTTATATAATAAGAAAGTTTAAATTTTTGAATTTGAGATATTTTCAACTGTTGAATCTGTTAAATGGTCAGAATTATTTTTTTTCTCTCACTCTTCTCATATTTTTTGAATATTTTTTATATAAAAGATTTTAAATTAATATTTTAAAAAATATGATAATATTTGTAAATATATATATAATAAAATTTTATACCGTAATCTCGTTTGATTAATGATTTTATTTTTATAAGTTATTTTTATATATTTTTATGTAAGTTTGCTTTATAAATTTAAATTTGAGTTATTTACACACTTAATTATATTCTCATTAGTGGGTCTCACGGTATTACTTATCTCCCATCATCTAATCCCTCAAACAAATGCAGCCTTGAAGAAGTAAAAACTAAAAGTCAAAGACGTATCCATCTTCCCCTCTAACATGCCTGCCCCTTCCAAGTTGTTCTATGTTTTTTTTTTTTTTTCCCTTATTAGTTTATTATTTTTAGCCAACAAGTAACAGGCATTTTTGCATTTTATTAAAGATAATATCTTATTAAAAATTTCAAGTAAAACATATTTAGTGTGTGTAATATATCATTAGTCTCACTTGAAAATATATATTTTTAATTATATTATTTGACCTTACATATTCAATTTAGTTTCGGTATCAACCCTATCTATAATTCATTTTAAAATTCTACCATTGTGAATCTCATCAGACAACAAAATTTTTAATGAAATTAAAAGGACATGTGACAATGGAATTAGATTAAATATATAGGGTATAAAGTGACATAATTGAAAGTAAGGGTTCATTTGGTGTGATGAAAATTACTAAAAAGTTATGAAAAATTTTAAAAATATCTGAAAATCTTTAAATTCTCTAACATATTTTAAATTCCTCGTACCTCATGAAACAACTATAAATTTATATTCACATATCCCAACAATTTTTTACAAACCCCAATAACATTTCACAGACACAATAACTTTTCTATAAATCCTAAAAACTTTTCACATCTTTCAATAAATTCTGACGTAAAACTATTATGACTGACCAAAAAACTTGTTCAGAGAATTTTTCTCTCCAAAAGTTGACGTAAAAGTCAAAAAATTTTACTATTTATCTCTAAAAAACGTAATTTGGTAGGTATGCGCCAAACGTAAAAAATTACCCAAGTCATATTTTCATTATTTTTCGTTATTTTTTATCGCATCGAATGCTCCCTAAATGTCTAGAAGTCAAATTAATGCAAAGTACAATTATACTAAGTAAATCTTTATTTTATAATTTGTTTTTTCAATATTAAAAAATAATGCGGTGGTAGTATTTGTACAATAAAAATGGATTTTCACAATGATAAACTGCACAATCTCATTTGATTTTTTTTTTGGGTCACAATATATCTATATCCACCACAATACAATATTGCTTATTTTTTTTTGTTGAATTGGTGCAACAGAGAGAGACAGTTCTACAATGCATATATTTTTCAATTGTGAGTGTTTAATTTGGGTTAAGTTAGGTGCAATGCGATGACTTTTATCGTGGCATTTTCTGTTTTCTGTAATTTTGACAAAATATAAAAATTGTATTAACCTTAAAATGTATTATCCTATGATAATTTTTTATGTGAAATTATTTTTTTGGTGTTTGGTTGGTGGGATATAAAGTGGGATAAAAGATGTGATTTGATATGTAATGTGATAGGAAATAATTTTGAACCTTTGGATCTTGGAGAAAAGCAATCCGGCAAAGGGGATTAATAATACCCAACCCCCCGGGTTTATTCATCCCCCAAAACTACTCACTAACACTCTAATCCGTGGGTCCCACGGATTAACCAAAAAACTAAACAAACACCTTATTGTTATGGGGCCCACTGATGAGGGCTCCAATCCCACATCTTTTATCCGGTAAACAAACGCACCACAAATGTTTGTATCAATCCATTACTTTTCCAAATGCGAATGAGCTTGAATACCGTCGCTCTCTTAGTACAATATTACCAATTTTTTTATATGCTTTAAAAAAATACTATTTAGTATAAGAGATATTTACTATAAAAAGGAATCGGTAAATTTTACTAAACATTTTTTCAATTTAAATTTTCTAATAAAATAAAACTACTAAATGTGGATTAAAACTAGGAAGATTAAATCCCAAAACACACAGAAGCATTTGGTTTACCAAAATTCTAATTTTTGTACTAACTTTTATACTATTTTTTATGAAAGTTGGTCATTCAAATACTAAAATATATAAATATATACATACCCGAGTATAAAGACACATCCAAAACCCTAACTATCCTTCGGCCAAATCCTCAACTTCACCAACACAGGTCCTCTTCTTCAAAACATGGCAGCGATTTACTGTTCAAATAATTAACCAGAGACCAACTCATTTGACTCTAAGGCTTAGTTTGGAAACAAATTTAGCTAATTAAAAAAAAGCTAACCAAATTTGTGTTTGAGAAGGAAAAAAAAAGTGACTTTTTTTGAGGTAACTAATTTATTTTTATTAATTTGATATTTTTATCTTTTAAAGTTTAAAAGAAAGTTAAAATATAAGAGGATAAATATGGTTAAGTACTGTTGAAATAATTATTAGCGTGACTAATGGCTACTGATGTCAAACGGAGCCTAAGTATCATCGTGTGCTTAAAACTATTTTGCATTGTTACGTAGTGTTTAGAACTTTAAATTTTATTAAAAAATATTAACAATTTGTAAGAATTTTTAATCTTTTAGTAATTGCACAAGCTACGAAATAATAATTTTTATTAAGTTTTAACAGTCGAAACGCAATGTTAATAATATTTCCAGGCAATTAATAGTCATTGAAGTTATTTGATTACTGATAAACAAGTCTCATGCATGCATCGAATCGACTTGAAGGTAGAAAGCTAGAGGGGCAAGGGAACTCCGACCGACTGCTGAAACTATTGAAGAAAGTCATCACCATCAATCATGTATGTTTTAGGGTGAGTTTGGAGTAAGATAAATTGAGATAAATTAAGAGTTCGTAATACGTGCAGTAAAAGAAAAAAAATTGACGTGATATAAAGTTAACATAAAGTTAACAGAAATTTATAGAGATATTTGAAGTTTGTTTGCAAACCAAACTCACTCTTAATGTTTTATTGCACATTTTATATGTGTATAATTCCAGATCGTAATGTATGAGATGAGGGACACTTCGTTGGGCCCGATTTTTAAGTTTTCATAAGAGATTCTTGAGAATTGGGGTGTCCTTTAAAGCTTTACCAGCTATCCCACTTCAGCATTTCTCCTTAAAATTAAGGTTGGGAACTATCGCGCTTATATTGTTTTACGAAATAGTAGATTACTTTTATGTAATATAAACTGATAGATAATAACAAATAAGCGAATACAAAAATAATCACAATTGCAGAAAACGTATATGTAATTTAGTAATTTACCTACATCTACAGAGTACAATAGAATCTTATTTTCACTGTAAAAATCCAAAAATAGAGTAAGTTTTTACTATAAAAAAAAAAAAAAAACTCAAACTACATTAAAAAAAAAAACTCTAACAATATAGTAAGAAGAGTATAATAAGCAGACTAGAGAAGAAATTCTTTTATAACTCTATTACCATGTTCTTAGTTTTCCAATTTAAACTTTCTAAAATGTACAATTCGTTCAGAATATATATGTACCTTAAATTTCAGACAAAATTAAATTTCGAAACTTAATATATACGTATTTCAAAATTCTAGATAAAATTAGATTTCAAAACATAATTCAGATCGACGTTTGCGGGAAAAATCTTTCCGTGAGCTTCCAAGGAGTGACCGCGCGATTGTTGCACAGTTAAAATTCTAAAAACTAGTGTCTTGGTACTTTTCCATGAATCAAATCCTTCTTCTTGTAAGCTTTCAACCAACTCCATGCGAAGTGTACCTTACCATGGATATTGTTCATAATCTACCTTGAACCAAATTTTATAAGAGATTAGATATATTTCGCTTTTCAACAAATTTTATGGGAGGTGATTAGGAAAAAAAAAATATATTTTCTAAATGTCGTCGTTTTGACTTGTCATGCCGCAGCCTGGTGCTACTTTGAACCAGCATTATCTTTTTAATTTGATGTTGTTGTTGAAATATCCATGGAAAGCCTCATTGGTTGAATAAAAGCAAAATTCAAATCGACATCCCTAATCATAAATTCATAGCTACCAAGGTCAAAAGGACATCAATTAGATCATCATAGATGGCATTTAGAGGACATTAAAATATATAAAATTAAATTTATTTAATTAAATAATAGTTATTAAAAAAATTTTTAATATTAGTAACAGCGAAAAGTTGAGAGACATTAATAAAAAATAAATTCACCAAATTTGAGGTTTCATTAGATGTCTTTTCTTTTTCCTTGTTATAATAGTATAAATATATATATATTCATGGACGAATCTAAACAACACCTAATGAGGGTAATTGTCTGTTATAATAGTATAAATATATATATATTCATGGACGAATCTAAACAACACCTAATGAGGGTAATTGTCTGAACTGATTTGAAAAATAACGTTAAAATTTTATTAATTTTGTTATTTTTCTTATAAATTATACTTTTTTTCTTATAATTTGCCCCACTCTATTTTTACTCCTATTTAACTTAAAATTTTAATAGGCTTATCCCTACATACCTATCATCTATTAATAAAGCAAACACCAGAAATTGGTGAATCTCAATTAAATTTCCAAGGCAGCTAATGCATTTTTTCATGTTTTTGTCATTTCATAATATTATCTTTGCAGTCACGTTTTACTAATTAATTCTCCATCTTACCATTAACTCTTTATAAAGTGTATCTTTTTTTTATATTTTTATATATTTCATTCTTTTTTTATTTTTTTAATCGAAATTATTGAACTACAAATTTTGAAATTTAATTAATGTTATTTTTTTCTTCTTTCTCTTTTTGTTCTCTCTTTTTTAAATTTCTTTTAGTATCCTTAACTTGCCAATTCTCTTTTTGTCTTATCATGATTTATAGTTCTAATAGGTGAATTAAAAATTAATAAAAAATTTAGTAAACATCCATAATTTAAAAAAAAATTTATTTTTATTGATTATTAAGAGAAAAAATTCCCTCTCTTAAACTCCTCTCGCTATGTTTGTTTATTTTTTTTCAATAAATTGAAGCACCAATAATAATATTATGATTTGTGAGAAAAGCGCAATGCCAACAATGATCTTGATTTGTGAAATTACTTGCCTTTCTAATTAAATATTACCACTATTAAACTTTGTTTAGAGATTTGTACTATTAATTATAAATTATTAACCCACTAAATATCTCATGATGTCATTGTATTGGATCTTAATTGTATTCACTTACCTTTCATTAAATAAAAAAAAAATCTATTAATATATATTTGTGTTTTTTTATATTGTTTACTAGCGTATGAAAATAACCGAGGTATTAATATTCTCATGTACATTTACCCTCACGGGTGTCTCACAAGTCGGTGCATACTGTAGAAGCTAAGGTCACCGATAACGTCAGAATCAACTAAATTCTTTACGTGCATTTGGAGCGGTAATAAAATAAAATGAGTTATATTTGAAAAGATAAAAAATTCTAAAAGAATAATAAAAAATATTAAAAATTTTTAAACATTATTTATTTTTTATTTCACTGTACAAATTACAAAATTATAATTTATCTCATTTTGAGTACATTTAAAATGACAAAAATGAAATAAAATAAGATAAAATGAGATAAATTATCAGTTTGTAAGGAATAAAAAGTTACTAATTTTAAAAAAAATTTTAATATATTTTTTTACCCCTTTTAAAAAATTTTTATTTTATCACAACGAAGGGTGTCTGACAAGTCAGTGCATACCGTAGATGCTAAGAGCATGTGCAGCAGAATAGGTAAATAAGCATTTTATGTATTTTTGCTAGCAAATATGAAGAAAACCATCCGCACCAAACTCTCCAAATCCACAGCTATTTTTTCTCCTGCTACAGTAACTCTTTATTTCTGTCGAGTTACTGTTCACCAGTTAAACAATTGTTTATTATTTGTTGAAGAAAACAATGATCTTTATATTAAAGAAGACAATGAGCTCTAATTTTAAAAAATTAATTTTTTCATAGATAATTGATAAAATATCTAGTATTGGTGTGATTTAAAAAAAAATTACTAACTAAATTTAAAATATGTACTGTTTATTACATAATTTAGCTACTCATTTGTGCACTTGCTCTAACGTCACCGATAACGTCAGAATCAGCTAAGATTGCGTTTGGGCTCTGGAAAGGGACAATAGGTGGTTTACAAATCTTTATTTTTGAACAGGACCGAAAGCAACTTTTTGAACCTATCAAAAATAAAAAACAGAGAACAACTTGGAAGGGGTAAACACGTCAAATGTGAAAATGAATACACCTTCGACTTGTAGTTTTTACTTCTTTAAATGTCTGCATCAATCCTATACTTTTCCAAATGCGAATGGGCTTGAATCCCATCTCTCTCTTGTGTGTGTGTGTGTATAAATAGGATAAATCTACACAAAAATCTGCCCAAACAAAATATCTGGTACAGGGGAGAGGAAAATTAAAGTTTTGAGAATGAGTGGTACTTCAGAAAGAGTAGTATAAATTATTAACCCACTAAATATCTCATGATGTCATTGTATTGGATCTTAATTGTATTCACTTACCTTTCATTAAATAAAAAAAAAAAATCTATTAATATATATTTGTGTTTTTTTATATTGTTTACTAGCGTATGAAAATAACCGAGGTATTAATATTCTCATGTACATTTACCCTCACGGGTGTCTCACAAGTCGGTGCATACCGTAGAAGCTAAGGTCACCGATAACGTCAGAATCAACTAAATTCTTTATGTGCATTTGGAGTGGTAGAAAAATAAAATGATTTCTATTTGAAAAGATAAAAAATTTTAAAAGAATAATAAAAAATATTAAAAAATTTTAAGTATTATTTATTTTTTATCTCACTGTACAAATTATAAAATTATAATTTATCTCACTTTGAGTACATTTAAAATGACAAAAGGTAAGATAAAATGAGATAAATTATCAGTTTGTAAGGGATAAAAAGTTACTAATTTTAAAAAAAATTTAATATATTTTTTTACCCCTTTTAAAAATTTTTATTTTATCACAACGAAGGGTGTCTGACAAGTCAGTGCATACCGTAGATGCTAAGAGCATGTGCAGCAGAATAGGTAAATAAGCATTTTATGTATTTTTGCTAGCAAATATGAAGAAAACCATTCGCACCAAACTCTCCAAATCCACAGCTATTTTTTCTCCTGCTACAGTAACTCTTTATTTCTGTCGAGTTACTGTTCACCAGTTAAACAATTGTTTATTATTTGTTGAAGAAAACAATGATCTTTATATTAAAGAAGACAATGAGCTCTAATTTTAAAAAATTAATTTTTTCATAGATAATTGATAAAA
This sequence comes from Vitellaria paradoxa, assembly GCA_019916065.1. Classification (NCBI taxonomy): domain Eukaryota; kingdom Viridiplantae; phylum Streptophyta; class Magnoliopsida; order Ericales; family Sapotaceae; genus Vitellaria; species Vitellaria paradoxa. Next base: position 8,469,180 of record CM034244.1, on the reverse strand, counting down.
TATCTAGTATTGGTGTGATTTAAAAAAAAATTACTAACTAAATTTAAAATATGTACTGTTTATTACATAATTTAACTACTCATTTGTGCACTTGCTCTAACGTCACCGATAACGTCAGAATCAGCTAAGATTGCGTTTGGGCTCTGGAAAGGGACAATAGGTGGTTTACAAATCTTTATTTTTGAACAGGACCGAAAGCAACTTTTTGAACCTATCAAAAATAAAAAACAGAGAACAACTTGGAAGGGGTAAACACGTCAAATGTGAAAATGAATACACCTTCGACTTGTAGTTTTTACTTCTTTAAATGTCTGCATCAATCCTATACTTTTCCAAATGCGAATGGGCTTGAATCCCATCTCTCTCTTGTGTGTGTGTGTGTATAAATAGGATAAATCTACACAAAAATCTGCCCAAACAAAATATCTGGTACAGGGGAGAGGAAAATTAAAGTTTTGAGAATGAGTGGTACTTCAGAAAGAGTCGTTGAGAACTGCCTTGGCTGGGCAGCCAGAGACCCATCTGGGTTTCTTTCACCTTATAGTTTTAGCCGTAGGTATGATCCCTAACCACTTCAAAGTACAAATCAATCACAGATATATATATCATCTGCATGTATACACATTACACACACACACAAAATACCCAGTTTGGTGTTCGAACTTTTCAATCTATTTTCGTGTTATCTATACATACATATAATATGTATATATTAACCGGTTTTAGTTAAACAATGAGCAGGGGTGTCGGAAGCGATGATGTTTCGGTGAAAATCGTCAACTGTGGAGTCTGCTACGCCGATGTTATCTGGACTAGGAACAAATTTGGAGACTCCAAGTATCCTGTGGTGCCCGGGTATGTGGAGTCAATAATCTCTCTCTATCTTCGATTAAATCATATATATATATATTTTACTGGATGATTTGATGATGTATTAAAATTGGCTGGTGATAATTACAGACATGAGATTGCTGGAATTGTGAAGGAGGTGGGCTCCAATGTTAGGGGGTTTAAAGTTGGGGATCATGTTGGGGTGGGAACTTATGTGAACTCGTGCAGAGACTGCGAGTATTGCAAAACTGACATGGATGTGCTTTGCTCCAACGGAAATGTTCATACTTTTAACAGCATCGATGTCGACGGCACCGTCAGCAAAGGTGGATATTCCACTCACATAGTTGTTCATCAAAGGTAAACCAACCACTGCAATTGGATATTATATATATATATATATATATATTATTTGTTCGTCAAAAGTTCGGAAAACCTCGTTTGGAATGATGTCCCTTTGAATTTGAGATAAATTAAAAATACCCTTTGAATTCTGACGATGCTTAAAATTTTTTGCACGGAATAAATCAAGAAATACATGCTCTTTGATTAAGAGTGAGGTGTTTTAAGAGCTCAAATTTCATAAAAAGTTACAAATTTTTATCAATTTTTTTTTTATCAAGATCATTCGAACATATCAATCAGTTCAAAGGTCTGATACAACATATGAAATTCGTTCAAATAAATTCTGTTAAAAATTTTGACCTTGTACTCCAAACACCAAAAAAATAACACACTCATTACAATTTTACTTTTTTTTTTTTTGGGTGTCTTCCAAACACCTCTTCGTTTGCAGTTCTATTCAAGAAGTAGACTCATGATAGATATTTTGGGTGGTTTGATGCGAACTTAATTGCAGGTATTGCTATAAAATTCCTGATGGGTACCCATTGGCTTTAGCTGCGCCATTGTTGTGCGCCGGAATAACAGTGTACAGCCCCATGATGCGCCACAAGATGAACCAACGGGGCAAGTCTCTGGGCGTGATTGGACTCGGAGGCCTTGGTCACTTGGCCGTGAAGTTTGGGAAGGCGTTCGGACTGACCGTTACCGTTTTCAGCACCAGTCTCTCTAAGAAAGAGGAAGCTCTGAAAGGTCTTGGGGCTGATAAATTTGTAGTCTCCTCCGACGAAGAACAGATGAAGGTAAAATTGATCTATAAATATTTCATTTATTTGTGACATGTAAAATGGGTCAATGGTAAATGCAGCCTCCCTCGGTAAATTGAACCGCGTCATCTTTCTTATTACTTGCAGGCAGTGGCGAAATCCCTGGACTTTATAATTGATACGGCATCAGGGGATCACCCATTTGATCCATACATGGCTCTGCTGAAGAATAATGGAACCCTAGTCCTGGTTGGCGCCCCGAGTGAAGTCAAGCTCAGTCCTAGAAGTCTCTTACTAGGTACCTTCAATTATGCCTAAGTTAACTGCCTGAACTTAGGGAAGAAAAAAAACTTTAAAGCTTTTTTTTTTTAAACTGCCTACTAATAAGTCATTAAAAAGTTAACTTTATTATTATTTTTTTCTTTTGCGTTTGGGAAGTGAGGGAAAAAAAAAAAAAAGCAACACTAAGAGGGTGTTTGGTAACTTAAAAATTAGTAAAAAAATACCAAAAGTTTATTTTTGTGTATTTGGTAAAATCATAAATTTTCTCACTTTTTTTATTTACTACAGTAAAAAGTACCATTCCATAATTATAACTTTTTTTATTTGTTACAGTAAAAAACATACCAAACATCCAAAAGTTACAACTTTTTTGCTTCGCTACAATAGAAAATTTACCAAATACTCAAAAGTTACCAAAAAAAAATATTAAAAATTCCACTTGGTTCAACCAAACACACAAAATAGTGAAAAAAAAAAAAAAAAACCAAAAAATTACCAAAATTTAAATTTTTTTTTTTAACTTCCAAACATCCTCTAATTTTAAATTTTTTTTTGAAAGTCTAAACACCATCTAAATCCTTCGCTTAAATTGCTCAAGTAGAACTTGGGTGGAAGTACATTAGGGTACTAAGCGCAATCAACTCAATTTAATATATATATATATATATATATATGGAAATGAAATCTCCTGATCAATTCTTTCTTTGGCAGGTATGAAATCTATTGCAGGGACTGTAACAGGTGGCGTAAGAGAGACACAGGAGATGTTGGATTTCTGTGCGGCCAATAAAATCTACCCAGAGATTGAAACTATTCCCATCCAGTACATAAATGAAGCTTTGGAGCGAGTTATAAAGAAAGACGTCAAGTACCGATTCGTCATTGACATCGAGAACTCCCTCAAGTGATAAGTACCTAGCATGGAGAGAGAAAAATCGAGGTTCAATAAATATGTCACGAAAGAAACATCTTCAACTATTATCGATATTGCTGTAATGTTAATCGTGATCTATAATGTTAGACGTGATGAGTGGATTGTTGAAAATAGTTATTATACCTATCTTTGCAAAGGTTTAGTTTTTTTTCTTTATTTCAATCCTTAATTAGTCTTGATTTTAAGACGAGAGAATTGAAATCCATAGAATAAGACTTGTCGTAATCAAGTATTTAATTAGTGTATTGTTTTGCTTAGGAATAAACATGTTTTCTAATATATATGCGTGCGTTGTTTTGTTGTAATCGGCGTTAAATAAAAGAAGTCTCTTTGTTCAAGAATAAAATTAATTCTTTCTTCCTCTGCTCTTTTTTTTTTTTTTTTTTTTTTTTGTGGTTGGTGTAATATTAATTTGTTTTCTTAGCCTACTACGTTTGGTATAAGAGTCACTAGTGTTTATAAAAAGTAAGTTATGAAAACAACTAGTAATTCAATTGAGTTATAACTTTCAAAGTTCATCTAAGAAAAATAAATTAAATTTTGAAAGATACATGGTAGTTTAGTGAAGATAATAAATATATTTGTAAAACTGTATATAATGGCTTATTTCATTTAAATTAGTTGAACAGTCTTACACTAGATTGAGTGTTAGAGAACTTATTTTTAATGAACTTATGTCATGAGGATTATGTAAAAAAATATTTTCTATTATTTTAGATAATATTTCACATAATGATATTTGTTTTAATTACCTATTTAATGTTTTGCCTATGCAGAGTGCATTATTTCATAAGCATTGTTGTACTCATATACTTAATGTAATTGTAAAAGATGAATTGGATATATATGAAGCCTTTATTGTAAAAATAAAATAAGTCATAGTTTCTATTATGAGATCTTCAAAAAGAATTCATTTATTTGTCAGTATATGTAGTCAAATTAGTTTAAAACTTAGGAAATTATTTATAGAAATTAATATAAGATGGAATTCAACTTATATTATATTAAAAGTTGCTATTAAATATTAAAAAATAACTGATTTATTTATTTTAAATAATCAAACTATTGGTTTACAAATTATTGAGCCTATTGGTTAAGCAAATGTTAAAAATTATAAAAATAATAAAATTTTTTAAAAATTATTTATTTTTTATCTCACTGTACAAATTACGAAATTATAACTTATCTCACTTTGAATATATTTAGAATGATAAAAAGTAAGATAAAATAAAATAAATTATAAGTTTGTAAGCGATAAAAAGTGATTAATTTTTAAAATTTTTTAATATTTTTTTTTATCTTGTTAAAAATTTTTATTTTATCCTAACCTGGGTGTCTGACAAGTTAGAGCATTCTGCAGAAGCTAAGGTCACCGATAACGTCTGAATCAGCTAAGATTGCGTTTGGGCTCCGGAAAGGGTCAATAGGTGGTTTACAAATTTTTATTTTTGGGACAAGGCGGGAATGCAGTCGCAGCAAAACGCTGCCGTTTTGTTTCTTATTTACAAAAGTCATCGAAAAATTGCTGGGGGACGGACTCGACCTCGCACCGGGCGAAGCATAAGAGAGGCCCGTGACCAAATTGCCGAGGACCAAACTTCGTGCGCTGATTTCTATATTAAATGAAAGAAATTTCAAAGTTGAGTTGAATTAATTTTGAGTAATATTTTGTTTGAAATTTCCCTTTTTTAAGTTTAAATTTCTTTTAAAACACTTTTCAAATGATTACTTAATTTTTTATTTTTTTACATGTACAGCATTTAATATTATAAAATAATAAAATACATTTCATTTTATAAAATTAATGGGTGAAATTCACTTTGTACTGTAGCCTTCCCTCGAAATTTTATTTTAAGGTTTTGTTTTTTTTTTTAACAATTAAAGATATTATCTTTTAATCAACTGTAATATACCGTGTCAATAATTTTTTTGCCTTTATAGTTTCATTAAATAGTCATTGAAATCTTATTTTATAATTAACTAAAAATTCATAACTTTTAAAAAATTTAAATCTTAAAGTTTTACACTTTTGTTAAATGATCATTGATTAAAAGAGACTGTCCTTAATTTTTAGAAAAAATTACACTATGAAATAAAATTTTCAAAAAAGTTCATAGTGTAAAGTAGATTTCACCCATTAATTTTGTAAGAATAAATATATTTTATTATTTATAATATTCAATGCTTTACGTGTAAAAAAAATCAAGTAATTTTTTAGAAAAATTTATGAAATTTTAATTAATTATAAACTTTAAGATTTAAATTTATTAAAAGCTATGAATTTTTAGTTAATTATAAAATAGAGTTTCAATCTGAAATAAAATTTCAGAAAAAGCTCACAATGTAAAATGAATTTCACCCATTAATTTTATAAAATTAAATTTATTTTATTATTTTATAATATTCAACGCTTTACATGTAAAAATTTTTTTAAGTAATTATTTGAAAATTTTTTGAATTTTTAATTAATTATAAACTTTAAGATTTAAATTTATTAAAAGTTAAAGAGTTTTTAGTTAATCATAAAATAGCATTTCAATTTCATTTAATGAAAATTGTAAAACTTGAAGATTGAAAGATAATATCCTTAATTGTTAAAAGGAAAAAAAAAAAAAAACTAAACTCTGAAATAAAATTTTGAGAAAATAGTTACAGTGTAAAGTGAATTTTATCCTTTAATTTTTATATAATGAAATGTATTTTATTATTTTATAATATTAAATGCTGTATATGTTAAAAAAAATCAAGTAATCATTGTATTTTAAAAGAAATTTAGACTTAAAAGTGAAATTTTAAACAAAATATTATTCAAAACTAATTCAACTCAACTTAGAAAATTTTTTCATTTTATATATAAATCAACGCGCAGCCAATCTGGTTTTGGGTGTGGGGCAATATGGCCGCCCGCGGGACTCTCTTGTATTTCGCTCGGTGCGAGTTCGAATCCGCCATTTAGCACATTTTTTATGACTTTTACTCAAAATAAGAAGCTAAACGGCAGCGTTTTGCTGGGACCGGCTGAAGTCACGGGTGACGCGACTGCAGCCGTTGAAGTCAAGGGTGACTGCAGCCTCCCCTTATCCTGAACAGGATCGAAAGCAACTTTTTGAATGAGCCTAATAATGAATGCCTCGTGGTGCCCACTTAGACTTCATTTTCGAGTTGTGATTGACAATTACGCTTTTAAACATATTTATCTATTTCTTGTCAAATTTGTAATTTACATACATAAATCTAATGAATTTATAACGCCGTCTTCAATAGAATAATGCTTGTGAGCCACAATTTCAATGAAAAGTAATAAAAAGTGTATCGGCAAACTATGAGTTAATTAAGAAATTTTAAATGCAAAAATATAATTACAAACTACAACTTTGTGTACTACCAAATTTTGACAACTAACTGCGAAAATCATAATCGCTGGTAATTAAAGTCTTAGATTGAATTTATTTCAAGGAAAATGTTAATTAAGAGAATTATTATATAGATGCAAAATTTATTATTTTCTATCACCTGAATAAAATAAAGTAACCAATGTATTATATAAGTTAGATTCAATATATTCTTAGTACAATACGTTCTAAGGTTATGCAAGCTCTAAATTTTGTCCGAGTTATAGAAGACACATAATAAAAGTTATCATACTGTATCTATCTTAACCCAAATTAATGCATTGTGTAGCCCTATGTCTTCATTACACCTAACTCAACAAAAAAGAACAATATTGAATTGTGGTGGATACAGGTTGTAATAATAATATCTAATTGAATATTATTGTCACACCCTCACTAGAGGTTACATATTTAGTTCCTTCAACAAGGGTGGATGTCCATAACCCATTCAATATAACATCTCACAAATCGTTATTGTATATTTATTTTTCACAAACACTAAAAATTATTGCTTAACTAGGGGTGGCAAAATCGACCCAAACCCATCAACCCGCCCAATTAAACTCATAATAAATGGGTTTGGGTCCTATTATTTTACTAATTAGGTTGTAATTGGTTACTTATAAAACACCCATTTATAAACGGGTGCAATTGGGTTGTAAAATGGGACCCGTTAAAACACCTATTTAAATTAAAAAAAATTAGTTTTAATCCCCCTCTTTATACTACTCTCTCCAGAGAGAAAGAGCGTGCACACGCGCACACACACAAAAAAACACCCACGTACGCGTGCGCACCCACGCACATGCAAACACACCCCACACACAAACGCACACATGCGCACACACACACACGCGTATACACGCGCGCGCGTGCACATACATGCAAACACACGCGCACACACACGCGCATACATGCGCGCGCACTCCCACACACACATGCGCGCACACCCACACGCACGCGCACGCACACACTCCTACACACACGCGCATACAAGCGTGCGCGCATACGCACATGCAAACACACCCACACATACACCCACGTACACACACACGCGCACACGCACACACACAAATGTGTGTTGGCCCAAGGTTTATAAAGTTAGTTTTATAATTGATTTTAATGATAACAAACATTGAATTAAATTTTCACAATAAATTTTCAAATAGACATTGTAAGAAATGTTATAATTCATTTGATAGATTCAAGTTAATAGAGTTGGAAGAGATTGATATTATTTTTTAGATATTTTCACATAATTTGGATGAAAGAATAAAGGAATTACAAAGTTTGGAGTAATAGAAATCAAAGTAAGATGAATATTTGAACTAGAGGTTAACTCGGATAAACAGAGAAATCAGACACGTGTTAGTATATAGATGATATCTTAAGATCCAACGGTTCAATTTTCGTGAAATTTTAATATAGTAAACTAGACTTCTATATCTACAACTTTACTGAAGGGACATTTTTGTGGATCTGATGTTACGATATCAAAACATGAGTTGGAATATTAGTCATTACAAAAAAATTTTTAATTCTGAATTCTGGAGCTAGTCTTAGTTTTTGAGACATAACTTATACTCTGCAGCTTTAAAACTTCTGATTTTTGGTGTGTGAAAAGAAGACTCAAAAAGTTACAACTTTTGTAGTTGAAGTTTCTTCTAATTCGAAAAGTATCATGGTGAAACAGAAGCTTAAACTGGAAATACAGATTCAGAATGTCAGAAAAAGCTATCAGAAGCTAGTCTCGGTTCAGATGCCATATCTGACTATCTAACCGTTGGATGAAGCTCAAAATTTGACATTGTGATAGCTGACTTATATATCTACAAAGTCTTTACTCTGAGCCAATGTCAAATTTGAACGTTCTGAACGTGAAAAACAGTCACAAATATATCTCAGAAAATCTAAATCTGAAAGAAAGCATTGGAAGCAAGGAAATTCAATTTCTTTCAAGGGCAAAAGTGTTTTTTCACTTTGTAACGGCCATTTGGAGATTTTCATCTATAAATAGAGCCTCAAACTCAGATTCAAGGGGAACAAGGCAAGAAAGAAGTGCTTACAAAGAGATGCAAGAAATTCTATATCTTTGCAAACATAGAGTGATTTCTTATCACATTTGTGCTTCATCTTTCATATTCAACTTGTGAGAGTTTCTACTTGATTTGATTGAGTTATAAACTCATCATTGTTGTTGTAAGAAAGGGAAATTTAAAGCCTTTTAATTTGTGAGAGTTGGGTGAGCTCTTGTTGGTTTTGGTCCAAGTGTTAGAACCAAAACAAGAGACTTTCTTTGAGAGAGACTTGTGTGAGTGATTTGGGGATAAAATCATTTGGGAAAGGTTTCTAGCACCTTGGGAAACTAGTGTGTAATAAGTTCTTCAAAGAATAGTAGAGAAATCTCAAGGAAGGCATTGGGGAGTGGACGTAGGCAACATTGAAGCCGAACCACTACAAATCGATTGTGTTTGCTTCTCTTCCCTTCTCTTTATATTTATTGCAAATACTAGCACTCACTCTTTATTCACAAATATTAAATAAATTTTTTTGGTGCATTTTATATTCATCTTGACATATTTGTTTTAGAATTGAAATTTTTATTGTAAAATTTTTAAGCAACCCTATTCACCCCATTTAGTGTTGCTATTTGGGATAACAATGTGCATACACGTGCGCACACAAACGTATGTGTGTGCATGCACGCGCACGCACACACAAACACACCCACATGTGGGTGCGCATGCGCACACACTCTCACACGCACACACGTGCATGCACATATACACGCACGCGGGCATACACGCACACACGAGCGCACGCGCGGACGCACGCACGCACCCGCACATGCACACGCACACACACACTCGAGCACGTGCGCACACCCACAGAGAGAGAGAGCGTTATTGATTTAAAATTAAATAAAAAAAATCGGTTCGTATAAATTCAAAATTAACTAAAAATTGTAAATATAATATATAATATTATATTAATTAAAATAAATATTGATGTATTTATACATATACACATTAATTGAAATAAATTTTTAATTTTTTTTTTAAAGTAAGTTAGGTTATAAGTAAATGGGTTGTTATATGGGTTCATGAGTTTGTAATAACCTGTATTCAACCCACCCATATCTAACCCACCTTTTAAATGGGTGGGTTTGAGTTGCACCCATTTAACCTCCAACTCATTTAAACCCAGCACTAACCCGCCCAATCCGTCCATTTTGCCACCCCTATACTTAACTAGGAATTAAAATAGAGAAATAGACATCTTGGGTTCCTTTCCAGCACATGTAGCCATGCCTACCTCAACCTGGAAATTTTAAAATTTAGGTGTGAGTAACACTCAGTGGAAGTGTTATATTTAAAATAAAAGATAATAAATTCTTCACACTTTTTAGTGTATTTTTGTTTTATTAGATAATCTGTCGTTACTTCCATTCTCATTACATACTCATCAAAACTCATCTCCTAATTGACCAGCTCATAACAAGCATCCACGATCAATTACACAACTAGAAATCTCACAAATAATCAAGAATTAGATTTAGTGATGATAGCAATATTACACCACATCACTAACAGCACAGTTGCTATATCAACTCGTAGCATCACATTACGCCCCATCTAGCAATACGTCACCACATCATTAATCAAGAATTAAACTTAACAATCATAGTAACGTCACATCACATCATTAACAGCACGAACCCTTTATTAACTAGTAGCATCACGTTATGCCCCATTTGGCAATATGTCACCTCATTAAAAATACCATGTTCCAAGCTTCAACCTCATCTCATCATTTTACCTAGTTTTACAATGGTAACAAAATTATTTTGATGCATCATGACGACTATATGCCCCATCTGACAATGTCGTGATATGTATATATGATGAGTAATTTAAATATTAATGTAACACACAGTTGGCCCCATCTGACCTATGAATTGAGCGCTTAACTTTGGACAGTAACTTTATTTAACATGTCCCATTAGCCTCATCTAGCTTATCATTGGTCCCATCTAGCCTTATTTTGTTTTATTTTTCTGGCCCCATCTGTCCTCAATGCACGTGTAATACACACAATTCATGCTATGCAATAGTATTTATTATTTTATTACTATCATTTACTATTGTTGTGTTTCTCAACAAAATATCACTTCCCATTCAGCAACCCATAAATAGCCACAATTCAGCATCACCACAATCAACTCACAAATAAGGTATTGCAACCCATAATTAATCACAATTCAGCATCACCACAATCAACTCACAAATAAGGTATTGCAACCCATAATTAATCACAATTCAGCATCACCACAATCAACTCACAAATAAGGTATAATTTCAAAATATCAAGCCACCCACTAATATTTCATAAATAGTCATAAATCGTCATCAACGCACTTAATTCATAATTCCTTTCATACAGAAAAATATCTATTATACGAATTATTATTCCATGAGTACTCATAATTTAATACTAACATAATTAATTTATGATCATACAATATTTCTCATTCGCACAAATAATTTCTCACATTAAAACAACAATACTCACATTCATGATTTCAAGAATAATCCTAAATCATTATCACTTAATTAATTCGTAGACAATCAGTATTTTTATTAACCTCATAAATAATTTTTCTGCCAAATATAAATTTTTACAATAATCATTTAATATAACTGGCAACTACGTTCTGAAATATAAATCGTCTATATTATTACTTAACCGTTAATATAAATATTTCAAAAATATTCAATATTATTATTTGTGTTTATCCCCACAGATTACTCCATAAATAATTACCACTTTTTCATCAACCCAAATACTACATAAATCATCAATATTCAGACATAAATAATATTTATCAGATGCAAAATTGTGCTCGTGTTTGCTTGATTACCTCACTCTCAAATGTAAATAAAGATGCAAATTCAGATTTCAAAGGTATTGAGTAAGGAAAATCAAGACAAACTCCCCCAAGTGCAAAGTTTCATTGTAGCACAATTAACTGGTAAGAACCAGGTCATATCCACAGGGATCTAGGGAGCAAAATCATGTTTGAATCAAATGGATTTAAGACGCAAAACATGGCTCACATGAATGGTAAACAGAATTGAAAATCTGATTTGGAATTTTTGATAGTTTTGGAAATGGGTTTTGAAATGAAAACTAAACTTAACTAAAATTGATATTAAAAAGATGGGCAAGACAATTCCAATGCCTATCCAAATCAATCTCAAAATACCAAGAGTGAATAGATCATCAATTCTAGTTGCTCTAATGTTTGGAGAAAATTAATTTCAAATGATACAAGCCATGGATCAAACAAGTGATGTGCATAATCTATCATGAAGACTATAGAAGATCTAATTCTAGCAACTCCCATACATATTTGCAATAAGAGTTCTGAATTCAGCAACTTCTATGAACTCATTGATAAAATATGTAAACAAGTGTTAATCGGACATTGAACTATTGATTTCGAGAGTAATTAGATACAACTAAGATTGATAACCAAAGAACTCAAAATTAATCCATGAAGAACGGCATCTTGGAAATCATTGGACAGGACATTGTCCTTGCCTTGGCCCAAGAAAAACTAGCCGATCATCTTAATAAAATGAATAACAGAAATGAAAAACAAAGACATGACCTTCAAAGCTGGAAATGGAAATTTACTCTTTAATTCAAAATGAAATCTAATTACAGGAATGGAATTGTAAAGTGCTGTAGAACTAAAATCTAATTACAGTAAACTGAAAATTAAAACTAGAATTGAAATCAAAATCTGCAGAATCAAAAACCAGAGAAACGAAGAAGAAGAAAACTGAAAAAAAAAACTTGAACCCCAAAAAAAACTCTCTCTCTAAAAAAACTCTTCCAAAAATTGTGTGTCCCCACAAGTATATCTCTCCGTGTGTATATCTCCGTGAATGTATGAGTGGGTGTGGATCATGTGATGCCACCCCTCCACTCTCTCTTTCCTCCAGATTGCATCCCTTCAAATCTGTAAAATTACGTGGAATCTATTTTTTGTTAACAGTCCCAGTATTCGAATACTGCTTGGCTGTATTCGAATATGCATTTCCTCATTTGTTCAAGATATTCAAATAAGATTATGTGTTGTATCCTGAATCCTCTGTGCTTCCATTCTTCATTCCTTATTCTTTACACTTTAATGAGCTCAAATCCTCCTTTAATTTTGATGAAATTGCAACACATTCTTTGTATTGAGGAATGAAGATGAAATCTGCACAAAACAAGAGTTTTATCTCATTTATATGCTATGTAAAAGTGTAATTAAGTATATAAAAGTGTAGCAAATTAAGTCCAATCAATAATTTCAATTTACTAATCACTATTAAAATAATGGCCATAATTAATTCACAATTACCACTCCATAAATATTTTTAATTCACCGTCAATATACCACACAAATAATCTTTCACATAAAAGTATTAATTCATATAATGTCAACTTCCCGTTTACAAATTAATTCACCACAATCAATATTCCCTATCATAAATAATTAATATCAACGAAATAAAATTTATTCATTAACATTTATTATCTTTTACTTTTAAGTTTAACACACTCATCTAGATAGCAGATGTTTTGAGAAATTGAAAAGTGATCATTGCGGATTATCCTTGGGTCCTAATTTTATGCCACGTAAATTATACAAATCAAAAATTAAATAGTTAAAATATAAATTAAATCAATTAATAATATAAATCTAATAAAAATGCAACCACTACATCATTCACATATTTAATTTAAATTACTTCCTATAAAAATTAATTTAGAACCTAGTAAAATAAATTAACTTCACTTAATGATTTGCCAAAATTTTTAATTTTTCTTCCCTTTTTCTCAAAATTTTCTTCCTTCCTTCCTCTCAGCTTCTTCTTCTTCTCTTCTTTCTCTTTCTCGGTTTTTCCTTCTACCAACACACAAATATATATCACCATTACAGACACGTGGCACAGTGGGTGACCAAGCAAAAAAATTCCAGAAGGTTCATTTAATTTTTTTGTTTTTTTTTTACTTCCGTGAGCTTCACGGTTACTCTCTCTCTCTCTCACACACACACACATATACATATATATAAACCATCACACACGCACACACAAAAGACATAGACATGGGTCAACTCTCTAGCCCCTTTGTTGACTATTCAATTTACATTTCATTTTTTTTTTAACTTTCACTAAGTTATCATGTTGACTTTCCAAACCTTGCACATCAACCCACACGTACTGCCACCTCAAGTCTAATCAAGATGTAAGTTAATCACACTTAATAATTTAATTAATACATTAATTAATTAACTTAAACTAACTAGTAGATTAATGAAGTAATTAATCTATTAATTAATTTGAATTAAAACTAAATAAATTTTAAATTAACACCAAATTAACGCAATCAAAATTTCTAAACGTAGAACAAAATTAAATTAAGAATGCATTTAAAGATGCAGGATGTCACAATTATAGTTTATTACTTTAAATTTTTATTTTTTTACCCAAATATTAGCGCTACATTATTCTTTAATATTAAAAAAAATTATTGGATAAAATTCACTTAGCATATTTATACTGCATATTAATTTCTCTTCTATCCTATACAATTAATCTCGTGTTCTAATATCAATTTTTCATTTAATTACGTTAAAAATTTTGTTGGTCTAATGAGATTCAAATGGTAGAATTTTTAAATGAATTATACGTAATGTTGATATTGAAAATAAATCGAAAAGGTAGGGTAAGATGATATAATTAAAATTATATATTTTAAAGTGAGATTAATGGTACAATAGGTATACTAAATGTATTCTATCCAAATTTTTAATAAGATATTATTTAAAAAAAAAAAAACAAAAATGCCTATTACTTGTTAGCCAACGAAATAAAAAACACATAACAACTTGAAAGGGGTAAACATGTAAAATGTGAAAATGAATACGCCTTTGACTTTTAGTTTTTACTTTTCCAAATGCGAAGGAGCTTGGGTCCTTTTCTCTCTCGTATGTGTATGTATATATCGGATAAATCTGGACTCCGGGGGCCCCGGGGGGGGGGGACGACGTTTTGGCCTTTTTATCCCTAAAACGACGCCGTTCTACTTGAATCCTCCAAATATAAACTGATGTATTCAACTGATGTATTCAAATAAATGGCATTATTTTAGGTCGGCTGCAGCCCCCTTTCCTGATAAATCTACACAAAAATCTGCATAAACAAAATATCTGGTACAGGGGAGAGGAAAATTAAAGTTTTGAGAATGAGTGGTAGTTCAGAAAGAGTTGCTGAGAACTGCCTTGGCTGGGCAGCCAGAGATCCATCCGGGTTTCTTTCCCCTTATAGTTTTAACCGTAGGTGTGATCCCTTACCACTTCACAATACATATCAATCAGAGATATATATATCATCTGCATACATATATATATACATACACACACAATACCCAGTTTGGTGTTCGAACTTTTCAATCTATTTTCATGTCATATATACATCCATATAATATGTATATATTAACCGGTTTTAGTTAAACAATGAGCAGGGCTGTCGGAAGTGATGATGTTTCAGTGAAAATCGTCAACTGTGGAGTCTGCTACGCCGATGTTAGCTGGACAAGGAACGAATTTGGAGACTCCAAGTATCCGGTGGTGCCCGGGTATGTAGAGTCAATAATCTCTCTCTATCTCCGATCAAATCATATATATATTGATAAGACTCCTTAATATTAGTTGATTTATTTCCTTCTCTGCATATCCTTGATATTAGTTAATTTCCCTTTGATATTAGTTAATTCCCTTCTCTGTATATTTGACTTTACTTTCTTAGTTTTAGGATTTGTTTTGTACCAATCACGTTATTCATTCTTTGTTTATAGGATCTTTGATTTTACATAATTTATAATGAGAAGACCACACCTCTATTAGAGGTTGATTGAGGATTTAGTCTTCTTTACGAGTTATAACCTCTTTATGGTATCAGAGCCATCTCATAAGTTCTAAATTGTTCATTTTTTTTTTCATGGCTGCTTCGTCTTCATCCTCTTCTCTTCCGCTGAACACAATGGTGCATATGCTCACCATCAAACTGACCTCCTCCAATTATTTGCTATGGAGAAATCAGTTTATCCCTCTGTTAACTAGTCAAGAGCTATTTGGATTTCTCGATGGTAGTATTGCAGCTCCTGCTGAGACAATCACCGTCGCTGATGGTACCTTCAAATCGAATCCTGAGTATATCTCTTGGCTAAATACAGATCAGACCTTACTGGGCTTGCTCTATTCCTCTCTCACAGAGGAATCTATGAGTGCGGTTATCGGCCTACGTCATGCTTATGAGGCCTGAGCTACCCTTAAAGCCTCCTTCTCTAACAGATCTAAGATCCGGAAACTTCAACTTAAGGATGAGCTTCAACTGATGCAGCGAGGCTCCCAATCCATTAATGATTTTTCTTGGACCTTCAAAGGTCTCTGTGATCAACTTGCTGCCATTGGACGTCCTGTTGACGACACGAACAAAGTTCATTGGTTCTTGCGAGCCTTGGGATCTGAGTACAAGATTTTTTCTACTACTATGCTCTCCCAGCTTCCATTACCTTCCTTTGAAGATATCGTACCGAAAGCTTTGAGTCATGAAATCTTCGAACGATCAGTTTCTCGGCACTTTACCACCTCAGTCTTTTATGCTCAACAAAATTCCTCTAGCAAATTGAAAAACATCAAGAAGGGACCGCCCAAACAGCCCTCTGCCACAACCTCGAAGCCCTTTGTCTCTTCACCGGTTCGTTGTCAACTGTGTGACAAGGAGGGTCACTTGGCAAAACGTTGTTGGACCTTCCTAAATCTCAAAAAGAAGTAGTCCGCCAATCTTGCTGTGACTTTCACTGCTTGTTCGATCCCAGATTCTAATGAGTCTGCCTGGTATCCTGATTCCGGTGCTACCGCTCATATGACGAGTGATCCCGAGGGTCTTGATGTTGCTGCTATTTATTCTAGTAATGACAGGGTGATGGTTGGTAATGGTCAGTCTCTCCCCATCTCTCACACTGGTTCCATCTCTGCTCTTGTTCCAAAAAGTTCACTTCTTTTATCCAATGTTTTAGTTGTTCCTAGTATTAAGAAAAACCTTCTTTCCATCAGTCAGCTTACACGGGATAATAACTGTTGTGTCACATATTTTTCCTCTGGTTTTATCATACGGGATCCAGTCACAAGAGCTGTGTTGGGAGTCGACAGATGTGAGAATGGGCTGTACGTGCTTGATCGCAGCCACCATGCTTTTGTTTTCTCTGTTTATTCGAATAAGCCAAGAGCATCCGTCCACTTGTGGCATGCTCGTCTTGGCCATCCCAATTTTCGTATTGTTAATTCTTTTTCCCGATCTGGGGTTATTGCTTGCACTGATAAGTTAATGGGATTGGATTTTTCACTTTGTGTTGGCTGTAAACTTGGCAAGAGCAATCGTTTGCCTTTTACACTTAATAATAATCGTTGTTTGCTTCTTTTTGCATGCTTACATTGTGATTTGTGGGGTCCTTCACCCATTTCTTCCACTATTGGTTTTCGATATTACGCTGTGATAATTGATGATTGTACTCGTTTTAGTTGGATATTTCCATTAAAACAGAAATTCGATTTCTTTGATACTTTTGTCAATTTTTAGCGCTATGTTGAGACTCAATTTTCCTCTAAAATTCAATCTTTTCAGTGTGATACTGAATTTACACATACTGAATTTACAAATAATAAATTTCGCTCACACCTTACTTCTTGTGGTATTGTGCTTCGCATTGCTTGCCTTCATACACAGAGTCAAAATGGGATAGTTGAACGTAAGCACTGACATGTTATTGAAACGGGACTCACCATTATGTTTCATGCTCGTGTGCCGTTGTCCTTTTGGGTTGAGGCTTTCACTACAGCCGTCTATCTCATCAACTGACTCCCCTCACCAATTCTTGGTGGCAAAACTCCGTATGAGCTTCTATTTGGTAAATCACCTAATTATTCTATGCTTTGTACCTTTGGTTGTTTATGTTTTCCTAATTTACGTGATTATTCCCCTCACAAATTATCTCCTAGATCTTCTCTTTGTGTCTTTTTAGGTTACAGTACCCTTCACAAGGGTTTTCGCTGTTTTGACCGCAAAACACGACTTCTCTATGTCTCTCGACATGTTCAATTTTACGAAACTGTTTTTCCTTATGCTGGTAATGGCATTCCTTCTGATTCATCACCATATATTAATTTTTCTGATACTACTAACATTGTGTCTTCTGTCTCTGTTGATTTGTCGTCCTCTTCTCCTGCTTTGGATGCAGTTTGTCTTCCTTGTCATGATGACCTTGGTGCCTCTATTTCGCAGCCACCTCTAGTGGCTCCCGCCACCTTTTCTTCCAGTGCTCCCACACCCTCTGTTTTCTTCCCAGCACCTTCTACCAACGTTCACCCTATGATTACTCGAGCAAAAGCTGGTATCTTTCGACCAAAGGCATATCATGCATCGAATATCTCACATTCTTCTCAGTTTTTTCAAGTCCTTCTAGCATTTCAAGAGCCTCGGGGTTTCAAATTTGCTGCCAAACATCCCAAATGGCTCTTTGCTATGGACGAAGAAATACACGCTTGAAAGAAGAATGATACTTGGGATCTTGTACCTCGTCCTTCTAATCATAATGTGGTTGGTTGTCGCTGGATTTTCAAGACCAAACTTCATGCTGATGGTTCAGTTGACCGTCATAAGGCTCGCCTTGTAGCACAAGGCTTCTCTCAGATTCATGGACTTGATTTTGAAAATACCTTCAGTCATGTGGTTCGCCCTGCTACTGTCTGGATTATTCTTTCCATTGCCATTACTTCTGGATGGCCCTTACATCAATTAGATGTTAAGAATGCCTTCTTCCATGGTCATATTTCTGAGGAAGTATACATGGAAAACCTCCTAGCTACACGGATCCGCAGTCTCCTCACCATGTCTGTCGCTTGAAGCGTGCCCTTTATGGCCTCAAACAAGCTCCTCGTGCTTGGTTTCATTGTTTCAGCTCATTCTTGTTTAAACTTGGTTTTCTCCTCAGTCAGACTAATTCTTCCTTGTTTGTCTATCATCCTACGGCAAGCACTGTTTATCTCTTGCTATATGTCAATGATATGGTTTTAACTGGCAACAATCCTTCTTTGTTACAGTCACTTGTCAAGCGTCTGTCTGTTGAATTTTCTATGAAGGATTTGGGCTCCCTTCACTATTTTCTTGGTGTTGAAGTACTTGATAACTCCCATGATTTATTTCTTAGCCAAACCAAGTATGCTCTTGATCTTCTCCAGCGTGTTGATATGGTTAATGCCAAGCCTATCACTACTGGTCATCATCTTTCCACTGCAGGGAAACCATTTTCGAATCCCACTTTGTTTCGATCACTTGTAGGAGCTCTACAATATCTGACAATTACTCGGCCAAATCTCTCTTTCAGCGTTAATTCCATTTGTCAATACATGTATGCTCCCACTGAAGATCACTTCTGCGCGCTCAAACGTATCTTGCGTTATGTCAAAGGCACTGATCATTATGGCCTTCAACTTCACCGTGCCTCTTCTACTGAGTTACTTGCTTATTCTGATGCAGACTGGGCGGGTTGTCCTGATACACGATGCTCCACATCTGGCTATGCTATATTTTTAGGTGCCAACCTCATCTCTTGGTGTTCTTGCAAGCAATCTACTGTTTCTCGCTCCCGTGTCGGGGCTGAATATTGTTCTCTTGCTGTTGCCATTGCTGAAGTTGCCTGGATTGTTCAATTATTTTGTGATCTTCACATTTCACTTTCTTCTCCCCCGAAGATTTTATGTGACAATAAGAGTGCAATTTTTATGGCAATCAATCCTGTTACTCGGTCTCGCTCCAAACATATTGCAATTGACTATCACTTTGTTCATGAATTGATTGCAAATGGTTCTTTGAAAGTTGACTTTGTGCCCTCCCATCTTCAACTTGTTGATGCTTTCACCAAAGAGGTCACAAAGCCCCAATTCTTACTATTTCGTAACAAGCTTCGCGTGCTTTCCTCTGCCACGCTCGGCTTGCGGGAGGGTGATAAGGCTCCTTAATATTAGTTGATTTATTTCCTTTTCTGTATATCCTTGATATTAGTTAATTTCCTTCTCTGTATATTTGACTTTCCTTTCGTAGTTTTAGGATATGTTTTGTATCAATCATGTTATTCATTCCTTGTTTATATAGGATCCTTGATTGTACATAATTTATAATGAGAAGACCACACCTCTATGGTTGATTGAGGATTTAGCCATCTTTACGAGTTATAACCTCTTTATATATATATTTGTATATATATTTTACTGGATGATTTGATGATGTATTAAAATTCGTTGGTGATAATTACAGACATGAGATTGCCGGAATTGTGAAGGAGGTGGGCTCCAATGTTAGTGGGTTTAAAGTTGGGGATCATGTTGGTGTGGGAACTTATGTGAACTCATGCAGAGACTGCGAGTATTGCAAAGCTGACATGGATGTGCTTTGCTCCAACGGAAATGTTTTTACTTATAACGGCATCGATGTCGACGGCACTGTCACCAAAGGTGGATATTCCACTCACATAGTAGTTCATCAAAGGTAAACCAACCCCTACAATTGCACATATTATACATGTTATTTGTTCGTCAAAAGTTCAGAAACCTCGTTTGGAATGATGTCACTTTGAATTTGAGATGATTTAAAAATATCATTTGTATTCTGACGATGCTTAAAATTTTTTTGTACCGAATAAATCAAGAAATACGTGCTCTTTGATTAGGTTCCGTTTGGGAAGAGTAGCCATTAGCATATGCTAATGGCTACTTCAACGGTAGTTGGATTTTTTTACCCTCTTATATTTTAATCTTATTTTAAACTTTCGAGGGTAAAAATGTCAATTTACCTTTACAAGTTAGTCACATAAAAAAAATAACCTTTTTTCTTTCTCGAACACAAAATTAGCTAACTTTTTTTTATCTAGTTACTAACCATTAGCCACTAACTACTTTTTTTTTCCTTTCCAAACACAAAATTAGCTAACTTTTTTTTTTAACTAATTACTAGCAATTGGCCATTAGCACGTGCTAATTTTTCCCAAACACAGCCTAAAGGTGTGTTAAGAGCTCAAATTTCATAAAAAGTTATAAATTTTTATTAATTTCTTTTTATCAAAATCGTTTGAATAAATCAGTCAGTTCAAAAGTGTGATACAACATATGAAATTTGATCAAATAAATTTTGTCAAAAATTTTGAGTTTGTCCTCCAAACACTAAAAAAAAATAACACTCAATACATTTTTACTTTTTTTTTTTTTTTTTTTGGGCGTCTTCCAAACACCCCTTCGTTTACAGTTCTATTCAAGAAGTAAACTCATGATAGATATTTGGGGTGGTTTGTTGTGAACTTAATTACAGGTATTGCTATAAAATTCCTGATGGGTACCCATTGGCTTTAGCTGCGCCACTGTTGTGCGCCGGACTAACAGTGTACAGCCCCATGATGCGCCACAAGATGAACCAACCCGGCAAGTCTCTGGGCGTGATTGGACTCGGAGGCCTTGGTCACTTGGCCGTGAAGTTTGGGAAGGCGTTCGGACTGACCGTCACGGTTTTCAGCACCAGTCTCTCTAAGAAAGAGGAAGCTCTGAAAGGGCTTGGGGCTGATAAATTTGTAGTCTCCTCCGATGAAGAACAGATGAAGGTAAAATTGATCTATAAATATTTCATTTATTTGTGACATGTAAAATGGGTCAATGGTAAATGCACCCTCCCTCAGTAAATTGAATTGCGTCATCTCTCTTATTGCTTGCAGGCAGTGGCAAAATCCCAGGACTTTATAATTGATACGGCATCAGGGGATCACCCATTTGAACCATACATGGCTCTGTTGAAGAATAATGGAACCCTAGTCCTGGCTGGCGCCCTAAGTGAAGTCAAGCTCAGTCGTTTCATACTAGGTACCTTCAATTACGCCTGAGTTTGGGAAGAAAAAAAAAAAAAAGTTAAGCTTTTTTTTTTAACTGCCTACCAATATGTTATTAAAAAGTTATTATTTCTTTTTTCTTTTGTGTTTGAGAAGTGAGAAAAAAAAAAAAAGATAAAATTTTTAATAATTAACTTTTTAACTTTTTGTTAATTTAACATTTTACTTTTCAAAATTTAAACAAAGTAAATTATAAGAGATTAAATTTAGTTATTTTAAAAAAAGTTAAAAAATTAGTAGAACTAGTAGCTTTTTTCTCGGAACGCACTCTAAGACTGAGTTTGGAAGCAAAAAATGTATTTTTTTTTTTTTTTGGGTTAGCTAGCTACTCATTAACTACTAAAAAATTAGTTAGTAGCTACCTTTTTAGATTTTTGTTAATTTGATATTTTTACTTTTCATAATTCAAAAAAATTAAATTGTAATTTTGATCATTTTAAAAAAATTAAAAAATCGACTAAATAAAAGTTAACTTTTAACTAGCACCTGCCAAATAGACGCTAAATTTAAATTAGTTTAAGGCTCCATTTGGAGACTTAAGTTTTTTCTAAAAAATTTTAAAATAATTCAAAAATTTTTTAAATTTTTTTAATTAAATTTTGTCATGTATTATTTTTATATTACTTTAACACTAATTTTTAATTTTTTTTAAAATTTTTTTTAAACCTCTAAACACTATCTGAATCAATCGCTTAAATTGCTCAAGTGGAACTTGGGTGAAAGTGCATCAGGGTCCTAGGCGCAATCAACCCAATTTAAAAAGTATATATATATATATATATATGGCAGTGAAATCTCTTGATCAATTCTTCCTTTGGCAGGTCTGAAATCTATTGCAGGGACTGGAGCAGGCGGCGTAAGGGAGACACAGGAGATGTTAGATTTCTGTGCGGCCAATAAAAGCTACCCAGAGATTGAAACTATTCCCATCCAGTACATAAACGAAGCTTTGGAGCGAGTTATAAAGAAAGACGTCAAGTACCGATTCGTCATTGATATCGAGAACTCCCTCAAGTGCTAAATACGTAGCATGGAGAGCGGCCCGACCCCAGGTATCTCACCGTTCAAGTCGCGATAGTACACTTGAAACGATTCGAACTCCTACACTCCAGTATTTGTTTAACTTCCAATATGTGGAAGTCTGGCCTAGATAATAAATATATATACATAATTACATATTATATCGACGAAAATTAAAAATTAAATAAACAGATTACTTCATTTAAATTAGTTGAACAGCCTTACATTCGATTGAGTATTGGGAAACTTATTTTTAATGGCCTTTCGTCAAGAGGATTATCTAGAAAAATGTATTTTATCACTTTAGATGATGTTTTATATAATGATATTTGTTTTAACTACTTATTTAATGTTTTGCCTATGAAGGGTGCATTACTTCATGGGCATTGTTATGCTCGTATACTTAATTTAATTATAAAAAATGTAGTGGATATTTATGAATCCTTTGATATAAAAATAAAATAAGTTGTAATTTTTATTATGAGTTTTAAAAAAGAATTTGTTTATGTGCCGGTAAAACTTTAGAAATTACCTATAGAAATTAATATAAGATAGAATTCATCCCATGTTATGTTAAAAGTTACTATTAAATATTAAAAAGTAATTGATTTATTTATTTTAAAAAAAATCAAGCTAGTGATTTACAAATTATTAAGCCCGTTGATTGGGTAAATGTAATTTTTTATAAAAATTTTTTTACATGTTTTTGTATTGCTACCAAAATATTTTGTGGGATTTATTATTCTACCTCTTATCCTGTTGTTTATCAATTTAGGATAATTGATTAAATTTTCAAAAATATATTGTCCAAGAATATTATACTGATGTAGTTGTTACAATCATGCAAAAATTTAATAAATATTCTAACCCACTTCTTATATATTTTGAGTTTGCTACTATTTTGATATAAAGAAGATTATTATTTTTTTAATTATTAGAGATGATATATACCCTTAAAAGTGCTCAAGAACAATTAAATAATATTAAATAGCAAATGCGAGTTGTAATGAATCAGTATGTTACCAATCGTACACTTGCTCAAACGACCACCATCACAACAATATCCTCTCACCATGATTTTGACAATACTTCCTTTGGATAAGAATGAAATTTCGATGAACAGATTCATCAACAAGTGGTAGTTTATATTCATTTAATCTATAACGTTATTTGGGTGCAACTTTGATAGACATAAAGACGACTTCAATCTTTTGACTAATGGAAGGGACAAGAGTCTAAATTTCTAGTCCTTTCATTTTTAAGTTGTAATATCCTTACATTTACAGTTTCTATCGTAGTATTTAAGCAAGTGTTTAGTGCAGGTGATTGCGTTATTAGTCAATTTAAGAGTCAATTGGTTCTTCGGACAGTAGATGCCTTAATGTATTTGTGAGCTTAGTATCTCGTCGAAAAAAAAGACAACAAAAAGTTGACGAAAAAGAGCAATTTGCTTTTAACTTTAATGCAATATATTTGGGTGAAAAAGAAAAACGCACGAGTGAATCTAATAATTAATGAGAATGATATATAAATAGAATAATATTTGTAACCGATAGTCAGTCTTATAGGTACCAGCCTAATTAAGATATATAAGACCTAAAATGATGCATTTATTTATTACTCTATTATTTTTTTTTTTTTAACAATTCTACATTTGTAATTTGACTTTAATATTAATTATGTGACTGTTTGTTGTTTAATGAGTTTTATTTTTTATCAATAATTATTTTAACGTATTTGTTTGAGTTTTATTTTGTATTTTATTTACTTTATAAAAAATAAAGATATTAAAAAAATAAACCGAATCAGTTGGGACAAGATGGATGACCATGGCTCGACCCGAAGAGCGACAGAAGCAACAAGGGCAGGTTAACCTCGGGTCGGGTTGGCCCTCGGTCAAAGGACGAGTCAGCCCTACCCCGACCCTTTTACATCCCTACTTTTGGCTACGTTTGTGCAACAAAAATTACTGAAAATTTCTGAAAATCTCTATAAAATTTTACACATTTTCGCCTTCTTAAAATTCAAAAAACGTTTAATATCTTTCCCAACAAAAAAAAAATGATAAATAGAATTCGATTAATCAAATAGTAAAAATTTTTTCGCCATTCTCACCATGAACTCCTAAACTACCAAATGACACTCACTTTGATTTTTTTTGTGGTGTTTTTAAATCGTTCCAACGGATTGTAGAAACCGTTCCGACGAAATCGCACGATCAACTTTCGTTCAAACGATTTTTACAATTTATTTGGACGGATTGTAGTGTAAAAAAGTCATAATTGCCTAAAATTTTAAATCCGTCCAAACAGAAATTCAGTCTGTCAAAACGAAATCTTATTATTCATCTCCAAAAAATGTGATTTGAACTGTATGCACCAAACACAAAAAATTTTGACAAATTACATTTTATCTCGTTTTATCTTATTTTTAGTGCGCCAAATGCGGCCTTTATTTGTCTATTTAAAATACTCTGGTATGGAGAGACATTGGGAGTGCTCAGAACGCTGACTAAGAGGAGGGGATAGCCGTTGGGGCTTTTAGTGGGTGGGTGGGTGGGTGGGTTAGAAGCTGAAGGCGTTGGCTCTATTGGATAATTGGAGTGAAAAAACGAGAGAGAGAGAGAGAGAGGGAGAGAGATGTCCTACAAACATTCTAACGGAATTAAACGATAAATTCATCCACATTGACGATGGAATCAGACAAACATTTAAAATAAAGGGCAGATAGCCTGAAGTGCCCCCGCACGCATTCATCAGTGAATTCCAACAAAAACCTTATAAAATCAACAATCAAGCAATCAAAATCTGAACTCTAATCAAGAGTTCTTCGGCAGCGGAGTGGCGACGAGTAGGGATCTAATAAACGAAAAAATAAAATAAAATAACTTACACATACACATACACGTACAATCCAAGAAAAATGTCTTGAACCATCAATCCGAACGGCACCTCATAAGTCGGTGGTGCGTACCTTTTGAGAGATCAAACAAAAGGTGTCGCCTCCTTTGGTCTGGGGTCCAGCGGCCTTCGAAGCGTCCCCGATCATCAACCTCTCCTCCTCCGGCGTCAACTCCCCCAAACCACACACTGCCACATCTCTCTCTCTCTCTCTCTCTCAAAGTAGAGAAACGGACAAACAATGACGTCGAGTGCCGCTGATGGCGGAAGGTTATATCGGTTTTGTGACAAGTCACCCTGAAATTAAATCAGGACAACTATCCAAATTTGTGAATTTTGCAATTGGATTCAGAGGATATTTTTTTTTCAGCCCAAATGTTCTTGGAAATTTTCGTAAAAACTTCAATAAAATTTATGAAAATTCTTGAGCTGATATATATACACATATATAACTTGATTGGTAGGTAAAATCTCAAATTATGTATCAAAATTTGAGTAAGAATCTAATTACATGGGTAAACTTTAGTTTCTTTCTATTAAACTCCCAAACTTTTAAAAATTTAATTTATTTCGAAAAATATAATATTTTATTTTTAGAAGTTTTATTGACATACTTTAAAAAAAAAATTTACTCACAATTAAGGACATTTCAATAAACTAGATGTAGCCTAGATCCAATTCATATTTGATTCAATAATAATAAATCAAATTCAACAAACTTGATCCATGACTCAACGAATCTAGACCCATTAAATTTAATAATTAATAAATTTAATTTTAGATCGATCCACCAGACCAATTATTTTGAATTACAGTATTCACATTTCACATATCATGTAATGTATCAACTGATCAAATATAATATTTTACTGCACTTCATTTAAATATAATAACTTGGGCGAGGTCGGGTCCGGCATGTTTTGAAAAATGAGAATCTGTAAAGAAACTGGGCTCCAAAAGACATTCACGCTGATGCCCTGAATTTCCCACGTAATCGTTGTGAGCCAATGATTTATATTATTAAAAATACCCACATCATAGGAGTACATATATTGTGAATCAGAGCGCACACATCGTATATATCCGGATGAATATTTTCATTGCCACATGAAAGCTACAGATCAAGGATTACTATATCACCAGCTCAAAACATACACATGCCAAAAGAACCAGCATTTAGAAACAAACATGCAACAAATTCCCAACTTTATACAGCTCAAAAGGCTAAGCTAAGCTAATCCTCCTGTAATCTTTTTAACTTCTAAATCAGAGTTTGAGGCCCATTCAGGTGTCTGAGAGCAGCAATCCTCCCCCAAATCATCAAGTTTTTGAATGGTGTCATACCTCAACAAAAAATACAACCAGAATTATTACTGCATTTGTTAACTTAAACAGCAAACCTACAGTCGACTGCTTCTCCTTCCAATCATTTACAGAATCAGAGAATTATGCCTGCAGGCCCTGCACAACTAACAGTATACACAAACTACTCAATCAAGGAGAAAGAAAACAAAGTACTAAAACTAGACTGCTTGCTTGCCCCTGAGATATTGACAACGCTACGCACTACTTAAATCTCCCAAACTTAAGAATGAAACTGGACCTAATTAAATAACAGTTCACGGTGATTTTAGATTATTAACCAGAAAAACCTGGCCCCCAAGGGGAATGGTTGGAAGCATATGATTAGTATAAAGGCCATGGGGAAGCCAGGAAGGATCATGAATTCTTCTGCAAGGATGGCTGAGGTAGGATGGAGTTAGCAAGCTCTTCATTCAGCTTCACTGGAAGTGGTGGCATCTGCTTCATTACCTCTGGCATGTCGTTCAAGCTGCAATATTTTGTTTTCAAATTAGCATGGGTTTTAATGCAATCGTGGCGCACAAATGCCCTAGTTGCATGCATGTCAGGCAAAGATTTTGACATTGAAAATGCAGAACAGTTAATTCTTAATCATACTCCGATGTTTTGGTGCCTCAATGCAAGCCAAATAAGTTGTGCTCGTTGCCGCAACTTAAATCTCATTCTCTTTTGTGATTTTCAATTTTCAACACCAAGTAATGTTATACCTAATATTGAAATCCTGGTTGAATAATACCACTGGAAATCCATAGATATATATATATACATATATATTTGAAAAGTAAGAAATCCTTCAAACATGCAGTCATCATCCAAGCCAAATCTGGAGTTAACCCCATGAATTGCCAAATCTGAACACTATTTCCCAGATTTATGAACGACCCTAAACAGAACAAAAAATGATGACGTTGATGGTGAATGAAAATAGCGAAACTTACTAAATGGCCTTATAAGGTCTGAAGCTCTCATTTAAACATGAAAAGCATAAAGACATAATGTTCAAGTTGAAAGTACGAAGCCATGCTATAAAAGATCATACAAATAATGAAAGAACAGCAGCCACAAAATACAGAAAGCATCTGACATACTCATTCAAGACTGCCAGGATGTTATTCCGAGCTTGGCAAAAAAGACTGATGTTTTCATGTATCTGCACAAAAAGAAACAAGAAACATAGGCATCATCAATCTGATACCAGATATAAAGCTTTTGTGTTTGATATTGCAACAAAGTCAATTTATTGGAAGGCAACAAGAACAAAGAGTACCACTTTACGGACCAGAAGCTGTGATTACTAGCATCAGTGGGACAGATCTATAACTAATGGGCCCCATATGAAAGAAATTTTGATGTGGAAAATAACACGGTTAAGTGAACAGTTCACATTTGATATCCAGGTCCTCTGCAAGGTGTCTAAAATAATAGAGACAGTTTATGTACTCGTTTTTTGGCACCCAGGAAACAATTACCCCTTGCATAATGGAACATCAATAATTGTCAAACAAAACATACGAAGCGTGAATATCTAAGGTTTGTACTCAAGGCTGTAAATGAACCAATGAATGGGATCGAGCTCAGCTCATTAAGGGCTCAACTCAACTCGTTTAAATCCCAAGCCTGGACAGAAAAATTAGGCTCATTTAGTGAACAAGCACTCTGAATATTGTGGGGCTCGGCTCTTTAAGGGATTAGGCTCCTTTAGTATTTATATGTAATTAAATAATGTATAAAGAAAATAAATTAATATATTATTTTGTATTTATATACATCTAATTATATATTTGCATCACTCATTTATTTTTATATTTAATATATGGACAAGTGAAGAAGCTTGGCAGTGGTGACGTGGTTATACTTCCAAGGGGCAGCATAACTCATCCATGGAAGCGTTATTGTTATAGATTTTTTTGGTTAAAAATGAATGTTGGAACTGCAACTTTAAGGAGCCGAATCTAAGCCTCTCAAAATACATAATGATCCGAGTCTGAGCTCAATTCCTTAGGCTTGAGACAACCACATTAACAAACCAACCAAGGCCAGCTCAGCCTAGTTCATTGGCACCCCTATTCCTTTACTACCACTGAAGTATAAAAAATGAACAGGGATGTTTGCATGTCTACAGAAATTAAATCCAGCTGGTGTGTTATCAACATCACATGAAAATTAAAATTGGCAATGTACAACAGGTAAATCAATGTACCAATCAATAAAATGCAGTGAAATCTTAAAGAGACTTGATAACAACAAATCTGTTAACAAGTATTCACTAGATGTTTTAAAAAGGATGCACAATTTATGTTCAATCATGGAACAGTTGGCAGATGCAGCATATAGCAGAATACTTAAAGCGTGTCATTATATGAAAATTTCCAACTGAATGGACACATATATCAAAAAACGGGGGAGGGGGGGAAGTAAAACTGCTTATTTTACCTTAAAAGCAGCAAAGTTCGAAGAAATTTGATCCAAGGCCCGGGCATTTTGCTCAAGAAGCTGTCCTGTTACACCACCAATGGCTGCAGACCACAGTTAAAGTACTTTGAGACTATGAAGCAAGAAGGATTACAAGAGGGAGAAATAATGTACCTTGGTTCGATATTAATTTCCATAGCTTATAACCAAACAAGTAACACATAGAATGGGAAGCATCGAGGAAGGGATTATGCAAATTTAGTTCATTGCAACCAATGATATAATTACTGGTAATCATGCTCTCTCCAGCTGTAACATATTGCTCAGTGAAAATATCACCTTATGGAAGTAAACACAGAAAATATACATCCACCAATACTGCAGCATCAATTCCAAAAGATTTAAATTCAATTAGGCCACCAGATCCAATCAACCTAGCTAAAATCAAATTTTTTTATTAAATATTTTGTTTAAATTTTTATCAAATGTGAATCTTACATTAGATTCTATTTTATTGGTTGCATTCAGGATGAGTCCCCCGCCAGCCCATGCACAACTGTCTTCCAACTTAAATATTTGGAGCATTCATTTATAGTTTTGAAACTCCATGATGTTTTGTTGCATGAGAAATTACTTTGTTTCTACCACTCACTTATCTTGTAGTATGAATGAACCAAACTACTCAGAACCGTCGCTTTTTTCACAGAGATGAAAGCACCACAAAAGAAAATATTTGTACTTGGGTTGTATCCCTTTGCTAGATGATGGAAAGGAGGAGCCACAAGCAGTTTAAACAATGAGTAACATGATTCACTGGAGGGTGGATGCCTAAATAAATGCATACTGCTAGTCATTTCATGCAATTTTCTTCAGCTAATTATTATTTTTCAAGGGTTAAAACGCTGTGCCCATAAGAAAGATGTCCCGAGTATACTTATCCCCAGAAGAAGGAGTTCCACGAGTCCCACAGTACCTACTATTTAAGATAGCATCCTGATGTGCCTCCTGAAGCTTATTTCTAATCTCATTCTCCCTACTTAGAGATTCTT
The DNA here is from genome assembly GCA_019916065.1 of Vitellaria paradoxa. Taxonomy (NCBI): domain Eukaryota; kingdom Viridiplantae; phylum Streptophyta; class Magnoliopsida; order Ericales; family Sapotaceae; genus Vitellaria; species Vitellaria paradoxa. The sequence continues at coordinate 8,438,841 of CM034244.1, read as the reverse complement.
ACCATTCAAAGCAACCCAACGCTTCAAAAAATCAACCTTTTTCTTTTCTTTTTTTTCCGGAAAAAAAAAAAAAAAAAAAGAAATCAACCTTAAGTCATACAAAATTATTTTGATCATGGCCACTCTTTTTATTTCAAATTTCAAATGCAGAAGGCATATACCCTAGTCAATTTTTTTGTTATCAAACACCATATGTTATTGCATGCCATATTTTTTTGAAGCTTTATACAAATTTCAAAACCAATATAGCACAAAATGATTGTCATGTGCCAAGAATCTCTATTAATTATAACAATCTTGTGCAAACATTCTGCAATTCAAAACTGCACAAATGAACACAGATGTGAATATGGATAAAGGTATCGTATTTGATTAGACAGATCATAGTGTGACCAACCTTTGTATGAAATCCCATCATCCATATCCATAGAGATCGCTGATTGGGTATATGGAGGACCATTTGAGCGGTTTGCACCATGAGATGCTGATTTTGCCATAGCATCAGTACCTTTTTCCTGAAACAATTGTCAAAATCAAAAATAACTCCTAGGAGTTCATATGTAGAATGATCGTTCTGCTGGATAGAACAAGCAATCAATTGAAATATGACAAACTTGATTGAAAAATAAACAAGTAATGGGAATTAACAAATTTGTGAGCAAGTGCGCAAATTTAAAGAATTCACTCCTACAAAATAACGATATAATTTGGTAGCTTGAAATGTTAATTGCAACTGAACTTTGGAACTGCTGACTTCGATATATAATATCCTTTTGACTCCATGCATCTAGTCTTCTTCACCCTCGACAATAATGGATATATAGTTTTACCTAATTTGTTTATTTATATATATACACACATCTTTTCTTTATGCAAATATGGCAACTTTACCTACTTTATTTATATCTTTCTTGTTTTTCTTTTTTTCTTCTACTTCTTTTTTCTTTTTTTTTTTTTTAATGTCAAGGGTGGCAACTGCACTTATTTGACAACAAAAAAAAAAAAAAGGCCTAATTTTGGGTTGACCTGCAACAAGAGCATCTTCATGCACATTTGCTCATGAACATTGGGTGCCCAAAATTAACAGCGGGGGCAGTCTATCTTCAGATGGGATGCACAAGTCCTAAAAGCCCGATAAAGGAACAAATAACCACATAAGACCCATTGACATGCCCTATAGGCCCTGGCTGGAGTCAAAAAGATGACCAGAGACCCAAAAGGAACAGTGTCCAAGCCTTTTGTCAGGCCACAGGTCCTAACGCCAAAATGGCATGCAATTTCCCTAATTGATGCCTTTTCAAGTACTTGCTTTACTTTAAAAGGGGGGTATTTTTATTTGAATAATTTAGATGGCATTTAGTTTACTTTTCTGTTTTCTGTTTCTATTTTGTTTTATTTGTTAAAAATCTCAAAACGAGAAAATAAAAAATGCTCTGTTTTCTTTATTTTGAGATTTTCTTTATTTTTAGTTAAAAACTCTCAAAACGACTTTTTGCTATTTTTCATTTCATGTGTAAATTCATTTTCTATTTTCTAAAACAAATTTTGAAAACACAACCAAATGAGTTTTGAACTGTTTTCTTTGTTTTCAAAAGTATAAAATGAAAAATGAGCTTAAAACAGAAAACATAAAACAAAAACAGAAAATAAAAAATAGAAAAACAAACCAAATGACACCTTAATTTCTTGATATAGTATAAAATGCAAGATTTTTTTTCTCTTGCCCTCCACTCAGAAATAAAAGTCCATTTTGCACCGTGCATTCATTCCTACATTTTGTTGGTGAATAGCCTTCTATATGACCCTTAATCCCAATTAGTGTCCCTAATGTGGTCTTCCCAATCACAATTAGTATTGATAATCTAGCCTGGTCAACAAGCCAAATCTGTCGGTCTACAGAAAGGCTTGTAATCAAGGCAATGCCCCCAACCACTAGCGAACTCAGCATAAGGAACAGGTGTCCACAATATATAGATGTATATAGAAATAGAAAGGAGTGCTCTTTGTATGGTCTACTAATTAACTATAACACTGCAATTTAGGAAAAGAAAAAAACAACCACAAGCATAAATGCGCTCAATGGTAGACATGCACATGCATAGCAAAAGCAAAGACAATGACATGCAATTAGTGGATCACACCTTTTTGTCCTTGTTTTTCCTGGAAGAATTATGATCATCCTTTCTTCGCTTACCATTTTCCTTTTTCTGGTTAAAAAAACAAACAAAAAACAAAGCAAAAGGAATCGGTTATGGAATTCATACCAAAAAGCTATTATCAATTAAAATAGTAAATAAATAGTGTAAAATAATCATCAGTGTGTAATTGATCCAGTTATTATGAAGGAAGTTCTATTGAATTCCGTTTCACCTTTTCTGATGCTTTCACAATATAATTACTACCAAAGACTAACAAGCTATAAAAGTGTATCTAGCCATATATAATTTATAAACCTATCAACATTTATTTGATTTGCAAGTTCCAAAATTTTGTCATTTGATTCCCAACTTGCAAAAGCTCAAAGTTCAAACTACCAATAATAAACATATTTATTCAGAATTTCTGCATTGTACAAACAGCTTACGAGTGAATACAACCTGGTTTTAACACTATGAAAAGAACTACCCTTGACAACTTTTGATGAAAATCTGCTTCCCCAAATCCTGAAAACTGATAAATTATTTTTCAACTCTTCTAATAAGGGCGATCAGTGATGCCAACCTAAGCCAAAGGTGAACGCAAGCTCCTCTTGCATAGAAGAGATTTATTTCAAGGCTAAGTTTGGCCAAATATTTGAACACCATTGCCCATCTTTCTCAATTAAAATATGCACCATGTTCAGAGTGGCTCAAACTGAGAAAACAAACAAATGAATTTATTGGAATATATATAGGAAGAGCAAGACATAAAAAGAAAGTTTGTTATGAGTGTTTGCAAACACATGGCCATATACATTTGTCCAAATTTGGAAATACTTGCGGAGTTTATTGTAGGTACCTAGGTCATGGCCATGTGGCCCGGGCCTACCCTTTCTATCTCCCGCCATAAAAATACATCGCCCTCACACCTTTGACTGGCTGCAAGAAAGCCGTGCGGTACCTTTCATCAGGGCAAGATCTTCCCGCAGAACACTCTTTCCCTAGGGCTCGAAACAAGGCCTGAAGAATCCTCTAACCAACTAACAGTGTGTCAGATCATCGGAGGTTTAACGGATTGGAGGCTAGGATCAATGGGCCATTGGGGATTCACCCAACCAATATAGAGATAGATTTTGAAAGTAGATTTCCAGGAAGAAATAATTGTATATCAGTAATGTTACAGCTTAGTAATTTATATACAAGTCTATCCTAACAATAGTAATTATCTACAATCTAAATCAGTGAAACAAACTCCTAAAAATCAGTAACTAACTCCCGAGAATCTGCATCTCTAACCAAGCTTATCCTAATCAACATTAATCCTATCTAATCTCCTATACATATCTGTTCCCGAAAGCTGTAGAACTTATCCATACTCCCCCTCAAGCTGGGAGTAAATGTTAATCATTCCCAGCTTACTTACCAAACTTTCGAATCCTGGTTTATGCAATCCCTTTGTTAGAATATCAGTTGTTTGCTCTCTAGTTGGAATGTAGTCCAAACAAATGATTTTGCTGTCTAGTTTCTCCTTGATGAAGTGTCGGTCTACCTCAACATGTTTAGTACGATCATGGTGAACTGGGTTTTGTGCTATGTTGATTACTGCATTGTTATCACAGTAAATCTTCATGGGAGTACAATTAGGCATCTTCAATTCCCTTAACAGCCTCTCAAGCCAAATTCCTTCACAGATTCCTTGGGCTAGAGCTCTAAACTCAACTTCTGCACTACTTTTTGCAACCACCGACTGTTTTTTGCTCCTCTAAGTTACTAAGTTTCCGCATAGATAGGTACAATAGCCTGACGTTGATCTTCTATCAGTTGAGGAACCTGCCCAGTCAGCATCCGTGTATATTTCAATCATTTTATAATTTCTTTTCTTGAAAAACAGCCCCTTCCCAGGTGTATACTTCAGGTATCTCAAGATTCTAGTCACTACTTCCAGGTGCTGTTTCTTTGGAGAGTGCATAAATCTACTCACTAAGCTAACAGCAAATGTGATGTCTGGTCGAGTGTGGGACAAATAAATCAGTTTTTCCACCAGCTTCTAGTACCTTTCCTTGTTAACTTCTTCTGCACCTTCAAGTTCCAGCTTAATGTTAGGGTCCATTGGAGTCTCAGCTGGTTTGCAGCCCATCATTCCCACCTCTTTGAGTAGATCCAGCACATACTTTCTCTGGTTGATGATAATTCCTTCGCTGCTGTGAGCTACCTCCATGCCTAGGAAATATCTCAATGCTCCTAAGTCCTTGAGTTCAAATTCCCCTGACAGATACTTCTTTAAGGAACTCAGTTTTGCCAGGTCACTCCCAGTGACAATGATGTCATCCACATAGACAATAAGGACTGTAATTCTGTCATCCTGAGCATGTTTGTAGAACAAAGTATGGTCAGTTTGTGCCTGAGTAAATCCCTTCTTCTTGACAGCTCTTGTGAATTTATCAAACCACTCCCTAGGTGACTATTTTAGCCCGTAGAGAGATTTTTTCAATCTACAAACCTTTCCATTATTCCCTTTGAATCCTGGAGGTGCAGTCATGTAGACTTCTTCATGTAAGTCTCCATTTCAAAAAGCATTCTTGACATCCAATTGGTGTAGTGGCCAGTCTAAATTTGCAGCCAAAGATAATAGGACTCTTATAGTGTTTAGTTTAGTTACTGGAGCAAATGTTTCTTGGTAATCTATCCCCTGAGTTTGAGTAAAACCTTTGGCCACTAACCTGCTTTTGTATCTGCTGATACTCCCATCAGTATTGTACTTAATCGAGAATACCCACTTGCAGCCAACAGGTCTCTTCCCAGCAAGGAGGTCCACCATTTCCCAAGTGTCATTCTTCCTTAGTGCATCCATTTCTTCTTCAACTGCAGCTCTCCAGTTTGGGTCAGTTAGTGCCTCTTCTATGCTGTTTGGAACAGCATTGCTTGACAGAGCAGTGGTAAAAGCACTAAAGTTAGGCGAGAGTCTAGCATATGAAACATACTTGGATATGGGATACTGGGTGCAGGTCCTGGTCCCTTTCCTGAGAGCAATGGGCCAGTTCAGATCATACTCTGGAACCTCAACATGCTGCATATGTTGATCAGTTGTTTCTTCACATTCTTGAGGACTGAGATTCAAGTCAGATTGGCCGGGTTGGTGTTGATTTCTCCTCGAGTAAACCAGTAATTGGCCTCTTGGCTGAGAGCGAATCCTGGTATTCTCTCCCCCTGACTGAGATATTCATCCTCTTGGTTCCTCAGGTGTTATAAGGTTAGGCTCTTAAGGTTAGGCTCTAAAGGCAAAGGCAAAGTTTGGTGTTGGTGGTCTGTGAACTGGTCTGTGACCTGAGATGGAATTGCTATGGACTGAGATAGGACTTCTGTAGGCTGTGGTAAGGCTTCTGTAGAAGGAAGTAATTCTGATTCTGTAGTTGTGGTGGTATCCCAAGACTTTTCTTCACTCAAAATCTCCCCCTAAGGAGAAGGACTGGGAAAGAAAGGTTGAGACTCAATGAATGACACATCCATAGACACAAAAAATCGACGAAAATGAGGAGAATAACATTTGTAACCACGTTGAGTGGGAGAATAACCAACAAAGACACATTTGGTAGTTTTTGGATCAAATTTGGAGAGGTTAGGGGAGTGATTATGCACAAACACAGTGCACCCAAATATTTTAAGAGGAAGAGATGTCATGGACCGAAAGTTTGGCTAGAGATGAAAAAGAGTTGTCAAAGGGACTGAAAAATTGAGGGGCTTAGAAGGCATTCGGTTAATCAAATACGAGGCTGTTAAGATGGCTTCCCCTCACAGATACTTAGGTACATTCATAGTGAACATTAAAGCTCTCGCGACTTCAACTAGATGTCGGTTTTTCCTCTCAGCTACACCAGACAGGAACTTTGGTGGATAATCCCATTATTAGCAAGATATTCATTGAGAATGGAATTGAAATATTCTCTTCCATTGTCAGTTGTTAGAATTTGGATAGGAACATGGAACTGAGTTAGAATCATTGAGTGAAAGAGCTAAAAAACTTTTGCAGCTTCGGATTTCTCCTTAAGGAGATATACCCAACAGACTCTAGTGTGGTCATCAGTAAAGGTGATAAACCATCGAGTTCCAGAAACATTCTTTACCCGAGAAGGCCCCCATATGTCACTGTGAATTAATGAGAATGGCTGGGATGGTTTGTATGGTTTGGCAGGAAATTGTGCACGGCAATGTTTAGCAAGTATGCAAAATTCACAATGGAAAGAGCTAGGATTTTTATTGATAAACAAATCTGGAAACAGTCTTTTTAAGTAATAGAAATTGGGATGGCCTAGCCTATAATACCCTGACATTATTTCATCACTACAGAAACTAAGAGGAGATACATTTCCAGCCATAGCAGTAGGTTCTCCTGATTCCTTCTCAATCTCGAGATAATAAAGTCCATCTCTCACCCTAACATTGCCAATTATCATTCTCGAATCCATTCCCTGAAATTCACAACCAGTAGCAGAAAACTTAGCACTGCATTTTAGTTCTTCAGTAAGCTTACTGACTGAAATTAAATTGTAGGTCAAATTTGGGACATATAGAACAGAATGGAGAGAAACAGTGTCTAAGAGAACAATGGATCCTTTTCCAGCCACAGTAGAGTAAGAGCCATCAGCTACTTTAACTCTAGATCTTCCAGAGGATGGGATATAGGAGGAGAGTAGGGTTAGATTACATGTCCTGTGGTCAGAAGCTCCAGAATCCAGCATCCAATAACCTGTGTTCTTGGTATACAAGGCAGTACCTGATGCCATTGCAGAGATTTTAGAGTGACCTGGGGCAGCAGCTTGATTCAATAGTTTCTGCAGCTATTCCAATTGGACTTTGCTCAGAAATATTCCATTCTGTTCTGGTTCCTTGTGATGTTCAGCAGCTTTATCTTCCATTTGTACCTGAAAACCCTTTCCTTTATTTGCTCCTCGAGGCTTCCAGTTTGCTGGTTTTCCATGAAGGTCCCAGCAGGTGTCTTTAGTATGTCCAGGTTTGTTGCAGTGGTTGCACCAAGGTCTGCCACCTCTGTCACCCCTTTGAGGATTTCTTTGATCATTCTTAACAGCAAGAACTGTTGTCTCAATGGGTCTATCACTTAGAGAGCTGGCAGATACCTCCTTATTCCCTCCAAGCATAACTTTTCTTCTACTAGCTTCCCTTCTCATATCAGCAAAAGCTTCATCAAGGGATGGTAAAGGTTTGTAACCAAGAATCCTTCCTCGCACCTCATCAAGATCTCGGTTCAATCCTGTTAGGAACTTATACAGCCTTTCCTTCTCCAAGTGTTTCTTAAATTTGATATTGTCTTCCAAATCTCCCCAGTCAGCGTCGTAGTGCATATCCAGCTCTTGCCACAAAATCTGCAGGTCATTGCAGTACTCAGTGACCTCCAGACTTCCTTGTCTTATCTCCTTGAGTCTATTCTTGATCTCAAATACTTGAGAAGCATTTTTGAGATCAGAAAAATTAGTATTTACAGCCTTCCAAATGGCTTGAGCAGTTCGAAGGAAGAGATAGGTTCTACTGATATGACGCTCCATAGAGTTGATCAACCATGCCATAACCATTGAGTTGTTCAACTCCCAGGTTGCATAAGATGGATCCTCCTTGTCGGGCTGTTTGATATCTTCATTGAGATAGCCCATTTTTCCTCTCCCCCTAATAAACAGTAGGACTGATCGAGACCACAGAATGAAGTTTCTTCCATTCAGTCGGTGATTGGTGATTTGCAGATTTGTGCTTTCTCCAAGGGTTTGAGAGACCATTAAAGACTGCAGATGATCAAAAGAAGTGGCAGATTCCTTGCCTGAACTCATCTTTGAATACTTAAAGTGAATGAGAGTATTCAAGATCCTAAATATGACTGGAAGATTTGAGAGTGCTAAGGAGGACAACCTTACCAGTGAATTTCTGGGACTTGAGGCTATGGAGGACAGACCTAGCCAAACGAGAAAAATGGACCTTTTATGAAGAGCACAGGCTCTGATACCATGAAAGTAGATTTCCAGGAAGAAATAATTGTATATCAGGAATGTTACAGCTTAGTAATTTATATACAAGTCTATTCTAACAATAGTAATTATCTACAATCTAAATTAGTGAAACAAACTCCTAAAAATCAGTAACAAACTCCCAAGAATCTGCAGCTCTAACCAAGCTTATCCTAGTCAACATTAATCCTATCTAATCTCCTATGCACATCTGTTCCCGAAAGCTGTAGAACTTATCCATAGATTTTATGCAAGGAAGTCTTATCCCATTATGGCACGCTGAGTTAAGGCTGAATATCTTCTTAACAGATTCAAAACCTTAACTTTCGCCTAAAATGGATTCCCTCCTCGCCTATATAAAACCTTCTACTCTAAAGTTCAAAATCAATCATCCAATCATCCTCACCACTACCACCTTTAGCATACTCTCTCTCTCTCTCTCTCTCTCGCGCGCGCGTTTCAAACTGCCCTGGTTTTCACCCCTCCACTGGACTCTGGTGACTCTGCCATAATCGATAATTAGCATAATTTCCGGAAGGTAAGATCCCCCTAAGTCTACCTACCCTCCCCCCCCCCCCCAAAAAAAAAATGTTTATTACTTAGACCGTTGTTTCACTAACATAAAAAGAAATTTATGTCTTCCTAAAACTTTTGAGGTTGGAACATTCTTAACTGGGTTGAAGTTCATAAGACAAACCGTAGGAAATGGTGGTTTCCATATTAAATTTTGATACAATAACTTCAGATATATAACAAGCAGGGGGGAATATACCATAAAAGATGAGGTTTTTTTAAGTAAAATGTACAATAAATGATAAGATTTTGAAAGTAAATGCCTTTGTCCGTATCATTGCTGTCTGTAGTGAGTTAAAATATTAAATGGATTAGAAAACTTCACATGCTTTACCAAACTTCAACAATGCTTTTAGTCAATGAAGATATCAAAAGCAAAACAACAACAAAGAGAGAGAGAGAGAGAGAGAGAGAGAGTAAGAAGCTGTTGCAAGCCTACAAAAAATTATTTATGTTGACTAGTATTGATTCGTATTAGTCGAATAGTGAAAGCATTCTCTTTAATCAACTATTAAGTTAGAATACATTAACTACGGCCTAGCCTCAAGGGGCTCACGGAATTTAATTAAAAAATCAATGAACATAGTAAGCATGTCTGCAAAAAATAAAATAAATAAAATACAAGAAGAAGCGTAAGATTTAAAGCAATGGAAATTGATGAACTCACAGTCATCCACCTACAACGGAATGCCACATCCCGAACTGTCTTATCTTTTAACTGCGCTGCAATCTTTGCATACCGAATAAGGATGCGGTCTGAGGCATATCTGAAAAGGGTGCATTGTCAAATCAATGAATACGCACATCTCATGCATAATTAACTAGATAAATTACAAAGAACTATAAGAAAACATGAGGACAAAAAGCATGCGCAAATGTTTAGCGATACAGTAACCAAAACCAGATCTTCAAATCAAATGCCAGGGAAATAAATGCTGCTCTTGCAAAACCAATAATATTTGAAAATGAAATAGAGCACAAACTGATATTCATAATCTTTAAGGTTTTTTTTCTTTTTTTTTTTTTTCAATTGAAATAAAATTAGCTTAAAATAATCGATTAAGTCAGAAATTTTGAAAATATTTGAAAATATTGTCAGAAATACTATAAAAAAATATAACTTCCACATACAAACTTGTATATTGCAAGAAGCTAAACATTACCGTTGGAGTAACCTATGTATTAATAAACTTGTTTGAATTTTACACACATTGCATATTTTGACATTTGGGAACTGAACAATTCCTGAAATAAAACGAGAAAGAGAGAGAGAGAGAAACATTTACACCAAATCCAAACAATTTCTGAATTTTGATTTAACTTACAACGAAAACTTATAAACACGGATTTGCCTCTTATACCAGGGGAATTTCAAAACTTCAAAAGAAGAACCATGGAAAAAATAATATACCAGCCAAGATTCAAATAATCACCAACAAGAATCCACAACCCATCACACGGAACCCATAAAAAAATAAAATAAAATAAAATAAAAACATGAATATAGCATATACCCATTTACACACACATACATATATATATATACGTGTTTCATATAGAGAAAGAGATAGAAAGAGGGATAGAATTGCAGACTTGTTAAGCAACTCCTCCAAGATGGACTGCTCTTCGGCAGTCCAATCAACCTCGATACCGGGGTTGTGCCGGAGCTTCCCTTGGGTGGGTCTCATCGAGGAGTTATCATGGGGCACTGAATTCCCGTTGTTGGTGGCGGCCCCATTCCCGTTGATTGAACCTTCTTGATTATTCCCCGACGGATTCGCACTTGCAGCCATATCCACCAATCAACTCAATCAATCAAACAAAAACCCACCCAGAATCCCTCAATCTCTGCGCCTACGTTCACCTGTCGAATTCAGAAGGAAAAATCCCTTTGTATATATCCGCATACAGATATATGTATATATATCGAGGTGATGCGAGAAGCTGTGACCAAATCCTCAATCTATTGTGATGAGAAATGGAGGGAGAAAATTTTGGGCGAGAGAGAGAGAGGGGAGGAAGGGAAAATGGGTACGGAACTGCGTGGAGGATCTTCTGCTAAAATCAAGGCAAGTTTGAGAATTTGTCTTTCTTTCTTCTAGCGCCCCTGTGATTCTGGGAATGCAGGAGTCATTTATATCCCTTTTTGTGGATATATATCCGACTTTCCTAAAACGAAATTAATAACAAAATTATATTTTTTAAATAATAAAAAATAAAGTTTTCACCGTTTTTGAAAAGGTTTCTGTCCGACCATGTCATATTATATATATAAATTACAACGCCGTTACAATACATAAAACTTATCTTACTTTACGATTATGACGTGTAATACTTAATTATAATTACTTTGTGCCACGTAAGACTTAATTTGTACTATAGTTATGACATGTATATAACAATGACATGTGTCACCTAATTATAATTATCTTAATTATCTTACAAAAAATTAATATTTTATATAATTACAACTTATTCATAATTTTTAATTTTATTTAATATTCATGAATATCATTTGATATTTTTATTTAATCTACACTTCTATTTATCATATAACTTCTTATTTTTTATTTTTATTTTTATTTTTATTTAAAATATGTTCTCATTTTTTTATTTTTTCTATATTTTAATAAATTATCATTTAAAACATAATGAATATTATTGTTGAACAAGATAATGCAAAAAATATATATATATTTACCCTATTAAGTAAACATTTAATAATAAATATTATTGTTATTAAATAAAATAATGTACAAAAATAATTAACATATTAAATAAAAGATTTTGATTTATTAACATAAATTTGTAATTATAATTATCTTCATTTATAATTATATAATCTAAATGGAATTAGTATTGTATATAACAACTACTTATTCATAATTTTATTCAAACTAAAATGTTTGTGGATATTACTTTATATTTTTATTTGATTGACACTTCTATTTAATTATTATATAACTTCTTATTTTTAAATTATTTATAATTTAATAAATTATTATTTAAAAAATAATAAATATAATGTAAAAAAATAATTAACCTGTTAAATAAATATTTTAATTTATTAGCAAGTAACACGTCCTTTATTATTTTTATCATTAGGCAAAATAAATAATATATCTTAAATTAAATTGTAATCTTATTTATTAAATATATGCATATTGTAATATTAATTATTAAAAATATCAAACAGTAGTAGAGATTAAAAAATAAAATTGACAATGAATGAATCAATCTAATTGATTGTGACTCAAACTTTTCTTTGATTTGAATTTTCAATTCGATCAAAATAACATTATAATCGAAAAAAGATAGGACTTCCAAATGGTATTCTAATTTAAATAAAACAGAACTCTCCTAAATGCAAAATCTATAAATAGATACGATTTTTTTTATTTCAAAATTTTTGAAGGCTTTTTATTATAACAAATTTTCTTCGAATTTTGTGATTTGTAAGGTACGTACTTGAATTTTAACTTCTTAAAGTTTTTTTGTAATTAATATATATTTTGTAAGTTTTTATATGTAACTGATATATATATACTATGGTAGAAAGAGTAAAAATAATAATTATAAAATTATTTAATTATATGAGTAAGTATTGTTATTCTCTGACCTTTTTTTTTTCTTTTTATTTGTTGGAATTTAAATTTAGTCGAATTAATACTATTGATGGTATCAATATTTTAATTTGTTTTACGTTCACTATTTAATTAAATTTATATAAACAACAATATATATTACTTTTAAATATAAAAAAAGAAAAACAATGACAACGAGTTATTATTGACTTGCACAGTTATTATTGAGTTAAAAGAAAACATATACTTTTTCAAGAAATTACTATTTATTGTCAGAGGAAGCGAGTAAAAAGTGCAATGCATTTAATATTATTTGTTTGATAACTACCAAAATAAAGTGGAAGAAAATGATAAAAATAAAATTTTATCTCTTCGAGGTTAATTTATTATATTAATAGTAAAAAAAAATAATTATAACGAGTTATTATTGACTTGCACCGTTATTATTGAGTTAGGGAAAAATATATATTTATTCAAAAAATTAATATTTTTTGTAAGAGAACATAAAGTATACAGTGGAATGCATTTAATATTATTCATCATTTTTTTATTGCATTGTCTTCAAAATGAAAATTTAACATTTTATTTTATTTATTTATTCTCCTAATAATGGAGATGCTATAACAAATCACATAAATAATATAAAAAAAATGAAATTACACATATCAGTAAATCTTTAAAGTATATTCTACAAAATTGTTGACGTGGTGGTAGACGACAAAGATGATAGAGCTTCACTCGCAAAGAATGTTTTCGCGTTGAAATTTCACTAATTATTCGTAACATTACGTTATTAAATGTTATGGCACAAAACTATAGTTTATAAAAATACTTAAAAATTTTTAAATATTTCACCTGGGTTGCAGCCTACTCAAATTCAAGTTCTGCCCAGAGCTAAACGCAACAATGAAGAAGTAAATTTAAATATTATTATTATTATTATTATTTATCTTCACAATTTGAATTGTAAATGGTAATATAAATATCTAGCGCTGTTTAGTGACACCAAAAGTCATATAAGCTACCAACTTTAATTAATTTTTGTATTTTTTCAATCAAATTTTTTCACATATTACCTTTATATCACGTATTTCTACTTTTATTATACTTTTTATTTCATTTTTTTTTGTCAATCAAACAGTCCTTTGGACAATAACACGTTTTTTTTTTTTTTTTGGGGTAAATACTCTTTCAGCCACCTGAGCCCAGTCCTCTAACCTGTTAATTTATCACGTGCCTTAATGCATATCATAATTTGGAATAAAAAAGATCAACACAAAACCCATTAAAACAAGAATCCAACGTGAATCACATTGCAATATAGAAAAGTGTATATATGTATATGGGTGGGTGTATGTATTCCACATTGGAACTCGCAGAGCCACTCATTAAATTTGTGGGTTTTAATTGGGCCTCGCAGTCCAGCTACAGGCCCGCATGGAGGCCCATTGGAACTGAAGGGCATATTAGTAATTTCGATGCGAAACAAGCCCGCTTCTTCCGATGCTAATATAAAATGTGCTAATATATTTTATTTTAGTTAAAGGTCTCGTAGACACGGTTGCTCACTAATTCTGTAATAAGGTAAGGTAATAGATATAACATGTAACCATATAGCTAATAGCTGTACTATATATATGTACGCACACAAAACCGAGTCAAGACTTGTTGAATAATTTTTATCACTTGTTCCTCGTGGCCATTACGGGAGTCGAGACGCGTCTTTCTTCCTCTCGGCATCGCCATGGCGGCCAACCCTCGACCGTCAGGTTCGTAAAGTTCAATTCGATTATCGTTTGTTCCGGTGTTAGACCGATTAGGATTGATCTGAATTCGTCGTGTTATTGATTCTGAAGCAGAGGATTTAGATTAGGGTTTTGATGAATTAATTGGAACAAAAATGTTTAGTTTCTTCGGTTACATATAGGGGGCTTTTAGTTCAGTTATCCCAATGCTTTATCCTCCGATTGGTTGCTGAGAAAATTGAGAGAGGACCGGAAGGGGGGAAAAAAGGAATGAAAAAGAAATTCACGGTTGAGTCTTATGCAAAGTTATTACTATTAGGGTAAATTTCACTTTGCCCTGCAGGTTTTTCCGAAATCTCACCTGTTTTTTTTTTTTTTGGGGGGGGGGGGGGAACAATTAAGCTAATTGCCTGTGTACTTCTACTGCGTTGTCACGATTAAGGGCCTGACTTTCAGGTCCAACTAATTGTTAAAAAAAGGATTTAACCTCGAGAGATTCACTCCCTAGGTCAAACCCCTAGAGAGTGAATCTCTTTTGGTTTGTGCCACACATACCGGCCCCTCAACATGTATAGCGGTCAATCGCGAACTCGCGTAGCGGCGGGGAGTCGGACCCACACCCAAGAACTGGATACGGTTCGTCCAGCCAAGGAGGCCCGTCCTACCAACCTTTACTACGCTTTGCGCCCGGGAGGCTGGCCCCAAGTTTTTGCTAGAGAGGAGACTTGAACTTGAGACCTTGGGGTGGTAAGCCCCTAAGTCTCAGTCCAAGACCATCCCATCTAACCCCTTGGGGTTCAGGTCCAACTAATTGTTACCTAATGAAAACTTAAGGTAGTGGGATTTTGGGTAAAAGTGAAATTTGCCTTTATTATAATTAATGAATTAAATGTGCAAATTAAATTTGTAACTTACAAGTTACAACAATAGGGGTGTGAGTGGGTGAGCGGTTAAGAAAGGAGAATTTTACAGAACTGCCCAAACCAATCTGCTGTTACTGTTTTAGATTGTAAAAATAATGATTTTTGTTGGAAGTGAAAAATTTAACAGATGAGATTTAAATTAACTTTGTCGCCTACTCAGGCTGCTCTTACTTAGCTAAGGCAGTCTTACTGGTTGATCTTTAACTAATTTCTTTTTTTTTTTTTTAAGTTTTATTTGAAAACAGCCACCGTTATTGTATTTAAAATGCATGCAATTTGCATGTGAATGGAAGTTGTCATGTGAAGTGACGATTTAAGACCTGTTAAGCTTCATTGGATGAGTACTTTGTGTTGTCACATGATTGATATGTTTTTGCAATAGCTGAATGAAACACATACACAACTAGAATGAGCTATTGATCAAAATTGGGCAAAGTAGTTGAGAGGAGCTCTGTCTTTAACATTTGATTTGGTAATGGTAAACAGATTTGTGGAACCCTAGCAGCTTGAGGCAATTTGTAATGTTGTAGGGTTGTAGCTCGGTGGCTTGTTTTGTTGAACTACAAATACATCACTTAGGTTGATTGTTCGCCTTGGGTTGGAGTGGTTTTTGAAAATAGAGCACTTGTCATGTCGCAGTAATTATCAAGTAGTTAAAACTTGACAAGTTGACTGGCCAGGGGTTCTTCTGGTTCAAGTGGCCCATCTGATCAAGCTTTTGAAATATTGGCTATCATTCTGTAAGAAAGTTGGTTAAAAGTTTTTTGGTTGTGAGGGGGAGGTTGGGAGAGGAATTCATGTGAACGGGCTGAAGGGCACTGAGCAAAGTAGAAAATGATATTTTGGAAAACAAGGATAAATATTTGATTATATCCAAAACAAACTTTTCAGGGAGATTTTGTAATTATGTAGGCTGGTTTAAGCCCAATTGATAGTTGTGGATTAGGGCTAATCATGAGAAATCTTGCCTTATAAAACGATTAGTTTAAAAGGAATTTCTGCCCCCTATCACCCCTTGTGCTTGCAAAGAGAAGACTGCCTCCATCTAACCCTCCAGACCCTCTGCACACTGGGTTACCCTTATCAAAGGGAGATGGTGTTTTCCGCCTCTTATCAAAAGGGAGATGGTTGATAGGTATTGTGAAGTACTTTGTTAATAAAGTAGTTGGTTGTATAGACCAGTTCTCTCCAAATGGCACTTTAATGAGAAGCCTGTTCCAGAGGGATAAGTTGGAAAGGGCTGTTGTAAACTAAGGTTTTAATTTAGGTTCCACCAAGAGCATTGTTGATCATTTGAAAAAATAGACCAATAAGAGGTGCTTCTGAGTTTGGGTGTCACAATATCACTTTGATGTGGACCTGGCATGAAAAGTCCTACAAGATTGCTTTTTTTTTTTTTTTTGGGGGGGGGGGTTTAATTTACAAAATGTGATTTTCTCTTGTACAAGATGTGACAAAATTGAAAATAATGGTAATTTCACAGGAGTTAAGGGCATCTCAAAGCACATCAGGGTGCCCACCCCTAACAACCCCCCCCCCCCAAAAAAAAAAGAATAAATAAATTATCTTCTTTTAATAGTTAATTATATGGGTTTATGCTACTCCATATCGATTTGAAAGACATTTGCGCAATGATTGAGATGCTAATGCCTTGTGCAATATTTTTGTTCTCAGCTTGTTCACGTTGTGCATATTGGAAACTTGCAATTTTTTAAATTTAGTTGCATCCTTCAAGGATCAACAGCTTTTTATGCCCTTATGATGTCATTGGAGAAACTTGGCTTATTAGTGTTCTACCGCTTGGATTGTGTTAAGCTGGATACTAATTATACCATGTCTCTTATGTTTCTTCTCTTTTTTATGTGTTTTTATTTGTTTATCATTATAGCTTCAGAACCTGTGTCTATACTCCCTCCCTCCCTCCTCCCTCTCTCCCCCCCTCTCACACACACACACACACACAGAGACCCAAAAAAGAAAAACAGTTAGAAGTTCTTTTTCCTTGTCTTAGTGTTTTATTTTAAAATGATGCACCACACATATTTTAATGAACTCAATGGAATCTATTTTAACTTTATTGACTTCCTACTGATTTTGATCTTTCAGCTAATGGCCCGCCTCCAAAACCTTGGGAACAAGCAGGATCATCATCTGGTCCAACACCTTTTAAGCCCTCCTCTCCAGGTAACACAAGTGATGTGGTTGAGGCTTCTGGAACAGCGAAACCAGGTGAAATTGTTTCCACAGCTGATAGGAATGGAACTGTAAATATAAATGCACTTGGTAGGCCTGTACCGACCAGGCCTTGGGAACAACAATCATACGGGAGCACTTATGGAGGTATATATATATATATATATTTTCTCTTTTCTAATCTTACTGCATGTATATTGCAAATTTGTGACAGATGGGTACATGTTGTCCATTGGGGTTCATATCTTTTACTTCAACTTACCACATTAGTCCCTGCAATTCCAGTTCAAATGATGCAAGTTGTGCTTTGGCTCACAAATAGTACTCAAGACACCCCTCTTTAATAGATACATTTCTGTCCTACTTCTTTGGTGGCTGTTATCTGTATAATCAAGATAAACAGCATGAACAGGCCCAAGAGGTTTACTATTGTAGATATGCATGCAGAGGTAATATAGCACTGTGCGGTAAAGCTGTAAGCATGTCTTTATGAAAACTTTAGTTATTAAATAAATAAAAATAAAATATTGGAAGTGTGTTTTTAGAATTTTGTGGCACAATGTTAGACTAAATTGGGTTGAAAACAAAGATGACAAGAAGTATATTGCATTGACATCTTGGTGTAAATTATATAATATTTACCCCTGCATGATTGCTTTTTCATCTTGCCTTGCATTCTATTTGACCATTCCACACGCAGGTTGTTCTTCTGGTCTGAATTACAATTCTGGTTACGGCTCCAGAATGTATGGTTCATATGGTGGATTAGGAGGATCTTACGGCGGGGGATTGTATGGAAACAATATGTTTAGAGGAGGCTATGGTGGGCTCTATGGAGGTTCTGGCATGTATGGAGGGGGAATGTATAATGGTGGTTTTGGAGGCCCAATGGGTGGTTGTGGAATGGGCGTGGGTGGTCCATATGGCAATCAGGATCCCAATAATCCATTTGGTGCTCCACCATCTCCACCTGGGTTTTGGGTATCCTTCCTGCGGGTGGTAAGTGAATGCCTTCTTTGTCTGCCCTTTTTGATAATGCTTAAGAGGCACAAGGCAAATCTGTTGGAATAAAAATATGATTCCACTTAATATGACTGGGAACTTATAGGCATTCCATGTCTTATTTATCCTTACTCTAATGATTGCAGATGGAAGGTGTGGTAACTTTCTTTGGCCGGGTTGCAATACTGATAGACCAGAATACTCAGGCATTCCATATGTTCATCACTGCACTTCTTCAGGTGCTTTTATTTTCTCATGTCCTCGTTTTGTTATTTGCTCGATGAAACTGTGGAATTACATCAGTAAACCTGATGCTTAGCAATCATACCACTAAAAACGGATGGATAAAATCTGGCCCATATGTTGATGAAGTGTAGTTATCATGTACGCAGCTATTTGATCGGTCAGGATTGTTATATGGAGAGCTTGCTAGATTTGTATTGAGATTGCTGGGAATTAAGACGAAACCTAAAATGGTTCAGCCACCTGGATCTGGCTCCCCTCCAGGCCCTCACAATTCCCATGGGGTGCAAAACTACATTGAAGGACCCAAGGATGCACCAAGTGGTGCATGGGACAATGTATGGGGGGATAATGCTGGTAATTGATTTGGTTTACCTCAATTTTTGTTTGTTGTGCTGGAGGATCCCAGGAAAATTGCCCGGAGTTTGTATGGATGGAAGAGTACAGATGAAAAAATTGATGCTGCCATTGCCCAAATAGCTTGGAATTATATTACTCGGATTACTGCTTGTATAAATAAAAGAAGAGTTGATCGGTTTCTCAAGAAAGATCTAGTTTTGCTTGTGCGAAGCACTTCCCAATTCGATAAGGGAGAGTAAGGATAATGTAGCTCACAATCAGAGGGAATTTATAATAAAAGTGGTGTTCTTTATCTAGTTATCTGAATTTGATTTGTTGACTCTTTCGAGCTTTTTATAACATCAGGTGTAATGCTTCCTATTGCTGTATTCAGCTGTTGATTTTGGTTTTTATTCTGATTAGGTGTTCGGAAATGGCCAAGAAAAATGAAAAACTATTTCTTCTCCTGTTTTCTTACGTGCTGAAAAAAAATTTACATCAAGGGAGCTCCAAAATATGATCAGAAAGGGAATTCCTCCTCTCTTCTGTCTATGGTTAACCGAACAAGATTTTTTTTTTGGGGGGGGGGGGGGAGGCAAATGATATGGGTGGCCTCCACTACAGAGTATTACATCCTTGGTATTACATGCCACTGCAAAGATTACATCCTTGATCATCGCTATTATAAAGGTCACATTGTTCAATTGTCCACAAAACTTACCTTATTACTACTCGGACATTCACATCTCATATTGCCTTGCAAAGGGAAAAGAATTGAAGAAAAATGAGGGGCAGCAAATTATGTCGGAGGAAAAAAAAAAACCAAAAGTGGATTCCCATGAACTCGTAAAACTGCGTTTGGAAAGTGGATCTGTGGAATAAGAGGAAAAGCAAAGAAAGTAAAGCATAAATGAGGTGGAATACATTCAAATTTAATTTTTTAGTTGAGTTAGAAAAATGATTAAGGTATTTGCAAAAAAAAATTTTAATTTTAACTGGTTAAGCATGAAAAACAACACAAACTAGTAATTTTATTTTCCCTCTACAAATCTCCAAAATGAAATAGGCCAGGTGGAAACAAACAGAGAGGCAAATTTGCAGGGCTGGTTTCATTAATTCTTGGTTGAGTTGTTCTGAATGGTTGTGCTGGAAATAATAACAATAGTAACTTAATAGCATGAAAGCCATTTATATTTCAGCTCGGCCTTTTAACAGTATCATAGAGATCAGCATCTCATTATCCTACTCCAACAAGTTAACTGCTTTGAAACCAAAAAAGGGCAATGGTATTAATATCACAAGTATTGAACAAATAAACAATCTGCCTTTACTACAGAACAAACTCTCATGTAGGCTGTATCTGTTGCATTAAAAATAAAGAGGATTATATATCTGGTAGACAAACAATTAAGGCAAATCAGGCTTGAACACAGGGTATAGATGAGAGAGCTTCATCACTCAATATCATTCAGTCGCCATCCCTAGTTGTATTTTTTTTTTTTTTTTTTTTTTTTTTTTTTGGGGGGGGGGGGGGAAGTAAAAGCAGGTTGCATATCTAGAGATCAGTTTCCTCAAGTAGGAGATAAGCTTTAAGCTTTAATCAAATTTAAGCTTTAACGCAATGAGCGATATTCTGAATATTCAGGAACAGGTCCATCAAATGGTCGAATGTGAAACCCATCAGCCTTTGCCTCGTGATTTTCTCAGCAAAAAATTTAGCTGGATATAATTTGAGAATCATCTTTTCACCTGTTCATAATCGGAAAGCCCACTTAGGTGCAATGCACATTAGTTCTTCGTCTTTGATCTCCACGTCACCTCTGAACAATTTAAATAACTCAATTGCTGTAGAAGAAATTCGACAGCACCGGTTGATGTACAAGATCGAGAGGCGCTTGCAGCCATTCCTCAATGCCTGTAACCCTCGATCACATAGATTACGACATCTATTCACATGAAGCCTCTCCAAATTACAGCAATTTGACCCAATCGATTCCCACCCTAGTAGCCTGACCTCGTGACATAATGCCAAGTTCCACTCTCGCAGCAATGGGCATCCCTTGGCAATTGCTACAATAGACTCATCATTAACAGTTCTGCACAATCGAAAGTTAAGGACTCTAAGCCTCGTCGCAAATCCAGACCCAATCGCTGCCAAACCATCTCCACGGATGCACCAGCTCAGACTGGATATATTCAGATACTCGAGCCCACCTCCACTCACAATAGCCAGCATACCCTCTGGTTCAAGCTTGCAAGATTCAGCTTCTAAATAAGTCAGAGTTTGGGAACACCCTTTAAATCCAAAGCCTTTGATGCTTTTACAGTAAGAAATCCTAACTGCTCGAAGCTGTTGGGAATTTTGTGAAAGAGCTCTTATTCCATCATCAGAAATAAGTGAACAATATGAAAGATCCACGTCTTTCAAAGCTAGGCATGATTTAGCCAATATCTCTAACCCAATATTGCTAACGTTGCACCGATACAGACTAATGATCGTCAAAGAGGGGCAGCCAGAAGCAACAAAGGAAAGTCCACTATCAGTGATGCCAAAACAACAATCTAAATAAAGAGCCAGTAACTTTGAGCCATAATGTTGCAACTGAGCTAAGGCAGAATCACATTGCTCGACACACCCAGATAGGGACAATGTTTGCAGCTGGCGAAAACGATTGAGCAACCTATGAAGGTGGGCATCGTTAATGCTGGCAGTGGCACGAGATAATGAGGGAATGGTTAATATTGTGAATGAGCATTTGAGCTGCAAGGATTGACGACTTGAATTTTGAACATGAAGCCAACGACGACATGTCAAGCCAAAAGATTCACGATCAGACCCACAGTCGAGGCATTGGAAAATAAAATAGAGGCAATCATCAGGAAGGTGCATAATGGAGGTAGGACAGTTTATAGAACCACTCTCCATTTCAAGTTTTCGACTTTGTTAGCATGCTTCTGAAGGTTGAAGTGTTGAAAAGCTCGGATCTTTATCGTGAACTTTTTATGAGAGTTCAATGAGCTGGGTGAGTCAAAACCACAGAGAGCAGGCAAATCTCCATATCCATACCCTATAAGAACTCCACATTTAAGACAAATAAGTTGTTCTCTTGAACAAGAATGACCCAAAGTAACAGGAAGACATTTTCTCCGATGCAATTAGGAGTTAGTTAAGTTCAGGGAGTACCGCTGCAAAGTAATCAAAAGAACAAAGTATGTTACAGACTATAGTTCCATTCTTTGTATAGGCACTAAACAAACAAAGAACAAGTTTTGCTCAAAACAAAAATCTAAGAACTCCAAAGTGAAGCAAATTCACAGAAAAAATCCTTTTTGTTTTTTTTTTTTTTTTTGCTGAATAAGACAGCTATATAACATGTGAATGTTGACATCATATAAATGCAAGTAAACCTGCATACGCATATCTGCAGCCACAATTTACATTTGATATTAGAAAATATTGAAGTTTTTATCTTCTGTAAGTCAAAAGACTTAACACATCATACCTTAAGACCGGGTACCTACTAATACTAAATCTCATTTTAAACTGACTCAGGTACCGTTTGGGAACCCAAACTAGAACCTGCTAGCTGGCTAGCCTTTTTTTTTTTTTTTTAACACTGTAATAGCTAATTGTTGGGTTATTTCTAAATTACGAACTACATTTTCTTAGACATTATAAGCATGTGAATCCTTAAACCTACTAATGGGTTGACCCTATCAGAAAAAAGGGTTGACCCTTTTTGACAGTAAGCATGCGAATCCTTAAACAAACAAATGGGGTTAACCCCATCAAAAGTGGTCGACCCCTTTTAGTAGAAAACATGTGAATCTTTAAACCAACAAATTGGGTCGACCCCATTAGGAAAAATGGTCGACCTTTTTTGGCAGTAGGTATATGAATCCGTAAACCAACAAATGGGATCGACCACTTTTCCTAATGGGGTCGATTCTGGCGGTAAGCATGTGAGAACCTGGGGTATTTGTGTGTTCAATGGTAGTTTTGAAAGATAGTGTGAAGTATCAATGACATATATGTCAATATATAAATTTATTGGAAAACCTAAGGTAAAAAAAGTTAGCTATCGCAGCTAAGAGGCAGCTGCTATAACTCCCTATTTCCCTAGCTTCTATTCTAATTAGTAATGCACGCTGTAACTATGACTTCTGTTCTCTAGAAGTTTCTTAAATCTATTCCACTTCACTTCATTAGAAGGCCTCTCTGAATCAATCACTTGATTTTGATTACCGCACACAGCATCTACTTAGTTGTTGTAACACTTAATAAGGTCTGATACCTTTGTATGCCATTTCTTTGGGCTTCCCAAACACAAAAAACTAGCTAAAAATAAGCCGCTAGCTAAAAATAAGCAAGCTTTTTTGGTTGCCAAACCAAGCCTAATGATCTCCGAGCTAGTCATCAATGATTTGATCCCCAGCATCTATCATGGCACTCACCTAGTATTACGCAAATATATGCAGTTTTTCAATTAAAAAGAAGATTCTAATGACCGCCTACTAGACATTTGGAACAAGAACCATAAAAGTTAACTTATCCAACTGATCAGTTTCATAGAAATAAATTTGACAAGAATAATATGGTATGGACTTGACATTAAGGGGGATATTCATAACAATCAAATAAGAACCAGTTAAATTGCACAAAATGCCTTTTCAATCCAGAGCAAGAGATCGTGGGTGAAACCTAGAAGACTTAATTTTTCAACAAAACCACAACCCATTAAGACAGCTAAATTCAGTAGATGATAACAATAAAAATCCGAAGCAACTCACAAATCTAAATTACGATTCAGGCACCAAACAACCCAGAAAAGAAACCAAAACATGTGTTAACAGTTAAACTAGAGGCAGACCTGCAATAGACATTAGATTGGGACGTTCTTGATTTAGATCAAAAGAGCTTTTCCCTCAGATAAGACCAAAGCCATCAAGAGATCGATAAATTCAATTGAGAACAAATGAGGAGATCGATGAAGAGAGAGAGAGAGAGACAGAGAGCGCCCAAGCATGGCTTGTAAGAGCAGTCGGAGTAATGATACAGAAGGGTCCTTTTTTTTTTCACTTTGTTTATTTTTCTTTTATTATTCTTTTATATTTTAGAATATGAGGTTTAGAAAAAAAAAATATTTAGTACGTCTAATTAAATAGGCCGGATTTCAAATTGTGAAAATTGGCCCAGTTAAAATTAATTAAAAATGTGAATTTTTAAAATATTTTTATGTATTTATGTATTGTTTATTTATATCTTCTATAAAAATATTTATTTTTATGCTAAATTATTTATTTTTTATGTTTTACAAAATAATTTTATTGTAATTAAAAATATATTTAAAAAATAATTAATTTGAGGGAACGAAGTTGTGATTCAACGTCTAAACCCGCTTTTTTTAGGATCAACCTTATCTAGTTTGGTTCGATAGATAATAAAATATTAATAAATTTAGTTTGACCTGACACAAAAGTATGTATAAATAATGTTATTCCTTTTCCTTTTGTTTAGCCTTGACAAAATAGAAAATAAGGGAGTATACTTGAGAAAATTGGGAAGTAATAGTGGACTAAAGTTTAAAATACTATAAAATTTAATGGTGTGATTTTGCTTAATTCATCTTTTAATATAATAAAAATATGTACAAGGTGTGATCAATTTTAAAGTCATCATTTTAAAATACAAAATTTTAAAATATTTTATATTTATAAATTTTTATAAATCTATTAATTTTATTATATTTTTTAAAATTAACACAAATTTTAATTTAAGGTCAATTATACTTTACATTTTTATATTTTATATCTAATTACTTTGATTATTCTATTTTGAATTAGAACATTTTTACACGCATTTCAACTAATTACCGAAGGTTAATAATTAGGTAAGTTTCAAGTAGTTTTGAAAAGACTTGAACTAATGACCACTAAAAAATAAATTTAAGATTTTACTAGTGGAACTACTCCTCATGCTAAATTAGAATAATTAATTTCTCCCACTTGCTTCTTTCACGTTATGCCTTTTTTGGTGACACCGCTTTCCAACATTGTTCCTTCTATCGTCAAATCAAAATAATCGGTTCATGATATGGGAACGAGGCCGTACCCGAAAATGTAGTGTTCTAAGGACAATGTCCCTTTCACCGATGTTGGTGTAGCAGGAGCCGTTAATCTCTACGTATTTGAATCGAGTCCCCCACCGACCTCATGACGAGGCTTCTATCGCCTATCCTTTGGTCGTTGATTGAGTGATCAATTCCCCTAATTATCGCTGTCAAATTGCATGACCACACAAATATCCAAAACTTTGAATTTTGGTTTTTAGGTTCTAATTTTAGTTAAGAATGTTACATATTTATTACACATAATTAACTTGTGTCATTTTTATAATTAAATTGTATGAAATATTAAATTAAAATTAAAAATATTAATTCTATAATATTTTTTGATAAAATGTTGTAAATTTATTAATATAAATCCATGTCCAAAACATTAATAATAAATGAGGGAGGAGATGAAATCCAAACCCTCTAACCAGGCATAGAACCAGATGCACGTGCAAGAGCGTGAGCCACCTAGTTCGCTGATCTACGAACAAAACAAAAAGAATAACTACCCATCTTCGTAGAAAAAGCTTTACAATCATCAATCACTACCCTAAAGTATGATAAATCCGTAAAAGATCCATGTAAAGCTTGTACCATGAGTTATTCATTTGATTCAATAGTGACTTTCTATCCTCTTTAGCCAACTAAGAGCCTCATGACAACTCAACGCTTCTGCTGTGGTAGAGTCATGACTTCCACAAAGAGAACCACTCATAGTCGCCACCATATTTTCTCTATCATCCATGAGACTACATCTATAACCAATATGTTCATCCTCATTAAAAACAACTGCATTGAAGTTGCATTTCAAAGCTCCAGGTACATGTTTCTCTTATTTAGAGATAAACATACCACTTCCTAAAGATTATGATGCAGGAGCAGCTCTAGCTTGCTGCTATTGGTTAAGTAACGTACATGCAAAATAAAATATTTGGCATGCAGACTTCCTTTTCCTATTCCCCATAAAATCATTGCGATGAAACCACAAACTCCAAAGTAAAACAGCTACCTGAGCCACCACATAACTACGTTGATTTTGCAGTGTGTCGAACCACCAATGTATAAAGTTATCTTCATTCCCACCTGTATCACTAAGTAAAGATTTCTGCCACATAATGCGAACGTAAAGACAACTCACTAATGCATGAAACACATCTTATTCGATACTGTTACACAAAGGACAAACCCCCATCACCTCTACCTGCGTTGCACTCAAAGCCAACATAATAGGAATGCAATTGGAAGAAGCCCGCCATAACAAGTTTTTCACTTTAGTAGGGACCTACAAAGTCCAAAGTTTATGCCACCATGGAAATTTGTATACCAAGAGAGAAGAATTGATATTGGACATCAATATTCAGTATCGACTTCTTACAGAATATGTTCATTTTTTGTCCCATATCCAAAGCTAAATATATGAATGAGACTGACTACTCAAAGGGATATTACAAATGAACTTTCGATCCCTGGCTGAAAACAAATCCTTTAATAGGTCACAATTCCAATAACACCCCTCCATGCTTCGCAAAGAATTAATAGTGACATTTTCCATACCTAAAGGACAAGCCGATTCCACAAAAGGATTCTCATTATCTAAGAGCCACGGATCACCCCAAATTCGAATTTTCAACCCTAAACCAACCTGCCATCTTACACCCATCCTAATTAAATTTTAAGCTACTAAGATACTTCTCCATATATAGCTGGGATTCAAAACCAACTGAGCATCCAAAAAAGAAGTATTGTGGGAAGATAC
Organism: Vitellaria paradoxa; assembly: GCA_019916065.1. Taxonomy (NCBI): domain Eukaryota; kingdom Viridiplantae; phylum Streptophyta; class Magnoliopsida; order Ericales; family Sapotaceae; genus Vitellaria; species Vitellaria paradoxa. The sequence continues at coordinate 8,412,224 of CM034244.1, read as the reverse complement.
ATGGCTTTTAAAACCTGTGCTGCTAATGAATTTGGTTCCGTCAATAATCGCCATGCTTGTTTGCTAGGTAAAGCTAGATTGAATTCATGCATCTTCCTGAAACCCAAACCACCATTAGTTTTACTAACGCAAAGCTTATCCTATGCCATCCAATTAATTCCACTTTGGCTAGAACCCTAGTTATCCCACCAAAAAGAATTCATCATTCGCTCTAACTCCTCACATGACATACACTAGTACTGCTTGAACTACTATTTTCAATATGATTTCTTTACTGGCTCTAGAAAGCATATTCCTTTTCCACCTTTGCATACGCTGCCAAGCTTTATCTTTAATAAAGCAAAAAATTGCTGATTTATTCCATCCAATCAATGATAGCAACCCTAAATACTTACCACGATCCACAATACACGGCACACCCAATAAGTCACAAATAGCCTTTTTATCTTCTTTATTCATATTAGAACTAAGGGATATGGAAGACTTCTGGAAATTGATCATTTGGCCAGATGCTATCTAGTAGAAAGACAAGCACTCCTTGATATGCTGACATTCTTACATGTTAGCTCGAAAGAAGAGAAAACTGTCATCAGCAAAAAATAAATAAGTGATCGCCGGAGCCTCTTGCATTACTTTGCAGCCATGTATTAGACCTTTCTCACCATAATCACATAAAATAGCAGACAAACCCTCTACACAAAGAAAGAAAAGATAAGGTGAAAGAGGATTACCCTGACGCAATCCTTGTTCCGGTTTAATCGGCCCCATTTTCTTCCTATCTTGAACTACCATATACTTAACTGGTGTAAGAGCATTATTAAATTCACCCAATGAATGTCAAAACCAATAGATATCATCATATGCTCCAAAAAACCCCATTCAATCTGGTCATAAGCCTTCGACATGTCAATTTTCAAAGTAGCCATACCCCTCTTCCCTTGTCGCTTCAGCTTCAATAAATGACCCATCTCGAAAGCAATCATCACATTGTCCATAATCAAACGACCCAGGACAAATGCACTTTGTATTTCACAAATCATAAAAAAGGGAGCACTTTCTTAAGCATGTTGGCTACTACGTTTGCCATCACCTTATACAAAACATTACATAAAAGCTATAGGGCGTAAATCTGACATCTTCACTGGGTTTTTGGTTTTTGGAATAAGCACAATAGATGTGGAGTTTAGACCAGAAGGCATCACCTGATTATTTAAAAAATCTAAACAAGCCACAATAACATCATTGCTAATGACATCCTAGAAACTCTGATAGAAAGCCGAGTTCATACCACCCGGGCTTAGCGCTTTCTCTGGATGCATAGAAAAAATCACCTCTTTAATCTCATCAGCTATAAAAGGTTAGAGTAAAATTTGATTCTGGAAATCTGCCACCCGACTACTTATTCGAGAGAAAATAGCACCACCTGTATAGTCTCAGAAGCTAAAGAGATCTTTAAAATAATTAATAATTAATAATTAAATCCTATAAACCATAATCCCAAGACCGCCAAGCATTTTGATTATCTTGCAGTTCAGTAATTGTATTTTTCTTCTTTCTTATGAAAGCATAAGCATGGAAAAAATGTGTGTTAGCATCTATTGATTGTAACCAGTGCAATTTAGCTCTCTGCTTCCAGTACATCTCCCATAGATTTAATAGACGGCCTAATTCCTTCGCTGCCTCAGTATACTTCCTCAGCGACTCATCATCTCTTTGTCCACATAATGCTCTCATATCTCGCCTACAATTTTGAATGTTGGCCGTATATTGTAGTCACAGAGATTCACCCCAAACAAGATGATTCTGCCTGCATAACTCAATTCTTCTCTGAATATTACGGCGCACATTATTCCCCCAACTCTGAGCAACAAGTACCCTACACTCGTTTTCTCTTAACCATGTGTTCTCAAAGTGAAATCGTTTCCTTCGAACAACTTGGCCTTTAGGAAAGTCCAACAGCAAAGCTGAATGATCAGAAGATGTAGTTTCAAGATTATGTACCACTACAGTATCAAACGGGGTCATCCATCCACCCAAAGCTAGCATGGTCTGGTTTCTCTTCCACCCATTGATCAGAAGATGTAGATCTACTTTTCCTTTATGTAAACTAATGCCCCACTAAGCGGAGATCCATCAAACCACAATCATCAACAGCTTTCTGGAACTCTTGCACAAGGTAGTTGGGATGCTTAAGTTTTCATTTTTTCTGTGTCTGGAACAACTGGTCATTAAAATCTCCCATGCAACACCAAGGTGACTAAGAACAATTGCTTAAAGTACGCAGCAAGTCCCACGATTGTTTTCTCCTATGCCACTCAAGATAACCATAAAATCCTGTCAATCTCCAAACAGCCATCTCTGGGATATTCACCCTAACATCAATGTGATAATATATTACAACGAGAATTAATGAAATATTAAGACCTCCTTTGGTAATTTTTTTATTTTTATTTTTTTTATATTTTCAAAAATTTGTAAACTGGCAACAATAATATGTTTATTAAATCATTTATATTTTTTGTTTAAAAAAAAAATAAAAACTTAAACAGAAAAATTTAAACAAAAGAAAGTATTTTCATCCCTTTTTTGGCAAATATTTTATCAATTTTAACGCTTTGTCCATTTGTGTTGCATTATATTAAAATAGTTATTTATTCAAATATGTTATTAAACTAAAAATATTTTTAATAAATAAATATTAATTCAGCTATCCAAATTAATATATAATATATTTTATCAATTTATTTTTAATAAATAATAATTTAATTTAATTTAATAATTAATTAAAATTAATATATTTATTTAATATGAAATATATTTTTTATTAATTAAAATAGACTTTATTAAATTATTTTTAATAAATAATAAAAATATTAAATTAAATTAATTAATTTAATTAATATAAAATATTTCATTAAATTATTACTAATAAATAATAATTAATTTCAATTAATTAATTTAATTAATATTTATTATATTTTATTAAATATCATAATTAAATTATTTAAATTATTAAAAATATATATTATTAAATTATTTTAATAAATAATATGATTAAATATAATTAATATATTTTACATTTATTGAATTAAATTATATAATACTTATATTTCTTCAATTATTTTTAACAAAAAAATATAATTAAATTTTAATTAGTATACTATTATATTATTGAACTATATGATTTTTAATAATAAATTAAATTAAATTAAATTAATTAATTTAATTTAATTAATTAGATAAATTAAATTAAAATAATATGAAATATTTCTTATTAAATGTAATTAATTTTTAAAAGCTAATAAAATATTTTATTAAAATAAAAATTTAGTTATTATAAACAAAATTATATTTTCAGACGCAGTTTCAGTTTTCATTTCTGAAAAAAAAAAAACTACAATAGAAAACAAAAAATATAAACACATAAATGTAAACAGAAAAATAATAACATTATCAAACGGTTCCTAAGTATCAAGATACTAATTTTGATTTATACTTTTAAACATGTAGATAAAGTCGACAATTCTTCAATGATTTCTCATTGAGTACAAAAGTAACAATACTTTACCCATTAGTTAAGTCAAAGTATATGGTCACACTCTATTTTAAAAATGAACATATAATTCTATTTGATTTAGGTTAAAGTGTAAAACTGGTTAACTATGGTAAATTTAATTATATTTTTGACTCGTTAGCCAAAATTGATTGAAGGAATTTTCTCACAAAAATAAATATGTAAAAATACATGTCAAAATGAAATATTATTTTGTTTTTCAAATAAAATTAATTAGTTTTTGTTTTTATAAGTAATATTTTTTGGAGAGCTATACATAAGCATACAGGACATATGTATATAATTTGTACATAATTTTGGTTAAATTTATTCATTTTTATACTTTTATATTTTAATCTAAATAATTATAAGAGAGTTACATATTGACTTTTAAATTAAAAGGAATTATCACAAAGCCTTGGTTGGCAATTTAATAATTTTTTTAATTTTTTATAATGTTCTTTACCAAAAGTTACATATTTTATCAAATGCATAAAAATGTTAAACTCACAAAATCACTAATTTTTTTTTAAATTTTTTAAAACTTTGGTAATTTTTACTAAACGCATAAAAATTTCATATTTTCAATAAGGTTTAAAATTATTGAAACACCAAGATCCTAGGGTATAATCTAACTACGTATTTAAATGGGCACACATTATGTAAGTGATATTTAGTGAAAATTTTATTTAATTGAAATAAAATCATAAAAAATTGTAAAAATTAATCAATAGTAAATAATAAATAATTAAAGATATTTAAATCATATTTAAGAAAGACAAAAATATAATTAAAAAAATTACTTAATCAAGTAATAGTTATAAAAATTTATTTTCCAATGTCATTGAGGTTATAAGAAATTTAAGAGTATTATACAAAGAAAAAAAGATTTTACTAAAATAAAATTTTATAAAATTTAAAGTCTCACTCTAACTCCTATTATTTATTTTATATAATAGTATAGGTGACTAACAAAAAATAAATTAATTGATAATTTCTAAATTTCATTATAGAACAAAAAATACAAATTTGCATGGAGTACATAACACACATCCATTTTTTTTTTTTGGGAACTCATAATACATATCCATTAAAAACCCGCGAAACGGTTTCCAAAGGACACGTGTCCATAGGTGCGCCGCTCTCACTTACCCCAAGCGAGTCAATTTAGCATGTCCTTACCCAAACCCTAAAACATCGCCACCTCGATGAAATTCAATCGTGTCCGTCCATTATAATCGCCTTGGGCGCTAGGGTTTTGATATTTTAGCCCCCTCTCGCAACTCTTCTCTGCCACTTTCTCTCCCTCTCTCCCTCCGTCCCGTCCTCTCACATCGAGCTTCAGCCATGGTAAGTCTCACGTAACTGAGTAACGTTTTCTTTGTATTCAAATCGTAGATCCGACCTCGTTTGCCATGCCAACCTGCAGTTGAATGTTTTTGAGTTTAGTTCCTGTTTGGTTGCCCAGAAAATGAAAGAAAATAAAATGGTGTTTGCTTCTAAATCCGAGGCCTCCTTTTGCTTGATTTTTCCTCTTTTGTGTTGGCTGACAAATAAACGAAGTGGATTTATTCTGAATCTAACTATTGTAATGTACTCATTAAATTTGCGTAATAATTCGTTTTAGGCTTTCGTGAAAGCTCAAAAGTCAAAGGCTTACTTCAAGCGGTTCCAAGTTAAATTCAAGAGAAGGAGAGGTATGCCATTGTTGTCGCAGTCCTAGGTGTTGTGATTGTAAATTTTTTAATGTTGTATTTTTAATATTTTGTAGAGGGAAAGACTGACTATCGCGCTAGGATTCGCCTGATCAATCAGGACAAAAACAAGTACAACACTCCCAAATATCGATTTGTTGTTCGATTTGTATCCTTATGTGTTTTGATGTGTTATGAATTAAATTACCTATCCATCTGTTTGTTTTTCCTTTCTGGTTGATGATTTTGTTTTGTTGTTGATCATATTTGTTTGATGCTGCAATGATGACATTTGATTTGGTGGTTCATCTGTTTATTTGGTTGATGTGATGGATGTCAAGAACTGTTGCTGATAATGTGATCTCATAGCATAAAAGCAGACTGTTGGCTAACAAACTTGTTAATATTTCAGATTTAGCATCTGTTTACGTCTCATGTTTCTGGGTTACCTTAACATTGTATTAGACCAACAGGGATATAATTGCCCAAATTACATCTGCTAGTATTGCTGGTGACATGGTTCTTGCAGCTGCTTATGCCCACGAGCTGCCCCATTTTGGGCTTGAAGTAGGCCTTACAAATTACGCTGCAGGTATTTGTGCAAGCTTGCTATAGAAATTGAATTTATTGCTTTCATGCATATATACACATTCTATCTGTTTCTACCTTGTACTTAGCTTACTGCACTGGCCTTCTCTTGGCTCGTCGAGTTCTGAAAAAGCTTGAGATGGATGAGGAGTATGAAGGAAATGTTGAGGTAACTGATTTGTGTAAGAAGTTGATATAATTTTCATTTCAACCTTGTTATGGAGGACTAATACACATTTAAATTAACTATACATGAAGGCAACTGGAGAGGATTACTCTGTCGAACCAGAGGAGAGCAGAAGGCCCTTCCGTGCTCTGCTAGATGTTGGCCTTGTTAGAACAACAACTGGAAATCGAGTTTTTGGTGCTCTCAAGGTATCATGATCCTCTCCTTGTAAAGTTAAATGCAAATGTGATGAACATTTAAGAAACATCTCAATTGCACTGACTTTGTAGCAATTTTTTTTCCTTTTTGATTTTTGCTCCTTCTGAATGATCAGTTTGTTATTTCTCCTTTAATCCATGTCGTGTGCATCCACAATCTGATATCAGGGAGCCTTGGATGGTGGACTTGACATTCCTCACAGTGACAAGAGGTTTGCTGGGTTCAGCAAGGATAGTAAGCAACTTGATGCTGAGGTCCACCGCAAGTATATCTATGGAGGCCATGTTGCTGCTTACATGAGGGTGAGCCTTGAATCTATACATATATTCAGAGAGTGTGTGTGCATTTAATTGGATTATATCATGGTTCTCAACTTAGTATTGACCTGTTGGTTCAAAGTATAGAGTTTTTTGCTAAAAATTTATTATCTTATCGAGTATGCAGACTCTGATGGAAGATGAACCAGAAAAGTACCAGTCTCACTTTCCTGAATACGTAAAGAGAGGTGTTGAGCCAGATAGCATGGAGGAAATGTACAAAAAAGTTCATGCAGCAATACGCGCTGACCCCAGTCCACAGAAATCCCAGAAGGAGCCTCCGAAGGAGCACAAGAGGTAATGTGCAACTGTTATTTGTAAAATTTTAGCTGATACATGTGCGCAAATTCATTGATGTTTCTATCCTTCTAGATAATTCTAGTTTAGATTTATAATAATTATAGAACATATGCCTGATGTTTTAACTTAGTTCATGGTTTAAGGTTCAAACCGTTTAGCTGCAGCCTTTAGCAGTATGCTCTCTCAAATTGTACCTTAACTTGGATTGAGAGAATTACAGATGGGCTGTTAGCCTGTAATTGTCCATGAGAGTTTATTGACCCAAGTTTTTGGCAAAATGGGAATTTCTATGTGCTTTTATGTTAAATCTGCTTCTAAGCTATTGGCTATAAGTAACTGTTATATTATGATATTGGATTTCATTTTTTTTTTTTGGGCTCATCACAGGTATAACTTGAGGAAGCTTACTTATGAGGAAAGGAAGGCCAGGTTGATAGAGAGATTAAATGCTCTCAACTCTGCTGCTGCTGATGACGATGACGAGGATGAGGATGAAGATGACGAGTGATAGAACCAGTTTGCCTTGTTTTTGTGCTGTTTTTCAAATTTTCGGAATTTTACTTCAGGAACCTAAGTAAGTTTTGCTTGCTCGCTCCAACGGACTAGATTTGAGTAGTTGGATATCGTATTATCAACGAGAGGATTAGCTTTTTTTTTATAATTGTTATGTTATGATAAAAACATGTGTACTGTTTCTTTATTTGGGATTTCTTTTCTGGGGGAACCTAAGCTTTGCTCGCATGTTGCGGTTTTGCTCTTGTTCTGAACAGAACATATTTGAGTAGTTAATATGTTAGTTTTCTATTTTATTTTATGATTATTATATTATGCCAAACTTGTATTTGTTATAACTATCCATTATTGGAGGCATCATGCATTGCGCCTATGGATATGGGTGGCCATTTACAAGTTATAAATGCCAAGAACCTAACTACGGTGATTTGGCAATTGAGAGCAGGGAAGAAAGCTGAACGTTTCGTTTGGAACGTCTCTCTTGGAATTTATTTGATTTAAAAATAAAAAAATTGATTTGATTTGATTTGATAAATGAAATTTTATGTTTGGTACATTTGTTTGGATGTAAGAAAGATATCAAATTTGTTCAGGCTAATAAAGGAAATAGAAAGTATGATAGATAGCATATTAGGATAAAATTTGTCTTTTTACTTAGATGATTTAAGAAAGGATTGAATTTTTATCAAATTTAATTATTTTGAGTTAGATTTTATATGGGCTGCGTTTGGCATAAAAAAAACACTGAAAATTTTTATAAATCTCTAATAACTTATTTATCTTTAATTTTTTTGCTATCACTAATTTTAAAAAATTTTAATATTTTGTTAAAAAAATAAAAAATCTAGAAGTAGGTTATCTGAATGTATAAATTTTTTATACAATTATATTTTTCATGTCGAGAGTTTTCAAATTAGTACCATTGTCGTTATTTTTTGTGAATTATTTTGAGTTCTTTGTGAATTTTTTTGAATTTTAGGAACGAATTTGACAAACTGTTCTCATAGTTTGTGAATTTTCAAAAAAAAAGTGACATCAAAATTAACTTTAAAATATATTTTATCTCAATTTATCTTTTTTTTTTTACGCCAAATGGGGTCATGATATATAAATTTCAATACTTAAGTTTTGTAATGAAGTAAAATTGAATTTGTGAAATTTTATTTTAATTAAAAATATTAGAATTATTAAAAATTCGCTTTAAATGAAAATAAATTTTATCAAATTTATCATACCGAACGAAGTATAAAATAAAACGGGTTTTGTTTAAACAGAACTCGACTCTCCTAATAGATTAAGGTTTCATTTGAATTAAAAAAGTATATATATATATATGTATATATATTTTTGAAGTTTTTATTTTTGATCTTGTATGGTTTGTTTTTATTAAAATTTATCTTTTTTAGAAATTGTAACTTTTAGTTGTAAAAAAAAATAATTTAAATTTAAGTCCGTTAGATAAAAGTTAAAACAATTAATTTTCTTGTTAATTTTTTTACTAAAACAATTAAAGTTTAATCAACCAATAAATTTTTTTACTTTTTTTTAATTTTTTGCTAACGTAATCAATACGCTTAAAAGTTACAGATTTTGAAAATAAAAAAATTAACTTTTATAAACAAATTTCATATAAAACGAAAAAAAAGTTACAAAATATAAAAAATTTAATGAGTAAATAGATAAATAAAAGTCTCCTATTCATACTTAGAATATCAACTGAGTCAATTGAGTGTGGAAAAAAAATTAAAAGAGTTATCCTTAATTGTGCCATCCTCGCATTTATAGATGTCCTTGGTTTCTCCATTTTAAGGTCGAGTTGGAAAAAGATAAAAAAAAAAAAAAGCTAATTTCTTTGGTAGCTAGTTACATGCTAGTTTTTGTTAATTTAATATATTTACTCTTCAATGTTTAACCCCACAAAAAAAAAAAAAAAAAAAAAAAAAGATAAAATGTAAAAAGATAAGTTCAATCATTTTAGAAAAAATTAAAAAGTTAGTCACTTACTTACCAGGTAATGTTCCTAATAAAGCACCATAAAACATTCATAAAATAAATCTTAATCCAGTACACGCTTTGTGTGGGTCTTTTACCCCATCTCACTCACATCTGAATTGCAATGACCTTTTCCTTTTGAAATCCTTTCGGTATAAATTTATATAGCTTAAATAATTTAGGCGAGTGTTGAGGTATTTCACTGCATCATGTGAAGGGTTGACATTGTCATTTAAATTTCACTGGTCTTAACATCGCCTCAGTTCTGAACGAGTCCCATGCCAATATAGGCACCGACATGCAGCTTCTGAAATAGCGAGTGTGCAGACGAACATATTTCAAATTGGCATAAAAAGTTCTGAAGTGGGGATGCAGACAAAATATGAACAGTTAGAGATGAATCTGCACCCCAAAACACATAGACCTCTTCCCCCATGCACCCCCTTCAGTTCAAAGATACAATGATGTGCTTAATAAAAAGGAAATGTTTTAGAGAGTTCTTCGTCTTGGTACAATGTAGAAGCAACTCAATAAAAATGCCACCATGTTCATAGGGAGTTCATATATGTTCAAAACTTTTCTCACCCAAGAAAAATATTAGGGAACATTGCATCTCATATCCTCCGGATCAAAATCCTTAACCTTCCCATCCCCATCTTCTCCATGCCAAATGCAGTTGTCAATTTGTGTTAAGACATAGTGAATGCTGCAAGGGGGAAATGGGAGAAAAGGTGGCTGCGTTATTCAAATGACATGAGTACTGAAGAAAAAGTCTTACATTCTACATGGCAACTCCGACAAGGTATAGTTCAGAAAGCCTTGAGAACTCATCAAAGACACCGGTAGATTGAAGAAACAATTAGGATTTAGGGGTATGAACACAGGTCAATCAATCTATTCAAACTCGACAATCACTGGAAATCTTTGGAACATTATAAAGATAAAAACCTGACACATTCAAATCTGGTAAAAGATAGAAAAGAAGGAAAACGCTGGATCTCACGAGTTATTACACCGCTTTGAGTCATCTTTTACCCAGCAACGAGGAGTTCAAACAAAAAGTGAGGAACCTCCTTTTGACTCTGCCTCTCCGACTGCAGTTGTGTTGCTTTTCTTTCTGTTACTTTGAAAACTTACTGGCTGATACAATATTACGAAATAACATATTTTAATTAGACTCTATTACGTTTATGATAAGTTTAGATTATATGTTATAATCTAGTTTAAATATCTATTTTTTAAATAAATTAATATTAGGATTGATATACATAAAATACAAATGAAAAAAATTAAGCGTGTCTGACTTGAAAAACATAAAATAATAAAAATGCTAACATATAAAATTAAAAAAACAAACACATGCCCACATCACGTGTTTTCCAAGCATTTAAAAATGGCAATGCGATACTTGAAGAAATTGACACATGAACACGTCAAGTGTTTTCCAAGCAGCCAAAAAGTGTTGGATTTAAAAGAAGAAAAAAAAAAAATAATAATAATAAAGACATGTCAACACAATAATTTAAAAAAAAAAAAAAACATGATAACACATGGGCACGCCTAACTAATAAACATGTGTTTTCTAAGCCTTTTGAAAGTGTTTGATTTGAAAAAAAAAAAATATATATATATATATATATAGCAACAATAGACCCACCAACACAATAATTAAAAAATGCAAGAACACATTGTTAGGTTTGTGTGACAGACGTGTTTCTCAAGCATTCAAGTATCTTTGGTTTCATAGTCAGGAGTATAATAAGTCAATTTGTAATCTTTAACACCCGCTTTGAATCTTTTTTTGGAAATGGAAATCAATTAATCAATTCCATAATAAATTAGTTAATTATTTTGAATAAACTAACTAAAAAGGGGAAAGTTCTTGTTTCATTGGGCCAAGTTATTAACTTTAGTTGATCCAATGACTCATATCAGAATTAAGTACTTTGTTTTAGAGTTTTATTGAGGAACAACAGGAGATTAGATCTCATAGAGTTCACTTCCCGTTCTCAACCCATGACCAATATGAGCTCAAAGCTTCCTTCGTAACTCCCAGAACTTCTTCGTAGTGGCTCCCTTCCATGCCTTATTTCATAAAGTGTGTCCTTTTTTTTTTTTAAACAATAACAGGCATGCCAACATGCCAATAAAATAATTAAAAGAAAAAAAGTGAGGACACATGGATAGATATGTGTATTCCAATAATTAAAAAGTGAGGATACAATTATTAAAAATAATTGACATGCCAATACAATAATTAAAAGAACAAAAAGTGAGGACACACAAATAGAAATGTGTTTTCCAAGCATATAAAAAAAGTTCAATTTAAAAAAATAAAATAAAATAATAGACGCACTAACACGATATAACTCAAATCGACTCAACAAAACCTGCTCAACTAGTTAGGGTTGACTATATGAATACTCACCAACATGATAACCAATACTCATTTAATGGTACGGTGGATATTGAAGATCTGGAGAACCCCAATAACTGCAACACAAGCATAGGTTGCACACCAAATAGCACCCGCGAACAACCAGCTTAGTATATCAGAGTAAGCCATAAGCATTGACTAGCCACAACATAACAATGCCTGAATTTCCATCATCAATATAAACATTACACTACATTCATGATATGCATCACAACAAACATAAACCCACTATTCAAAACAGCTTTTTACTCAACACAGCCATTCTATCAACTTGATAATAACCTAGCAATATACATTAGGCATATGAGTGATACTAATTTAAGTAACTTAGTAGTTGAGACATACAAAAGGAAAAACATTTGGTGGTTACAAAATCAAAATATGAAACTACTTAATAAATTGGGTGATTTTTGAAAGTTCCCTCAAACACCGCTTGGGTGTATCCCCAAGGAAAATAATTTGGCGATTACAAAATAAAACAATGAAATTACTTAATTAATTGGGTGGTTTTTGAAAGTTCCCTCACATGGATCCAGAGTCCTAGGTGGAAATTCGTTGCAAGTCCCTGTAGTGTTCATATGAGCCACTAAATCAAGTGTGGGATCCGCATTACAATGGTTACACACTTAAACTAATGGCTTAAGTGAACACTACAAGAATCTGCAAGGAATTTCCACCACAGGACCCTCTAATCCCCCTCGCACGCCCCTTTAGAGCAGGTACAGATAGTGGGTGGTTGAGGAGTAACAAAGAAAGCCACAAAGAAATTTCACCTAGTAGCATCAAACTATGAATTTCAAATGGATGGGTTTGAATTAAATTGTATTAAAACACAAGAGCCACAGTTAATTATATAAAAGTACATGAAAGGTTTTTAATGACTGCAACTAAAGTAGTGGAGCCAAATTTTTATTAAGGATTACAAATTCCTACATTTATGGTAATTTCAAATTCATCATAGTAGATTAGCTTAAACCACTCAAACAAATGATAAAATTTATATTTAAACTAACAAGATTATATTTAACAATCATCCTAAAATAACTAGCACCAAATCACACTAATTCCAAATCCATAAATACAAATACAGCCATAAGTTCATTGAAATTGTCCCAAAGCAGTAAATTTGACCTAAAAATCACTTGCATAAACAGAGTTTTATCTCTTTCTAGGGCATTGTATTGTATTGCAGAATATTAGAGGCTTTGGAGCATTTAGCAAAGGAGTAACATGACCGCGGTTCTCAATTCTCACCCTCTAGGGCCCCTAACGAGCACCCAAAACAATCGATCGCATACCCCCCAACCCAAAGCTATTTCCGATAATTATTACACTACAAGAGCATGACATCAATTAATGCAGTCCTAAAACCAAACTTGCAGACAAGCGAACAAGAAGATCGATATAGATAGAGATATACATACACATATTATACACTTTCCACCAGGAGACGTACCGAGTTCAGGCAAATATGACGGCGTGGTTACTCAGGTTAGACCGAAGGCATCAGCGATACAGAGCAGAAGAACGATCCTCCGCAAAGCTGATTTCTTTTCTTCCAGCTTCGATTGCAGGGTGCCCTTTGGGTTTAGGGGCGCTTCTAGTTTAAAAACCCCATTTTTTAAGTACCATCCCCCCCCTCTCTCTCTCTCTCTCTCTCTCTCTCTCTCTAATGGCTTTCATAAAAAATTCATTTTTTTTAATTTAAAGAACTTCTTAAGTTTTATGGGTATGTCATTAACAATAGAAGATTCTTTAAAATGTAAACAAGTACTACAAAATTATCGTTTTACTATTTATTTATTATTATTATCGGATTTTGGTAAAATCATAAGTAAAATAACTCTCAAAATAAAATAAAAATATTAAAATTATAAAAATTAATTAAAAATCCAGAAAATATTATACAAGCTCTTGAAAAAAAAAAAAAACTATTTTCAAACAAGTCCTCGTTGAAAAATAAGAGTGAGCATACATATTAATTTTTTTGATTATAATTTATTTTAACAGAATGATAATTTGAATTAATTTATATTATTAGTGATTATAATTATATTTAAATATTTTAAAATTTAATAAATATATTAAATAACTTATTTATTAATTTCATAATATGGTCAGATTTATATAAATTTCAGGTTAGCTCGTTCATGATATATTAAGGGTATGTTTGGTGAAATGAAAAATGTTAAAAAACTCTGAAAATCTTTAAAATTATTATTTTACTGCACAAATTATAAATTTGTAAATTATTTCACTTTATTTTATTTTTTGTCACTCCAAACGCCTCTTAATTTTTTTTTATTAATTTGTAGTACATAAGGTGTCATAAATGCTTGTTTGAAGCACTGAAAATCACAAAAATTATAAAAAAATTTTAATTTTATTGACATTTTTCAAACCAAAAATCTCTAACTTTTTTAACTTTAATCAATTTTCTCAAAATTTATCCAACAATTAGGAAAATTTTAAAATTTAGTCTTTAACTTTTTTTCTTAGTTTTTGAGTAACACATTAAAATTTCTCTAATTTGATTAATTTTATTATTTATTTACTCTTTTTGATGCTCCAATCAGGGAATTGAATTGCTCAAAAATTGCAAGACCTAGAAGTATATGATAATTAAATACTTTTTCTTTCACATAAAATTATTTTCTTAAAATGCAAGTCAACCGACGACCCGTTCACAAAATACATTTCCCATTTTCACATAAAATAGTCTCCGTTTTATTTCTCACCGACTTTGCGCATTTTTTAAAGAAAAAAAAATTACAAATCATAGGAAAAGATTAAAAAAAAAAAAGAAGAAGGAATTTGATGAAAAAATTTATTAAAAAAAAAAGGTTTTCCGGCCTACCAATTTACGGCCGCAGGGCGGTTTGAAACTGCTATATATATATGTGTGTGTGTATGTACGTAAATCACGCGAAAAGTCACAGACCGACGACGTTTGAGCCAACAAGTCTGAGCGATCTCTCTCTATCCCAGAGCTAAGGCAATCTCCATTTCTGGTAAGTTTCAGTTTACAATGGCTGAAATACGCATATATATATATATATATACATATAAAGAATCACGAGCTCCTGTTTCGCTTGCATGTTTTTAGCTTTCTAGGGTTCGTGATTTGGTAAAATATTTTCTCTCACTCGTGATTTATTTGAATACGCGTTCATTTTTTGGGGGGGGGGGGGTTGTAATTCCAGAAAATTATCGAATTGAACTTTCTAACTTGGGTTGTTTTCATCACACCGAGAACTTCTATGCAGTACTCCTCACTAATAGTTTCTCTCGTTTGGGTGATTGAGCCAGTGGACGCATTGATTCTGAGTTATACGTAATTGGGGATTGTTAGTTGTACAGTTTTATAAGCAGAAATATCTATCGTATTTCAGATGAATTTGAACAATCATAAATGCTGTATATTCTTAACAGTTGACGTAATAGTGAAAGTTACAATGACCCTGATTCTTCTCCCTTTGTGGGCAGAAGAAACCAAGAAAATAGAAGAAAAATAAAAGTGGGGGAAGGCTTTGCTATTGGTTTAAAGTGCATTTGTTGCTGATTATGAGCTTTTATTGCTTATTGAGATGACATTTGCAACACAGTCTGATGATTAGCTTGCTTAATATATTCGAGAATATGTGCAGCTATGAAAATATTACTTGGCAGCTGTCCTTTGTGATGCTTTTATTATCGCAACTGATTGTTCTTTTAAGTTGGGTCCTCAAATTCATCATTTGAGTCGATGGTTCCTTCATGATTCAACATAACAACAACAACAACAACATACAATAATAATAATAATAAATAAATAAATAAATAAATCACAGCAACTGATCAAAAACTTATTTACATTTTTAACTGATGAAGCTCTTCTTTTGTATCATCACGAGGAGAATGTTGGAGAAAATGCTTCCTCAACACATAAACTTTCTATGGCTTTAAAATGAACTAAAATTCATATTTATGTTATGATTTACTTTGTGATGAGCTTTTGATACTTGATGTTTCAGGTACTAAATGGTTCAATTATTTCTGTCTGTACCCACCCGGATTGATGCTGGGGATGATGAATCTGTTAAGCAGCAGATATCACTGTTAAACAAGCTGCAATCCAGGATTTATTCAGTAATGTCATCTGGAGGTCGATCTGAGGCTCGGTTGTGGCTTTGCAACAGTCTTTCAAGCATAAATTCTATCACTCCCTGCCATCAGCGTGAGCTATTTGTTAAACTATTGAGATCCAAGCCACTGAAGCGGGCCCTAGCAGCTCAAGTTATGCAAATGATCTTTGACCAGCAGCCACGCAAAGCAGGGTCTATCCTAGCCAAGAAAAGTCACCTGCTGGAGAATTTCTTTAAAGGCAATTTAGTTTTGGCATTCTCCCTTCTTTTAATCATTGAAGTTAATTTTAGTTTTAAGTAATTTTCCTAGTAGATTCAAACTAGTTCTTGTAGCTCAAGCCTTCCGATTCTTTCCTCCACCTCTAATATTTTTTTCCTGGCTCTGCCAGGTATAACAATTAATAGATATCTATTGCCTCCTTAGGGGCTATTGCTTGGTGCAATTGCAAAGGCTTGGGGCATAGACTGCTGAATGGCTTTATTTGGTCCATTATATCGTGAAATTGCTTCACGTTGGCATATTAATACATCAGAGGTTTTGTATGCACTCAGCTTTTGATGTGAAATTTCATATTGTTCTTATTGTGTTATTATTCTTGAACAATGCAGGAAACCCAAAGCGAATCTTGCAATGGTTTTCTAATTTTTCTGGTAGTGGTAATATGGGGCACAGAAATGGTGCGAAGGCATTGTCTAAATTTGCTTTTGTTAATCGGGACATCTGTTGGGAGGAGCTTGAATGGAAGGGGAAACATGGGCAATCTCCCGCCATGGTTGCTACAAAGCCTCATTACTTTCTTGATTTGGATGTCCAACGAACAGTGGAAAATTTTGTTGAAAATGTGCCTGAATTTTGGTCATCCAATGAGTTTGCTGATTCATTAGAAGATGGTGAGATTTTGTTCATTGATACAAAATTCTTCATAGATTTTTTTGTTGATTTGATGTTCAAGGAGGACACGAGAGAAGTGTGGCAAGTTGTAAATGAGTTTCTAATGGAGGAATCTTTCTCTTCTTTATGTCACCACCTTCTTATTATTCTTGATGAGCAAGACTTATGTTTTTTCATGGAATCACTCAGTAAATTTGTAAATCCAAGGATTAAATCAGTGGATTTTGGTAACTCGTCATACTGGCTTGAGATTATACTTTCAAAGAGTGGAGATTCAGTGTCTATGGATCAGCTGCTCTTCCTAAATGCTGTTATAAGTCGCGGACGCCAGCTTCTGCGGCTTGTACATGAAGAGGAGGATGAGGAGGAAAAAGAAAAAATCAAAGATATTATTATGCAAATCTGTATGTGCTCAAGCCATCCGAGTCATTTAGCTTCAATAATGAAAGCGCACTTTAAGGCAAATACTGTAGAACTGGTAAAATGGTTGGGTCTACAGTCTTGGGCTCTTCATTGCAGATTATCAGAGGAATGCCAGACTCCTCAGTCCTGGGAATCACTATTCATCGACAATGGAATAGGTTTTCGCAAGTCTAACAATTATGAATTGTTACATCATGATGGATCTTCAGAAGAGTCGGAGTCTGATTTAGATAATAGTAGGGCTTCTGTTAGAGTCAGAAGGAAGAAGAAAGAAAAACATAGAAAGAAAAGGAGAAAAATTTTTGATGATTATGACAGCTATGACAAGGAGCTATTGGAACTTGACGGATCAAATACAAGGTTGAATTTGCAATCTAGGGCTGAAAGTTGGTTTCTTTCTACTGATGGGTACTTTACTTCATGGAGTAGTGTAAGTTTATTGTTCCGCATTCTTTATTTAAACTGATTTGCTTTTGAGGTTCACTGCCTTTTGCCATTGCCAATGCACTTTGCTATTTATTTATGCCAATCTCATTCTTTGTTTGTGATCTAGTAAGGTTAGGAAATTACTCATGCTCAAATCTTTTTAAGCAAACCTTTTACTGAGTTGGTTACGTTCTGTGATAGTTTGCTACTTGTGTGTAGAGTTTAAGTTTTTTTTTTTTTTTTTTAACTTTGGGGAAAACAAATTTCAAATATATGAAACAAGCACTGTGCATCAAGGAAGAATGTGAAAGGATAATAGCTGTAAGATGTGCTTAAGTTCTGTGATTTAATATTTCTTGGCCAATTTAGTTATTTTTGGATCAAATAAGTGTTTTTTGTGCACTTGATAACGTAATTCAATTTCAGTTGTCTTTTTTAGTTTGTACGCTTGGAACTTTGATGCTCATTTTGCTCTTAATGTTGAACATGACTTGGGTTGAATTTTTTTTTCCCTTCTGAAGTAATTAACTTATTACCAAAGAAAGGTTTCCCTTGGTTTGTGTAAAACTTGTTTTCTATAATATTTGCTGTCAGCCTTGAAAAAGGAGTAAATTCATTAATATTGATCTCTTACTTTTCATGTGCTGCACATGCCAGTTCTTCTTATCCCTTGATTTTCAAGCTTCATAGATTCCCCCCCCCCCTCCCAAAAAAAATATGCATAAAATCTTTATATTGTTCAAAAATAACAATAATAATTATAGGAGTTAGCATAAATATTTAATTACCTGATCTTTATATGTTATGTA
This sequence comes from Vitellaria paradoxa, assembly GCA_019916065.1. Lineage (NCBI taxonomy): Eukaryota > Viridiplantae > Streptophyta > Magnoliopsida > Ericales > Sapotaceae > Vitellaria > Vitellaria paradoxa. Next base: position 8,393,771 of record CM034244.1, on the reverse strand, counting down.
GGTGGATTTACCAGAATATCTATCAAAACACTGCTTTTCTACATGGATGAAGTGGACTTTTTCCAGGGGGAGAGATGAGACTTAAATCTTTCAGCACCGCTCATTAATTCGAATCCAGGCATTCATAATCCTACAGAGATTCTTAGATTTGCTTGAAGTGACTATGATCCATACTCCTTTTTCTATCACCTTCTCATTCAGAGAATCAATTCCTTAATTCATGCATATTTATGGATCAGATTGGATGAGGTAACGGGTAAGGTCTTCCTTGAGCCTCATAAATCGAAATCTTTTCAGAAGGTCAAGAAGCAATTCCTTATATATGAGCCGTATTAACTCATTCCAAGTGGCAACTCCAGAGTATCTCGTGGAGGAGATGGAACCATTAAAAGGTGCGCCAAAAAAAAAAAAAAAAAAAGAAAGTTGGATTTGGATTGTGCTTTATGAGCTGGAGAGACACCTCGGCTGGTAAAATATTTTGTTGGTTCTGATCTGATACGCAGGACGATGCTCTAGAGTTAATGGTTCTAACATCATTGCATTTGGTCTGTAGCTGGTGCCATGCAAAGCTTGTTCAGACAGTGCTCCGGGCTTTTGACTGACCCGCATTGGGTTAAACCTTGGTCTTTTTTACCAACCTGTATTAGTTGACTGATTTGTAATTGATTTACAAAAGCTTGGTTTTGCATCATGGTTCAGAAGAAGAACAAGAATATACTTTCTTTTTGTTTGGTTGGTGGAATACGTTTCTAGTTTTAAGCCCTACCAGAACGTTTTGTAGCAGAACACAAACAGATTGAAGATGACAAAATTGCGTGCCTTATTTTTGTGTTGTGTTATATATGTTGTCTTGCATATGTGGAAATAAACAATACTATAAAATAATGTATAGAACTAAATACAATGTGGATTAATTATTTTTGTGAAGTTATCTTTTAAATGTTTGGTTAATGAAACATAAACTGAAATAAAAGATGTTAATTTGATCAAAAAATCATTTTAAACTTCTAGATATTTGCAGAAAACAAATTTAAATATTAAATCACGTAGAGGAGGGATCAAATTATTTTACTCACATCACCTCACATCCGATATTGCATCTAGTTTTTTTCTTTTTGGTTTTTTCTTGAAACTACACCCCAGGGATGTAAATCCCATAATTTGCCGCATATTATCTTGCGTTTGGTTCAACGTGGGATTAACTGGGCTCCCAATCCACACTTACGTCCAATAAGCAAACGTTGCCATGCATCTTTGTTTGGTTTGATAGGACGAGAAAAGAGAGAATAAAGAGAATGGAAAAATAAGGAAAAAATGGAGAGAGAATAATTTGGATTTTCCTATCATTTTCTCTTTCAGTTCTCCCCAATTTCAAAAACAAACGAGAGAGAATTTATTCTCTTCTTTCCTTGTCTCCTCTCCAAAACAAACACAATTTCAAGCTCCTCAACAAGCCAACGAAAAGTTTTGTACCTCCCAGTGCATTGTTAACTTGATTTTTGGAACATGATATGTACAGGAATAACATGTAATGCATTTTGAAGCCAGGCAAATCATGGGTCTCCCTATATTCCATTGTATTATTACAGTAACTAACAACACAATGAATGGTTTGATCTGCACAGCCAATTTAAAGCTGTATTTTCATTGATTTACCAGTGGAGACAAAAAGAAAGTCCTCCCTCCTGCCCCCAAACTTTTTTCCAGCCTAATAACATCCGTAATGTTTACTAATACAACAAGAGACTTATTGTAGCTGCCGGCTGTTCAAAGGATGTGGTAGCCCCAACAAAGTCTCAAAGAGCTTCATGTTCAGGTAACGATGAAAATGCAGCCTCACCATTTTCAGCCTCTGCAGGATAAGGAGAAAACAGTAAATAAAGTAAACTTATATTGGACGGGATGGGAATCTTGAAGAGAATATGTGATTTTTCACCAGCGACAAACAAAATAAAATGTGCAAATCAATAACAGATAAAAATATATATATATATATAGATATATTAAAACAAATTTAAATTTCAAGATCATATTTGAAGAACCTTAATGTACGATGAGATATGAATCATAGACATGCCTAGAAACGTATTATTTTCCCTATCTGACACGTGTTGAACTATGAGACATCTCAGAGACTCCCAACACATGTCCAAAGTGTCCTATTAGTTATGTAATTTTTTAAATGCACATGTTTTGGACAACCTGAGGAGATGATAATGACGTTTGATCTAATGGAAAAACCATTCAACAAGTAATTTACTGGTTATTTACAGTCAAGTCTTCCAAACATCCAGTATAATGGAGAAATAATTCATCTAATAATGGTTCATGATGCATGGGTTATTCAGAATTTCAGATGGTCGTTCGCAAGTTGGACGCATTATGACATTCAGGTAATCATGCAGATACGAAAGAAACTTACCAAATGATACGTATTCTGGCAAGCTGACATATTTGGGACAAGACCTCCTTGAATAAAGAATATCATTTCCAATTAGACAATCCCGAGGCTGCAATAATGTTAAATTATCCAAAAAAAAAAACATTAAACTTTTCATAGGGTAAGGAAATTGGAAAATTGTGAATCTTAATAAGGATCCTTTGCAAAAAAATAAATAAATAAATAAATAATTAGAAGACCCTTCTAGATTCAAGGTTTTTCATTTAAACGTCTTTAATTGGCCATATCAAATTATCCTCATCATCCATGAGTTTTTTCCCCCTATCTTTCTTGAGTAAGAAAATATTTCATAGATGCATTTCGTGCTTATATCCATTCTGATCCAGCGACACTACTTAGGGGTTAGAACATAGTACTTCTATACATATCCATGCCATGCACGTGAAATCATGTACATAAAAATGGCTGGTTTAGTTTCCAATATAAAACCTCAAAATAACATTTTAAGTCGATACCTTAAAATCCTTATAGAAGCATAATTGCAGTTCCTCTACTGCACCATTAGAGCAAACCAGCAATGGGGTTGCATGGAAGGCATTTTGGATTGCAGAAATAATGCCTCCAACAGGATATTTTTCAGAGTTTGAAGGCATGTATCCAGCTTCGTTCAAAACTTTCTGTTATCATAATTTGAATGAAACATGTTAGTGGCAATTCTCAACTAGCAAGGAAGACAATGGCAATTTGCAAGTAACAGAAATAAAATTAACACTCAATGGGATGAACAACCTAGTCTTAAAAACACAGAATTATATAAATTCCCCAAATCTTACTGTGACATTATGTTTGAAGTAGAGGTTGAGTGTTGTCCAAAAATATTCATATTCATTCCGGATAACTGGAAACGAACATGTCCCATGCTTTTCTGCAAATAAACAGCAAAAATGTGAAGTGTGAATTAACATGGAGAAAAGACCTGTAAATGATCTTAACGTTACTACCTCTCAAAAAAAAGATCTTAACATTACTTACATTCTGAGAGGGAATAATATTACGTATACAAAACTCACAATCATCTTTTGTACCTATCATTTTTACGGGTCACCCACAAAAGCAGTTGTGTCAAAGTTGAACAAGGGGTCACCCACAAAAGCAGTTGTGTCAAAGTTGAACAAGGTTGTCGATAAATATTTTTATATAACCAAACATGCGTAGGCAAAAGACCAACCAAGGCTTAAAATTTCATTTGAATAGTGGTTTCAATTAGTACATAAACATTTTAAAAATATTTTGGAAGTGGTACAAAAATATGAAATATATAGAAATTTTAAAATTATGTATTGAAATTTATCTAGATGTATGACATTATAATTTAAAATTTAATTATTTTGTCATACTATGCCATATTTTACTGTACTGCATAGCGTTTTGAATCTTTTGATGGAAATATTAAAATTATTATCCCATTAGTGGTTCGTCTCTATCTGTTAGGAAATGGAAACTTTTTGATCTTTTCAACCATACCAAGAAAAATAAAACAATTTTAACATTTTTTTTTATTTTACTTTCTTACATACTCCACTCTTCCCCCCCCCCCCCCCCCCAAAAAAAAAAAATTCTTGTTTCAAATACAGCCTAATTGATCTCTTTGCAGTAAATCATCCTATGCTAGTTATCAAAATCCTAAATATTTTTTGATGAAAGGAATTAGCATGACAGCCAGCAACCATAATTGCTACAATACAGTACACTGTAATCACAGATTATGTAAAAAATTACACATTCACCTGAAAATATTAAATGCAATCAAAGAACAGAGCTTGCTTTCTCACAAGATGCATTTAGCTGCCTGTCTAACTTGCATTTATAATTTATCTCAAGAGTCAACTAAAGGGTAGGGTAGGAGTGCAAAAATAATTGTGGATGGTTAGGATGAAAGTGGATGCTCCATCCGTCTAGAAACAACGGTGCATGTCATCAATGGCAAGACCTCACCGGAAGCGAACGGGGTGAGAGCTAGGGCAGCCCAGAGCGAGAAGAAGAGGAATCACTAGTTGGTGAGTTGTGAGTAGAGAGAGAGAGTATGTGCGTATCATTTGGATAGTGTATTGTTGGGTGGTGGTATTTATAGAGGGTGAGCTAGAACAAGCAAGTAGGCCTACATGCGCCAAGGACAATGGTCCCAAGGCCAGTTGGCTAAATCTGCATGGCCTGACTCATCCATAGGTGAAGGTACACACCTGACTAAGTGGAAGTACCAGCCTTGCATGGCCAGCTAGTACAAGGCAGAATGGTTTCTATGGTACATGGTTGGTTTTGTCAGGCAGTGATCCTCTCTCCTTGGGCTGGTCGAAGGTGTTTCGACAAGTGTCCGAACTCTAGCTACCAAGTCACTCGTCCCTAGATGATCTCATAGGTGTATGAGTGCTCGTGAGCCTTTCGAGTGAGCGACCCTTGGACCTTGCTCCCAGCCCTTGGGAGTGGGATTAGTATCTTGGGTGTTTCAATCTTCGAAATTCCAAAGGCAATCCCATGGTGGGAGTTTGGAGTGCCCTCTGACCTCAAATGCTCTGGCAGGTAAGGGGGGGTTAGGGGCAAGGTACCCATGGCCACGGATGTTCGTGGGCTAGGCCATCTTGCTGCGGCAGAAGAAGGCCTATGGTCCCGCAGCTGGGTGGCTCCAATTGCTACAATAGTGAAATAAAATTCAAGCAATTAACAACATATTATATTCACGCCTTCCAGAATTGGGAAGCAGAATTCAGATAAGGATCTTTTCTCTATCAAGTGTTGTAGTAGGTGTATTGTAAGTATAGCTTAGACACAATTTTTGCATCAGCCAAAAATGTGCAGCGTTTCACTTCTATTTTAATAACAATTTAAAAGCAAATAATGAACATGTCACTTGTTACATAGAGTTGCACTAGTGTAGGATAAAGATGATTACCCCACTGCCAGTGAATGTCCCGCATTCAGCCATAGTGAAAAAAAAAAAAAAAAAAAAAAAAACACAAGAATGTTAGTTCCATATTAAAGCATCAGGAAATTCAGTAAGAAAGACAAAATTGCATAAAGACCTCATGACCCAAGAATGATCCTTTTCCTCCATGACAGGTTGACGAAGAACCACAACTTAAAGATGGCCAATACTTCTCTAGGCTATCAAGCAATGTTGAGATCTACAGAAGGAACAAAATGAACGTTGTTAACAGCTTAAGAAATAATTACCCATAAAAAAAAATGATAGGAAATAATTATGAACAGTAAGAACATTTGACTCAAACGCAACCACTATTAGAATTTTTTTTTTTTTTTTTAATGAAGCTTCATCAGAGTCAAAATAAAAAATAAATAAAAAAAAAGTGAGAAAGAGAGTAAAACCTATTTGTATGTGAGCTGAAAAGTTATGTTATTGTATACAATAGTTTTTTCATCTAGACTCATGGTAGGGGTAGATATTTTCCAGCCACCATTTCTGTGTTCCTATTTGACTCAGATACCAATTTTTCTCTACATTTTCACATACTTCTATTACATAAACATAAGAATTGCCAATGCACTTTTCGTAGGATAACACAAATCTTTACCAAAGTATATATGGCATTTAATAAATGTTGAATAAGTAACTTGTGGGGATGTATATCTCTTCCAAATGACAGAGCCTTTTAGTCAAAGTTGTCTTGTCCAAAGTTTCAAAGGAAATGACTCCATGCTCCTGGACAAGTCCAGGTAACTTAGTTTATGGAAGTGAAAATTCCACATATTACCCATGGATTATGTTACTTTTCATCAAATTTACTATGAAAAAGAAAAATCTATAGACTCTATATAGGAATGTCGACAATATATTAGGATGGCGTGCTCTTGTTTGACAAGTGTCAAATATGTGACATGCATCGTACAAATGAAGACACACCTTAGATATGCATCCAAACATGTCTTTGAAAAAAAAAAATCTCCAAAATGCATTAAAACACACATAAGGAAAATGTGTGTATAGATTGACAAGCATTGGTTGGGTTTTGAGGTCTTGATGCATGTTCATCAAAATAAGGAAAAAAATGTGGTTAAGCAACAAGGGCCACAAGTTGAAGTTTTTCGATCTGGAATTGTGCTAGGTCTGATTCCTAGCAATATGCAATAAAAAATGCAAGCACGGCTTGAGAATCAAAATTTGTTGAATAAATATTGTTAATCATATAATTAAACCATTCCTCAATGGATTTGAAAATAAGGGCAATGAGTTGAAATGATTGAAGTTTTTCTATTTGAAATTGGGTTAGGTCTGATTCCTAACAGTGTGCAATAAAAAATGCAAGCACAGCTCGAGAAGAATCAAAATTTGTTGAATAAATAATATTAACCATATAAATCATAATATTCATCAATTAATATGAACTATTATATATTTATTTTTAAAAAATTGAATTAGTATATTTAAGATCAAGTTCGCAAGAACATAAGAAATCAAAACAATAAGGTTGTATACTCATTGCTGAAATTGTTGAAAGATGAAATATGGCAAAGTTATATCCTTATAACAAGGATATGGCATGTAGATATAGCATCGCTTGAACATTGTAGAAATGAAAATTTGTAAAAATCATGATACACGCCCACAAGGACATTGATAAGAAATAAATATATTCTTTTATAAACTTTATGAAAATAAAAAAAAAAAAAACTTTACATTTTTTAATTTTTATATGTTGGAATATAAGGGAGAATCAAATGCCTCAAATGTCCATTACAAAATATTCCAAGTATTCATGAGTAAACTATCAATAATTAGTGTCTTAAAAGTTAGGGACTATTGGTTATAATTTAACGGTTAAATTAAGAAATATCCAAACAAAATATGAAATGTAATACCATACTAAAGGGGAGAGGGGACTGGAATGAAATCTCTTTCTCGCATCCATTACTCTCTATTCAAGTTGTATATCTTGATCAAGGAGAAACAAGGGCATAATCTAGAAGCTACTCCAGTTTTGGCATCTAACATGAGGGATCAAGTATCATTCTGAATGATACTAAAGAAACTCAACATTTTAAAGGAGTACAGACAAGAATGCTCCACATTTGAGTATAGACAGCATGACAAAATATGGAGATTTAAATTTTTGTCTAACACTTGGAGACAATCAAATTGAGTTTATTAATTCTCTCATACAACTTTACAAAGTAGAAGATAGAATATAAATTTTAAGAACATAAATTCACAATTGTAACTTTAAAATGTACTGTAACGAAATATTCAACTTCCATCTGTTAATTATCCTAATTCCATTCATAATAAAAATAATGAAATAAATCTACATGTAGCTTAAACAATGTCTTTATTATTACAAGGAATGACATATGCAATGATGCCTACACAAGTTCTCACACACAACAGGTAGCTTACATATTAAATGGCGACTCAAATCCCATGAGAATATAGCAATATTATTTTATTATAAAGTTAACTTGTTCACTTTTCATCTAGTGCCCTTAGAGAGACATGGCAAGAAAGCAAGAACTAAACTACAAAAGGATCATATGAGCACCTTTTTTATATCAAAATTGGAACGGTAGCAACACGCAGGCCAACTCCCATCATTGTAGTCAGGCCATAATCCATCTGTAGTGCAAGAAACCTTAGATAACACAGACTAAATAAATGACCTAACATGGACTAAAAAAAACAGTGGCAAACCATGATTTCTTTGGGTATGCTTTAAAATTTAAAGATCTGAATGTATCGATAAAATTAACTTTATCACAATAACAATCATGACGACAAAATAGATTTGATTCCATTACCCGAAATTCTTGTTATGAAAGAAAACACTTACGAATTGTAAACTCAGTCGGGGCATTTGAGCTGTTAAAAATCATAAACAGTACAGTAAGTTTCATTTTTTGTAGATCTTCACATACCATAACATAATTTAGAAGATTCACCACAAAGAACATTGTATGATGCACCAAAACATTAAAAAAAAAAAAAACGCATAGAAAGAAAATAAAGGAAAAAAATAAAAAAGACGACAACATACAACATCATGACGGAGGAAAGTCGACCACCCAAAAAAAAAAAGATATATATATATATATAGAGAGAGAGAGAGAGAGAGAGAGAGGGAACAAATTAAAATTCCCTGTCAAAATTAATTTTTACTCTTCATTTGTGGTAACTTGAAGACTAAGGGAATGTGCACCATGGTTTTGACTTGAGTCAAAAAATTGTTATTGGCTATTTATTATATTTTTTAGTCAGTTTCAATGGGTGTATAAAATAGAAATCTTCTACTTCTTCCTTTAAATTTTATCCAGTTAAAACCTTAGTTGCTCTTGATTGGGGGGATAGAATGGCAAGGTATAGTACTGAGATAATGTATGGAATTGAACACATTCCGGGATTGAACTTTTTTTTTTTTTTTTGATATTTGACAAGTGAGATATAAAGTAAGATAAAAGATGTGATTAACAGTAGATAATTTTAGACTTTTGAATCTCAATATAAAACAAATATATCTTTGTTTTGAGGAATATACCATTCTTATCTCGTGAACAAATAAATGGCCAAAAAAGGAAATGTTGGGCCCAAAGGATTAACAACCCTACCCATTCCCACCCCCGTATCCCTTAATCAAACACATACTTAGATGCCGGTTTGTTTCACTTTTCTTTCCAATCTGGAAACCCCAATTACCAATTTGTAAATTTTCTCCCCCTGCCAAGCGACTCTTGCCCTCTGAAGTAACTGACATTGTTTACACGCCTCCGAACCCTCACCCCTTTCCCATGCCACTAAAACTCCATTTGGCCACTAAACTCGGTCAAAGAAGCAATATTAGCCAGGCACATGGAACCTTTCCCATTGTTTCCAATGTAAAAAATGCATTAACTATAATGCTAATACCACTAAAAGGCTTCCGATGCAATCCAAATTGACTATGTCAGCTGATACAATTTTGGCAAACATATTTTATAAATTTGTGAAAAGCTAATCTTGATTATCTATCTTGGAAAATGCATATATTCTGAAAAGAATTCCATGCAACAGTAATAACTACACACAAAAATGAGTATGGGAGTTTGGAGGCACAATTTTTAACAATTTTTGGCATTTTTTGCCAAAAGTTGTTAGTTACAATTTGTGGTGTATTTGATGAAGCAAGTGGCAATTTTTAGCAATTTTTGGGTGTTTGGTAAAATTTTTTTGAGTAATTTTTAGAAACTTTTGCTAAATTTTAGCAACTTTTGACAAATATTAGCAATTTTTGATAACTTTTGAGTTGTGAAATTACTGTAACTGAGCAAAAAAGTGACAAAAATATTTGTCCAACACTCAAAGGATTGATACTTTTTTTGCTAAAATTTTTTGCCGCCGAACGTATCAAAATTCTCTTATACTCTTTCTTTTTTTTTTTTAACTGATATGTCTTGTCAACCAGTAATATTGCATGAAAAAATAGCAGAAACTAATATTAATAAAAAAAATAGAAGAATCATACAATAACAATAACTAAATAAGAACCCAAATCCCAATTTCCCTATTAGAAATTAAGCCCTAAAAGAAGAGTGAACAATAAACTGTGAATATCAGCTGAAATGCAAAGGAATATTAAAACCCAACAAATACCCTCTGCAGCAAGCATTAGAGGAACAACAATGGCGGGTCTTGCGACAATAAGTGCCGGGCCATTGAAGAGCCAGCGCGAAGTAATCAAACTCTCTCTGCTTTCCTCCTTCTTCCACAACCCCACCCCCGCCACTTATCTGTGCGACGCAAACACCTGCGATTAACGAGATCAATATTTGAAGAGATAGAATGGTTTGGGTAGTGTAGAGAGAAGAAGCCATCTCTCTCTTTCTCTCCCCCCCCCTCCTCCCTCGCGTCTAATTTTTCCTGTTTGTATCCGGCGAGATTGCGCAGCAGGGGTAGAATCGTAATTTTGCAGTGGTATAATCCGTAACGGATATTCATTTGTACCTATACCACTTGTACTATCGGCTGGTTTTCCATCATTGCGTCAGTTAACGTTTCCTAATTTTTTTTTTCAGACAAATAAAAAGTACCCTAAATTTTTGGGAGGTTTGTGTTTTGCTTGATGGAATTTGGCTTTCGCATTCAACGAAGGGTATCTTGGAGCTTCGTTTTTTTTTTTTTTTATAAAATTTTAAGTTTTTTTTATATATTATATGAATTATAAATTTATAATTTATATCAATTTATACTAATTTTTTTACAACTTTAAACGGAACCTAGTAGTTGAAATAAATTTTAAATATTTAGATAGATTGATTTGTCACATAAAAAATTATGATAATCAATTAAAAATTTTGGTATTGTATCGAAAAAATTAAATATTAATAAGAAAATGTATAAATTTGATCACATATCAATAAAAATAAATTTAATTAGGAGCGAATTTGGCTCAAACTAATTTTTAATTTACCCAAACTCAGCTTGATCTATTTATATAGATTTCAAGCTCGATGTGATAAAAAAAAAATTAAATCAAGATTGCCAAGCAAAAATTTAACTCAATAAAACTAAAACGATATCATTTTAATTTAAAATATGATAAAAAAATATTATAAAAGATATATATTATTTTATCAATTTGATTAGTGAGTTTTCATACGCTGCTTGATTTTCAACAAGACACACAATCGAGTTTAATAAAAACGTGAATTGAGCTCAAGTAACCCCAAAAAAAAAAAAAAAAAAAAAAAAAAAAAAAAGCTCGTGATAGCCTTAGATTGCATGGTAAACTAAGCGACTGTATTAATTGTTAAATTGTATTACATTAACTAATATAATTTGGTCACATTCGTTAATAAATTCAATCGCACTCATTTGCAAATACAAAATTTGACTTGCATCTTCGTGTTATGACTCTTTATGCAAATAACTTGATTGCTGCCCATTGTTCTAAAAAATTAATTACATTTTTATCTAACCATCTATATTATACTACATATCAATATAAGGGATTAAAATTTATTTTGATATAGTATCAAAGTATTCCTTTAATATCTTATAAAATAGATCGTTGAATAAAAATAAAAATATTCTTCTAGTGAAACTATGTAATAATTGCAATTTTTACATAAAGTAATGAATAGTAAAATTATCGTTGGATTAATACACCCATTACACTAATTTTAATTAGAGGTAAGTGGAGTAGTAGAATGTTTGAATTATATTTGTTAAACTTGATGGATTTTAAAATTGATTCAAATTTGATATATCTGTTTTTGATATTTTTTTCTAATACTCAAGGTATTTGCGCTAGATTAAGGTATTAGAGTTAACAATTAGGTAAGTCATTGAATTATATTTATTAAACTTAACCAATTTTAAAATTTGGTTCAAATTTGATACATTTTTTTTATATATATATTTTAATACTCATGGTATTCGACCCAATTTGAGTATACATCAACTAATCACAGGATCCATAAATTCAAAAGTTAACAACCAAGTAAACTTCAATAACTATCAAATTCGATATACTTGTTTCTTATAATCACGACTAATTCCTATGACTTTGAATTCTGAAATTAACGACTAGGTAAGTCTATTTATATTATTACTCAAGGTTATTTGCTTTTTTATATTGAACTTGAGGGATCATCAAATTAATGTTAAATTAAAATAATTTAATATTTTACAAAATAAATTTTGATTGAATTTAATTGTATAATAAATTCAAAATTATGATTTATTTATTTATACTGACTTCAATTTTAATTTATTTATATTTTAAATTCAACTTGAGCGAAGTTTATCGGTAATTTCAATCGACTAGAAAAAAAAATATATATCGCAAGGTATAGACAACAAACAAAGTCTATAACAATAAACCTGCACAAGAAGCAAAAAACATTACATATGGGTTTGCAGGCTGATTTGATCGTAGAAAAGTTACTATTTTTTAAAAATTATCTATTCAGTGATTATCAAATTTTAGTAATTTATAATAATTTTTTAAAAAATTATACTAAAATGTTTCTAATTTTTGCCAAGCAAATAAAAATTATTAAAAATTGTCAATTTTCATCAAATATATAAAAAAAAATTTTAATTACCAAAAATTATAAACGATTACCAAAAATAAAAAAAAAAGTTTGGTTATCAAAAACACTCAAATTGTTTATTCCGTTCTCCATTGTTTTCTTACCGCACCCTATTTATCATTTTTCTGGGGTCGGAGAGAAATCCGCAACCGCTACCCATGGGTGCGCATTGGGTGAAATCCACCCCGTGGCCCTAGTCGACAAAGAACCACGAGGAGGTAAACCAGCCTAGGTAAGCCCTGACTGACTGATTCAGTTGAAAAGGCTGTTAGATGACCCTCCACAATTAGAGAAAGGACTACCCCCAAGAGGAGTTGAACCCGAGACCTATTGATCCTGGGCCCTTCAGCTCGTCATCCGAACCAACTCGACTACTCCTTTTAGAGCCCTATTAATCCTTTTTCTCCTCCCCTTCTCGTGGGAGATGGTCTATGGGACTATTACTATTTACGAAAAGACTAATATACCCCATTGTACGGTGGGATCAAAAGGGCAATTCACGTAAAAAACGATAAAAATTGCGCGGCAGCTCCACCTCATCACCAGCGCGACAAATATTAAAAAAGAGGATTTGATCACTTGGCAAAATAAATAAAAACACGAGGAGAAAGAAATTAAAAAAAAAAAAAGTCAGTTTTATTCATTAGTAAAATTCAACTTTTCTACAGGTGGGTGTTAGGGTTTAGCTCCAGGTCGGAGACGACGAGGAAGCCCCTTCTCTTTCTCTCTCGATTCACCGCTAACCCTAAGCCCCTGTTATCTACTCGATTGACTTCTCTTCTTCGCACACACATCGCCCAATCACAAAGGAAGAGGCGAAAATTCTTGCTTGTTATAACCAACTTTACCCCCTGGATCTCTCTCACTCCGATCAGGTAAGATGTGTATATATATATAATTATGTGTATGTGTTTGTAAATTGAATTCGAAGGTACTCCGTTTCGATTGGATGAACCTATATATTGCATGCTTTTGCTTGCTGTGTTTAGTTGTGGGCCAATCTTGAGATGAAAAGTTTTCTCGGTGGTTATGTTACACGAGAGATGGGGTTGAAGTTTGTTTTTTTGGCCGGTATTGTTGCTTTAGTTAGTATTTGGTGGTGACTGGTCTTCAAACAAAAAGAGCTTTTCCTTTTCTTTTTAAAATTTTAAATTTTATGCATTCTGCAGACTCTTGGCAGTCCTAATTTTTGGTACATTACTTATAATAAATATGTGGCCCCTTATATTAGAAGGGGAAAGAGATTAAGCTTTGAAATTATTGACTTTGTAGCAAGATAACTCCACCTAAATTGGAATTAGTTGAAAATAAGCTGGAATTGTTTTTAAATTGTTGGATTCAATCATTCTGCTCATGATTTACTCAACCATATCGGTCCTTTACATTCAAGCTTCCAACTTCCAAGCATTGAGAGATTTAGGGTGCAAAAAATTTAATCTTTTTGCTTTGCTTTTTTGGGAACCAAAACAAACATAATTTGTAAGAGCACTGGCGTTTTGAAATCAGCTGGTTTTTTTGGTCATTGTTATTATTTGATCTTACCTCTTCAAGGTCTGTTAAAGTTATTTGTCCTTTTTGATAGACTTGGTATTAAATCTCTTCTGGGGGCTCCTTTTTAAATAGGAAGTTGTTTTGTAAGTTTTGGCTTTATTAGTTGAAAACTTGAATGTGGTCTGCCCTTTGTGAAGTTTGAATGACTGTAATTACTTTTTTTTTTTTTTTGTTGCTTTATATTCCTTTTTGATCAGATTATTTTGTTGTTGACTTATCTGGACTAATTAAATATTAGTTAGAAATTTAATTATACTTATAAAAGGATTTTTTTTTTGAAATGTAACCATACATTGTTATCCTGTGTTCTTTCAAATGGTTTGCTAATTCTTATGTTTTTTTGCTTGCCTTCTTATGGTAGAAACTATAGTAATTTGAAATACAATATTATCATGCTACATCTGAGTAAACTGCATGAGTTCAAGAATTGGCGGATGTCCCCTTTAAATGTTAGCAATGTTCTTTGCTAACATTTATTTTACTTAAAAACAAAAGGAGTTGCTTATGCATAATGTTATTTGGTATAACAATCTCTCTGTCTCTTGTAAATTTCTTTTAATAAATAAAAAGTGAGTGTTTCTAACTAAGAAGCATGGACGCTAAAAATGCAAAATGCAAGAGATTAGACTGGGGGAACATGGTAAAAATATAAATTTATATATATTTATATGTTTTACATATTACTACATCATTCAAATACAATAAAAATACTGTAATAAAATACTAATTGAATTAATAGCCTCATATTTTTCATAACTTAGAAAGCAACAAAGAAGCCATACAATAATTGCATTGCAACTAAAGTGACAACCATATAATGCATCATTTAACAAAAAGAATGTTCTATGAATCCATGAACTAAAATATCAATATAATCCATCAAAACACAGAAATAGAAGAGACCTCACTGAACTTAAACCAGAACCAACTTATTAACCACTAGTAATATCTCATTGGTTATCTCCTCCATTTTCAATAAATAGATCCGACTTCATTTCCGGTTCACCAAGTAAGAGTTTAGCAAACCCAAGCACCCTAATCTTATCAAGTGAGCCAAAGATTGTCTCCTTATTGTCCCACATTTATTTTATTCACAAGTCAACCCTCTATTAAATATTTTCAATATTATAAAAAAGATAATGATGTGGCCCAAAAAGGGACTTGAATGTCCATGATGTCTCTAAGGTGAGTCTGAACAATTTTTTTCCCCTTTAAAAAATGCTGACATGCTATATGGCGAGCCTATCATGTGTCCAAGTTGAGTCCGTCATGTGTTGGAGTCCCTTGTGATTCCGACTTGCAGACGGTGCCCGTTACGGAGAGCCCGTGCTTCATAGGTTTCTTAACTTCCTTTCTTTCATGTTTGAAGGTTATGTTATTGCCTGTTGGTTTGAGATTTTAAATTGACTATGAAAGACCATCTGTGGTTCTAGTGCTGTCTCATGTTAATACATAAAAAATACCTTGGAAAATAAGCATGCTAAATCTAATTGTTGCATTTCAGATTATGGATCTCAGGATTTCATCGTTAACCCCTCAAGTATCATTATTGTTGTGGTTGCAATCACATTTCCGCCGAGATTTGTTCTAAATATGTTGCTAAATTTACTCTCGGTCTTGCTTTTATGTCATTGTTATTGGCCATGTAAAATAGATCATGACAAGTTAAAGCAGAAGGCAATATACGTTCTTTCATCTTCAATCTATGCCTGCGTAAAGACTAAATTGTTTAATTGAATGAGTGTAACAGTTGCATATACGATTTACATAAAAAATTAAAAGTGAACAGTCCTGTAACCAGGCAAGAGTGTCCTGTGGATCAATTAAACTTCAGTTGTGTCCTGCTTTTACACCTTACAATGAACCAATGGAGTAAAACATTTACTCAAGCCACCTATTTCTTTTAGGAATAACATTTTCGAACATATTCAACTTCTAAAAACACCTGACGAAATGGACTTGCCATAAATCTGCACAACTTATGTGCTTTTTTTCCTCCCGCCCTCTTAGACAAGCCAACAAGTGAAAGAATATGATGATTGTGTGATGTGGCTTATTCGATTGGGCTTATGCAATAAAATTCAAGTTGTTTAATGAACAAGACAAAATATAGGAAGTGCTTTTTCAAGTTTGAACAGTGGAATAGGTTGTAGCCTTCTAAGACATTGATTTTTGTCCTAGAAAATTTCTTTGGTTTCTTTGGTAAAGACCATTAGCTTGTGGGTTTGTAACTTTTGTTGTGCAAAGGTTTTTTAAAAGCAGTTTGTTTCCTAGTGCTTTTTTTTTTTTATATTTTTATTTTTATTTTGAAGTTCTATTGCAAAGAATAAGGTAGTCGCGAATGGAGATTTGTGGAGGAGTATCAGTGTTTTCCTCCTATCATATTTGAGATTCATGACTCCGCTCTGTGCCATTTTTCCTTTTATTGCTATTGCTGTTGGTGCTTCCTCGCAGCATACCAGTGCTGCTACTTGATTGTGCTTTTGCGATATTACAATGTTAGTATCTGTTTCTTAATTTCTTACAATGGTTGTAATGTTAACATAATAAATGAAGCTTGATTCCTATTAGAAATTTGAAACTCCAGTTCTTTACATTTTTGCGACAAAATCTCAGGCAAAAATGGTCCAGATTGTTGTCAGATGTTGATTGATGGATCCAGAAGGCAAAAAGTTTGGAAGAGGTAATATCCTAGGAGCATGGTTTTTACATTTTGCTTAAGGTGTGCATGTGGCATATGAATTTTTGTTTACACTTAGTGTTTCTTATTAGTTTCCCCTATGAGATCTAAGTCTGGCCTTTTATTTATGGCTATCTAAGGCTGACCTGTGGGTTATGGGTGTTTTCCATTGAGAAAAGGTTCATTTTGGCATCTTGGAAGTATTAAATTAATCTAGTATATCTGCATTTGAGTTAACATTCTCATGCATGACTCCCTAGTTTACCTTGTAAGAC
The DNA here is from genome assembly GCA_019916065.1 of Vitellaria paradoxa. NCBI lineage: Eukaryota > Viridiplantae > Streptophyta > Magnoliopsida > Ericales > Sapotaceae > Vitellaria > Vitellaria paradoxa. The sequence continues at coordinate 8,376,790 of CM034244.1, read as the reverse complement.
ATGAGAAAGGGGAGATCCATCCTGCATGCGACGATGGTTTCAAGCACATGCAACAGGTTCGTTAATAATTGTCATGCTCAGGCAAGATGTTTCACGTGGCAATTGTCAAATAAGTTAGGAGCCTGATATATGTCAAGTGAGCGCATATACAATTTTTTAAATTCCAGTTTGGTTTAGCTGGATGAGGTTGTTTTCTCAACATGATTCGTACTTTTTCATTATGACTTGCATTTTAGGTGGTATTTTTTATTTGGGTGGGTTATGTCTTCGTACCTTGTCCCATCCCCACCCCTCCCTCTTGTTAGATTTAGTAATATATATAATTAGTATTCCTTAATTTATGCATTCCTTATTTTGTATATCCTATCATAATTAGGATTACTATCTTATTCCTTATTTTGCATATCCTATCATAATTAGGATTACTATCTCCTATCAGGATTAGGATTATTGTTCTCTTATATAAGAGACCTTGGAACCTTGTATTCTCACACACAGAAATCAACATTAATACAATTCTTTTCTTTTCAATATTTTATTTCTTTTTATTTTTTTAACATGGTATCAGAGCCTATGGTTTTTGATCCTGGGTAGACTAGGTATCCAACAACCACATCTTTGGCCGCCAGTGTTGCCCTTCCTAGCGTCACCGTTGCCTCCATTGCTCCTCTACCCAATTTCATATCATTTTTTTGTTTATTCCTATATCTAGTTTTTTTGGAATTTTTAAATTTCAAGTTTCTCTTTTGGAGATACTTCTTGTTACATCAATTTTTCTATTGAAGACATCGATCACTCTGTTGGAGACATGCACATGTTATCTTGCGCTTTTCGCTTTTGAGTTTCTCTTTTGGAGATTGTTGCTACTTCAGTTTCTCTATTGAAGACCCCAATCAGTCGTTTGGAGACATGCACATGTTATCTTGCGCTTTTGGCTTTGCATATCTTGGCCATCCAACACGTTTCCCCCTGATCTACGTTTTTGTGACTTCGAGGCGTGTTAGTAGATTTGGATCTACGTTTTTTTTTTGTGACCTCGAGGCGCGTTAGTAGATTTTGGCTCGTGATCTACGTTTTTGTGACCTCGAGGCACGTTAGTAGATTTGGATTTACGTTTTTGTGACCTCGAGGCGCGTTAGTAAATTTGAAATTACGTTTTTGTGACTTCAAGGCGCGTTAGTTGATTTGGATCTACGTTTTTTTTTTTTTTTACCTCGAGGCGTGTTGGTAGATTTGGGCTCGTGATCTTACGGCGTCTAACCAAAACTATATTCGTAACCTCTCAAGGCGTGTCACTTGCGCGAAGTGATAGGGATGTGTTGACTGCTTTCCAGTTCTTAGTCTCCAAATTCAAGTTGATCTCTAATTTCCCATCTTGAGTTTGAGAGAGGGTGTTGACATATATAAGATATAGAAATTTAGAAATTATAATTAGGAAATTCTTTTCCTTTTCATTATAGGTTTTCTTATTGTTTCTTATTCCTATTCTAATTTAGTTTCCTATTTCTATTCTGATTTTACTTTAGCACGTCTATGAGGCGCGAAGAGGCGCCTCCTTCAACGCGCTTTTCTGCGCCTCATTCAACACGCTTTTTTTCATGCCGCCTTCAACGCGCTTTTTCATGCCTCTTTCAATGCGCTTTTCTGCGTCTTATTCAACGCGCTTTTTTCGCGCCTTTTTCAACGCGCTTTTTCGCGCCTCTTTCAACGTGCTTTTCTGCGCCTCATTCAACGCGCTTTTTCGCGCCTCTTTCAATACGCTTTTTTTTTCGCGCCTCCTTCAACGCGCTTCAATGCGCCTTTAACATTTTAACGCGCTTCTCTGCACCTCATTCAACGCGTTTTCCATATGAATTCCGTTGCTCAGGCTGCTGATTTATTTCCCAAAGGCTTATCCTCCTGGTTGTTTTTCTGAGTTAATGTCCAAACTCAAGTTGATTCCTGCATTACCACCTTGAGTTTGAGGGGGGGTGTTAGATTTAGTAATATATATAATTAATATTCCTTAATTTATGCATTCCTTATTTTGTATATCCTATCATAATTAGGATTACTATCTCATTCCTTATTTTGCATATCCTGTCATAATTAGGATTACTATCTCATTCCTTGTTTTGTGTATCCTATCATAATTAGGATTACGATCTCCTATCAGGATTAGGATTATTGTTCTCTTATATAAGGGACCTTGGAACCTTGTATTCTCACACACAGAAATCAACATTAATACAATTCTTTTCTTTTCAATATTTTATTTCTTTTTATTTTCTTAACACCTCTCTTATATGCAGACAAATGGATGTGCATGCACAAATTCTCAAGTGACTATATAACCCATGCATGTTTTATTTAAAAAATGGCTTTTCACAAAGTTAAATAGCGAGAGATAGTGTGTTAGTCGCCATCTTACCAAAAAACTTAATCTGCTAGGAGGAGGGTTAACTTTATTGATTATATTAACTTACTTTCTCGACAGATATAAATAGACAGGTGCTTTATGGGTTGCACAAGATTCTCAAACGGAAGACTGCAAACCTATACCTTTGAAACCTGTTAATTAATTAACTAATTAATTTTTTGTTATGGATTCATTGCTCTAGGAAGCATTGTAATTGTCCTGCAAGTCTTTTTGAGGAACTTCAAGGTATCTTGATTGAGTTATGAGGCATTCATCTTGGATAAAGTTGTGTTTCTCAGTCGTGGCATATTTACTTATTCATTGACATGCTCTTGGATGTTATGTCATTACGTTTCTTAACTGCTGTGTGTTTGTAGTTGTATTTTTTCCCCACATTAAAGGAACATGTTCAGTTTCATAACTGTCATTGACTTTGTCTTATTTGAATGCTAGGGCCAAGAGAACTGACAGGTGCAGTGGATCTTATTAGTCACTACAAGTTGTTGCCTCATCATGAGTTCTTCTGCAAGAGGTCACTGCCTTTGTCGATTTCAGATACACACTACCTTCATAATGTGGTGGGAGACACAGAAATTAGAAAAGGGGAAGAAATGCAATTGGATCAGCTCATTCAGGATACATCTTATTCAAGAGAAACAAATGCTCACATACAACCTTTTGACCTAGATCTCCTCAGAGAAGCCTTTCAACTGAGAGAAACTGCTCCCATTGATCTGCCTGCTGTAAAAAAATTTCTACCCTGAGGCTGTCTTTTGGATTTTCTTGTTTCGTCTTTGTTGCTCATGCTGATGACAGTTCCTTATTTCGAGTCTTATGTTCTAAAATCTTAAATTGTGATGAGATCTAACAGGGTTTTCTTTCAATAGCTGTTTACCTTGTACTGTGTGAACTATTTGTTAAAGTGCTGATCCATCTTCTTCCTTATGTTCTATAGGCAGATAAAGGGATTCCCACTATTGCTGGGAAATCTAGAAGTGAGTCCAAAGATAAGGAGAAGAAGCATAAAAAGCACAAGGACAAAGATAGAGAGAAAGATAAAGAGCATAAGAAACACAAGCATCGTCACAAGGATCGAAGCAAAGACAAGGACAAGGATAGAAAGAAAGATAAAAGTGGTCATCATGATTCTGGTGCTGAACACTCAAAGAAACACCATGAGAAGGTTAGGCTTTTAGATTTTCACCCAGTTGCTTCACTTGTTTCTAAATAGTTTTTAGCAGTGTGTTAGAATTGTAACTGTAGCAGGTTAGTGCGTGGGATGATTCCCCTGTTAGCTGCGGTTTTATATTTTCCTAGAGTTTAGTTTTAAGGTTGTTACAAAAGTATGTTATTATACAATGGATTCATATCCAAAGTACCACTCTTCTTTTTACTCTTGAAATTAGCAACAAAGATGAAATGAAAGAATTACTGTTGTCGTTGATTCAGATTCTGACTCAATTCAATGTCAGCCTTTGTTTGAAGTTCTTGCTCTGAAGAGAGCACTAAAAGCCCTCTTCCTCTGAATTATAGCTCTCAACAGACCATGCATCTGAATTTATTCTATTTACATAATTTCAGAAAAGGAAGCATGATGGAGATGAAGACCTTAATGAACTTCAGAGTCACAAGAAAAGCAAGGTAATGCAGATATAGACAAATTCTGTGAATTAATTTTTTCATGGGACTTTTACGAAGTGCTGCTAAAAAGTGAGAGGTTGCTTTCTATTCAATTTTTCCTTTCCCTTTTCCTTTGAAATCTAAATTGACAAGTTAAAGTAGACAAATTTCTTCCTTAAAATTGACAAGTTAAAGGGTGTGCGCACTTCTGGGTGCTTGTAATTCTGATGTGATAGTAGGGGGTTGGCTCCAGGTAAACGGGGAAAAAGTGCAGTTTCTTTAAATGCTAAACTTCTAGCTTTAAACACAGCAATTCTTTTCATTTTATGGAGTTATTTTCTCGGTTGTATTGTAAACCGAACTCAAATATTCACCTTTCTCCTTAAATCAGAGGATAATGTTTTTTCATGCTTTTAATTTATGTTCAAATCCTCTGTTTGTCTTCTTGTGTGGGTATAATGGACATGCTGCTGAAACGTGTCTTCTGCTTAAACTTTGAACTGTTGCAGCATAAGAGCTCAAAGATTGATGAGATGGGTGCCATAAGAGTAGCAGGCTGAAAGATGGCATGTAGCCTATTTTACTTTTTGTCCTCAGATGTTCGATTGAGAATTTGGAGGGGTCTGTGCATACTGTTAAACTTATTGAGGTACAAACTTTCTGCCTTCATATTCTATTTTTTCTTTGTAAGTGTGCTTTGCACATGCCTTCTTTAAAATTTTAAGATGTGGAGCTATCTATTAATGGGGATGTGGCTACAAAGGGGCCTGAAAAGACTGTTGTATAAGATATCTGTCTTTGTATCACCTGAGGTATACACCATGGGCAAAAAACAAGCCTTGTTACCATTTTGGACTTACTAGGTGCACCATTGATAGTGATCTCTTTTTCGTGGCTTGTTATTGTTCTCTTTTTAATTTTTTTGGAGAACATATTTAATATGTTGATACTTCAGTTTGACAGTACCTGTTTTGCAATTTAGCCTGAAAGGGGAATTGTGTAACATGTTAGATCCTTGCTACATCTATTAGTTGATCCTTTTGTGCGCTCCAGTATAACTGTTTTAGTAATTTGGTTGTTTTTACATATAAAACAGTAATAACATGGGAGAAAGTGATTGCTGAGCAACCTTTCTATTCAAGCAGGGAGGATTGTGATTATAAGGACTACTGTAGTCTCCCAATGCTGCTCTGCTTTTTCCTGGTCATTATTTTATTGCCGGAGTAAAAATCTCCATTAATTCTGGGGTCACGTTGGTCTTCTCATAAATATTTGTTTCCATAATTTTTTTTAACCGACATTAGACTAGCTAGGTTGGCGGTTCTTGTTGAGTTGAATTGAGTTATTGACATTAGACCGAGCTCAGAAGTTGCTCCGTCTTTATTGCTTGTTAGCTAAGTCATGTTACATAATTTGTGTTTTTTGTCCATTTGCAGGACTCTCATCGACTAATTGAAGATAGTGAAGAAGGTGAATTCACCTGCTGAAGGGTATTTGAACATAAGGTTTACATAGCTGAAAATGAACTTGTATCATAGTAGGGGCTCTGATATAATTGGTAGTAACATACGAAACTTTTGACACTTTCTTTCACTTTTAGTGGCTATTTGGATATCTCAGCATTTACTCATTAGCATTTTGTTGACCGTTTTAGAATTTGAACTTGAGTTTCATAATCAGTCGGTATCTACTTGCAGCTGAGGATAGTGGAAGAAGTAGGTTTAGGAAGGTGCTACTGCATTTTGATTTCTGCTTTTTCCCTTGTGACATGGAGAGATTAGACTGACGTATCTGGGACTACCAGAAAAATAAAGGCTGTTGTAAGGGATTGTGCCCTTTGTATCATTAGACAAGTCCCTTCTGAAAAGTAGAGGAATCTTTGTTAAAAAAAAAATAGAAGTGAACTGGGGACCCTGAGATTATGGTGGAGAACGACAATGGCCATTGTATATAGAAAGGGGGGGGGGGTTACTAAATTTCTGTCTTAACATTTATATTTGTGAATAGTATTCAGCAATTGTGCTTTAGGCAAGTTGTAGTGGAGCGTTCCTGTTCTTGAAGTGATTTAAGAGTGGCATGTTTGTTCTATTCTCAATTTTTATCTCATGTTTACTTTCATATACATATATATATATGTATAATGTTGCATATGTCATATGGGAGTTGTTATATTGATTAAAAAAATAAAGTGATCAACCCTAGGATAGAAGTTATAAGTGTTGGATGTTATCTTTCATTTCAACTTCCCATGAAACAAACATGGGTGGGTAATAACTTGATTATGGTACTCTGTATTTCAAAAAATTAAGATTTGATTCTGCTTCTGTGTCCCTTAATTAGGTAGGGGTCAAGATGGGTCCTTACTACTTTTGAGAAAAAAAGCTTTTTCAAGAATTATAAAAAAATTCATAAAAATCCAGTCAATCAAAGAGAATTTGGCCATGGTAAGGCAGTACTTGTATGAGTAATTTTTATTAACATAATTACAACTTATTGGTATGTGAATGAATAACTTATTAGGTAGGGTGGGTACAGTTCTAATAATGGAAAGTTCTTTTGGAGGGTTGAATTTTTAAGGGCTCTATGATTGTGATTTTGTTGGGTGTAAAATTTGCTTGTTTGGTGTTAATTCCATCCATGGGGAACTGGCTGTCTGATATTAGCCCAAATGAAACAGGTAGTGACAAAGGAGATATGGCAATATGGGAATCCGAAAATAGAAAGGGAAATGGTAGCCCACTACATCCATGAGGACAGTTGTGCTCCATGTGGAGTGAGTTTGGGCCATTTGTTTCTACATCATGTATAGATAGAAAAAAAAAAAAAGTGTATATAATTACATTTGGACCCTTTTTTTTCTGGAAACTTCCAACTTTGGATGGATGTTTCTCTTAGTTGTCATGCTTAGGATTAATTAGAATTTGTCCCCCCCCCTTGCAATTGAAAAAAAAAATAAAAATAAAAAGGAGAAAAAAAATGTCTCCTATCTTGTAAAAAATTTATTCCGAAAAGATGGCTTGGAATATTCGGAAGGAAAAAAATAAAAAAATAAAAAAAGCCACAAAACTTAATTTTGCTTATGTGGAAACACCTTTTAATGCCTCATGACCTGAGCGAGATGCTGTGAAATTTGACGGTCCAAATTAAATTATTATCAGTCAATAATAATAATAATAATAATAATAATAATAATAATAAAATAAATTATCATCAGACTGTCATCTTCTCCCTTTGGAGAATACTTTGAGTAACATTTTCTAAGGAAATTGAAGGAAAAATAAAAATTTTTTTAGGAAGTGTTTGGGTGATAAAGAAAGTATAATAGAAGTATAAAAAGTTGATGAAAAAGTGATATGTGATAAAATTTAATTATAAAAAATATAAAAAATTAATAAAAATTAATAAATTTTGGTAAATCAAACGTCTTCTAATCTCATGTCCCAAGAGGTTTATTGCATTCGAAGGGTGTCCATTGACTGACCCCAAAGATGCGGGTTGTTGCTAACTGCTAAAAGGCATGATATTTTCATTTATTTACTAGTTTTTAATGACGCGGAGAAACCACTATTAGAAAGTAAAAAAAGTATATATATATATATATATATTTTTTTTAAGACCGACAAATGTTTGGCTTCACGGAAATCAAGGCGGACGCGAGAGGAATTGGGGGCGGTCGGCATGCTCCAACTCAAATTTGAATTTCCTGTTGCTTGGACTAAACTCTGGGTCAAACGATACCCTCTTAACAATTATATAGCAGAGCATATACTTACATAGGGTGCCATGCTAGGAAGACCAGACCACAAAAAAACAAATTTTAGGCTTCGTTTGATTTGTTGTAAATTTTTAAAAATTATTTATTTTTTATTTTAGTATACTCATTACGAATTCATAATTTATTTCATTTTATCTTAATTTTTTATTACTCTAAACACATCTTTAAGTTATTTGGCAGCTGTTAACTAGTTAGTTTTTAGTTACTTATTTTTTTGATTTTTTTTAAATGATCAAATTTGTCCTATTATATTAAAAATTTTTTAAACATTAAAGGACACAAATATCAAATTAACAAAAAACTAAAAAGCTATTCATTAAAAAGTTAATTTTTTTCTCTCCCAAACATAAAAAAGTTAATAATTAGTTACAAAAAAGTTAACTTTTTTACTTTCCAAACTCTGGCTTATACTTGTAGCAATGGTAAATAATTGAATTACTGATAATTTTTGTTTGGTTGGTTTGGGGCAGTTTGGAGCCCATAAAATTATATTAAGTTATATAAAATTTTAAATTTTTTTTTCAATTTTTTACGCTTTTCATTAATTTTAAGACTGTAATGGCAAAATATAATTTTTTTAAGCTCCAAACACATTATTTAGTTTAATTTTTTGACTTAACATTTCCGTTATAATTTAAAAAATAAAAAGAAATTTAAAAATCAGACAGCTGGCTACAAAAATATCCTCAATTTCTAGTTTTATATTAGTGAGTTAGTTAAATTAATATTGTTTTATTTTTTTGGTGCCTTCAAATGAGAGGATGGGGGGGGGGGAGGAGAAAAGTGAAGAAAGGGGGTAAAAAAAAAAAAGAAAAAGAAATCTTTACCCTTTAAACTGTTGTGGCTTAAAAATTTGAAAACTTTTGGTCCAAGAAACCCACACTTTGAGAACCTTTGGGCATTCTTTAAAAGATTCCTAGGGTCGTGAAGGAATATGAAAAAGTTATGTAAAGCTTTGAGCACCAATGCAAAAAAGAAAAGCTACGAGTGTGATCCAAAAGATTGGTGATGCTTTATTTATATATTTTACATATAATATACACGTATTTATATGTCTGGATATAAAAATAAATTGCACGTCCTTTCTATGCCACACAGTTCTGTCTCTCAAAATTAGTACTTAAGAGTATTAAAATAATCAAAGAAAGTGGTTTGAGGTTCTCGAATAAGGACTCCTAGAAGATCAAGTCAGATGAAAAGTTATAATATTTAGAGAGAGAGAGCGAGAATGGTCAGAAGTAAGCATAATTTTTTTTTTTTGGTAAGTATGCAAGCATAACTCAATTATGCATATGCTCTGGGTTTTTATAATTATTAAAAGTAAAAATTAGTGAAACATTTAATTAATTTAATTATAATGATCTGTTAATTCACTTGTCTCTTTTTTTTCGCAGTATACAAGTGACGCGTGTGTGATGGGTCTCAGAGGGTTAGTGAGATATGACAATTTGTGTAAGATACTTTTCTCATTTCATCACTTCTAATAATAAGATTGGACTAATCCAATTAATTTCAAACTATATAGTCATAATTTAATTATCGTTATAATTTTTTTCACTGAGATGTATGCCTACCTAATTGGGAATAAGATTTTGTGCCCAAAATACTTTCATGACAATTAATCTTAACATATAGTTGGAATTTGATCACGTGGAGGTCCATATTTAATTTTATCAGTATATAATTTAATTTCAAAAATCGTCGAATATATATTATATTTTTACGATTAAAAGTGTCCCTCCTCTTTGTTAATTATATAAGCTAAGGATGAAATTTAAAAAATGTTAAGTAATTTTTTTTACGCATATAGAATAAAAAAAGATAAAATTTTGTAATTTAAAAAAAATATTGAGTTAGGTTACAATTTTATTTTATTTTAATTTAAAATATAGACTGCTTGAAAATACTAAACACATATATTGGTAGGCGCGACAAGATGGTTAAACATTAATTACCTCTATCTCAGCAGACATGAAAATTTATTCGAAATGCTTTGTTGTTTCTTTCTTATTTTTTCAACCCAAAGAGTACTGAAAACATATAATCATGCAATATATATATATATATATATGTGTGTGTGTGTGTGTATATGTATAGAAGTACTTGTGCCGTAAAACCAAAATAATTGAACTCCATGCGCATTCATGCATGTGCATGTGCATGTGCATTCTCCCCAATATCATGTTACATGCAAATTTACAATACATGTATTTATGTTATGTATATTCAGTGTGTATATGTATAGAAGTACTTGTGCCGTAAAACCAAAATAATTGAACTCCATGCGCATTCATGCATGTGCATGTGCATGTGCATTCTCCCCAATATCATGTTACATGCAAATTTACAATACATGTATTTATGTTATGTATATTCAGCTAGGCAATGTCGGCAATACTTACTAATATTCTTAAAATATAAAATTAAATAAAAATTAAAAAATTAACTCAAAACTAGAAGTGACAAGAAGATCGATGCGAGCAAGTTCCTCTCATCCCCTTCCCCCACTCTCGCCCAGCCCACTTTCATTTAAATCAATAATATTATTTTATATGTAAAAAGGAGTCTATTAATAAAACATATATCAATTAATAATAATAATAATAATAATAATATAAAAACGACAAAGTTAAAAAAAAAAAAAAATAACAACGTTGACGTTCTAAACATATGAATTGATAATGGTGGAGTACTTTAATTTTGTAATTTTAAATTTAGTCGAGAGATTGGTATCTCAATCCTAACTTTCCTTTGAATCTTATTAGTTTTTTACTTTTTTTTCTCCCTTAAATTTGCCTGTAATTCATACGTTAATGCCTGTTTGGCTACACCAAAAGTCACCAATTTTAACTAATTTTTATACTTTTCTCCAATTAAAATTTTTTACATATCATATTTATATTACATCTTTCTACTTTTATTGTATTTTTTTTTTTATTTTTTATCTACCAAACAAGCCTAATCGCACCCTTGTCAGGGAAGAACTTATTATATCATCCTAGAGCATGACGTTATTTATGCGTCCAACCAATAAAAATTAAATATATAAATAAGTATAAATCCTAACATCTTTGTATTAATGGTGTATTGGGAGAGACGGACCCTGTTGTAAAAGAGTAATTGCGGTGGCTCTCTCTCTCTACCTTTGGATCGACCTACAGTACAATATTAGACATTGATTCAATGATGGGTAAGCTGAGCCTGTTGTTTACCAGATGAACCTCTCACCCTATACTGAGAGGACGCCTTTGAGTGGAAAACAAACCAAATGTCACCTAATTAATTACTTGCATTTGAGTGGAAGCCTTTCACTTAATAATTCCTTTGTGCTTGCATTTGTGAGTTGAGATTTATTATCGGGAACGTTTGGAGGTATAATTTTTAATAAAAAATTATTAATTTTTAATTCTTGAGTGTTTGACAAATCACAAAATTTTATTACTTTTTCTACTCAACTATAGTAACTTCTCAACTCAAAATTTACTAAAAGTTACTTAAAATTATCAAAAGTTGTTAAAAGTTTCTAAAAATTATTAAAAGTTATCAAAAATTTTACCAAATACCCACAAGTTACAAAAAAAATTACTAAAAATTGTTACTTGTTTTACCAAATATATAAAAAAATTATAACTAGTAACTTTTGGCCAAAAAATACCAAAAGTTACTAAATATTGTGCCTCCAAACGCCCCCTAATTAAAGCATTAATTAAATTAATTAGTTTTGAAATTTGAATCAAAAAGTGTCTACCCCCACTAATCTTGGCTTATTATTATTATTATGGCAAGTGCTGGAAGTAACGCCATCCGGGCAAGGACAAACCACATAGGAAAAGCTACCTTTCTCATAAATATATATATATTTTATTTAAATAACCATTGCCTATGCTGGATTTGGAGGACTTTTTGGGTATAATAATTTTTTGTGGGAAGTAACCACAAACCTAAAAGTAGAGCTATGGGGCATATATATATATATATATATATAAGTTTTATCGTCATTCTAGAAGAAGAATTACAGAATGCAGACACAAAAGCAGATTTGAGTCCAACTCCAATCTTTCTTAAACAATCTCCATTGGAAATATTTGTCATTGAATAATATTTGATGCACAAATATTATTGATCGGCAATTTTAAATTTTTTTGCAAAAAATAGTTAATAATTTGTAATTACAGTGATATCTAGTGGCATCTCTTACTGTGCAATTAGTATTAACACATCAACCGATTAAATTGTCATTTTATATTAAGTAAAAATAGTCACAATATCAGAATTTATATTTCTTAATTTTTTTTAAAATATAAAATGTCCAAAAAAAGGGATCAATAATCAAGATCTAAAATTTCAAATTGAACCTTAAGACTAAGCATGAGTGATTAGACTCATTTCAGACTTTTTACAAATTTAAAGAAGAGTAAAAAATTATAAATATTGGTAACCCCATTTGATATTAAACTAGAAAATTACAAAAAGGGTTAAATATTAATATTTGTAAAAGTTAGAGTGCCGTTATAATTGGTGCGGGTACGTTTAATTTGTTATATTTTTCTAAAAATCTCTAAAAATTATTTATTTTTTATTTTATTATACGAATTACGAACTCACAATTTATTAAACTTTATTTCATTTTATTTCATTTTTTATTACTTCAAACACACTCAATATTAAAACGATTTAGAATCTATCTATATTTAGGATATGTTTGGAGTGATAAAAAATGAGATAAAATAAGATAAACTGAAATAAATTGTGAGTTCATAAATCGTGTAGTGAAATAAAAAATAAATAAATTTTAAAATTTTTCAGTATTTCCATAAGTTTTCAGAGTTTTTTTGTCACCTCAAACAAAATTAATAAGATATTCAGAAGATGCTCCTGAAAATTACCCATGATCTTTTTTCTTTTAATTTGGAAATTAATTTTTAAATATTGTAAATAGGTAGACACTGGTGTCAATAATTTGAACATTGAAAAAAAAAAAAAAATAATGTCTGAGGAAGTTTAGTGGAGTCACAAGTAGCAACAATTGACCACGACTCATAAATAATTTATATTTTAGGGTCGTTTGGTTTGTAAAAATTTATTTAAAATTTTTAAAAATTTTTATAAATCTCTGTTAACTTTATATCACATCAACTTTTTTTTTTTATTACACGTATTACAAATTTCCCTCAAATAACAATTTATCTCATTTTTCTTACTCCAAACAAACCCTTCATAACTGAAACGTGGGTGGATGCAATCGGTGCCAATTTCATTTTCTGGGGGCATCGAAACGCACAACAACCAAATCCTCGCAAGAATGAAACAGAGAACGGAACGGAACGGAACTGAGGAGAGCAGAACAGGGCACAGAAGCAGGGCCGTGGTTTGAACCTCATTTCTGGGGCGCAGCTGTCGGTGACCCCATCCCCCACCCCCCTTCCACGACTTTGGATTCTCTGCTACAATTTATTTGTTCATTTCCCCCTACCCACGTGGACACACAATTTTAAACTGTGTTTGGTGTTAATATATATATATATAGTTTTAATAATTTTTATTCTAATATTGTTACGCATTATTTTTTAAAAAAACTATATATTTAATAAAAATTAGTAAAAATTAAAAATACGTTTGGAACATGTTCGACAATCGTTAATGTTTCATCACTGATCAACTTTTCTCAATTAAATTTATTAATTTTTTTAATTTTTATAATCTTTTACTAAATACACGAAGTAGTGAATTCTTAATTAAAAGTGATTAATTTTTAAAATTTTAAGTATTTTTATTATTTTTTATTACTTTAAACGAAACTAATCTTTTCTTAAAGTGGCATGTGACGCGATAGGACAAAATTATAAAAAAAATTTATTTTTTCACTTCTTTTTTTACAACAAATGCAAATTGATAAATTTGTGGTAGCAAAACGGCCCTTGTAATTAAGTTTTATTTTTCTTTTTTAGTTCATTCATCAAAGAAATTTGAAAAAAAATTAGTTAGGTTTTTATAATTCTCTTCAAAATAAATAATAAAATTATATATTTAAAGGATGATAATGATGGATGGTGGCTCCCACGCTAGAGAGAGTTTTTTCTATTAAACGTTAACATACAAAAGTCAATCCAAGTTTTTTACCATAAAGATAGATAGATAGATAAAAAGCTAAGAATGAAATGAGGGTTGAAAAGAAGCGAGAAGCGATGAAAAAAGAAGTTTGTCATAGTTAACTTATTGATGCATAGCCCACCGGAGTAAATTCCTCAGGGAGTGAAACCCCAACAAACCTCCCTATAAATTAAAGAATATGAAGCCCTTGAGAGTTGAAACTCGTCATGAAGTGATACTCCAACCAACCACCCCTATAAAGAATATGAACCCTTGGAATTATTTCCACGACACCCAACTCATTACTGCTCTCACTCGCATGTGGGTAGAAAAATTGACAATCTCCTCTCCTCATAATGATAAAATAAGAACACCATTGATGTTGCGCCTTCGGGGGTGGTTGAGTGGAAGTCGGGCTCGCCTTAGAGTTTGGACCTCTCGAGGTTTCGGATTCGACTCCCCCACGGGAGTGGGTTACCGCTGTAATGGCGGGTACCTAATGACCTCCTCTCGGTCGTGCCGGTCAGCCAGGGCTTGCCTAGGCTGGTTAACTCTCCAGGAACTCTTGCCGGCTAAGGTCCTGGAGCGTGCTTCGCCCTGTGCGCACCCCAGTACAAAGTAACGGCTGCGGATTTCCACGTACCAGAATAACACCATTGATGCCGAGTAGATGAAGATGAACGACCCTTTTTAACCCAAACAGCTTATTCTTAGCTGGAAAAACAACCCCTCATTTAATTATTTCTCAACTCTCTGTCCTTTCTTTTAGCTCAATGGTCTCTCTCTCCTCTCTCTGTTTCAAGTTTCAACCTTTTCACACACTCCCGAGTCAGTCACCATTCCAGACTTCCAACCCTTGTAGCTCTGATGCTGTGTGAAACGGAAACCAGTCCCCAAAAAGCATTACTCTTTTTCTGCTCTTTCTCTCTCTAAAACCAATCGATCACTCCGCAATGTTCCCCCACTCCTCCACTTCCGTTGTTATCTTCCTCCTCCTCCTCCTGTCTTGCTACGCCACCGTTGCTACCCACAACCGCCGGCTTCTCCACCAACCTTTCTTCCCACAGGACTCGGTGCCGCCAACTCCGCCCCCATCTCCTCAGCCCCCGACCCCAAAATACCCATTTTCCACTTCCACCCCCAACCAGCAGCCATTCTTTCCGACAATATCCTCGCCGCCTCCGCCGCCGTCTCCGCCCGGTCCCTCCACCTTCGCCTCTTTCCCTGCCAACATCTCCTCCCTCAACCTCCCCCAGCCCTCCAAATCCAAGCCTGTCTCTTCCAAACTCGTCGCCGTCGCCGTAGCCCTCGTCGTCGCCGCTTTCGTTGTGACGGCCATTAGTGTGTTTGTCTACATTCGCCGGCGAAGGCGGAGCTTCAGCGATAGCAAGACGTGTAGATCGGATAACAGCAATGGGAATGGAAATACAAATGGGCTTCCAAAGTCGCGTAGATCGCCTCCGACTAGCTCCGAGTTTCTTTACCTCGGCACTATGGTCAATTCTCATGGCAGGGTCGATGCCCATGGTGCTCCGAACAGTGGCACTGGCGGCGGCGGCGAGAATTTGAGGAAATTGGACTCGCCGGAGCTTCGCCCGTTGCCACCACTTGGCCAGCAGAATTTCCGGCAGAATTACGCAAATGTAGATGTCGGTTCCGGCGGTGAAGAAAATGAGCAGTTTTACTCCCCTAGGGCGTCGTTAGGCGGTCGTGATAGCTCGATCGGCACCGGATCGGCTTCCAGGAGAACGTTTGCCGCCGTCGCTGCGGAGAACTTTGACGTCGGTAGTAGTGAATCGAGTTCATCTTTGTATTCCTCGTCGAATTCACGTTCGCCGAATCGGTCAGTGTCTTTGAGTGTTTCTCCACCGGTAAGTTCAAGTCCAAGAAGCTCAAGGCCGAAATCACCGGAATTGGTGGCATTTCAGACTGCTCCGCCGCCTCCACAGCTCGCACCACCGCCTGCTATGGCCCAATTGGCCAGTTCTTCATCACCATCGCCATCACCGCCTTCTTCCTCCTCGCCGGAAAGAGCTTCAGATAAAAGCCTAGATTCATCACCGAGAATTTCAAATGCTTCAATTCAAAATTTAGCGTCTTCAGCAAGGGTTAGCAGTGCTGTTTCGAATCAATTAGTCAATTCTCGATCCCCATCGCTGTCTTCATTGTCCTTACCAGAAAGACCTTCGGAGAAGACCCTAGATTCATCACCGGCTAGAATTAGCAACGTTTCAAATCAAAATGAGGAGTCTCCGGCTGGAATTAGCAATGCTGGTTTGAATCAATTTGGCAACAGAAGGAATTCTCAATCCCCATCACTGTCTTCATTGTCGTCACTGGAAAGATCTATGAAGAAAACCCAGCATTCATCTCCGAGAATATCCAATACTTCAAGTCAGAATGTGGAGTCTTCTGCGAGAATTGGCCATGCTGTTTCAAATCAATTGGGCAATAAGAGGAACTCTCGATCGCCATCGCTGACTTCATTGTCCTCACCGGAAAGACCTTTGGAACCAAAAGCTGAATCTCCGGCAAGAATCAGTAGCACTCTTCGGAAGCCTGTGCCTATGTCTGTCACACCTCCTCCTCCCCCTCCGCCGCCGCCACCAGGACACTGGGAAAGCCCAGTTCCTACTCCATCAGCTTGTCGGCCAATTTTGAAGCCCCCTGTTCTAGTAACACCTTCAAGGCCTGTTGCCGTTCACAGTCCAACATCCATTTCTCCAATGCAATTGCTTCCAAGATCTGAAAATATTGAGAAAAATGAGGAGACTCCAAAACCCAAGTTGAAGCCTCTGCACTGGGATAAAGTCAGAGCAAGTTCTGATCGTGAAATGGTCTGGGATCAGCTAAAATCAAGCTCGTTTAAGTATGATATCAGCTTAAACTTGACAATTTTTTTGGTTGTCGTTCAATGCTAATGTTCTGACCATTTTTGTGCCTGTTTATAATTTTGGATTGTTGGTTGCAGATTAAATGAGGAGATGATCGAAACGTTATTTGTTGTAAAAACACCTACCCCAAACACAAAGGAATCAATTCGAAGACCCGTTCTTCCCTTTCCAAACCAGGAGAATAGGGTGCTTGATCCAAAGAAGGCACAGAACATTGCAATTTCTCTGAGGGCGCTGAATGTAACCATAGAGGAAGTTTGTGAAGCCCTTTCAGAAGGTAGCTTCTCACTGTGTGTTTATTTATTTTACATTTGCTATGGATTTGTTTGGAAAACTTGAGTTCTCTGAAAAAGAAATGAATTTGTGTTTGATAATAAAGTTTCCTTTTATTTCAGTTGTACAATTTATATGTATGCGTCCTTCTCTGAAATCTTGAATAACTGCCAGTACACAAATCTTTCCTGCATTTATTCTGAGTGTCTAATTGTGTTGCCCCACTTTATGCTTGGATGCCTTGTGGTCCACTGAATTGGTTCATTTTCAATTTTAACCGCAAATATTACTAAGCAACTCATCTAATTTTCTCACATATGCTTCCCTAGGAAAATTATTGGTAGAGTACTTCATTGTGACATGGTGCAGTGCAACAATCCAAATATAACACACGGTGATCTTATTTGATGCTAGTCCTACCAAAAATTTTGACTGGTGCACTGCGCCATCTAGCATATTTGCATTGGTGGACTGCACAACCACATGGTGCAGGCTCCCAGTCAATAATTTCACTCATGATACATAATTTTTAGGGGATGCAGCTTTTAGGTCCTCATTAATCATTTTTTTTTTTTTGCTAATGTCCCTAATTCTATCAGCAGTAGCGGGGCTTTTGAATATATTTATACCCAAAACCGTCCAGAATTAATAGCCTTTTATCTATTTTTGATAGCTTTGGCATGCAATTCAACTGTTTTGATGAACTTTTTTGCTCTTATATACAGGCAATGCAGAAGCTCTTGGAACCGAGCTTCTTGAAAGTCTATTGAAGATGGCTCCAACAAAGGAGGAAGAGCGTAGACTGAAAGAGTACAAAGACGATTCACCATTCAAACTTGGACCTGCCGAGAAATTTCTGAAGGCGGTGCTTGACATACCTTTTGCATTTAAGAGAGCGGATGCAATGCTCTACATAGCTAATTTTGAGTCTGAGGTGGAGTACCTCAAAAAGTCATTTGATACTCTTGAGGTAAAGCAATTGCTTAAACATAAGTTTCTTAGTTACTTTTACCTGATTTGAATTTGCTTAAGATGCTTAGTAGCTGTTTCTTCCTTCTACTTATTATTAATCAATCCAGTCCTGCATTAGCTATTGCTACTGCTTTTTTACGTGCTGCTTATTGCTCAAGGGTACTTTCCCTGCTAGCTAAATTATCCTAAAAAATGTTAAGAATTGGCAATTTTTTTTTTCTCCATGTATGTTATATACTGTGAATATGTTATGGAGGTGGTATGTAGGCCAATATTAGAGGATTAAATAATTAAAAGTAGAGCAATCTGTGTTGTTTATGTTCTTTTAAAAAATCTGTATTATTTATGCTCTTGGCAAATAAAACTTCAAGCCCAAGCAGGGCAGCAAGCTCAATTGCTGGTAAGATAAGATTTCTGAGCCAAACTACATACATGACGGGAAAATTAGCAATGTTTCACTGGCGTGAGCATCAGTGTCAACTATTAATTTTGTGTTTTGAAAATAAATAAATAAAAACACAAGTAGAATCTGATGGCTTTCAAACATACCTTGATGAGGTTATATCAAATATTATCAAGTTTATGAAGATTGTAGATTGCACAATACGGGGTATTTTGAAATAGGACTGAATCACAAACGCGCTGCCTAAGACTTAGTGGACTGGACAATAATATTTACCAGTGGTTTTCAGAAAGCCTATGTTTTGTTGCTAGATGAAGCAAAGTTGTAGCATTGCTAGCTTTGTATATTTTTTAGTTCAAGTACACAGTCAATTGAACCTTTTTATTTTATTTACAGGCAGCCTGTGAAGAACTGAGGAATAGCAGGATGTTTTTGAAGCTTCTAGAAGCCGTCCTAAAGACTGGGAACCGCATGAATGTTGGGACAAACCGTGGTGATGCACATGCCTTCAAGCTTGACACTCTTCTCAAACTTGTTGATGTTAAGGGCGCAGATGGCAAAACCACGCTCTTGCACTTCGTTGTTCAGGAAATAATAAAAAGTGAAGGCGCTCGTCTTGCAGGTGCCAACCAATTAAACCCAAATTCCAATCTCAACGATGATGCCAAATGTAGGAAGCTTGGCCTCCAAGTTGTTTCTGCTCTCAGTTCAGAGCTCACTAATGTAAAGAAAGCTGCGGCCATGGATTCAGACGTCCTTAGTAGTGACGTACTCAAGCTTTCTAAAGGAATTGCGAATATCACCGAGGTTGTAGGATTAAATGAAGCAATGGGTTCAGAGGAAATCAGTTGGAAATTTTCAGAGTCAATGAACAGGTTCATGAAAATGGCCGAGGAGGAGATTATAAGGATTCAAGCTCAAGAGAGTGTTGCTCTTTCCCTGGTGAAGGAGATAACTGAGTACTTCCACGGCAACTCAGCCAAGGAAGAAGCTCATCCATTTAGAATCTTCCTGGTGGTGAGAGACTTCTTAACAATTCTTGATCGTGTTTGCAAGGAAGTTGGAATGATCAACGAGCGTACAATTGTCAGTTCTGCCCATAAATTTCCAGTTCCGGTGAATCCAAATCTGCAGCCGGTTGGATTCCCTGGAAGGCGGCAGTGCAGTTCCTCTGATGATGAAAGCTCGTCTTCTTAGGCCTTATTGTCTCACATCAGGTGACAGTTTTGTTGTAGCCAAATTGAGTGTAATCCATGGTTGGGCTGGATAGGAGCTTGTATGGCAGTTTAGAATTGTATTTTTTTTTTTTTTTTTTTAACTTTTTGTATTTATATAGTTCCATGTAAAAGATTCTGAAAATTGTTTATTCCTATAGATATATACAGATAATTAGTTGGGAAGAAGAGTAAAAAGGCACTTTGTTCTGTTCAATTACATGAGTAAAATTCAGGGTTCATAGAGTTTTATTATAAACAATACCATCTCTTTATCCTGATCAATTAACTGTAGGTAATGGTTTCCCCAACTTATTAAAAATATTTCTCTCTCTCTTGATCAATTGGCTGTAGCTTAAATCTACATGACTGATTAAGAATCCTATATGTAATTCTTAGCATCGTAAAAATTTGTGTTACGTTCTAACCTATAATAATTTCTTTCTCTCAGATGCTTTTTACTTTTAAATAGTTGGAAATTAAAGAAGCAACAGTTGAATCTAAAAGTGAAGCTTAAGATCTCCCGTCAAGCATCAACAGTTTGAAACAGAGCCCTCTTGGTGAAATGTCAGTGGTAATGGTTCATAAACAGAGGCTTTTCTACTAAGCCATTTTTTTTTTTTTTTAGCCCTAATTATCTTCAAAGAGTGATATTTTTATGAGACATAATTATAGCAAGAACATGAACATGCAAATTATTCAAAAAAATATTCAATATAATGAGAGTATATGTTTGGGGCCATCATGTAATAATGATTACCTCTCACATCTAGGGACAGTTGGATTTTGATATTCGAAAAAAATAATTTGCATCATGAGAGTGTATGTTTGGGGCCATTATATAATAAAGATTACCTCTCACATATGGTGACAGTTGGTTTTTGTAATAATATCAAAATGAGAAATGATATGGTGGAAAGTTACAAATCTAAAGGATAATCTCAAAAAGAAAATATTTTTGACAAAAGTTTAATCGCATTCATGATTAACCAAATTCATGAATATCTCACATTCGTGATTAGCCAAATTCATGAATATCTGTATGCTACTTACATTTGTTTCAGTGTACAAGCTATGTATAAATATAAAACTCAATATAACCCAACTTTTCTGCTATCTATCATCTTCTCTGTTATCTATCATCTTGTTTAACCTACAATAGAAACTTGTTTGTCCGGATTTTTGTCTAATTGTAAGTTTTCAGTATCCATACGCTCTAGAATTCTCCGTGCTTCCTCCTCTGTGGCTGGAACCCCTTTTCGAATCCTAAATCCATTTCTCATGGCCTTCACCTTCGGGAGAACAGTGAATGTGAAGTCAAATGTATTTAAAACCTGCTCCAACCAAAGATCCATAGGAAACGGGTTATGTAATGAAATATTTCTGTTTCTGACTGAACATTATTATTTAGGTATTATAGACTAAATTGGAAAAAAAAAAAAAAAAGAGAAGCTAATTTATTTGTTATTGCTGGAACATACCTCAACATTGATTAAAGGCTTATCTGTGTCCTCAAATTCTGTGTACAAGACACATGATTTGAAACGCAAGAAATCTCCTACATCCACCTGTCCACCAAGAAGTATGGAGAATTCAGAAATGCAGCACAAAGGTTACTCTGTAAATGAATAGTAGTAATCCGAATTGGATAAGATTTATAGGAGGGTATGCGAGTAATAGTTGGAATAATATTTTTTTCTGAATGAATGCGCAGACAAAGTAATAACTTTGTTCATGTTAAGAAAAAGAAGTTGCAATTGCACATTGCTGGCATTCTAATCCCAAGTTCTCTATAATCCCTTTGATATAACCATCAAATTATGAAAATTATCGAAGCCCCAGCGCATAATTTTCAGATGTTACAACTAATTCAGAACGACTAAAGACAGGAGGGGCTTGTTCTGTTCTCAACAAAAATTTAACCGATGACTTATGGTGACATTAAAGGTTCTGTCTAGTAAAAGATGTAGAAAATTCTAGGATTTCCATTTGAAGCAACTACACCAGAAATGAAGTTTACACCAGTAATTCAATATGGAAGGTTGATGGAGTACTTACAGGTCTTAAGAAATCAACATGATCAACTTCGAGAAAGCGTGGCATCAAACCAGCAAAAGCATAAGCAGTTGAGAAAGCCAATTCAAATGCTCGGTGCATCAAAAACCCTCCAAAGATCTGACCATGGATGTTTCTTTGCTGTGGTTGGCAGATCAAAGAGTTCTCAAGGTGTATGTCCCAAAGAAGGATGGTGTCTCTATCTGCCAAGGCTGGCATGTCGCAGAAAATATATCCCTCAGACAATAAAGCTGCAAGTCTGCTTACATTCCCATTCTCCATCTCCTTCCTGCCATGAACTCTGTTACTTTTTTTCCTAAGTTTATTTCTGGCATCTGCTTCTTCATAAAGCAACTTTTCTTGTTCAGTTTCTGGAGAGAGTCGGTTCACTGGAGCAGCTTTCCCTGTCTTAGAGTTGCGGGCGACAAATAAGAAGTTAGCTGTAAGAGCGATTGCTTCCAAACCGTCAGAGCTCTCTGCAAAGCGTTAAGTACCATGTGAAGGCCTTAAAGGTAGCAATTATGCCATCTCCAGTTTAACTATGGTAACAGCCCTACGATTGAAGTAATCATTTAATAAATTAATATGACTGATATACATTATTACAATCAACAATTCATGCAACATAGTTCATGAACAGGTAAAATACGCTCTAATAGTAATTTAATGATCATGAAACACTGAAGAGAAACAGAACGGTTGTGAGGTTTCAACCACTGAATTTGTCACTGACATCATCAACAAATGTCTTGACTTGTAGACCATAAAAATGAAAGTGCGTAATGTGAAAGAACTACTCCACAGGGAGGCTACTGTGTGAAATAACACAGAAGAGTGTCCCAAAAAAATTAAGTTAAAATCAAGATAGCGTGAGATACAAGGGGCGAGATTCAGGAAAATATCCCGAGGAGAGTTAGAATTGATTGGTTACAGAAGATTTGTATGAGGGTCTTGATACTTTCCAGTGCAAATTGAACAAAATAATATCTTCTGGTAGACCAATGTAACAAGTCATGCTCAACGGACCAGACCAAGGACAACCAAGAAACTTGGTCATAGCCAGATGACTAAACTAAAATACATCCCTCGGAAAATTACAGGAGTAAACAAGAAGTAGTAATTGAGTGGCCTGGAGGCTGAAGATTTCTAGAATAAAAAAGTACCCAACAAGGTGGGAGCACAAGGAGGAAATTAACAAGCGCGGTATAAACTTTAAAAGGTTGTCTGATGAGATAAGCTTCTCTGATGAGCGATATAGAGCACTCCAACATTTTTAACCATGTACTTGGGTTGGAATATTATAGAAATATACGAATAATTTGTTCGCATGATGGAGCACCATAACTTATTGGTGATACACCACAAACAGTGTTGTCTGCCCACTTTAGCCGCCCATTGTGTCCCTGCCTCAATGGGATGATGACAAGCCGCAATTGGCAAACATGAGACAATGAAACAAGGAGCATGTATGGTTGTTGACTTTACATGCAGATTGGGATTGCGCGTTAGAGGAGCGTTGAAATAGCTTGACAGACATTGTTGAACCAATTTCCTAACAGTTTAAAATTTTGGGACAATTGATAACTTAACACTACCTACCCAGCCAGGATGCCATCACCATCCCCACCCCCACCTCCAAAACCTTCCACTAGGAACCTGCAGCACTCTCCATCACCACCACCACATCCATTACCTTACAATGCCAACCATCACCACCCACCTTCCACTGCCACCCACCACAACTATTCACCTACTCTCTATCAACACTTGTAGAATTTTTTTTTAATTTAATTAATCTAAATTAATATTAGAATAAAAATGGTCATTCCATTCTAAAATTGTTTAATTTGGCAACCAAACAAGATAATAGGAATGGCCCTTCCATTCCATTCCAGCTTTTACTTCCATTCCAATACATTTCATTCTTGCATACAAAGCATAGCCTAGGTGAAAATTAAAATAAATAAAAACACATTTTTCTCACAGAAGGCCACACTAAGTAGATGAAGCCTTGATATAATACCATTTGTGGACTGAGTGACTTCTAATTGAATCTCAATTGAAGACCGTCCAACCCATGTAAAAGCACCAAACATCTTTAAATCAATGTTAACACTGATTGGCTGCTTCAGCACCATCTTGTCAACAGAAGCAGTGACTAGCAAGAGTGGCCTTGTCATGCTGTCATCATCAGAACAGTGCTACTCCACACACATGCGCATGCGCATGCGCGCACGTGCACACACACACACACAAACAAAAGGCATGATTACCCAAAGGAAATGTGGAATGTAGGTGGCAAAAAGTGTAGTTTACGAAGGAATTTTTTTTTTTTAACAGAGTAAGTTACTAATTCAATCAAGTATACTAAAGAAAATGCAGGATGACAAGAAAAATCCTCTTCTCCTTGCAGTACGTGATTAAGCACATTGAGAGAACCAATTCACTCCAAGAAAATGGAAGCAACCAACCAATTTTAAATTTATTTATGCCAAAGTTATGACATCAATGGCACATACACATATGGTGATCATCAAGCAGAAGTACTTTTTAATGCAAGAAACCAACCGTTAGGTCACTGAATATAGGCCATGCAGCAAGACCCCATCACATAAGCAAAAATTTCTCATTTGCTGCAATCTGAAGTTCCTTTATGGCTTAATATTGCCTTCCCGTACATTGTGTATTAAGATCACGTCAAAAGAAATTATTTATCAAAACCAATAGCATTAACAAACAAATTATTGATCACAACCAAGATTTAAGCATGCTGTCAATTTTGTAAACAATAGAATTACTTCAAGACTTCAGAGAATTGCCAACGAACTTGCAGGATCAAACACACACACAACCAAGTTCCCTGCCCCAGTTGAAATCGAGTTCCCAAACTCAAAGATAAGTTAAACAACATAATTCACAAAAAAATGCAAGAAATGGAAGAAAATTCCTTGACTGAGATGGTGCCGGCAAGAGCATCAAGATCTTCAAGCAATTTCCCAATTCTGACCTCATTCCATGGATCCCTCTACTGCTTTCTCAATATAAAATCAATCGAGAAATTATAGAGAATGGTAGTGCGGGACTGAGATGGGGTCTTGGCGAGGAATTGACTCTGTGGAGGAGCATCAGCTGGTAGGTCAAAGAGTCTCTCGGAAATCTTGGACGTCGCTTCCCACAGAGCAATCGTCACAGGTGAATGATATATTCCAGGCCAAAAACTAAGAGGCTTGCAGGTCGCATCGGCGGCCTGAGGAGAATTCTCAAAGGGGGAAGTGAAAGTGGAGCCGACAGGAATGGCAACAGAAGGAGAGGAATTGGAATCCATTGAATTCGAGTAATTCTTGAAGTGGGTTTCCGAAAAAATTGTCTTGAGGGAATTTGATTCCCCCCCCCCCCCCATCGGAAAGGAAAGGTGGGTTTCAAGCTCTCTGTGTTGTCGTTTGATGGGCGGCGGTTTGTGGAAGAAAACTGGGTTTATGAGATGGGATAGGTCGCTTGTTGATCTTTGATGGCAAAAGAATTGATGAAACCAGAAAAAAAATGAAAAATATGAATTTCGAGAATGGAGACCAAATGAGTTCGAAGCTGTATCAACTGGGCTGAAAGAATGATCAAACTTTGTGGGAGGATTTTCTACCATAACTGTAGGAGCGCGATTGACAATAGTCGGTTGACACCTTGAAATCACTTTGACGCTTTTCCAGTAGTTGATCACCATTTCTGTGTGTTTGGCTGTAAAAAAGCCATGATCTTTGAACTCATGGCTGGCTGTGTTTGGAGTTGCATAAAGAGATATAAAATAAAATAAAATTATAAAAGTAAATATCTCGTAATTTATATAATGAGTGAAAAATTTAAATTTTGTTATCTCGTAATTTATGTTTATTGAGATTTGTAAGATTTTATTTTTTTTTTTGTTTAACTCTAAACGGAGTCAATATTGACTCAATTACAAATGATTGAACTCGAACGAGTTTTACGTCCAACTCAAAATGAATTTAAATATAAGAATGTTTTACATGTGTAATTATTAACTTATACTAACATAATATATAAATTTAAAATATTCTTGTGGGATAGATAGTGCAAATCGATTAAAAATTTAATAAATTAAAATATAATTTTTCTAATAAAAATACATTATATTATTATATAAATGTAAGATATTTTAATTAACATATTTTACATATATAATATTTAATTTTATACATAAATATTATACCAATTGAGCCAAATATTATTCTCATTTATTAAACAAATTTAATTTTTTTTAATCTGAACTTATTTACTAAATAAATAAATCAAGTCGAGTTCTTAACTAGACTAGCTAATTGAACTCGATTCAATTGCATTAGTCTGTCATCCGTTGATTTTTATTAATAGTCTAAACACATTGAATTAGAATTGCTTTAATTTAAAGAATGTGAGATGTGAGGTTTGCAGAAGAGAAACATTCTTTTTCTTGTTTTATTTTAATATTTAAAAAGGCAAATTATAATTAATTAATAGTTTGCACTTTAACTCAAATTTAATTTTGAATCTTGTACTTTCATTCATTTTATTTTGTTTCCTTCAATTAATTTTTTTTATTGGCAAAAAAAAATCGCATATTCATTGCATGTGCAATAAACGTATAGCATTTTCTAATAATCTTTTTTTGATCATAATTTATAGGAGGGACAATATGAGATAATTAAAAATTAAAGAATTTAAATTAGAATTATTTTTAATATATGTCTTGAAATGAGAATAATAATAAGGTGTGCAAATGTCAAGTGTAATTAAATTCAAATAAAATAGGAAATATTACATGTTTTAGATTACGGACGGTTCTAAAAATTTCACTTTCCTTTTGAAATAGTAGGAAATTAGAAAGGTAATAAATGAATTAAAAAAAGTTTCAATAAATTTATTTGCTTCAATAATTACCCACTTATTTAAACAAACAAGGTGCTACGTGTCCGGTAGGTCCGGCATCTTTTTGGCCGTAGCACTTCAAGTATGGAGGATGCATGGTTACAAGTAAAGAATATATCCATGCCTTATTAACTTTTGTTATGGAAACATGAGGATTAAGGTAAGTAAGTAATCGTCTCTCTCTCTCTCTCTCTCTCACTCTTTTTTTTTTTTTTAACAATGAGAAAATTTTCTATAATCTCTAAGTTTTATAGGAATAATAAATTTTTGAGGTTATCGGCACTTACCTCCACACACATTTCAAGTTAATCACGAGCACTTATTCGGTTAATCAGTTTTAACTATTCGTAGTGTTTTCTCGATCGAACTAAAGTAATCTAGTAGTAAACTCTTTCGTCTATCATTTTCGCCACTTAATTAACCATTCGTTTAATCAATTTCGGCTAATTGTGACATTAGGAGAACTTTCGTCTTATCCTTTTTATTAACCTTTTATTAGTTAGTTAGTTAACTCGTAAGAGCAACTTTTCTTGATTCCCCGTGAAATTAAACTTGAAACCTCCTTTAAGAAATTCTAAACTTGGACAAGTGACCCAAGTTTCTTAGTTAGAAAGTAATCGTTTCTTGTTCTTTACTTGTTGAGGCAACAACAAAATTAAAGGTAAGGAGAATTATATACTTGGCTTGTTGCAGAAACAGAGAATATACAAGAAGAGAGTTGTTTCCTCTCTCTCACTCTCTCTCTCTCTCTCTCTCTCTATACATATATGTATGTGTAATTCATATGATCTTTAGAAAACAACGTTGTTTTTAAAAGCGAGTGGAAGAGGCAAAGAAAGTGATCATGGAGCCCATAAATCAGACAGTTGGGAAGATTGTAGAGAAGATGGTGGACTACGCAACTGTCAAAATTTGGGAACAATTTGGTTATTTGATTAAGTATCACGGTCACATCGAGACTCTAAGACAAAAAGTTGTAGATCTTCGCAATGACAAAATAGAAGTGCGGCGAAAGAGAGATGAGGCAATTAGAGATCTACAGGAGATCGAACTTCCAGTCGAGGAATGGCTTAACAAAGTGGATGCTCTCATCACCGAGACGGGGGAGTTTTTGGTAGCTGATCGCGCAAGAGCGAATCACAGGTCTTGTTTGTTATTATGACTCCATTCCTTTTAATTAATTATTCATTAGTAGCTTATGCGATTACGTTCTTGTTTATAATTAATTTAAAAAAGAAAAACATTTGATTGCATTAAATTAGAATTGCATGTACAGTCTTACAAAGTTCTAATTTTGTCATGGGAGGCAAAAATCCCAGGACGTACGGTCTTTCTTTGAATAAATTTAAATAATTTTAAGGGTGTGCGTATTTGCACTTTAATTTACTTTTTTATTAATTAAAATTATATAATTTTTCATCTATTTTTTTTTTTTACTTATGTTTTGAAATACTTAAAATGTCATAAAACCTTTATACAAAAACTTTATAATGACGTAAATACTCTTATTATTTAATAAAAATTATTTTTTAAATATATATATATATATATATATATATATAACAACTTATCAATTTTTTTTTAAGATATTGTGATAAGTGAGCAAGCAATTATAATATAAAGTTTTTTTAAAAAATCCACCCTTATACATATGAATTATTTTACTATTATAAAAATTTCTAATTTTAGATTTTTTAAAAAATATTTGTTATTATAAAAACATTCAAATTAAGTTTTCAAAAGAAATATACTTATACTTTGTTCTATCTGTATACATAAAAGTTAATTTTTTTCAGTTAGTTGATTTTCTTAGTTAAATATTTTTTGATCGTCTTATTTTTTCCTATAGATTAATAGTTAAAAAAAAAATCAGTGATTTTGTTTTGAATCTAGGATTGGTAACAAAAAGCTAATACAAGTAAATGACTATTAAAGATTTAAATTATAAGTGATCTTATTTTCATGTTTGTAAGTTTTATATAAGTAAAAAAATTTTAAAAAGTAAAATACATTTTATTTTTATTTATATTTTTAGAAATAATATAAAAATAATTTTTTAATTTATTTTACAACTCAATCAAATAATAAAATAACTTATTCAATTTCAAATTATTTACAAAACTTTTGCCATTTTTTATCATATTGATATTTATTTATTTATTTTTACATTTATCATACTTACATTTTATTTCATTATATTATTTTAATATATTAATAATGTTCGTGTTGAATTTTACTAGATA
This sequence comes from Vitellaria paradoxa, assembly GCA_019916065.1. NCBI lineage: Eukaryota > Viridiplantae > Streptophyta > Magnoliopsida > Ericales > Sapotaceae > Vitellaria > Vitellaria paradoxa. The sequence continues at coordinate 8,347,936 of CM034244.1, read as the reverse complement.
CCTTGAAAATGATGACAAGAGTTATAATGATAGAAGTTCATAAACAAGAAGAATGAAAGAAATTAATTAATTTTTTTATTTGATTAAACTATGAAATAAAATAAAATAAATTTTTTATATGATTGTTAAAAATATAAATATAAATAAAAATTATTTAAGTTTTATAAATAATTTTTATTTTTTTTTTCATGAAGAGTAATTATATCATTTCAAATTAAATATAAGAATGACTAATTAAAAGGGGAATAGTTTTATAATTTTATTTAATAAAAAAAGTAAAATAGAGTACAAGAGACTATTTGTAAAGTGTAAATAGACTTATCCTAATCTTAATTAGCACTATTGATACAAATTGTTAATGTGCTAGGTACACTATTATCGATACATTTGATAATTTTAGACACTACAACAAATCTCAATTTTTAATATGTCTGCATGAAAACGAACTACACAAAATGTAATTTTGAACATGTTTGGAGAAGTCGAAGTTATTAAGAAAAAACACGAACATAACATGATAAAGATAATTTGACAATTTGATCTAATTTTAAATAAATAAATTATTTTAAATATTTATTAAATTTTAAGATATTTAAATATAAATATAAATAGACATGATTGATATAACTTGATACAAAACTCTTAATTGGCGCATAAGAAGATAAGTGTAGATATTTACATATACTAGTGATATGGCTCGTGTAATATACGGATTTGTCACATTATATGGTTAAATTGAGTGTACTATCATATGTTAAAAGAGTTAAGTTATACAAATATATTTAAAAGTAATATATACTATTGTTTATACAAATTCAATCAAATAGTGAGCGCAAAACAAATTAAAATATTGATACCGTCAATAGTATCCATTCGATTAAATTTAAATTTTAATAAATAAAAAGAAAAAATTAAAAAAGTTGAATAATAACAATACTAACTCATATAATTAAACAATTTTTATAGTTATTATCTCTATTCTTCTTACTACAGTGTATATATATATCAATTACATATTAAAACTTATAAAATATGTATCAATTACATATAAGAAATTTAAAAAATTAAAATTTAAGTACGTAACTAATAAATCGTAAAATTGAAAAAATATTATTGTAATAAAAATTCTCTAAGAAATTTGGGAAAAAAGAAGACTTTATATATATTTATTGATTTTGTATGCAGAAGACTCATATTCTATTTAGATTAGAATACCATTTTAAAGTCCTATCTTATTCCGATTATAATAGTATTTGTTTGAATTAAAAGTCTAAATTCAATAAAAGTTTGAGTGGCACTTCAATTAGATTGATTTATCTATTGCCAATTTTATTTTTTAATTTTTAATATTGTTTGATATTTTTGATAAATAATATTACAATATATATAATTTTAATAAATAGTATTACAATTTGAATTAAGATCTATCATTTATTTTATCGAATGATAAAAATATAAAGAACATGTTACTTATTAATAAATTAAAATCTTTATTTAATAGATTATTTATTTTTTGAATTATTTTATTTAATAATTATTATATTTATTATTTTTTAAAAAAATTTATTAAATTATAAAAGTTTAAAAATAAGAAGTTATATGTTAATTAAATTGTAATGTCGATTAAATAACAGTATCAAATAATATCCATGAATATTCTAGTTTGAATAAAAGTGTGAATAAGTGGTCATTTATGTACAATACTAATTTCACATATATTATATAATTATAAATTAAGATAATTGTAATTATACATTTATATTAATAAATTAAAATCTTAATATAACAAGCTAATTATTTTTTTACATTATTTTGTTTAATAATAATAATATTTATTATTAATAACTTTTTTAACGGGATAAATATTTTTTTGCATTATCTTTTTTAATAAGAATAATAATATTTATTGTCTTTTTAATAATAATTTTTTAAAATATAGAAAAAATAAAAAATAAGACTATGTTTTAAATAAAAATAAAAATAAGAAATTATATGATAAATAGAAGTATAGACTAAATAAACATATCAAGTGATATTCATAAATATTCTAGTTTGAATAAAATTAAAAATTGTGAATAAGTACTAATTATGTGAAATATTAATTTCTTCATAAGATAATTAAGATAACTATAATTAGGTGTCACGTGTTACAATCATACACGTGTCACAATCGTAACACAAGTTAAGTATTACGTAGCGCAAGATAGTTATAATTAGGTTTCACGTATCACAATTATTGTGCAAGTTAGGTCCTGCGCAAGTTAAGTCTTACGTGGCGTAAGATAGTTATAATTAGGTACCACGTGTTACAATCATAGTGTAAATTAAGTACTATGTGACGTAGCGGTATTACCAAACTCTACTTTATACATATATATAATATGATGCATTACAAATGAAATTAATATTATCTAAATTATTTAGTAGAAAAAAATAAAAATTTTATGTAAATGTCATCATACCCTATATTTTCTATAATAACAATTTAATTATAAAATTGAATTCTAGTAAAGTTGGGTTATAGAATTAGATTAGAATAATAAACAAACAGAGTTAAGTTATATTGACATGCACCATCATTAAGAATTCTAGTCGAGTTGGTTATAAAGTTAGATTAGAAATTGAGTTAAACTGAAAAAAAAAATTTCTTTGGAAAAGAAATTATGAATAATGAGATTTAATTTGGTACAAAGGAATATAATAGAATTGAATTGTTATTCTCATATTTTCATTCCACTATCATGTTTGGCAATACCTTTTAGAATGTGAATAACCATTATCTAAAAATTTCTATTCTTTTTCACTACGTGATTTTTATTCATCTTTGCAAAGACGAGATGCCCACTCCCTTTCACGTAATACATCTTTTAGGCTAATTTAAATTCAGATTATAAAATGACTATTTTATCTCTAATTGAGCTCTCTTTTTTTTGCCAGATTCATGTTATAAACTTCTCAAAAGGATAGAAAATATTCATTCATATGTTGCTTAATTGCGAAGCAATTTTTACCAAATCCGATTCGAGCCATAAAATAACAATTTTACCCCTTATTTTTTCTTTGATTTTTTTTTTACTTAGATTTACATTCTTAGTTGTCTAAAAAGTCCAAAAAAAAAAAAAAAATAAATTTTGTGCTAATCTGATGGGTAAAAAAATATTATTTTACCCTAGCCTCCATTTTAGGCCTTAATTCATATAATCTCTCAGCATGTTTTTAGCAGTAAAGCAAATTTTGAAATAATTCTAAATAATCATTTTAGCTTTGAGTTAATTTAATTTCATCCAAATTTGTATTGTGAGAATCCCAAAGACCGAGAAATTTTCATTAACACATTTTTTTATGATTGTTAAAAACATAAAAAATAAAATTTATTTTTATAATTTTAAAAAAATTGAAGTTAGTAATTTTTATTACTTTTTAATTTATTTCATCATATTCAAAATATGAAATCAAATTACGAGAACTTGAATATCAACTCTATTCTTATGATTTTTTATGTTAGCAATTAAACAAAATATTCCATTTCATTTTCATATTCATTCTATCCTCACCTTATACTTTAGTCAATCCTCATGTACCAAATATAGCATAAGAGATTTACTATTTCTAAAAATAAGTTTATTTTGGTTTCCAATTTTATATTAGATTGAATTAAATGTATAACACTAATATTTGTAATGTTGATAAAATATTGTCACACTAATATAGACAAATTTATATTAATTTATTGGAATAAAATAGCCAGAGTATAAAATCTAAGAATATTTTACCTTCATATATACTTTCTGCCAACCATTTAAGATATTTTATTCAATTAATATTTTATCTCTAAATTTTACTTTACACAAGTTTATATATAACGAAATTTTAGTACCTAATACTGTTATTCTTTATCTAACGTGCACATTATGTAAATAAAATAGAGAGATTTCCAAAAATTGACAGTGTAGCAAATCTATATGAAGGGGTTTTTTTTTTTTTTTTAGTTTAAGTGATGAATTGGTACTAAATTTTACTTTAGGAGGTGATAATATAAATTATATATATATATATATATATATATATATATATATATATTTGCTTCACCAATTACTTTGGTACTGCCTTACATAATAAGTTACGCATATGTAGTGTCTGTGATAATTTCTACTTAATAAATAGTTGCATTTAAAAAAATAAATACCTTATTGGTGGTAATAGAATTGAAAGTAAAAGTACTTATCAAAGAGCTATTATAATAAATGAAAAGATTTTAGAAGTAAAATTATTTAAATAATTATAGAATTTTAAAAATCACGTCCACATCTTTAAAGTTGGTGATCATGATTATGAATGGTTAATGAAAATGCGTTAAAAAATTATTTAATTTTATCAATTTGCGACTTCTCCAACTAACCAGAGTATTTTTTACCTTTTTTTTGTGTAAATTATCAAGAATGTATCTAAAAAATGAAAAAAAAATGTATTTCTGGTATAAATTTATTACTAATCAAACTCTTTCACCAATCAATTTAAATTTCTTTATTTTTGAATAAGTATATTATTAATACAAATATAATTAACTACTTAATTATTATGACTGTGTTTTAAACTTTAATCTTTAATTTCTTCAAATATTGGTGAAAAAATTTAAATTATTAAATTTCTATATTTTTTTAAAATAAATGATTTATTCTGGAACTTTCCAAATTCCCATTATGCATTATTAAGTTATTTTCAAACGTAGTGTTCTAATTAAACTATTTGTGACAAGAATAAAAATATAAATAATATCAATATATATATATATATATATATATATATATATATATATATTTAGTGGCATTCTTTTTCAAATTTTTATTCTTCTCGATTTCGTAATATTTACATAAAATTTTATGTTTAGGCCGCATTTAGTGTTTTTAAAATAAGTCACATATTTTTGCCATCCTAAGTTTTGAAAACAATAAATTTGCATTTTTGAAAACAAGAAAAATAATTCCAAACGCATTTGGTTACTTTTGTTTTCAAAATCTATTTTTGAAAACAGAAAGTAAGTTTACACACAAAATACAAAAAGACAAAAAGTCATTTTGAGTGTTTTTAACACAAAATAAAGAAAATCTCTAAACATGGAAAACAAAAAATGTTAAATCAAATATTTTTTTTATTTTTCTTATTTTGAAAATTTTAAAACATAATATATATAAATAAAAAATAAAAAACAAAAATAAAAAATACAAATACAAATCAAATGCGACCCAAGTAATTTATTTGAGAGGATCTGGGCATATTCGTTCGTCCTTTCACCGAAATTAATTTTTGTTTCCAGATATTTACGTGAACATGTGATGCAAGTCCTGTTAAATTATTAAGGTGGTCCTAAAGTCGCCTTGGGTTGATCCATTAATGAAATTTGAAAGTCGTTAGGTGAGACAGACTATATAGAAAATTAAATTAACACCAGTGTGTGACTCAGGCTGCATTTGACAAGTAGAAGTTGGTATCAGTTATTAATGTGGCATTTAATATATTTTTCTATTTTTTTATTTTTTGTATTTGTTTTATGTGTAAAAAATTTCAAAACAGAGAAACAAAAAATGCTATTTGTTTTTTAATTTTAAAATTTTTCTTATTTTTTGTTAAAAACTTTTAACGTGACTTTTTACTATTTTTCATTTCGTGTGTAAACTCATTTTTTATTTTCAAAAAACAAATTTTGAAAATGCAAATAACTAAATGAGTTTTAAGTTATTTTCCTTATTTTCAAAAGTACAAAATAAAAAATGAGCTCAAAACAGAAAATAAAAAAAAAAACAAATTAAATGACACCTAATTTTTGATTTTTTTTTTAAAATAATTAAATTTATCTTCTTACAATTTAAATTTATTTTAATTCTTAAATATTCATTCGTTTACTGTGGAGGTGAGTTGGAAAGCTTACTGAAGAAATTAAAAAGGAGATCATAAAGTTAACAATAAAATAAGAAATTAAAAATTATTAAATATTCATTAAATTTAAAAAATATAATTTCTCTTACAATAACACTCTTATTATATCTTAAATTTAAAAATACAAAGAAAAATGCATAAATATTATTTAAGCCTGAACGAAAAACACAAAATAAATTTTATTTTTAAAAAAAATTTCTAATTTTAAATTTAAATTGGTCATATTCCATCGTTTTCAACCAATTAATAATACCAATATTTGAGTTATTTTATAAATGCATATTATCTATGTACATATATCAATGATGTGTAATTTTTTTATCTTCTCCCCTGAAACTAATTAAATTTTATGTGCAGTCTCCGAATATATTTATCACTCTGCTTTATATTTATTTCTTTAAAAATTTTTGCACGAAATAATATTTCTTTCTTTTATTTGTTAGTATTTTTTTTATTTTAATTCCTTTTATCATATATCAGTACATAACCATAATTAACTATCTTTAATTGACTCTATTTCATTTCTATTTTAATACAATTTAAGCTGAAACCCAAAACTAGCGCTTGTCCTCACTTTTAAGGTTCATCTCAAAAGGAGCGTTGAGATCTCATGTCAAAAAGAATCTTAGGATGGCAGAAAGGTAATTTGCTGTGATTTCTACTTAAAAAAGTAGGTGAGTGGTTGAGGTGAATAAACTCACCTCATAAATCCTTAACCATTTCACATGTGCGCGTATTTATTATACACAAGGAGAGTCTCTTTATTTTGCAAGCAGCAACGAAACACAACCATCTTAAAAAAAAAAAAAAGAGCGAGAGTGGAGGTGAAGGAAGTGATAATGGAAGTCGTTACTCAGACAGTGGGGAATATAACGGGGAAGATGGTTGATTTCGTATTTGGCGAAGTTGGAGAGCAGTTTGGTTACTTGATTAACTACCGCACCCATGTCACCACTTTGACAGAGGAGGCTCGAAACCTCAAGATTGAGAGAGAGGAACTCCGCCGAAGAACCGAGGCTGCAACCAGAAACCTAGAAGAGATCGAACCCGAGGTAGAAAATTGGTTCAAAGATGTCGATCCTCTCATCACTGAAACAGAAAATTTTTTGGAAGCCGATCGAGCAAGAAACAATCACAGGTACTCTTAATTTAATACTTATGGTTAAAAAAGTGTGAGCAGTTAGTTTTGCAAACTTAATTACCACAAGATCCTGTTAAAAATTGTTATGTTATGCTACATCTTTATTCCATGCAGGAGTCTTTCATGTATGCCTTACAAATCTTGTATATTTCTGGTAGTAATTTAGTTTCTGTATGATAATCGTGGTACAATTTTTTTTTTTTTTCATATTTTTATCTTTTACCTACTTTTTATATTAAGAGATATTCTTATTTTTAATTGAAGTAATTTAAATGAATTGTGTGATCCTCTATACATATATTTTAACTTAAAATGAATATCAGCTTATTTAATTGGATTTTCTTTACTAAAATTTTTACTTAATTTCAATTTTGTAAAAAAAAAAAAAAAATGTAACGTTTCAACGCCATCTAATTGCTTTGCTTTCTTTTCTTCCGCGAAAAAATTATATAATTGAATTTGTTCCTTAAAGTATAAGAGGTAATTTTTTTCTTTTAAAGGTGAAAAACAAAATGCGTTTTACTAAATTAAAAAAAATTATATAATGGGATATGTAATTCAGAGACCATTTGTCCATATTAGCATCAATGAAGAAAAAGTGTCATGTTGCTAACTTAAAATGTAATAGACAGATGACTTGAGAAATGAAAACAAACTGAAAGAGTTTTTTTTTTTTTTTGATAATGCTGTCATTTTACCGTTTATGTTTAATTATTTATGTTTATTTTATTTTATTTTTTAAAATAAAAATTGAAACTATATTTAAAAATGTAATTTGTTTACAATAATTAAATTTTAATTTAATAAAATATAATTGATATTAATTTAATTGATTAAATTTAATTTTTATTAATTACTAAAAATTATTTAAATTAAAGTAAGTTAATTATTAGTTAAATTAAATTAAATTAAATTGAATAAAATAATTCATTTTAAATGATGCAATAAAAATGAACAAAGTATTTATAACAAAATAAAAAAGAAAGTAAAAACATTATTTTTTTATTTATTTTTCTGTTTAAATTTTTATTTTTTTGAAGAAAAAAATATAAAAATAAGTTTAACAAATACCTTTTTGCTGCTAATTTTTAAAAAATTATAAATATAAACATAAAAATTATCAAATGGGGCCGAAATAAAATAAAACCTAACCCAATGTGGTTTATTATTATTTACATGGGAGTTAAGATGATTTTGTAAATGTATTAAATGATAATTTGACCTAATATTAGCTTAACTTTTAAATAGATTATTTTAATTTTTATATTCTCATGCTTTTTGTCTCGGATTACGAGGTTGGAGGTGTGACATTGCCAGACTAAAAATATATTTGGTCTCTAAATGTGTTACCTATGTTGATCAATTAGTCACTAAAGTTTTTTTTTTTTTGTAATTATGGTCACTAAAGTTTAACCATTTGTCAACCAATTGATCGCTAAAAAATAAGCTTTTGGTTTAGTAATCAAAAATTGATCTGCAAAATTGCAGGTTGACAAAGTTCTAACATAAAATTAAAATTTATTTCTATTAAGATTCGAACTTGGTCTCTAACTTAAGTTTGAAGTATTTAACGATTATGTTAAGTCATTACTTGTATATATATGTTTATATTTTAATATATATATGTAAATTTTAAACTTTTTATTGACTAAAATTTGATTGAAAAAAATAAATTTTCGGTCATAAAAATTAGAACAAAATATTTAATTTTTAGTGTCAAAAATAATAAAATATTTGTTTCTTTTAATGATTAATTGGTTGACAAATGTTCAACTTTTATTGGTCAAATTTATTTGGTTGAGAAAAAAAAACTTCTATTTGACTGGTAAAACTGAACTTTTTGCATCCAAAATTATTTTGATTGGAAAAAAAAGTCATCTTTTAGCGAGTAACTTTAATTTGGTTAAGAAAAATTTATTATTAATTTCCATTTAACGACCAAATTTATTTCTTTATATTTTCTATGAGAAATAATATTTTCTTATATTGGTATTTATGACTTGTTATTAATATGTATATTAAATATGAAAAAATAAAATAGAGAGAAAAGGAGTTTTTAGACAGTAAAGTGTAATATATGATTGTTTGGGTAACGTTATTTTTTTTTAATATTTATCTATTTATATTTTTTATTTTTTATTTTCTGCTATTATTGTTTTCTGAAATAAAAACTAAAATTGCAATATGTAATTTTGTTTATAATTATTAATTTTTTATTTTAATAAAATATTAAATTTTATTAGTTTTTTAAAAAATTAATTAAATTTAATAAAATATATTTCATATTAATTTAATTTATTTTAATAATTAATTTAAATGTAATCAATAGTAAATATATTTTATTAAATTTAAATTAATTAATTTAATTTCAGTATTTATTAAAAATAATTTAATAAAATATAATTCATATTAATTAAATTTAATTAATTATATTATTTAATAAATATTTAGATAATTAAATTAAATTAATTATATTATGTTATTTATTAAAATAATTTTAATTTAATAAAATATTTAAATAAAATAATTCATTTTAATATGATGCAAAATGTTAAAATTAATAAAATGTTTGTAATAGAAAAAATAGAATGAAAATACTTTTTGTCTATTTAAGTTTTTTTTTTAATAAAAAAATATAAATAGATTTAACAAACATATTTTTGTTAATAAATTACAAAATTTTAAAAATATAAACAGAAGTATGGAAAATAGTAACATTATCAACGAGATCACTTTTTGTTAATAAAATATTTGTATATGTTAAATTTGAAATAGATAAATTCTTTAAATATAAAATGAAAGAAAGAGAGTTTTACTTGCCAAAAAAAAAAAAAAGAAAGAGAGTTTTTATGTTGCAAAGGGAAAAAATAATGGAAAACTTTACCACGTAAACACAGAATGACCGTGAAAGACTTTATTTTAAAAATGAGAGAGAGAAAAAAATTCCAGAGGAGAAAAGGAAGGTGTAAGAGACGAGGGAGATTAACTCGTATAGGGTAAATGGGTAAAAAGAGAAAAAATAAAAAAGATAAAAAAATTTAGATGTGCCAAATCAATTTTTTTTCACTTAAAATAATGATAACTCATATAAAATTACAAAAGTAAAAAAATATATTTAAATTATAATAAATGGTATTTATGATTTTTTATTAGTAAGATATTTATATATATAAAATACAGAGTCGGGAGAGTTTTTACACAATAAATGATAAAAAATAAAAGAATCTTAACTATGCCACGTAAAAAGCACTGAGAGAGAGAGAGAGAGAGAGAGAGAGAGAGAGAGAAAGATTTGTTTTTCGAGAGGAGGAGACTGTGAGAAGAGTTGTAAAAATAAATAATAAATAAATAAATAAACAAATAAATATCGAAATACGTCACATTTATACTATTATATAAAAAAAACAAGAGGAGTAGCGGTGCAATAAAAAATTTTATAAAACAAATTTTTAGTGAAGTTTTTTTTTTTTCATTAATAACTCATAACCAATCACTATTTAAAAGTCGTGCATAATTAATTTTTATAAGTTGTTTAAATGATAAATTTATAAGTTGTTTAAATAATTTTATCATTTATGGTTTTATTTTCTTTAGATGTCTTTTAACTACTTATTACTTTTATAATTTTTTTTATTTTATTTAAATATATTTTAATTATTTACTATTTAAGTATCTTTAATTAATATTTTTTTTATCATTTATTGTATGAGGCAATGTTTTTAATTTTTTAAATAAAATAAAAATTAATTAAAATACACGTGGAGTGGGCCCTTCTAATTAGCAGAAAAAGGAGGCCTCTTGCTATAAGATGATATGATGTTTTATAAATATGCGAATAGAGAATATGTAGATGACACGTTCAATAGACGGGATAAAATAGACCAACTTAATTATAAAGGCGTTGGTGATAAACACTGGCAAAGAACAAATCTATTGAAAGATTATAAAAATGTAACCTACAACACCGTTTTTCTGTTTATATTTTTTAATTTTTATTTTTTGCTGTTCTTTTTCAAAATAAAAATTGAAACTGTTTTTCAAAATGTAATTTTATTTATAATAATTATTTTTAATGTAATAAAATATTTAATTTTATTATTTTTTAAAAATTTAATAAAATATATTTCATATTAATTTAATTACGTAATAATAAAGTAAATAAATAATTAAGCTAACAACTATCATTTAATTCAATTTAACTAATTCCGTTATATTATTTATTAAAATAATTTAATAAAATATATTTCATATTAGTTTAATTAATTTCAATTGTAATACTTATTTTTGACTTAAATTAAATTAAATTATATTATATTATATTATTTGTTAAAAATAATTTTAGTTTAATAAAATATTTGAATAAAATAATTCATATTAATATGATGCAATAAAATTGGACAAAATGTTGAAACTGACAAAATATTTATAACAGAAAAAAAATAGTGAAAATATTTTTTTATTTACATTTTTTTGTTTAAGTTTTTATTTTCTTGAAAACAAAAAAACAAAAATAGATTTAACAAACACATTTTTATTACCTGTTTTTAAAAATCTATAAACAAAATAAATAAATAAATAAATAAATAAACCTAAACCTTATAGTGTGTTCATACAGATGCCCATAAGGAAAATTTTTTGACATTTATATATATAAATGCTTATTATATAGACTGTAGGGATATTAGCCTACCAATGATTATATTGATTGGTCCTTTAATGGAACGTGAATGGAACAATTCATAAAAAACCTTAGTGCGCAGCATGATTTTATAGCATGAAAGTCACATTTACATTGACTATTTTTTTGTCTGTTATCCATTTACAAATCTTAACAGGTGCATTAATGGAAAGTGTATTAACTTGTGGTCACGGTACAAGTCGGGGAAGGAGGCATGCAAAAAGTCTACTAAAATTTCCAAGTACCAAGATATCAAGTTTGAAAGTGTGTCCCACCCTGTTCCTCAACCAGAAATAAAGTCATTTTCCTCCACAACCGTATTTTCTGGTATTGAATCAAGGAGATCAATTTTGAAGGACATCATGAAGGCCTTAGATGATGCGAGCATCAATGTGATTGGGATATGCGGGATGGGCGGTGTTGGCAAGACAACAATAGCAGAGGAAATCCGCAGACAAGCTAAAGAGAAAAAGTGCTTTGAGGTGGTGGCAATGGCGGTCGTGTCACAGACTCCGAACTTCCCAATGATCCAAGACGTAATAGCTCATGAATTAATAGGCTTCGATCTTTCAAGTCGGCATAAGTCAGATAGAGCACCAGCTTTGTGGAATAGAATCAAGCAGGAGAAGAAGATCCTGATTATTTTGGACGATGCTTGGAGTAGGCTTGAGTTGACGAAGATCGGTATTCCTTTTGGGAGGGATCATATCGGTTGTAAGATTGTGCTTACCTCTCGAAGTGAAGATGTTTGCAATGAGATGGATGCTCAAAAGATTTTTCCCATCCAAGGCTTACCTGAGCAAGAAGCCTGGGAACTTTTCAGAAAAACGGTTGGTGAAGATATTGACTCTTCCGAATTAAATTCTGTTGCGACAGAAATAGTAAGAGAATGTCGTGGCTTGCCTCTTGCCATTGTGGTAGTTGGAGGGGCTTTGAAAAAACGAAGCAAGGAGATATGGATTGATGCGGCTACACAACTGAAAAGACCTGCTCCAGCAGCTATCGGAGAAATGGAACAGATCCTCTATTCTCGCCTCAAATTGAGTTACGAGTATTTAAATCACGAGGAGGCAAAGTCATTGTTCTTGCTTTGCAGCTTGTTTCCAGAGGATAGCTTCATTTCTATTGAACTACTAGTGAAATATGGGATAGGTCTCATGTTGTTTAAAAACGTGGACTCTATTGAAGATGCAAGAGTTCGAGCATATGCTGCAGTGCGTATTCTCTTGTCATCTTTTTTGTTGCTGGAAATGGAAGGCCTGCCTGTATATGTTAAGATGCATGATGTTGTTCGTGATGTTGCAATATTAATTGCTTCTGAAGAAGAGAACCAATATCTGGTAAAAGCTGGTTGTGGACTAAAAGAGTGGCCAACAAGTGGCCCTACATTTGAAAAATACAGGGGCATCTCGTTGGTGAGAAATGGTATTCATAAGCTTCCAGATGGGTTGGAATGCCCAAAACTACAGATTTTACTGCTGGATGAACTACCATCGCTTCCTTATTTTGAAGATTTCTCGTATTTTCCTTCTCCGAGAAAGATGAAAACAAGATGTCAAGAGAAGGAAATTCCTGTAAATTTCTTTCGAGGAATGAAAGATCTTAAGGTCTTAGATATGAGTGGGAACCGTATATTACCATCCTTGCCAACATCAGTTGCAATGCTCACTACCCTTCAAACACTGGTCCTCAATGGCTGTTTTTTGGGTGATAATGTATCAATAATTGGAACATTAAAACAACTAGAAATTCTTAGCCTCCGTAATTCTGATATTACAGTTGTGCCAGAAAACTTCAGCCAATTGACTCGCATGAGGGTTTTGGATTTGTCAGGTTGCATTCTCAAACATATACCGCGGGGTGTCATTTCAAATCTTGGTAAGTTAGAGGAGATGTATATTCCGGGGTTTGATAACTGGGCAGCTGAAGAGGGAGAAGAAGATTCAAGAAGCAGTGCGAGCCTCTCTGAGCTGAATTCACTGTGTCAATTAACCAGTTTGTCTTTTTCTGCCAAAGAAACTGAAGTCTTGCCCATTCGCTTCAAGTTTCAAAACCTAATGGTATTTGAAATTAAAATACCCTTCCATCCTGGTTTTCCGTCCGACAGGTGGCAAGCGAGAAGGAGCGGCTTTAACTTACTAAGAAAAAAGATGAGTTTCAAGGGGTGTGATATGAGATTAATAAATGAGCCCATGGAGGTTTTTTTAAAGAAAGTAGAACGGCTATATTTAGAAAACTGCAGAAATGTGGAGAATATCATCCCCATTTTTAATGAATTGAAGCTTCTGAGTATTAGTAGCCACGAGATGGAGTATCTGGCAGACATGGTCAATTGGGCTAAAAAGGTGGTCTTACCCAACTTAGACTTCTTGGAGTTGTCTTCCCTGCATAACTTGAGGGGAATATGCCACGGCCACGTCCCACTCCCAACCGAGTCATTTAGCAAACTAATAGAATTACATGTAATAAAATGCAATTCTATGTTGAATGTTGCTGAATCCAGTTTGCTAATCAGGTTCCAATGCCTTCAACATTTGCTTGTTAGAAATTGTTCTAGTCTGCTAAATGTATTTGACTTCGAAGGACTTGCAATTGAGGTGGAAGATGCTGACTCTCTCTCAAGGTTAGAAACACTTCGCATTTTTGCGTTGCCTAAGTTGATGCATGTGTGGAAAACCCATTGTCATTTTGTGAATCTCTGCAACCTGAAACATGTTGAAGTACAACTCTGTGACAAGTTAAGACAATTATTTCCACCGTCACTGATACAAGGGCTTGTCCACCTTGAGACAGTATATGTCAAACGGTGCAATAATCTTGAACAAATCTTTGGAACAGATTACAAGGAAGAAGAAGAAATGGAGATCGTTAATGAAGTTGAAAGGATCAGTCTCAGGGCAAGCACGAGCTTGCAATGCTTGACTGAGGTTAAACTGCACAAGTGTAAAAGATTGAGAAATGTTTTTCACCCTTCCCTGGTGAAAGGTCTAGTACAACTCAAAAAGCTAAAACTAGAGTCATGTGAAGTGATGAAAGCGGTAATTGAAGATGACAAGAGAGGAGTACCAGAAAAAACAGTATCATTATCAGTTGAGAAGATTATTTTCCCTCTCCTGTATTCTGTAGAATTCAATTGCCTGGACAATCTTACCTGTTTCTACACGGGCCATTTTGTTGTCGAATATCCTTCTTTGGAAGTAGTAAGTATAGTGGAATGTCCCAAAATGGAGACTTTTGGTCATGGTACTCAAATCACACCCAATCTAAAGAAAGTACTAATTAGTAAAGAAAAAGAAGAAAGGTGGATGAATGACCTCAATAGCACTGTCCAATATTTGTGCTGAAAGTGAATGTGAGTAGTGGAGCCGCAACTCCTCCAAAATTTGTCAAGTTCTATTAAAATGTATGGTTTCGTATCTTATTTCATATAAGATATGTAATATATGAAAATATATATATATATATATATATATTGTATCGAATTTAGAAATCCTCCAATATACTTTGACTTTTTGTGATCAGGAAGTTCGATCTTGACCCCACCGATGGTTGTGCACATCCTCCAACCGGGGATACAATTATATGTATTTTGTGATCAGCACCACATCTTGGCTAGGAGATACTTGTAAGGTTGCATATATTGTTTATATATGTTTATTGAATTTTGTTTGATAGTTAATATAAATATTAAATAATAATCTCATACATTTATCCCTACTATTTTTGAAATAATAAATCCTTTAAATTACAGTTCTACCCTGTCAAATTTATTAGCTGATAGTTGGCGCACTAACACTAGCTTGAGTTCTTTGTGCAGGCAATTGATTTAAAGTCTCAAGAGGAGGTGCCTATGGTCTCATACATCTGCCAGGTTTGTCCATTACCATATTGTTGCAATCTTTGACCAAATGATGGAGCTAAGTTTTAGTTTATAATTCCAAAACAAAAGTCTGTAATGTAAGAATTTATGGACGTGATTATTGCTGTCACATTATTTAGATAGAATTTAATTTTATTATATTTTATAGTAAAAAAAGTATTTTTCTTATACAAAAGGCAAGTAAAGTAGCATATAAATAGAACAACAAACTCAAGATCGGAGGGCTTATTCGGTCATTAAATATAGGGTTTCGGTATTAGTCAAAGAGTGAGCAAATTGACCCGGATACCCTGAATATTAAAAAAATTATAATAATAAAACAGAAAACAAATAGATCTGCTAGACTCTAATCTGTCTAAATTCTTCTTAATTACCCAAAACTAGTTAGGAATTCTGTTATTTTATTATCTATTATAAATTTGGTTGTTCTGTATTCATGTTTATTGATTATCATTATTAAATAGTGGTAATTTAATTTCATTAAATGTAACAACAGTTTGACGGCCATAACTTGTTCGAGATTTGTGGAGATATGGTGTAATGGATGCCAATCTATCGCAAGTAGCTGGTGCCCGTTACATTTTGTACCCTAAAAGATGGTAATTAATGTGATACCTTAATTTGCTTTGTTATCTATTTTATGTATTGTGTTTGTATACACATACTTGCCACAAATGTTGTTTAGCTTTGTACATGAAATAAGAGTGTTTTGTAGTACTAGATAAATTCATCCTGTTATATAAGTGGACGAGATTTTTTCACTTTGGACAGAAACTGATTTGAAACCCCG
Source organism: Vitellaria paradoxa (assembly GCA_019916065.1). Classification (NCBI taxonomy): domain Eukaryota; kingdom Viridiplantae; phylum Streptophyta; class Magnoliopsida; order Ericales; family Sapotaceae; genus Vitellaria; species Vitellaria paradoxa. The sequence continues at coordinate 8,331,513 of CM034244.1, read as the reverse complement.
TAGTTGTATGTTATTGTTCAATGTTTTTATTTTTAATCTTTTTTTTTATTTTTGTATTTATTTATTTTTACTAGATTGTGAATGGATGAAATTTTCTCTTCAGTTTGCTTTCTTTTTTCTTTCCTTTTTGGCTCAAGCAACCAGCCACTCAAAATAGGTAAAAACAGATCCTCAGTCGAGGACCCCTATCGAATCCAGTGATATAGTGAATTTCTTTTCTTCTGTCCGTAGTTTTTCCCGTCATGGATTTTTCACATAAATTTTGTGTGCAATTCTTCTTATTTTCTTTGTTGCTTAATTGCTTGAATTTTGTAACAATTTGTTATATATCTCACTTAATAATATCATCTCAATGATTTTCATTCTCTTCTCGAGCAACAATAAGTTCTTCTAAATAATCAGCAATGCCAGAGTCTAATGGCATCAAAATTTCATCATTTGTTGTGAAATCGTATCACTCCCCGATAGCTCTTACAAGCTGATACACTTCAAACACGGTAGGCCTCTCCTTATAAGCGAGAAGTACATAGTTACGGGCGACTTTAAGAAACTGGAAAAGCTCACCCTCATAACCGTTCCTGGACAAAGATTTGTCAATTGAATCTTGAAGCATGGCGTTGCTCGAAGCTGTACAATTCATTCCACTAAACTTCCCTTAAAGCTATTTGGGGCTTTAGACACGTAGGTAGGTCTCTCACCAGTCACCAACTCCAGAAACACGACTCCAAAGTTGTAAACATCACCTTTTCAAGTGGCCACGAGAGTTCGCGCATTCTCATAGCAACATAACCCAAATTCCCAAACTCCCCATTCACGAGAGTACTCTATTTGAGTGCCAACTGAATTCATGAGCCTAGCTAGTCCAAAATCAGATATCCTGGGCTCAAAATCGGTGTCCAACAGGATGCATTTGGAGGCAAGATTGAGCGACGTCACAAATTGAACTTTTTTTGAGATGTCGGGTAGAATAGTTCTGGAAAGATTGTTATTAGACAGATCTAAGCGTGACAAGGTTGAGCAATTCTGCAGAGCACGTGGAAACTCGCCCTTGAGTCCCACGTATATTAGGAATGGGAACGGGGCTAATCAGAGACGGATATAACAATATCCAAATTCAAAATTCGAATCCTCCGCACACCTTCAAATTTGTTGCGAACTCCAAATAGATATTTTTTTCAACATTTATGCTCATCCTAAACGGAGAACAGATATATCCACAGATATTCAAAAGTCCGAATCATCCGTTTACCTCCAAATCTAGATACATAACTTGATTGCATATGTAACCTATTACTACCAAATAATTCATCTCTAAAATCAAAATAATATATAAATATCATCACAATAATAATTTATCAAAGTAATATATAAACATCTCCAAAGCCAATATTTTACGAAAGTACTATTTAACCAATAGATATATAATAAAGATACATAATTGTAAAGTATTAATATTGTCCCAATTCGAAGTAACAAATACAAAATAGAATAGTTCATAGCATAATTATTAATTCCAATTTCTTGAACTTTTAAAAAGCATCTAGAGAACTCTTTGAATATCAATATTGAAAAGTTTAAAAACATAAATTTATATTTTAGTTGAAAATGTTAGAAATATAGGGAAAACAATAAACTATTTAAGAGTCAAACAAGAAATTACTTAATGAAATAGTAATCTTTTGTACTAAAAATAGGAAAAATAAAACAAAATAGCAAATAAAATGTTTTAATTATTTTTTAAAATTTGTATCTAAATATTTTTCTGGAAATAATTGAGTTTACAAGTCACAATGGGGTATAAAATTGTATAAATTTGTAAAAGTTACTGTTTCATAATCCGCGTATCAAGTAAAAAATTTAAATTCTAAAGAGTTTTATATTATTTTGTAGAGTCCCAAATAATATACCTTATAAAATTTTAAATTTACCTCTTTAAGCTTTCTTGATTTTTGTATATGAAAGAAATAAATTGAACTTTTAAACTTCAATTTGCACAAAAGAAAAAAAAATTAAAAAATTAAATTAAATTTATAATTTTTCCCCAAACACACCCTAATTAATACAAAACGATGATAATTTTTGCTTTAAATTTATTTATCAATATTTATTTTAATGATAATAATAGTGAAATTTATGATAACTGTGAATATGGTTTATCATGTTATGATGACGATATTATCATCGTGGATCCAAATGGTTCAGGACTGTTCGGATATTTTTCGAGATAGATTGGGGCAAATTCAAATTGGATATCAGATTTTGGATAGATCAGGGTATATCCGATCCAATATTCATTTTTTTTTTTTAAATCGAACCCAAATCCGATCCAATCTCCAAAAAAAACCCAAATTTCACATCAATTCGGCTCGAGTAACGGATCTGTCACGCCCCGGGTTTCACAACTTGAGTACGCGAACAAATAACCCATATTACACCGTTTAATAACTTTCCATGTCCCACATCAGAGCCATACCACACATTATGGAACAATGAAAATAAAAATAAATAAAATTCATACTTTAAGTTTAATAAATGCCTTGGTCACAATCAACTAGGTAACAAAACTCTAAAACTAAACCAAGCAATCTAAAAAAAAAAAATAATTTAACATTCACCTCAAAAACAAAGGTTTGTCACAACCCGCTAAAAATAATTTTATAGAGTCTAAAACAATTACATAAAAATAATAAATAAAACTTTAATTTCTATGCTTAAAAGGTCCAGTACGTGACTCAAATTCATTACATGCATCACAAGCTGTAAGAGGTTTAGCACTAATACTATATGTGCTCGAAATTATAATAATTATAATATAAATTCAATAATGCCCTAGCATGCCACTAAGTAAAACAATTATGCACGGATAGCAAACTCAAAAAAGAAATTAAGTTAATTTATCAATTTACCTTCGTTTCAATAATTTATCCATCAGAATCGAGACAATTTCCGACAGCTTCGACGACGGCGGCTACGCCGAAGCAGAGAGCTCCGAGGTCTACCTAGCCAAATCCCGAGTCGTTGGGTCGACAACTCTGTCCGATCTGATCCACGAACTTGCCGATTTGGGTCGCCCGCTTGATGCTCTCGTCTACGATGCGTTCTTGCCTTGGGCTCTCGATGTTGGCAAGCAATTTGGACTTGTTGGAGCTGCGTTCTTCACTCAATCTTGTACAGTCAATATCATATATCACCATGTGCACAGGGGGTTCTTCTTCCTCTGCCTCTTTCTGGCTCAACTGTTTCGGTTCCAGGATTACCGCCCTTGGAACCCTGGGGAACTCCGTCCTTCCTGTATGATTATGGGTCTTACCTGGGTTTTTATCACATGGTGGTGAATCAACTCTCCAACATTGACAAAGCTGATTGGGTTCTTTTTAATACTTTCTACGAATTGGAGAAAGAGGTATTTATGCCTTATGAATTCTTTGTTAAATGAAAAAAATACTTATTTTATAAGAGAACACTGAGACTTAATTTGAGAAGGAAAATAGTTAGCTTATTTTTACTTGGTTAATAGTTAATTAAAAATAAGTCAGTTATTTTTGTGTTTAGAAAGAAAAAAAAATATCACTTTTTTTAAGTGAAATTTTAGTTTTGATTAATTTGACATTTTTGTCTTTAAAAATTTAAAAAAAAGTTAAAATGTAAGAGAGTAAATTTGATCTATCACTATCATAACTATTAGCTAGTAGTAGTAACTGTAATAGTTAATAGTTAATAGCTAAGGATGCCAAATGAAGTTTAATTATATTAGGGGTTAGAATAAGTTGATTTTCGAAGATCAATTTTGGTCAAGTTGACAATTTAGCATGTTAATCCAACTATTCATTTCACTCTGATCCTAATAAAGGAGAGTACGGGATTTGAATAATTAAACTTGTACCAGGTAAGAAAATCAGTAGAAATCTGATGCAGGTTTTGGTTATCAAAAACTTAAATATGTTTCAATATATGATAAAATATCTTAAATATGTCTTTTATGTTATAATAGTTTACTAATAATATAAATAAATTAAAATTAATATACAAATACTTGTAGTATTTTTTTTATGTCATAATTTTTTACTCATCTAATTTGTATTGTTTTAATTTTTATATTATTTTCACTTTTGAAGTTATAGTGGGTTGGACATGTAACTTATGATTTCAATAGAAATTTGATCGTTGGTTAATTCTGAGATAATGGACGTCAACCCGCCAGGTGTATGGGATGGGTTTTTCATAGCAGGGCCGCTGTATGATTTAGTTAAATTCACTTTGTTGCTATCCTTAGTTTTGAAGTGTTCTGAACCGATTTAAAATTAATAATTTCGGTTTTTATAAAATAAAACTGAATCGGTCAAATAAAGGCACTAAATTATTCTATTCAAACTTTGAAATATTTTGGTTTGAAAGTTAGATCGGTTCTATTTTAATATATTTATATTATATTAAAATTGAAATTAATATTTATTTTAATAGATACACTTTATTATGTTTATTTTTATCAATACTAGTTTAGTGCATGTGCGTTGCACATGTAATTAAAGTTAAATATGTAATTTAATTTAGACAAAATATATATATATATATATATATATATATATAATTTTAACTAGCATAGTTTGCTTTAAAAACCTTGAGTCCTGTTTGGTAAAATTTATATTTTTTGTTTTTCTGCTTAAGTTCAAAGATTTTTAAAAATTGACAACAAAACGTATTTATTAAACTTATTTTTATTTTTTTATTTTTAGAAAATAAAAACTTAAATAGAAAAATATAAAAAAAAAACATGTAGTGTTTTCATACTTTTTATTTTTTTGAAAAGTTATGTGTTAATATGAATCCAAAATAACATAGTAGATCATCATATTTTTCAAATCACATATTCACTGATTTATAACTAAGGCAGTTATGAAAAAAAAAAAAAAAAAAGTGGTTGTTAATAAGTACTCAAAAAGTAAAAACATTCAAATCAAGAATTTATATAAGATATATTAGCTTTATATATATATATATATATATATATATATGTTAACATTATATAAGTTAGGTAATTTTTTTTTTAAATTCACTCCATACCAAAATTATGTAACTTTTTATGTTTTAATAATTAAAATATATAAATATAAATTATTAGTGATGTTTAATAATTTTTTTGACAATTGTGGTGATATAAATGAGAAAAGAATTTCATGCCTTAACAGTTATGCTTAATTAATATTATTTAATATAACGAATATAAATTATAAATTTATAATATATTAGTTTTATAATATTATTATCTATAATAAATTAAATTTATTACAATTTAACTTAATATAATTTTTAGTATAACCAAGATTTTTGTTAACATGTGATGGTATAATAGTAATGCTTGATTAATAACTTTTGATATAATTAATATAAGTAACATAATAACTTAGTATACAAATTTTATTATAATATTTAATTATAACTAAAAAATTTAATATATCTATATTCAAATGTAATAAATTTTATAATATTTAATTATAATTAAAAATAATTTAATATATTTATACACAAATATAATATATTTTATTTATATACTAATATTACGCGAATATTAATTTTTGAATGTGAGAAGTTAAAAATAGAGTGTATTTATTATTTTTTAATATTATATATCATAATTATATATATATTCTATATAATAAATGACAATGGGGGTTAAGCCTTCAACGATTCTTTTTGCCACAAATTTTCAACTTTATCTCTATTTGTTTTGTTTTATTACTAGTTTACCATTTTGTCTTTCCTGGTTTAATTTTTTTTTAAAGAGTAACAATAGGTACCTTTTTAGTACTATTTTTTTCAATATTGACATTTTTCTTATTTATGATTTATTACCATTTTTCTATTTTGTGTGTGTTTTTTTAGTTTTTTTTTTAAGTTATATTTTTCTTTATTTTTATTTCAATTTTTTCAAAGTTATGATTTTTTTCTATTTTTATTTTATCTCCTGGATATCTATTATCTTTATTCTATCTATACGATAAGTGACAATATTTCTTTACAATCTTAACGGCTTTTTTGGTTCTATTTTTTTTTTTCAAATTTACCCTTATAAAATTATTTTTCGCACATTTTGAATATTATTCTTTAGGATTTTAATGATTTTTTTGACCCATTATTTTTTAATTTTACCTTTACTTTTTATTTATATCTACTGAAAATCATCATTAATATATTTTATATACTATAATATTTGTTGATTGTATCCTAAAATTAGTTTTGTCAAAACTTTTTTTTACAAAAAAAATAACATGAAATTAAACCAAAATTTTCCTTCCATATTTATTTTTTCTTTATCTTTCACTTTCGTCTTTGTATCTCTCTCTCCATGTATTAAAAAAAAAAAAGAGGATAGGTATTCAAAATTCATTTTATTGTTCAGGTTATAATACAAAAAAAAAAAAAAAAACTATTTGAAACTTAAAAAATTAAAATTAATTAAATTTAAAAACTTAATATATTAATTAATGCCTTATGTTTAATTTTTATTTTCTTTTTATTTTTACTTCATTTTTCTTTTTATTATTTTTTTGCACCAAAGGCTTACTCCAAACTACCTTTTATTTTCTAGAGTTTAAGATTTTTTTTTTATGAAACCCAAATATTTTTCTTTTAATTATTTTTCTCTTTGTTTCATTATTTTATTTTATATTATCTAATTTTCTTTTTTATCTCAATGTGTCTTTATATATGGAATACTGATTCAAAATTTATTTCCTTATTTAGGTTATGCTAAAAAATAAAAGAAAATATAAATGAAAGTTAAGAAATTAAACTTTAATTGGTTTAAAAAATACTAATATAATGATAAATTTTTTTAATTTAATTATATTTTTTAATCCATTTAATTAAGAATAAACTTTTTTTCATATTTATTTTTATATCTTTTTACTTTTTATTTAATATTTGTGAATTTTTTCTCACTCTCTCTTGTCTCTCTCTTTATACAATAATTTTAATATTTTCAAAAACTTCTTTAATAAAAATCCAAAGTTTAAACTTGTATTCACTTAAACTGTATTTTAATCAATGATTTGTCACAGCAAAAAGAATGAGATATGAATTTAGTTTTTCTTATTTAAATTGTGATAGAAAATACAAGAAAAGTACATATAATTAAAAAAAACCAATATATTAATGAATTTTTTTATTTTATTATATTATATTTTTAAATTTATTCAAATAAGAGTATATTTAAGATTTTATTTCTTTTTTTCATTTCTTGTTACTTTATTTATTTATTTATTTTCCTTTATTTTCACTAATTTATCAAGAACCAACAATGTAGTGTAAGGTTGAATGTTTTCAAAAGTACCAACAATATCCAAGGAACCCACTCACACTGCCCAAATAAATTGCAGGCTATACAGCTTTTTTAGCCTTCTTCTTCAGGCTTGGTTCGGCAACCAGTGTTTGGGAAGGAAAGATAGTTAACTTTTTTAACCCCAACTTTTCAAATAAATTTATGTATTAATATCTAAGCCGTTGATACTTCACACTATCTTCTAAAACTATTATTGAACACACAAATGTCTCAGACCCTCACATGCCTATTGTTAGAAAGTGTCGACCCCATCCGAAAAAGGGATCAATCCCATTTATTGGTTTAAGAATTCATATGCTTGCTGCCAAAAGGAGTCGACTTCTTTTCCTGATGGGATCAATCCCATCTGTTTGGTTTAAAAATTCATATATCTATTGTCAAAAAGGGTCGATCCATTTTCCTGATGGAGTCGATCACTCCCATTTGTTAGTTTAAGGATTCATATGCCTACAGTGTCTAAGAAAGAATAATTTTATAATTTAAAAATAATCCAACAATTAGCTGCTACAGCATGAAGAAAAAAGTTAGCTAGCTGGCAAGTGCCAGCTTGGCATTCCCAAACGATACCTCAAACTCTTCATTCTCTGTTCCAGTTCCACAATCATTACTCTGTCAATTTTCTTCTTTGGTTTTATAGTTCAAAATTTATTTTATAATTTTTATAACAATAATTCACAAATTATAAGAGAAGAGCATAAAAATTTTAGAAAAAAGAACAATATCTGATGCATGAAAACTAAAACAGAAAGAAAAATTATTTTAGGAAATACTAATTGTTCAAAAAAAATTTTAGAAACTTAAGACACTAACAATTTATCCAATCATAACAAAAGGCAGACAAAATTAAGAACAAAACCTTGCAAATTTTGAAAATTCGAGATGTCACTCCATGTAGTCATACAAATAGTATATTATTAAAATACATTTACAAAAACCAATCATATATAACAAAGGCAGACAAAATCAAGAATAAAGTCTTACAAATTTTAAAAAATCAAGATTCTAGACCATCTAAGCATACAAATAATGTATTATCAACACATATCTGCAAAATAAAAGATAAATTTAAATAGTTAAATAAGGTATAAAAATACACATTCATATAAAGAGAGGGGAAGAGAGAGATAGAAATAAAGACTAACGATGTGGGTAGTATATAAGAAGGCAAAAAGATAGAAATTAAAAAGTTAAGGAATATGGTACCTTTCAATTATTAGTAGAAATAAATAAACCTTTTCTAATACCATTTGAATTTGAAAATGATGCCATAGTTATGGAATATGGTAACTTTTAATTACTAATGGAAGCAAAGCTTTCAAATATTAAATACCATTTAAATTCAAGAGTTGTAGAAATAAACGATATGATAAGGTTAACAAAAATAATTTGACAATTATTTAACTTTTAATAATCTCCATTAATATTTTAATTATGAAAGATGGGAGGTTACAAAAGATCAAAATAGGGTTAAAGAAGAAGAATATATTTAGATTTGTATAATAAGATGAGGGTAAAATAATCCAAAAAAGTCTTACAATTATTCAATCTCTTTATAGTTGTAGTATAGATTGGAAAAGGAATGGTAAAATAACAAAATGATGATAAAGGAGAGATAGAATTGGATTAAACTGAAAAAATGATAAAATAGTAAAATAGTCAACAAAGAGAAGATAATGCATGGACATAGTTAGGTTAAATTGGAAAAAATAAGGATAAAGTAGTCAAAAAAAGTTTTTCAAACATTGAGATTTTTTTATAGTAGTATAGATATATATTAATATATAGCTTTATATAATAGAGTTACTTTGGTCGATTCAATTTTATTTTTTTAGATACTGACTTAATTGAAATTTGTATAATCTCTAAATAAAACCAACTAAATTAATCAAATAGATTCAACTATTTGAATTAAATATGAATTATTCAGTTTGAGATTCAGTTTTAATTAATTTTTGCTCACAATAAAATTAAATGCATAGGAATTCTACATATGTTAAGTAAAATACAATTTTAACATTACTTTTTAAAAGAAAATACTATATGATGTTGTATTAGCAATTTTTTTTTAAGTGAAATATTTTGTTTTATAGCCTTACCCATTAATTATACAAGTACTTCTAATCAAAATTTAGCACGAATTTGTATGTATTTAACATGCTACATTATTATGGTTGATTTATTTTTTAGGTGTTAAATTGGATGTCAAAATTATGGCGGGTAAGAACAATAGGCCCAATACTTCCGTTTATGTACTTGGACAAGTAACTTGAACACAATACAAACTACGGTATCAATCTCTTTAACCCAAACTCTAGCCAGTGCATAAACCGGCTTGACAACAAGCCCAACAGCTCTGTTGTTTACATCTCCTATGGAAGCATGGTTGAAGTTGAACCCAAGCAAGTAGAAGAAATAGCATGGGGTCTAAAGGTAAGCAATTACAACTTCTTGTAGGTTGTGAGGATATCAGAAGAGGCCAAGCTACTTAACAACTTCATAGAAGAGACGTCCCAAAAGGGTCTGGTGGTGAGATAAAGCCCGCAACTAGATGTTTTGACCCATGGCTCGATTGGATTCTTTATGACTTACTGTAGGTTCAACTCTGTTCTCGAAGCGCTAAGCTTGGGGGTACCGATAATTGGAGTGCCGCTGTGGATAGACTAACCCACTAATGCTAAATACGTGGAGGAATGTGTGGGGGAATAGATTGAGAACTAGGCTAGATGAGAAGGGCATTGTGAGAAGAGAAACGTTGAGGTCTTCCATAAGAGAAGTAATGGAAGGAGAGAAACAAAGTCCAATTCAAAATAACACCGCCAAATAGAAAGATTTGGCGAAAGAGGCGATTGATGCAGGTGGGACTTCAAATAAGAACATCGATGAATTTGTAGGTGAATTAATCATGCATTCCTAGTTGTATTAATGTTTAATTTATTTCATGAATCTCAAATAAAAAGTGGGATGCTTATTTGGGACTATTTTCAAATTTTGAACATTCACAATAATGTTAGTTTATATAATTCACTTGAATTTTGTTTGTTTTTGAAATTTTTAATCACAATAATTGAATGATGCAACCTTAGCTTTAAGTATATTGTAATACCTAGTATTTATTTTTAAGTATTTATATATTATTTTGAGTTAGTAAAATATTTATTTTGAGCTTTAGTTGAATTATTTGATTTTACCTGGGTTAAGTGTGGTTTGAATTGCTAATTAACTAGACAACCGGACTAAGGGTGCAGCTTCTTTTCTTTTCTTTTCTTTCTCATTTTTTTTTCTTTTTCTTCTTTTTTTTTGTTCCCTGATTGCCCGAAGAGGGAGAAAGATAAAGGAAAGAAAAGGGAGAGAAAAGAGAAAGAAGTGAGAGAGGAGAGAAAGTGTGATCCGGAGCGGAATGCTAGCGGATTGGGGTAGTATTCGAGGTTGTGAACATTGTAGTGACGCCTGTTTCGCGTGATTTGACCTGACGTGGAAAAACTCAGCCTTTGAAGTTCGAGAGCCACAACCTAAATATTCTCATTTTTTTTCTCTTCAGATTCGAGGTAGGTGCGACTTATAGTTGTATTCTAGATAATGCTAGGATGATTTTGATATATATATATATATATATGTGATGATTTTGGTAGATAGTGATATATGTGCATATATATACGTGTGCGTATATATATTGTGGGTTCGTTCGTATATATGCTCATTCTTGTTCATTTTTGAGCTTTGTTGCATGATATTGATATATATGTTGTTGTTGTGAGTTGTGGTACCATTTCTAAACTTGAGGTGCTAGGATTTTGGTATGTTGTGTGCCAGATCGAGCTTATAGCAGCTCAAATTTGCGTTATGGACCACAGGTCGTGAGAATAGGCTTCCCGCGGACATCCCGTGAGCTTCTCGTGAGGCTAGAAGGCTCTCGGTATCTTTTTGCAACTCAGAGCGACCTTCCCGCACCCTTCCCACAGGAAGGTATTTTTGACCCGATTTGAGATCTTTTTGACGTGGTTTGAGATCTTTTTGACCCGGTTTAAATGGTACATCATATATGTTGGTTATATGTTGAAATTATACACATTTTGGGACTATAAAATGTTATTATGGATGATTGAGCACATCGTGCTTTTATTATAATGTTAAGATGTTGTGATTATTTAACATGATGGAGCGTATCGTGTGCATGTGAATGGGTTTCATCCTCCGATTAATATTTTGATCATTGATTGGCCAAAAGTGCCATATTTAAAGTGTGATGTGCCGAGGTACGGGTTACATATATAGATGTGATCCTTGATTTTGAGAAAAAAAATGATAAAATTAGATTTTGGAAATACCAGATGATTCTCAATTAATATATATGACTAGAGCTTAGTCATTTGGAGTTGGGATGTTAATATTGAGATGATGTATTATGAAATTTTCTCCGGACTGCAGCTGGACACTGTTTAAGATAAGCAGATGCCTGACTAGGGGTGTAACATGGTTCCTTAACAAAAGGGTTAGGGGGTGTAACACAGTTCCCTTAAGTCTTACACTAATAGGGTTGTAACACGGTTCCCCTTTCGATTTAGATATATTGAGATATATGTTTGCCGTGAGCATAAACGATATAGTTGGTGTGCACAGTGCTAAGTGTCACCCATTCCAAGATAAGGTTGAGGGTAGATAGAGATTAGAGAATTGCATTGGCCATTGCATTGCATCACACATGCATTGTTATATTATGTTTTGGCTAATATTGTTGTGAGTTATACTATATGCTTGAGCATGTTCACCAGTGCACACTTCATGGTCCTACCTACTGGGCTAGTTAGCTAATTACATCTATATTATAGGTGATTCGATGAGGTCAGGGAGTAGTCACCCGGAATTGAGTTTAGAGTGATGGACTGACCTATCAGGATATTTTATTTATATTTAGATGACTGTATTTTTATTTATGCGACCCAGGATGTGGGTCTCAAATTTATTATATATAAGATTGTATTATTATTGAAGATGTTAATGCGGTTGTATAAGCCTTAGACCGACTCGAGGTGTGATGTTATATTTATCGTGATTTGTGTCATCTTTATTTATTTAATATGGGAATGAGATACGCGTTTAGTAGTTCTAATGATTGTTATTATATAATGACTTGATCTTAGTATGAGTTTTTATTTAATTTAATTAGTTCCTATATTCTCATGCCATCCGTCCCAGACAATTAAGTTAGGAACGTGACATATATGATAAACTTAATAATATATAGTTATTTTATGACTTAAGTTCGAATTGTGCTAAAATTTGCTTACCCATTAAGGAATATGTGGATGGATATTTTTTATCCATTTGGGAAGTCAATAATGTGGATCTGGGCAAAAGAGGGCCCAATGATAAAATAATCATTTTAAAACTTGAGTTTGGACAAGTCTGAAATTTATTACCAAAGTAATAAAAAAATAAAACTTGTTCAAAAATATTTTTAAACTTTTTGAAATGTCTAGAATGTGAATTTGGACTGAAAATGAGGTATAAGATTAAAATGATCATTTTATGAATCAAGAGAGTGATCAAGAAAAATCTATAATTACAGAATTATTATTATTTCTTCTTAGAGAATATTGATTGGAATGGAATGGTTATTCTATTACTTCAATTAAAAAATATTTTTTTTAATGTAGGAGTAGCAATTCGAAAGGAACAGTGGAAAAGGAAAAAATCACATGTCCTCTCTAGTGTATAGGCCCCTTCTTCCTTCATCAACTCTATTGAACCTGTAGATAATACCATAGAAGAATCGACGTTGGAGGTCCGATAGGCGATAGTTGACCAAAAGCCCTTTGATGCCCAAGTCATCGTTGGGTTCTTGTAGAAGAAGATAAAAATCAGGAAAAAAGAAAGAGAAAATAAGAGACTCCACCTCTCTCGATATATATATATATATATATGTATAGATACAACTGAATATACCTTGTTTGTCTTTATGTAGTGACATGGTCCCCACCACATTCTCAATATCAGAAAGTGGAGATAGTGGAATAGTGAAAGAGAAATGGACAGAATAGTAGAGTATACCAATAGATAAGGGGGTGTCACATGTCATGGTGATTCCCAGTATAATTCTTGACCCTCCAAATACCATTGTAATTTTATTTTTAATACTCATTTTTATTTTTTTTTATTTAGTGAAAGAAATTAACTTCGGAATGGATTTAGATATCTATTTATAAGTCTTTAAAGTGCCACGTGAGGCACCTCTAATGGAACTTTTGCTCCAACCCCAACAAATGACCCCTGCTCTTGTGACACTCCTGCAGCAATGGGAACATCATCTACTGGAACTTCATGACCCTGCCTAGCCTGAATCACTCGACCTCGGCCTCTGCCACGACCACGACCTTGGCCCCTACCTCTACTTGTAGCGCCTGTTGCTACACGTGACGGCATTTCTCTAAAAATTTACAAAAATATACTAAGGTCAACGGCTTCTTAACAATTTAAGTCCAACAAAACATCAAATTCACGTATCACAACTAAATAAACTAACATGTAATCACATAATACTTAGAAAAATAAAAGACCCACTGTCCCTAGGTATTCTAAACCTAGGCTCTGATACCAAATTGTCACGCCCCGAATTTTATAATCCGAGCATGTGAATAAAAGATAAATAATACACCTTTTAACAACTTCTTCTGTCATTCGTCAGAGCCATACACACTCTATGGAGCAATAAAAATAAAAAAAAATAAAATTAAACTTTAAATTTAATTAAATGCCTCAGTTTAATCCACTAGGCAAACAAAGCTCCAAAACTAAACCCAACCAATCTCTAAAAATAATAATAATAATAATAATAATAATAATAATAATAATAATAATTAACATTCACCTAAAAAATAGAAGTTTATCACAATCCACTCAAAAATAATTTCGTAGAGTCTAAAACAATTACATAAAAAAAATAATAAATAAGACTTTAATTCCTATGTTCAGAAGGTCCAGCTTGTGATTTAAATTCATTACCTGCATCACAAGCTGTAAGGGGATGAGCACTAATACCACGTGTGCTCAGAACCCTAGTAATAATATAAATGCAATATGCCCTAGCATGCTACTAAGTGAAACAATTATGCACAAATAGCAATTTTAAACAAGAACATAAATTTATTTATTTATCTCTTTTCGTTACCATTAATTGCGTTTTAGCACCACATAACACAAAAAAAAAAATCAATTTAATTTCAAAGTACTGCTGCTTGGTTGTCTCGTAAAAACAAGACCCAACCAATATACATCATTCATTGATGTCTGCTTGGTTGTCCCATAAAAACAAGACTCTACCAATATACACCATCCTTTGGTGTTTGCTTCCTAGGCCGAAACCTTAGGAATATAATATGCCACCCTTAGGCATCTGCATTGTTTGTAGGTTACTAGCCTACTGGACTCAATTACCACCCCTACGCGGGTTTCGGGACTCTCAACCATTGGGTACGTATACCCGATATTTTCAGTACCTCTCAATCAAAATAAAACATATTATTAAATTTCTCTTTTTAATTTCACATTAAATAAAAATTCTTTTTAATGAAAGTTTTGAACCTTATAAATCCTCAATCCACCAGCGCATTAGATAGTGCAAAATTTCTAAACCAATAAAAATAAATAAATAAAAAGCAAAATAATCCAACAAATATGCCATTTAATCACATTAAAAGAACTTAATAAATAAAATAAATGATTCATTAAATAGTCACTATGAACCAAAGTCAATTCACGTTATGGACAAGATATATATATATCAGTATAGGTAACACAATTTTTCAATCAAGCATAATGCTCTATCAAACATGCAGACCAATTAATTGGTTTAGTAAAAATAATAATAATAATAATAATAATAATAATTGAACTAATGGCTAGTATACATTCTATAGTAATCTGTTGCCTAGTGTAATCATTACACCCAATTTAACATCAATTGTAAAAGTTACTTTATGATAACTATTTATATGCATATGTGTAATTAATTAAATAATTTAATGTGAAACAACCCAAGTTACTGCTCCTGTACTGTCTAATGTCCATATATATATATATATGAATATATTTAACATTCAATTAATCACACGTAACTATTAATTCACATAAATACATATATACACACGTTCCAATCCATTCGGGTGAGACTTTAAATATATATATATATACGAATCGCCGAAGCCATCATTGTACATTAAAGTCACCCCTTGGATCAATTTAATACTTTAGGAGCATTTATATAAATCAATTCCCTCCTACGCTAACCGTGCAGACCGTCAAAATCAAGAGCAATTACTCATGCAAACCCATAAATATATATAACTAAGCATGTATATACATATTGCACACTAATTATTGCAAGGCTCGTTCCCTTTAACTGGTTTGCTGCAACAGATGAAATCTCGGCAATTGAAGAAAAAAGTGAGCCGCCAATCCCTTTCTTCTCCTCTCTCTCTTGATCTCTCTCTAGGGTTTTTAATATATTAAAATAAATACAAGTTTATATATTTATAATAACAGGATTTTAACTCTAACCAACTAATTACTTTCCTATTCCCTATAGGTTTAGGAAAATTACACATTCTTCCCTAAAATTAAAAAAAAACTTTTCAAATATAACCAAAAAATTTATCTTTTTAAATATAATTAAAAATAACAAAAATTTCAAATCATTAAATTTAAATAGCAACTAAATTTATCAAATAAAAATATCCAAATTAAATAAGAAAAAAAACTGGGTTATTACAACCTAAGTTCGAATTGTGCTAAAATTTGCTTACCCATTAAGGAATATGTGGATGGATATTTTTTATCCATTTGGGAAGTCAATAACGTGGATCTGGGCAAAAGAGGGCCCAATGATAAAATAATCATTTTAAAACTTGAGTTTAGACAAGTCTGAAATTTATTACTAAAGTAATAAAAAAATAAAACTTGTTCAAAAATATTTTTAAACTTTTTGGAATGTCTAGAATGTGAATTTGGACTGAAAATGAGGTATAAGATTAAAATGATCATTTTATGAATCAAGAGAGTGATCAAGAAAAATCTATAATTACAGAATTATTATTATTTCTTCTTAGAGAATATTGATTGGAATGGAATGGTTATTCTATTACTTCAATTAAAAAATATTTTTTTTAATGTAGGAGTAGCAATTCGAAAGGAACAGTGGAAAAGGAACAAATCACATGTCCTCTCTAGTGTATAGGCCCCTCTTCCTTCATCAACTCTATTGAACTTGTAGATAATACCATAGAAGAATCGACGTTGGAGGTCCGATAGGCGATAGTTGACCGAAAGCCCTTTGATGCCCAAGTCATCGTTGGGTTCTTGTGGAAGAAGATAAAAATTAGGAAAAAAGAAAGAGAAAATAAGAGACTCCACCTCTCTCGATATATATATATGTATAGATACAACTGAATATACCTTGTTTGTCTTTATGTAGTGACATGGTCCCCACCACATTCTCAATATCAGAAAGTGGAGATAGTGGAATAGTGAAAGAGAAATGGACAAAGTAGTAGAGTATACCAATAGATAAGGGGGTGTTACATGTCATGGTGATTCCCAGTATAATTCTTGACCCTCCAAATACCATTGTAATTTTATTTTTAATACTCATTTTTATTATTTTTTTATTTAGTGAAAGAAATTAACTTCGGAATGGATTTAGATATCTATTTATAAGTTTTTAAAGTGCCATTTGGTATACTTTTTTTGAACCCATTCTTTATTTTGGGTTCTTGAAAACAATAAATTTGCATTTTTGAAAACAAGAGAAATAATTCCAAACGCATATGATTACTTGTGTTTTCAAAATCTATTTTCGAAAACAGAAAGTAAGTTTACACATAAAATACAAAATGACAAAAAGTCGTTTTGAGTGTTTTTAACACAAAATAAAGAAAATCTCTAAACATGAAAAACAAAAAATGTTAAATCAAATATTTTTTTTATTTTTCTTATTTAAAAATTTTTAAAACATAATATATATAAATAGAAAATAAAAAACAAAAATAAAAAATACAAATACAAATCAAATGCGACCCAAGTAATTTATTTGAGAGGATCTGGGCATATTCGTTCGTCCTTTCACCGAAATTAATTTTTGTTTCCAGATATTTACGTGAACATGTGATGCAAGTCCTGTTAAATTATTAAGGTGGTCCTAAAGTCGCCTTGGGTTGATCCATTAATGAAATTTGAAAGTCGTTAGGTGAGACAGACTATATAGAAAATTAAATTAACACCAGTGTGTGACTCAGGCTGCATTTGACAAGTAGAAGTTGGTATCAGTTATTAATGTGGCATTTAATATATTTTTCTATTTTTTTATTTTTCGTATTTGTTTTATGTGTAAAAAATTTCAAAACAAAGAAACAAAAAATGCTATTTGTTTTTTAATTTTAAAATTTTTCTTATTTTTTGTTAAAAACTTTTAACGTGACTTTTTACTATTTTTCATTTCGTGTGTAAACTCATTTTTTATTTTCGAAAAACAAATTTTGAAAATGCAAATAACTAAATGAGTTTTAAGTTATTTTCCTTATTTTCAAAAGTACAAAATAAAAAATGAGCTCAAAACAGAAAATAAAAAAAACAAATTAAATGACACCTAATTTTTGATTTTTTTTTTAAAATAACTAAATTTATCTTCTTACAATTTAAATTTATTTTAATTCTTAAATATTCATTCGTTTACTGTGGAGGTGAGTTGGAAAGCTTACTGAAGAAATTAAAAAGGAGATCATAAAGTTAACAATAAAATAAGAAATTAAAAATTATTAAATATTCATTAAATTTAAAAAATATA
Organism: Vitellaria paradoxa; assembly: GCA_019916065.1. Classification (NCBI taxonomy): domain Eukaryota; kingdom Viridiplantae; phylum Streptophyta; class Magnoliopsida; order Ericales; family Sapotaceae; genus Vitellaria; species Vitellaria paradoxa. The sequence goes on along the minus strand of CM034244.1, from coordinate 8,313,340 downwards.
ATTTCTCTTACAATAACACTCTTATTATATTTTAAATTTAAAAATACAAAGAAAAATGCATAAATATTATTTAAGCCTGAACGAAAAACACAAAATAAATTTTATTTTTAAAAAAAATTTCTAATTTTAAATTTAAATTGGTCATATTCCATCGTTTTCAACCAATTAATAATACCAATATTTGAGTTATTTTATAAATGCATATTATCTATGTACATATATCAATGATGTGTAATTTTTTTATCTTCTCCCCTGAAACTAATTAAATTTTATGTGCAGTCTCCGAATATATTTATCACTCTGCTTTATATTTATTTCTTTAAAAATTTTTGCACGAAATAATATTTCTTTCTTTTATTTGTTAGTATTTTTTTTATTTTAATTCCTTTTATCATATATCAGTACATAACCATAATTAACTATCTTTAATTGACTCTATTTCATTTCTATTTTAATACAATTTAAGCTGAAACCCAAAACTAGCGCTTGTCCTCACTTTTAAGGTTCATCTCAAAAGGAGCGTTGAGATCTCATGTCAAAAAGAATCTTAGGATGGCAGAAAGGTAATTTGCTGTGATTTCTACTTAAAAAAGTAGGTGAGTGGTTGAGGTGAATAAACTCACCTCATAAATCCTTAACCATTTCACATGTGCGCGTATTTATTATACACAAGGAGAGTCTCTTTATTTTGCAAGCAGCAACGAAACACAACCATCTTAAAAAAAAAAAAAAGAGCGAGAGTGGAGGTGAAGGAAGTGATAATGGAAGTCGTTACTCAGACAGTGGGGAATATAACGGGGAAGATGGTTGATTTCGTATTTGGCGAAGTTGGAGAGCAGTTTGGTTACTTGATTAACTACCGCACCCATGTCACCACTTTGACAGAGGAGGCTCGAAACCTCAAGATTGAGAGAGAGGAACTCCGCCGAAGAACCGAGGCTGCAACCAGAAACCTAGAAGAGATCGAACCCGAGGTAGAAAATTGGTTTAAAGATGTCGATGCTCTCATCTCTGAAACAGAAAATTTTTTGGAAGCCGATCGAGCAAGAAATAATCACAGGTACTCTTAATTTAATATTTATGGTTAAAAAAGTGTGTGCAGTTGTTATATTATTCGACATCTTCATTCCAAGCAGGAGTTTTTCATATATGTCTTATATGTCCTGTATATTTGAGGTAGTAATTTATTTTCTGTATGAAAAATCGCATTACAATTTTTTTTTTCTTGTTTTTATCTTTTAACTTAAAATGAATATTAACTACCAAAAAAACAACTTAAAATGAATATCAGCTTATTTAATTAGTGTTAAAAAAATAAAAAGGAGGAGGAAACAATATAAAAATTAAATTAAAGGTAAAATGACTTCCACGACACAATGAACTGAGAGGCAGAAATAAAAAATATATATTTTTAATTCTATTATTTTTTCTTTAGAATAACAGTTGCAATATATATTATTATCAGATCAGAAAATGCAAGAAGACTGAGGACTGTGATGTATACAGTTTCCTTAAAACTGATTCGTCCCATCTACCTGTGCTTGAGGTTATACGGACGTCTTTTGCTACTGGGTGTAACTCCTGGAAGGAGGGGGGAAGGGGAAGGGGCAATTAACCTGCAGTTACAGAATTCTGAGAATTAAACCTGTTAATAACTCTTCGCAAGACCCGCTTTTCGGACCGGCATTCGTGTCCGCAGGTCGCGCGCTTGCACACGACAGAAGTTTACCGGGCCTCCGTCGGGGCGTAGGATTTGCACCCCTGCGCGTGCGCGCGAGGCATAGTATACTTAACATTGACTACCACTCATAAAAAGTATAACCATATATGAAGCACTTAACCTCTTACCTCTTTTCTAATGTGGGACAAGTGTTTTCACATTTTCCACTTAGCCTTTCACACTTTCCAATTCAAGAGTGCTCTATTGAAATGTAATTTCTCATTTACCATTTTCTATTTAATTCCAAATTTTCCAACAATTAGATTTTCTTTACTAAAATTTTTACTTAATTTCAATTTTGTAAAAAAAAAAAAATGTAACGTTTCAACGCCATCTAATATTGCTTTGCTTTCTTTTCTTCCGCGAAAAAATTACATAATTGAATTAGATCCCTAAAGCATAGGAGGTAATTTTTCTTTTAAAGGTAAAAAAATAAAAAAATATATATAATGGGATATGTAATTCAGAGACCGTTTGTCCATATTAGCATGACTGAAGAAAAAGTGTCATGTTCCTAACTTAAAATGTAAAAGGCAGATGACATGGGAAATGAAAACAAATTGGAAGAGTTTATTTGGTAATTATGTCGTCTCACTGTTTATATTAAATTATTTATATTTTATTTTATTTTTTTAAATGAAATTGAAACCACATTTGAAAATTAATTTGTTTACAATAATTAATTTTTAATTTAATAAAATATCTAATTTTAATAATTTTTCAAAAATTAATTTAATTTAATAAAATATAATTATATTAATTTAATTAATTATATTAATCACTCACAATTATTTAAATTAAAGTAAGTTACTTATTAGTTAAATTAAATTAAAATTATTAAATTTTTTAAATTAAATTAATTATATTATTTATTAAACATAATTTTGGTTAAATAAAATAATAGAATAAAATAATTTATTTTAAATGATACAATAAAAATTGACAAAATGTTTATAATAGAATAAAAAAAAGTGGGTAAAAATATTATTTTTTGGTTTATATTTTTCTGTGTTTAAATTTTTATTTTTTTGAGAACAAAAACAAAAAAATAGGTTTAACAAATACCTTTTTGTTGCTAATTTTAAAAAATCTGTAAATATAGACATAGAAATTACCAAATGGCCAAAATAAAATAAAACCTAACCAATTTGGTTAGTGTTTGGAGTGATAAAAAAATAGGAAAAAAGTGATTTTGAATAAATTTTGGCGTTTGATATTTTTTTAAACTGTGTTTTTGGGAGATAAACAGTGATAAACCGTTAGAACGATTCTAAATTCATCTTAACGGATTCAAAAAATCTTTACACGCCTAATATCTCTCTCTCCGAATCGCTTTTTTTAGAAGTTTTCTCAAATCTATTCTAACGGATTTAAAAAATCTATGCACCCTTAATATCTCTCTCTCTTTCTTTGGATATGAACAATGGTACCGTTAGAATGGATTCAAAAATACTATTTTGAAATCATATCTTATTCCGATTATAATACTATTTGTTTGAATTAAAAGTTCAAATTTAAAAAAAGTTTGAGTGGCATTTCAATTAGATTTACCATTGCCAATTTTATTTTTTAATCTCTAATATTGTTTGATATTTTTTAATAAATAATATTACAATATATATAATTTTAATAAACAATATTACAATTTGAATTAAGATATATCATTTATTTTGTCTAATGATAAAAATAATAAAGAACATATTACTTGTTAATAAATTAAAATCTTTATTTAATAGGTTAATTATTTTTTGCATTATTTTATTTAATAATAATTATTGTATTTATTTTTTGAAAAATTATTTATTAAATTAGATCGTTTAAAAATAAGAAGTTATATGATAATTAAATAGAAGTGTCGATTAAATAAAAATATCAAATAATATCCACAAATATTCTACTTTGAATAAAATTGCGAATAAGTGGTAATTTATGTATAATAATAATTCCATGTAGATAATATAATTATAAATTAAGATAATTATAATTATAAATTTATATTAATAAATTAAAATATTTATATAATCATAAATTAAGAAAATTATAATTATGAACTTATATTAATAAATTAAAATCTTTATTTAACAGGCTAATTATTTTTTTACATTATTTTGTTTAATAATAAAAATATTTATTATTAAAACTTTTATTTAACGGGATAAATATTTTTTTGTATTATCTTGTTTAATAACAATAATAATATTTATTATGTTTTAAATAATAATTTATTAAAATATAGAAAAAATAAAAATTAAAAATAAAAAATTATATGATAAATAGAAGTGTAAATTAAATAAAAATATCAAGTGATATACATGAACATTCTAGTTTGAATAAAATTAAAAATTGTTAATAAGTAATAATTAAGTAAAATAGTAATTTCTTTATAAGATAATTAAGATAACTTTAATTAAATGCCACGTCTCGTAACTATACACGTGTCACAACCATAGTATAAGTTAAGTCTTGCGTAGCACAAGATAGTTATAATTAGGTGTCATGTGTCATAACTATATTACAAGTTAGGTCCTATATGGCATAGCGACATTACCAAACTCTATTATCTAAATTATTTGGTATAATAATATGATATGATACATTACAAATGAGATCAATATTATCTAAATTATTTGGTATAAAAAAATAAAAATTAAATTTTATGTAAATGTCATCATATCCTATATTTTTTTTTTTATGAAAGTCAAAAAGAAAATTATTGTAATAAAAAGTCTCCAACAAAATTTGGAAAACAAAATTCCTCTGTTTAGATTAGATCGAATATCATTTTAAAATTCTATTTTATTCTTATTATAATAGTATTCGTTTGAATTAAAAGTTTAAATTTAATAAAAGTTTGAGTGGCACTTCAATTAGATTGATTTATCCATTGTTAATTTTATTTTTTAATTTTTAATACTGTTTGATATTTTTTAATAAATAATATTACAATATATATAATTTTAATAAACAATATTACAATTTGAATTAAGTTCTATCACTTATTTTATCTAATGATAAAAATAATAAAGAACATGCTACTTATTAATAAATTAAAATCTTTATTTAATTGGTTGATTATTTTTTGCATTATTTTATTTAATAATTATTATATTTATTATTTTTTAAAAAATAATTTATTAAATTATAAAAGTTTAAAAATAAGAAGTTACATGATAATTAAATATTAGTGTCGATTAAATAAAAATATCAAATAACATTTACGAGCATTCTAGTTTGAATAAAATTGTGAATAAATGGAAATTTATGTACAATACTAATTTCATATATATTATATAATTATAAATTAAGATAATTATAATTATAAATTTACATTAATAAGCTAAAATCTTAATTTAACAGGCTAATTATTTTTTTTACATTATTTTGTTTAATAATAATAATATTTATTATTAAAACCTTTTTTTGATGGGATAAATATTTTTTTGCATTATCTTGTTTAATAACAATAATAATATTTATTATGTTTTAAATAATGATTTCTTAAAATATTGAAAAAATAAAAAATAAGAATATGTTTTAAATAAAAATAAAAATAAAAATAAAAATAAGAATAAGATATTATATGATAAATAGAAGTATAAATTAAATAAAAATATAAACTAATATCCATGAATATTCTAGTTTGAATAAAATTAAAAATTGTGAATAAGTAATAATTATGTGAAATATTAATTTTCTTCATAAGATAATTAAGATAATTATAATTAAGTGTCACGTGTCACAATTATACACGCATCATAAAACGTAGCACAAGCTAAGTCTTATGTGGCACAAAATAGTTATAATTAAGTAGCACGTATCATAACCATAGTGCAAGTTAGGTCCTGCGCAAATTAAGTTTTACATGGTACAAGATAATTATAATTAAGTATCACGTGTTATAACCATAGTGTAAGGTAAATCCTATGTGATGCAGTGGATTACCGGACTCTATTTTATACATATATATAATATGATGTGCCACAAATGAAATCAATATTATCTAAATTATTTGGTGTAAAAAATAAAAATTTTATGTAAATGTCATCATACCTTATATTTTTTAAAATAAAAATTTAATTATAAAATTGAATTCTAGTGGAGTTGGGTTACAGAATTGGATTAGAATAATGAATGAACCGAGTTCAGTTAAGTTGACATGCACCATTATTAAGAATTATAATCGACAGAGTTGGATTAGAATTGAGTTAAACTGAAAAAAATAATGCACCATCATGAAAAATTCTAGTAGAGTTGGATTAGAATAATGAAAGGATTGAGTTGAGTTAAATTGAAAAAAAATTGAGATAAAGTAGTCAAAAAAAGTTTTCTAAATATTAAGACTTTTTATAATAATATAGATATAGATAAGAAATAAAAAAAATATTTGAATGACTGTGAGCGTTCATTTTTAATAACAGCTTAGATTTATGACTAAAAAGTGTAAGCAATTATCTTATATTAAAAATTCTTAGAAACGCTAATAGTAGAATTGTTATATTATGGTTAGGGATGAAAATTTGTTTAGATATAAGATAATTAATAGGAGGCCATAGCCCCTTTAAAATTTTAATAATTGTTACGATAATTGTTTATTTTTTATGATGTTGAGATATTTTGAGATATATATATATATATACATACATACATATATATGTATATATACATAGATACATATATATATATATGTATATATACATATATACATATATATTCATATATATACATGTATGTATGTATGTATATGCATGCATTGATAAATTTTTTCTTAGGAAAAGAAATTATGAATAATGAGATTTAGTTGGTACAAAGGAATGTAATAGAATTAAATTGGCTACTTTCATATTTTCATTTCATTACCATGTTTGGCAATACTTTTTAGAATGTGAATAACCATTATCTAAAAATTCTTATTCTATTTCATTACCTGATTTTTATTCATCTTTGCAAAGAAGAGATGCCCACTACCTCTCAAGTAATACATCTTTTAGGCTAATCCAAATTTAGATTATAAAATGATCATTTTATCTTTAATCGAGCTCTCTTTTTTATTAGATTCATATTATAAACTTTTCAAAAGGATAAAAAATATTCATTCATATGTTGCTTAATTGCTAACCAATTTTTACCATATCCAATTCGAGTCATAAAATAACAATTATATTCCTTATTTTTTCTTTGATTTTTCATTTTTTTTTGTTGCTTAGATTTATATTCTAAATTGCCCAAAAAGTTTTAAAATAAAAATTTGTGCCAATTTGATGGGTGAAACAAAATATTATTTTACCCTAAGCTCCATTTTAGGCCTTAATTCATATATAATTTCTCAACATGTTTTTAATAGTCAAGCAATTTTAAACTAATTCTAAATTTGAGTTGAAAAATAATCATTTTAGCATTGAGTTAATTTTCATCCAAATTTGTATTGTGAGAATCCCAAAAGACCGAAGAATTTTCATCAACACATTTTTTTTATAATTGTTAAAAATAGAAAAAATGAAATTTATTTTTATAATTTTAAAAAAGTTAAAGTTAGTAATTTTTATTACATTTTAATTTATTTCATCATATTCAGAATATGAAATCAAATTACGAGAACTTGAATATCTACTCCATTCTTATGATTTTTATGTTGGCAACCAAACAAAATATTCCATTTCATTTTCATCTTCATTGTATTCTCACTTTATATTCCATTCAATTCTTAAGTCTCAAACATACCCTAAGAGATTTACTATTTTTAAAAATAAGTTTCTTTTGGTTTCCAATTTTATTTTAGATTGATAAAATATTGTCACACTAATATAGACAAATTTATATTAATTTATTAGAATAAAATAGCCATAGTATAAAATATAAGAATATTTTACTTTCATACTTTCTGCCAATCATTTAAGATATTTTATTCAATTAAAATTTATGGGGACATATTTCTAAAAATTGACAGTGTAGCGGATCTATATGAAGCGTTTTTCATTTAAGTGCTAAATTGATACTAAATTTTACTTTAGGAGGTGATAATATAAATTATATTATTATTATTATTATTATTTTTTTTTTTTTGCTTCACCAACTACTTTGGCACTGCCTTACATAATAATGTTATAAGTTACGCATACGTAGCATCTGTGATAATTTCTACATAATAAATAGTTGCATTTAAAAAAGTAAATATGTAACTGGTGGTAATAAAATTGAAAGTAAAAGTACTTATCAAAGAGCTATTACAATAAATGAAAAGATTTTAGAAGTAAAATTATTTAAATAATTATAGAATTTTAAAAATCACGTTCACATCTTTAAAGTTGGTGATCATGATTCTGAATGGTTGATGAAAATGCGTGAAAAAGTTATTTAGTTTTATCAAATTTGCGACTTTACCAACTAACCATAGTATTTTTTACCTTTTTTGTGTAAATTATCAAGAATGTATCTTAAAAAATGAAAAAAAAAAAATATTTCTCATATAAATTTATTACTAATCAAACTCTTTCAACAATCAATTTTAATTTCTTTATTTTTTAATAAGTATATTATTAAGACAAATATAATTAACTACTTAATTATTATGATTGTGTTTTAATATTTAATCTTTAATTTCTTCAAATATTGGTGAAAATTTTCAATTATTAAATTTTTATATATTTTTAAAAATAAATGATTTATTCTGGAATTTTTCAAATTCCAATTATGCATTATTAGTTTATTTTCAAATGTAGTGTTCTAATTAAACTATTTGTGACAAGAATAAAAGTATAAATAATATCAATATATATATATTTAGTGGCATTCTTTTTCAATTTTTTTTTTCTTTTCAATTTCGTAATATTTACATAAAATTTTATGTTTAGGCCGCATTTAGTGTTTTTAAAATAAATCACATATTTTTGCTACTTTTTTTTGTGTTACTTGAATTTTTTTCTCCAAAAAATAATTTTATTTTTTTTGTTAGATATCTTTTTAACATGTTAATAACATTTAAAAAAAAAAGTAAAAATGCTAAAAAATAGAAAAATTCCCACGCGAAAGTTGACTCAAAATTTTCCATTGGCAACCCCTTTTCAGTTTTTTTTTTTTTTTTTTAATATCAATAACATGCAAAAATTTTAAGAATAAAATTCTGGATAGGCCATATGAAACAAACACCTTATTTAGATGATATCAACTTATTAAAAATAAGTTGAGAGATGTCAAACATTACCTTATAAGTATTCGATATTTATTTTTCTATCAAGTATAAAATGTACCTTACAAAATTTTTGAAACAATATTTGATAAATATGAAAAATTAATTGAAAAAAATGTGCTTAAAATTTCATAACCAAAAAAAAATTAATTTGATAAGTAAAATTTTTTCTATGAATTGATTTTCCTTTTTCTTTCCCCCGACGCCGAGTACTTAAAAAGGTGTTAACTTTAATGTTTGGAATTGACTTTTCACATTTGGAATTGCTGGATCATATCAGATGCTTCAACGGATGGTGCATTAATTTGTGGTCGCGCTACAAGTTTGGGAAGGCGGCATTCAAGAAGGCCACTGAAATTACTAAATACAATCATCCCAAGTTTGAAAGTGTGTCACACCCTGTTGCTCCATCGGAAATAGAACCCATTTCTTCAAAAATGTTTTCAGTTTTTGAATCAAGGGAGTCAACCGTGAAGAATATTATGGAAGCTCTGGATGATGAGAGAGTCAAAGTGATTGGAATCTGCGGGATGGGAGGAGTTGGCAAGACAACAATAGTGGAAGAAGTTCGTAAAAGGGCTGAAGGAAGAAAGTTATTTGATACGGTGGTAATGGTGGCCGTGTCACAAACTCCAATCTTATCAAAGATCCAAGATGGAATTGCTCATAAATTAGGTCTGAAACTTGAAGATAGGGATGAACGAGACAGAGCACCGGCACTGTGGGGAAGAATCAAGATGGAGAAGAAGATGTTGATTATTTTGGACGATGTTTGGTCTTGGCTTGAGCTTAAAGAGATTGGTATTCCACTTGACGAGGACCACCCAGGTTGCAAAATTGTGCTTACCTCTCGAAGCGAAGATTCCTGCAAAGAAATGAACGCTCAAAAAATTTTTCGCATCCAAATCTTAAATGAGCAGGAAGCATGGAAACTTTTCAAAGAAATGGTTGGTGAAGCTGTTAATGACTCTCTTGAAGTGAATTCCATGGGAAGAGAAATAGCAAAGGGATGTGGTGGGTTGCCCCTTGCCATCGTAACAGTCGGAAGGGCTTTAAAAAATCGAAGTAAAGAGATATGGACAGATGCTACTGCACAACTGAAAAAGCCTATCCCAGCAGCAAACATTAAAGGGATAGAACCATTCCTCTACTCTCGTCTAAAATTGAGTTACGATTATTTAGAAAGTGAAGAGGCAAAGTCTGTTTTCTTACTTTGTGGCTTGTTTCCGGAGGATGATTTCATCTCTACTGAACTATTGTTGTTTTATGGGATAGGTCTTGGGTTGTTTAAAGGTGTTGACACAATAGAGGATGCTAGAGTTCGGGTAAATGCTCTAGTGCGTACTCTCTTATCATCTTTTCTTTTGTTGGGAGATGTATCAAGTTTCATGTTAGTTAAAATGCATGATATTGTTCGTGATGTAGCAATATTAATTGCTTCCGAAGATAAGGTTGGATATCTGACAAAAGCTGGTAGCAAACTAACAAATTGGCCCCACAATACTATTCAAAAATATAAGGGGATCTCATTCATGAGAAATCATATTGGTGAGCTTCCGGATGGGTTGGAATTGGAATGTCCACAACTACAGATTTTATTGTTGAATGAACAAAAAACTGGTAAGGAATTGATGAAAATTCCAACCAATTTCTTTCAAGGAATGAAAGATCTTAAAGTCTTGAATATGGGCGGGAATAATATAGAGTCGTTACCAGACTCGGTTGCAAAGCTTGCTACCATTCAAACGCTGGTCCTAACTCGATGCAAATTGAATGGTGACATATCAATAATTGGAACACTCAAACAACTTGAGATTCTCGATCTTTCAGATTCTGAAATTGAAAGTGTGCCAGCTAGTTTCAGCGGATTGACTCTACTTAGATATTTTGATTTGTCAGGTAATCCTGTAAAGCAAGTGGCGCGGGGAGTCTTATCAAAACTTGGAAAATTAGAGGTGTTACACGTTGAAGATATTCGTCATTGGTCTAAAGAAGGAGAAGAAAATCCAAGAAATGGGGCTAGCCTTGCGGAGCTGAAATCCTTGTCGCGATTGACTCATCTGTATTTTGATGTCGCAACTGAAGACCAGTTGCCCAGCAACTTCAATTTTCGAAACCTTACAAGATTTACAATTTGTATAGGTGTGTACCCTCATGAAATCGAGAGCACATGCAACAAAAATGTGATTTTTGGGGATTATAATGAAAGATTAATGAGCACTGCTGGGGCAAAGGTTTTGGTGAAGGCAACAGAATCCCTGACTTTAGTAAAGTGCAATATGCAGAATATGGTGCAAGACGAAGGAGGAGACAACTACGATTTAGATGAATTAAAGCATTTGGGGATCAGTGATTGCAACGAGATGAAATATGTGGTTGATTGGGCTCCAACTACTCCCAGGGTGGCGGTGTTCCGAAACTTGGAAGTTTTGGAGCTTTCGTTTCTGGATAACTTCATTGGAATATGGAGTAGACAAATACTCCCACTCCCAACTGAGTCATTTAGTAAACTACGACGACTGGCAATAAGATACTGTCGAAGAATGGAAGCAGTAGTAGTACTTGAAGATGATGACGATCAGAAAGGACTCGAAGAAGAGAAGGAGAAGATTGTGTTCCCTCACCTGTATGAGATATCACTTCATGGACTGAGCAGCCTCACTTGTTTCTGCAAGAGTAGTCATCAATATGCAATGGAATATCCATCTTTGGAGGCAGTGTGCATAACAGACTGTCCCAAAATGGAGACTTTTTTTCATGGTGCACTAATCACACCCAAGCTAAAGAAAGTGGAAGTTGATTTTAAAGAGATTTGGATGGGTGACCTCAATGCCACCGTACAGCACAACTTCAAAGTTTACTCTGAAGGTATTAATTATATATATATATATGAATGTTTATAAATGTAGGTATACTTACAGCTAAACAATAGTTGATACTGTCACTAATTGATAAATTGTTCATATCGGGCAGATAATTACGCTTCAGAAGCAAATACTCAATCTCCGCTGTGTTAAAAGGCATCCTCATGACTTGAAATTTGAGTCCTTCCATGAATGGCATCTTTCTGCAGGTTCGTCTTCTTGCCATTAATTATTATAATATATATATATTTTGTAAAGCAATATTTTAAATTTAAACTGCCTATGAGCCATAGCAATTCTCAACTCACAATTTTTAGTTGTTTGGAAACTTGAGCGATCATTTTCAGCAAACTTGTATACCAAAGGTTGAAGAGAACTTGCCAATTTATTAGTGAATGTAATCCTAGCTAATTAATATTGACTTTGAGAGTTGGAAGGCAAGTAAAGTTGCACATATAAAATGCAGAGGAGTCTTTATATTGGCTCTCTCACTGCAATAATTGAAGCTCGAAAAGTCTTCTTTCCCCCATATTTTGAATTCTGCTAAAAGAACTGAATCAAAGTAATTATTTCTTATTCTTTATAATTTGTTTTACAGTGGGAGCTTGTACGTTCGAGATTTTTGGAGATGGTTTCATTGTCTAATCTGTTGCAAACAGTTATCAGCCACATTAATTTCTGCATGTTCATCTTACATGGCAGGAGACATTAATTGCTTTGTACCTGTTGGCGATGCTGTCCTGGAAGCACATTTAACAAATAAATTAAGACACACACACACCGATATATATTAATATTTAATTACTTTGATTCGCTTCTATCCCTATTTTGTGGACTCTTGTTTGTATTCAAGTGTACTGCCGCAACATAAGTCTTTGCTTATTCGGTATGTGGAGTGAGTTGTGTAATACTAAATAAATTTATCCTCTGCTATGAATAATTTATTTCCACTTTGAACAAAGAAATATATAGTTTTCTTTTAAATAAGCGCACATCTTTCTGTTAATTATTTTTATTTTTATTTTTAAGTTCATAGAGTTTATAAAATAAATGAAATTAGGTAATTAAACAATCTCTCACGTATGTTCATTATATATATATATATATTCAGTTCAGACATCGTTAAAAAAACATATGTTTGTTTTGTCGATTTTCAGAATTATATTATTTATAAAGATTAGAAGGAGGTGTGACATAAAACAATAATGTCCAGATATCGGAGTTAAACAAACTAAAATAGGTATAAATAAAAGATGAACAACGTACCGCGAATAAAAAACTTGAGCGAGCAAACAATTCTAAAGTAGGAAGAAGATGGATGGGTCTTTCACATATCTTCTTGTTGCGCACCAAATTGTGCCGTGCTACCGCCAGTCTGCCTGACTAATATTATCCCCCTCCTGCGACCCTAAGTCATCGGAGATTTTATTTTTCGCTGTAGAGAAAAGATCTCGATACCAATGAGAGGAGATGAAACCCCTTATTAGGTAATTTTTTTCTATTTTAACTTTTTTTACACTAATTTTTTTTTCATTTTTTTCAACCATTATCATTTTTTAACTTATACTATTTTTTTAATACTTTTAGAGGAACATACCAAACATTAAATAATTCAAAATTTATCCCTTTTTTTTGGTTAAAACTTTTCACTCTAAACAGGCACAGGGGAGAAACTAGGAGAAGTCTGGGGGTTAGCAGTGGCCATGGCCCTGAGTTTTGGAGAATACTACAATATATATGAATTTTGGACTAAAAAAATTTATACTATATTTCGACTCCTTTAAAATTTTAAAAATAGTTGAATTTAGTCAAAAAAACACCATCAGTAGTATATATAAATTTTTAGGTTAAAAAATTTATTCAAAAATTTAAGTTATGGATTAATATTTTTAAAATTTAATTATTTTTTCTGAATTGTTATATATATCTAAAAATTAAAAGGTTAATTATTTATACTATCTATACACATATATTAATTTATTTTTATTTATTAAATATAAATTATAGTATCACTTGTAATTTTTTTGGCCATTGAACTCAAAATTCTGGTCTCGTCTGGGTAAAAATACATTACCTCAAAAAATTGATAAGGGGCTTCATCTCCTCTCACTAGTATCGAGGTCTTATCTCCACAGCGAAAAACAAAACTTCCGATACCCTCGGGCCGCAGGAGAGGATAATATCGGTCAGGCGGGCCGGCGGTACTGCGGCACAATTTGGTGCGCAACACTTCCAATCCATCCAGCAACCTTCCAAATTTCAAGGAGTCTCTCCAAAATCTTGGACCTCGCTTCCGACAGAGCAATCGACACAGGTGAATGATACATTCCAGGCCACAAACTAAGAGGCTTTCGGGTAGCATCGCCGGTCTGAGGAGAATTCTCAAAGGGGGAAGTGAAAGTGGAACCGACAGGAATGGTAACAGAAGGAGAGGAATTGGAATTCATTGAATTCAAGTAATTCTTGAAGTTTCTTGAAGTGGGTTTCCCGAGAAAATTGTCTTGAGGGATTTGATTGGGGTTGACAATCAAGGTTTCTGTAGGGTGATCGGAAAGGAAAGGTGGATTTCAAGCTCTCTGTGGAAGAAAACTGGGTTTATGAGATGGGCTTGGTCGCTTGTTGATCTTTGATGGCAAAAGATTTGATGAAACGAGAGAAAAATTGAAAAATATCAAATGAGTTTTAAGTTGTATCAACTGGGTTAAAAGAATGACCAAACTCTGTTGGAGGATTTTCTACCGTAACTGTAGGAGCTCGATTGGCTGTAGTCGATTGATAATTAGGTGGTGTTTGATTAAATAAATAAAAAAAAAAGTTAGTAACAAAGTATAATAAATATATAAAAATTTGATACAACAGTGATAGTGATAAAATTTAATTAAAAAAATAAAAATTAATAAATTTTAATTAATTTTGATCAATCAAATAATTTTAAGAATTATTTTGACGTTTTTCGAGTAGTTGATAATTATTGTTTTAAATTTTTTTTTTTTTCTCAAATTTGTGTAAAACACTTTTGGACTTGCTGATATTATATTTGCTATTGCCTATGACTTGAAGATTTAACAAAGAAATAAATAAATAAAGTGACATTTAGTTTATTTTTCTATTTTCTATTTTTTATTTTTATTTTATGTTTTAAAAATCTCTAAATAAAAAAACAGAAAATGTTTTATTTTCATTATTTTAAAAATTTTTCTTATTTTGAATTAAAAACATTCAAAACGACTTTTTGTCATTTTTTATTTTATGTATAAGTTTATTTTTTGTTTTCTAAAACAAATTTTAAAAATACAAGTGATCAAATGTATTTTTAATTTTTTTTTATTTTTAAAAGTGTAAAATGAAAAATGAGTTAAAAATAAAAAAATAGAAAAAACAAATCAAATAAGGCCTGAGATTAAGATTTCGTTTATTTTAATGTAAAAATATTTTTTTTCAGATAATACAGTTATATATATTTTTTAAAATATGAGTAAAAATATTATTCAAAAAATATTAATTTACAGAGAGGGAAAAAATAAAAAAAAAAAGGAATGAAAGAAAAATTTGTTAAGTCGCTCTCCAAGATCTTGGAAGATTTTTGCAGGAACAACATGGAAAATACCAGCTGGCATTTCTCTTAATTTGTAAAGGACCTGACCTGTTTCTTGGTAAGTAGGAAAAATGAAAGAAAAGAATGGAACTAAAATGGGTTTTTTTGCTTTTGTTGAATGAACAAGAAACTGGTAATGAATTGATGAAAATTCCAACCAATTTCTTTAAAGGAGTGAAAGATCTTAAAGTCTTAAATATGAGCAACAATGATATAGGGTCGTTACCAGCCTCGGTTGCAAAGCTTGCTACTATTCGAACACTGGTCCTAATTGAATGCAAATTGATTGGTGACATATCAATAATTGGAACACTTAAACAACTTGAGATTCTCGATCTTTCATATTCTGAAATTGAAAGTGTGCCTGCAAATTTCAGCGGATTGACTCTGCTTAGATATTTTGATTTATCGTGGAATCCTCTCAAGCAAGTGCCGCAGGGAGTCTTATCAAATCTTGGAAAATTAGAGGAGTTACACATTATTGAAAGTTTTCGTCATTGGTCTAGAGAAGGAGAAGAAAATCCAAGAAATGGGGCTAGCCTTGCGGAGCTGAAATCCTTGTCGCGATTGACTCGTCTGTCTTTTGATGTCGAAATTGAAGACCAGTTGCCCAGCAACTTCAATTTTCAAAACCTTACAGTATTTACAATTTTTATAGGCCAGTACCGTTCCCCTGACAAGGGCACATGCAACAAAAATGTGATTCTTACGAGTTATAATGGAAGATTAATGAGCACTGCTGGGGCAAAGGTTTTGGTGAAGGCAACAGAATCCCTGACTTTAGTAAGGTGCAATATGGAGAACATGGTGCAAGGCGAAGGAGGAGACAACTACGATTTAGATGAATTAAAGCATCTGAGGATCGGTAATTGCAACGAGATGAAATATGTGGTTGATTGGGCTCCAACTACTCCCAGGGTGGTGGTGTTCCGAAACTTGGAAGTTTTGGAGCTTTCGTTTCTGGATAACTTCATTGGAATATGGAGTAGACAAATACTCCCACTCCCAACTGAGTCATTTAGTAAACTACGACGACCGGCAATAAGATACTGTGGAAGAATGGAAGCAGCTGTAGTACTTGAAGATGGTGACGATCAGAAAGGACTCGAAGAAGAGAAGGAGAAGATTGTGTTCCCTCACCTGTATGAGATATCACTTCGTGAACCGAGAAGCCTCACTTGTTTCTGCAAGAGTAGTCATCAATATGCAATGGAATATCCATTTTTGGAGGTAGTAAGCATAATGTTGTGTCCCAAAATGGAGACTTTTTTTCATGGTGCTCTAATCACACCTAAGCTAAAGAAAGTGAAAGTATCCAGTGGTGAAGAGACTTGGATGGGTGACCTCAATGCCACCGTACAGCACAACTTCAAAGTTTACTCTGAAGGTAATATATATTTTATATATATATAAAATTAACAGGACACCTTAGCAGGAGGATAATACTATAAGAATTAATATTACGTAACATATATAATTATTATTTTTTAATTGTTTGCAATCATTAGTATCATCAGAATATTTTAATACTCGTCTTATTAATACATACATACATATATATATATATATATATATGAATCATGAATGTATGTAAATGTAGGTATACTTAACAACTAAACAATAGCTGTTAATCACGTACACTAATTGATAAATTGTTCATATCAGTCAGATAATTACGCTTCAGAAGCAAATACTCCTAAAAGGCATCCTCATGCACTTAAAATTTGGGTCCTTCCATGAATGGCATCTTTCTGCAGGTTCGTCTTCTGGCCATTAATTATTATAATATATATATATATATAGCAATTCGCAACTCACAATTTTTAGTTGTCTGGAAACTTGAGCGATGATTTTGATTTTCAGCAAACTTGTATACGAAAGGTTGAAGAGAACTTGCCAATTTATTAGTGAATGTAATCTTGGCTAATATTGATTTTGAGAGTTGGAAGGCAAGTAAAGTTGCACATATAAAATGCAGAGGAGTCTTTATATTGGCTCTCTCACTGCAATAATTGGAGCTCGAAAAGTCTTCTTTCCCCCATATTTTGAATTCTGCTAAAAGAAGAACTGAATTAAATTTAATTGTAACTTTTGCCATAGTAATTGTAAATATTATTTCTTATAATTTGTCGCAAACAGTTATCAGTCACATTAATTTCTGCATGTTCATCTTACATGGCAGGAGACATTAATTGCTTTGTACCTGTTGGCGATGCTGTCCTGGAAGCACATTTAACAAATAAATTAAGACAAACACACCTATATATATTAATATTTAATTACTTTGATTTGCTTCGATCCCTATTTTGTGGACTCTTGTTTGTATTCAAGTGTACTGCCGCAACATATGTCTTCTTAATTTGCTTATTCGGTATGTGGTGTGAGTTGTATAATACTAAATAAACTTATCCTCTGCTATGAATAATTTATTTTCACTTCAGATAAAGAAATATATAGTTTTCTTTTAAATAAACGCACGTCTCTTTTCTGTTAATTGTTTATATTTTTTATTTTTATTTTTACGTTCATAGAGTTTGTGAAATAAATGAAATTAGGCAATTAAATAATCTCTCACATATGTTCATTATATATATATATATATATAATTTGTGTAAAACACTTTTGGACCTGCTAATATCATATTAGCTACTGCCTATGACTTGAAGATTTAACAAACAAATAAACAAATAAATAAAGTGGCATTTGTTTTATTTTTCTATTTTTTTTCATTTTATATTTTTAAAATTTCAAAATAAAAAAATAAAAAATATTTTGTTTTCATTATTTTGAAATTTTTCTTACTCTGAATTGAAAACGCTCAAAACGACTTTTTGTCATTTTTTATTTTGTGTGTAAACTCATTTTTTGTTTTCTAAAACAAAATTTGAAAATATAAGTGACTAAATGCATTTTTAACTTTTTTCTTATTTTCAAAAGTGTAAAATGAAAAATGAGTTAAAAATAGAAAATAAAAAATAAAAACAAAAAATAAAAAATAGAAAAACAAACCAAATGAGCCCAGAGATTAAGATTTCGTTTATTTTAATGTAAAAATATTTTTTTCAGAGAATACATTTATATATATATTTTAAAATATGAGTAAAAATATTATTCAAAAAAATATTAATTTACAGAGAGGAAAAATAAAAAAAAAAGGAAAGAGAGAAAATTTTGTTAAGTCGCTCTCCAAGATCTTGGAAGATCTTTGTAGGAAAAATACCAGCTGGCACTTCTCTTAATTTGTAAAGGACCCGACCTATTTCTTGGTAAGTAGGAAAAATGAAAAGAAAAAATGGAACTAAAATGGGTTTTTTTGCTTTTGTTTGGGAGAAAACCCAACAATGTCAACATTTCCTAAAATAATATATTTCTTTTCTTTTCACATCAATTACTACAACTCATCTGAGGCCAACTCAAATATGGGTTGCACTTCAATTATTATTATACAGCCACTCGTAACAGTTGTTCGAACTGGATTCACAGCTGGATCATGCATTGGGTTGGGCCGACGATGAATCACAAAAAACTGGACCAGATCTTGCATTTGAAAATTGGACTTATTTCTAGTTAGTTCCAGCCCATATGGTTTACCCTCTCCTGGACCTTCTAGAAGCTTCATCCCTGCATCTTCTTCTCTTTTCTCTTCAATTTTCACCTCGGGTTACAGCTATGCTGATGTGACACCAACATTTTTTTCTTCTGTTCAGACCACTTTCGAAGCCAGTGGTCTCAAAACTTTTGTCGTCTTCCTCTCCGGTAAATGATTTTCACAGATGAATAATGGTAAGAATTGATTGAGTCGGTCAGGGACTCCATCTCCGTTGATATCTTTGATACGAAGGCTAAAAATTAAAATCCTTATACTCGTCTGAAAAATAAATGGCTACGATTTAATTTAAAAACCCTAGGTATGAAAACCAACATTACTCCTCCCCGTCTTCATTTCCTCTTTTCTCTCTCTCTATTCTGCCATTACACCGAAACCTAACCTCCTCCTCCATTCCATCTCCGACGACCGTGGGAGTAGTAGCAGTAACTCCACCCTTCACATGTAACCCTCTTCTCTCTATCTAATTCCCTTTCATCTTCTTTATTTTTCTTTTGCATGCAATGTATTTGGTCACATAACAATTTCTATTTTGAAATAAAAATAAAAATGCACACACAATCTGATCTTGTGAAATTTTTTCTCGCGTTCGTTGAAAATTACTGTTTTATTCTAGAAAAAATTATTGGTTAAATGCAACATTAAGCGGACAAATAACCTTTTATCAGCCAAAAGTTAACCCATACAGTGAAAGATATATATATTTATATAATAAAATATGATGTTTGCCTTACATGACACGAGAGAAAGGCTTAGGGGTTGGGTTTGTTGAATTCAACTATTCTCTTACGTGGTTGGCCTGTTAGATTGTGATTGTGCACTCTAGTTTACTTTTCTATGTCTGTGCAGCCTTATAGGAGATATTAAAAAGTACACACAAATTTTAAAGTTTGAAATTGAAATATATATATATATATATATATTTTGTACAATTATTTAAATTATATTTTACTTATATTACTCATAAATGTCATAGGGAGCCATAAAACAACAATAATAAAATTATATACATTTATTAAACAATATATAGATACTTATTAGGGATGAGTTTAGAGTAAGATAAATTGAGATAAATTGAGAATTCGTAATGCGTGCAGTGAAAGAACAAAGTTGATGTGATATAAAGTTAACAGAGATTTATAGAGTTTGTTTGCAAATCAAACGGAGTCTAGATAAAGTCAATTAAATTTTTTATTTAAAAAAATATATTTAAATTTTAATTTTTTCAAATTTTATTAAAAATAAATATTAAAATTAAAATTTCATTTTTAATTTTAATTTTAATGTCCCTAAAACTTAAATTTTAAATGCATACACTTTTACATTCTAAGAAAGTTTAAAATTTTGAATTTGAGATATTTTTAATTGTTGAATTTGCTGGATGATCAAGATTATGTTTCTTTTTCTCTTACTTTTTTCATATTTTTTATATAAAAGATTTTAAATTAAATAACGAATAATAAAATTTTATATCTTAATTTATTTTTATTTTTATAAACTATTTTTATAATTTTTTTTGTAGATCTATTTTATAAATTTAAATTTAAATTATTTATATGTTAAATTATATTTCTGAATATTTAGGCACAAGTAATAATGAGTGTCTGTATAACATTATTTGGCATAGGAGAATTTCTCTTACTCATGAGAGACCAATTCGCCTTAAATTCTTGTACCGTGCTTAGTTTATAATTTTTTAATTAAAGCCTGGTTTGAAGCATCAGAGGAAAACGGTAGAGTTTTGCACATTGTTCGAGATGTCAGATTTCTCCAAAATTAATTTTGAGTGTCACATGCACATAGCCAATGTTTGGTGGATTTGCTTCCAATACAGAGCGTACGTCTCGAGGGGACTAGTTAATAGTTGGTTCGAGTCCGTCTTTGGTATAATCAAAAAATATATTTGATAACTCTAGCACATGTTTTCTCTTGCTTGTCTAGAGGTGGAAGACGAGTGGGCTCACATGCATTGTATTAAAATTTATGTACATATATATATATATATATATATATGTCACATTATTTAAAAGAGGGGTGGCCTCAGCCGTATTGCATTAGAATTTGAATAGCAAATTATTTAAAAAGGGAGCTTTTGAATGTCACGAGGTGGAAGCGGAGTGGGCTCGCTGGCATCGTATTAGAATATATATAACAAATTATTTGAAAGAGCGGCTTTGTCTAGTGGTTAGCCGCTTCAACTCCCTCGGGTCCAAGGTGCAGCAATTTTTTCCTCAAGTTTATAGTTTTATTCTGACATCTGCTACGGTTTTTGTTAATTGAGAGTAAACTTAAATTAAAATGATTTTCTGTAAATTAAAAAAAATAAATTTGATTTTTTTTTAAAATATAATTAATACATCTAAAAATTATAATTTAAAAAAATCATATAAACAATAAATTATAAAAAAAATAATTTTTGATACCCAAATAAATAAATATACCCAGTGTTTCTAATAATTGAATTGTTGGTGCAGGAAATTAAGCCTCCAGACAAGGTCCAATTATATCCATCTATTAGAGTCATCCTATGAAGGGTTGAGTCCTCATATGATTAACATCTTCCGGGTTTTTCTTCTACTATTGCATTATTTTATTATTATTATTATTATTATTATTATTATTATTATTATTATTATTATTACAAGCTTGAAACCAATTATAGCGATCAGAATTTTAAATTCAAACATTGTTTTCCTCCATCAATGCTCAATTTTTGGTTACAAAAAGTCAACCCATACAATAGAATAGAGCATAATAATTTCTAGTTAATTATAAAAGGAGATGGAAATATATATATCTAGTGGTCCGCGTTTCCTCATTCATTGATTCTGCAAATCAATATATATTAGGATATTCATCTAGTGAACTTCCAAAGTTAAATCACTCATTCATAATCCTGATATATATATATATATATATATACACATGTTTTAATAAACAACTATATTTATAAATTTCCTCTGTGTCAAAATATTCTTTTTAAACTTCCTCTCTCAACTTACATATAATTTTCAATGGTACTTTCATGTGAATAATTATATATAATTTTGTGACAGAATCCATCATACTTAACACAAGAATAAGAAGCGATCGCTGAAAAGACCTGATACAAGATAACTAATTAAGCCATAAAATTAATATTAATTAAAAATATTTGACCCCACATAATGACTCTCGATAAGTCAATTAAGTTAAAAACAGTTTAATGATTTTTAAAATTTAATAGTTATATTTTTATAGATAAATTTTTTTCCCTTTCTTTATAATATTTTTTCTTAATCACATACATACAAATCTATCTAGTTCATGAAATATAAACTTCTTTAAATTTAACATATTTTGTCAATTTAAAAATTTAATCTAAATTACAAGTGGTCAGGTTTTAATTTTTAAACTAGAAAGGATTGTATATTTTAGACCAAATTTCACGAATGTAAATTATAGCTATTTCTTAACATTGCAATCCTTACTAATCACACTTATTAATTTTGTATGGCCGCTTTGGTAGTCTTAATAATTGTATTTAATGGGCAATTGAGTTTAAATATGCTATTATAGGTGAACATGCGTTTAGATGAATTTTTGCTAAAAATAACTATACTATTTATAAAAACCCTTTCAATTAAAAATTCAGGCACCGGGTCAACTGAAAACTCCAGACTTTGAACGCGAAAAAAAAATACACGTGAAAATGGCTTGTTCCATCCGCCCGTCCTCAGCCGCCGGTTACAAAACTTTGCTGACCCAAAAGACACGAATTTTAAGGTACAAGTCACCATTGATATGATGAAATCAGCTCTGGTCCATAGTTATCAGAAATAACGTTGCTGTCCTCCGCTGCCTGCTTCTTACCATTATTAATTTCCAATTCTCAAAATAAAAGAAGAAAAGAAAATTTGAGTCACCAGGAGTTCAGTAGTAGTTGTAGTAGAGAGAGAAATGGAGAAGAAGGGAAAGGGAGCCCACAAATTCCAGGTTATGGTCCTCCCCCACCCAGCCCAAGGCCACATAAATTATGTGTTCGGAGAAAGTTTCGGTACACCGTAGATGATTAGATCAATCTAACAGTGCAGTTCATTCAACGGTTTACGGTGTATTGAACCTACCCTTTCCCTAAATTATGAGGGCTAAAAATTAAAATCATCGTAAAAAGATAAACGGCTACTGTTTAAAAACACTAGGTATGAAAACCAACATTATTCCTCCCCGTCTTCATTTCTCCTTTTCGTTTCTCTCTCTACTCTTCCATTACACCGAAACCTAACCATCAGAGATAAACATTGCTCTCCTCTCGTTCCTGCTTCTTGCCATTATTAATTTCCAACTCTCAAAATAAAAGAAGAAAAGAAAATTTGAGTCAGCAAGACTTTAGTAGTAGTAGTAGTAGAGAGAGAAATGGAGAAGAAGGAAAAGGGCGTCCACAAAGCCCATGTTCTGGTCCTCCCCTACCCATCCCAGGGCCACATAAACCCACTGCTTCAGTTCTGCAAGCGTTTGGTCGCCAGAGGCCTCCACACCACACTCGCAAACAGTGTCTACATCTCCAAGTCCACGGACGCTGCTCCCGATCCCACCGCCTCCATCAGAATCGAGACAATTTCCGACGGCTTCGACGACGGCGGCTACGCCGAAGCAGAGAGCGCCGAGGCCTACCTAGCCAAATTCCGAGTCGTCGGGTCGAAAACTCTGTCCGATCTGATCGACAAACTTGCCGATTTGGGCCGCCCGGTTGATGCTCTCGTCTACGATGCGTTCTTGCCTTGGGCTCTTGATGTTGCCAAGCAATTTGGACTTGTCGGGGCTGTGTTCTTCACTCAATCTTGTGCTGTCAATAACATATACTACCATGTGCACAGGGGTCTTCTTCCTCTGCCTCTTTCCGGCTCAACTGTTTCCGTTCCAGGATTGCCGCCGTTGGAGCCCTGGGAAACTCCGTCGTTCGTGTCTGATTATGGGTCTTACCCGGGTTTTTATCACGTGGTGGTGAATCAATTCTCTAACATCGACAAGGCCGATTGGGTTCTCTTTAATACTTTCTACGAATTGGAGAAAGAGGTATTTATGATTTTTTCTTTTTTTTTTTTTTTTTGTTAAGTGAAATTTATAAGAAAACACTAATATAATTAGGGGTGAAATAAGTTGATTCAATGATCAATTTTAGATAAGACGATAATGTTAATCTGATTATTCATTTCATTTCGATCCGAATAGAAGAGAGTCTGAGATTTGAATAATTAAACTCACGGAGTATGAAATATTCAATAGAAATCTAATAAGATATTTTAAGACATGTTAAGATGTTGGTCATCAAAATTTAAATCTATCCCAATTACATAATAAGATATTTTAAATCTCTTTATTGCTGGCATTTCAACCAATTTATTTTTTGAGGTATGAAAGATCTTAAAATCTTAAGTACGGGTTGCAATGAAATGGTGACAACGGCAACATCAGTTGCAACACTCAGTACCTTTAGAACATTGGTCCTCAACTTTTGTACGTTTAGATGGTAACATCTATGTTATTGCAAAGGAAATACTAGAGGAATTGGTGAAGCCAAAATATTAATGAAACTTAAATTTTTGTAAATCTTTTAATTTTTTAAAATACCCTTCAACCTCATATTAAAAATAAATTTTAAATTAAATAATTTCTAAAAGGTTTCTTTAATTAAGTCATCTCATAGATTAAAAAATTTTAACCACCACATTCTTGTATTGTTACATCTCTAATTAATTAAATAAATAAAATAATAATCTCACACATTGTGCGTACACACTTTTATTATCAATGATAGAAAACCTCAAACAACTTGAGATGCTTAGCCTCGGCGACTCTAATATTAGAGAGGTACCTAGAAATTTCAGCCAATTCACTTTTCTTAGATCTTTTGATTTGTCAAGTTGCAATGATCTCACGCAAATTGCCCGGGGAGTCATTTCAAAACTTGGTAAATTAGAGGTGTTTTACAGGGGACATTAATTTTCTAACTGGGTTGTTGGGGAGGCCGGAGAAGAAAATTCAACCTTGCTGAGCTCAAACCTTTGCCTCAATTGACAAATTTGTCATTTTATGCCCCAAACGCTGTTTGGGTTGTCGGGTGACTTCAAAGTGATGCGAGTGTTGTCTACTAATTTATCTTAAGCTATGAACAACATGCTTTCATTTCAGACAAAGAAACAGCTTTCATTTAAGTAGAAAGTTTGTTGTAAAGCCGAAGTTTGTATTTTATAAATTTTAAAATTTAAAATATGTTAGTAAACTGTAATCTATCTCATTAGGTCCTTTCTAAATTCTAATTCAAGTAAATATATTTGTCATTTAATTTTTATTTTTAAAATAAAATATTAGTTTAAAACCAAATTGACAAAAAATTGAACTGAATTTTTAGATTTTGATTTGCTTTAGTTTTTTGATCAGTTCAGTTAATAAAAAAAAAAAATAACTAAAAAATTTATACATGTACTTCTTTAGGGATTTGACAGGAGGATCGGATTGCTGTTTGACCAAAACTGTAGGGATTTGACTATTAT
Organism: Vitellaria paradoxa; assembly: GCA_019916065.1. Classification (NCBI taxonomy): domain Eukaryota; kingdom Viridiplantae; phylum Streptophyta; class Magnoliopsida; order Ericales; family Sapotaceae; genus Vitellaria; species Vitellaria paradoxa. Next base: position 8,287,838 of record CM034244.1, on the reverse strand, counting down.
AATTAAAACGGGAGGGATTAAAGTGGCACTTACTATAAACTGTGGGAGTTATTTTTATATTTTACCATAATTTTTTTTATTTATTTTTTTGGGGGTGAAACATTTTGGTTTTATAGCTCTACCCTTTATTTATACAAGTACTTCTCATCAAATTTTAGCACGAGTTTGTATGTGTTTGACATGCTACATTATTCTAGTTGATTATTGGTGTAGGTGTTAGATTGGATGTCAAAAGTGTGGCGGGTGAGAACAATAGGTCCAACACTTCCCTCTATATACCTAGACAAACAACTTAAAGATGATACAAATTACGGTATCAATCTCTTCAACGCAAACTTTAGCCAATGCATGAACTGGCTCGACCACAAGCCCAATAGCTCTGTTGTTTACGTGTCCTACGGAAGCTGCGCTGAAGTTGAACCCGAGCAAGTGGAAGAAATAGCTTGGGGTTTAAAGGAAAGCAATTACAACTTCTTATGGGTTGTGAGGGCATCAGAAGAGGCCAAGTTACCCAACAACTTCATAGAAGAAACATCCCAAAAGGGTCTGGTGGTGACATGGAGCCCGCAGCTAGATGTTCTGAAACATGACTCAATTGGATGTTTTGTGACTCACTGTGGGTTCAACTCTGTTCTCGAAGCACTAAGCTTAGGGGTGCCAATAGTTGGAGTGCCGTTGTGGACGGACCAACCCACCAATGCTAAGTACGTGGAGGATGTGTGGGGGATCGGACTCAGAGCTAGAGCTGATGAGAAGGGCATTGTGAGAAGGGAAATGTTAAGGTCTTCCATAGAAGAAGTAATGGAAGGAGAGAGACGAAATAAAATTCAGAAGAATGCTGCCAAATGGAAAGGTTTAGCGAAAGAGGCGATTGATGTAGGTGGGACTTCAGATAAAAATATCGATGAATTTGTAAGTGAATTAATGGTTCGATCCTAGTTGTATTAATGTTTGATTTATTTCATGAATCTCAAATAAAAGTGGAATGCTTGTTTAGGACTATTTTCAAATTTTGAACCTCCATAATAATTTTAGTTTTAGTTTATGTTCACTTGGAATTTTCTTCTTTTTGTGTCATTATTTGCTGAATTCTTTCGAGATTGGTTCATAAAGTTATTTGTATTAACCAAATTTGGATGAATAATGTTGTTGTATTTTGATGATTGGTATTTACCTACCGTGTGGTTTATCAAAAAAATAATTTTTATCAAATTTTTCAACTTTTTCCATCACATACTTTACTAATTTTTGTTCAACTTTTATAAATTTTTATTAAACATCTAATTAACCACTAAAGGGACAAGTGTCAAAATTTGGTGTAAAAATTATTTTTTATTTTTATTTGTTTGCCAAACGGCCCCTTTAATTGAAGGAATCAATAATAGATAGAAATGATCTTATTCAAAGGCTGACAAACCTTCAGAGGCCTGGGGTTTATATTTGATATACTCTTAGTTGGAGGTTTTGGCCATGACTAGACTAGAGTTGTGTTACCCACTTGGTTGCTTGAGGCGGCCTCAGTTGGATAGCTACTTTAAACTTATTTATTGACGATGCTGGGGATTCTAGATCTGACCCCCAGTTACATAAATCCAATCTACATTTATTTAGAATAGTAAAATATAGAAAGATTTAGTCATTAAGTATTTATTGACTCCTCCTGAAGATAATTTTTGCAAGATGTTTCAATAATTAATCTTTCTTGAAAATGCATAGATAAGGGGGTCGAAATTGGCTTTAAACTTCAGATTCCTGATGTTTAATGTCGTCCATTAGACAAAAAAAAAAGCTCAAATCTTGAAATATTACACTTAACTCAAAAATCTACCATTTAAATTCTCTTTTACCTTTTTACCTTACTATGTTTTTTGATTGAAATTATTTATTTACTAACTAAGTTTTTATTTTATTTTAATGTTTAAATATAGATTTTAACCTATTTTTGTTAAAGCACTTAAAATTTATGTTAAAATTTATATCTAACTAATAAAATTATATTTATGATATTTTTTAAGTTAATAATACCAAATTTATTGTTTAAAATTTATAAATACAAATGTAATATTAATATATTTTAAAAATTATATTTTATAATAAAAATTTATATTTAAATTATTACACCTTAATTTAATAAATTTAAAAATTATTGATAATCTTATATTAAATTATCATTACAACATTAAAATAATATAAATAATATTTTAATGAAATATATGTATTTATTTCACATCAAATTAGAGAAATAAAGGGCATCTTTTTTTACATAAAATTTTATTTATGGTTTATCAATATTATTAAAAAAATTGAAATTCAATTATTTGAAAATTTTCGAATCACCCAAATCAATCAACCAATCACAGAAATAACGAATACAAGATTGGTAACGAAGAAACCCTTTACCAACAAGTAAAGGTAAAACTTCGGGTCCGATTTCGGAAACCATCTAAACTTCCACTATATAATTAGGTTACAAGTACCCACTCGAAATCTATACGACTTCTCGCACGACTTCTTTCAAGCACTTACTCGAATCATCGACACACCTAGACCAAGTAGAAACAAACTTTCTAACTCCTTAGAAAGTGAACAGATTTAACCAAGAATAATAGAAATAAGAGAAAGAGCTATAAGCTCACAAAGAAAAATTATCTCTCTTACAAGACTCTATAATGCCCCTCTAGTTCCATCTTGTACATTAAGCTTGGATGCACATATATAGACTTACACATCCTATTCCAAACAAAATCCTATTCTAATTAGGACTCAAATAAGTAAAATCCTATTTTAATTAGGACTCAAATATATAAGCAGATTTCCTAAACGGAAACAAAATATTCTATAACTTGAACTATCAGTTTTCCTGCATGCTCCCTGCGGGGTCTACTGCCAAAAGGTCGAACCTGCGTACATCTTGCAGGCTCCCAGCGCCATGTGGCGCAGCCGCGTGCTCCCTGCGAGATACACTGAATTTTTGCGCATATGTTTCCTAATCTGTGCAGTCTTCTTCTTTACTCCTAATTGAACTTAGATTGCAATATTACGGTTATGATCTTTTGGAAACTTGCCCATTTTGAAAAAATCTTCAATTTAGGAAATATGCAAATCTTCATTTTTCTTCAATTTAGAAAACATTCAAATTTGTCACATTTAATTTAAGATTTTGTATAGTTTTGCCATTAAACAACCTTGCAACATTATTTGAGCTAGTTAATTCGTAGACAAAATTTAGATGCATTTTTAGGAAAAAAAAATTATGCATATTAATCTAAATTAATATCTCTTACAATTTAATTAAATTTATGTAAAATTTATTAATTTAAAAGGCATATAAAATTAAAAAAATAGAGGAGTATTATGCAATGTAATGATAATTTAATATTAGATTGTCAATAATTTTTAAATTTATTAAATTGAAAATTAATAATTTAAATACAATTTTTTATTATAAAAATATAATTTTTGAAACATATTTAGGTTACATTTGTATTTATGAATTTTAAATAATGAATTTAGTATTATTAATTTAAAAAATTAAAAATATAATTTTATTAGTTAAATATAAATTTTAACATGAATTTTAAGTCCTTTAACTTAATAGGTTAAAATCTATATTTCAATGGTAAAGAAAAAAAACAACTTAATAAATAGGTATTTTACTTAGCAAGGTGAAATGTCAAGGAGGAATTTAAAAGGTAATTTTTGAGCTACGTGTAATATCTTAAGATTTGAACTTATCTTTTTAACAGATGAGATTAAAAACCAAGCACATGGCCCTGTTTGGCATCCTTAACAAACTCTAAAAATCACTATAAATCTCTAACAACTCCTATACCTCTAATTTTTTCGCCATTACTAATTTCAAAAAATTTCAATATTTCACTAAAAAAAAAGAAAATTTGTAACCGAATGCGTAAATTTATTTTTTACAATCATATTTTCGTGTCGAAACTTTCAAACGAGTACTATTATCGCTATTTTATGTGAATTTTTTGAATCCGTGGGAACAGATTTGAAAAATTATTCCCACGGTTTGCTACTATTAAAAAAAAAGAGACCAAAATTAACCCCAAATTATATTTTATCTTAATTTATCTTATTTTTTCTTACTCCAATTAACTCTAAATTACATTTTATCTCAATTTATCTTATTTTTTTTATTCCAAACGAGCCGAAGTTGAAAGTTAACTTCTGGTCCCTCGATTAAGATACATTAATTCCCACAAATATGTTCAACTGATCATGTTCAGCTTAAAGCTGGGTTAAGGGTAGGTCCGGTGCACCAGTGCATCCGGTGTACCACAGACCGTTGGATCAAACCCAGGTCAAACCCAGCATAGTGACCTGGGTTTAATCCAACGGTCCGTGGTGCACCGGACCTACCCCTGGTCCCTCAAAGCTTGGGGTAAAAGGGGAAAAATGGTGCATTTATTAGTGGCGTCAGTTAGCTGGGTTGACACTCTAACACTGTATGTTAAAAGCATATTTGGGCCAGCACGGCTCATTACAATTAGGCCAGGAAAGGGGTAGGTACGGCGCACCGGATCGTCCGGTGCACCACAGATCGTTGGATCAAAAAATATTTGAGCATTTTAATTTGATCCAACGGTCCGTGGTATACCGAATGGTCCGGTGCACCGGACCTACCCCAACCCCAATTGTGGCCATGCACTGCCCTATACTATTAGGCCCTATTTAGAGTACTTTTTTTTTTTTTTTATTTTATAAATTTCTTTAAAATTAAATTTTTTTATTTAGTGCATAAGTTACGAAAAAATTTTTTATTCACTGTATAAATTACAAGATTATAATTTTTATAAATAAAAATAAATTTTAATAATTCCAAACACTCCATAAGTTAGATAAGTTGAAATTTACTTTTTGAGTAATGATAATGCCGCTCCCAAAGTGATTTCCGCCATACCAAATGGAAATATTATCCATGTTGCATTTGTAAAAAAAAAAATGGGCAAAAATTTACTAATTTTTGAAATAAATCTATCAATTTTCAGTATAAATCTATCAATTTTTTAACTAAAAAAATACCAAAGTTACTAAAAATTAAACTTCCAAACGCCTTCTGAGTCATCAATTTACTATATTAATTTCACCTATTGTTGAAAGATATTAAAAAGTAACTTAAAAAGGTAATTTAAATTTTTAGTATAAGATTATTTTTTTTCTTTAAATAAAAAAAGAAGCTTAAGGGCTCATTTGGAGCTCCAATAAATCTCAAAAGTTCTCAAAAAATTTCAAAAGCTGACACAATCTCAGGCGCCAAAAAATTTCAAAAGCTGTTAGAAGCCGTTGGAACAGACCAAAATAGTGTGTTCCAACGGATTTTGTCAGAATTTAACAAAAAAAGTGATCTGATATTTATACAAAAAAGTACACAAAACTCTAAAAATTTTCAAAATCTTTCACTAAAATTTTGACATGTGTGATTTTATATAATTTTAACAATTTTATATCAAATCAAATATAAACATTTAACAATCATTACATAATAATTCTAAATTTCACTTTTGAAAATTTTTAAGGTTTGTTGGAACTCCAAACGAGCCCTAAGTCTAACTAGACAAACTTGTTAACATATTCTTAATTTTTTATCATAGAAAGATGGCCCAAATGCTATAAGTGAAAATTTTTAAAAATTCAAATAACAATTGCTCACCCATTTATCAAATTTATCAAAGAATTTGAAAAAATATCTCACCAATATAATTTACTATTTTATACATAAAAATATTAAAAAAAAAAAAACATAGAGGGCAAGTTACCATTACCTTGAGTGAAATGTTTAAAAACTTCAATGATCAACTCTCTGTTGCTCGTCAAAAAAAAATCAAAAAACAACGTAATAAAGTAATTTATTTTTTATAATAAAAAATTTTCTTTAAAAAAAATCAGAGAATGCAACTCATTAAAATTTTCTTAATTTCTACATGCCATCGAATTTCTTAAAAATTTAATGTTACAATTGCCTATTGTTACTTTCGTCCAAATTAAGGGCTCGTTTGGAGTAAGAAAAAATAAGATAAATTGAGATAAAATGTGGTTTGGAGTTAATTTTGGCGCCGTTTTTTTTTTTCTGAAAAATCGCAAACCGTGAGAACGGTTTTTCAAATCCGTTCTCACGAATTCAAAAAAAAAATTAAAAGAATAGCGATAATGGTACTCATTTGAAAGCTTTCGACACGAAGAATGTGATTGTATAAAAAAATTTATACATTCGGTTAACCTATTTTTAGATTTTTTTATTTTTTAGCAAAATATTAAAATTTTTTGAAATTAGTGATGGCAGAAAAATTAGAGGTAGAAGAGTTGTTAGAGATTTATAGAGTTTTTAAGATATTTTTTTTACTCTAAACGAGCCCTAAATGATTGTGATAAGATGGGAGTATTTTCAAGGATCAAAAAATACAAGATAGAGTAGTAAGAAATAGCTAGATAAATAAAGATGGTGGCCAATTTTGAATATTTGAAAAATTCCTCTTTAGAATTTGGGTTATCTTACTTTGATAAAAGTTGAGAAAATTTTTTTAAGTTTTCCTTTTTGGATTTTTTAAAATATATTTTTTATTATAGAAAAATTAAATTATACTGGTAAGTTATGTTTCTAGATTTTTTCAATGAATAGGAAGGTAATTTTTACTTAAAATTTAAAAAAATCCACTTATAACATATAATTATTTTTATTTTTATTTTTATAAAAATTAAGAATATTTTGAAAGTTATCCCAGAAAATTTTTTAAAAATTATTACAAAAATTTAATTATATTTTAAGTTGCCTTTCTAAATTCTATTAGTGACAGATTGAATTAGTAGGTGAAGTTAATGACTTAAAAGACATTATTATTATCTAAATGACATTTAAGTTAAAATTAAAAAATAAAGTTGGCGATCATAAACAAATTCCATTTACTTTATGTTGCCGTTTGGTTGCACAATATTTAAGAATTTTTAGTAATTTTTTATAAAAAAATTATTAAAAGTTGGTAAAATTAGTAAACATTTTTAAAATTTATTAAAAATTATTAAAACTTACTAAAAATTTAAAAAAACAGAGATTTTTCGCATGCACACTGTGGCATTTTTTTGGGGTTTAACTATAAATAAAAGATAACCCAAATGCCTCATAGTGCGAGCTTTAACATTATACCCATGTTGGGTACGAGATTAAAAATTTAGAAGTAAAAGATTACGGGAGTAATTGTTACTCTAGTAATAATTACTGAGTTAACAAGTTTGTGATAGTTATATTTGGAATGAGAGAGTAAATATTACCTCGATAATAATTATATTATATTTGGAATGTTAAAAATTTTAAAAGAGGTAAAAGTTAATTGTGTTTAAAATGAGGATAAATTAACCAAAGATAAAAATTAATATTTAATTTAATAAAATATTATAATAAAATAAAATCATCATAATAATTGTTATTTTAATAATAATTAATTTTAATAACAAAAATATATTATTAAAATATATGCTTTTAAATAAAAATATTAATTATAAAAAATAATAGTAATTAATTTTAATAGTGAATTATTATTTGTTAAAAGTTATTTTTATTTTGATAAAATAACTTAATAAAATAAATAATTTTAGTTTATTTAAATAAATTATTGGTTTTAATAAATTATATTAATACAATGCATAATCTAGTAAATTATTATTTATGAGATATAATTTTTATTTAATAAAATATTTTAATACAATAAATTATTTTAATAAGTCATTATTATTTATTAAACATTAATTTTAATTTGAGAAAATAAATAATTTTAGTATAATAATAATTATTCATATCTTAAGATTAGACTCAAAATATTTAGACTCAAACTGTCTATTTATCTTCCCTTGTAAATTAGGTAGATGTAATTGTATTAATGTTAAAAAATATTTTTAAGTAATATTTTCACCAAAAATATAAATCTATTAAAAAATAATAATACAAATTCAATTACGGATGGTAAAAAGTAATTATTGCTAAAAAAATTGTTAAATAATATTTTTAAACTATATGAGATGTCTAAAACGAGAATTTGTGCTGACAATTAAGGCATGAAAGTAAAATGTTTATTTTATAAATCAAGAGAGTGATCAAGTAAAATCCGTAATTGCAAGAATAGTATCATTTTTTTCATAGAATATTAATGGGAATGGAATAGTTATTTTGTCACTTAAATTATAAAATATTTTTTTTTTAATGCAGGAGTAGCTATTCATATACAAGGAATAGGATTTTAATTTTATTTTTATTTTTAATACCTATTTCTAGTTTTTGGTTTAACAAAAGAAATTAACTCCGGAATGGCTTTAGATATCTGCTAGTTAACTTACAACGAGGAATCTCTAAGTAATTTATTTGAGAGGCGCTTGGGGCAATGGCGCAGCTAGTGGGGTTCTAACTGAGGCGCGTCAATTGCTGGTTGAAAACTATTTCCGAACCCCCTCTTTGGCCTGGGCTTGGCCTGGCCGTCGAGAATTTCTGGAAGGGCTCCCTTCGGGGTAAAGCTCTACAATTCTCAGTTCAAAAAAAAAAAAAGAGAGGATCTGAGCATCTGCTCTGGGCATATGCGTTCATCTTTTCACAAAAAATAATTTTTATTTCCAGATATTTACGTGAAGAGGTGATGCCTCCAGTTAAAAAATGATTGAGGTGGACCTAAAAGTCGCCTTGGGTTGATCCATTGATGAAATTTGAAAGTGGTGATAGGTGAGACATACTTTATATATAATTAATTAAAACCTATATCTGACCCAATGAAATAAAGCTCAATTATTGAACTTAATTATTGATGAGCTCAATGTGGAGGTGAGCTGGAAAGTTAACAGAAGAAATTAAAAAGCAATGAAATAAAGCTTAATTATTGAACTTAATTATTGATTAGTTCAATGTGGAGGTGAGTTGGAAAGTTAACAGAAGAAATTAAAAAGTAATGAAATAATGCTTAGTTATTGAACTTAATTATTGATTAGTTCAATGTGGTGGTGAGTTGGAAAGTCAACAGAAGAAATTCAAAAGCAATGGATCATAAAATTAATAGTAAAGCAATAAATTAAAAATTATTTAATATTAATTAAATTTAAAAAATATAACTTTTTTTACAACAAGAAGTATGCAAATCCAAAATCTTAGTAGTTGAGCAAACCCTCAGAGTTATATCTATCATTTTTAATTTATTAATAATACCTAATATTTGAGTTATTTTATAAATTTATATTTTCTATACACGTATATTAATGTTGTGTAATTTTTTCATATTCTCTCATTAAACTAAATTTTATGTGCAATCTTTCTATTTATCATTCTATTATATATATATATATATATATATATATATATATTCTAGAAATTTTTGCATGGAATAATCTTTCTTTCTTTCATTTTCAGTATTTTTTATTTTATTTTTTTGTCCTATATTGGTACATGATCGTGACTACGTTTTCTTCTTTTTTTTTTTTTATATAGTCACTAGAATTGTAATACGTGCTTTTAACTAATATGAAGTGAATTAATGATTTTCTAAAATAAGTTCACTTGCTGACTGGTCTAATGTTATTGTAAAATTTACATATTTCAAACATATTAGAAATTAAATTTAAAAATACAAAAAAATTTAAATAATAATTAAGCCTAAAAATGATTCAAAAATTATATCAATTAAATTTAAAACTAATTCCTCTCATAATAACAATTCTTAATATAGTTTAAATTTAAAAATACAACAAGAAAAAGATAGAGATATTAGCACTCCCTCAAAACTTTCCCCACTCTTTGTAATTTTTTTCTCTGTAAAATTACAAAATTAGCCCTGAAATTGATAGAGAACAATTAATACAAAACATCTTAAATACCATAAAAACCATCCCTTTTTATTTATTGTTATAAAACTAACATCCTTCACTTTTCACTTTTATATAACTCTATTTTTCAACTTTTTTGTGACTACATCTCTTTTAGTCTCATGTATATTCTCACTTGTATTTATCTTTTTTTTTTTTAATTTTTGTTGGTGTATATGCTATTACATAAGTAGGATTTTTTTCTCTATTAAGCTTTTTTTTTTTTACAATTCCTATTTGTAGTTTTTTTTTTTTTTTTTGATAATTTATAGAGAGTTGTTGTTAAAATGGTTCAATTGTTTTGAATAGTGCTTTTTTTTTTTTTATCTAAAAGTGGCTAGTTTTAGGGATAAATGTTAGAATTTGAATTTTAATTTGATTTACCTTTATTTCAATTATTTACATTAGTGTATAAATTAATTAATGATTATGATGTCTTGTTTCGTATCAAATAACAAACAATAATTGTTTATTTTCTGATTTGATTTTTTTGATAAAATAAACTTAAACTATATATTTATAAAACTAACTTAAAAAACTATTAAAAGAGCTCTCTCACACAACTTCATGAAATTATAATTGACAGTAGATTTTTAATTTAATAAGCAAATTAATAAAAAGTGAAAGATGTTATAGAAAAATGAAAAGTATAGATGATATTAGTTTTGTAATAATAAATAGAAAGGAAAGATAATTATAATATTTGATGTGTTTTACATTAATTGACATATATTACAGGCCTAGTTTGTAATTTTGTAAGAGCAAAAAAATAATAAGAGTGAGAGAAATTTTTGAAGGAGTGTCAATATCCCTATCCAAGAGAAAATACATGCTATTAATTAAAATTGAGAGTGCCGAATTATGAATTAAGCTAGAGATTTTTTTTAAATTTTAATTTTAAAGTTAAATTAATTATTTTTTTGACCATTTTGTTGAAAATCTGATTAATATTACTAATTATTTGAGTTATTTTTATAAAGTTTAACGTATAACTAATAAAAATAATATTTTTAGTTCGAGTTTTTTTATAAATTAATTAAAAATTATTTTAATACAACTAATATTAATAATATTTTTAACTCATGTTAATTTTACAAAATAAATCAAGAATTAAAAAATGTATTCTAAAATTAACAAATAGTTTGAAATAAGAAAAAAAAAAGATTTTAATATATATTCTGGAGAAAAAAATATTTTTTAGGATTGGGTTAGATCGAGATGATAAAATTTAAATTTTTAGTATTCGCTAACATTGACACAAATAAAAATATAAATATAAAAAAATATCTTCATAATTATTTTATGAAATTATATAATTTTGTTGAAATAATTTATAATATATTAAAAAAATTATTTTGTATGCGTAAAAAATATTATATAATTTCGTGTATTGTGCGGGTAAACAATAATTTCATAAATATAAAGGAAGATATTAAAAAACGTAATTGCATCACATGACATTTAAAATAATATAACAATTTAAATTTTATTGTCACCGGTGATGTCAAAATTGATTGATATGAGCATTCGAATTCAACAAAACTTGACATAATTGTTGGAGGTAAGCAAATAGCTTTTATTTCAAAAAATGTCTTCATGGGTAAATTTTGAATTATGTTATATTTCATAATTTTTCTACGTAACTTATTTGCGCGATAATCATTAATTTTAAGAGTGATTAATAGTTTTTTTTTTATGTTAGTTATATTATATTAGAATTGATCAAAATTAAATAATTTACAATAAAAATAATTTATTTATTTACTTTTTTTTTTTAACTAACATGAAAAGTGACGATACCTCCCTTGTCCATTCCAAAGTCGCTCGGATTGCTCCCTGCTTTACCATTTTTCCGTACATGATAGATTAAAGAAAGTTGACTTGACGAGCAAAAGGAAACGGGAGAGTGATGGGACTTGAATCCGTGATTCACGCGACTGTGTCGGTATGTTGAGACAACTTTTGCTACGTCGGTATGTGATATCGGTTATGAGGCGTTAAATTTCAATTTAATAATAAAATTGTATTTATATTATTTTAATTTAAAATAAATATAAATAAATTTAAACTATTAAATTTAAAATCAACTATCTAAATTACATATTATGGAGGTAATATAGCATCTGAATCCACGTTATTCTCAAAAATTATTAAATTAAAATATAACAATTTAAATTGTATTTAAATTGTTATATTTTAATTTACTCTTACCTTATTATCTTGTTATTCAGATAATAGTGCCCCCAAATTTCCAGAATTTGCAAAAGCCGTAAATTATAAATAAGAGAAATTGTATATATTCAAAATTACGAAAAGAGAAAGTATTAAATTTTAAAGATATATTAAAAGCTTATATAGAATATTTAAATTCAACATAATAAATTTAAATATTGTTAAGTATTAATTAATTTAATAATTGATATAATAGTGAGGTAAATATATAAAAGATATTTATCAATGGTTAAATATGATTGTATTTATAGAAATTTGTATCATATTTTAATTAGAATTACAATATCACATTATACCTTTATTGTATATGATATTTTCAAAAAATATTATTTTTTATAATAATAATCTTAAAATTTTTAAATTAGAATCCAATTAAAAATATAGAATCCAATATATAGTGTAATTTTATATACAATATTCTATATAAAATAAAATATAAACAAAATATACCTTTATATATTGTTTTGTTTTTTATGTCTATTTTCTACTGATTTTTGTATTACATAATAAAATTAACCTATGATAATTTTAATCTATTTAATCTAATTATTAATCTAATTAATTTATTCAAATTACTATTTTTAATAATAATTAACTTAGTGTAATGTAAACAAAATTATAACAAATTACCCACTCCTGGTTTGTCAGGTGGAGCGGGAGTCAAGCCTAAGGCTTAGGTGATATACCCAGGTCGCAAGTTCGATTCTCACCTAGAGCGGCTAGGATTTAAGTGGGAGACTGTGACGGTGGATTGCTGCGCTACTTTTTCCGAGAGTTTGTAACTTAGTGGGTAAAATTGTTAGGTGATTTCCCTCGTTACCCAAAAAAAAATTATAACAAATTATTACCTTAAAGTAATATAATACAATTATAGCAAATTCAATTAAACAAAATTTTAATTTATCTAAGATAGTTCACGTTTATTTATACCTTGTAAAACTTTAATAAATGTTTAATTAAAATTCTTTAAACGGTAAGACTAATACATGTTATATTTTAATCCATACATAATTCAATTTAATATGATCAAGTGATATTTACAAAATGAAGCTAAATTAATTATAATTAATAAAATTAAATATCTAAAAAATATGTTATAATTATAATATTTAATAAGATGTCACGTGACAAAATTACGTTTCTCAAAAAATATATTGTATATATATAACGTGATATGATAAATGCTAAATAGTTTTTTGGATACACTTGACAAGTGAGATAAGATTCTTTTGTACTTATTAATTTGAAATTAATGATTTGATACTAATTATTTAAGAAAAATTGCTGAAAAAGGAACTTGCTAATTTAAATAGAAATATTATCATTAATTTGAAATAATTTAACATGATAAATTATCAAATCATTTAATTATGATACATTTTAAATAATAATAAAATAATTATTTAAAATTTTTTAATTGCACTATTTTTAAAAAAATTTATATATTATTACATAAATGAACTCTATCTTAATTATATTTTTATATAGATTTACCTCAAACCCAAAACTTAGCCTTGTCCTTACTCAAGGCCCATATCAGGAGGAGCATTTAAAATCTCACGTCAGAAAGAATCTTAAGATGGTAAAAAGGCAATTGGCTGTAATTTCTTTTTAAAAAAGTCGGTGTGCGTGTTTATCATACATAAGTGGAGTCACTTCCTCATTCCTCTTTAATTTGCAGGCAGCAACAAAACACAGCCCTTCTAAAAAAACAATTAGGGAGCAAGAAGGTGAAGGAAGTGATGATGGACGTCGTTAATCAGACAGTGGGGAATATAACGGGGAAGATGGTTGATTTCGTATTTGGCGAAGTTGGAAAGCAGTTTGGTTACTTGATTAACTACCGCACCCATGTCACCACTTTGACAGAGGAGGCTCAAAACCTCAAGATTGAGAGAGAGGAACTCCGCCGAAGAACTGAGGCTGCGACTAGAAATCTAGGAGAGATCGAAACCAAAGTGGAAATTTGGTTTAAAGATGTCGATCCTCTCGTCACTGAAACAGAAAATTTTTTGGAAGCCGATCGAGCAAGAAACAATCACAGGTACTCTTAATTTAATATTTATGGTTAAAAAAGTGTGTGCAGTTAGTTTTGTAATTTAACTTAGTTACTTCAAGATCTAGTTCAAAATTGTTATATTATGCTACATCTTCATTCCATGCAGGAGTTTTTCATATGTCTTATATGTCCTGTATATTTGTGGTAGTAATTTATTTTCTGTATGAAAAATCGTATTACAATTTTTTTTTTTTTTGACTTTTCATGTTTTTATCTTTTAGCTACTTTTTATTTTAAGAGATATGGTTGTTTTTTAATTGAAGTAATTTAAATGAATTGTGTGATCCTCTATACATATATTTTAACTTAAAATGAATATCAGCTTATTTAATTAGATTTTCTTTACTAAAATTTTTACTTAATTTCAATTTTGTAAAAAAAAAAAAAAAAGTAACGTTTCAACGCCATCTAATTGCTTTGCTTTCTTTTCTTCCGCGAAAAAATTACATAATTGAATTAGATCCCTAAAGCATAGGAGGTAATTTTTCTTTTAAAGGTAAAAAAATAAAAAAATATATATAATGGGATATGTAATTCAGAGACCGTTTGTCCATATTAGCATGAACGAAGAAAAAGTGTCATGTTCCTAACTTAAAATGTAAAAGGCAGAGGACATGGGAAATGGAAACAAATTGGAAGAGTTTATTTGGTAATTATGTCGTCTCGCTGTTTATATTTAATTATTTATATTTTCTTTTCTTTTTTTAAATAAAAATTGAAACCACATTTAAAAATTAATTTGTTTACAATAATTAATTTTTAATTTAATAAAATATCTAATTTTAATAATTTTTAAAAAATTAATTTAATTTAATAAAATATAATTAATTATATTTAATTATATCAATTACTAAAATTATTTAAATTAAAGTAAGTTAATTATTAGTTAAATTAAATTAAATTAAAATTATTTAATTTTAAAAATTAATTTAATTATATTATTTATTAAAAATAATTTTAGTTTAATAAAATAATAGAATAAAATAATTTATTTTAAATGATGCAATAAAAATAGACAAAATGTTTATAACAGAATAAAAAAAAGAGGGTAAAAATATTATTTTTTTGTTCATATTTTTCTGTTAAAAATTTTTTTTTTGAGAACAAAAACATAAAAATAAGTTTAACAAATAGTTTTTTGTTGCTAATTTTAAAAAATCTGAAAATATAAACATAGAAATTACCAAATGGCCAAAATAAAATAAAACCTAACCCAATTTGGTTAGCGTTTGGAGTGATAAAAAATAAGAAAAAAATAATTTTGGATAAATTTTGGTATTTAATGTTTTTTTAAACTTTGTTTTTGGGAGATGAACAGTGATAAACCATTAGAACGATTCCCAATTCATTTTAACGGATTCAAAAAATCTCTACCCGCCGAATATCTCTCTCCGAATCGCGTTTTTTAGAAGTTTTCCCAAATTCGTTCTAATCTCTACACCCCTAATATCTCTCTCTCTTTTTTTTTTTTTTTGAGATGGACAATGGTATCGCTAGAATAGATTTAGGAATACCATTTTGAAATTTTATCTTATTCCGATTATAATCCTATTTGTTTGAATTAAAAGTTCAAATTTAAAAAAAGTTTGAGTGGTACTTCAATTAGATTTACCATTGCCAATTCTATTTTTTAATCTCTAATATTGTTTGATATTTTTTAATAAATAATAGTACAATATATATAATTTTAATAAACAATATAACAATTTGAATTAAGATATATCATTTATTTTGTCTAATGATAAAAATAATAAAGAACATATTACTTGTTAATAAATTAAAATCTTTATTTAATAGGTTAATTATTTTTTACATTATTTTATTTAATAATAATTATTATATTTATTTTTTGAAAATTTATTTATTAAATTAGAAAGTTTAAAAATAAGAAGTTATATGATAATTAAATAGTAGTGTCGATTAAATAAAAATATCAAATAATATCCACAAATATTCTACTTTGAATAAAATTGTGAATAGGTGGTGATTTATATACAATAATAATTCCATGTAGATAATATAATTATAAATTAAGATAATTATAATTATAAATTTATATTAATAAACTAAAATATTTATATAATTATAAATTAAGATAATTATAATTATAAACTTATATTAATAAATTAAAATATTTATTTATGTAATGCCCCGATTTTCACAACTCGTAGAGTGAGTGAAAGAGTTATACACATCGTGTGCTAAAATATTCGTTACCCTAATTAGAGTTGCACCACCACCTTGGAGCAAACATCTATACTATATAATAATAATAATAATTTTGTTAATAATTAAAAGTAATTGATAACAACAAAACCTCGGTGCAACCAGGCAACAGTGCTCCAGCCACCACCTCAATTAATAGTAAAGATCTAGCCTTCAAAGCCTTTACAATCGTATCAAACAAATCCCTAAATTATATTATAGTTCTAAGTAATGTTACAGCGACGAAGAGTAATTCCAATAATAATCCACTTAGGTCTTAGGTTCATGACCTGCAAAAGAATCTGTAGGGACGTGAACACTAATCCACTTGTTCCCACGATACATAATAACAATATATATGATATGTACACAAAATCAGATTAGCAATAATTTCATATCAATAACTCATGAATTTCAAATTGTCGTGCATCCCAACATCAAAACATACATCAAAATACATCCCAAAAATGATTCAATTGTTATTTTTCATTCATCTCTTTGCCGTCACATCACAATCATCACAGTAATGGGGCAGATACTATACAATATCGTCGTTTACGGGTCCAGACCCGATGGCCACGAGTAGCCCAATAATTATCATCGTTGTAGGCTACTAACCTACTGGCATGAATATCAACCCCTGCGCAAGTTTATGGTTTTTCAACCCAAGGGTAATCTCTGTACCCTTCCTAATTTGTAGTATCTACAGCCTCGCAATCACAATATCGTTCACATTTCCTTTATCTCCATTATTATCATCTCAACAAAACAGCTCATTAGAATCAACCAATAACATCACATCATCACTTTCATAACCATTCTCTATTAATAAAATAAATCACTCAAACATTTCAAAATTGAGCATTCTCAATTGCACGTTTTCCATGCATTTAACTATAAATATCAAACTGCAACTTCAAGGGTAAAATTGTAACTTTGTATAACTTTAGGGGTAAAATTGTAATTTCAAAAAGCCTTCGGGCCATTTCGTATTTATTCCAAACTTTGGGGTCACTGTGTAATTATCCAAAACTTGGGGCTAATTTACAATTTTTCAATAAGTTTGGGGTCAAACTAAATTTTTCAGCAATTTAGGGGTTGAACTGAAATTTTGTAAAACTTTTGGGGTCAAATCATAATTATATAAAACTATTGGGGCTAAAGGAAAATTTTGAAAACTTTCATGGAATATGCATTGGCATATTCTCTTCTACAATTCTTTCTAGTTCCAGTGAACTCCCTTTTTGGTAGTGATATTTTGATATTTTGGTATTTTAGTTTGGACAAAATTCACACAATATAGTCTAAATTTAATTACATTTATATAAAATGATCACATAACAATTTATCAAAATATCACTACCAAAAATGGAGTTCACTGGAACTAGAAAGAATATGCCAAAGCATATTCCATGAAAGTTTCCAAAATTTTCCTTTAGCCCCAATAGTTTTTACATAATTATGATTTGACCCCAAAAGTTTTACAAAATTTTAGTTTAACCCCTAAATTGCTGAAAAATTCAGTTTGACCCCAAACTTATTGAAAAATTGCAAAATGACCCCAAAGTTTTGGGTAATTACACAGCGACCCCCAAATTTTGGAATAAATATGAAATGGCCCCAAGGCTTCTTGAAATTACAATTTTACCCCTAAAGTTATGCAAAGTTACAATTTTGCCCCTAAAGTTGCAGTTTGATATTTATAGTTAAATGCATGGAAAACGTGCAATTGAGAATGCTCAATTTTGAAATGTTTGAGTGATTTATTTTATTAACAGAGAATGGTTATGAAAGTGATGATGTGATATTATTGGTTGATTCTAATGAGCTGTTTTCTTGAGATGATAATAATGGAGATAAAGGAAATGTGACCGATGTTGTGATTGCAGGGCTGTAGATATTACAAATTAGGAAGGGTACAGAGATTATCATTGGGTTGAAAAACCCTAAACCTGCGCAGGGGTTGGTATTCATGCCAGTAGGTTAGTAGCCTACAATGATGACAATTATTGGGCTACTCGTGGCCATCGGGTCTGGACTCGTAAACGACGATATTGTATAGTATCTGCCCTATGACTGTGATGATTGTGATGTGATGGCAAAGAGATGAATGAAAAATAACAATTGAATCATTTTTGGGATGTATTTTGATGTATGTTTTGATGTTCGAATGCACGACGATTTGAAATTCGTGAGTTATTGATATAAAATTATTGCTAATCTGATTTTGTGTACATATCATATATATTGTTATTATGTATCGTGGGAACAAGTGGATTAGTGTTCACGTCCCTACAGATTCTTTTGCAGATCATGAACCTAAGACCTAAGTGGATTATTATTGGAATTACTCTTCGTCGCTGCAACATTACTTAGAACTATAATATAATTTAGGGATTTGTTTGATACGATTGTAAAGGCTTTGAAGCCTAGATCTTTACTATTAATTGAGGTGGTGGCTGGAGCACTGTTGCCTGGTTGCACCGAGATTTTGTTGTTATCAATTACTTTTAATTATTAACAAAATTATTATTATTATTATATAGTATAGATGTTTGCTCCAAGGTGGTGGTGCAACTCTAATTAGAGTAATGGATATTTTAGCACACGATGTGCATAACTCTTTCACTCACTCCACGAGTTGTGAAAATCGGGACGTTACAAGTTGGTATCAGAGCGTAGGTTCGAATACCTAAAGGACAGTGGGAATCTGGCATTATATGCTTAAGTGTTATAACCGAGATTTAGTTGTTTTTGAAAATAAACTTATTGGTATTTTATGGCATAGTTGGTAGTGTATGTGGAAGAAATTGGAAATATTGCTAGAATAGTGACTTTATTGGTAAAGGATATGAAAAACTTAAGAAATATCCTTAATTGATGGTAAGTAATGCTGGTACATGAGCAAGTGGTGTAACCGACGGTGGTTTGTTTGGCTTAGGCATAAGATGTAAATGATGATAGTTCTGATATCAAGAATGATGGTTAGATTTTAAATTTGAAGTACAAGAGGCTTAAAAAGTTTAAGATAGTGACTTAAGAATTTATTGAGCTTGAATTTTATTGTTAAGTGATGTGTAATTGTGAGATGATTTTAAAGCAGGAATGGCAACAGTAGAGATTTAAATTTTGAAATGGATAAGTTAGCAACTTGATAAGTGGTGATGGACTGTTATTATGGATTAGTAATGATTATCTTGACGGATGACACCATAATTTAGATTTGGGATAAAGCAAGAGTAATGTTACTTTCTCCATTAATGATATTAAGTGCACTGAAAAATCTTGTGTTTAGGCAGTTCATTTGAGGTTCTTTGGGAGGAAATGTAGTTGAATGTAGTACTAGAAATATTATGATCTTAAATTCTTCAATGTTACTCAAATGAGGCAAATATAATGGCTGATACTTTAAGTAAGAGGACAAGAAGTTTGGTTGTACTATAATCGTTTTCGGTAAAGTTTTGAAGAGTATTGTGATTTTGAGGTTCTTTGGGACAAGAATTATAATAATAGAATAATAAATTTTTTGAGATGAAGTTATTCAAGAATGGTATTGATCATATGGACTAGGAGTTATTGGGTTCCAGGTGTGGGACTAGTTTTATCAGAAAATGCACTATTGCCAATTTTCTAGCTAAAGTGTTGAGTACAAAAGTGTAGTTATAAATGGATAATTAGGATTCAAGAACAAAGTGATTGTACTTAATGAGTATGGAATTCGAGGAGTATAGGTTTGGGAGTTTTATCATTCAAGGTTTCGATACATCTTGATGGCACTGAAAATATATATATATATATATATATATTAGAAATTGTAGCAAGTTAAGGAGATTATTAAGGGAAATAATAATGAATACTGGAGATTGATTTGTGTACTCGTAATAGCGATAAGTGATTGATAATTGATATGATGAGTAGGAGCTAAAATTTATATGGGTGATAAATTGTGAAACTCAAAGTGTTGATTAATTTGGTTATGCTTGGTTAGATTATTTATTATACAGTGAATATTGAGACTTCATATTATTAATAGAGAGTAGAGAAAATTGGAAATGGAATATTTTGAAGAATATTTGAAAGTTTTAATTATGAATTTGAGGAATATTCAAAGGCACTAATTATACAAGACTTACCATATTCATTGGGCCTTAAAATGATTAATTTGGATTCATATAATTAGTTGATTAGACGGTCCTGATACGATCATTTTAAGTGTGATGATGCTTTGAGTATAATTAGAATTAAGAGTTATATGCTGAACATCCAGACAAATAGACGGTTGTGGTATTGAGAAAGAAATTAAAATTAATAAACGAGGGGTTTATGATTTAAATTAGTCCAAAAGTTTATTATATAATGTTATAGGGACTGTGGTTTTATATGAGAAATTGTAAAGATTGATTTTTTTATTATTTGATGGAGATATCTATTTTAATTGAAATGATCATTAGTATTCTCAAAAAGTAATTTAATACCTGAATATCACCAATTGAGAGTGAGGCAAAAGGACATTCCTAAAATGACGTTCAGGACTTGGTATAGTCATTACAAGTTCTGGTAATGCTATTTGGATTGAGTAATGTTCTAGCTGTATTTATGGATCTAATGAACAGGATGTTTTGAGATGACTTAGACAAAGTTGTAGTTGTATTCATTGATAATGTGCTGGTGTGCACTAAATGAGACGAGAAAAATGAAAGACATTTGAGGATAGTATTACAAATCTTAAAAGAGCATTAATTGTATGCCAATCCAAGAAAGTGTAAATTTTGGCTTAAAAAGGTAAAATTTCTTGGACAGGTGATTTTGGAGAAAGGGTAACGGTGGATTTGTCTAAGGTTGAGACTATTTTAGAATGGTCAAGATCAAAAACTGTATTTAAAATTCGTAGTTTTCTGGGTTCGGCAAATTACTATTGAAGATTCATGCTTGATATTTCTAGGTTAGCCGCTCCTTTGACCAGACTCACCCAAAAGGGAATTAAGCTTGGTAGGAGTGACGACTATAAGAAATCATTTCAAGAACTCAAGAGGAGATTGACTATTACACTAGTTTAATAATTTCAGAAAGGGGTGAAGGCTATTTAATATACTGTGATGCCTCAAGAAAAGGATTAGGATGTTTACTGATGCAAAAAGGGAAGAGTAATGACTTATGGCTCTAGGCAATTGAAGAATCATGAGTAGAATTACCCAGTTTATGATTTGGAGTTGACAGCAGTAACTTTTGCACAAAAATCTTGAAGGCATTATTTGTTAAGTGAAAAATTTGAAAGTGGATAAAATACGTGGAGGATTATAATTTGAAATTACAGTATCACCCAGGTAAAACTAATGTACCTACTGACGATCTTAGTAGAAAAATTTGTTGCAATTTTGCTTGTGTTGTTGCTGGAGAATGGGAGATGATGGAAAAATTAAAGGTGTTTGACCTTGAATATGGGAATGAAAATGAACAGGGTATTTAAATGATTATCTAGACAAGTTGTAGAAGTGTGTATGTTTGTAAGTTACTTGTATGCTGAATTTTGATCAAGTAAGGGTTACTTGTGGAAGTTTGGGATGAAGTTAATGTGGTATATATGCGTGTAGATTGGAAATGAGAAAGATGGTATTGAATAGTAGATCGGTGGGTTTCATGTGTTTGATAATATATTATGCTGAAACTTAAATTGATAGTGGTGCATATTTGGTAAGAAAAATATTAATTTACCAACTACTTTATGGTGCATAAGTGTATATACGAGAATATCAAGCTAGATGAAGGAGACGACTTCTGGTGGAAATAATTATTTGAGTTTAGTTTAGTAAAAGTCAGAAGCTAATAGGGGAGTCCAATTACAGTTGCAAGTAGGAAATAAGATAAATATGTAAAAGGAAAAGTGTTTTGAAATAGAATAAATATCCTACTATGTTTATTTGTTGTATCCCTATTTTCAGGTTATTAATTATATTGTGGATGGCATAGGAAATTGTGGTTAGAACTTGTGAATTTTAAATCAATATCTAATGAGTCGAATTGGATTGAAAGGTTGATAACTTAATTGAGTTTAATATGAGTATGCAAATATGTGATCGAGAAAAACTGAAAGTGAAATAGTACTTAAGAATTAGAGGGTTAGGAATAAAAAAAAAATGAAAGTTACAAAGTTAGAATTGATAAAAGATTTGTGAATTAACTTGGTTAGCAGCTATGCCTGACTGGATACTTATTATACTTAAATATGATATACTTGGTGCTGTCTTTAATTATGTGGTTAAAATGATTCTGTGGTGACCTGTGATGATTGTTGTTAACTACGCATTTGGTATGTTACTTATTTGGTTGACAGTATACTTTGATCGAATGGACTTGGGGTTTCAGTTGGAATGACTAAATGTTAAGGTCACGTATTTCAAGGTTTAGATCCATGAGAGAAATTAGAAATAAAATAGAGAAGTAACCTTTTAGGGTAATGATAAATTCGGTACAAGTGTGTTATGCTAAGAGGATTTGAAAAATAAAGTACTTCAAGATCATCATTCGTGATTGATTGAAAATATGGATAAAATGATTGGTAATGGCAGACGATGAATTAAAATAAGAATTTCTGATTAAAGAAGGGGATATTAAATAATGTGATAAAGTGGAAGAAAACCTTGAAAATAGGGGTACTGTGTTATGGAAGTATAATAGCGAAAGTGTTAACTTTTTGTTATCTTGGCCTCGTGATCAAGGGACACTGCCGTATGTGTGGTGTAGTGATACATTGGTATGTCAAAATAAGGGTGTGAAAAGAACTATTATTAAAGAAGAAGTGTGGATATAAATCGGATGACTAAGTGTAACATTGGGGAAATTCGAATTGGTATATCATGAAAGTGCGAAATGATCCGAGTAATATTGATTTTGAATAATCATGTTCACGTTAAAATCATCACGATATTAAAGAGTTTATTTTGGAATATTAGTTTAAGATTCAAGGATGTGCCTGCAATTGTTTTCCTAGAGTTATGTTTGAATTGATTGTCTCAAATTTTAAGGACGAAATTTTATAAGGAGGAGAGAATGTAATAACCCTAAAATTTAAATTTTTAATATTCGTATTATTTTATATTATAAAAAATTGATTTTTATACAAATATTATTTTAATATATATACATATATAAGCTATACAATGTAATGGTCAAAAGTGACCATATGTCTGGTTAGAAAATTTTGTGAGAAGCAAAGCCAAAAAAAAAAAATTAGAAACTTCTTGGAAGTTCACTTTGCTTGGCCACCAAGCATATGATATATATATATATGTGTGTGTGTGTGTGTGTGTGTGTGAATGGGTGTGTGTGTGTGTGTGTTGTGTTGGGAAAAACGAACCGAAAGAGAAGAAAAAAAATAGAAGAGAGAGAAAATGAGGAATTAAGTTTTAGAATAGCAGGGTTTTGGTATTTTTGACGTTGTGATCATCATGGCGATATCGGATCGTGGTAATTCAGTCCAAGATGAGAGATATGGAGAAGCGAAACTTTAAAGTTTTAGAGTTTCTTCACTTTTTCTTTAGATTCAAGGTAGGGATTTAATGCATTTTATTTACATACATGTGATATGAAAATATTTTGATAAATTTTTATGCGATCATTTGGTGTGAATGTAATTAAATTTAGACTACATTGTGTGAATTCTGTTCAAATCAAACCACCAAAATATCACTACCAAAAATGGAGTTCACTGGAACTAGAAAGAATTGTAGAAGAGAATATGTCAAAGCATATTCCATGAAAGTTTCCAAAATTTTTTTTAGCCCCAATAGTTTTTATATAATTACGATTTGACCCCAAAAAATTTTACAAAATTTTAGTTTAACTCCTAAATTACTAAAAATTTCAGTTTGACCTCAAACTTATTAAAATTACGAATTGGTCCCAAAGTTTTGGGTAATTACGTAGTAACCCCCAAAGTTTCGAATAAATACAAAGTGGCCCTAAGGTTTTTTGAAATTACAATTTTACCCCTAAAGTTATGCAAAATTACAATTTTACCCTTGAAGTTGCAGTTTGATATTTATAGTTAAATGCATGAAAAATGTGTAATTGAGAATGCTCAATTTTGGAATGTTTGAGTGATTTATTTTATTAACAGAAAATGATTATGAAAGTGATGATGTGATGTGATTGATTGATTCTAATGAGCTGTTTTATTGAGATGATAATAATAGAAATAAAGGAAATGTGAACGATGTTGTGATTGCGGGGCTGTAGATACTTAAAAATAGGGAGGGTACGGAGATTACCCTTGGGTTGAATTACATTTAATTACATTCATACAAAATGGTCACATAAAAATTTATCAAAATATTTTCATATCACATATATGTAAATAAAATGCATTAAATCCTACCTCAAATTTGGAGAAAAGTGAAGAAACCCCAACACTTTAAAATTTTGCTTATTTCTATCTCTCATTTTAGGCCGAATTACCACGATCTGACACCGCCATGATGATTACAACGTCAAAAATACCAAAATCCTGTTATTCCTGAACCTAAATCCTCATTTTTTTCTCCTTTTTCTCTCTCCTCTTAATTTTCTCTCTCTTCATTTTCTTTTCTCTCTCGGTTCACTCTCCCAGCACATAACACACACACACACACACACACACCCATTCACACATATATGTAAAGTCACATGTTTGGTGGCCAAGCAAAGTGAAACTTCCAGGAAGTTTCAATTCTTCTTTTTTTTTTTTTGGTTTGCTTCTCACGGCATTTTCAAGCTAACCAATGTGTACACATGGTCATTTTTGACCATTAGATTTTATAGCTTATATATATATATTAAAATAATATTTGTATAAAAATTAATTTTTTTATAATATAACAAAATAATATGAATATTGAAAATTTTAAATTTTGGGGTTATTATACATATATATTATATAATTATAAATTAAGATAATTATAATTATAAATTTATATTAATAAACTAAAATCTTAATTTAATAGGCTAATTATTTTTTTACATTATTTTGTTTAATAATAATAATATTTATTATTAACACCTTTTTTTGACGGGATAAATTTTTTTTTTTTGCATTATCTTGTTTAATAACAATAATAATATTTATTATGTTTTAACTAATGATTTATTAAAATATAGAAAAAATAAAAAATGAGAATATGTTTTAAATAAAAATAAGAAGTTATATGATAAATAGAAGTGTAGATTAAATAAACATATCAAATGATATCCATAAACATTCTAGTTTGAATAAAATTAAAAATTGTGAATAAGTACTAATTATGTGAAATATTAATTTCTTCGTAAGATAATTAAGTTAATTATAATTAGGTGTCATGTGTCACAACAATCATACATGTGTCACAACCGTAGGACAAGTTAAGTCTTACGTGACGTAAAATAATTATAATTAGGTAGCATGTGTCACAATCATAGTGCAAGTTAAGAAGTCCTACACAAATTAAGTTTTACGTGACGTAAGATAGTTATAATTAGTAGCACGTGTCGCAAGTATAATGTAAGTTAGATTTTATGTGACGCAGTGGTATTACTAAACTTTACTTTATACATATACATTGTACGATGCGTTACAAATGAAATCAATATTATCTAAATTATTGGTATAAAAAATAAAAATTTTATGCAAATGCCATCATACCTTGTATTTTCTAGAATAACAATTTAATTAAAAAATTAAATTCTAGTGGAGTTGAGTTTCAGAATTGAATTGGAATAATGAACGAACAGAGTTGAGTTAAATTGACATGCACCATCATTAAGAATTTTAGTCGAGTGGGGTTACAAAATTGGATTAGAATTGAATTAAACTAAAAAAAATAATGCACCATCATGAAAAATTCTAGTAGAGTTGGATTACAGAGTTGAATTAAAATAATAAAAGGATTGAGTTAAGTTAAATTGAAAAAAATTGGAATAAAGTAATCAAAAAAAGTTTTTCAAATATTGAAATTTTTTATAATAGTATAGATATAAATAAGAAATAAAAAAATATATTTAAATGACTGTGATAGTTCATTTTTAATAATAGCTCAGATTTATGACTAAAAAGTGTAAGCAATTATCTTATATTAGGATTTCTTAGAAACGTAGAATTGTTATATTATGGTTAGGGATGAAAATTTGTTTCGATATAAGATAATTAATAGGAGGCCAGAGGCCCCTTTAAAATTTTAATAATTGTTACGATATTGTTTATTTTTTATGATGTTGAGATATTTTGAGATATATATATATATATATATATATATATATATGCATATATTGATAAATTTTTTCTTAGGAAAAGAAATTATGAATAATGAGATTTAGTTGGTACAAAGGAATGTAATAGAATTAAATTGGCTATTTTCAAATTTTCATTTCATTACCATGTTTGGCAATACTTTTTAGAATGTGAATAACCATTATCTAAAAATTCCTATTCTATTTCATTACCTGATTTTTATTTGTCTTTGCAAAGAGGAGATGCGCTCTACCTCTCAAGTAATACATCTTTTGGACTAATCCAAAATAAGATTATAAAATGATCATTTTATCTCTAATTGAGCTTCCTTTTTTGTTAGATTCATATTATAAACTTCTGAAAAAGATAAATAATATTCATTCATATATTACTTAATTGCTAAGCAATTTTTACCATATTCAATTCGAGTCATAAAATAATAATTTTATCCCTTACTTTTTCTTTGATTTTTCATTTTTTTTTATTGCTTAGATTTATATTCTAAACTGCCCAAAAAGTTTTAAAATAAAAATTTGTGCCAATTTGGTAGGCAGAACAAAATATTATTTTACCCTAGGCTCCATTTTAGGCCTTAATTCATATATAATTTCTCAACATGTTTTTAGCAGTCAAGCAATTTTAAACTAATTCTAAATTTGAGTTGAAAAATAATCATTTTAGCATTGAGTTAATTTTCATCCAAATTTGTATTGTGAGAATCCCAAAAGACCGAAAAAGTTTCATCAACACATTTTTTTTTTATAATTGTTAAAAACATAAAAAATAAAATTTATTTTTATAATTTAAAAAAAATTAAAGTTAGTAATTTTTATTACTTTTTAATTTATTTGATCATATTCAGAATATGAAATCAAATTACGAGAACTTGAATATCTACTCCATTCTTATGATTTTTATGTTGGCAATCAAACAAAATATTCCATTTCATTTTCATCTTCATTCTATTCTCACTTTATATTTCATTCAATTCTCAAGTGTCAAACATAGTCCAAGAGATTTACTATTTTTAAAAATAAGTTCATTTTGGTTTCCAATTTTATTTTAGATTGATAAAATATTGTCACACTAATATAGACAAATTTTATATTAATTTATTAGAATAAAATAGCCATAGTATAAAATATAAGAATATTTTACTTTCATACTTTTTGCCAACCATTTAAGATATTTTATTCAATTAAAATTTTATGAGGACATAGTTCTAAAAATTGACAGTGTAGCGGATCTATATGAAGCGTTTTTTTAGTTTAAGTGATAAATTGATACTAAATTTTACTTCAGGAGGTGATAATATAAATTATATTATTATTATTATTTTGCTTCACCAACTATTTTGGTTCTGCCTTACATAATAATGTTACAAGTTGCACATACGTAGCATCTGTGATAATTTCTACTTAATAAATAGTTGCATTTAAAAAAAGTAAATATGTAATTGGTGGTAATAAAATTGAAAATAAAAGTACTTATCAAAGAGCCATTACAATAAATGAAAAGATTTTAGAAGTAAAATTATTTAAATAATTATAGAATTTTAAAAAGCACGTTCACATCTTTAAAGTTGGTGATCATGATTACGAATGGTTGATGGAAATGCGTGAAAAAATTATTTAGTTTTTTCAAATTTGCAACTTTACCAACTAACCATAGTATTTTTTACCTTTTTTTTTTTAATAAATTATCAAGAATGTATCTAAAAAATGAAAAAAAAATGTATTTCTCATATAAATATATTACTAATCAAACTGTTTCACCAATCAATTTAAATTTCTTTATTTTTTAATAAGTATATTATTAAGACAAATATAATTAACTACTTAATTATTATGATTGTGTTTTAAAATTTAATCTTTAATTTCTTCAAATATTGGTGAAAATTTTAAATTATTAAATTTCTATATTTTTTTAAAATAAATGATTTATTCTGAAACTTTCCAAATTCCAATTATGCATTATTAATTTATTTTTAAATGTAATGTTCTAGTTAAACTATTTGTGACAAGAATAAAAATATAAATAATATCAATATATATATTTAGTGGCATTCTTTTTCAATTTTTTATTCTTTTCAATTTCGTAATATTTACATAAAATTTTGTGTTTAGGCCGCATTTAGTGTTTTTAAAATAAGTTACATATTTTTGTCACTTTTTGTCTTATTTAAAATTTTCTCCAAAAAATAATTTTATTTTTTTGTTAGATATCTTTTTAACATGTTAATAACATTTAAAAAAGTAAAAATGCTAAAAAATAGAAAAATTCCCACGTGAAAGTTGACTCAAAAGCAATCCCTTTTCAGATTTTTTTTTTTTTTTAAGAAATATCAATAACATGCAAAAATTTGACCCAAAAAAAAAAAAATTATTGATAAAAGAAGGCCATATGAAATGAACACATTATTTAGATGATATCAACTTATTAAAAATAAGTTGACATATGTCAAATATTTCCTTAGCATCAATATTTGTTTTTCTATAATTACCAAAAAAAAATATTTATTTTTCTATCAAGTATAAAATGTACCTTTCAAAATTTTCATTAACTTATGAAACAATATTTTATAAATAAGAAAAATTAATTAAAAAAATGTGCTTAAAATTTCACAAGCAAAAAAATTAATTTGATAAGTAAAATTTTTCGATGATACAAATATGCTGATACAATAATTTTAAAAATATAAATCCACAATACATTATGACAATTAAAAATCATTATATACTAAAATATTATTTATTTTATATTTATCTTTAAAGAGAGATTGGATTTTTTAGTTTTCAAATTTTTAAAATTAAAAAAAAAAGTCAAATTTTATAGCATAACTTTACAGCAAAATTTTATCCGTTTTTGTTTTTCAGATATCCATTTACATACACACATACGTGTGTATCTTCTGTATTTCAATTCAATTGATTAATTTATGTTATATAATTAGATTTCCATAAAAATTGAAATTATGTATATGTATTCAACATATTTTTGAAAAATAAAATAGTTTATCAAAAAAGTATCAAGTGAACGCTACTCATTACATAGAATAAAATAAAATTATCAACTCAATATGCCATATACTCTATGAAAGACAATAATGAATGTAAATTCGGTCCTTTTTCCCCTGCCAACTTTCTATGCAATACAAAACAGAAAGAATGATACATCCAATATGGAACTTCACTTTCATCTATACATATGGAACTTCGTGTCTTGAATTGATTTTCTATTTTCTTCCCCCCATCGCCAAGTAATTAAAAAGGGGTTAACTTTAATGTTTGGAATTGACTTATTTTCACATTTGGAATTGCTGGATCATATCAGATGCTTCAACGGATGGTGCATTAATTTGTGGTCGCGCTACAAGTTTGGGAAGGAGGCATCCAAGAAGGCTACTGAAATTACTAAATACAATCATCCCAAGTTTGAAATTGTGGCACACCCAGTTGCTCCATCGGAAATAAAACCCATTTCTTCAAAAATGTTTTCAGTTTTTGAATCAAGGGAGTCAACCGTGAAGAATATTATGGAAGCTCTGGATGATGAGAGAGTCAAAGTGATTGGAATCTGCGGGATGGGAGGAGTTGGCAAGACAACAATAGTGGAAGAAGTTCGTAGAAGAGCTGAAGATAGAAAGTTATTTGATGCGGTGGCAATGGTGGCCGTGTCACAAACTCCAATCCTATCAAAGATCCAAGATGGAATTGCTCATAAATTAGGTCTGAAACTTCAAGCCAGGGATGAACGAGACAAAGCACCGGCGCTGTGGGAAAGAATCAGGAGGGAGAAGAAGATGTTGATTATTTTGGATGATGTTTGGTCTTGGCTTGAGCTAAAAGAAGTTGGCATTCCGCTTGGCGAGGACCACCCAGGCTGCAAAATTGTGCTTACCTCTCGAAGCGAAGATTCCTGCAAAGAAATGGACGCTAAAAAAATTTTTCACATCCAAATCTTAAATGAGAAGGAAGCATGGAAACTTTTCAAAGAAATGGTTGGTGAAGTTGTTAATGACTCTCTTGAAGTGAATTCCATGGCAAGAGAAATAGCAAAGGGATGTGGTGGCTTGCCCCTTGCCATTGTAACAGTCGGAAGGGCTTTAAAAAATCGAAGTAAAGAGATATGGGCTGATGCAGCTGCACAACTGAAAAAGCCTGTCCCAGTAGCAAACATTAAAGGGATGGAACCATTCCTCTATTCTCGTCTAAAATTGAGTTACGATTATTTAGAAAGTGAAGAGGCAAAGTCTGTTTTCTTACTCTGTGGCTTATTTCCGGAGGATGATTCCATCTCTATTGAACAATTGTTGTTTTATGGGATAGGTCTTGGGTTGTTTAAAGATGTTGACACAATAGAGGATGCTAGAGTTCGGGCAAATGCTCTGGTGCGTACTCTCTTATCATCTTTTCTTTTGTTGGAAGATGTATCAAGATCCATGTCACTTAAGATGCATGATATTGTTCGTGATGCATGATAAGGTTGCGTATCTGATAAAAGCTGGTAGCGAACTAACAAATTGGCCCCACAACGACAATATTGAAAAATATAAGGGGATCTCGTTCACAAGAAATCATATTGGTGAGCTTCCGGATGGGTTGGAATTGGAATGTCCACAACTACAGATTTTATTGTTGAATGAACAAAAAACTGGTAATGAATTGATGAAAATTCCTACCAATTTCTTTCAAGGAATGAAAGATCTTAAAGTCTTGAATATGAGCAAAAATAATGTAGAGTCGTTACCACCAGCCTCGGTTGCAAAGCTTGCTACTCTTCAAACACTGGTCCTAACTGGATGCAAACTGAATGGTGACATATCAATAATTGGAACACTCAAATAACTTGAGATTCTCGATCTTTCATCTTCGGAAATTGGAAGTGTGCCTGCAAATTTCAGCGGATTGATTCTACTTAGATATTTTGATTTGTCGTGGAATCCTCTCAAGCAAGTGCCGCAGGGAGTCTTATCAAACCTTGGAAAATTAGAGGAGTTACACATTAAAGGGTTTCGTCATTGGTCTAAAGAAGGAGAAGAAAATCCAGGAAATGGGGCTAGCCTTGCGGAGCTGAAATCCTTGTCGCGATTGACTCATCTGTCTTTTGATGTCGAAATTGAAGACCAGTTGCCCAGCAACTTCAATTTTCAAAACCTTACAGGATTTACAATTTTTATAGGTCAGTACCGTTACGCTAATGAGGGCACATGCAACAAAAATGTGAATTTTGCGGGTTATAATGGAAGATTAATGAGCACTGCTGGGGCAAAGGTTTTGGTGAAGGCAACAGAATCCCTGGCTTTAGCAACGTGCAATATGGAAAATACGGTGCAAGGCGAAGGAGGAGACAACTACGACTTAGATGAATTAAAGCATCTGAGTATCGATAATTGCAATGAGATGAAATATGTGGTTGATTGGGCTCCAACTACTCCCAGGGTGGCGGTGTTCCGAAACTTGGAAGTTTTGCAGCTTTCTTTTCTGGATAACTTCATTGGAATATGGAGTAGACAAATACTCCCACTCCCAACTGAGTCATTTAGTAAACTACGACGACTGGCAATAAGATACTGTCGAAGAATGGAAGCAGTAGTAGTACTTGAAGATGGTGACGATCAGAAAGGACTCGAAGAAGAGAAGGAGAAGATTGTGTTCCCTCACCTGTATGAGATATCACTTCATGGACTGAGCAGCCTCACTTGTTTCTGCAAGAGTAGTCATCAATATGCAATGGAATATCCATCTTTGGAGGTAGTACGCATACAATTCAGTCCCAAAATGGAGACTTTTTCTCATGGTGCTCTAATCACACCCAAGCTAAAGAAAGTGGAAGTTGGTTTTAAAGAGATTTGGATGGATGACCTCAATGCCACCGTACAGCACAACTTCAAAGTTTACTCGGAAGGTAATATATATATATATATATATAAAATCAACAGAGCACTTAGCAGGAGGATAATACTATAAGAATCAATATTATACGTAATATATTAATTATTGTTTTTTAATTGTTTGCAATCATTAGTGTCATCAGAATATTTTAATACTCGTCTTATTAATATATATATATATATATATGTGTGTGAATGTATGTAAATGTAGGTATACTTAACAGCTAAACAATTGCTGATACTGTCACTAATTGATAAATTATTCATATCAGGCATATAATTACGCTTCAGTAGCAGATACTCAATCTCCGCTGTGTTAAAAGGCATCCTCATGCACTTAAAGTTTGGGTCCTTCCATGAATGGCATCTTTCTGAAGGTTCGTCTTCTTGCCATTAATTGTTATAATATATATGTACATATTTTCTAAAGCAATATTTTAAATTTAAACTGGCTATGAGCCATAGCAATTCTCAACTCACAATTTTTAGTTGTTTGGAAACTTGAGCGATCATTTTGATTTTCAGCAAACTTGTATACCAAACGTTGAAGAGAACTTGCCAATTTATCAGTGAATGTAATCTTAGTTAGTACTGATTTTGAGAGTTAAAATGCAGAGGAGTCTGTATATTGGCTCTCTCACTGCAATAATTGGAGCTCGAAAAGTTTTCTTTCCCCCATATTTTGAATTCTGCTAAAAGAAGAACTGAATTAAATTTAATTGTAACTTTTGCCATAGTAATTGTAAATATTATTTCTTACAATTTGTCGCAAACAGTTATCAGTCACATTAATTTCTGTTCATCTTACATGGCAGGAGACATTAATTGCTTTCTACCTGTTGGCGATGCTGTCCTGGAAGCACATTTAACAAATAAATTAAGACAAACACACCTATATATATTAATATTTAATTACTTTGATTTGCTTCTATCCCTATTTTGTGGACTCTTGTTTGTATTCAAGTGTACTGCCGCAACATATGTCTTCTTAATTTGCTTATTCGGTATGTGGTGTGAGTTGTATAATATTAAATAAATTTATCCTCTGCTATGAATAATTTATTTCCACTTCAGATGAAGAAATATATAGTTTTCTTTTAAATAAGCGTACGTCTCTTTCTGTTAATTATTTTTATTTTTTATTTTTAAGTTCATAGAGTTTGTGAAATAAATGAAATTAGGCAATTAAATAATCTCTCACATATGTTCATTATATGTATATATATATATATATTCAGTTCAAACACCGTCAAAAAAACATATGTTTGTTTAGTCGATTTGCAGTAATATTAATTGTAAAGATTAGGAAGAGGTGTAACATAAAACAACAATGTCCAGATATCGAAGTTAAACAAACTAAAATAGGTATAAACAAAAGATGAACAACGTACCAAATTTCAAGGAGTCCCTCGAAAATCTTGGACCTCGCTTCCCACAGAGCAATCGTCACAGGTGAATGATACATTCCATGCCACAAACTAAGAGGCTTTCGGGTAGCATCGTTGGTCTGAGGAGAATTGTCAAAGGCCGAAGTGACAGTGGAACCGACAGGAATGGTAACAGAAGGATAGGAATTGGAATTCATTGAATTCGAGTAATTCTTGAAGTTTCTTGAAGGGTTTCCCGAGAAAATTGTCTTGAGGGAATTTGATTGGGGTTGACAATCAAGGTTTCTGTTGGGTGATCGGAAAGGAAAGGTGGATTTCAAGCTCTCTGTGGAAGAAAACTGGGTTTATGAGATGGGATTGGTCGCTTGTTGATCTTTGATGGCAAAAGATTTGATGAAAGGAGAGAAAAATTGAAAAATATGAATTTCGAGAATGGGGATCAAATGGGTTTTAAGCTGTATCAACTGGGTTAAAAGAATGATCAAACTGTGTTGGAGGATTTTCTACCATAACTGTAGGAGCGCGATTGGCCGTGGTCGGTTGGCAATTAGATGGTGTTTGATTAAACAAAAGAGAAAAATAAATAATCAAAAAGTATCAAAATTTGATATAATAGTTATAGTGGTAAATTTTAATTAAAAAATAAATAATTAATAAAAATTAATAATTTTTAATTAATTTCGGTCAACCAAATAATTCTAAAAATTACTTTAACGTTTTTCGAGTAGTTGATCATCATTTTTTTCTTTTTTTTATCTTTTTTTTTTTCCTCAAATTCGTGTAAAACACTTTTGGACCTGCTGATATCATATTTGCTACTGAGTTAAAGATTTAACAAACAAACAAATAAATAAATAAGATATTAAGATTTCGATTATTTTAATGTAAAAATATTATTTTTTAGAGAATACATTTATATATATTTTTTAAAATATGAGTAAAAATATTATTCAAAAACTATTAATCTAAAGAGGAAAAAAAAAAAGTAGAAGAAAGAAAGAAAAACTTATTAAATCCCTCTCCAAGATCTTGGAAGATTTTGTAGAAACAGGATGGAAAACACCAACTGGCATTTCTCTTAATTTGTAAAGGACCTGACCTGTTTCTTGGTAAGTCGGAAAAATGAAAAGAAAAGATGAAACTAAATGGGTTTTTTTCTTTTCTTTTGTTTGGGAGAAAACCCACCTCGTCTAATGCCAACATTTCCTAAAGTACTATATTTCTTTTCTTTTCACATCAATTACTACAACTCATATTTGGGTTGCAATTCAATTATTATATAGCCATTCGTAACACTTCTGTGAACTACTTTCACAGCTCGATCATAGATTGGGTTGGGCCTAACGATGAATCGCATCAAACTGGGCCAGATCTTGCATTGTAGATTGGACTTGTTTGTAGTTAGTTCCAGCCCATATGCATTACCCTCTCGTGGACCTTCTAGAAACGTCATCCCTGCATCCCTTCCTATTTTCTCTTCGTTCACCTTGGGTTACAGCTGTGCTGATGTAACACCAGCATTTTCTTCTCCTGTTCGGACCACTAGCCGTGCCAGTTGTCTCAAAGCTTTTGTCATCTTCCTCTCATCCGGCGAACGATTTTGCCCACAGATGAATAATGGCACGGATTGATTGAGCCGGTCGGGGACTCCATCTCCGTTGATATCTTTGTTACGAAGGTTAAAAATTAAAATCATTGTGTACTTGTTTGAAAGATAAATGGTTACGATTTAATTTAAAAACCCTAGGTGTGAAAACCAACATTACTCCTCCTCCTCGTCTCCATTTCCTCTTTTCTCTCTCTCTACTCCTCCATTACACCGAAACCTAACCTCCTTCTCCATTCCATCTCCGACGACCGTGGGAGTAGCAGTAGTAACTCCACCCTTCGCATGTAACCCTCTTCTCTCTACCTAATCCCCTTTCATTTTCTTCATTTTTGTTTTGTATGCAATGTATTTGGTCACGTAACACTTCTATTTTATCCTGCGTTCGTTGAAAATGGAGTAGAAATCCCCCTATCAAAGTTTGAGTCCTCATATGATTAACATCTTCCAGGTTTGTCTTCTACCATTGCATTATTATTATTAGTGATCAGAATTTTAAATTCAAACATTGTTTTCCTCCATTAATGCTCAATTTTTTGGTTATAAAGAGTCAACCCATACAATAGAATAGAGCATAATAATTTCTAGTTAATTATAAAAAGGAGATGAAAATTTATACATCAAGTAGTCCGCGTTCCCTCATTCATTGGTTCTGCAAATCCATCTATATTAGGATATTCACCTAGTGAACCTCCGAAGTGAAAATCAGTTATCCATTTTCCTGCTATATATATATATATATATATATGTTGTAATAAACAACTATATATATATATATAAATTTCCACATTGCGTCAAAATATTTTTTTTAACTTCCTCTCTCAACTAACAAATAATTTTCAATGGTGCTTTCATATTAGGAATTGTGTATAATTTTGTGACGGAGATCTCCATGAGGTTGGACCCGCTTGACACAATAATAATAAGAAGCAATTGCTAAAAAGACTTAGTACAAGATAACCAATTAAATCGTAAAGTCAATATTAATTAAAAATATTTGACCCCAAAAAATGACTTTCGACGAGCCAATTAAGTTAAAGATAGTTCAATGATTTTCAAAATTTAATGGTTATATTCTTATGGATAAGTTTTATTTCACTTTTCTTTATAATATTCCTTGCTTAATCACATACTTATAAGTCTATCTACTTCATGAAATATAAGCCTATTTAAATTTAACATATTTTGTCAATTTTAAATTTTAATCTAAATTATAAGTAATTAGGTGTTAATTTTTAAATTAGAAGGAATCGAATACTTTGGACCAAATTTCACAAATATAAATTATAGTTATTTCTTAATATTTCAATCCCTACCGATCACACCTATCAACTTTGTATAATTTTATATCAGTATACGCGCCTCTGTGATCTTAATTATTTTTGTGATCTTAATTATTGTATTTAATGGGTAATTGAGTTTAAATATGCTATTATAGGTGAAGCATCCTTATGTAACTTGCAAGGGACACGCATTTAGATAAATTTTTGCTAAAATTTTCAATTTGATCTCATAAAAAATATATATGTATATAGTAATGACCGTTTATGTCTCAAAACATTGCTTAGAATATGTAAGATATGTTCAAGATTAATTTAATAATAATAACGGCCCTATGTGTAAGGCTTTCGTGTATGTGAGCCTTTAAGAAAAAATAACATGTAAAGGCCTATCATTGATACACCTTTTACGTCCTTAAAATTAAATTGGCTCCCTTACATCCAGTTTTAACTTTTACCCATTCTAAGACATCCATGTACATTTTAGAAGAGGACATATACATATATACACAAACACACGCATATAATTATATATATAATTAAGTGATAAACTTTCTCCAAATTAACTAAACATCGGGATAGCTCATATATTATTTATAAAAACCGTTTCAATTAAAAATTCAGGTACCGGGTCAACTGAAAACTCCAGATTTTGAACCTTACCCAAAAAAAAGAAAAAAAATACATATGAAAATGGCTTGTTCCCATCGGGACGTCCTCCTCAACCGTCGGTTACAAAATTTTGCTGACCCAAAAAGACACGAATTTTAAGGTCCATGTCACCATTTAATATGATGAAATCAGCTCTGGTCCACAGTTATCAGAGGTAACATTGCTCTCCTCTCCTTCCTGCTTCTTACCATTATTAATTTCCAACTCTCAAAATAAAAGAAGATAAGAAAATTTGAGTCACCGAGAGTTTAGTAGCAGTAGTAGAGAGAGAAATGGAGAAGAAGGAAAAGGAAGTCCACAAAGCCCATGTTCTGGTCCTCCCCTTCCCAGCCCAAGGCCACATAAACCCACTGCTTCAGTTCTGCAAGCGTTTGGTCGCCAGAGGGCTCCACACCACACTCGCAAACTGTGTCTACATCCCCAAGTCCACGCATGTTGCTTCCGACCCCACCGCCTCCATCAGAATCGAGACAATTTCCGACGGCTTCGACGACGGCGGCTACGCCGAAGCAGGGAGCGCCGAGGCCTACCTAGCCAAATTCCGAGTCGTGGGGTCGAAAACTCTGTCCGATCTGATCGACAAACTTGCCGATTTGGGCCGCCCGGTTGATGCTCTCGTCTACGATGCGTTCTTGCCTTGGGCTCTTGATGTTGCCAAGCAATTTGGACTTGTTGGAGCTGTGTTCTTCACTCAATCTTGTGCTGTCAATAACATATACTACCATGTGCACAGGGGTCTTCTTCCTCTGCCTCTTTCCGGCTCAACTGTTTCCGTTCCAGGATTGCCGCCGTTGGAGCCCTGGGAAACTCCGACCTTCGTGTCTGATTATGGGTCTTACCCGGGTTTTTATCACATGGTGGTGAATCAATTCTCTAACATCGACAAGGCCGATTGGGTTCTCTTTAATACTTTCTACGAATTGGAGAAAGAGGTTTTTATGCTTTATGAATATTTTTTTTTTTTGGGTTAAATGAAAAGTACTATTCTATATTAAAATTTTATAAGAAAACACTAATATAATTAGGGGTGACGTAAGTTGATTCAATGATCAATTTTAGATAAGACAATAATTTAACATGTTAATCTGATTATTCATTTCATTTCGATCCTAATAGAACAGAGTATGAGATTTGAATAATTAAACTCACAGGGAGTATGAGATATTCAATAGAAATCTAGCACAGATCTAAGACATGTTAGGATTTTGGTCATCAAAATTTAAATCTATCCCAATTACATAATAAGATATTTTAAATCTCTTTTATGTTATAACAGCGCATAAATAATACAGATAAATAAAAAAACAACATACAAATACAAGTAGTATATTTTTTATATTATTTGTATTATATGATCGTGATCGTTGATTAGTTATGAGATACTAATTGCTTTTGAAGAAGGGAATTAATACCTAGAAAGAGCTGGTTGTGGACTAGCATACATTAATTAGTTATGAGATATTAATTGCTTCTGAAGAAGAAGCGAATTAATATCTAGTAAAAACTGATTGGGGACTAGTATATTGGCTAAATGGTAATGTTATAATTGAAAAATACACGTAAATCTCGTTGGCCTAAAATTATAACAAGAGGATTCTATTGTTGGAATTTAAAAAATCTAGACGTGAATTGAAAATTCCAACCAATTTATTTTTTAAGGCATGAAAGATCTTAAAATCTTAAATACGAGTCACAATGAAATAGCGACAACAGCAACATCAGTTGCAACGGTCAGTACCTTTAGAACATTGGTCCTCAATTTTTGTTCGTTTAGATGGTAACATCTATACTATTGTAAAAGAAATACTAGAAGAATTAGTGAAGCTGAAATATTAATGAAACTTAAATTTTAGTAAAATTTTAACCTCCTACTAAATATAACCAAACTAAGCTTTTTCTCACTAGGTGGGGTCGGCTATATGGATTTGTCGACGCCAAATAGATCTGTTAACCTCCTATTAAATATAAATTTTAAATTAACTTCTAAAAAGTATCTTTGATTGAGTCATCTTACAAATAAAAAAATTTTAACCACCGCGTTCTTGTATTTTTATATCCCTAATTAATTAAACAAATAAAATGATAATCTCACATATTGTGTTTACGCACTTCTAATATTAGTGATAGAAAACCTCAAGTGACTTGAGATCTTTGGTCTCAGCGACTCTAATATTAGAGAGGTGCCTAGAAATTTTAGCCAATTCACTTTTCCTAGATCTTTTGATTTGTCAAGCTGTAATGATCACACACAAATTGCCCGGGGCGTCATTTCAAAGTGACAAATTGGACATAAATTTTCTAACTGGGTAGTTGCAGAGGCTGGAGAAGAAAATTCAAGCAATGCAGACCTTGCTGAGCTCAAACCTCTGTGTCAATTGACAAATTTGTCACTTTGTGCCTCAAACGCAGTTTGTGTTGTTGGGTGACTTCAAAGTGATATGAGTGTTGTCGACTAATTTATCTTAAGCTGTGAACAACATGCTTTCATTTCAGACAAAGAAATAGCTTTCATTTAAGTAGAAAGTTTGTTGTAAAACCGAAGTTTGTATTTTATAAATTTTAAAATTTAAAATATGTTAGTAATCTATCTTATTAGGTCCTTTCTAAATTCTAATTCAAGTAAATATATTTGTCATTTAATATTTATTTTTAATAAAATAAAATACTAGTTTAAAACCAAATTGACAAAAAAAATGAACTGAACTTTTAGATTTCGATTTGCTTTAGTTTTTTGATCAGTTCACTTAATAAAAAAAAAATAACCAAAAAATTTATACATGTACTTCTTTAGGGATTTGATAATTTTGATAGGAGGACCGGATTGTTGTTTGACCAAAACTATAGGGATTTGATTGTTACAATTAAAATGAGAGAGATTAAAGTGGCACTTATATAAACTATAGGAGCCTAGCTCTTTCTTTTTTTTTTTTTTTTTGAGTGAAACATTTTGGTTTTACAGCCTTACCCTTTTATTTATACATGTACTTCTCATCAAATTTTGGTTTGTTTGTGTTTGACATGCTACGTTATTTTGGTTGATTATTGGTGTAGGTGTTAGATTGGATGTCAAAACTGTGGCGGGTGAGAACAATTGGCCCAACACTTCCCTCTATGTACCTGGACAAGCAACTTGAAGATGATACAAACTACGGTATCAATCTCTTCAACCCAAACTCCAGCCAATGCATGAACTGGCTCGACCACAAGCCCAACAACTCCGTTGTTTACGTGTCATACGGAAGCATGGTTGAAGTTGAACCCGAGCAAGTAGAAGAAATAGCTTGGGGTCTAAAGGAAAGCAATTACAACTTCTTATGGGTTGTGAGGGAATCAGAAGAGGCCAAGCTACCCAACAACTTCATAGAAGAGACAGCCCCAAAGGGTCTGGTGGTGAGATGGAGCCCGCAGCTAGATGTTTTGACACATGACTCGATTGGATGTTTTGTGACTCACTGCGGGTTCAATTCTATTCTTGAAGCACTAAGCTTGGGGGTGCCGATAGTTGGAGTGCCGTTGTGGACAGACCAACCCACCAATGCTAAGTACATGGAGGATGTGTGGGGGATTGGACTTAGAGCTAGAGCTGATAAGCAGGGCATTGTGAGAAGAGAAATGTTAAGATCTTCCATAGGAGAAGTAATGGAAGGAGAGAGACGAAATCAAATTCAGAAGAACGCCGCCAAATGGAAAGGTTTGGCGAAAGAGGCGATTGATGTAGGTGGGACTTCAGATAAAAACATCGATGAGTTAGTACGTGAATTAATCGTGCGATCCTAGTGTTAACTTTTAATTTATTTCATGAATCTCAAATAAAAGTGGAATACTTATTTAGGACTATTTTCAAATTTTGAACCTCCACAATAATGTTAGTTTATATTCACTCGAAATTTTCTTCTTTTTGTGTCATTGTTAGCTGAATTCTTTCAAGATTGGTTCATGCAGTTATTTGTATTAACCAAATTTAGATGAATAACGTTGTTAAATTTTGATGATTGGTATTTACTTGCCGTGTGGTTTATCAAAAAATAATTTTTGTCAAATTTTTTTAATTTTCTGCGTCAAAGACTTTACTAAACCTTCAGAGGCTTAGAGTTTATACTTGATATACCCTTAGCTTGAGGTTTTACCCATGACTAGACCAGTGTTGTGTTTCCCACTTGGTTAATTAAGGCGGCCTCAGTTTGGTAGCTACTTTAAACTTGTTTATTGACGGTACTGGGGATTCTAGATCTGACCCCCAATTACATAAATTTAATCTACATTTCTTTAGAATCTGACAGCTTCTACTTCTATTTACTAAAAGAAAGATCTAAATATTAAAATATAGAAAGATTTAGTCATTAAATAATTATTGACTCTCCCTGAAGATAATTTTTGCAAGATGTTTCAATAATTAATCTCTCTTGAAAATGCATGGATAAGGGGGCTGAAGTTGGCTTTGAACTTCAAGTTCTTAATATTTAATCTTATCCATTTAAAAAAAAAAAAGAAAAAGATAAGCTCAAATCTTGAAATATTACCTGCAGCCCAAAAATCTACTATTTAAATTCCTCTTTACCTTTTCAGCTTATTATATGTTTGCTGAGTAAAATTATCTATTTATTAACTAAGTTGTTATTTTTTTTACTGTTTAAATATAGATTTTAATCTATTATGTTAAAGCACTTAAAATTCATGTTAAAATTTATATCTAACTAAGAAGAATTATATTTATAATATTTTTTAAATTAATAACACCAAATTTATTATTTAAAATTCAGAAATACAAATATAATATTAATATATTTGAAAAATTATATTTTATAATAAAAATCTATATTTAAACTATTGCACCTTAATTTAATAAATTTAAAAATTATTGACTTATATTAAATTATCATTACAACATTAAAGTAATGTAAATAATATTTTAATAAAATATATGTACTTATTTCACATCAAATTATAAAAATAAAGGGCATCTTTTTTTGATAAAATTTTATTTATGGTTTATGAATAATATTAAAAAAATTCAAATTCAATTATTTGAGTTAGTTAATACGTGGACAAAATTTACATGCATTTTTAATAAAAAAAAATTGTGTATATTAATCTAAATTAATATATCTTATAATTTAATTAAATTTATTTAAAATTTATTAATTTAAAAGATACATAACATTAAAAAAAATAGAGGAGTATTGTGCATTGTAATGATAATTTAATATAAGATTGTCAATAATTTTTAAATTTATTAAATTGAAAATGTAATATTTTAAATATAATTCTTTTATTATAAAATATAATTTTTAAAACATATTTAGGTTGTTTATGAATTTTAAATGATGACTTTGGTATTATTAATTTAAAAAATGTTAAAAATATAATTTTATTAGTTAGATATAAATTTTGACATGAATTTTAAGTCCTTTAAAGGGGGAAAAAAAAAAGCAACTTACTTAGTAAATAGGTATTTTACTTTTATTTTTAGTGCTTATTTCTATGATTTGATTTAATAAAAGAAATTAACTCCGGAATGGCTTTAGATATCTGTTAGTTACTTACTGCGGGGAATATTAAGTAATTTAATTGGGAGGATCTGAGCATCTGCTCTGGGCATATATGCGTTCATCTTTTCACAAAAAATAATTTTT
This sequence comes from Vitellaria paradoxa, assembly GCA_019916065.1. NCBI lineage: Eukaryota > Viridiplantae > Streptophyta > Magnoliopsida > Ericales > Sapotaceae > Vitellaria > Vitellaria paradoxa. The sequence continues at coordinate 8,244,784 of CM034244.1, read as the reverse complement.
ATTTCCAGATATTTACGTGAACAGGTGATGCCTCCAGTTAAAAAATGATTAAGGTGGACCTAAAAGTAGCCTGGCGTTGATCCATTGATGAAATTTGAAAGTGGTGATAGGTGAGACAAAGTGGTGATAGGTGAGACATACTTTAGGTACGTTTAGTTTGGTAAATTTGTTTGAAAATTTCAAAAAATTTCTATAAATTTCTGTTAACTTTATATCACATTAATTTTTTTCTCTCACTGCACGCATTACGAACTCCCTCCAAACTACAATTTATCTCATTTTTTCTTACTGTAATTAAGGGTAAAGGATAAAAAATACTCCTATAATTTATTTTCAATATCACTTTGGTCTCACACGTTTCAATTACAACAGTTAAATCTCTACACTTTCGGTCAAGTATCAATTTAGTCATTCTGTTGGTTGATCGTTAGAAATAACCGTTAGACTGAGGATAAAATGGTAATTTCATTTATAGTTTATCCTTGGTGTCATTTTCAATCTAACGGTTATTTTTAACGGTCAATTAACGGAAGGAATGAATTGATGCTTGATCGAAAGTGTAAGGATTTGACTGTTGTAATTGAAACGTGTGGGACTAAAATGATATTGAAGATAAACTGTAAGGGTATTTTTTTGTACTTTACCCTATAATTAATTAAAACCTGTACGTGACAGAATGAAACAAAGCTTAATTATTGAAGTTAATTATTGATTAGTTCGATGTGGTGGTGAGTTGGAAAGTTAACAGAAGAAATTAAAAAGCAGTGGATCGTGAAATTAACAGCAAAGGAAAAAATTAAAAATTACTACATATTAATTAAATTTAAAAAAATATAACTTTTTTTATAATAACGACTCTTAATATATTATTATATTAAGGAGAAGAGTTGGACTTGATCACTGGGTGCAAACTCGAGATCTTAGTAGTTGAACAAACCCTCAGTATTACATCTATTATTTTTAACCGATTAATAATATTTAATATTTGAATTATTTTATAAATCTATATCATCTGTACATATATATCAATATTGTGTAATTTTTTCATCTTCTCTCATTAAACTAAATTTTATGTGCAATCTTCCTATTTATCATTCTATTTTACATTTTTTTTTATAAATTTTTGCATGGAAGAATCTCCTTTCTTTTATTTTTCAGTATCTTTTTCTTTTATTTTTTTCCCATATCGGTACATGATCATTATTACCTTTTATATATATATATATATAACCATTAGAGTTATAATATGTTATTTTAAGTAATATGAAGTGAATTAGTGATTTTTTAAAATAAATTCACTTCCTTATTGGTTCAATATTATTATGAAATTTACCTATTTCAAACACATTAGAAATTAAATTTTAAAATACAAAAAAAATTAAATAATAATTAAGCTTAAAAATGATTTAAAAATTACTGAATAATATTAGTTGAATTTAAAACTAATTGTTCTCATAATAACAACTCTTAGTATAGTTTAAATTTAAAAATACAAAGAGAAAAATGCCTAAAATTAATCAAACTTGAGAGTGCCTAACTATTAATTAAGCTGGAGATTATTTTTTTAAATTCTAATTTTAAAATTAAATTAATTATTTTGATTATTCGCTGGAAAATCTAATTAATAATACTAATTATTTAGTTATTTTTATAAAGTATAACGTATAATTAATAAAAATTATATTTTTAGCTTGAGTATTTTTATAAAATTAGTTAAAAATTATTTTAATACAAATAAGATCAATAATATTTTTAACTTATGTTAATTTTGCAAAATAAATCATAAATTAAAAAAAGTATAATTAAAAAAAATGTACTAAAATTAACAAACAATTTGAAATAAAAAAAATAAAAATTTAGTCGGTCAGGTAAATTTGAGATTTAATATATATTTTAGAGAAAAAATTAATTTTTAGAGTTGGATTAAATTAAGATTTCATAATATATAAATTTTTAGTACTCGCTAACATTAGCACAAATAAAAATATAAATGTAAAAAAATATTTCAATAGCTATTTTATGAAATTATATAAATTTATTAAAATAATTTATAAAATATTTAAAAATAATTTTATATCTATAAAAAAATATTATATAATTTCGTGCATGTGCAAGTAAACAATAATTACATAAATATAAAGTGGGTATTAAAAAAAATAAATTGTATCACATCACACTTAATTCCAAATTATAGTTGTGACAAATAATTTTTAAAATTTTTTATTTTATTAATTAAATATTACTTATTAGTTAATATTTAAATTATACATTAATTACTACCATTTATATTTAAGTTCTATTTAGATCTAACTAGCTATATAATTACCGGTGGACTTGGAACCAATCCATGGAGTCCATAGTTCACTCTTTACGAACTCCCAGGGCAACTTTGGAATTGGACATTAAGGGAAACGAAAATGAAAAGAGAGAGATTGGCGTCAATTTTAATATTAGGACGTGATAGTAAGATTTGAACGTCGAATTTTAAATATATTTATAAATTTTTAATTTAAATAATATATAAATATATTTCAACTGTTAAAATAATATAACAATTTAGATTTTATTGTCACCGGTGGCATCAAAATTAACGGGCGCATTCGAATTCAGCAAAAATTAGCCCCAGTTTGATCGATTAAAAAGTATCGAAAAAAATAAAAAAGTGTAATGTTTCATATATTTTTTGTGTTTAAAAGATTCATCAAAATTTATCAAAATTTTTGTTCGTACATTTGTTAAGAAAACGTTCCAACGGCTGTCATGTGAAAAAGTTGAAACTTTTGTCAGTGGCATTACAGTAAAAGTTGTTAGATTAAAAAAAAAAATCGTTAGAAGAGACATTCTAGCACTTGTTCTAACAGATTTAAAAAAAAAAAAATTAACTTTTTTGACGTAAGCCGATCATGCACGGATCACAAAATTGATAAAGTTTAAAAGTAACTTTTAGTATCACCTAGCTACTTTTGATAAGATTAAGTTGTACTAAACGGGAGTTTAATGTAAATGGTGGAGGCAAACAAATAGCTCTTATTTCAAAAAATGCCTTCATTGGTAAATTTTGAATTATGCTATATTTCAAAATTTTTCTACGCAACTTATTTGCAAGATAATCATTAATTTTAAGAGCGGTTGATTTATTATTTTTGTTTATGTGAGTTACATTATTGGTGTGTTTGATATGTTAAAAATATATTAAAAAATTTTAAAAATTATTTATTTTTTATTTTATTATTTAAATTACGAGCTCAGAAATTATCTTAAATTATTTTATTTTATTTTAATTTTTATCATTTCAAATCTTTATATTGAAATTGATCAAAATTAAATAATTTTTAATAAAAATAATTTAATTTTTTTAACAAACATTGAAAAGTGGTAATACCCTCCCTCGTCCACTCCAAAGTCGCTCGGATTGTTCCCGACATTATCATTAGTTTTTCGTACGTCACAGATTAAAGAAAGTTGACCTGACGAGAAAAAAGAAGACGGGAGAGTGATGGGACTTGTATCCGTGATTTACGCGACTTGATTTGTGAGACCGTTAATACACTATTGCTATGTCAATATGTGTACATATATATCCAAATTATTGAATTTATCCAAATTACTGAATCTAAAATTAATTGTTCAAATTATATATTGTGCGTTTGGAGTCGAACAAAAATTAAAAATTTGTAAAAGTAAATTTTGAAATTATTGTATAACGACTATTGAATGTTTATTTTTAATTTGATATAAAATTATTAAAAATTATATAGAGGGACACGTGTCAAAATTTTAGTGAAAGATTTTAAAAATTTTTAGAGTTTTGTGTAATTTTTTGTACAAATGTCAGATCACTTTTTTAAATTCTGACAAAATCCGTTAGAACGCACCATTTTAGTTCATTTCAACGATTTTTGAAATTTTTTAGAGTTTAAAATCGTGACAGCTTTTAAATTTTTTTAGATTTTTTGAAATTTTTTTGAAACTCCAAACACTCTATTATAAAGCTGACATAACATTCAAATCCACTTTATTCTGGTGAATGTGTACGGTGTATTAACATGGCTGCAAAAGGCGATAGCCCTCGCTCTCAGGGCCCCCACCCCCGGCCCAAAGGAATGGTAGAGGAGATATAAACCACGGTACACAGCAGCCTCCTAGACAGAAGGACCAGTACTTGGTGCCCACAAGGAGCCACTCTCACAGGAGGGTGAAACTCCCACATTGCGGTTGGCAGAACTCAATCCTGCATCTACAACTGCAATCTGCTGCCAGAGTACTAATCGTGCTACACCCGCGAGAGCAACGATGTATTAACAAGTTCTAACATAAGATGGACGGCAAGGTCAAAAACTTTTAAGTTAAAATTTAATAATTTAAATATATTTATATTTTTCATTAAAATTATAAATTATATTTAAACCATTATATTTTAATTTATTCCGATCTCGATATTCCGATAACAGCGCCCCCAAATTTCAAGAATTTGCAAAAAATAGTAAATGATAAATAGGAGAAATTGTATATGTTCGAAAATACCAAAGGAGAAAGTATTAAATTTTAAAGGTATATTAAAATTATATATATATAATATTTAAATTCAATATAATATATTTAAATATTGTTAATTATTAATTAATTTAACAATTGATATAATAATGAAGTAAATATATAAAAGATATTTATCAATGATTAAATATGATTGTATTTATAGAAATTTTTATCATATTTAAATTAGAATTACAGTATAACATTATACTTTTATTGTATATAATATTTTAAAAAATATTATTTTTTATAATAATAATAATAATAATCTTAACATTTTTAGATTAGAATCCTATTAAAAATATAGATTTCAATATATAGTGTAATTTTATGTACAATGTTTTATATATAATAAAATATAAACAAAATATGCATTTATATATTGTTTCGTTTTTTTTTATATCTATTTTCTAAAGATTTTTGTATTTCATAATAAATTTAACCTAAGATAATTTAATCTATTTAATCTAATTATTAATCTAGTTAATTTATTCAAATTATAATTTTAAATAACAATTAACTTGGTGTAATATAAACAAAATTATAACAAATTATTCCCTTAAAGTAATATAATAAAATTATAACAAATTCGATTAAACAAAATATGAACTTATCTAAGATAGTACATTTTCATTTATATCTTTTTAAAACCCTAATACATTTAATCTAAGATAAGTTTAATTTATTTAATTTAGTTAATTCATTCTAATTATTATTTTTAAAACTAATAAACTTGGTGTAACATAACAAATTATTCCCTTAAAGTAACATAATAAAATTATTCCCGTCAGGGTAACTCAGCGGCTCTTGGGATCAACCGTAAATTCGGAGGTCTTGAGTTTGAATCCTACTGACTACTATATTGTCTTGTCCAGTGCTTAGGTCTTGCGAGCGGGTTCAAATATTTTTGGCTTACCCATCGGATACGATTTCGTCAAGAACTGCAATAAATCGGTGTAGGTTCTGAGTTAAAAAAAATATTTATCTAAAATAGTATACGTTAATTTAATCTATTAAAACTTTAATAAACGCTTAATTAAAATTCTTTAAACGGTAAGACTAACGCATATTTGACTTGAATTCTTTATCAACTTAATAAATGTTATATTTTAATCCATACATAATTCAATTTAATATGATCAAGTGATAAGTGATATTTACAAAATGAAGATAAAAATAAATTATAAATAATAAAATTAAATATTTAAATATATATACATAAAATCATAATATTCAATAAGATATCACGTAATAAAATTACGCTTCTCAATATATTCTATTTTGTATATATGTAATATGATATGGTAAATGTTAAATAGCTCCCTCGATGCACTTGACAAGTGAGACAAAATTCTTTTGTATTTAGTAATTTGAAATTAAATGATTTGACACTAATTATTTAAGAAAAATTATTAAATATATTTTTGTTACTTTAGATAAAAATGTTATCATTATTTTAAATAGTTTAACATGATAAATTATGATATATTTAAAATTATAAAAATTAATTATTTTTAATCTTTTAATTTCACTATTTTAAAAAATAATAACTGTAATAATTATTTTAAATAATTTCATATATTATTACATAAATTAAATCTATTTTATTTATATTTTAATACAATTTAACCTCAAATCCAAAAAGCTTAAGCTTGGCTCACTTAAGGCTCGCGTCAAAAGGAGCATTGAGATCTCATGTCAAAAAGAATAGGTGAGTATTTTAGGTCGATATTTTAACCTCATAAATAAAGGGGAGCGAGAGAGAAGGAGAAAGAAGTGATAATGGAAGTCGTTAATCAGACGGTGGGGAAAATAACGGGGAAGATGGTTGATTTCGTATTTGACGAAGTTGGAAAGCAGTTTGGTTACTTGATTAACTACCGCACCCATGTCACCACGTTGGAAGTCGGAGCTCGAAACCTCAAGACTGAGAGAGAGGAACTCCGCCGAAGAACTGAGGCCGCAACTAGAAATCTAGAAGAGATCGAAACCAAAGTAGAAAATTGGTTTGATGATGTCGATCCTCTCATCACTGAAACAGAAAATTTTTTGGAAGCCGATCGAGCGAGAAATAATCACAGGTACTCTTAATTTAATATTTATGGTTAAAAAATTGGTTTTGCCTACCAGATCCAATTCAAAATTGTTATATTATGGTACTTCTTCATTATCATTTCGAGAAAAGATTAATTATATAATTGAATTAATTCCCTAAAGCATAAAAGGAAATTTTTTTATAAGGTGAAAAATAAAATGTGTCTTGCTAAATTAAAATATATATATATATATATATATATATATATATATATATATATATGTATATATATATATATATATATATATGTATAATGGGATATGTAATTTAGAGACCGTTTATCCACGTTAGCAGAAAAGTGTCAAGCTCCTAACTTAAAATGTCAAAGATGGATGACATGGGAAGTGAAAACAAATTGGAAAGATAATTTTTTGTTAATGTTTATTTATTTATGTTTTTATTTTTATTTTATTTTATTTTATTTTTTTCTTAAAATGAAAATTAAAACTACATTTAAAAATGTAATTTGTTTACAATAATTAATTTTTAATATAGTAAAATATTTAATTTTAATATTTAGAAAATTAATTTAATTTAATAAAATATAATTCATATTAATTTAATTAATTAAATTTAATTATATTATTTATTAAAAATAATTTAATTCAATAAAAGTTATTTAAATTAATTAAATCAAATATTAGTTAAATTAAATTAAATTAAATTAAAAATATTTTAATTAATTATTCAAGTTAATCTAATTATATTATTTATTAAAAATAATTTTAGTTTAATAAAATATTTGATTAAAATAATTTACTTTAAATGATGTAATAAAAATGGACAAAATATTTGTAACAAAATAAAAAAATATTATTTTTTATTTTTTGAAAACAAAAACATAAAAATAAGTTTAACAAATTCTTTTTGTTGTCAATTTTTAAAAATCTGTAAGTATAAACATAAAAATAGTAAATATAAAAATTATCAAATGTGGTCAAAATAAAATAAAACCTAACCCAATGCGATTTATTATTATTTATATAGGAGTTAGGATGATTTCATAAATGTCACGTGAAATGATAATTTGACCTAATATTAGCTTAAATTTTAAATAGATTATTTTAATTTTTATATTCTCATACGGTCTACTCTAGACTATAAAATTAGAGGTGTGACATTGCCGACTAAACATACATTTGGTCTCTAAATATGTGATGTATGTTGACCAATTAGTTACTAAAGATCAGCCATTTTGGTTTAGTAATCAAATTATGGTCAGCAAAAGGGCAGGTTTCGGTTGACAAAGTTCCAATATAAAATTAAATTTATTTCTGCCAACACTCGGACTCAGTCTTTAATTGTACTTGAGTGTGAAGTACTTAACTATTAGATTAAGTCATTACTTGTATATATATGTTTATATTTTAATATATATGTAAATATTAAACTTTTTATTGACTAAAATTTGGTGGAAAAAAAGTAAATTTTTGATTGTAAAAATTAGAATAAAATATTTAATTTTTAGTGTCAAAAATATTTATTACTTTTAATGATCAATTGGTCGACAAATATTCAACTTTTATTGATAAAATTTATTTGGTCTGGAAAGGAACTTCTATTTGATTGGTAAATTCTATTATTTACTAAATATAAAGAAATAAAATATATTACATATTAATTTAGATAATTATATTGTATATTAAAATAATTTTAATTTAATAAAATAATTGAATAAAATAATTTATTTTAATATGATAAAATAAAAATGGACAAAATATTAAAATTGATAAAATATTTGTAAGAGAAAAACATAGAGTCAAAACAATTTTTTTTATTAAGTTTTTATTTTTTTGGAAACAGAAAAAGATAAACAGTTTTAACAAATACATTTCTGTTATTATTTTATAAAATTTTAAAATATAAATGAAAAAATAGAAATGTTACCAAACACGATGACTTCTTATTAATAAGATATTTGTATATGTTAAATATAAAATAGATAAATTCTGTAAATATAAAATGAAAGAGGGAGAGAGTTTTTAATTACGTTGTAAAGGGGAAAAAAATGAAAAAATCTACCACCTAAACGCAAAATGACAAAGAAAGACTTTATTTTAAAAATGAGAGGGAGAAAAAAAAAATTCCAGAGGAGAAAAGGAAGGCGTAAGAGATGAGGGAGATTAACTCGTACATGGTATATGGGTGTTAAAAAAAATAAAGTAAAAAATAAAAAAATTTATATGTGCCAAATCATTTCTTTCCACTTAAAATAATGATAACTCAAATAAAATTACAAAAGTAAAAAAATATATTTAAATTATAATAACTGGTATGTATGATTTTTTTATTAGTAAAATATAAAGTAGGGTGAGTTTTTACACAGTAAATGATAAAAAAAAAATAAAAAATCTTAACTATGCCGCGCAATAAGCACAAAACTAAGAGAGAGAGAGAGAGATTTGTTTTTCGAGAGGAGGCGGCCGTGAGAAGAGTAATAAAAATAAATAAATAAATAAATATTGAAATGTGCCACATTTATACTATTATATAAAAAAAAATAATAGTAATGGTGAAATAAAAAATTTCATGAAATTAAATTTTAGTGAATTTTTTTTCATTAATAACTCATAATCACTCACTATTTAAAAAATTGTGTATAATTAAATTTTTTAATTTTATAAATTATTTAAGTAATTTTATCTTCTTTGATTTTATTTTCATGCCTTTTAAGCACTTACTACTCTTATAATATTTTTTATTTTATTTAAATATTCTTTAATTATTTACCATATGCTTAAATATTTCTAATTAACAATTTTTTTATCATTAAAACACTCGTTGTGTGTGCCTTCTAGTTAGCAGAAAAAGGAGGCCTCTTGCTATAGGATGATATGATGTTTTATGCGCGAATAGAGAATATGTAGATGACACGTTCAATAAAGGAGATAAAATAGATCAACTTAATTATTAAGGCGTTGGTGATAAACATTGGCAAAGAACAAATCTGTTGAAAGATTATAAAAAATGTAACCTACAACGATATCCTTTTTTTTATATTTTTTAATTTTTATTTTTTGTTGCCTTTTTTTTTTTTAAATAAAAGTTGGAACTGCTATTCAAAATGTAATTTTGTTTATATTAATTAATTTTTATTTTAATAAAATATTTAATTTTATTCATTTTTTAAAAATTTAATTTAATTTGATAAAATATATTTCATATTAATTTAATTAATTTCAATTGTAATATTTATTTTTTGAATTAAATTATATTATATTATATTATTTATTAAGATTAATTTTGGTTTAATAAAATATTCGAATAAAATAATTCATATTAATAAGATGCCATAGAATTGGACAAAGTGTTGAAATTGATAAAATATTTATAACAAAAAAATAGTGAAAACATTTTTTTTATTTTCATGCATTTTTTTGTTTAAGTTTTTTATTTTTTTGAAAATAAAAAATAAAAATAGATTTAATAAATACATTTTTATTGTCTATTTTCAAAAAAATTAATAAACATAAATAAAAAAAAACAGTAAGCATAAATGTTATAGAGTGTTCACGCAGATGCCCATAAGGAAAATTTTTTGACATATTACATATATATATATACACTTATAACGTAGACTCTAGAGATATCAGCCTACCAATGATTTTATTGATTGGTCCTTCAATGGAATGTGAATGGAACAATTCATAAAAAACCTTAATGCGCAGCATGATTTTATAACGTGAAAGTCACATTTACATTGACTATTGTTTTGTCTGTTATCTATTTACATACATATGAATCTTAACAGGTGCATTAATGGAAAGTGTATTAACTTGTGGTCACGGTACAAGTCGGGGAAGGAGGCATGCAAAAGGGCTACTAAAATTTCCAAGTATCAAGATATCAAGTTTGAAAGTGTGTCCCACCCTGTTCCTCAACCTGAAATAAAGTCAGTTTCCTCGACAACAATATTTTCTGGGATTGAATCAAGGAGATCAATTTTGAAGGCCATCATGGAGGCCTTGGATGATGCAAGCATCAATGTGATCGGGATTTGTGGGATGGGTGGTGTTGGCAAGACAACAATAGTGGAGGAAGTCTGCAGACAAGCTACAGAGAAAAAGTGCTTTGATGTAGTGGCAATGGTGGTCGTGTCACAGACTCCAAACTTCACAATGATCCAAGATAAAATCGCTCATAAATTAGGCTTGAATCTTGCGAGTCGGTATGAGTCAGAAAGAGCACCAGCTTTGTGGAATAGAATCAAGCAGGAGAAGAAGATCCTGATTATTTTGGACGATGCTTGGAGTAGGCTTGAGTTGACGAAGATCGGTATTCCTTTTGGGAGGGATCATATAGATTGTAAGATTGTGCTTACCTCTCGAAGTGAAGATGTTTGCAATGAGATGGATGCTCAAAAGATTTTTCCCATCCAAGGCTTACCTGAGCAAGAAGCCTGGGAACTTTTCAGAAAAACGGTTGGTGAAGATATTGACTCTTCCGAATTAAATTCTGTTGCGAGAGAAATAGTCAGAGAATGTCGTGGCTTGCCTCTTGCCATTGTGGTAGTTGGAGGGGCTTTGAAAAAACGAAGCAAGGAGATATGGATTGATGCGGCTACACAACTGAAAAGACCTGTTCCAGCAGCTATCGGAGAAATGGAACAGATCCTTTATTCTCGCCTCAAATTGAGTTACGAGTATTTAAATCACAAGGAGGCAAAGACATTGTTCTTGCTTTGCGGCTTGTTTCCAGAGGATGGCTTTATTTCTATTGAAGTATTAGTGAAATATGGGATAGGTCTCATGTTGTTTAAAAACGTGGACACAATTGAAGATGCAAGAGTTCGAGCATATGCGCTAGTGCGTATTCTCTTGTCATCATTTTTGTTGTTGGAAGTGGAAAACGTGCCTGCATATGTTAAGATGCATGATGTTGTTCGTGATGTTGCAATATGGATTGCTTCTGAAGAAGAGAACCAATATCTAGTAAAAGCTGGTTGTGGACTAAAAGAGTGGCCAACAAATGACCCTGAATTTGAAAAATATAGGGGCATCTCGTTGGGAAAAAATGATATTCACAAGCTTCCAGATGGGCTAGAATGCCCAAAACTAGAGATTTTACTGCTGGATGAACTAGATTTGGATCCTTCATTTGAGGATTATGAAATAATTCCACGTTATCGAGCAATGATGGCAAGAATGTGGCAAGAGAAGGAAATTCCTGTAAATCTCGAAATTCCTGTAAATCTATTTCAAGGAATGAAAGATCTTAAGGTCTTGGATATGAGTGGGAACCGTGTATTACCATCACTGCCAACATCAGTTGCATTGCTCACTACCCTTAAAACACTGGTCCTCGATGGCTGTTTTTTGGGTGATAATGTATCAATAATTGGAACATTAAAACAACTGGAGATTCTTAGCCTCTCTGGTTCTGATATTAAAGTTGTGCCAGAACACTTCAGCCAATTGACTCGCATGAGGGTTTTGGATTTGGAAGGATGCCCTCTCAAACAAATATCGCGGGGTGTCATTTCAAATCTTGGTAAGTTAGAGGAGATGTATATTCCAGATTTTGATAACTGGGCAGCTGAAGAAGGAGAAGAAGATTCAAGAAGCAGTGCAAGTCTCTCTGAGTTGAACTCACTGTGTCGATTAACCAGTTTGTCTTTTTCTGCCAAAGAAACTGATATCTTGCCCGTTGGCTTCAAATTTCAAAACCTAATAAGATTTGAAATTAATATACCCTCCCATTCTTGGCACATGTTATTCCGCGAGTGGGAAGCAAGGAGAATGTTTAGAAAAAAGATGAATTTACGGAAGTGTGATATGAGATCAATAACTGTGCCCATGGAGGTTTTATTAAACAAAGTAGAACGACTATATTTAGAAGACTGCAGAAATTTGGAAAATATCATCCAAGGTCAATACAGCCACATTTTTTATGAATTGAAGCTTCTGGATATAAGCTGTAGCCCTGAGATGGAATATCTGGTAGACATGGTTAATCGGGCTAAAAAGGTGGTCTTACCCAACTTAGACCTCTTGGAGTTGTCTTTCCTACGTAACCTGAGGGGAATATGCCATGCCCACGTCCCACTCCCAGCCGAGTCATTTAGTAAACTAATAGAATTACATGTAGAAAGGTGTGGTTCTATGTTGAATGTTGCTGAATCCAATTTGGTAAGCAGGTTCCTATGCCTTCAACATTTGGATGTTCTTGAATGTGCTAATCTGCTAAATGTATTTGACTTCGAAGGGCTTGCAATCGAGGTGGAAGATGCTGACTTTCTCTCAAGGTTAGAAACACTTCGCCTTTGGTTGTTGCCTAAGTTGATGCATGTATGGAAAACCCCTCGTCATTTTGTAAATCTCTGCAACTTGTTACGTGTTGATGTAGATGGTTGTTGCAAGTTAAAACAATTATTTCCACCGTCACTAGTACAAGGGCTTGTCCACCTTGAGACAGTACGAGTCAATAGGTGCAGTAATCTTGAGCAAATCTTTGGAACAGATTACAAGGAAGAAGAAAGAATGGAGATTGTTAATGAAGTCGGAAAGATCAGTCTCAGCACAAGCACGAGTTTGCAATGCTTGACTCGAGTTGTACTGTTCCAGTGTGAAAGATTGAGAAATGTTTTTCACCCTTCTCTAGTGAAAGGTCTAGTGCAACTCAAAACGCTAATACTAAAGTCATGTAAAATGATAAAAGCTGTAATTGAAGATGATGAGAGAGGAGTACCAGAAGAAGCAGTATCATCATCAATTGAGAAGATTGTTTTTCCTCTCCTGTATTCTATAGAGTTCAAATACCTGGGCAATCTTACCTGTTTCTGCACGAGTTGCTTTACTGTCGAATATCCTTCTTTGGAAGTAGTAACCATAGTGGGATGTCCCAGAATGGAGACTTTTGGTCATGGTGTTCAAATCACACCCAAGTTAAAGAAAGTACTAATTAGTTCTGCAAAAGAAGAGAGTTGGATGGGTGACCTCAATGGCACTATCCAACACTTGCAGAAAGTGAAGGTGAGTGGTGGAGCCACAACTCCTCCAAAATTTATGAAGTTCTATTAAACCGTATGTTTCTCTGTCTTATTCCATACATAAGATAAGTAATATATGGGAAAAAATATTTATTGTATCGAAATCTTATAATCTATTTTGGTTTCTGGTGATCAGGAAGTTCGATCTCAATCCCGTTGATGGTTGAGCACGTCTTCAAACAAGGGATACCATTATATATCTCATGATCAGTATCGCATCTTAAATTGGAGATACTTGTAAGGTTACAGAGTTTATGCATGTTTATTGAATTTCGTTTAATAGTTAGTATAAGCGTTAAATAATAACCTCATACGTATATCACTACTATTATTGAAATAATAAGTCGTTTAAACTATATTTCTGCGCTATCAAATTTATTAGCTGATAGTCGGCGTCACTAACACTAGCTTGAGTCCCTCGTGCAGGCAATTGATTTAATTCTCAAGAGGAGGTGCCTAATGGTCCCATCTACCAGGTTTGTCCATTACCATTGTTGCAATCTTTGACCAAATGATGCCTGTCACATTATTTTTAGTAGGATTTTTTTATTATATTTTATATTAAAATAATGATTTTTGGGTGCGTTTGTTTACCGGATAAAAGTTGTGGAATTGGAGCCCTCATCCGTGGGATCCACAACAATGAGGTGTTTGTTTGGTTTTTTGGTTAATCCGTGGGACCCATGGATTGGAGTGTTAGTGAGTAGTTTTGGGGGATGAGTAAACCCGGGGGATTGGGGTATTATTAATCCCCCTTGCCGGATTGCTTCCCTCTAAGATCCAAAGGTTCAAAATTATTTCTTATCATATCACATATCAAATCACATCTTTTATTTCACTTTATATCCCACCAACCAAACACTAAAAAAATAATCCCATATAAAAAATTAATCCCATCTTTTATCCAATCCCATTATTAGGTCCCACGGTATTACTTATCCCCCATCATCTAATCCCTCAAACAAACACAGCATTTATATATGACAGATAAGTAAAGTAACATATAAGTAGAAGAACAAGAAAAAAAATAGATCCACTAGACTTAATTCATTCTATTTTTTTTCCCCAAAAAACCAGTTAGTTTGGGATTTTGTTTTTTTTTATTATCCGTTATAATTTGGTTGTTTTGCATTCATATTTAGTGATTATCATTATTAAGTAGTAGTAATTTAATTTCATTAAATGTAAGAACAGTTTGACAGCTGTAGCTTATTCCAGCTTTGTAGAGATATGGTGTGATCGATGTCTAATTTATCACAAGTAGCTAGTGACTATTGCATTCTGCACATTCATCTTCCATTGCCAGATGTTGCTTTGAACATACTAATATCAATTTTGCTGCTACCCTCAAAGATGGTAATTAATGTGATACTTCGATTTGCTTTGCTTAATCTATTTTATATAGTGTGTTTGTATATACATATTTGCCACAAATGTTC
The DNA here is from genome assembly GCA_019916065.1 of Vitellaria paradoxa. NCBI lineage: Eukaryota > Viridiplantae > Streptophyta > Magnoliopsida > Ericales > Sapotaceae > Vitellaria > Vitellaria paradoxa. The sequence goes on along the minus strand of CM034244.1, from coordinate 8,229,729 downwards.
TTTACTTTGTATGTGAAGTGAGAGTGCTTCCTAGTACTAAATAAATTCATCTTGTTACGTAAATGAATGAACGAAATTTTTTCGCTTCGAATTGAAATAGGTTTGAGTCTTTGGAGATTTTCAAGGACGGTGTGATGTCCAGTTCATCTCAAGTCGTGATCGTTGCGTATAGTTTGTGAATCTTTTATGGTAAGAGACATTGCTTTTGACCTACTGGCTGTTTAATTGATCTTGTTTTTTTTGAAGGAAAATAACATTGTTCTAAAAAAAGTGTGAAACAAATAACTTAAAATCTATTGAAAATTTGAGTATATTGATTAAATGTAGGAATGAAACTAATAAATCTTAAATTACAGAAATTTAAACAAATTGAAGAATTCGTACATTTATGGGAAGATTTATTAGTGAATGAGATCTTAATTCCATTTTTTTAAAAAATAAAATATTTTGAAAGTTAAGATTACACAAAGGGCAATGCTGTATATTAATGATAGAACGTTGTCTGATGATGGAAGTGGTAATTGAAGATGGGGAAGAGCTAGAAGATACAGGATCGCCAACTGAGAAAATTGTGTTCCCTCATCTGCATCAAATACCAACTGCATAAACTGGACAGTCTCACTTGTTTCTGAACGGGTCGTTACTCCATCAAGTACCCATCTTTGGATGGGATAAGCGTGGCAGGCTACCCAAAATGGAGACTTTTGGCCATGGCGTTCACATAACAGCCAAGCTAAAGCAAGTGCGACTTGGTGGAGAGATTTGGACGGGTTGCCTCAATGCCATCGTCCAGCACAATTTCAAACAAAAGTTATGTATATATATGATACATCTATATATCATCAACAGAGCGAAAGAAACATATTTTTGAATTTTGTTGGTCCAAAATTTCTAGTAATTAATGAATATTCCTTGTTCCTCCTCCTTGTTTGACAGTAGGAATGGTACCTTATGTCCAAGTTATCGCAAGCAGTGATTTTTGCACTCTGTGCACGGGAGACTACTTTGGACCTTCTGGGTGTAAAATCTGCTGCTGCGGCTGCTGTGGTGGAAATTTTAATAAACAAATGAAGACAAAATTTTGATGTGATAAATTCGATTTGCTATATCTATTCTGTTAGATGATTTGTGACCAGATATTAAAAAACTAAGTAGCATTGATTGTATTAGTCATGGTGTTACTGCAAAATTACAATTCCAGTTCCCAATTTAAAAAAAGAAAATATTGAAATATACATATACCTTACTCTATCTCAGCTAATGCTGATATGGCTGCATCTGTTTCTACATGAACCCTCGCACAGAACATGACCTTAGCCTTCAAGAAGTACAATAATATAAGAAAACTAGTAAATGACTCAAAATAGAATGCCAGACCACATAAAACAAGTAACTATTCAATGGTTGTCCCTAATGACTGACACATATGCATCAAATGATTCAAATTCATATATGCACAGGGGTGGGGGAAAAGATAATAGAAGGGAAGGTCACGCTTAACATCAAATACAGCAAATGAGCTGACAAATAGCAAGGAAAAGGTGGAAGGAATAAAACTGAAGGAGGTTATAATCAGATCGCATGGAATCATTCAGAGATGGCAACAGAGTGTATTTCCAATATTGAACATTCATAAAAAGCCAAACAAGCCAGTTATATATCAATATATCACATATATACATTTATTTGAACGCCAACAATAACAGTTATAGTTTCATTTGTCATATATCTCACTTACTAATATCATCTCAATGATTATCGTCCACTTCTCGAGCAACAATAAGTTCTTCTAAATAATCAGCATTGCCAGAGTCTGATGGCATCAGAATTTCATCATCTGTTGTGAAATCGTATCGCTCCCCAATAGCTCTTAGAAACTGATACACTTCAAACATAGTAGGCCTCTCCTTATAAGCTGGAAGTACACAGTTACATGCGACTTTAAGAAACTGGAAAATCTCACCATCATAACCCTTCCCGGGCAAAGATTTGTCAATTGCATCTTGAAGCTTGGCGTTGCTTGAAAGCTGTGCAATCCATTCCACTAAACTTCCCTTAAAGCTATCCGGGGCTTTAGACACGTAGGTAGGTCTCTCACCAGTCACCAACTCCAGAAGCACGACCCCAAAGCTGTAAACATCACCTTTTGGAGTGGCTACAAGAGTTCGTGCATACTCAGGAGCAACATAACCCAAATCCCCAAACTCCCCATTCACGAAAGTACTCAAATGAGTGTCAACAGGATTCATGAGCCTAGCAAGTCCAAAATCAGATATCTTGGGCTCAAAATCAGTCCAGTAAGATGCATTTGGAACTTATGTTTCGATGTATTATACGAGGATTACAATTATGATGAAGCCAAGCAAACCCTTTCGCTGCCCTTATCCCAATTTTGAGCCTCAAAGGCCATTCCAAGGATTTGTCACCTTCATCGACAAGATGTAGACGATCATGCAGGGTACCGCTTGACATGTGCTTATAAACCAAAAGCCTCTCCTTCTTAGCCATGCAAAAACCTAGAAGAGGAACCAAGTTATGATGCTTCACATTTCCCAGGGTAGCCATTTCGGACATAAATTCTTTATCAGAGTGTTGAGTATCCCGCAACCTCTTCACCATAAGCGAAGTCCCATCTTCAAGCACTGCCCTGTACATCGTTCCTGCTCTTCCTGAGCCAATGATGTGGCCTTTGCTGAAGCTGTTAGTAGCCTTCATGAGATCACTTAGTCTCATTTTTGAAACCGAGTTGTCGAACACAGAAAGCTAGAAATTGCAATACTTCTTTCTCAGTATAGCATGGATAAATCCTTAACTAAAACAATAATAAAAATATCAAAAAAGAGACATAGAAAATAGGTTAAATAAATATCTCAAAATGGGAATGAAAAATCATGTTTGGATTTTAAAAGCAACAGATTAAATCAGCTTGCCTTAATGCCTTTGGCTCCCTTTATGCTCTTTGCCCATTTATTTCCTTCAGGGTCATCTTCCTTCTTCTTTTTAGACACCCTACGCAAAAAGAAGAACATTCCAATGGTCACGCCCAATGCTGCAATAGTCACCCCACCAACAGCCGCTCCAATAATTACTCCAGGTTGGGTTTTCTTTGAAGGAGCCTGGCAAGGAGATAAAGGACCCCCACAAAGACCTGGATTTCCGGCATAGTCCTCGGCTGAAACTGAGGCATTTTTAAAGACAGGAACTGGCCCGGACAAATTATTGTTTGCTACACTAAAAGTCTTGATCCGACTAAGAAGGCCAAGCTCAGCAGGAATCTGACCAGTCAACCAATTGTTGTCAAGTTTAAGGATATTCAGATAGCTGCAGTTTGCTAGGTTATTGGGAATCTCTCCCGAAAATTTGTTGGAGGCCAGATTGAGGGACGTCACGAATTGAACTATTTTTGAGATGTTGGGTGGAATAGTTCCAGAAAGATTGTTGTTGGACAGATCTAAGCCTGTCAATGCTGAGCAATTCTGCAGAGCACGTGGAAACTCGCCCTTGAGTCCCATGTCTGAAAGGTGGATATTTAAAACCTTGCTCTCATCAGGATGCCAGCACTCAATCCCAGCAAATTTACAGATGAAGCCTTCAGTTTCATTATTGAAATTCCATGTAGGACTCAAATTATTGAGTGGGTCTTCCAAGGATTCTTTCAGAGCTTTCAAGCAATCAATATCGCTCTGAATACCATAGCTGGAGCTGCAACTCAACAGCAACCAGAAAAAAGCACCAATAAGAGCAGCGCCATTCATTTCCATAAAATAAACCATCTTATGGTCACATGAAACAACGGATGAGAATCCACTTAGAATGTTGTTCAATGCATATTTGAGATTCCATTGCAATCGCACAAATTCTTAGCACTCACCTGAAACAAATTTGGAATCGTCAGAAAGACCAAATTTAAAGTCGCATATACTCAACAAATTAACCTGCAAGACTATAGAGGCCAAGTGAACCACCAAAGTAAGTTTCTAAAATCTAACAGAATCAACATAACACTGACCCACAACAAAAAAATTCACAAATGTTACGAAGATGAGCATATAATAGAAAGAGCACTTTCGACTAATTAATAGCAAATTCATGAGGTACCACAAAGAAGCCTGGTGGATACAATACAACAAATCCAAACTTCATTCTGAGAATTGAGTTCACTCTTTTTACCCAAAAAAAAAAAAAAGGAAGAAAAAAAAAAACACTAAAATTTGAAAGAAGGTGGGGGGGGGGGAATGAAAGGTTCATCAAGACAGTGAAGTAAAACAGAAAATCCAAACAGAATACAAGAGCAAAGATTCAAAAAAATAAAAAAAAAAAGCAGCAAAAAGAAAAACAACATAATAATATTACAATGATTGAGCAAGATAAATCCAAAAAGTCCAAAATATTGACGGCTCAAAATCATGAAAACGCAGAGACCCAGTAGACTTCCACTCAATTCTTATCACCATAAGCATAAAAATCACAGAACCCAAAGGTAAGGAAAAGAACTGCAATTGTCGGAGAATTCCAAGAAACCCACTTGAGATTTCAAAAGACCCTAACTCGTGGAGATCATACGACCCTCAAAAGGGTCCATGAATCAACAACGAAGGATCGTCTCCCCCGCAAAGAACATGAAGAAGAACTTCGTGAGATAACTTGCAAATCAACCAAAGACCGCCGATAGAACCAAAAAAAATAAAAAATAAAAAAATCAAATCTCCGTTTGACCAAAGAGGCTAAAAAGAACTTGACAGCGAAAAGATAGATAGTTACTACGCTTGCGCGTGTGAAATTGAGATCTTTTGCAGGGAAACGGTAGAATATAATTTAGGGAGGAGAGAGAGAGAGAGAGAGAGAGAGAGAGATGAAAGAGACCCGTTTGTTTCCCTAAATTCCTTTTCTTTCCAAAGCTCGGTTACGATGTTCTTGACTTTCCGTTAATCTCCGACGTTCTTGACTTTCTGTTAATCTGAGTGTGAATCAATGACCATCCTCGCCCTTCATTTCTGTTTGCTCACTCACCAGCATATTAGTCAGTAAAATGGTATATAATTTCAGTACTTTCCGGGCACAAGGGGTTGCGAAGGGGATATAGTGAAAAAATAAAAGATTTAGATTTATTTTTATTTGATTGATACGTAATTTTTTATATTTTGTATTAATTATATTTTAATTAAATTTTTTTTAATTTTTATTTTAATTTTAAAAATAATTTTAATTAAATTAAATTAGAACGATTCAATTAAAAATAATTAAATTTTAATCTTTGATTTTTTACTACAACACCTAAATTTATTCGATGCAATCCTGAAATCCGTACTTTTCCGTGCCCTTGATTTCTTTTTGCGCTCTCACCAGTATATTAGTCAATAAAATGGTATATAATTTTAATGTGGGTAAGTATAAATTTTTTTTCCTAATATGGGTAAAAAATATAATTTTACTTAATAAAAAAATAAAATAAAATGTTAAAAGTTATTTATAAAATACAAACAAGTCAATTATATATGTATATATATTTAAGACCCATTTGATGCAATGAAAATAATTGAAAATTTTTGAAAAGATTTGAAAATATTCTAAAATTTTTTAACACATTTTACACTCTTTATATTTCGTGAAATAACTATAAATTTATATATATTTACATATTCTGATAATTTTTTATAAATTTTAATAATTTTTTTATAAATCTCAATAAGATTCCATAAATCATAATAACTTTTTCACAAATCTCAAAAAATTTTTACATGTTTCAATAAATTTTGACATAAAACTATGTCCACATACCTCAAAAAATATTATATTGTAATATATAGAAATTAAACCGTGGCAAAAGAATATATTTATAAATTTTATTAATAATTTTGACTTTTCACTATCATATATTTCTGAAGTAACTTAAATTATTATTTTTATAATTTATTTCATTAATTTTTTTGTTATATTTTATTTTTAATTTTTCTTATTGATTAAATATTTTTCATTTTGTAAGTATCGTCGAAGTATTTTTTTATATTTTTATTATAATTCTTTCATTCAGCCAACACAATATAGATTAATTTAAAAGAAAATAGTGATCGTCCGGCCTCTTGGTAGGGAATTCATTGAAAACACTTGGGCCGGCTCAACATTATTGATTTTGAGTGGCCCGGTCATGGTCAATGCTTTGACTCCAGCTAGTGCAATGACATCAGCGAGAGATTTTCAGCGTCGAAATAGATTTAAAAATGAGTAAAATATTTTAATTACCACAATTTATAAATTAATGTAAATATTAAATGATTTGTGTAGTTGTCGTGCAGGTGAGCCATAGCTGACTGCCCGGCCTCGGTTAATATGGATGGTTATCTCGGTCGACTTGTTTGAATTTGATTCGTTACTTGATCTAAATTGATGTAAAATTTAAATTTTTTTTTTTAGATTGGATCGGATTTAGATTTAGTTTTTAAAAAAATTTGAATATTAGATCGGATATGGGGATGGGATTGCCTCCGCTCTGATATGCCTCCGAATCCGATATCCAATCCGAATCTGCTCCAATATATCTCGATCTATCCCGAAAAAATCCGAACAACCCCGAATCATTTGAAACTATGATGACAATATCGTCATCATAATATGACAGACAAAATTTACGTTCATAATACTCTACTCTTATTGAATGTCACTATTATTATCATTAAAATGAATGTTGAAAAATAAATTTAAAACAAAAATTGTCATCGTTTTGTATTAATTAGGGTGTGTTTGGAAAAAAATTATAAATTTAATTTTTTTTTTTAACTTTTGTGCAAATTAAAGTTTAAAAGTTTAGTTTATTTCTTTCCTACACAAAAATCAAGAAAGTTTAAAGAAGTAAATTTAATTTTTTTATAACGTATATCATTTGGGACTCTACAAAATTATATAAATCCCTTTAAAATTTAAAATTTTTTATTTCTTTCATACATAAAAATCAAGAAAGTTTAAAGTGGTAAATTTAAAATTTTATAAGGTATATCATTTGAGACTCTACAAATTTATATAAATTCCTATAAAATTTAAATTTTTTACTTACTACATGAATTATGAAACTGTAATTTTAACAAATTTATATTAATTTATGCAATTTCAAACCTTATTATGACTTGTAAACTTAATTGTTTCCAGAAAAATATTAAGATACAAATTTTAAAAAATAATTAAATTATTTTATCTTCTATTTTTAGTACAAAAGATTACTATTTCATTAAGTAACTTATTTCTTGAAGTTTGAATAGTTTATTTTTCCCCTGTATTTTTTAACATTTTCAACTAAAATATATTTTTAAACTTTTTAATATTGATATTGAAAAGTGTTTTTTAGAAAATAGATTTTTCAAATAGTTTAATTAAAATGTTTTATGAAACATTCCATTTTTTTTATAATGGAAATTATTTTTTAAAAAATATATAAAGAATGCAACTTATTAATTTTTTTTCTTAGATAGTTTGATAAGTGCCGATAATTACATTTTAAATTTAAAAAAAAAATATACTTATGCAGACGAGTTATCTTGTTATGATAAAAATTTATAGTTCTATCTTATTCTAAAAAATTATTTGTTATTATAAAAAAATTAAAAAATTTTGGTAGTTTTATTTTTTTCTATATGTGAATGGTGAGAAAAAAAAATTAGTTATTCTATTTGGAGCAGGGATAGGGACAATTTGGAGTTTTAGATATCCGTGAATATATCCATTTTCTGTTTGAAGTAGAGATGAAAGTTCAAAAAAATAACTGTTTTGAGTTCAGAGCAAATTTAGAGGTAGGCGGAGGATTTGAAGTTTGGATTTGAATAATGTCATATCCACCTCTGTTCTATCCTGTAGCCATCTCCATCAGCCAATCTATTAACTAGGAGAGAGAAGACTTTGAAATTTTTTGTGTTTGAGGTTGTATTTGCGGTGTAAATTTGTAAAAGTTATAATATCATAATTTGCGTTGTGATTGAAAAATTTTAATGACACTTGGTTTACTTTTTTATTTTTTGTTTTTTAATTTTGTTTTATGTGTTAAAAATCTCAAAATAAGTAAATAGAAAATACTCTATTTTTCTTATTTTAATACTTTTTTTTTGAGTTAAAAACTCTCAAAATGATTTTTTGTCATTTTTCGTTTGATGTGTAAACTCATTTTTTATTTTCTAAAACAAATTTTGAAAATACAAGTAAGTAAATGAGTTTTAAGCAATTTTTCTTATTTTTTAGAAGGACAAAATGAAAAATGAGTTTAAAATAAAAAATAAAAAACAAAAATAAAAAACAGAAAATAGAAAAATAAACCAAATGACCTCTCAAATTTTGTAAAGATTTGTAGAGATAAAAAAAAAAAAAAAAACTCCAAACACCCTATTGTTAAAATTTTAGCCACAAGAAAGTTTAATATGCTATATTCTACGCAGATCTTAGAACAAAAGTATCAAAAATAAAAAATAAAAATAAAAAGATATTTGGGCAAATTTTATAATTTCTAGTTTGACATTCAAACAAATAAGTGATATTGAAATTTTAACTTTTTGAAATTTATATTAAAGTATAAAAAGGATAATTAAATCATGTATAAATATATAGGATATGTTTAATGATTATCATTAAAATAGCAGAAGCTATTGTTATAAAATACTTCAAATAACTATTTTTTGTAATAATTATAAATTAATAATAATTTCTTGATGTTAAACCACTCAAAATCATAATTAATTATTTATATAAAAATATACTGAAATAAATTTTTTAAATAAATAGCACAAAATATATTAATTTTAATTTAGTAATTACAAACTCAACATTGTGGTGCATTTGAAATCGGATTTGTGAAGGAAAAAAAAAGGTGAAAATAAAAAGGTAGAGTAAAAAATTACTTAAAAAAAAAAGGAAGAAGAAGAATCAAAAGTTAAAATAAAAAGGAAAGAATTAATTTTTATTTTTTATTGGGTTAAAAAGAGAAAAAAAGAAAAAATTTTTGTTAAAAGATATCTAATGAATTTTAAAAATAAGTATATAAAATTTATTTATTTGTTATGCACGACAATTTCTTGACCCAAAAAAAATTGCCCGGCGCGTGATCGCCGCATGAGCTACGACAGCTTTGTGCGTAGCTGTTTGTAATCTCATCCAAGGAGCATTGGCCAATAACTATGGGCCCCCGTTACTCGATTCCCTTAACTCGTGGGCTGATCTCTGCTTGAAATTGAAACCGAATTTTTTTAGGTCGGTCATTATTTATAAACTTATAAGAATTTAAGTCATATTTAAAAAATTTATTTGTAAATAAATCACACTTGTAACAAAAAGACAAAAAAAAAAACATCACGCGTTTTTCACTACATTTCAAAACTACGAGTTTTATCCAAAATTAGTACACACTTCACTCATAACTTCTGTGACTTTCCATTTTCTTTACAAAGCAAGCAAAACCAATTTTTTGAAACAAAATCAAAACTTTTTGGGAAAAACCTAATTCTGTGACTTTCCATCTTCTTTACAAAGTAAAAAAAAAAATCAAAACTATTTGAGAAAAACAGTACCATATAATAAAACAGTACCGCATAATAAAATAGTACTGCATAAAAAATAGTACCGCATAATAAAACAGTACCGCATATATTGAATATGTAACTTTTTTTTGTATTTCATGTTACTATTTGCAAACTAGACACATTCAGTACTGTTTTTACAAGAGCATACATCTTATACAAAACAGTACCGCACGCATGTGGTACTCTCATCCATGTGGTACTGTCAGCCATATATTGGATATGTGACTTTTTTTGTGTTTCACGGTGCTATTTGTATACTAGACACATTCGGTATTATTTTTACAAGAGCATGCATCTTACACAAAACAATAACGCACGCATGCGGTACTCTCATCCATTTGGTACTGTCAGTCATATATTGAATATGTGACTTTTTGTATTTCATGGTGTTATTTGTATACTAGACACATTCGGTACTGTTTTTATAAGAGCATACATCTTAGACAAAACAGTACCGCATGCATGTTGTACTCTCATTCAAGTGGTACTGTCAACCATATACTGAATATGTGATTTTTTTTGTGTGTTTCATGGTGTTGTTTGTATACTAGACACATTCGGTACTATTTTTACAAGAGCATGCATCTTACACAAAACAGTACCGCACGCATGTGGTACTCTCGTCTACGTGGTACTGTCAGCCATATATTGGATATGTGACTTTTTTTTTGTGTTTCATGGTACTGTTTGCATACTAGACACATTCAGTATTATTTTTACAAGAACATGCATCTTATACAAGATAGTACCGCACGCATGTGGTACTCTCGGCCATGTGGTACTGTGTTTATATGAGTATGCATTTTATACGAAACAGTACCGATACAGAGATTTGTATATATTCATTATTCGACCGACGTTAATCTCAGTCGATGCTCATTTAAATTAATGATATACCATATCTTCGAGCGATTTATAAGGAAGGAAAACAAAAACAGAAGTTGGTGCTCGTTCAAATTAATGATATATCATATCTTTACACGATTTGTAAGGAAAGAAAACAAAAACGGAAGAAACGTGATTTTCAGTTAACGTGATTTCCAGTAATTCTCGTCTAAGTTAATTATAGGAATAAAGGGTATTCTTGGTATATTAGAAATTATATTTAAAACAAACCTATGGGACCCACTCAAAAGTGTGACTTAAATGCAAAACTTTCTACATTAATGTGACTTAAAAGTAATACTTTTTTTTGGCATGACTAATAGCCTTAAAAGATTATAAAGTATGACTTAAATACAATTTTTTGAATTGAAACCAGCAAGTGACAATTTTGTAATTTGACATCTATCCAATCTGCATGATTTAGGCACCGTTTGGGAAGCTATTCAACAGTGGTTGAATTTTTTTACCCTCTTATATTTTAATCTTCTTTTAAACTTTCAAGGATGAAAATATCAATTTACCCTTAAAAGTTAGCAACTTAAAAAAAGTAACTTTTTTTCTTCTCAAACACAAAATTAACTAACTTTTTTAGCTAACTACTAGTCTAATTTATTTTTAGTTACCATTAGTACATGTTAATTTTCTCGAACGGTGCCTTAGTTTTAATCACGCCTCCCCCACTATATCCGTGGGTTTGTAGAAAAATAGAAAAGAAAAGTGATATTTAATTTTTTTTTTTGGATGTTTAGTTGGTAGAATTTAAAAATTCTAATTTGATCTTTTTAATGTCTTTAAAAATTTTAATTCGACTCGTCCAAATAATTTTGGTAAAAAAAATTATGAAAAAAATTGATAAAAATTAATAAAAATTTATAGAATTTAAAATTTTAAAATACTTGTACAAAAAATGAGAATAATAAAAAATGGGTAAAAATTTATAATAATTAGTATTTTTCTGACTTCCAAAAGTCTCAAATATAACAAATGGCAGGCCATTACCAGGATTGTTTATCCTAATTCCCAAACACGGAATAAGATAGCACTGGATTTACCATTCTGATTATGCAAGAACAAACGCTGTAACCGTGTTTCGGTCGGCGCGGATCACAGACAGACATTCCTCTCCGTACATGTAGGAATAACAAAACCCTAAAACGGCTCCAAACGCTACTCTTACCTGGCAATAGCAAAAACGAGACTGTCCTAACGTAAAGCAAAAAGGCCACTGGCTGTGTGTGTGTGTGGGTGTGTTGGAGAGTGTGGATAAATAGAAACTCCTTATACTTACTTATACCTTCTCTCTCTTTTTAGGGAATCTCAGCGTCCCACGAGCCCTCTCCCATATCATGGTTTGATTCTTCGGCGAAATTCGTCGCCGTCCCGATCGTTTTCCTCCTCCGTTCCCGTCGATCCGGTAAGTCCACTCAAGTTTGTCTCTCTGTGCGTCATTATTCTTCGCAATTTCTTCTTTCAATCTTCAGATCGAGACCTCCTTTCGGCTCGTGGTCTCAAGATTTTGCTCTGGTTGCTTCACTTTTACTGTGCTTCTCTCTTCTTTCATGCTTTATTTGGCGTTCTCGTTTGTCATTTTTGTATTTCTGTCTTCTTTTTTCTTTCTCTGAGTTTGCATATATTTTAGTTTGCGAGTGGATCTAGTTACCAGCCATCTGTTGTTGACGCTTACTGTTCCGCAAAATTAAAGCTTTAAGTATACCACTGGTACGATAGCTAAGTTGTTAGTCATTTACTTTGTTTTCTTTCATTTTCGGTTTGTTGTTGAACTCAACTTTTTACCTGCATTTTGTTCTTATATTTCTGTTTGCTATTATATAATATGCATTATTTTATTTTATTTTACTATATATGTTGATCCCTGCCAGTATTTTGAAATTAACTCCTACATACTATATCAGGCAGTCTATTTAAGGTCTTGATACTCAAAATGGGTTTACAATTTTAGGTAGAGAAGGGGGTTTGCATATAAAGGGTTTGGGAGCTTAGAAGAATCTGATATCTGAGTGTTGAGCAATGCAATCGAATTATCCATTAATTGATCGAAACAGTTCTTAGTATTGGTTTGGGATGGTTGATTGCTCCAGTGCTTTGTGCTTACTTTGTCTTCTCACTGGATGTATAGGGTAATAACCAATATGTCCCTATTTTGTTTTGCTGTTTTCTTGAATCTAAGGTAGACTTTTTTAGTTTGGAAAATATTGTGTATTTTAACTAATGTTTGGCAGTATATACATAAATTGATGCATAAATATGCGCATAAAACTTCTACTACCAATAATATCATTGACTTTGTTATTCTAAACAAGCTTTCTTATTGAAAGTTCCTATTTAACTCTCTCTCTTTCTCTCACAGAGATATGCATTGAGAGTTCATGATTCCAACACTTCATAGCTATTTAATTATCGAGTTTTGACATGTACATCTGTATCAATCTAATATAATTCACTAGAAGTCGAGAGCTATGCATATTCACTAAAAAAAAAAAAAAAAGAAAAAATCCAAAATAGACAAGGCCAAGAGCCATGCAAAACACTTGTTGGAAATGCTTGAATTGGGATATTATCACCTTATGTTTCTTCTCGGGATCTCATCAGTACTCATCTATTTTGAAAGCGTGGATGAGCTGATGTACTTTTTGTTTGTTCATTCAATTCACTTGGAGTTGGAAAATTACATGCATTGAATTTTTATTTTATCCTAAATATTTTGAAGTTTTCTATTTGTCAGTGGTTTTAACTGTGTCCTCGAGGTGTGATTTCTTGGTTATATGCTTTCTAAGACCGCTGGGGAAGAATGAAGCATGAGCTCCAAATGTTTAAAGTGATTTCCTCCCTCTCTCTCTCTCTCTCTCTCTCTCTCTCTCTCTCTCTTAAACGTGTCTTATATTCTGAGTAGATTCTTTAAAATCAAGGCTGTTGGTATGTATACTTGTTTTAATATTGTCAGCATCCAAATTGTGGAGAACTTAGCAAACAGAGCTATGGAGATGGTACATGGATTGACCTTGGTGTTTTAGATGCATGCCTACGTTCGTTTTTTAAAATAAATAAAATATATTCTCTTAATTTTTTATGAATTGGGTAATGGCTTATGGGTTAGGAAAAATTATATTTTTGAAGATCTATCTGAACGTTGATAAGAAATTGTTTTTATGTTTGCTTGTGTCAAATATAGAGTGGAGCAATTGAAACATGGAATAAAATTTTCAGTGAAATTATTCAAAGATTCTTTTAAGTGAAAAGTATCAACTCCCATGCTTTTCAATCTTTCAATCAGATATTGCACAGTTTAACCAAATATAAGGTTTTATTTGGTTTGGTTATCAAAGAGCCTCAATTTGGTTCTAATTTAGAGATAGGTGAAAGACTAAAACTTGGTTTGACCCTATATTAGGAGTTCCATTTACCTAGACTAACCCGAGGCCAACCGGGAGTTCCGTATACAAGTTTGAAAAGTTTTATGTTGTAACCATCAAATGCTTCAACAACATTATGCTTTTGTTGGTGGAGGCTGGAATCACATTGAGAAAAAAACTCATATCCCTAGGTGACTTGGGAATTGAGTATAAAAAGAATTTATACTCACTATACAAGTTCTTGGCCCTTAAATGTGCTGTTGCATTCCTTTGTTTGTCCCATATTGCCTCACAAGTAGGATTTTTTTTTTTTAATAAGAAGAGGCTCTTTTACATGTTATTCAAAATTCCACCTGGTTGGCCTGGTACATGGTTGAGGCCCGGCTGATCATGGCCTTCAATTTGAGACATTCGAATTAATACATTGGACCTGTTGTTTTGAAGCAAACTATGATCTCATTATATGGTTTGGTCTGGTTTGGTTCAGTTAATAAAAATTGTGGTTTGGTTTTGAGTGTCTTAACTCTATAATGGAGAGTAGTTATTGGTTGGATTTGTTTTGGTTAAGCATCAAACATAACCACTGTGGCTCATGTGCACCCCTAACATGGAGGTTGTAAGGTGTAATTTAGGCAGCAAACAACTATAAAGTTGGTTCAAAATAAGTCAAAGTTGAACAAATATAGTTTGTCAATGGCATATAACCTTAGATAAAAAGGAAGGGAAGCTAGTCTCCAGAAAACAAGCGGTTTGATGTACTGGGGAGAAGACGTGAGCTATTTATGAATCAAGCGAAACCTACATGATACATCAATCTGGCTGACAATGAAGGAATTTTATGGTTGATTATAAGTATGTATTAATCGATATAAAAGTTTTCATCTCAAGCCAGAGGGTAAATTTTTTTTTTTTTTTTTTTAAGTCATTTGACCGACCCCACCTAGTGGGAAAAGGCTTGGTTTGGTTTGGTTTGGTTAAGTCATTTGGCATCCAAATATCTGACTGAGACTAAGGGTGTATGATACATATAGTTCAGAATTCGATATGTGTATGTCCAGGTGTTGATTCCCTGGATTTAGAATTGAGCCTTTTTTTTTCTGGCATTTATTTGGGTGGCATGCCTTTCATATCCTCATTATTTATTAAAAAATGTGTTTGTCCATATGATTGCCAACAATTTTTTCCTAATTAGCACTTGCTAGGTTCTTAAACAGGACATATGCCAAAGAAGAAGGGCAAAGCAAGTAGTGCACTGTTGGGGTGCGCTGTACAACTGATTAATGAACTCTATTTGCTTCAGGCTTCTGCAGAAGCCCCTCTTGCTTTTGCGATAGCTGTGGGATTTCTTTGATTGTTTCAAAAGATTTCACTATGTGAAAATAAGATGTTGAATTCATATGATTGATGCCCATTTTAGAAATCAACTTGTTTCTTTCACATGCTTAGTTTACTTCTTTCTGTTCTTCTATTTTTTTAGTCCTTGCATATTTACTTTGTTATATATCTATTTATCTATTTTTGTGTATTTCCCCAGGGTATCTCTGCCATGGAAGATACTCAATCAGTTGCTACACTTATGGATTCTACAACCTCTAAGATACAGCAACTTCAGAAAGCATTTGCTGAACTTGAAAGTCACCGAGCCATAACCCTCAACCTGAAATGGAAACAAATTGAGGAACATTTTCATGGGCTTGAGAAGTCCTTGAAGAGGCGTTTTACAGAACTGGAAGACCAAGAAAAGGAGTATGAAACCAAAATAATGCAATCCCGGGAGATCTTGGAGAAGCGTGAAACTGATGTTTTAGCTAAGGAACAATCTTTATTGGAGAGGCTCCAAGAGAAAAGAGATGCTGCAGTATTTGCTATTAATAATGCTCTCCAAAAGCACAGGAAGATATCTTCTACAGAACCTGCTGTTGTTACCAGTGAGGGTCAACATGGGGAATTGTTTGTGGAAGAGAAACCCCGTGATGCTATGGCTGCTGAGAGTAACCTAGAAGATGTGAAAAAGCCTTCCGAAAATGAATACGTGGAGGTGAAGTCTTATCCCCAACTGGTGAAATTTTGTCAAGAAATGGACTCAGAAGGGCTCCACAAATTTATATCAGACAACCGGAAAAACCTTGCTGCCATAAGGGAAGAAATTCCTTTTGCATTAAAGGCTGCGGCTGACGCAGCTTCTCTGGTGTTGGATTCACTCAAGGGTTTCTACAGTGTGGAGGTGTCAACTCTGGACGGGAAAAAGGACTCAAATCTGTTGGGTTTGCGCAGGACTTGTATCATGCTGATGGAGTGCCTTAGCATATTGTTAACAAATCTGGATCCAAGCACTGTTTCTAATATAATTTCAGAAAAGGTTAAAGAAAGAGCGAAGGCAATTGCTGAAGAGTGGAAACCAAAGTTAGATGACCTTGATGTGGAGGCTAACAATGGGAACTCCCTGGAGGCCCATGCATTTTTACAACTTCTGGATACTTTTGGTATTGACTCTGGTTTTGATCAGGAAGATTTATCCAAGCTAATTCCAATGGTTTCTCGTCGACGACAAACAGCTGATCTGTGTCGCTCCCTTGGATTGTCAGAGAAAATGCCAGGTTGGTCTTTGTTTACTTCGTCTGTATGCTCTCTCTCTCTCTCTCACACACACACACACACACACAAATGATGGGAGTTTATTGCCTTAAAGCTCTCTCTCTCTCTCAAAAAAAAAAAAAAAAAAAAATGATGGGAGTTTATTGCCTTAAAGCTGACTTCCTCTTTGTGGGTTTCTGATATTTCACGTACTGGGGAAGTGGACCAAATACCGGTGCATATTTGGATGTTTGAAAAACGTCCAAACAGTTTAGGAAAACTGGCATTTATAAATTCTAATTCTGAAGTATCTTATTTTTCTTATGTATGCTAGGCAGTGAAATTACCTCTGTAAAAGAGAGTCTGCAAAGTGAGTATATCTGTATATGTGCTCATTGTAAATAATAACTATCCAATAGGAATTATACTAGAGGAGGGGAATACTTGTGTGAAAAGAAGGCTAATAGAGGAATATGTTCTTCTCTTATTCATATGTGCTTGTTGCCCACACTGGGTAGTTTAGCAGTAGGATCTCTACAATTGAAATAGACATCACTAATTCAAACCCTCCTGGCATTATTTGGCTGTTAGTCTTGGTGGGGGTGGATTAGAAGCTGTAGGGATTAGTTTCACCAAATGTGGGGATACCTCTAATATCCCCCCCCCCCCCCGGCAAAAAAAAAAAGAATGACGCGTGCTTGTTGGGCATGCCTAAATCCCAGTGTTGGTGGGTATGTCCTATTTGCTGCTACATTGGTTTGTATTTTGTTCTACATTGGTTTGTAGCATATTTTGAAATGCCCATATGCTATGCTCAATTTTCCTCCATCACCTTGTTTCTCATTCTCAAACATGTAGGGAACCATGAGAAAGTAATAAAATGATTTTTAAGGGGGAGAATGCCATCTTCATGGTGCGATTAGTAGGTCTCTCAAAATTTTTTTCTGGTGACCATGCAAGTTTGTATTCTGACCTTGCATTTCATACCAAGTGGATCACAAGAGCAACGGCTGCAACACTAACAATTTTGTTGGCCTTTACCAAAAAAAAAAAAAAAAAGCTTCAGTAGTACTGCGATAGATTGGATGAAATCTGCTCATTTAGATCTTGAAAGTTAGCCATCTATTGGATGTAAAACATTTTTTTGGTGTTTCAGTTCAGGTAGAGATTCGCATGGTTGATTTTGTCCTGCTTGAACTTTTCAGGTGTAATCAACGTGTTAGTGAATAATGGAAGGCAAATTGATGCTGTTAACTTAGCTTTTGCATTTGAGCTTACAGAACAGTTTTCGCCGGTGTTATTACTGAAATCCTACTTGGCTGAGTCCAAGAAGGTTTCTTCACCTGTCAGAAGTGGAAACGCATCTACTGTACAGGTTTGTTCACAATTCATCAGTTTGTTAAAAGATGAAGTTTGTTGTTTTTAATTAATGTATCTTGAAATCCCAACCAAAGTGATACAATTACGGAATTTTAATGCTGGGACCTTATGGGATCTACTGCAATATATTACTTATAATTTGTGATGTACCTATGTAGTATTCTTTTCAAATGCCTAATTTAGTGCAATTGGAGTGAGGATGTCATTCGTTATTTTGACGTTTCTTGGTTTTTTTGGGAGTTTTTGTTTGCAAACTTGTAGGGCTATGACAATAATGCAAATGTTCCCTTCGAAAATTTTGGCTACAATACTGAACTCAGTGGGTTGGTGGCATGCAAGCTGATACTGGATCTTTAGTTGATTTTGACTAATTGATATGATGATCTTTTATTTATTTATTTATTTGGCCACAGATTCAAGTAACCCCTTAAATTTTCCTGATATCCAGAATGACGTCAATGAAAGGGAGCTGACTGCACTTAAGGCTGTGATCAAATGCATTGAAGACCACAAGCTTGAGGAGCAGTATCCTGTGGACCCACTCCAGAAACGAGTTCTCCAGCTAGAGAAGGCGAAGGCCGACAAGAAAAGGGCAACAGAAGTTCCAAAGCCCCAACCCAAAAGGCCCCGTGCCAATGGTGTCGGAAATGGTCCACGAGTCACTAACGTTGCTGCTGACAAGTACTTCTATCCTAGAATGACTGACAGGTACCCGCAGTACGTGTATGACAGGCCATATGCATACCCCGGGCCAACTGACAACCACGTTCCCTCACTTCTGGGTTCTGCTGCTTACTCCATGTCTCCGGGTCATGGCAACTTCTTTGGAAATGGCCTCCAGTACCAGGCGACATATCTCCACTAATGGGTAGGAATCTCTAAACTTTGATGTTGATCCTGTTAACAGTTAGTGTTAACCCTGTCGGTTTGTTGATGTTGCAGTGTATGATCAAATTTAGTATTTAAAACAGACCCAAGAAAAAAAAAAAAGGACGTTGTTGATGTTTAGTTTCTTGTATAAGCTGATGTTGTAATCCTTTAATATATGTACTGCTTTTCATGTTTCTGTAGCTACTTCGTTTCCTCGTCTTGTTTTTTCTTTTCTTCCTAGTTTTCAGTTTGCTCTGTTTTTATTTATTTATTTATTTATTTATTATTATTATTATTATTATTATTATTATTATTATTATTATTATTATTATTATTCGTCTTGTGATCATGGTAAGGGTCTTGTGTTGAAGAATTTATTGGTGTTGCTATTTGTTGCGCACCAAATTGTGCCGTGCTACCGTCGGCCCCCCTGGCCGATATTATCCCCTTCCTACGGTCTGAGGGCGTCGGGAGTTTTGTTTCCTGCTGTGGGGAAAAGGCCTCGATACCAGTAGGAGGAGATGAAGCCCCTTATAAGGTGGCATCAATCCCCGACTCCAATCGATGTGGGATAAATCTGGACGCAAGTAATGTTGAAAGTAGTGCTGCTTCAGGTTCTTCTGTCAAAGGGTAATTGTCTCTTTAGATGCTATATAGTTTTGGCTTTTACGTACCTTGTAGTCGTAGTTTTTTTTTTTTTATCATAAATAAGAATATAGGCAAGGAGACTCTTATGGTTTGGGCTTTGTACATTGCAACCCTTTGCTGTTAAATTTTTGAAATAATTAGCTGATCTTGAAATAAACCCAAAAAATTATTTATGTTACGTATATAAAATAGAATCATACAAATTTCTTGGACTGATTATGGGCATAAAATGTTTTTACTCAAAAAAATTTTTTATGTTATGGTTCAGCCCTCTAGAATTTTAAAAAGCAGTGGTTTCTGCTTGTTTGGGCTTGGTATTTTCTGTTACTGTTCCACGGTCCTCAACTGTGCATGCTACTGCGATCATGACTACAAAGGCAGTCATTCTCTGCTCTCCTCCACCTCCATCTTCTGCCGGTAGCTTTCTCACAGTATTTTAGGTCTGGAAAATTTTGTAGTTTATTCTATTAATTTCTTTTTCTTAATAGGAAATGATATTTTGTTGTTTTTGTTTTTTTAAAATGCGAGCATATATATATATATATTTAAAAGCCACTGTAAATCAAACTTATTTTAAAAAATGGTCAACCAAGCAACGTATTTTTATTTTCGTTTTCCTTTTATCCAAATTCATTGTGCCTTTTAAGCTGTACTCTTGAAGGGAAAGTCGCTGAAGTAGTTTCGCTTTCCATTTTTTTTTTGTCCAAATTCATTTTCAAATTTGTAGATGAAAAACAAGTGTAACAAAATGATAATAAAGTGAATAAAGTGAAATTTATTTAATTTTTAGATTTAGTTAGAAAAATGAGTAGATAATTATCAATATTTATAAAAATTAAATTAACTTGATTAAACATAACAAAATAACGCAAAATAGTAATTTTTAATTTTTATTTTCTTGTTTTCTTCCACAAATTCATGTATTAAACACAACTTTAAGCTGTGCAGGTCAATGAAAGCTATTGAATACCGAAGTTGTCTCCAGAACGGATTTCATTTTTGCCATTTTATGAGTGGTTTTACATTTATTTTTTTTTTTTGGTACAGATTTTTCAAATTTAACGTATAATTTTTTTTGTTTTTTACTGAATTAATAAAAAGTCAAAAATTAGTTTAATTAAAAATAAAAGCGGTTCCAAAGCAAGATTTACAAGCGCGGCGAGTCAATTGACAGTCGGTCCTCCAACCATTTTTGAATCCATATACAGTTATTTCCCTCCCGAATCTCAAATTTCACTATCCCTGCCGCGCCAAAAAAAAAAATGAGGATAGCCGAGATCTCATCGCCGGATCTCCGGCGAAGCCTCGAGGAGCCGCAATCTCATACAATCTCACGGATTGAGTCTTCGATCAAAGAACTCGAACGTCACTCGCCGGAGGCTCCCTTGTCGGAGGCTCTCTCCACCGACCTCCGACTGTGCCTCACGCACCTGAGCTCACTCGCCCCGTTCTCGAACGCCGTCAAGCTCCAGATCTGGAAGCTCAGTTACCGTCTCTGGAACGCCTGCGTCGACCTCGCTAACGCAGCCGGAGTGCGATCCTCCTCCGCGGCCAAATTCGGCGAGGTACAGGCAAAGCTCCGGCAGGTCTCCGCTGATTTGCTCTTCCTCGCCGCCGACGTCGCCGGAGTCCCATCGCCGGCTTTCAAATCCGCTTCGTTCTTCTACAAAACCGGTGTCATGTGGCACGATCTTCGGAAGTACGAACTCGCCAGCAAGTGCTTCGAGAAAGCCACCGATCTCACCTCTAGGATCGAAGTTGGGGCTGTAACGGACAATGAAGAGCGGAAACTCCTCCTTGCTCTCAATATTGCGAGGTCAAAGACAGCTTGGGAAGTTTCTGACCGAAATCTAGCGATTACGTTACTGAATCGGGCAAAACACGTACTCTTCGGATGGGCAGAGAACTATAAAGTTTTAGCCAATCAGTACTTAATGTTCGGTAAGAGCGTGCTGTCGAAGAATGAGATCTCTAGTTTGAACGAAGGGGTGAAATTGATGAACGAAGCGTTGGATCTATGCGAGAGGGGGCTGAGGATTGTGAAGAGGCAAGATGAAACACTTGCTCTGAAGACACTGAGATCAAAGACGCTCAGGTTCATTGCGGCATCGCATTTGCAGAGAGACGATTTCGAAAGCGTATTGAAGTGCGTTAGGGTATTGAGAGATGGCTGTGGAGGAGACGATCATCCGAGCTTGAGTGTGTTGGCGATGAAGGCGTGGTTGGGGTTGGGGAGGCACAGGGAGGCTGAGAAGGAGCTGAAGGGCATGGTGGTAAATGAGGATATTCCAGAGAGCGTTTGGGTGTCGGCAGTGGAGTCGTATTTCCAGGCGGTGGGAGCGGCTGGGGCCGAGACGGCAAAGGGGGTGTTTTTGGGACTTCTGGGGAGGTGCCGCATTAGCGCAAGTGCTGCAGTTAGGGTGGTTCACAGGGTGGTTGGGGATGGGGGGAGTGTGGAGGGGTCAAGAATAAGGCCTAAGTTAGTGGCTGAACTGGTCTCAGATGAGCGGTTGGTGGATCTGTTTGCGGGAGAGGAAGCTGCGAAAGAGAGGACATCAATGCATGCTGTTCTTTGGAATTGGTATGATCAAGATCTTTTTGCTATTGAATCCCATTCTGCACGAATGCAAATTTGTGGTAGCTGTTGTTGTCATATTAATCGAACATTATTAAGTTGTTTGATGTAAAACACTTCTCATTTGCACTCAAGCAATACTTTGAGTACTTTTAAATCTTCTCATGATCTGTGCTTATGAGCAATAAATTTTCGGAGAATGTCTCCAATTATCTTTTTTTTTTTTTTTTTTTTATACTAATGAAGAAAGGGCTACGTTGGCTGCTTTATTGCTTCATCGTCAATCTAAATTGACTTGGAGGTTTTGGATTATTTCCTCGAAATTAAAGGAGGCAACCAAGCAGTTTGCTCTATGGGGTTTCCATGTGCCTAACTTGAGCAAATAGCTCTTCTTATGGAATCAGCTGCTTATTTATTTCTAGTTGTTTGTGCCTCCTGGAAAGCCAGAATTGGGATTTTTTGGGCATTCTCAAAAGTAAAACTCGAGTTTAGGATTAGCCAAAACTTGTTTATACAGGCGTATTTCTAAGGTGTTTGCGTGCCTCAGGGACTATCCTAAGGTTGTTTTCCAGATTTGCATCTTTATCGCTCTCTTTCTTCTGTTCAGCCATTATAAATTGAGTTGCCTTTATTATTATTGTTATTATAATTATTATTATTAGTAGTAGTAGTAGTAGTGTGAATCTTGATGTTTCATTTGTGATAATATGCGGAGCATGCTTCTAAGTGTTAAGAACCATCAAAACACATTGGTGCTAAGAGAAGTATGTTGCCCCATCTGGCAGTTTGATGTCTTGCCATAGCAGAACACATTCAAAATCTGGTTTACATCCCATGTCACCTTGGTTCACATTGAGCTTGTTTGTATGCTTGGCTTTTCTTCTTCATTTTACAGCGACATAAGATGTCATGTGAGACTTTATTCCATATGTTTATTTTAAAAGGTCTGGCCTGCTGCATTGGAACTGGATGCATTTCTTTACACAAAATATTCAATTGTTTCTTTATTATACGAATGCAGTGCTTCAGATCATTTTCGTTCTAAAGATTATGAGACAAGTGCAGAGATGTTTGAAAAGTCTATGCTTTATGTACCTTATAACATCGAGAATAGGATTCTACGAGCAAAGGGCTTCAGAGTTTTGTGTCTCTGCTACCTAGGCCTTTCCCAGCTAGATCGGGCTCAAGAATACATCAACGAGGCTGAAAAGGTATTTGTATAAATAAGCACAAACAACAACTTTCTTCTGTTGGTAACGAGGAAAATTTACTGAAAACTGAATTGTATGTACTTCTCTTGATGCTCTCTGTTGCTGCAGCTTGAACCCAACATAGCCTGCGCTTTCCTTAAGGTTTGTTCCACCCTCTTTCTGTCTCTGCACCTTCAGAGACATATTCATTAAGAATTTATTCATAGATCTACTTCAAATATGATACTCATTTCTGTTCTTGCAGTTTAAGATCAATCTGCAAAGGAATGATAATAATGGAGCTATTACTCAGGTGCAAGCAATGAAAACATGTCTCGACTTTACTCCTGATTTCCTCTCTCTTTCAGCCCATGAAGCTATTGCTTGCCGTGCTCTTCCAGTTGCCGTTGCCTCTCTATCGACTCTTCTAAATTTTCACTCCTTGGGGAAGCCCATGCCAACAACGGAGGTCATGGTGCTGCGTACTCTAGTCACAGTCCTCACACAAGACTCTGGCAATGAGTCTGAGGTCCTCAAGTACATGAAACTAGCTCATACGCGGTTATCTGAGCTTGGTCCTGATTGTTTTTTTGGGAAGGGTGAGGTGGGTAGAAGGGAACGTGATTGGCTTGCTGTGAATTTATGGAACATTGGGACAAGAACAGGCAAGGAGAAAAATTATGAATTATGTACAGAATTTTTTAGATTGGCATCAGAGTTTTATGGTGCTACACTTGATGGGGAAGTGGAGGGAAACAACGTCATGGTTTGCAAATCATTGATATTGACTGTGTCTGCCATGATAGCTGACGAGAAGCAAAGGAAGACCACGTTGTTGGACACTGAAGTCAAACAAGGCATTGAACTGCTAGATAGAGCTAGAAAGGTAACAATCAAAGTTTTTGATTGATCTTTTCTACACTCTGTGAGCTTCATTTAATGATAGATATACAATTTTATCGTGAGTTGTTTCAATCCCATGTAATAGCATTCATGTTCGAATGCAGATAATAACGTCAATCTCCGCTGGGAACCAACCAGATGGTGATGAGATCACCACCATTGAGCCCAGTTTCTTCTTCATATACACCTTGGATGCGTATGATCTACACGGAAGGCTCAATGCAATGGGATCCCAACAGCTCCATCTGATAAAGAGCTTTGCTTCCTCAAAATCTTGCAATCCCAATCATCTCCTTCAAATAGGCCTCCATGCCTCACAGGGTCCAAGTTCCAACCCTGAAGTAGCCACATTTGCTCTAAACGCCTGCCTCTCCACCTTCCTTGCTTCTCCATCACCAGATTACCAATCAGTGGCTCTCACTGTCAGGAAACTGATAGGTGTCTGTGCCGTTCATAAGGGCGACACAGATGATGATGCAATGCACGGAATGTACAAGCAAGCATACCGGATTATGGTGGGATTGAATGAGGGGGAGTATCCCATTGAAGAGGGGAAATGGCTTGCCATGACAGCGTGGAACCGGGCAGCTCTCCCTGTGAGACTGGGACGGGCTGAGGCAGCGAGGAAGTGGATGCTTGTTGGCTTGGAACTGGCTGGGAAGGTTCCTGGGATGGACACTTACAGGTCGTGCATGGAAGATTTTCTTGCTGGCTTTGAAAAGAAATTTCATGGCCGTGACAGTAGTGAAGGCAGGTCTGAAATAGTCATGTGAATATTCTTACATTCATTTTTCATATTGCATAAAGATCAATTGCTTAATTGAATAGATTCTATTGAACACCATTTTGCATATTCCAATTCCACCATGTTCATAATTCCAATTTAGTCTGTCACAGCCAATATATACAAATTGAAAGCATCCATCTCCCTTGGGGCATTAGTCATGGTAAAAAGGATAACTGGACATGTTAACCAAAATGTTGAGATGAGTTTAGTGAGATAGTTATTTTAAAATATTTAATTCGTCGAAATGCTATATTGTTATTAAGGTTTTGTCTGCTATCAACCAAAATTAAGTGTGTTTGGTTATCTAACTTTTTGGGCTAAATTTGTCAACTTTCTTGTCCTAAAAAACTTAAAAACAGAAAAACAAAAAAGCTAAGAAGATTAGATTTTTTTTTTTAACTTTTCAGACATAGATGGTTTATGATTTTTATTGATTTTTTAAAAATCCTTAGCTAATCCCCATAATCCTTAAAATACTTTATATGTAAAAATTTTAAAATCAAAATTTATGTACAAAAATTTGGTTGAGATTTAAATTTTCTGACAGATTGTCAAATGATAAACTTTTTCTCAAGTGGATTAAACACTAAATTTGTTTTTACCTGACATTTTAACTTAGAAGTTTGTATTAAATGGGTTTTAAATTGTCATGAACTCATCTGGTTGAAATTTCGGTTATAATACATTTTTCGCTCTAGAGAGAAATGCAGGCTTTTGATGTCCGATTTACTCACAAACTTAGATGGTTTATAAGGGGAAAGCATCAATTTCTTTGAGGGCATTTGAGCACCTTGGCTTTTTTCTTTTTTCTTTTTCTTTTTTTTTAACAACAATTTGACTTCAATTAACCCAACATTGGATGCCCTGAGGCGTGCAATGAAGTTTAATAATAAAAAAAAAAATCAGTCACCAATTCCTATATCCATGAAAATTAAATTTGTCCATTTTCTTTATTTTTTTTTGAAACAGAGATTTTATTAAAAGTTTTACAAAATTGTTTCATTAATAGTGTATTAAATTTACTGAAGCGTCTGTATCATCTATTTCGCTCTTTCACTTTTCATAATATTTTTTATTTAATTTAAAATAAAAATTATTTCAAAATTTCTGAATAAAAAAATAGATAAAAGATTATTATTTTTTTTAGCCTAACCGAGAATTAAGAAAAGGATAAAAACGAGTCACTTCTTAAATTTCATTTTGAATGGGCCATGGGGCCCATGCATTTATTTATTTTTGATCGTCACATTATTATTACAGTCATTTAAAAGCACCCAATATCTTATTCAAATAAATAAATAAATAATACCAAAAAAAAAAAAAAAAAGCGACCCATATCTTATCGTCTCTTCTTATCAAAAATCTAAAAACGCTCTCTTTCTCTGTTGGCTTCAATGGAGTCTCTTTCCATAGGCCTCTTGTCTTCCCTGACATTCCAGAACCCTAAAACGCACAAACCCACCTGCAACTCCATTCCTTTCTTTCATAACTCCTCTGTTTCAAACTCCTCGTTCAATTCTAATTTCGATCAAACCCAGATTATCTTCCCCAAGAAGGCCACCCTAATTCACAGATTAAACACAAATATTTTGAAGCGGAACTTTCCAATTCTCAAAAGCCAGTCTCTTTTCCACATTTATCTAAAATCCCATCTATCCTTTCTTTGTATGGGACTCTCTTTCCCCCTTTGTTGCTTCGCTGCTGACACTGCCGTACCCACTGAAGAAGTTCCCAACAAAATAAACTTAGAGGCAATCTTGGTCTCGATTGATGATTTCTTCAATCGGAACCCATTTTTTGTTGCTGGAGTTACATTCATTTGGCTGGTTGTTATTCCTCTAACTGAAGAGTTCTTGCAGAAGTACAAGTTTATTTCGGCCATTGATGCGTTTCGGAAGCTTCGGGATGACCCTAGTTCTCAGCTGTTGGATATTAGGAACAAGAAGAGTTTGCAGTATTTGGGTTCGCCCAATTTGAGAATTGTGAATAAGAGTGTGGTGCAGGTTGAGTTTTGTGAAGGAGATGATGAAGGTTTTGTGAAGAAGGTGTTGGAGAAGTTCGAGGATCCTGAAAATACTGTAATTTGTATTCTAGACAAGTAAGTTTAGTGATTTTCCATTTGGATTGCATTTATATTTTTGTCTGGGGATTCAATCCATGAAAATGTTAATTTAATCACACACTGGTTTCTTTTGTGTGTAAGGTAGTTTTGATGGTAACTCCATGAAAGTGGCTGAGCTGTTGTACAAAAATGGTTTCAAAGAAGCTTATGCAATTCGAGGTGGGGTTAGAGGCAAGAATGGGTGGCTGGTATGATTTCTATATGATGGTTTCATAGTTCATTCATCCTGCACATTGAGCCATTGTTGGTTGTCTGTTTTTCACATCATGCTATTTTGAAAAACTAAAAGGAATGGGTTGAAATATTTGTAGTTCTGGTTTATTATTTTTATTTATTTATTTACGTACTTTTGAATAGATTATTATTATATTGGATTTTGGATTGACTATCTGACTATTTGCCTTTGGAACATACCAATGGGATGACTGTTAGCAACGAACAGTAGGATGTCTTGGTCTTCTGTTGTGATTTCCTTGTGGTCAGTTGCCCCCTCAACAATTGATGCTTCAGATGCTTTTAGACCTAAACTCGTGTCATCTGTATCTGAAACTCATTCAAACAATTAACATAGAGCTGGCCTTTATCCACTTTAAGGAGAAAAAAACGGAGTTAGTTCATGTGTATTTATAAGGTTCTTCCATTCACATGGTTGCAAGGTAAGGTCGTATCTACTGCGCTCTTAATCCTTGCTCTGAAGGGGGAACCTTGTACTCTGGTTAGGAACTTTTTTATTTTCTTTATATGTTACATGAAAACTCACGAAGGGTTAATAGTGCAGTTCATGTCCATTTTTCAAGCACTGATTTTGGATTTTGGGGGACCTGCAACACCTGTGGCATTGTGAGCTGATTAAATTCATGTTTGCATTCACTGATGATAGCTAATTGTTACGTTTCTTACCAAGGGTTGTTGCTCTTTTGAATACGTGTTATATCTTTCTCCTCACACAAGCAATGAAATTGGAACTAATCAATTGTTCAAATGCTGTTTTGTGCAAATGGCATGTGTTATTAATTGATCTGATTAGCTTTCATTTCCATGTTTTTTTTTTTTGGTAATTAGCTTTCATTTCCATGTTATTTGCTCTTTTGTTTTGAAATATCATATTGGCATGCTGAAATAGTTTTTACAACACATTATTCTTTACTTGCAGGCTATACAGGAATCTCTTCTTCCACCTTCCGCCCACATCTACCCTAAGAAGAGGGTCAAAATGTCTCAACAGCTTGAAGTGAATGGGACACTGAACGAGCAGAGTAACAACCAGGCTTCCTCGTCTACAGCTGTTTCCACAGGCCAAAGCGAAAAGGTGGAAAATGGATATGTTAACAAGGCTATTGAATCCACTATGCATCCTAAAGATGGTTCAGGACCGCTGTCTCCATACCCAAATGTATGACCATATGCTCTCTCTCTCTCTCTCTCTCTCTCTCTCTCTCTGACACAGGCAAACTAGTTTGCACATGCAACTTTCTCTCTCTCTCTCTCTTTCTCTCTAACACAGGCAAACTAGTTTGCACATGCAAAATATTATCTATTTATTTATTACAAATCATATTTATTTATGAGTAAATTTCACTTTGACCCATTTAACTTTACCCAAAATCTCATTTCAGGACCTAAGTTATTGTTTTTTTGTTTTGTTTTGTTTTTAAAAAATTAAGGATCTTAAATTTTCATTCCTTGGGTGACTATTTGCCTTTGAAATTTATGCCAGCTGGACACTTGACAGTGGAAGTGCAGGGGTAAAAGTCACTGAGATGGACATTGCAATTAATGTAAATTGAAAAAATCAGGTCCTAAGTGGGAATTTGGGTTAAGCTTTTTTTCCCCCCCCTCTTTTTTTGGAGTGGGTGGGGGAGTGAAATTTGTCCTTTTATTTATTTAGAAATTTGTCTATGCTTATCTGCTACTTTGCTGAATTTTGATTTGCAGTAAAGTCAACTACTGCAGGTGATATGCAAATGCATGTGGATAAAGTATTAGTTTAGGTTTGGTTTTAGGTTTTATCTTCCTCTTTTTGTGAGCTTGCGTTTGTATTGGATTAGCATGGTTTGGCATCTAATGCCAGATTATGGCTGCATGCCAATCGTGGAGCATTTGATTTACCGATATGTAGCTTTACCTTCTCTTTTCTTGCTAACTTAGCTTATGCAATGGAATGGACTGGATTTGTAGTAGTGATCTAGGCATGCCTTCTCCATGGTTTTAGCCTTTTAGGAAGATCTTTCTGTTCAAGTCACGTCAATTACCTTTCTGGGCATATATTTTAAATTTTAATCACGTGCATAACTCAATGAAGAAAACTGATGATATGTATCCATGGTTGCAGTACCCAGATTTGAAACCACCGTCTTCTCCAAGTCCATCAAAGCCTTGAAATTGATGCAGATCAACTCTTGATTCTTTGAAGATTATCTTATGTCCTGGAAGATGGCAATTTTTACTTCATCTTGTTATAATTCCAATTTTGACATTCATGACTTGCGTAGTTTAGTTTGACTTGTGGAATGGTGTAAAACCCCATACCAAAGCCCCATTCCCCTTTTCCTATTTTTCAGTCTCTTGAGATATTGGGGGCAATGCTTCTGTTAGGTTTGCACTTTACGTGTGAGTTGTTATTATTGTTAATGTAAAGTTTTGATTTAATGCATTCTCTCTCTTCTGCCAAATTTCTATTTATTCTTATTATTTTGCGCTTTTGGACTGCAAAAGATTTGTGAAGCTCGCTTTGCTACCCCCTTGGCGAAACGGAGGAATTTGAATGTCAATGGGGATGACTCAAGTGCTCATGGATTCTGTATTTCTCCACCCATAATTCCATTTCTAGTTGGGCATTCCCTCCCTCCATGGGTTAAAAATATGTTATTATATTTGATATTTTTCAGGGTGCTGCTGACAAGTGGCTCTTAAATTTGTTTATGGGAAATCGCAGTACAACCGGATATTGTTTTCTTTGGGCTCCGTTCCCATATTTTTAAAAGGTCTTATGCCAAATATATCGAGTTTATGTGTGTACCATGTAATTTTTCTTGTTCGGACGATGTGAAACAAGGAATATTTATCATGCTTGTGGTTGCTCGGCACCCCTGCAGGTGGGGCGAATTTAGGATTTGGATTTTGATTTTGATTTGGCCGAATAAAGAGTTTAAAAATAAAGTGAATTGGTCTTAAAAAAAAAATGTAGATTGAATAAATAAAGGATGTAAAAATAATATGAGTTGAATTACAAAAATTTAGAATTAATTAATTTAATATATATATATTTTTTTTTTGATTAAATTTTTTTTGAACTAGATTATACGAGTTATAACCCAATGTCAGTTTACAGACAGTGCTAAGCATCTTGCACCACTGCTCCTTCAGAGTCTCCCTCTCCCTTGTTTTCGGGCTCACATCTTTACATGATGGGTAATACATTTTGTACTCTTGAGCTTAAGATCATTTTAATTTTGCTTCCCTACATTTTTAAATACGATACTTAAATTCTTATAGTTACAATTGAAGTGTAATTATTAAAAATATAAAATAATTTTTCACTGGCACTATCAAAAACTGATTTTGTATCAGTATGAGTAAAAAAAAAAAAAAAAAAAAGAGAAATAAATAAAATAAAAATTTGTGCGTTTTAATTGATTAAAATTTTAATTTTAAAATAAAGATACTTTAATTATTGTCTATAAAAACTGCCACTAGAAAAAAGTAAAAATAACGCCACACTCAACGGTAAAATATAAAAACAAAGATGAAAAAGAGGCAAAGAATGGGACTTGGGTGAGGAATCCCCGTTCGACTTCTCCAATCCGACAGCTACGGGGAACTTGAAAATCGATCTCATGGAAGACCAAGGAACAATCGGGTGAGTGATCTAATCAAATCCCTTAAAGACTCGGATCTCTGAGAATGATTTATTGTTTTTCTTCGTGCCTATCTGATTTCGAAATTGAATATTCTTCGTTGCTTTCGCTTGTTCGTTCAGGCTGGAACGGTCTCGAATGGAGCAAAGATTGGTGTCTCCGACTTGGGATGGTACTCTTTCGTCTAGTGATTTCCGAGTTGCTGCCCTTTCTTTGGCTGAGAATTGGAAGAGGTTTAACTCGGCTCCTCTCCCTCTTTGGTCATGGGTCTCTTGTCCAAAACGACCTTTGATTGCTGCCCATCAAGTTTGAGTCTTTGCCCATCTCTCTCTCTCTCTCTCTCTCTTTAGAACCCTTTTGATGACCTGAAATTCTAACTTCTCTCTATCTCTCTTCTATTGTGGGTCAGGCAGAGGGATATTTGTCTCTAGAGAATGTGTTTCTTCATGGGTTTAATGAGGTCTGGCCTTGATTTTCTGGGATTTTCTTTCTTTAATAGCTGGGTTGGTTTTTGTCTGTACAATTTTGTGACTGTCTTGTTCAGGAAAATCATGATGAAGGAAGTCAAACTGGAGAAACAGGAGAAGAGCCCAGTTGCTGTGATCAGGATGATGCTATTGATAATGCAAGTTTGGTATGTCTTATCTTGATTTAGTTCCTTGTTATGCCTCAATTTATTTTTGTTGAAACCTCTGAATTTACTTAAGAAAAAAAGTAAATAAATAGGGAAAATTTGTGACAGAAGTTCAGTAAACAGTTCTCCTTGGCCTTCTTATATCAATCAGGCATGAATAACACTGCCGGAAGTTATATTTTACTATTTGGTCATTATCTCCTTTTAAGTTAGCAATTGTTAAAACTTAAAAGTTGATACTCTTGACACATGTTGGTTTACTCTATTTATTTGTTGCTTTCTCTTTCGTAATAACCGTTTAACTCTTATATTTGTAAGGTCCAGAGCTATGGTCATGAAGTGAATTGTTATGACTTCCATATAGTGTACAGCTCGTCATACAGGGTTCCTGTGCTTTATTTCCGTGTATATCACCGTGGTATGTTAATCCTATATTGTCATCTCATTTCCTAAACATTTGATCCAATGTTTTACACAATCACATTATTTGATATGCGTAAATATACTGTTTAAATATACCCTTTAGATGTATGATAGGGACATATCACGTCCCTTTAGCATTGTGAATTCAAATATTATTGATGTCTAGGCTAAAAGTTAGTTTGCCATTGTGATTTTGCATATACTATTGGTGTTGTCCACATCTCTATTTCCTGTTATCTTTTTATACTTTTGAATATAGAAAATAAAAACAAAAATAAAAAAAAATCCATTGATTTCAATCTCATATTTTGAACAATGAAAAAATATAGGACATCTCTTATTCTCTTTTTGCGATGCTTGTGTCAGTAGCGAAAAGAATTGGGAAACCCCCAACGAGCTAACTACTTTTTCCAGCCTTTTAATTTGAAATTCTATATTTATAAATAGCTAAGTAGTTTTATATGGGATCATGCCAAGTATAAATAAACTCTCACTGTAGTCTGAGAGAGAGAGTGTGAGAGAGAGAGAGAGAGAGAGAGAGAGAGAGAGATATTTTGCGGCACTGGGTTTGTTTTTATCAGATACGCTAGTACAGTACAATTTTAGTTTGCCATTCTGACTAGTTTATGACTCTTGATTGGTAGAGCTTTGTTCTGCTAGACTAGACCATTTGTGTTGGATCATATTTTTTTGTTGGTTGTAGTGATCTATGGCATTCAATATGAATTTTTTTCTATGTATTTATATTTGTGATATCAATAAGTTTTTGTAATGGTTAATAGTTTTTGGTTTTATAGATGGACGACCTTTGGTATTGGATGACATTTTAAGGGACCTCCCTGCCAAGTCTGCGAAGATGTTGAAGGAATCCAAATGGACATTCATAACTCATGAGGTACATATACTTTTGGGGGTTAATTGCTTTTCTAATTCTTGTATTAAAGGTGAAAAAAGAAATCACCAGCACCCCTTAAATTTTAAAAACTTAGCTTTACACGCTTTATTCTTGAGACTAAAGTGAAAACATGAAAAAATCCGTCAAAATAATGGTTTTTGCTCTTATTGACTTTAAAAAATGCATTTACACTCACTTTCTGCTTTTATATTTCTTGATTTGATTTGGCCTTGAATGAATATTTGTCTTCTTACTCAAAAATTTAATCCATGTTGTAAAGTATATGAGCCATTCCACTTGGGAGGAATTGCAGTATGTTATGTTGAATTCCGTTGTTTCTATGGAAATGCCTCTGGATTATGCTACATGAATCCTCATGGTATCAACTCTTTGGATTTTTTTCTTTTTTTTTTTTTTTTTTTTTTTTTTTTTGTTGGTGCAAATTTCTGTCATTTGAATTGATCATGATGTAATTGTGCATATTGCTAAGAGTCCCTCGAAAAGCCATTCACATGCTATAAATGGAAAGAAAAATAATACAGAAATGTTGGTAAGCAATTCTCAGATCTTGAGTAATGTTTTTAGCTCAAAATGATTGATTCCATCACTTGTAGGAGCATCCGCACTTGAACAGGCCATGGTATGCTCTGCATCCGTGTGGGACCAGTGCATGGATGAAGCTGCTGCTTCTTGCTGATGATTCTTCAGGGGCTAAAGGAGGTGTAGCATTTGAGCAATATCTTGTATCCTGGCTCTCAGTTGTTGGGCAAGTGGTTGGTCTCAGGATTCCATTGGAAATGTCGACCAATTCTGGTCAGTTGTAGTTGATGACTAACCATCCTTTGGACAAGTAAACAAAATGCTGTATAGTTCAAGAATATTGTTAAATAAGGTCTCAATGTTTTATAAATTGTCCTTTTTGAAAAAAAAAATCAATTTGTATGGAAAATTAGAGAATCTAATTGTGCATATTCCAAGGAAAGGGGAGGAGGAATGGAGTTAGTAACATGGCAATTGAATTCCCTTCTCCTTGCCATGCTTTTTCTTTCTGGAAAAGATTAACAAACTTGTATGCAAGAATAGATACATTTGAGAATCGATCTATAGATACGAGCAGGCTTTTTACCTATGAAAGATGCTAGCATTTGCACATTAACAACTACTATTTCCCAGCTTACCATCTATGTAGAAGTTACCCATCGTGGTTTTTTCAAATCATTTTCTGGTAAAGCCAATTTATAAAATATTAAAGTTCTTTTTTTTTCCCTCCTGAATATATATATATATATATATATATATATATATATAAACACAACAAATGAAAAATGTGCTTTATTTTCCTTCCCTCTGGAGCGTTCTCTGTTAATCATGGACATTAACGTCTCTTTATTTTCTTCTCTGTGATCTCATAACCTTCGCTTTTTCTTTCACCCATCAAGCGCATCCCCACCATCGCTCTGAGCAGCGGCATAATTCGTTTAGATCAGGTAACTGTGTATTAGTATAGATATTCCTAATATTTTTAGTTACTATTTTTTCTGTTTATGTTTATAAATTTTAAGAAATGAACATAAAAAAATGTTTTTGGTAGATTTATTTTTATTTATTTATTTATTTATGCATTTATTATTATTATTTTGTTGGTTGTTGAAACATGACAATTTGGTGGAAAATTTAGACCTAAAATCTTAAGAGAAAAATTATGTTTTCGTATTCATTTTTATTTTCTTTCATAAACACTTTGCTAGTTTTTGTTGCATTCTACTAAAATAATTTATTTTATTTAAAAATTTTATTAAATTAAAATTATTTCTTAATAAATAATATATTATCACAATGATTTATTTTATTAAATTTAAGCACTATTAAAATGATAATTTATTATTAAAATTATTTATCATATTAAATTATTACATATTAAAATGATTTATTTATTGAAATATTTTTCTAAATTAATTTATTATAAAATTATTCCCTTTAGCAATATATTTATTAAATTAATTATTAGTAAAAATAATTATTTTATAAAATAAAATTAATTAAATTAAATGCATGCTATTAAATTAAATATATTTTATTAAATTAAATTAAATTTATAAAAAAATAAATATTTTATTAAGATAAAACTAACTACTGTATTTAAAATTACATTATCAAACGTGTTATATGTTTTTATTTAAGGAAGAAAAAAGACAACTTAAAAAAAAAAAAAAAAGCAGGAACCAAACTTTTGACCGTAAATAAAAAAAACGTAAATGCTATCAAAGGGTGCCTACAATATACAATTATGCATTCCAACAATTCATAAGCAAATGTACAAAGTTGGTATTTATATATATGAGGGGATTAGTCAACTTTGGGACTTTTGTGATTTTTGAAACTTAGTTCCGCGTCTAATTTTACGGCTGTATGCTTTGGCTGCTTCCTTGAAATGTTGATCCCTGTAGGCTGGAGAGGTATTCTTATTCCTACATTTGACCTTTTTCTTTGGTAACTAAGAAATTTGTTTTTATATATGGCACTGACAGTTAGTGCTGCTTCTGGGCAATTCCTGAGCTATTACTACTCAGATTCCTCTTTCTTTAGTCAACTAACAAGTTTCCTAGAACCGAAGAACACGAGCAACTTAAGTCTAATTAAGGTACCCATTTTGCTTCAAGCAAAATGGGGATGAAGAACCGTGCCTTCATTTCATTTCTAATATTAT
The DNA here is from genome assembly GCA_019916065.1 of Vitellaria paradoxa. Lineage (NCBI taxonomy): Eukaryota > Viridiplantae > Streptophyta > Magnoliopsida > Ericales > Sapotaceae > Vitellaria > Vitellaria paradoxa. Next base: position 8,194,357 of record CM034244.1, on the reverse strand, counting down.
TGTTTAGCCTTCTAGCTCAGTCATCTGCAGAACTTGATGCGGCCGAAAGTAGTAATGTGGTGAATGAGATTAAGGTTGGGGTGATTCTAGATATGGGATCGTTGGAGGGAAAGATTATTCACAGCTGCATCAGCATAGCCATTTCTGATTTTTACGCTCTAAATACTCGCTGCAAAGCAAGGATAAATCTTCACGCAAGGGACTCCAAGGGCGACCCTCTGCATGCTCTGTCTGCTGGTGAGTAGTTGCTTCACCTGGCATGATTTGGGGTGCTATCATTTTTCCTATCTCATTGATTGACATTCATACATATTATATATATATATATACTTGTGTGATCCAATGCTAGCAACTTGTGTTAATATTTCAGCCCTTATTGTCATGCATATTTAACCATTTGCAGTTGTCACTATTAATTAAAGATGATAACATGTCATGGAAGTGCAATCCATGAAGAACAATCAAGATTCATCACTTCAGAATTTTAGCTGATTTTCAATGAGGATTTATTTTTTATTTATTTTTTTCTGCATGCAGCTCTTGATCTTTTGGAAAACGTCAAGGTGCAAGCAATTGTGGGTCCAGAAACATTGCCTGAAGCAAAGTCGTTGGCCTTATTAGGCGACAAGGCTAATGTTCCTATGATTTCTTTGTCTTCAAGCCCTTATTCCACCCATCCTTACCCTTTCCAAGTTACACAAGATGAAACCACTCAATTCCAAGGCATCACTGCCATTCTTGACTCCTTTAAATGGAGGAACATCATCCTTGTGTACGAGGACACCGATTATGGGAGAGAAATTATCCCCTGTTTGGCCAATTTATTCCGAGACACGAATACCCAAATTGCATATATGAGTTCCATTTCTCCCTCCTCTGCCGATGATCAAATTATTGAGGAACTCCAGAAGCTCATGACCATGGAAACAACTGTATATGTAGTCCATGTGAAACCTTCCCTTGCAACTCGCTTTTTCTTGGAAGCGAAAAGGTTAGGAATGATGAGTGAGGGGTATGCTTGGATTATTACTGAGAGAACTATGAGCCTGTGGCATTCCATGGATTCTTCATCAGTCCTCAGATCAATGCAAGGGGCATTAGGTATTAAGTCTTATATTCCAGCGTCAAGAAAACTCCATAATTTCACTCTCAGGTGGAGAAAGCAATTCCACACCGAAAACCCTCATATTAAAAGGGCAAAGTTGAATGTGCTAGGTATATTAGCAAATGATGTAATTTGGGCACTGGCAAGGGCAGTTGAAAGGGTAGGGACAGAAACAACTCAAAGTGGTTTAGTGCTACTGCGTGAGATATTACAAAGTAGATTCAAGGGTTTAGGAGGCGAGTTTCAAGTTATGAATAGGAGTTTAATCCCCGAGGCATTTGAAATAGTGAATGTGGTAGGTCCAGGGGACAGAACAGTTGGGTTTTGGACATCAACAGATGGAATTATGAAAGAAATCCACCCATCCGTTAAAGGGTTGTATAAATCTGCCAAGAATGGCCTCGAAGGCATTATCTGGCCAGGAGGTTCTACCACTGCTCCAAAAGGATGGTTGTTGAGAATGAATAACAAAAGGCTAAGAATTGGAGTTCCTATAGAATCGGGGTTTTCAGAACTGATTAAGGTAGAGCATGATCCTCAAACCAATGCAACCATTGCCACCGGCTTCTGTGTCGATGTATTCAATGCCGCCATCAAAGTCTTACCATTCCAAGTACCTTACGAATTTTTTCCATTTAAGGGAGTGAGTTACGATGATTTAATCTATCAAGTCTATCTTCAGGTACGTCTACCTTCGTTTATATACGTTAGTAATTGTCTATGTCTAAAAGCATAAAATATAGGTTGCATTTGGAGTGGTAAAAAAAAAGATAAATTGAAATAAAAGGTGATTTTGGGTTAATTTTAGCGTTTGGTATTTTTTTTTCAAACTGTATTTTTTGGAGATAAACAATAGCAAACCGTTAGAACGATTTTCCAAATCCATTCTAATAGATTAAAAAAATTAACACTCAATGTTCGGTACAATAGTTCTATTCTCTCTCTCTCTCGACAGTAATAAATCGTTAGAACGACTTTCTAAATCTGTTTTAATGGATTCAAAAAGTCTGTTTAGATATGCACAGCGCCAAAACTTAGAACAGTTTTTTCAAATCCATTCTAACAGATTAAAAAAATTTTGTATAAAATAGCGACAATTATACTTATTTGAAAGTTTTCGACTCGAAAATATGATTGTCAAAAAAAATTTACAAACCCTGTTAATCTCCTTTTGGATTTTTTGTTTTTTGTTTTTTTAGCGAAATATTGACATGTTTTCAAATTATAAATGTAAGAATGTGTGAATGTGTAATAGAGAATTTTAGTAATTTGTAGAGGTTGTTGGAAATTTATTTTGTTTTATTTTATTTCTTGGCACTCCAAACGGTGCCTAATTTGGCATGCAAGTAACTCAAATTTAAATTTTTAAAGCAAATTTACATAAAAAAACTATAAAAATAACATATAAAAATAAAAATTACTAATCAAAATAGGATATGGTATCCCTATAGTGTTTAATAAAATTTTATTACTTATTACAAATATTATCACATTTTTTAAAATATTAATTTAAAAACTTTTATGTAAAAAGTATTAAAAAAAAAAAGGAAGAGTGACAGGGTTGTTCTCAAATTTAAAATTTTAAACTTCTTTATTACATAAATAATACAAATAGTGTAAAAATGTATATATTTAAAGTTTAAGTTTTAAGCACATTAAAATTAAATTTAAATTTAAATGTTTATTTTTAATAAATTTTTTAAAAAATTAAAGTTTAAATATAATTTTTTTAAAATAAAAATTTAGTTGACTTTGCATAATTGGTATACATACATTATATAATAAATGTGTATAATTTTATTATTTATTACAAATATTATCAAATTTTTTAAAATACTAATTAAAAAATTTTACATGTAAAAGTAGAAAAAAATATACGAAAAAAGTAAAAGATTATATTTTTATGTGAAATAACAAGCAAAATAGAGAGAGGAAAATAATTTTAACTATTGAATAAATCTAACGGTTAAAAATATACAAATGTTAACTCAATGAATTATATTATTTTATAGATTTTACGTTTGGGTAATGTTATAGAAAAGTCTTTTATAATGATGTGACTTAAGTGTGGGTTATCACTTAAAAAAAAAAAAAAAAGAAAAGAAAAGAATAAAAGGAAACATCTATTAAAATGCTCTTTATTTATAAAATTACTACTGTCGCATAGTTCTGATAGTATTTTCTTGTAAAATTTGCTAGTAGATTTTGCATTTTACCGTGCGTTTTGATATGCTTGTACATTTTCATGGGACATAGTTTTATTTGGTTTATGTATGGTTTGTTGTGGATTAGAACATTGATGGTGTTGTGGGGGACGTTACAATCACAGCCAACAGATCTTTGTATGTTGACTTCACATCACCCTATACTGACTTGGGTGTTGGGATGGTAGCACGAGTTAGTAACGAGAAGAATATGTGGGTGTTTTTGAAGCCACTTGATCCAGGTCTATGGCTAACCAGTGCTGGTTTCTTTACTCTGATGGGCTTCGTGGTTTGGCTAATTGAACACCCTGATAATGCGGCATTCCAAGGTCCATTAGCTCAGCAAATTGGGACGGCCTTATGGTTCTCCTTCGCAAACAGTAAACTCTCTTCTTGGTAGCGCTTTTTTTTCCCTTTTCTTTGTATGCGTGCGCATACAAGACTATTATTTACTTGCAAAGATATTTGCAGGGAGTGGGTAATTAATATAAAATATGTCGATCAATCGAGGATGATCAAAGATGGAAATAAGCTTATCTAATAGATAGTGAAAGGACACATTAATATAATAACTGTATTGATCAAACAGTAAAGAGTAGAAATAACTGTGATAGAGTAGGAGTAACTGAAACCTACTCTTTTTTTTTTTTGAAAACAAAATAAATGTTAAAACATATTTTTTAAGTATTATCATTACTAAAATTCTCTTTTGACTTCACACTTCAAATTGTCCTTTCTTGCCTATAAGTTATTAAAACTATCAAAACTCTCCTCCTTCTCCCTTTTTATTATTAATTTTTTTTACTGCATAGAGAAATTAATTCTAAATAATTTTTTTCTTTTTTTTTTAAATTTACTTCCACTCACTAAATTTTTTTATTTCCGCCATCGCTCACCTCCCTCTCTCTTGGGCACAACATTTCTTGCTTCAATTATCATTAATTTGTAATGATACAAAAAGTTATATAGACAGATCCTAAGTTAACAGTATGATCTTGACTTGTATATAGTTTTTTTTTTTTTTTTTTTTTTTTATAACTAGACTTGTATATAGTTTGACTTGGTCTCTTTTTTAAGTATAGCTGTCAATCAAATAGGGCATAATAAACCAATAATATATATATATATATATATATATATATAATGCACACTTGTGAATATGTTTAATTTTCATTGATATATGTATAGAGTAATCTCTCTATCCTGACTTGGAAGAAAATTAACTACTTAATTGTCCAAAGCTCATCCCCTTTGGTATTGGACATTGCAGGAGAGCAATTGAGAAGTAATTTGTCAAGGTTTGACATTGCAGGAGAGCAATTGAGAAGTAATTTGTCAAGGTTTGTAGTGATCATTTGGGTGTTTGTGGTCCTAATTTTGACTTCAAGCTACACTGCCATATTATCTTCGCTGCTGACTGTAAAACAGATTGAATTAGGATCAAAGGGGAGTAACATAGGGTACCAATCTGGCTCTTTGCTTAAAGGGACCCTAGCGAGCAACTTCAATTTCAATGATCGCGCATTTCGAACACCTAAGGAATTTGCTGATGCTTTGTCAAGAGGAAATAAGAAAGGTGGAATTGCCGCTATTATTGATGAAATCCCATACATCAAGATCTTCCTCAACAAGTATTCTGATGATCGTCACGCCATTATAGCATCAGAATCTAGTACCACGAATGGTTTCGGCTTCGTGAGTATACTTCTTTAATTCGTTACTTTTCAATGCTTATAATTAGTAGATTTCGAAGAGTCTGCTAATTAACTCTGTAGTTAATTCCCTCAAATAAGATTATCAAAGAGTCTGCTAATTAACCCTGTAATTAATTCACTCAAATAAGATTGCAAATCAACCAAACCTCGGCTCGACTAATTTACTAAATGAATTTTTATTTATTTTTTCCCAACTTGCTTGTTTTCAAATGAACAAGTCCGAACTAGTCCTGGGTTGAGCCTAATATACTAATAAACAACTCTTCATTTGTAATATTTTATAGTGTAAATTTTATGTTGTACCCCTGAGTTTTAATCTAAATCTTATTTAGGATCTAAATTTTTTATTTTTAACAATTAAGGGTTTGAACCTTTAATTAGTTGCAGTTTCCCTCTATTTGACTATTTTGTCCTTACATTGACTATCCAACTTTCAAGGACCTATCAAAAAAAAAAAAAAAAAAATCCAACTTTCAAGGATAAAATAATTACTAAGAGGAGACATTGCAACTAATTGAAGTGGGATAAAATAGTCATTGAGAAGAGACATTGCAACTAATTAAAAGTTCAAGCCCTTAATTGTAACCAAAAAAAAAAACAGGCCTTGAAGTAGGACTTCAGGGAAACTCAAGTGAAAAGTGAAATTCGCACAATTTTGTATTATAAGAAAAATAATAGGAAATACCCTGAACTCATTGTAATTTGAATGTTATATTTATATGTTTCATACGTGATTACTTATATAAAATATATTATATATTGTAATTACTAACTTATATAATATAGCATATAAATTTAAAATATTATTGTAAAGTTTAATAGTTTAAAGAGTAATTACTGCTATAAGAATTGTTAGCCATAAATTCAATAAAATGGAATGGAATTTTTAAAATAAAATACATACACTATATCATGACATAAATACAACACATTTTTAATTAATATGTTTTATATGTATATTATTTAATATTATTTCTAACTATTAAAAAAGTTTAAACCTTTAATGAGCTAAACCACACAATATTCAAATTCGTCTTGTTTACTAATTAGTCTCATTTTTCTATTCAAATTCAATTCATTAATTTATTAAATAAATAAGTTGAGTTGATCTCGTGTTTATTCAAAAATAGTTTGGTTCGGGACCATGACCATCCTAAATCTTTAAAAAATATAAGTTACAAGTAAGTTTCAGATCATGCAAGATATATTTTGTAAATATGAGCTCCCAATTATTTTTAATCAATATTAATATTTTTATTATGATAAATTATGAACATAAGAAATCTAATAGGTTTGAAAATTCATATATTTTTTAGTTTCATAATTTTTTTCTACATTTTATGTTAATTTAAATGGTGTCTAACAGTTTTGAGGCTCAATCTATTTTAGTTTTCCATATTAATTTAATTCTATGTATCATAGTTCTTATTGTTTTAAATCTTAAATAAAAGCAATATAATCATCAAATTTAAATTTAACAATAAATTTTTAATTTATTATTATTATTATTTGATAAAATCATATAAATTTTAGCTAAGTAAGTATCTATCTAATTATGGAGCTATTTTTATTAATATATACACAGAAATTACATTTTTGGTTTGGCTCCTCCCAAAACCATGATTCCCACCGACGTTACCTTATTTCCACAGGCTTTCAGAAAAGGTTCACCACTGGTCCCAGAGATATCAAGGGCAATTCTGAAACTAAGAGAAGAAGGGAAACTTGAGATGCTGGAGAAGGCATGGTTTACGACAACTGAATCATCATCATCATCATCATCATCTTTGATTCCACAGAAGTCGGAGAATAATTCTAGTACTGTTCTTAGCCTCGATAACTTTCGCGGTTTATTTTTTATTAGTGGGGTCTCTTCAGCATTAGCGCTTGTCCTACACTATTTCAACTTTCTTCGTGAAAGATGGAATGGCAGAGCTTATATCTATGGAAACCTAGTTCAGCAAGTATTATTGCTCATCACAAGACTTCACCATCGCAATAATGTTGTTGGGACGGAATAGAGACAATTGCCAGATAATTCACACGATGATTTACCGGCTCCTTTTTCCGCTACTAGCTGCTAGTTATCTGGTTAATTATGATGTATTGATTAATTTCTTTGAAGAAGTTGGTCAGACAAAAGTTTTAAAGAATTTGTCAAATAAGGGAAAGATTAGTAGTTTGAGTAGAGGGGTGTAGGCCAATTTATAAATACACAAAATTCAATTGAAAAAACTTATATAATAATGATATTTTGTAATTAATTTTTTTTGGGGGGGATGGTCTCCATTGTGACTGCAACTCCCTACTCTATTTACCCTTTTGATTTGTTTCATTAGTTTCTTTATATTTATTTATTTATGTTATGGAATGTTGTTTATTTGATAATTAGAGATGGATATTGGATAAGTAACACTATATTACATAACTAGCCTAAATTCATTTGCAATATTTCACTAGTGATTTCAGAGTTTTGTTTTCTCCAGTCAAGTTCAATTCACATGGCAAGTCAATCTTTTCATTCTAGAGTGGAGAATTTAGTCTTTGGTCAATGTGAAAGTCCCCAAAATTTTAGTCAATAGTTTAGCCGGCATTGTACAATTTGACATGATCGCGATTGTGTAATTTCAATTAATTGTCAACCCTCTATTTCAATGGAGTTTATTCTGAAAATCACTAAATATGTAGGTAACTTATATTACACGATCATCAATGTGCTTAGCTAGAAATGAAATTCTTTGTTGTTATCCCAAGAATCAAAGAAAAAAATTTTCTATTTTTGGCTAACGAAAATGATTTATTCTACTCTCACAGTTTTTTTTTTCTGTACAAGTCACCACTCATCTACTTTGAACTAATACTTACGGGTAGTTATTAATGTATTTGATCCAAAATCATTCTAGGTGCAAGATGTTATTTTTGAAAATAAATGGCCCTCACTTGAGCGGTGGACCGTGCGGGATTTTAACACGATGGGAGTAGCTTTGTTGGATAGAAATATGGACCAACTACTAATCAGTACTCCGTACTAACCTCGTTTGTTTCGCAACCATGTGATACTACTAAGTTTTCACACAGGATACTGGCTAAAACTTAGGTAATAATCTGCAATTTAGTTACATATATTAATGTATATATAATCACGGTATTCAGAACTGTGAAATCTTGACAGATCCCTGGGTGGAAAAACCAACATATTAAGGAGCCATTGACACCAGTTGATTCATTTATCTCTGTCCGAACGAGGAAGAAGGAAAACACAAATTCATTTCTAACACGACTACCATTGGGCCTCTTAATTCAGCTATAAATTCAGAACTTGATGTGCAGTAGATCAGCAGTTTTTCCAGCATGAAACGGTGTCCTGGAATGGCAAACTAAAGGCAGTTTTTCCAAAATACATGTCATGGGGAGCCATATTCCATCTTTATGCCAATTGTAGCTTTCATAACATACTAGAGTATTAACTTCCCCAAGCAACGATATACTGCTTTCCGTAGAACCCTCTCATCTACGCAGCTGATTTCAATCAATTGAGCAAAACCAGAGACTTAATGCTTTATTTGTGAGTTTAGGAGAGGAAATAAAAAAGAAAACTTCAGTAACGAGAGTAGAGAGAAGAGAAATGATTCTTCACAGGCTAAAGGAGGTGTAGCATTTGAGCATTATCTTGTATCCTGGCTCTCAGTTGTTGGGCAAGTGGTATGGTCTCAGGATTCCATTGGAAATGCCGACCAATTCTGGTCAGTTGTAGTTGATGACTAACCATCCTTTTGACAAGTAAACAAAATGCTGTATAGTTCAAGAATATTGTTAAATAAGGTCTCAGTGTTTTGTAAATTGTCTTTTTTTCTTTTCCTTTTTTTTTTTTTTTTTAAAATCAATTTGTATGGAAAATTGGAGAATCTAATTGTGCCAATTCCAAGGAAAGGGGAGGAGGAATGGAGTTAGTAACATGGCAATTGAATTCCCTTCTCCTTGCCATGCTTTTTCCTTCTGGAAAAGATTAACATAACTTGTATGAAAGAATAGATATTGTTCGGCAGCAGAAATTACCGCCGGAACCGCTGACCACGCCAACCGGAAATGCAATCGCCGACCTGCCGAACAAAGACAGAAAGAAAGGTGACGGCCGGAGAGGAGGTCTCAGGCCGGAAAACCCTCCGATGATTAAGTCAGCAAGTCGCTCAAAAGAAGTTTTCTGGAAATAAAGGAGTCAAAGTTTAAGTTGGCAATAGTCAGCTTACCTCCGTGATTCAGTTGTATATCTATATATAGTGGTTTGAGTAATGATTACAGCATACCTATGACTCGACATTACGCACACTGCCGTGTTCCTCTTTTACACTCTTGCTTTAAATGCCCTTCCCCTTCATTTAATGCCTCAGACCCCTCATAAATACACCGTGCCTTTCATTTAATGCTTCTGGTGGTTTAACACGGCATTACAACCTGAATTTCAGGGTCATACTGTCTTCTTGTCGCATCAACCACCGAATCGTAACGAGATAGACCGATTTAGTTACATCTCCAGAGACAAGTACCTAGTTCAATCCTAACTAAAGTGCATTTATGGTCATGAGCCTTCTTTAAAGGCTGTGGGCCCTAAGTTTGACATTTACTGGCCATCGACATATATGCCGAGCAAACTAGATTCCTCGGCTATAGCCACGTGGTTATACATTGTTTATAGATGTCGAGATTCAGGGTACTCTTTGGAGCACTAACTCTAAATCGTGTACTCACGTACATCACTCACGTGGAACCCTCGTGCCAATAATCAGTTGTTCGGCGAGATGCCACGTGTCCAAACGGAACGTGCTCGGCAAGTGGCTAAGTGGCTTATATGAATTTGCTCGGCACCACGCCACGTGGCACCAGACTAAACCTGTTCGGCAAGGGTACAGCTTTAGTATTATTATGCCCAACATTTTGCCCCCACTCTGGTCGAGAAAAGATATTTTCCGAGCAGAGTAGCAGAGCAGAATAACCTTACCTCCCTGATCCTTCAACTCTCCTACGCAATTTGTCGTTTAGTATGTCCCTGACGCGTATCAAATCTGATTGGACTTTTCTCTCTCCTCGTGACGACACGCGCAGTGCCCTTTCAGCTTTTCATCTGCTGCGCCGCTTACGCGGTTTCCCAGATACGAGGTGTTAAAACGTGAATGGTCAGAAATTTGAAAATTGGGGCGGTAATAAATGCCATTTTTACCGCCCATTGCCTTTTCATTGGAAACGCTTCGGTTTCCCTCAGAGATACATACACATATACATATATACCTGATTAATCTTCTCTTACCTCTTTTCTGCGATTTGAGTCTACAGATTTCTCTTGCTTCTTTTCCTCTGAACTTTCGTCTTCGCAAGCTTTCACCCTTCCCGTCGTCCTTCATTTCCGGTGAGTTAATCCTCTTTTTTCTTCAAATTTTCCGTTATGGGTAGACTCGCGAACGAGCTAAGTTATGAGGAAAAGGTTAGGATTTTAAGGAAAAATACCAGATTCCTCAGAACGTAGGTATTAGGCTCGCCGAACAAGGCGAGCGTGAAACAGGGGAATTCCCCATAGTGGCAATCACCGAAGGTGGCCTTAGGTTCCCCCTGCACCCCTTTCTTCGCTCTATGATGAGCATTCTGGACCTTGGCCCTAGGAACCTCACCCATAACTTTTATAGAATCGTTAATGGGGTGATAGAAATAAACAGGCGATACGGATTCCACATATCCGAGTACGATCTTCTTTACTGTTACTCAATCCAGAAGGTGAGGAAGGATGAGAATAGGTGGTACCTGAAATCCCGACCAGAAAAGGCCTTGGTCCACATGCTGCCTGATACGATTAAGTCAGAAAGTGACCTTGTGCGTCGTCACAGGTCACTGGACACACGATCCAGACGAAGATCGTTTTCCAATCGTCCCTCGGGTTTCTTTGGGCCCAGGTTGGTTGATTTCAAATCCTACCAGTTCTTATTCTTCTTTACCCTCATTTCTAAGCATACTAACTGTTTGATTTAATATCTGTGCAGGTGTTCAGCTAAAGAAGTTCTGGGCTACTGGCATTCGTGCTGACAAGGACCACTTGAAGGAGGTGTTCAAATTCCTCGGGGGTCCAGATCTCTATCCCTTTGCCAGAGCAGTTTCGATTTTGTTCAACTTCACCCCTTCTCATCAGACATTCATTGCCCCTCCTCAAGGTTTCGCAACTTCGGAGGCTATTAGGCGTCTTCAGTGGTGGTTTCGAGCTTCTGCTGAAGAGAAAGAGAACTATTACGCCTTAAGGCATCCAGGGTGGACTCGCCCCCCTCCATTCGCCATCCCACTTGTTGCCGAGCAAGTTCAAACCCCTCGAGCTGCAGTTCCTGAGCCTTCCGAACAGCCGAGGAAGCGACATTTTGTTCTTTTGGACGAGGAGGAAGAGGAAGAGGAAGAAGAAGAAGTTGAGATACCCCCTGCCTTCGACTACTTTTCAGATTCAGAAGGGGAAGAAGAAGAAGTGATGGCCCCGAAGATCGATTACAAGAAGCTCGCCATGGCTAAGGCAAAAGGGCAAAGGGCCGGAGAGGCCCAGAAGAAGAAGGCGGACGAGCAAAAGGCCGTTGGGAAGAGGAAGACTGGTGAGGGGAGTGCCCCTGCTCCTTCTACTGCCGAGCAAATAATGAAGGTCAAAATGGAGAAGGGGAAGGAGCAGGAGGCAGCTCAAAAGAGGCCATCTGGCCCTCCTGAGCAGAAGAGGGCCAGGACACAATCTACGGACGCGGCTCCAACGGCCGAGCAGGCGAAGCTATCGAAGGAGGACGCCGCGAGGGGGCCTAGCACCTCCCAAGGTCGTGCCACCCACCAAAGACGCACCACCGAGAACCTCCGAGCCGTTACCTGCTCAACCAGTTGGGCCCGTGCCTCTAGCCATCGAATATCCGGCCAATCCGGTTCGAGACTCCCCTCCGTTCATTCCAGAAATCCTCATTCCCAGTCTCGAACATCCTCAAGGCCGTCCCTTCACTATCCAAGACACTGCCTTCAACCACGCCGAGGAGTATCTCAAGGGTATCCTCCCTCCTCGGGACGTTCTTAATACGAGGAAGAATAGGACGGAGGAGATCCACAAAACTCTGATGAAGAACATCATCTCTGTAAGTACTATAATATTCCTTTATGTGAATCCTTTCCTTATTATAGTTTTTCCTAACTTTCTGTTCTTTCTGCAGACTTCTCTCCACACAATGGAGTTGATTGCCAGGAGCCGAACATTCGAAACCAGAGCCGAGCTGGATAAAACAGAAATAAGGGAGTTGAAATCAAGCGTGAGGTCCTTGGAGAAGGAGAATAAGAATCTCCAATCCAGCAATGACGCTCTGGCAAAAGAGAGGAGTCAGCTTCAGGACGAAAATAAAGAGATTGAGCATCAACTCAACACTGCCCTTGGCCAAGTTGCTGGAAGCATAGCTCGTGTGCAGTCAATGGATAAGATCCTAAATCATAAAGACGAGGAGCTTTTAGTGGTCAAGGGCAAACTTTCCACGGCCGAGATTGAGTTGTCCTCCATGAAGACTGGGCAGGAGTTACTCATCAAGGAGTTGGAGGCTTCCAGGGCCGAGCAAGAGAGATCAAAGCAGGAGCTTGTCAAACTTCGGGCAGAGCTTGCACTGAAGACTCGAGCCCTGGCAGAGAAGGAAGCTGCCCTCCAGGAGGCCGAGGACAAAGCCAAAGCTGAGGTGGAAGCCCAGATTAACGATTGCGTGGATCAGATGAGGGATGCTCACAACGACTTCTTTCTTGAGGGTTGGGAGGCCGCAATGAAGAAGAACAACGTTGATCCCACCAACCCCATATACAAGGAGGTCCCTTATCCTGATCCAGAACGCCCAATTCCCCAGTTCAGCTTTGAGCGTCCACCTCAAACTCCCTCAATTCATACTGCCGAAGAAACAATTGAGGAGGGAGAGGTTGAGGTGGATAGTGCCCAGAAGGACATCTCCCAGGCGCTTGAACAGATTGATCTAATAGTGGAGAGAGATCCCACTAAGGGAGGAGAGAAGTGAGCCTTCTTGTATAAATTTTTATTATTATTTTTTTTTGGATGTAATATAAAACTTTTAACTCCAAGTGAATGAAAGCAGTTTGACTTCTGTCTAATTTTGTTTTATTTTTCTCTGTCTTTGTTTCTTTAGAACTGCCGATGAATTGATTGGGGAATGCCTTAACTGGTTTGCTGACAGAATTATAAGGAGCGCAGCCCAGGAGTACCTAGACGTTTTCTCCCACGAAATAGCTACAAACCCTTACAACAAATGTTAATGTCTCATCTTAGATTTAGGATATCTTCTTTGATTAACAGTTATGTAAAATGTATTGTAACCGTACTCTAAGGCATGTAATGAAAGCTTTTGAATTGTTCACTTTTTACAATCTGTCTTTCCATTTGTATATTTTATGCTTTATATTGAAGTATGTATGGTGTCTGCATTTGTACCACTTTGCCGAGCAACCACAACTTCTAGCAAAAATACTTTAAATAGTAAACCCTTCAGAGGTAACAAGCTCATGTAGTAATTTGCTTGTCGTAAAATAACTTCAAGTTCTTGTTAAAGAGGCATAACTTTAATAAATCTCACATACCTCGATAAGTTCGGCTGTCCTCTTTCTCATAATAACGGGGGTAACTATCTTCTGACAAATCTTCGCTTTTTAGTCTCATGCCGAGCATCGCGAAATGTGTACCATTATGTTGATACTGGCGTTGTGCTCTTTAGAACATGCTTCTTTTGCTTCCAATTAACAAACCAAGGAATCGAATCTTGATTTTTTAGAAAAAATCGTTTCTAGTAGATGAATAAATCAAGATTGGGCCACCATCAGAAATGATGTGGGTTCTCTTTGTACCAATGGTCGGCAAACCGAGCATGGATTTCTTTTGATAATTCTTTTCAGGGGACTGAGGAGTTGAATCTCAGTCTAGAGAGCATTTCCTGGTCAATAAACAAACCAAGATTGTACCAACGCTGGGCAAGCCGAGCGTGGTTTCTTTTGATAATTCTTTTCAGAAGACCGAGGAATTGAATCTCAGTCTAAAGAGCATTTCCTGGTCAATAAACAAACCAAGATTGTACCAACGCTGGGCAAGCCGAGCGTGGTTTCTTTTGATAATTCTTTTCAGAAGACCGAGGAATTGAATCTCAGTCTAAAGAGCATTTCCTGGTCAATAAACAAACCAGGATTGTACCAACGCTGGGCAAGCCGAGCGTGGTTTCTTTTGATAATTCTTTTCAGAAGACCGAGGAATTGAATCTCAGTCTAAAGAGCATTTCCTGGTCAATAAACAAACCAGGATTGTGTCAACATCGATGGAGATGGGGCGTTCTTCCCGTATCAATGCTCGGGAAGCCGAGCCTGGCTTTTTCCATGCCACCACCCAAAGTGATGTGGCGTCTTTTTGTTGAACAGAAAGTGATCTTCAAGCTTTTGAGTTTGCTTTTGCTTTGTAAAAAGGATTACTTTTCAATATACATACAAAGTCTTTAGTCAACAAATGTGAAGAAAAAATTAATGATAGTACAACTTTAGATGGGATATATTCCACGGTCTTTTGATTGACTTTCCCTCCATGTCAATTAACTTGTAGGCGCCATTGCCGAGCACCTCAGAGACGGTGAATGGTCCTTCCCAATTAGCTCCTAGCTTTCCTTCAGTTTGATCTTTCCTGCTTCCCATCAATTTTCTCAGCACCCAATCGCCAGTACGGAATTCTCTTCGTCTGACCCCTTTATTGAATTTCTTCCTTGTCTCTTGCTGGTAGTTGGCTAATCTTAGTGCTGCCAGTTCCCTTCTTTCATCAATTAGATCCAGGCTTATTCCCATAGCTTGATCATTCTCCCCTCTGTCAAATGATAGAGTTCTGATGCTCGGGAGGCCAACTTCTAAGGGTATGACGGCTTCGACACCGTAAGCCAGAGAGAAGGGAGATTCTCCGGTTGATCTTCTAGGGGTTGTTCGGTAGGTCCACAGTACTGATGGCAATTCATCCACCCATCTTCCTTTTGCCGCTTCCAATCTTTTCTTAATCCCATTGAGAATGACTTTGTTTGTAGCTTCAGCTTGACCATTGCTTTGGGGGTAAGCAGGTGTAGAGTAAATATTCTTGATTCCATACCTAGAACAATATTCCCTAAACGGGGCACTGTCAAATTGCGTCCCATTGTCGGAAATAAGTGTCCTAGGGATGCCATACCTGGTAATGATGTTCTTCCAAATAAATCGAATGGTATCAGCATCTTTGATGTGAGCTAGGGGTTCTGCTTCCACCCACTTAGTAAAGTAGTCGGTGCCGACCACTAAGAACCTTCTATTTCCCGAAGCGGAAGGCAGAGGCCCCACAATATCAAGTCCCCATTGAGCGAACGGCCAAGGGCTGGTAAGCGGGCTGAGTTCCTGGGTTGGCTGATGAGGAATGGGAGCGAACTTCTGACATTTCTTGCATCTCCGAACATAGGCCTGAGAGTCATATCCCATCTTCGGCCACCAATACCCTTGAGTAATTGCTCGGTGTGCCAGTGATCTGCCCCCAGTATGTGCTCCACAGACACCTTCATGAAGCTCGTAAAGAAAGTCTTGCACTTTATCGGGATGAACACAAAGGAGATAGGGGCCTATGAATGACTTTTTGTATAACTTCTGGTTGGGAGAGAGCCAAAACCTGGTGGCTTTTATTCTTAGCTTCTTTGCTTCTGTTTTGTCTTCGGGAAGTGTTCCGTCCTTCAAGTAAGCGATGATTGGATCCATCCAAGATGGGGCTGGGTCAGCACACATTATCTCTACGTCTTTCGTTATGCTCGGCCTTTTTATGACTTCCATAAAGACCTGGTCAGTTAGCCTTATTCGAGAAGAGGCAGCTAGCGTTGCAAGTGCATCAGCATGAGCGTTATGATCCCTGCCAATGAGCTCCACGCTAGCTTTATTGAAGCCTTCGATTCTCTTCTTTGCTGCTTCTAGATACTCTGCCATCTTTTCGCTTCTAGCCACATAGTCACCCTTTAGCTGGTTAGCAACCAACTGAGAGTCAGTCCTTACTACGATATCATCTGCCATCAGGCGCCGAGCAATGTCGAGTCCAGCCAGGAGAGCTTCATACTCCGCCTCATTATTAGTGACTTCAAACTCGAGTTTTATTGCATATTCTATTGAGACCCCTTCTGGTGTAGTCAGAACTATGCCTACGCCGCCTCCTTTTCTAGTCGAAGACCCATCAACCTCGATTTGCCAAGTTTGTTCGGCCTCATTATGTTCGGCCGGGGCAGGCTTTATTTCAACATGCCACAGTTCTTTTGTCTGACCATAGGCTGGTGTGGAAAATTTCGCTACAAAATCGGCCAGGACTTGAGCCTTTATCGCGGTTCTTGGGATGAACTTTATGTCGAATGCGCCAAGGGAAACTGCCCACTTTGCTAGTCGGCCCGATACATCAGCCCTCTTTAAAACATGGCCAATTGGCTGATCGGTGACAACTTGAATGGTGTGTGCATGGAAATAATGGGCTAGCTTCCTAGATGCCATTATTAGTGCCAGGGTCAACTTCTCTAGGGGAAGATATCTGGTCTCTGCTCCTTGCATTGTTTTGCTCACATAGTAAATAGGATGCTGCTTCCCTTGTTGCTCTCTCAGCAAGACAGCACTGACTGCATGCTCTGAGACTGCCAGATATAGCTGCAAAACATCCCCCGGCTGCGGTGTTGACAATATTGGGACAGTTGTTAGATATTCTTTAAGCTTTTCTAGTGCCGCATCCGCCTCAGCATCCCATTGCATCTTATTGGCCCCTTTGAGCAGCCTAAAGAATGGCCGGCACTTGTCGGATGATCTGCTAATAAACCGGTTGAGTGCCGCCACCATCCCTGTGAGCTTCTGTACCTCCTTTTTTGTGCGCGGGGGCGAAACAGATTGGATGGCACGTATTTGCTCGGGATCAGCTTCAATTCCCCTTCTGCTCACCAAGTGGCCCAAAAATTTACCCGAGCCAACTCCGAAGGCACACTTGGCAGCATTTAATTTTAACCCATACCAATCAAGGGTAGAGAAAACATGTTGGAGATGTTGGAGGTGTGTGTTCGGCTCCTTGCTTTTTACCACCATATCATCAATGTAGACCTCCATCGTCTGCCCGAGGTCTTTTTTGAATATTTTTGTAACCAGCCGTTGATAGGTGGCTCCAGCGTTCTTCAGCCCGAATGGCATAACTCTATAACAGTATATGCCTCGCGGGGTTATGAAAGAAGTTTTTTCCTCATCAGGGCCGAACATAGGGATTTGGTGATATCCCCTATAGGCGTCCAGGAACGACATCCTGGAACATCCAGCAGTAGAATCAACGAGTTGATCGATCTTTGGCAGAGGGAATGGATCCTTAGGGCAGGCCTTGTTCAGGTCTGTGTAGTCTACGCAGACTCTCCACTTCTCATTCTTCTTCTTGACCACGACCGTATTAGCTAACCACTCCGGGTATGAGACCTCCCGAATGGCCTCCGCCTCTAACAGTCGGCCAACCTCCTCAACGACAGCTTCTGCGTGTTGCAAAGCTGATCGCCTTGCTTTTTGTACCACAGGCTTTACCTCCGGATTCACATTCAACTTATGAGTCATGACTTCGGGGAAAATGCCTGGCATTTCGTGTGGAGTCCAGGCGAACGTTCCGATATTCTTCAAAAGCATCTCCGTTAGCTCTAGTTTTTCCTCGGCGCTCAGGTTGGCGCCGATCAGGAAGAATTTATCATCCTCAACCGGGCCAATTTGATATTTCTCCAAACCCTCTATTGCTTTCATCTGCGGATCACCACCGACATCATCGATCTTTGGTGTGTCCTCGGGTAGTTCCGCCAGCTGGACTTGTTCGGGGATCATTTTGGACTTTAAGGCTGCAGAGAAACACTTTTGGGAGGTATTCTGATCCCCCAAAATAGAAATCACTTCCCCGCAGTAGGGGAACTTCAGCACTTGGTGGTAGGTTGAGGGGATCGCCTTCAGTGCGTGAATCCACGATCTCCCTACTATAGCATTGTAGGAAGAGGGGGAATCCACAACGGTGAACTCAACCTCTTGCTCCACCGGACCCACGCGGACAGGAATGACGACTCTGCCCAGAGGCCAGACAGGAGCAGAATTGAATCCTATAAGTGGGCATTCTGCCGGTTCCAGATCTTCTTCAGTTAGTCCGAGCTTCTTAAATAAGCTCAGGAACATAACTTCTGTTGAGCTTCCTGCATCTACCAGGATTCTCCTTACTTCTGAATTAAACATGCCCAGAGTAACCACTAGGGCATCATTGTGCGGCAGCTGAACACCAGGATGCTCGTCTTCATGAAAAGTGATTTCCTCCATGGCGGCTGTCCTTGGGCGCTTGCTCGGCTGACCCACGACGCCCAAAATTTCTTTGCTTGGTGGATTAGGGGCATGATTGATGACACTCTGGGGTCGTCGTTCCATATGAATCACGTGGATGACTGCAGGTCTCGGGACATCTCTGCGCGCCCTGGCCCTTGGTGGGGGTTGTGCCTCTTCGGCTGCCTCCTCCTCGGCAGTCTCTTCTCGTTGCCTCCTTGGCTCTCTATCCTGTGGGGCTGCTTCTCTGGTTCTGCCCTCATCGACGAACTCTTTAAGGTGGCCTCTGCGCACCAATTCCTCCAGATGATGTCGTAGCGATCGGCAGGCTCCGGTGCGATGTCCCTTGTCTTGATGATACGCGCAGTAGTTTTTGGAATTCTCCTTTCCAGGGAAATCCGGCAGCTTTCCGGGCCATCTGAAATATGGCCTATTTTTTATTTGGGGAAGGATCTTGAAGATTGGCTCTTTGAACACCGTATTAACCGCTTCGAAGACTGACTTCCCCTCGTCAATGAATCGGCGGCCGTCTCCCCGTCTTTTCTCTCTTGTCTGGCCCTGGGATCTCCTTTCTTTCTGCTCGGCCGGCTGTGTCTCGTCCTCCACCTTGGCGTACTTCTCGATTCGGCACATAAGATCTGACGTGTTGGCTGCTGGCTTTTTGGTCAAGGAGAGCCACAGCCTATCCTCCTTCCGCAGCCCCAATTTGAACGAGGTGACCGCCAATTGCTCCGAGCATTCTCCCACCTCATTGTAGAGCTCCAGATAACGGCGGGAATAATCTCTCAATGATTCCCCGGACTTTCTTTTCATTGTGAGGAGAGCGTCAGCGGTTTTAGGCTGTTTTGTGTTAGCCAGAAACCGGGTAACGAACTCCTCCGCCAGTTGCTGCCAACACTGAATACTGCCAGGGGGCAGTTTATGGAACCACTGAAGCGCTGTATCCCCCAAACTAGAAGGGAATACTTTGCACATGAGGTGGTCGTTACTGTTCCATAACGTCATGGCCTGCATGTAATGACGGTAGTGGGCCAGGGGGTCAGTTCTCCCATCGTAGAGATTAAGCCTCGGAGTTTGGAATTTCTCCGGAGGCTCCGCATCAATTATTTCATCGACGAATGGGGAGGCAGAGATTCGCCCCAAGGCTTTCCTTGCCATCATTCGTGTGCTCTGGCCCTGAGCATTCCATTCCTCTGCTTGCCCCCAGTCTTCCATCTTTGCCTTTCCCGCTTTCTTACGCTTTAAGGTTAGCTCTTCTTGGTCCGTGCTATCCGCCTCCTCTGAGTGCGCCTCCAGCATCTTTTTTGAGGAATTCCTTTGGTGATGCGCTTTGACGGGCGTGTCAACATCGGATCTCACGTCACGTTTTGCGACCGATTTAGCACGACGCGAGTCCTTCCTGGAAGGAGAGACATCACGTCGCGAGCGAGAGCGCACTTCCTTCTGTTCATGGATGTCCCCGTCATCTTCATCAGTGGGGTCCTTGTAAAGAGCATCGTAACCTTCATCAGATTCTGAGTCGGATTGACGAGAATCAGCGGTATGGCTAGTAGGGGGTTTTCCCTTTTCCTTACTCAATTCCAGCAGAATCTCCTCCAGTTCTGCCTGCTTTTCACTGGCCTTAGCCATCAGCTCTTCTCTCCGTTCCAGTACCTGAGGATCCTCCGTTTTTCTTTTCCGGGCGGACTCCAGACCTGGAGTCCGGATAACCAACGCACTCCCTTTAGTTTTGGCAGGAGTGGAAGTGTCTCCTGCCCGTGGAGATGGTGGTGGGGTAGTGTTTCCTCCTGAGGTCATTATGTGGACAAATACTGGAGACTTAACAAAGAAATAAGAAAAAATCTAGTGAACACGACGATGGGCTAGACAACGAGCCCCACGGTGGGCGCCAAATGTTCGGCAGCAGAAATTACCGCCGGAACCGCTGACCACGCCAACCGGAAATGCAATCGCCGACCTGCCGAACAAAGACAGAAAGAAAGGTGACGGCCGGAGAGGAGGTCTCAGGCCGGAAAACCCTCCGATGATTAAGTCAGCAAGTCGCTCAAAAGAAGTTTTCTGGAAATAAAGGAGTCAAAGTTTAAGTTGGCAATAGTCAGCTTACCTCCGTGATTCAGTTGTATATCTATATATAGTGGTTTGAGTAATGATTACAGCATACCTATGACTCGACATTACGCACACTGCCGTGTTCCTCTTTTACACTCTTGCTTTAAATGCCCTTCCCCTTCATTTAATGCCTCAGACCCCTCATAAATACACCGTGCCTTTCATTTAATGCTTCTGGTGGTTTAACACGGCATTACAACCTGAATTTCAGGGTCATACTGTCTTCTTGTCGCATCAGCCACCGAATCGTAACGAGATAGACCGATTTAGTTACATCTCCAGAGACAAGTACCTAGTTCAATCCTAACTAAAGTGCATTTATGGTCATGAGCCTTCTTTAAAGGCTGTGGGCCCTAAGTTTGACATTTACTGGCCATCGACATATATGCCGAGCAAACTAGATTCCTCGGCTATAGCCACGTGGTTATATATTGTTTATTGATGTCGAGATTCAGGGTACTCTTTGGAGCACTAACTCTAAATCGTGTACTCACGTACATCACTCACGTGGAACCCTCGTGCCAATAATCAGTTGTTCGGCGAGATGCCACGTGTCCAAACGGAACGTGCTCGGCAAGTGGCTAAGTGGCTTATATGAATTTGCTCGGCACCACGCCACGTGGCACCAGACTAAACCTGTTCGGCAAGGGTACAGCTTTAGTATTATTATGCCCAACAGATATATTTGAGAATTTATCTATGGATACGACCAGGCTTTTTACCTATGAAAGATGCTAGCATTTGTGCATTAACAGCTACCATTTCCCAGCTTACTATCCATGGTGAAGTTACCCATCGCGGTTTTCTTAAATCATTTTCTGGTAAAGCCAATTTATAAAATATTAAAATTCTTTTTTTAATCCCTACTGAATGTATATAATACAACAGTCATCAAATGAAAAATGTGCTTTATTTTCCTTCCCTCTCGAGCGTTCTCTGCTATCATTGTAATAAACTTAAAATTCACATATGAATATTAGAATACTAAAATCAAAAGATAAAATTCATACCTGTATTAATCGCAGCCATCTGAATCATTTAGTATGAATGCTGAGCACAAAATTTGCAGCGGATGGTTAGAGCTTCCACTCCTTATCTTGTTCACAATGACAACTCTCAATGGGATAGCCAAGACACTAGGGTTTTCAAAATTAAAAGTGGAGTGGAGACTTAGCCAATATATTATATTTCTAGGCTCTAATAGGGTCGTCCCATTGCTAGCTACTATTAGACTTAAGGGCCTATACTAAGCCGTCCAACCATATCTTATTAATTAGGGATTTTCGGAGGCCGGTCACTATTTATGCACTTATAAAGATTTAAGTCATACCCAAAAAACTTGTTTGTAAATAAGTAACACTTGCAACAAAAAGACAAAAAAGGACATCACGCGTTTTTCACCACATTTCAAAACTGCCAGTTTTATCCGAAAATAGTGTACACTTCACTCATAACTTCCGTGTCTTTCCATCTTCTTTACAGAGCAAGAAAAATCGATTTTTGGAAACAAAATCAAAACTGTTTGGGAAAAACTTAATTTCGCGACTTTCTATCTTCTTTACAAAGTAAGCAAAATTGATTTTTGAAAACAAAATCAAAACTGTTTGGAAAAACCTAATTCCGCGACTTTCCATCTTCTTTACAAAGTAAGCAAAACCGATTTTTGGAAACAAAATCAAAACTATTTGGGAAAAACCTAAATCGATCATCATTCCTAAGTATATTTATTTATTTTTTATTTTGAAACAGTATCGGTACTGTTTTGAAGATATCTCAAAATACTAATCAACTCCATGGATTTCTCTTGCCCAAAACTTATCATCTGCTTATAATTCATGGTGCTATTTTAAAAACAGTATCGGTACTATTTTTAAGACAGTACCGGTACTGTTTTGAAGACAGTACCGATAAAACAGTACCGGTACTCTTTTGAATCGGTACTGTTTTCATACTGCCTAAAAAACATCAATCGATACATAATACAAACCAACGATACGAGCCAACATCATCATATTTTTTGAAACAGTACCGGTACTGTTTTGAAGATAGCTCAAAACGCCAATCGACCCCATGGATTTCTCTTGCCCTTAAAACTCGTCATCTGCTTATAATTCATGGTGCTATTTTGAAAACAATACCGGTACTGTTTTGAAAACAGTACCGATAAAACAGTACCGGTACTGTTTTCATATTGCCTAAAAAACATTAATCGATACATAACAAAAACCAACGATACGAGCCGACATCATCATATTTTTTGAAACAGTACCGGTACTGTTTTGAAGATAGCTCAAAAAGTCAATCAGCCCCATGGATTTCTCTTGCCCTTAAAACTCGTCATCCGCTTATAATTCATAGTGCTGTTTTGAAAACAGTACCGATAAAACAGTACCGGTACTGTGTTGAAAACAGTACCGATAAAACAATACCGGTACTGTGTTGAAAACAGTACCGATAAAACAGTACCGGTACTGTTTTCATATTACGTAAAAAACATCAATCGATAGATAACACAAACCAACCATACGAGCCAACATCATCATATTTTTTGAAACAGTACCGGTATTGTTTTGAAGATAGCTCAAAACGTTAATCGGCCCAATAGATTTCTCTTGCCCTTAAAACTTGTCATCCGCTTATAATTCATGGTGCTGTTTTGAAAACAGTACCGATAAAACAGTACCGGTACTGTGTTGAAAACAGTACCGATAAAACAGTACCGGTACTGTTTTGGACCGGTACTGTTTTCATACTGCCTAAAAAATATCAATCGATACATAACATAAACCAACCATACGAGCCAACATCATCATATTTTTTGAAACAGTACCGGTACTGTTTTGAAAATAGCTCAAAACGCCAATCGGCAAAATCAATCCATGAAGAAGATAGGCCAAATAAGTTCTATCTTCTTAATATCTTCATGACTAAAACTGTAAATAATGAAACTGAAAATAAGGAAAAAAAAATGGAAGAAGCGTAATTCTTGGTAAACATATCTTCACTTGATTCCCGGAATTCCTGGAAATAACTTGTGTAATTTTGTTATAGAAATAAAGGATATTATCGGTATATTAGAAACTATATTTAAAACAAACTCGTGGGACCCACTCAAAAGTGTGACTTAAATACAAAACTTTCCACATTAATGTGACTTAAAAGCAATACTTTTTTTTGGGTGTGACTAATAGTTTTAAAAGATTACAAAGTATGACTTGGATACAATTTTTCGTATTAATTAGCTGTGTATGGGCTTAACACTAAATTGGATCATAACAAATAAAGCCCAAATAATTGTGGCATTACAACTATATTATATTCAGTCTTTACAAAATAATTAATGGAAGTCTAATAATATTCTAACATTCTCTCACTTGGGCAACATTAATTACGAACTCAATAGACTAAATAGTAAAACTCGTAGGTGGCCACAAATAACACTAATACAATTGAGACCACACCTTTCAACACAATTCAGTCCAACAAGATTACTAATATCGAACCATAGTGGTATATATATGTCCTTTATTGACATAAGACCTTCAATGATTACAAATATTAATAATAATGTTAACATGAATTAATGTATAGTAATGTAGCAAGTAATAGCTTTCTCATATGATCCAAAATTTATACTATTACTTGTTGGTCCTCTCACATATGATTTCTCCATTACACATATGCTTCAATTATAAGTTACAGGGAAAAATCCACAAATTAAAGTGTAAACTCTATTGTCTCTATATCACATATGAGACATATTATAATATATATATCTCTAATAATCTCAATGAGATATATTAAGCCATAAACACTTAAATTTGAGATAAATAAAACTCAAACTATGACAATTTATCATATCCCATATGCACATAGAATAATGATAATAATCAAGAATAATAATGCCATTAAAAGTGTTTAAATCAAAATATTTGTTTACAAAAGCAATGTCAAGACAATATAGTGATGTCAATTAGAACTCTTCCACTAACTAAGTACATCAAAAGATTCTAGAACACCCATATCATGAATATGCCTATTAAAAGTGACAGGTCGCAGTCTCTAGTTAATGGATCAGCTATCATCGCCTCTGTATTGATATGTTCAATCATAACATCTCCATTTTTCACGTGATCTCTAATAGTAAGATACTTTATCTCAACATGTTTCAATCTACCCGAACTTTTGTTATTCTTAGAAAATAATACATCAACGCTATTATCACAATATATTTTCAAAGGTCTTAGAATAGATTTTATCATCATAAGCCCTAAAATAAAATTAGTTAACCAAACAGCATGTGTTATCGCCTCATAGCATACTACAAACTCTGCGTGTATAGTGGATGAAGCTGTAAGAGTTTGCTTAACACTTAAGCTGTAAGAGTTTGCTTAACACTTTTCCACGAGATTGCTTCTCCAGCATCATGAAAATATAACCAGATGTAGACTTCAGGTCATCTAGACAACCAGCAAAATCTGAATCTGAGTAGCCAACTATATCAATATGCTCAACTTTTCTATATGTCAACATGTAATTTTTGGTTTGCTGTAAATATCTCAAAACCTTTTTAGCTGCTACCCAATGATCATGTCCTGGATTAGAAATGAATCTACCTAGAACACTCACGGCATATGAAATATCTGGTCTTGTACAAACCTGAGCATACATTAGACTACCAACAACACTAGAATAAGGCACATTCATCATATTCTCTTTCTCAACATCATTCTTAGGGCACTGAACCCATGAGACCTATTTCATTGAATTTCAATGCCTAAAACAAATGAAGCCTCTCTAAGGTTCTTCATATCAAATTTTAGACAACAGCTCCTTAGTCTCATATAACAATCCCAAATCACTGTTAGCTAACAAAATATCATCAACATATAAAACAAGGAAGATGAACCTACTCCCACTGACTTTAAGATAAAGGCATTAATATATCTTATTCTCAATGAAACCCAGAGAAATAATTATTTGATCAAACTTTGAGTACCATTGGCGAGATGCTTGTTTAAGACCATAAATAGACTTTTTCAACCTACATACAAGATATTCCTTGCCACTTTCAATAAAACCTTCAGGCTGTACCATAAAGACTTTCTCATCTAAAACACCATTTAAAAATGTCGTCTTCATATCCATTTGGTGTAACTCTAAATCATAATGAGCTACCAAAGCCATAATAATCCGTAAAGAGTCTTTAGTTGACGCAGGTGAAAATGTCTCACTATAATTAATACCTTCTTTCTGAGTGAAACCATTAGCCACTAACCTTGTCTTGAATTGCTCAATCTTTCCTCGAGAATCCCTTTTGGTTTTAAAAACCCACTTACAACCAACATGCTTGCAACCTTCAGGAGGCTTCATAAGATCCCATACTCCATTATTAGCCATAGATTGTATTTCTTCATTCATAGCATCCAACCACATACCAGCTTGTAAACTAGTTATAGTATCAATGTATGTTACTGGTTCAACAATATTATCATAATCATAACCAGTCTCCCCAAGAAAAACTACATAATCATTAGAGATAGCAGAATGCCTCTATTTAACAAATCTTCTCAATGGCACTTCTATTGGAAGTTCTTGAGGCTGATTAACCTCATCATTTGGTACTATAGTCACGTTTTGTTGAAGAACAATTTCCTCAATAGGTGCAGATGCAGGTGTGGGTACAAGGGTATGGTTTCACGCACTATAGACAGAGGAATAGACACAGTTTCTTTCTCCTGACCCACATCAATAGATTGATCACATTCAACATCAGCAGCATCAACAACATCATATTCAAGAAATTTTGCTATCATAGACTCAACAATTCTAGTAATGCGTGTAGGTCAATAGAACCTATATCCCTTAGAATGTTCTGGATAGCTAATGAAGAAACAACGGGTTGATCTAGGATTAGTGGTTTTCTCAAAAGGGTTATAAATCCTCACCTCAGTTGGACAACCCCATACTCAAAAATGATTCAAATTAGGTTTCCTATTGGTCCATAATTCGAAGGGTGTTTTGGGGACAGATTTACTAGGAACTCGGTTAAGGATATATAATGTGGTTTTGATGGCTTCACCCTAAAGAAAATTAGGTAGGTTCGAACAGCTCATCATACTCTTCATCATGTCTTTGAGAGTACGATTATATCTCTCAACAACACCATTTTGTTCAAGACTCCCAAGCATAGTATATTAGGCAATAATCCCACACTCTTGCAAATATTCGGCAAACGGTCCCATATGCTGCCCAATATCACCATGTTTGCCATAATTTTCACCTCTGCGATCAGATCTTATAATTTTGACAACTTTTTCCAATTGTTTTTCGACCTCAGTCTTGAAATTTTTAAATTTTTCAAAAGCATCTAATTTTTCCTTTATCAAATAAATGTAACCATAACGAGAAAAGTCATCAATAAAAGTAATAAAATACTTATTACTACATAATGTGGGAGAATAGGGTCCACTGATGTTAGTGTGAATGATTTCTAAAAGATCTGAACTGCGAGTTGCACATTTCTTTTTAACTTTGCTTAGCTTACCCCTAATGCAATCAACACAAGTCTCCATATCTCCAAAATCAAGAGAATGAAGAATGTTATTTTTAATTAATCTATCTATCATTTCTGTAGATATGTGACCTAAACGCTTATGCCACAAAATTAAAGACTTTTATTTGATTAAGGGTCTCTTGGTACTACATTTTCAAAACTCAAAGAAGCATACATACTATTAGAAGCCAAATACATTTAATATAAATCATCGTTCAAAATACCATGACCAAGAAGTTGAGAATTTAAAAACAATTCAACCTTTCTATTTCCAAAAACTAAAACAATATCCCATTTTGTCTAACAAAGAAATAGAAATCAAGTTTCTTCTAAAAGTCGATACATAAAAAGTATTTTCCAAAATAAGCTGAAAACCAGTTTGTAAATTTAAGCAGACAACTCCTACACACTCAACATCAACTTCAACATTATTCCCTACTTTTAGTTTGGCCTCTAACTCATCTAGTTTCCGTTTGTTTTGGAACCTCTGCAAGGTAATAGCAACATGAATGGTAGACCCACTGTCATGCCACCAAGAATTAATAAGAACGTTAACTAAATTAATTTCAAAACAAACAAGGGCTAGTGGATTGCCATTTTCTTTCTTCTTTTTCTCTAATCAAGCAGTAAACTTTGTGCACTTACTTCTTTTATGACCCACTTTATTGCAAAAGAAACACTTGACATCTTTCCTAATGGTAGCCTTAGAACCTCCCATATTATGTGTCTGACCTGTACTATGCCTTTTAGGATCCTAGACCCCCTTACGAGTATGATGATTAGATTTCTTTTGGTTTCCTTGTTTCTTATGGAAATTGGATTTAGGTTTGGATACAAGGAAAACACTCTCACCTTTCTCTTTTTTAACTTTATTTTCCTTAGCAACACATTTGGTAATAAGCTCATTAAGGAACCAGGTTCCATTATAGGTATTATAGGCAGCTTTGATATGACTAAATTCAGTAGGTAAAGAATTAAGGGCATGGCTAATAACGACTTGTCAGGAAGGGTGATTTGGGAGTTTTTCAGTTTGGATTGAATATGGACCATTTTGAGGATATATTCTCTAACCCCACCCACATTATTGTATTTCATACCCGTTAATTCACTCATTAGATTTCCAGCCTCAGCATTATTAGAGACTTGGTACATATTGCTCACAGCAGTAAAGAATTCTTTAGCATTGTTAGTGTATGGCAAACCACTAAAAAGGTGCTTAGATATAGAATGTTTCATAGTAATCAGACTCAAATGGTTGGATTTTTCCCATCTAGCATAAAACTCATTTTATTCAACAAAACTCTCAATTGTGGGTACAGGTGACTCATTCTTACGTAATACCAAATCAATATCAACAATTCCTAAAGCAAAATCATTATCTTGCTTCCATTTTTTAAAGTTAAGCCATTCAAAATTTCAATAGTAGTAGTATTGTTATTCACACCAATGCTAACTGCAAAACACAATAAGAACGCAACTAATTAACAAAGTTGGGCAATAAAATTATGTTCAAAATAAAATATGATTTAATTTTCGTGAGAATCTAGCACATTACTTACAATCCCCCTTTAGGCAGGTTTGCAAACATGTATTAAGATCTCTTTAAGTGAAGCTAAACAATGAGACTACACAAGTTTTTGAAACTTTTAGTTCTTTGGGAGGTAAATTTTCTAAACTGGTGTAACTCTACTCAATACTTCACAAATTCTCAAAATTAAAATATACAATCATCCCCTTTAGGCAGGTAATTGGATATAGTAATTTGAGATATCCCAATTGCATAAAATACAAGAAAAAATTTATAAATTGCCATGAACAGACCACTTTGGTGGTAACCATCCACATCAACTCATAAAATTAATTTACTTAAATTGAGATTTTTTTTTAAATTGCCAATCACACAATTGTGCATTAAACACATATGTGCACTTGTGTAATCATCACAACTAGTGTGCTTTTATATACACATAGGCACACACAGATTACTCATAAAATATTAGTTGTATTCTACTTTATTGTATTATTTTAATACCTAGAAAAATAATAAATATTTAAATAAAAAGACACATTAAATATATATATACACATTATATATAAATAATCTATAGATTTACACATACTTTCAAATAAAACAAAAATTTCAATTTCTAACACAAGAAGCCGAAACATTATCAATAAATAAATAAAATAAATAAAATGGTAGAAAACCTTTATGTAAATTTTCACAAACTTTTATCCTCAAGTCTATCAAGTCAAACGTGAAAAGACTTTTGCCAAATATAAACTTCCAGTATGGAATATCCTCTTGTAATTCGGCATATATATATATATATATATATATGAGAGATACCCAATCCCAAGTGACTTTGAATTCAAAAGTAATGCTAATTTGGACTTTGAATTCCAGACCCAATCTCATATGTATGTATGTAATCCCAAGGGACTTTGAATTCAAAAGTAATGCTAATTTGGACTTTGAATTCCAGACCCAATCTCATATGTATGTATGTAATCCCAAGGGACTTTGAATTCAAAAGTAATGCTAATTTGGACTTTGAATTCCAGACCCAATCTCATATATATGTATGTGTATATATATATATATATATAAATTTGTACTTTCTACAAAAGCTCACATATTTGGACTTTAAGCCCCGCTTGGATGCGGGGAAAGCCAACGTCAAATATTTCACCGGGTCACACGGGTGAGTCTCACATTTTGCTATGATTTGGCAACCAAAATTTCCCTCTCTCCCGGGTTTCACTTTTCCTATCGCGCGGTCTTCCCCCGGATAACTTTTGGGCACGTTCAACCCTAGCCAAAAGTTATCGGGGGAGGGGGAGAATAGCTATTGTTTTGGCGTTTTTAGCCCTCATTAATTTAATTAAAATAAATATAATGTTAGTAAAAAAATAATAGATAGGCCAACAAGTCAAAATAAACATAATTAAAAATAAAATTAGATAATAACCAACCATTCAAAAATACATATTAAAAAAAATTGTTTAAATAAATTTATAAAAAATTAAATTTTCAATGAAATAAATAATATAACTTTAAATTGTCCAAAAATAATTAAATGAAGTAGGTTTTTACAATTTAATATTTAATTTAATGGGTAATCAAGTTTGGGACACTACAAGGGTAAAAGAGTCATTTGACTACTTTTTTCATCATTCAACTCCTCTTATTTATAAAACATCCAAACGAAGTCAAAAGTTATTCTCTTTCATAAATATCACATCAATGTGGGCCAACCTTCTAAAATTAATACCCCTATTATCTTATACCCCTCTAAAATTTATCCCCTAAAATTTTAACATCATTAGTCGAGCTTTACAGGATTAGGCTCCAAAGTCATAACGTCAATGATGTTGACTTTGTTAAACCCATCCGTGATTGGGTTGACGTGACTTTGGAATCAATCGATTTTTTTTTTTTTTTTTTTTTTTTCTAGATTTCATCTTGTTATTAACAGTGCCTTTCAAGCTATTCAAACAACATAAACCAGCAGCAGAGATACGGAGAACGGCGCTGAGATTTATTTATTTTTTTTAATTTTATTCAGTGCATTTTTTTGGCACAAAAATTACCCGAAAATAGTTCAAAAATATTTTAGACTTAATCTAAAATTTCAGAATTTTAGAAATTAAATTCAATAAAGAATAATATTTAAGATAAAAATTTAGACCTATCGCAAAATAGGACAAAACAATAATGAGATCAAACAACACTGAAATCAACATTTAGTAAAACTAAATCACAGATGTTCTAAATTCATATGTGTTTAGACCTGATACCACATGTAATAAATTTAAAATTTGCATATGAATATTAGAATACTAAAATCAAAAGATAAAATTCATACATGTATCAATCGCAGTCATCCGGATTGTTTAGTATGAATGATAAACACAAAATTTGCAACGGATGGCTAAGTATTCCACTCCTTCTTTTGTTCACAATGACAGCTCTCAATGGGACAGTCAAGACACTAGAGTTTTCAAAATTAAGAGTAGAGTGGAGATCTAACAAATATGTTATATTTATAAACTCTAATAGGGCTCTCCCATTACGGGCTACTATTAGACTCAAGGACATACACTAAGCTGTCCAACTATATCTTTATTAATTAACTGTGTACAGGCTTAACACTAAATTAGATTATAACAAATAAACTCCAAATAATTATCTCATTACAACTACATTATATTCAGCCTTCACAAAATAATTAATGAAAACCTAATAATGTTCTGACAATCATAGCCATTAACGTCTCTTTATTTTCTTCTCTGTAATCTCATAACCTTCGCTCTTTCTTTCATCCATCTACTGCATCCCCACCATGGCACCATTGCTCTGAATTGCCACGGATAAGATGATATCTCAGTACGAGCAGCGCCAGAATTCGTTTAGATCATGTAACTGTATTAGTATGGGTATTCCTAATATTTTTAGTTACCATTTTTTTTGTTTATGTTTATAAATTTTAAAAAATGAACATAAAAATGTTGTTGGTAGACTTATTTATATTTATTTATTTGTTATTTTTTTTTGGTTGTTGAAACATGACAATTTGGTGCAAAACTTAGACCTAAAATGTTAATAGAAAAATTATGTTTTCATATTCATTTTTATTTTCTTTCATAAACACTTTGCTAATTTTTGTTGCATTCTACTAAAATAATTTATTTTATTTAAAAACTTTATTAAATTAAAATTATTTCTTAATAAATAATATATTATTATAATCTCTTAAAATGATAATTTATTTTTAAAATTATTTATCAAATTAAATTATTACATATTAAAATGATTTATTTATTGTAATATTTTTCTAAATTAATTTATTATTAAATTATTCCCTTTAGCAATATATTTATTAAATTAATTACTAGTAAAAATAATTATTTTATAAAATAAAATTAATTAAATTAAATGTATGCTATTAAATTAAATATATTTTCTTAAATTAAATTAAATTTTTAAAAAATAAATATTTTATTAAGATAAAACTAACTGCTGTAATTAAAATTACATTATCAAACGTGTGTTATGTTTTTATTTAAAGAAGAAAAAAGACAACTAAAAAAAAAAGGGAGCAGGAACCAAACTTTTGACCACAAATAAAATAAACGTAAATGTTATCAAAGGGTGCCTACGTGTGTGCAATTTTCACTTTTGTTTAATTTTTTCCTTTGCCTCTTCTCTCTCCCTCTCTCTTATAGTCCATATCTCCATTTTTTTCTTTTTCTTTTTTTTTTTTTTTTCGTATTCACCCTTGCGTTTCAATTTTTTACTTAGCCTATTTATGGCTTTTGTAATTCAAATTTCTAACAAGAGTTAAAAGGGCATTTGGGAATTCAAAATTGTCCCTGAAAGTTTCAAATCTCCCACAATAGTATCCCAATCAAAACATTCACAGCTGAATATAATAAGATAAACCAAAGAGACGACAGGATTTGTTGACTAGGGTAAAAACCCCTTAGAAAACTAAGGAGAAAACAATCCCGGATCCTTAAGCGGATCAGACTAAACCATCTTCACTATAAAATCAGAGGTTACAAGGTATATAAAAATGAATTACAAGTTTCCCCAACCAACTACCCGTTGATCTACTTGCCTAAAAACCCATTCTAACCTTGATTGCTAGACATCCCGCAATGCACCTCAACCCGTGAAGAAGAAAACCTTCAAAAACTTGAAGAAGCTCACCCAATCTGAAACATATTCGCAGATCTGAGCTGATTGATGATGAATCTTTACCAAAGATGATTGGTGATGTTAAGAATGAACCAGGTTAAGCATCTCATCGTCTCCTTTTGGTTTCTTTCTCAAATAAGCTTAGTGAGTGTGACGTTCTATCCAAAAGGTTAGGGTTATGATTGGACTTAATTTGCTACACTTTTATTCACTTAATTACACTTTTACATAGCATATAAATGAGATAAAACTCTTGTTTTGTGCAGATTTCATCTTCATCCCTCAATACAAAGAATGTGTTGCAATTTCATCACAGTTAAAGGAGGATTTGAGCTCATTAAAGTGTAAAGAAGGAGGAATGAAGAATGGAAGCACAGAGGATTCAGGATACAACACATAATCCTATTTGAATATCTTGAGCAAAGGAGGAAATGCATATTCGAATACAGCCAAGCAATATTCGAATACTGGGACTGTTGGCAGAAAACAGATTCTACGTGATTTTATAGATTTGAAGAGATGCAATCTGGAGGAAAGAGAGAGTGGAGGGATGGCATCACATGATCCACACCCACTCATACATTCAGAGAGATATACACACGGAGAGATATACTTGGGGGACACACAATTTTTGAGTTTTTAGAGAGAGTTTTTTTTTTGGGTTCAAGTTTTTTCAGTTTTTCTTCTTCTTCGTTTCTCTGGTTTTTGATTCTGCAGATTTTGATTTCAATTCTAGTTTTAATTTTCAGTTTACTGTAATTAGATTTTAGTTCTACAGCACTTTACAATTCCATTCCTGTAATTACATTTCATTTTGAATTAAAGAATAAATTTCCATTTCCAGCTTTGAAGGTCATGTCTCTATTCTTCATTTCTGTTATTCATTTTCTTAAGATGATCGGCTAGTTTTTCTTGGGCCAAGGCAAGGACAATGTCCTGTCCAATGATTTCGAAGATGCCGTTATTCATGGATTAATCTTGAGTTCTTTGGTTATCAATCTTAGTTGTATCTAATTACTCTCGAAATCAATGGTTCAATGTCCGATTAACACTTGTTTACATATTTTATCAATGAGTTCATAGAAGTTGCTGAATTCAGAACTCTTATTGCAAATATGTATGGGAGTTGCTAGAATTAGATCTTCTATAGTCTTCATGATAGATTATGCACATCACTTGTTTGATCCATGGCTTGTATCATTTGAAATTAATTTTCTCCAAACATTAGAGCAACTAGAATTGATGATCTATTCACTCTTGGTATTTTGAGATTGATTTGGATAGGCATTGGAATTGTCTTGCCCATTTTTTTAATATCAAGTTTTAGTTAAGTTTAGTTTTCATTTCAAAACCCATTTCCAAAACCATCGAAAATTCTAAACCAGATTTTCAATTCTGTTTACCATTCATGTGAGCCATGTTTTGCCTTTTTAATCTATTTGATTCAAACATGATTTTGCTCCCTAGATCCCTGTGGATATGACCTGGTTCTTACCAGTTAATTGTGCTACAATAAAACCTTGCACTTGGGGGAGTTTGTCTTGATTTTCCTTACTCAACGCCTTTGAAATCTGAATTTGCATTTTTATTTACATTTGAGAGTGAGGTAATTAAGCAAACACAAGCAGGTTAAGAAGAGAAAAGTTCTTTTTATATCAAAAGAGAGGGTTAAAAAAGTCATTTGGACAGATCTTAAAAAATCTGGACGTCGTCACAGGCAGTTCGTGGGCACAGACTGCACATGAACTGCTCACAAGACCCTCTTGCATACTGGACATAATTTTCCAGATGTCACAAGCATCTCATGAGCATGAACTCCTCACGAACTACTTATGAGACTTCTTAAGATTTGGACAGTGACAATTTAGGTCCAAAAAGGGATGAGCAAAAGCTTGTTGAACCAGTAACCACTTCTCTTCCCATTTTAATGCTCTTCTCAACTATCAATCAGGATGCTTAAACACTCTTTGGTACATGTCTAAGCATTGAACAACCTACCTTGTGACATTCTACCCAATTGAAGGAGAACAAATACAAGCAAAGTGTTGTCTCGGATATTGCCAATACAAAATCTAATCTAAAAGACACTTACAATCTCCCCCTTTGACAATTTCGAGACAAAACACCCCAACACCCCAATTTACATCCAATTAAAGTATGTCACAAGTTCTAGGCCTAAATGGCAACCATGGTAAACCTGAAATACAATTCAAGAGCAGAAAGCATAGCAGCAGTAGTCACAGAGAACCAATTTCAAATTAACTTCTAAAAACAATTCAACTCCCCCTCAAACATACATTCAAAATTCTTACCCCTTAAACATGATCACTCCCCCCTAATCCTAAATTTCTCCCCATTTTTGTTCGAAATTGACAAATTACTCAGCAAATGTTCAGTGGGGTAAACAGTAAGCAGATTAACCATAGAAAGCACAAAAATCTTAACAGTTCAAATGGATAATCCAGAACAGTAGCAAAACAACGAAATAGTCAACATGGTGTTACAAAATATCCAAAAGAGACACAATAATCAGTAACAAAAAGGAAAAGAGTAAAGAAAAATCAAGGTCGATTGCGGCCACGACGGGAGTAGGCTTTGATTTCATTGAAGGCACCAACAAGGTCTCCAACTTCAGTCTCAAGAGCAGTAACTTTGTCACTCAGGGAGGTCAGGGATGTGCGAGCAGATGTAGCAATTTCGCCAAGGGACGTGACAAAGAAGTCTATCTGTGTCTTACAGTAAGTGGCAGCACTACTGACAGCATTCAAATCACGCAACATGGAGGTGCGAGTACCTTCATTCTCTGATAAAAAAACTTCTTCCAGGTGGGAGAGACGGTCTGACAGAGTTCTTTCAAAATGAGTGAGTCGATTGGTCAAAGCATTAAGAGCAAATACAATCATAGAGTTAAGATCAAATGGAGAGTTTCCAGAAGGAAGATCAGTGGAGATCGATGGAGGAGGGCAGTGACCCATAGAATGACCAGATGACTGTGGATCAGAGGAGGAGGCAGTGGGTTTCTTCTGAGCGATTGTACGAGAGATGGTTACCCGATTAATAGGTTTCTCTTGGGCAAGGGCTAACTCATCAACTCGACGGACGATGTTAAACTGGGACTTGAGAAGATTGGTGATAAACACACCATAAGGCAGTCCAACTCGAGTACCCTTCTGCTTGAAGGCATTACATATGTTTTGGAACAAAATAGTGGGAAGATCTATAGGAATGTCATGGGTGAGACAGTAGAGGAATTTTACCATTTCTTCAGAAATGTCAGAACAGTAATGTGTAGGAGAGATGACAGAATCAACAATCAGATTCAAAATTCTGAATGGAACAGTGAACTCACTGTGTTTGAAACTCATGCCAGGGAACCAAGGTTGTGGTGCATCTCTCATTGGGTTAGCCATTTCAGATGGAAGGGGAAGAGACAACCAATCAAGGTTTGGAAATTGTGCATCAGAAACACGGGGAATGTGAAAGTATGTGACAAGAGAAGCTACAGTGAAACTGAAAGACACTCCTCTAACTTTGGTGTCAAAGGACTGAAAACCATGTGAAAAGTTATGCATGTTAGTGTAGAACTCACGCATAATGTTTTATGATGCATGCCCATACTCAATACAGACCCCTACCCAGCCCCGATTATAAAAGATCTCTTTGATGAAAAGAAAATCCCCAGTAAGTTGGGAGAAATCAACCGACCGTTCAAGGAGAACCAGTCGATGAGAAAAAACTGACTCAAACAGGGTTTGACCACCAGAGATGAAGGTTTCAGACTCGGAAGCGGAAGAGTCAGAGTCACACCTTACCAGAGATGCAGAATAGAGCTTCTTTGAAGATCCTTCTTTGATGAATGCTGCCTTAGTTCTGGGAGTGGTCGAAGACCCACCACGGGTGGAAGAACCCTTCTTCTTTTGCATGGTTGATTTAAGAGGGATTTTGGTCGATTTTGGTCCTGATCGACAGTAGCCCTTGGGTAGTTTGATCTTCGCCATTGTTGTTGGCTGGAACAGGGTTCAAAATGTGGATGAAGGTATATGAAATGGAGAAGAATAAAAAGATGAAGTCCAAAAGGCAAGGGTTTCTGATGAGACACGAGAGAAGGTATGGCGGTAATCTGATATAGGTATATGCACAACCCAAGGACACACGAGCCCAGAAAGAGTGGAGATGAAGAGTCAAAAATGATTTCAATGAGTCCTTCAAGAAGGGATTTCCGAGATCGAGGCATGAAGAAAATGTCCACAGGATTAGGGTTTTATGGGTCTTCGAAGAAGATGAAGGGGTTTGTATTAGTGAAGGGGTGTGATCAGTTAGAGAGAGAGAGAGAGAGAGATGGCAGCCGTTGGTGGGAAAAGTGAACAGAAAGTTAATGCTTCGGCTGAAATTTTGAAACCCGTGCTTGAGATAAGCACCCAAAATAAGAAACCACCAAAAAAAAATAAAGAAAGAAAGGACAAAAATGAACACGTGTCAGTTAATTAACCTACACACATGTATGACCCACATCCAAATCGGCAAGAACAAATCAATTGAAAAATACTCAAGCCAATTAAATATCAACACATGGAAATGACATCAGTGTATCAACCTTCTTTTGTATCGAATCTGTGCGGTGCACTCATCAATTCAGAAAATTTTCCAAGTTAGTCATTCCACTTCTCACTCTGCAGTAAAAAGAAATTAGTGGGACATACAAAGAGATAAAAAGGACAAAATTATCCTGCCAGATTGAATTAATTAAAAGACAAATAAGGACAAGGTATCTTTTTCACAGAGCTCATAAAAAATTTTTCAAATCAAACATCTCCCTCAGACTTTAAGAGATTTAACAGAAGCATTTCGTGCCCACAAGGATCACACAAACTTCCTACTAGGCTTGCACAAAACCAGATTTCATGAAATAGCAAATTTATGCTAAAACCCTATCAACAAAAACCACTATTAATGAAGACACTTTCTTATATAGATTTATCTCAACATAGAAGGATTGATACAAATAATTAGAGCTATGAATAAAATCAATTGTTTGAACACGTAGTTTCAATTAAGAGTCAAAATACTAAATTTTCAGAATTCATAAGAACAAGATATTGACTTACACAATAAAAAATTAACTCAATGTCCAAATCCTTGTAAAAATCTTTTAAAAATACAAATAATGGGCAGAGAAGTATTTCAAATAAGACTTTAATTCCACACAAATGTTTTTCAGTTAACTAGATCGACATTTCGAGACATGATACTAGCTGTAGAACCACATTCAAATTCTCTAGAAGATGTCTATTTGGAAGTCAAACCAATCAATTGCCCAACAATAGTAACACAGCAGCTTTCTCACATTGTGAGAGATGAAATTTGATATTGCAATTTAAATTCAAACATACTTATCTCTCCAAAACAAAATTTAATTCAATAAATGCAATGTGATGAAGGTTTTCACACACTTCCCCCCCCTTTTTTTTACCTTTAACTTCCTTTTTGAAGAACGTTAGAGAACAAAGTGGTAACCATTTTCATCACTTTAATTGGGATATTCAACAACTTTAATATTCCCAACCTTTGTAACTTGGAATAGAGAGAATTGTGGGCTAATCAACTATGGGTCAATCCAAAGTAAACATCAAACTAGTAATTCAAGAAAGTTTCCATCTCATTTGACCATGTGTTCGACATCAGCCAGGTTAAAAGTAAAACATAAATGTGATTTCAATAATCAACATTTTCAACACAATCTCCACACACCATGAGATTAAAAAAGAAATCTACAAAAACAAGACAATTGGCCGAAATTTGAAAGTGAATGGAAATATCAAGTTCAAACAAATTCTTATTCTTTTGAATATTTCAAACACTTAAGGAACACAATATGATCTTACTTTCAATTTAAATTCATAGCGATAAATGTAAGATCATTTATTCTCAGACTTGAGATAAAACTATTCAAGAAGTATCACTCCAAGAGATGAATGAAGATATTCAAATCTTGAAGCTTCCAATGGCTTTGTAAACATATCAGCAAGTTGTTGGTCAGTGGAAATGTGTTCTAAACTCAACACTTGTCTTTTAACAAGATCTCTTATGAAATGATGCCTTATGTCAATGTGTTTTGTGCGAGAGTGTTGAACAGGATTTTTGGAAATATTAATAGTACTCAAGTTATCACAGAACAAGGACATAGTACCTTGATTGATTCCATAATCTAAAAGCATCTGCTTCATCCACAAAACTTGAGCACAACAGCTTCTTGTTGCAATGTACTCAGCTTCGACCATTGAAAGTGAAATGGAGTTCTGCTTCTTGCTATGCCAAGCCACCAAGTTCCCTCCAATGTAAAAACAGCCTCCTGAAGTGCTTTTTCTATCATTACAACACCCTGCCCAATCTGCATCTAAATAACAGGTGATTTCTGAAGAAGAACCATTAGAAAACCAGATACCATAATCTAGAGTCCCATTAACATAACGA
Organism: Vitellaria paradoxa; assembly: GCA_019916065.1. Lineage (NCBI taxonomy): Eukaryota > Viridiplantae > Streptophyta > Magnoliopsida > Ericales > Sapotaceae > Vitellaria > Vitellaria paradoxa. Next base: position 8,155,128 of record CM034244.1, on the reverse strand, counting down.
ATGATGCGTTTGACAACTGTTAAATGAGATTCTTTGGGACAAGATTGATACCTAGCACAAATGCGTACACTAAATGCAAGGTCTAGACAACTAGCTGTCAAGTACAGTAGGCTACCAATCATGTTGCGGTATAAAGTTTGATTAACACATTTCCCAGATTCATTCTTATTCAGTTTAGTAGTTGTGCCCATGGGAGTCCTAGCATGCTTAGTTGTAGAGAGTCCAAACTTTTGAACCAAATTTCTTGCATACTTGGATTGAGATATGAAAATGCCATTTTTCAATTGTTTGATTTGCAACCCCAAGAAAAAGTTCAGCTCACCAACCAGCTCATTTCAAATTGACTTTTCATGAGTTTAGCAAAGTTTAGGGCATGTTTTTCTGAAGTAGAGCCAAAAACAATGTCATCCACATAAATTTGTGCAATGGTAATTTCCTTAGAATTTCTATGGATGAACAATGTTTTGTCTACACTTCCTCTTGAAAAATTTGACTCCACCAAAAATTTGGTAAGTCTTTCATACCAAGCTCTTAGAGCTTGTTTTAAACCATACAATGCCTTATTTAAACGAAACACATGTTTTGGATATTTAGGATCAATGAAGCCTTTTGGTTGTTCAACAAAAACTTCTTTTTGTATTAAACCATTCAAAAATGCACTTTTTACATCCATTTGAAAAAGTTTGAATCCTAAGTAGCAAGAAATAGTCAACAAAATTCGAATTGATTCTAGTCTAGCCACGGGTGCAAAAGTCTCATCAAAATCCACTCCTTCAACTTGAGTGTACCCTTGTGCGACTAGTCTAGCTTTGTTTCTTACAATAGTGCCAAATTCATCGGTTTTGTTTTTGAAAATCCATTTGGTCCCTATAACATTAACATCACTAGATCTAGGCACAAGTTCCTAAACTTCATTTCTAGAAAATTGTTCTAATTCTTCATTCATGGCATTAATCCAATGAGAGTCAAGAAGAGTCTCTTTAACATTTTTAGGCTCAATGCATGATGTATAACACAAGTAAGTTACCTCATTTCGAACTTGCCTCCTAGTTTTCATAGGGGCTGTTACCTCTCCAATAACTTGTGTGAGTGGATGATTCAATTTCACTCTTGATGAGGGATTAAGAGTCAAGTGTTGATCATCATCCTCATTTTCCTCTTCCTCATCTCTCGGTAGATTTCCACTTGCTTCAGCTTCAACTTCTTTTTCATTTTCTCGATTTTCTAGCAAGGATTCTTCATGTGGATAGATGGTGAATTCTCCTTCATCCTCACTTGAATTTAACCTACAAGCACAATTAATAGGATGATCATCAACAACAACATTAATTGACTCCATAACAGTTGAATGTTTCAAATTAAAGACTCTATAGGCTCTACTGTTTGTGGAGTAACCAAGAAAAATCCCTTTATCACATCTTGCATCAAATTTACCCAAAGATTCTCTATCACGATAAATGTAACATTTGCTTCCAAAGATGTGAAAGTATTTAACACTTGGTTTCTTTCCATTCCAAAGTTCATAGGAAGTTGCTTTAGTCCCTCGCCTCATAAAAACTCTGTTACTAATGTAACAAGCAGTGTTTAATGCCTCAGCCCAAAACTTCAAAGATATTTTCTTACCATGCAACATTACACGAGTCATTTCTTGGAGAACTTTGTTCTTCCTTTCAACAACCCCATTTTGTTGAGGTGTCTTAGGAGCAGAAAATTCATACAAAATACCATACTCGTCACAAAAATTGGAAAACTCAGAATTTTCAAATTCTTTTCCATGGTCACTTCTCAATCTAATGATCCTACCAATCTTAACACCTTTCTCATTTTGAAGTCTATTGCACAAAGATTTAAAAGCTTGGAAAGTGTCAGATTTTTCTTTTAAAAAATTCACCCAAGTGAATCTAGGAAAGTCATCCACCATCACAAAAATGTATTTTTTGCCCCCTAAACTTTCAATCCTTATAAGACCCATCAAGTCAACATGCACAAGATCTAAGGGAGAAGAAGTAGCTATTCTATTGATCTTTTGTGAATAGCCTTTGTTTGTTTCCCTTTCTGACATGGTCCACAAACCATTTTCTTGACTTTTGCTAATTTTGGCAACCCTTTCACAATCTCGGATTTAGATAATCTTGTAAGGTCTCGATAGTTCACATGTCCAAGCCTTTGATGCCAAAGATCTATAGTGTCATCCTGTGCAACATTACAAATCAAATTTTTGTTAGTGGAAAGCCCATAATAATTATCTGAAGTTCTAACTCCCTTCAACACCACATTATTATCCTTGTCTAGAATTGAGCATTCATTTTTGGCAAACATAACATTGTAGTGTGAATCACAAATTTGACTAATGCTAATCAAATTTGCCTTCAAACCATCAACATACAGCACATCCTTGAGTCTAGGAAGACCCGGATGATCAATGCATCCAATGCCAAGAATTTTGGATTTGCTACCATCACCAAAGTGACTGAGCCTTCATCACAATCAACCAAAGAAGAAAACATGGACTTGACACCACACATGTGCTTAGAGCATCCACTATCCAAATACCACATGTTAGAGTTTTGAGCTCTAAAAGCCGTGTGTGCAACAAAGTAATTCAATTCACCACATCTAATCCATGCTTTTCTAACTTTACTTTTTGAAGACATTTTACCTTTGAAAACAATTTTTGAAATGTTCTTGGTATTGGATTTAGACAATCCTCCATTAGAAATATTCCTTTTTGGTTTGAATGGAGCTCGAAAGTCATTGTCATCGTGAAATTGAAGACCATTGAACCTATTAGGCAAAAATTCCTTATGTTTAAGACCTTTGTTAGGATTAACTTTGGATTTAACATAATCCAATGGCAATCCATGCAATTTGTGACAAAATGGTCTTATGTGTCCTCTAATTCGACAATGATGACATATAGGAACAAATTTCTTAGAATATGCAAAATTTGAGGAATGGAAACCAGATTTAATGACTTTTTTACCTCCAAAAACTGGGAAGTGATTGGGAAGACCATTACCTCGAATGTGATTTTTCACCTTACTTGCACTTGACATCACTTTCTGTTGAAAACTTTGGCTTCCTCTTGAATTACTTTTTGATTGTTCACATTCAGCTTTTGCAACCCTTGATGTGAAGTGAAAATTGTTGGATTTATTTTCAATTATCTCAGTAGCTGGGACAAATTTAATTGGGCCATTTCCTTGGTTTGAAGAAGATGATGACAGCTTTATACATCCAATCCCAATTCTATCATTAGGACACCTTTAAGCTTCCAAAATGTCTTCCAACTTCTTGGTTCCAGCATCCCACTTCTTAAGAGAACTAGAACCTTCGCAAATTTCTCATTCAATTCTTCAACTTCTTTTTCCAATCTCACATTCAAAGAAGTTAAATTTTCTTCGTTTCTTTTCAATGTCTCAATCAGTTTCTCCAGTTCACCCACTTGAGTTTTACAACTTTCAACTTCATTTTTTAAACTCTCTTTCTCACATTCAACTTTGTTTAGTTTGGAAAGAGCTTTGGCCTTCTGCTTTGCAAGAGTTAGTGATTGTTGCTATAGTTCATTATATTTATCTTGTAACACATCAAACTTATCTTGAATGTCTTCTTCAGAATCTGAATCAGAAGTGTCACTCTCATCACTTTCATCTAGAGTTATCTGAGAAACACTAATTTTTGAATTTTTCTTTAAAGAGCAGTCATCAGTTTTCACCATAAATCGCACACACTTGGAGAGTCATCCTCAGAACCAGATGTATTATCATCAGTTTGGTCTTCATCAGTTCTAGAATCATCTTCATTATCCCATGAAACATTAAAAACTTTCTTATTTTTTCTCTTCATCCGATTTGCACATTCATTAGCAAAATGCCCATACCCTTTACATTTAAAGCATTGCTTCTCACCGGATTTCTCTTGCTTTTTCTCAGTTTTGATTCCTTCACCAGTCTTTTTCTTTTCTTTGGAGAACTTTGACTTGTATTGAGAAGGCTTCTTGGAGAAATTTTTGAACTTCTTGACAAGGAAATCAATATCCTCAGCACTCATTTTTGAGGTGTCTATTTGTTCTTTCTCATCTTCACATATTGAACTTAAGGCAATTCCTTTGTTTCTCTTGTTTTGATTCACATTAATTTCATAAGTTTGCAGAGAACCAACTAACTTTTCAACCTTCATATGATCTACATCTTTACTTTCCTCAATAGCTGTAACCTTTGGCTGAAACTTATCAGGTAATGACCTTAAAATCTTGCGAACAATCTTTGATTGCGAATAAGTTTCACCAAGATTTGCTGAGGAATTTACAATATCACTGAGCTTGATGTAAAACTGATCAAATGTTTCATTTTCTGCCATACAAATTACCTCAAATGCAGTAGTGAGTCTCTGTAACTTGGCTATTTTTACTGCTGTAGTTCCTTCATAGGTCACTTGAAGAATATCCCAAGCTTCTTTTGCAACTTCACAGTTAGAAATTCTTCTGAACTCTTCATGAGAAACACTGCAGAAAATTGCGTTCAACGCTTTACTATTCCACCCAGCAGCTTCATTCTCCGTAGGTGACCAATCTCTTTTAGCTTTCAGTGTATGGTCAGTCTCACTCACAGTAGGTGGTCTCCATCCATCAACAACGGAATCCCAAACCCATTCATCAATAGATTTGAGAAAAGCTCTCATCCTTGCCTTCCAATAGTGATAGTTAGTCCCATCTAGAAACGGAGGTCTAACAGTTGATTGTCCCTCTCTTTGGCTATCCATGGTTACTATATGGACCAACCCTCAGACAGAAAGTCTAGATACAAAAACAGAGAGCACCCAGGGCTCTGATACCACTTGAAAGTCCCAAATCTCCCACAATAGTATCCCAATCAAAACATTCACAACTGAATATAATAAGATAAACCAAAGAGATGACAGGATTTGTTGACTAGGGTAAAAACCCCTTAGAAAACTAAGGAGAAAACAACCCCGGATCCTTAAGCGGATCAGACTAAACCATCTTCACTATAAAATCAGAGGTTACAAGGTATATAGAAATGGATTACAAGTTTCCCAAACCAACTACCCGTTGATCTACTTGCCTAAAAACCCATTCTAACCTTGATTGCTAGACATCCCGCAATGCACCTCAACCCGTGAAGAAGAAAACCTTCAAAAACTTGAAGAAGCTCACCCGATCTGAAACATATTCGCAGATCTGAGCTGATTGATGATGAATCTTTACCAAAGATGATTGGTGATGTCAAGAATGAACCAAGTTAAGCATCTCATCATCTCCTTTTGGTTTCTTTCTCAAATAAGCTTAGTGAGTGTGACGTTCTGTCCAAAAGGTTAGGGTTAAGAAGAGAAAAGTTCTTTTTATATCAAAAGAGAGGGTTAAAAAGGTCATTTGGACAGATCTTAAAAAATCTGAACGTCGTCACAGGTAGTTCGTGGGCACAGACTGCACATGAACTGTTCACAAGACTCTCTTGCATACTGGACATAATTTTCCAGATGTCACAGGCATCTCGTGGGCATGAACTCCTCACGAACTGCTTATGAGACTTCTTAAGATTTGGACAGTGACAATTTAGGTCCAAAAAGGGACGAGCAAAAGCTTGTTGAACCAGTAACCACTTCTCTTCCCACTTCAATGCTCTTCTCAACAATCAATCAGGATGCTTAAACACTCTTTGGTACATGTCTAAGCATTGAACAACCTACCTTGTGACATTCTACCCAATTGAAGGAGAACAAATACAAGCAAAGTGTTGTCTTAGATATTGCCAACACAAAATCTAATCTAAAAGACACTTACAGTCTCTTATGTTTATTAGGCGTGGACAAGTCAAACGTCGACTAGTTGGATCAATTGTACTGTAATTCTACAATATACAATCATGCATTCCAACAATTCATAAGCAAATGTATAAAGTTGGTATTTATATATGAAGGGATTAATTAACTTTGCGACTTTTGTGATTTTTGAAACTTAGTTCCGCGTCTAATTTTGCAGCTGTATGCTTTGGCTGCTTCCTGGAAATGTTGTTCTCTGTTGGCTGGACAGGGATTCTTATTCTTGCATTGACTTTTTCTTTGGTAATTGGGAAATTTGTTTTTATATATGGCGTTGACAGTAGTGCTGCTTCTGGGCAATTCCTGAGCTGTTACTACTCAGATTCCTCTTTATTTAGTCAACTAACAAGTTTCCTAGAACCGAAGAACACGAGCAACTTAAGTCTAATTAAGGTACCCATTTTGCTTCAAGCAAAAATGGGGATGAAGAACCGTGCCTTCATTTCATTTCTATTATTATTGTTTAGCCTTCTAGCTCAGTCATCTGCAGAACTTGATGGAGCTGAAAGTAGTAGTGTTGTGAATGAGATCAAGGTTGGGGTGATTCTAGATATGGGATCGTTGGAGGGAAAGATTATTCACAGTTGCATCAGCGTAGCCATTTCTGATTTTTACGCTCTAAATACTCGCTGCAAAGCAAGGATAAATCTTCACGCAAGGGACTCCAAGGGTGACCCTCTGCATGCTCTGTCTGCTGGTGAGTGGTTGCTTCACCTGGCTTGCTTTGGGGTGCTAGCATTTTTCCAATCTCCTTGATTGACATTCATGCATATATTAATATATATATATATATATATACTTGTGTGATCCAATGCTAGCAATTTGTGTTAATATTTCAACCCTTACTGTCATGCATATCTAACCATTTGCAGTTGTCACTATGAATTAAAGATTATGACATGTCATGGAAGTGCAATCCATGAAGAACAATCAAGATTCATCCCTGTAGAAGTTTAGCTGATTTTCATTGAGGTACATATTATTTTTTTTTTCCCTGCATGCAGCTCTTGATCTTTTGGAAAACGTCAAGGTGCAAGCAATTGTGGTTCCAGAAACATTGCCTGAAGCAAAGTCGATGGCCTTATTAGGCGACAAAGCTAAAGTTCCTATAATTTCTTTATCTTCAAGTCCTTATTCCACCCGTCCTAAATCTTTCCAAGTTACACAAGATGAAACCACTCAATTCCAAGGCATCACTGCCATTCTTGACTTCTTTAAATGGAGGAACATCATCCTTGTGTACGAGGACACCGACTATGGGAGAGAAATTATCCCTCGTTTGACCAATTTATTCCGAGACACGAATGCCCAAATTGCATATATGAGTTCCATTTCTCCCTCCTCTGCCGATGATCAAATTATTGAGGAACTCCACAAGCTTATGACCATGGAAACAACTGTATATGTTGTCCATGTGAAACCTTCCGTTGCAACTCGCCTTTTCTCGCAAGCAAAAAGGTTAGGAATGATGAGTGAAGGGTATGCTTGGATTATTACTGAGAGAACTATGAGCCTATTGCATTCCATGGATTCTTCATCAGTCCTCAGATCAATGCAAGGGGCATTAGGTATCAAGTCTTATATTCCAGTGTCAAGAAAACTCCATAATTTCACTCTTAGGTGGAGAAAGCAATTCCATATCAAAAACCCTCATATTAAAAGGGCAAAGTTGAATATGGTAGGTATATTAGCAAATGATGTAATTTGGGCACTGGCAAGGGCAGTTGAAAGTGCAGGGACTGAAACAACTCAAAGTGGTTTAGTGCTTCTGCGAGAGATATTACAAAGTAGATTCAAGGGTTTAAGAGGCGAGTTTCAAGTTATGAATAGGAGTTTAGTCCCTGAGGCATTTGAAATAGTGAATGTGGTAGGTACAGGGGAGAGAACAGTTGGGTTTTGGACATCAACAGATGGAATTATGAAAGAAATCAACCCATCCGTTAGGTATAAATCTGCCAGGAATGGTCTCGAAGGCATTATCTGGCCAGGAGGTTCTACCACTGCTCCAAAAGGATGGTTGTTGCGAATGAGGCTAAGACTTGGAGTTCCTATAAAATCGGGGTTTTCAGAACTGATTAATGTAGAGCAGGATCCTCAAACCAATGCAACCATTGCCACCGGCTTCTGTGTTGATGTATTCAATGCTGCCATCGAAGTCTTACCATTCCAAGTACCTTACGATTTTTTTCCATTAAAGGGATTGCCTTACAATGATTTAATCTATCAAGTCTATCTTCAGGTTCGTCCAGCTCCTTTTACACACACTAGTAATTGTCCATACCTAAAGGTACAGCAATATAGGTTGCATTTAGAGTGGTAAAAAAAAAAAGATAAATTAAGATAAAATGTAATTCTGGATTAATTTTGGCGTTTAGTATTTTCTTTCCAAACCGTATTTCTTGGATATGAACAGTAGTAAACCATTAGAACGGTTTCTCAAATTTATTCTAACAAATTCAAAAAATCAACACTCAATGTTCTACACAATAGTTCTATTCTCTCTCTCACTCAACAATGGTAAACCGTTAGAACGACTTTCTAAATCCGTTCTAACGAATTCAAAAAATCTTTTTCGAGATGTATAGCGTCAAAACCATTAGAACAGTTTTTTTAAATCCATTCTAACGGATTCAAAAAAATTTGTATAAAGTAGTAACAATGGTACTCCTTTGAAAGTTTTTGACTCGAAAAATATGATTGTCAAAAAAAATTTACATACTCGGTTAATCTCCTTCCGGATTTTTTGTGTTTTTTTAGCGAAATATTGACATTTTTTGAAATTATAAAAGTGGGAATGTGTAAATGTGTAATAGAGAATTTTAGTAATTTATAGAGATTATTGGAGATTTATTTTGTTTTATTTTGTTTCTTGGCACTCTAAACAGTGTCATAATTTAGCATGTAAGTAACTCAAATTTAAATTTATAAAGTAAATCTACATAACAAAAACTATAAAATAACATATAAAAATAAAAATTACTAATCAAAATAGGATACGGTATCCCTACAATGTTTAATAAAATTTTATTACTTATTACAAATATTATCACATTTTTTTAAATATTAATTTAAAAACTTTTATATAAAAAGTATTCAAAAAAAAAAAGGAAGAGTGAGAGGGTTGTTCTCAAATTCAAAATTTTAAACTTCCTTATTACATAAATGACACAAATAGAGTAAAAAGGTATGCATTTAAAATTTAAGCACATTAAAATTAAAATTTTAATTTAAATGTTTATTTTTAATAAATTTTTTTTTATAAAATTAAAGTTTAAATATAATTTTTTAAAATAAAAAATTTAGTTGATTTTGTATAATTGGTATACATACATTATTTGATAAATGTGTACAATTTTATTATTTATTACAAATATTATCACATTTTTTAAAATACTAATTTAAAAATTTTATATGTAAAAGTAGTAAAAAAATATACGGAAAAAAGTGAAGGATTATGTTTTTATGAGAAATAAGAAGCAAAATAAAGAGAGACAGAAATAATTCTAACTATTGAATAAATCTAATAGTTAAAAATATACAAATGTCAACTCAATGAGTCATATTGTTATATACAATTTACATTTGGGTAATGTTATAGAAGAGTCTTTCACAATGATGTGACATAAGTGTGGACCTATCACTTAAAAAAAAAAGAAAAAAATAAAAAGAAACATCAATTAAAATGCTCTTTATTTACAAAATTACCAGTGTCTCGTAAAATTTGCTAGTAGATTTTGCATTTTACCGTGCGTTTTGATATGCTTGTACATTTTCATGGGACATAGTTTTATTTGGTTTATGTATGGTTTGTTGTGGATTAGAACATTGATGGTGTTGTGGGGGACGTTACAATCACAGCCAACAGATCTTTGTATGTTGACTTCACATCACCCTATACTGACTTGGGTGTTGGGATGGTAGCACGAGTTAGTAACGAGAAGAATATGTGGGTGTTTTTGAAGCCACTTGATCCAGGTCTATGGCTAACCAGTGCTGGTTTCTTTACTCTGATGGGCTTCGTGGTTTGGCTAATTGAACACCCTGATAATGCGGCATTCCAAGGTCCATTAGCTCAGCAAATTGGGACGGCCTTATGGTTCTCCTTCGCAAACAGTAAACTCTCTTCTTGGTAGCGCTTTTTTTCCCTTTTCTTTGTATGCGTGCGCATACAAGACTATTATTTACTTGCAAAGATATTTGCAGGGAGTGGGTAATTAATATAAAATATGTCGATCAATCGAGGATGATCAAAGATGGAAATAAGCTTATCTAATAGATAGTGAAAGGACACATTAATATAATAACTGTATTGATCAAACAGTAAAGAGTAGAAATAACTGTGATAGAGTAGGAGTAACTGAAACCTACTCTTTTTTTTTTTTGAAAACAAAATAAATGTTAAAACATATTTTTTAAGTATTATCATTACTAAAATTCTCTTTTGACTTCACACTTCAAATTGTCCTTTCTTGCCTATAAGTTATTAAAACTATCAAAACTCTCCTCCTTCTCCCTTTTTATTATTAATTTTTTTTACTGCATAGAGAAATTAATTCTAAATAATTTTTTTCTTTTTTTTTTAAATTTACTTCCACTCACTAAATTTTTTTATTTCCGCCATCGCTCACCTCCCTCTCTCTTGGGCACAACATTTCTTGCTTCAATTATCATTAATTTGTAATGATACAAAAAGTTATATAGACAGATCCTAAGTTAACAGTATGATCTTGACTTGTATATAGTTTTTTTTTTTTTTTTTTTTTTTTATAACTAGACTTGTATATAGTTTGACTTGGTCTCTTTTTTAAGTATAGCTGTCAATCAAATAGGGCATAATAAACCAATAATATATATATATATATATATATATATATATATATAATGCACACTTGTGAATATGTTTAATTTTCATTGATATATGTATAGAGTAATCTCTCTATCCTGACTTGGAAGAAAATTAACTACTTAATTGTCCAAAGCTCATCCCCTTTGGTATTGGACATTGCAGGAGAGCAATTGAGAAGTAATTTGTCAAGGTTTGACATTGCAGGAGAGCAATTGAGAAGTAATTTGTCAAGGTTTGTAGTGATCATTTGGGTGTTTGTGGTCCTAATTTTGACTTCAAGCTACACTGCCATATTATCTTCGCTGCTGACTGTAAAACAGATTGAATTAGGATCAAAGGGGAGTAACATAGGGTACCAATCTGGCTCTTTGCTTAAAGGGACCCTAGCGAGCAACTTCAATTTCAATGATCGCGCATTTCGAACACCTAAGGAATTTGCTGATGCTTTGTCAAGAGGAAATAAGAAAGGTGGAATTGCCGCTATTATTGATGAAATCCCATACATCAAGATCTTCCTCAACAAGTATTCTGATGATCGTCACGCCATTATAGCATCAGAATCTAGTACCACGAATGGTTTCGGCTTCGTGAGTATACTTCTTTAATTCGTTACTTTTCAATGCTTATAATTAGTAGATTTCGAAGAGTCTGCTAATTAACTCTGTAGTTAATTCCCTCAAATAAGATTATCAAAGAGTCTGCTAATTAACCCTGTAATTAATTCACTCAAATAAGATTGCAAATCAACCAAACCTCGGCTCGACTAATTTACTAAATGAATTTTTATTTATTTTTTCCCAACTTGCTTGTTTTCAAATGAACAAGTCCGAACTAGTCCTGGGTTGAGCCTAATATACTAATAAACAACTCTTCATTTGTAATATTTTATAGTGTAAATTTTATGTTGTACCCCTGAGTTTTAATCTAAATCTTATTTAGGATCTAAATTTTTTATTTTTAACAATTAAGGGTTTGAACCTTTAATTAGTTGCAGTTTCCCTCTATTTGACTATTTTGTCCTTACATTGACTATCCAACTTTCAAGGACCTATCAAAAAAAAAAAAAAAAAATCCAACTTTCAAGGATAAAATAATTACTAAGAGGAGACATTGCAACTAATTGAAGTGGGATAAAATAGTCATTGAGAAGAGACATTGCAACTAATTAAAAGTTCAAGCCCTTAATTGTAACCAAAAAAAAAAACAGGCCTTGAAGTAGGACTTCAGGGAAACTCAAGTGAAAAGTGAAATTCGCACAATTTTGTATTATAAGAAAAATAATAGGAAGTACCCTGAACTCATTGTAATTTGAATGTTATATTTATATGTTTCATACGTAATTACTTATATAAAATATATTATATATTGTAATTACTAACTTACATAATATAGCATATAAATTTAAAATATTATTGTAAAGTTTAATAGTTTAAAGAGTAATTACTGCTATAAGAATTGTTAGCCATAAATTCAATAAAATGGAATGGAATTTTTAAAATAAAATACATACACTATATCATGACATAAATACAACACATTTTTAATTAATATGTTTTATATGTATATTATTTAATATTATTTCTAACTATTAAACAAGTTTAAATCTTTAATGCGCTGAACCACACAATATTCAAATTCGTCTTGTTTACTAATTAGTCTAATTTTTCTATTCAAATTCAATTCGTTAATTTATTAAATAAATAAGTTGAGTTGATCTCGTGTTTATTCAAAAACAGTTTGGTTCGGGACCATGGCCATCCTAAAACTTTAAAAAATATAAGTTACAAGTAAATTTCAGATCATGCAAGATATATTTTGTAAATATGAGCTCCCAATTATTTTTTAATCAATATTAATATTTTTATTATGATAAATTATGAACTTAAGAAATCTAATAGGTTTGAAAATTTATATATTTTTTAGTTTCATAATTTTTTCTACATTTTATGTTAATTTAAATGGTGTCTAACAGTTTTGAGGCTCAATCTATTTTAGTTTTCTATATTAATTTAATTCTATGTATCATAGTTCTTATTGTTTTAAATCTTAAATAAAAGCAATATAATCATCAAATTTAAATTTAACAATAAATTTTTAATTTATTATTATTATTATTATTTGATAAAATCATATAAATTTTAGCTAAGTAAGTATCTATCTAATTATGGAGCTATTTTTATTAATATATACACAGAAATTACATTTTTGGTTTGGCTCCTCCCAAAACCATGATTCCCACCGACGTTACCTTATTTCCACAGGCTTTCAGAAAAGGTTCACCACTGGTCCCAGAGATATCAAGGGCAATTCTGAAACTAAGAGAAGAAGGGAAACTTGAGATGCTGGAGAAGGCATGGTTTACGACAACTGAATCATCATCATCATCATCATCTTTGATTCCACAGAAGTCGGAGAATAATTCTAGTACTGTTCTTAGCCTCGATAACTTTCGCGGTTTATTTTTTATTAGTGGGGTCTCTTCAGCATTAGCGCTTGTCCTACACTATTTCAACTTTCTTCGTGAAAGATGGAATGGCAGAGCTTATATCTATGGAAACCTAGTTCAGCAAGTATTATTGCTCATCACAAGACTTCACCGTCGCAATAATGTTCTTGGGACGGAATAGAGACAATTGCCAGATAATTCACACGATGATTTACCGTCTCCTTTTTCTGCTACTAGCTGCTAGTTATCTGGTTAATTATGATGTATTGATTAATTTCTTTGAAGAAGTTGGTCAGACAAAAGTTTTAAAGAATTTGTCAAATAAGGGAAAGATTAGTAGTTTTGAGTAGAGGGGTGTAGGCCAATTTATATACACACGAAATTCAATTGAAAAAACTTATATAATAATGATATTTTGTAATTAATTTTTTTTTGGGGGGGGGGCATGGTCTCCATTGTGACTGCAACTCCCTACTCTATTTACCCTTTTGATTTGTTTCATTAGTTTCTTTATATTTATTTATTTATGTTATGGAATGTTGTTTATTTGATAATTACAGATGGATATTGGATAAGTAACGCTCCATTACATAACTAGTCTAAATTCATTTGCAATGTTTCGCTGGTGATTTTTAGAGTATTTTGTTTTCTCTTTAGTCAAGTTCTATTTCACGTGGCAAGTGAATCTTTTCATTTTAGAGTGGAGAATTTAGACTTTAGTCAATGTGAAAGTCCCCAAAATTTTAGTCAATAGTTTAGCTACCATTGTGCAATTTGAGATGATCGCGATTGTGTAATTTCAATTAATTGTCAACCATCTCTTTCAATGGAGTTTATTATGAAAATCACTAAACATATAGATAACTCAGATTACACGATAACTAATGTGCTTAGATAGAAATGAAATTCTTTTTTGTTATCCCAAGAATCAAAGAGAAAAACTTTCTACTATTAGCTGACAAAAATGATTTATTCTATTCTCAAAGTTTTTTTTTTTTTTGGCATAAGTCACCACTCATCTATTTTGAACTATTACTCATGAGATGTTATTTTTGAAAATCAATGGCCCTCACTTGAACGGTGGACTGTGTGGGATTTGACGCGGTGGGAGTAGCTTTGTTGGACAGAAATATGGACCAACTACCAATCAGTACTCCATACTAACCTCGTTTGTTTCACAACCATGTGATACTACTAAGTTTTCACACTAGATACTAGCTAAAACTTAGGTAATAATCTGCAATTTAGTTACATATATTAATGTATATATAATCACGGTATTCAGAACTGTGAAATCTTGGCAGATCCCTGGGTGGAAAAACCAACATATTAAGGAGCCATTGACACCAGTTGATTCATTTATCTCTGTCCGAACGAGGAAGAAGGAAAATACAAATTCAATTCTAACACGACTACCATTGAGCCTCTTAATTCAGCTATAAATTCAGAACTTGATGTGCAATAGATCAGCAGTTTTTCCAGTGTAAAACGGTGTCCTGGAATGGCAAACTAAAGGTAGTTTTTCCAAAATACATGTCATGGGGACTTGGCCATATTCCATCTTTATGCCAATTGTAGCTTTCATAACATACTAAGTATTAACTTCCCCAAGCAACTATATACTGCTTTCCGTAGAACCCTCTCATCTACGCAGCTGATTTCAATCAATTGAGCAAAACCAGAGACTTAATGCTTTATTTGTGAGTTTAGGAGAGGAAATAAAAAAGAAAAATTCAGTAACGAGAGTAGAGAGAAGAGAAATGATTCTTCACAGGCTAAAGGAGGTGTAGCATTTGAGCATTATCTTGTATCCTGGCTCTCAGTTGTTGGGCAAGTGGTACGGTCTCATGATTCCATTGGAAATGTCGACCAATTCTAGTCAGTTGTAGTTGATGACTAACCATCCTTTTGACAAGTAAACAAAATGCTGTATAGTTCAAGAATATTGTTATACAAGGTCTCAGTGTTTTGTAAATTGTCTTTTTTTCTTTTCCTTTTTTAAAAAAAAAAAAATCAATTTGTATGGAAAACTAGAGAATCTAATTGTGCATATTCCAAGGAAAGGGGAGGAGGAATGGAGTTAGTAACATGGCAATTGAATTCCCTTCTCCTTGCCATGCTTTTTCCTTCTGGAAAAGATTAACATAACTTGTATGAAAGAATGGATATATTTGAGAATTTATCTATGGATACGACCAGGCTTTTTACCTATGAAAGATGCTAGCTTTGCGCATTAACAGCTACCATTTCCCAGCTTACTATCCATGGTGAAGTTACCCATCGTGGTTTTCTCAAATCATTTTCTGGTGAAGCCAATTTATAAAATATTAAAATTCTTTTTTTTTTTTATCCCTACTGAATGTATATAATACAACAGTCACCAAATGAAAAATGTGCTTTATTTTCCTTCCCTCTGGAGCATTCTCTACTATCATTGTAATAAACTTAAAATTCACATATGAATATTAGAATACTAAAATCAAAAGATAAAATTCATACCTGTATTAATCGCAGCCATCTGGATCATTTAGTATGAATGATAAGCACAAAATTTGCAGCGGATGGTTAGGACTTCCACTCCTTCTCTTGTTCACAATGACAGCTCTCAATGGGACAGCCAAAACACTAGGGTTTTTAAAATTAAGAGTGGAGTGGAGACGTAATCAATATGTTATATTTATAGACTCTAATAGGGCCCTCCCATTGCTAGCTACTATTAGACTTAAGGGCCTACACTAAGCCGTCCAACTATATCTTATTAATTAGCTGTGTATGGGTTTAACACTAAATTGGATCATAACAAATAAAGCTCAAATAATTGTCGCATTACAACTACATTATATTCAGTCTTCACAAAATAATTAATGGAAGTCTAATAATATTCTAATATTCTCCCACTTGGACAACATTAATTACGAACTCAATAAACTAAATAGTAAAACTCGTAGGTGGCCACAAATAACACTAATACAGTTGAGACCACACCTTTCAACACAATTCAGTCCAACAAGATTACTAATATCGAACCTTAGTGGTATATATATGTCTTTTATTGACATAAGATCTTTCATGATTACAAATATTAGTAATAATGTTGACATGAATTAAGATATAGTAGTGTAGGAAGTAATAGCTTTCTCATATGATCCAAAATTTATACTATTACTTGTCGGTCCTCTCACATATGATTTCTCCATTACACATATGCTTCAATTATAAGCTACAGGGAGAAATCCACAAATTAAAGTATAAACTCTATTGTCTCTATATCACATATGAGACATATTATAATATATATATCTCTAATAATCTCAATGAGATATATTAAGCCATAAACACTTAAATTTGAGATAAATAAAACTCAAACTATGACAATTTATCATATTCCATATGCACATAGAATAATGAAAATAATCAAGAATAATAATGCTATTAAAAGTGTTAAAATCAAAATATTTGTTTACAAAAGCAATGTCAAGACAATATAGTGATGTAAATTAGAACTCTCCCACTAACCAAGTACATCAAAAGATTCTAGAACACCCATATCATGAACATGCCTATTAAAAGTGACAGGTCTCAGTCTCTAGTTAATGGATTAGCTATCATCGCCTCTGTATTGATATGTTCAATCATAACATCTCCATTCTTCACGTGATCTCTAATAGTAAGATACTTTATCTCAACATATTTCAATCCACCCGAACTTTTGTTATTCTTAGAAAATAATACAGCAACGCTATTATCACAATATATTTTCAAAGGTCTTGGAATAGATTTTATCATCATAAGCCCTGAAATAAAATTAGTCAACCAAACAGCATGTGTTACCGCCCCATAGCATGCTACAAACTCTGCGTGCATAGTGGATGAAGCTGTAAGAGTCTACTTAACACTTTTCCACGAGATTGCTCCTCCAACCATCATGAAAATATAACTAGATGTAGACTTCAGGTCATCTGGGCAACCAGCAAAATCTGAATTTGAGTAGCCAACTATATCAAGATGCTCAATTATTCTATATGTCAACATGTAATTTTTGGTTTTCTGTAAATATCTCAAAACCTTTTTAGCTGCCACCCAATGATCATGTCCTAGATTCGAAAGGAATCTACCCTGAACACTCACAGCATATGAAATATCTAGTCTTGTACAAACCTAAGCATACATTAGACTACCAATAACACTAGAACAAGGCACATTCATCATATTCTCTTTCTCAACTTCATTCTTAGGGCATTGAACCTACGAGACCTATCTTGTTGAATTTCAATGCCTAAAACAAATGAAGCCTCTCCAAGATCCTTCATATCAAAATTTTTAAACAATAGCTCCTTAGTCTCTTACAACAAACCCGAATCACTGTTAGCTAACAAAATATCAACAACATATAAAACAAGGAAGATGAGCCTACTCCCACTGACTTTAAGATAAAGGCATTGATCTATCTTATTCTCAATGAAACCCAGAGAAGTAATTATTTGATCACACGTTAAGTACCATTGGCGAGATGCTTGTTTAAGATCATAAATAGACTTTTTCAACCTACATACAAGATATTCTTTGTTGCTTTCAATAAAACCTTCAGGCTGTACCATAAAGACTTTCTCATCTAAAACACTATTTAAAAATGCCGTCTTCATATCCATTTGGTGTAACTCTAAATTATAATGAGTTACCAAAGCCATAATAATCTGCAGAGAGTCTTTAGTTGACACAGGTGAAAATGTCTCACTATAATCAATACCTTCTTTCTGAGTGAAACCCTTAGCCACTGACTTTGCCTTGAATCGCTCAATCTTTTCTTGAGAATCCCTTTTGGTTTTAAAAACCCACTTACAACCAACAGGCTTGCAACCTTCAGGAGGCTTCACAAGATCCCATACTCCATTATTAGCCATAGATTACATCTCTTCATTCATAGCATCCTACCACATACCAACTTGTAAACTAATTATAGTATCAATGTATGTTACTTGTTCAACAATATTATCATAATCATAACCAGTCTCCCCAAGAAAAACTACATAATCATCAGAGATAGCAGAACGTCTTTATCTAACAAATCTTCTCAATGGCACTTCTATTGGAAGTTCTTGAGGCTGATTAACCTCATCATTTGGTACTATAGTCACATTTTGTTGAAGAACAATTTCCTCAATAGGTGCAGATGCAAGTGCGGGTGCAGGGAGTGCGGTTTCACGCACTACATGCAGAGAAATAGACACAATTTCTTTCTCCTAACCCACATCAATAGATTGATCATATTCAAAATTAGCAGCATCAGCAACATCATATTCAAGAAATTTTGCTGTCATAGACTCAACAATTCTAGTACTGCGTGTAGGGCAATAGAACCTATATCTCTTAGAATATTCTGGATAGCCAATGAAGAAACAACGGGTTGATCTAGGATCAGTGGTTTTCTCAAAAGGGTTATAAATCCTCACCTCAGCTAGACAATCCCATACTCAAAAATGATTCAAACTAGGTTTCCTATTGGTCCATAATTCGAAGGGTGTTTTGGGGACAGATTTACTAGGAACTCAGTTAAGGATATATAATGTGGGTTTGATGGCTTCACCCCAAAGAAAATTAGGTAGGTTCGAACAACTCATCATACTCCTCATTATGTCTTTAAGAGTACGATTATGTCTCTCAGTAACACCATTTTGTTCAGGACTCTCAAGCATAGTATATTGGGCAATAATCCCACACTTTTGCAAATATTTGGCAAACGGTCCCATATGCTACCCAATATCACCATGTTTGCCATAATATTCACCCCCGCAATTAGATCTCATAATTTTGACAGCTTTTCCCAATTGTTTTTCAACCTCAGTCTTGAAAATTTTAAATTTTTCAAGAGCATCTAATTTTTTCTTTATCAAATAAATGTAACCATAACGAGAAAAGTCATCAATAAAAGTAATAAAATATTTATGACTACATAATGTGAGAGAATAGGGTCCACTGATGTCAGTGTGAATGATTTCTAAAAGATTTGAACTGCGAGTTGCACATTTTTTTTTTAATTTTGGTTAGCTTACCCCTAATGCAATCAACACAAGTCTCCATATCTCCAAAATCAAGAGAAAGAAGAATGTAATTTTTAATTAATCTATCTATCCTTTTTTCTAGATATGTGGCCTAAACGCTTATGCCACAAAATTGAAGACTTTTATTTGATTAAGGGTCTCTTGGTACTACATTTTTAGTACTCAAAGAAGCATACATACTATTAGAGGCCAAACACATTTGATATAAATCATCATTCAAAATACCATGACCAAGAAGTTGAGAATTTAAAAATAATTCAAACTTTCTATTTCCAAAAAGTAAAACAATATCCCATTTTATCTAACAAAGAAATAGAAATCAAGTTTCTTCTAAAAGTCGGTACATAAAAAGTATTCTCCAAAATAAGCTGAAAACCAATTTGTAAATTTAAGCAGACAACTCTTACACACTTAACACCAACTTCAACATTATTCTCTACTTTTAGCTTGGCCTTTGACTCATTTAGTTTCCGTTTGTTTTGGAACCCCTGTAAGGTAATACCAACATGAATGGTAGACCCACTGTCAAGCCACCAAGAATTAATAGGAACACTAACTAAATTAATTTCAAAACAAACAAGGGCTAGTGGATTACCATTTTCTTCCTTCTTTTTCTCTAACCAAGCAGTAAACTTTGTGCACTTGCTTCTTTTATGACCCACTTTATTGTAAAAGAAACACTTGACATCTTTCCTAATGGTAGCCTTAGAACCTCCCACATTATGTGTCTGACCTGCACTGTGGCTTTTAGGATCATAGACCCCCTTACGAGTATGATGATTAGGTTTCTTTAGGTTTCCTTGTTTCTTATGGAAATTGGGTTTAGGTTTGGATACAAGAAAAACACTCTCACCTTTTTCTTTTTTAACTTTATTTTCCTTAGCAACACATTAGTAATAAACTCATTAAAGAACTAGGTTCCATCATGGGTATTATAGGCGATTTTGATATGACTAAATTCAGTAGGTAAAGAATTAAAGGCATGGCTAATAACGAACTTGTCAGGAATGGTGATTTGGAAGTTTTTCAGTTTGGATTGAATATGGACCATTTTGAGGATATATTCTCTAACCCCACCCACATTATTGTATTTCATACCCGTTAATTCACTCATTAGACTTCCAGCTTCAGCATTATTAGAGACTTGGTACATATTGCCCACAGCAGTAAAGAATTCTTTAGTATTGTTAGTGTATGGCATACCACTAAGAAGGTGCTCAGATATAGAATGTTTCATGGCAATCAGACTTATACGGTTGGATTTTTCCCATCTAGCATAAAACTCCTTTTATTCCACAGAACTCTCAATTGTGGGTATAGGTGACTCATTCTCACGTAATGCCAAATCAATATCAGCAATTCCTAAAGCAAAATCAATATCTTGCTTCCATTTTTTAAAGTTAGAGCCATTCAAAATTTCAATAGTAGTAGTATTGTTATTCATATCAATGCTAACTGCAAAACACAATAAGAACGCAACTAATTAACAAAGTTGGGCCATAAAATTATGTTTAAAATAAAATATGATTTAATTCTCATGAGAATCCAGCACATTACTTACAATTCCCCTTTGGGCAGGTTTGTAAATATGTATTAAGATCTCTTAAGTGAAGCTAAACAATGAGAATACACAAGCCTTTGAAACTTTAACTCCTTTGGGAGGTAAATTTTCTAAACTGGTGTACCTCTACTCAATACTTCACAAAAAATATACAATCACTCCCTTTGGGCAGGTAATTGGATATAATAATTTGAGATATCCCAATTGCATAAAATACAAGAAAAATTTTACAAATTACCATGAATAGACCACTTTGGTGGTAACCATCCACATCAAAATTTACTCAAATTGGGATTTTTTTTAAAGGGTAAATTACACCTAGACCCCCTAAACATTAGAAAAATTACACATAGACCCCCTCAACATTTGAAATTAGCAAATAACCCCTTATTTTGAAATGTTGCTCACAAACGACCCCCCTCCAATAGAAACCGTCATTTTTCCTGTTAAAATGCTGACGTTAGCAAAAAGAAAAATTAACATATCAATTTTACCTTTTTAAGGCTAAATACTAAAATAACCCTCCCTTGTTTGGATTATTTGGATGCTTGGACGAAAGCTTCTGTAACGTGAGAGGAACGAAGGCTTCTGGAACCCTACGAAGGTCAGCTGGACAACAAAGAAGGCATAAGGCGGACGACCAAAAATGAAGAAAGCCGTCCATCTTTCTATCTGGTTTTTCTTGCCGGAGGACCATCGACACCTGGGTTTCATTAGGGTTTCGCCATTTGTGGGGAACGAAGCTTCCAAGTGCAGTAATAATTCTTCCTTCCTTTGAGATTTTTGTTTATTATTTATTTATTTGCATTTAATTTTCTCTTACAATGATAAGAATTAACATGCAAAACAGAGAAAAAAAATCGAAGCCCTAATTAAACCCAAAAACCAGAAAATGGTAGTTGTAAAATGGATTTTTATGAGAAATTATGGAAAAGAATAGGAAATTAAATTAACTACTGCTCATCTTCAGTTTGAAAGTTTAAATTTTTTCCCTTTCCATTATACCTTTGCTTGTCATTTGGATTGAAATTGAAAGAAAGAAGAAAAACTGGGGTTGTTATTAAAGGAAGTGTTGATCACAGAATTTGTGGGTTATGAACAGACAAGAGCTGGTAGTTCACTTACATTTTAACAAATTAAATTTTTTCAAAAGAAATTGAACTATGAACATGTATGTGCATTACATATGTTTGATAAAATGTCTAACATGATAACTTTTTATTTTATACATTATGATGAAAATTGGCTTCTCTATTAGTAATTGTTAATAGTTCAATTTATTGAGTTTTTATTCTTGTCTAATGCATTTATACTGTGATAGTAATATGTCAACAAATAGCACTGGAGATAGTAAATCCGGATTGATGTATCGTAACAGACACTGTAGATGTGGGAAAAAGGCAGTCGTTGCCATATCGGAGTCGGCGGAGAATCCTAGAAAGCTTTATTTTCGATGTGCTCAAAGAGAATGTAATTTTTTTGCGTGGTGTATAGCTCCGCCAGTGATAAATGAGTTCAGAGAAGGCAAGCAAGTAATTAAAGGGAATGAATCCATGCCTCATGATGTAATCCATGAATTTAGAAGGATTGTTCCAAGACTGCAGACTTTGGAAGCTAACCAAGCAGTTTTAAAGTTGATGCTAGTTTCAATTGTGATCATCACGTGGATGATGTTTATTGTACTTATTGTAATCTTAGCAAAAGTGATTTAATATTGAATTGTAGTACCCTTTGATTTTGTGACAAATGAATGGAATTGTAGTACCCTTTGATTGTTGTACTTATTGTAGTTTTTGTGGTAAATGAATATAATTATTTTTTGTGGTAAATGAATGTAATTTTATGCTTTGTAATATATATGCGTTCTTAGTGTTTTGAACATTATTCATTGTTACTTTAGGATTTAATAGTTCAATTTTGTATTTTTGTTATCTTTAATGAAATGTACAAATTGGCCAGAATCTGCTGTGTATTTTCTTTTTCTTCTTCTACCCACATGTGAGCCATATTCTCAGATTGAACTTCATTTGGGACGAATCTGAATTCCAGCTCCGCCCTACCGATTTCGTTTACAAACAGCTCTTTCATACCATTTTTTATCTTGGAAAGCAATTTAGTTGATAAACATATGTTGGTGTGTGGAATGTAGCTGAAATGTGAGGAATTGGTGGGGTAAGAGGTAGGAGGTCCCTCTCGTTCAATAACATTATTCATTGTTAAACAACTCCAAAAATACACAACCTTAATTCATTTTGAAACTATGAAGTTTAATTGCATAGTTAATTAATAAACAACTCCACAATCCAACAACTTAATTGAATTTAAAAAAAAAAACACAAGCAGAAACACAAAACAGCTTAATGAAATGTTCTCATTGAATATATCAAAAATATGGCTGCTGCTTACAAATATTCAAAATAAACAGTACTTAATTCCATCATTTTTCCTACTACTCAAAAACTTCATTCCCATCATTTTTCCCACTACTCAAAAAACTTCAGTGGGTTCTTATTGATTAGCATGCATTATTGTACAATTATATATATATTGAGCATGCTAATTATGAATTTACAGTTATTATTGGCGATGTGTTAGTGTGATTATCTCATTTCCATGCATTCTTGGTGTGTGTATATTTCAGGTGATATAATATGGTATTTTTGGCCCAAACAACACCAAGGTTGCATGTGAGGAGGAGCCATCCCAAGGCATAAGATCAACTACCATGGGTGCCAAGGAGAAGGAAGTGGTTTGAAGTTCAAAATAGTTGAAGTGGTGTGCGGTTGAAGTTCCAGCTCAAGACCCTATCAGTTTTCCAGCCATAACTTTTTCGTCACAACTCGAAATGGTTCCATTCTTTTTGCGTTGGAAAGAAGACTCGAAGCCCTACAACTTTTCTGGTTTAGCCGAAGCCTGAATCTGTCATCTTCAATGTCAAAATCGCATCGGAAGTCAGGGACAGAAAGCTGTCAAAGAAGAACTATTCACTGTAGTTGCAGATGGGCGCCCCACCTAGACCCATGGGCGCCCCACCACAAGCATGGGCGCCCCACCTAGACCCATGGGCGCCCCTGAGGACCCTTGGGCGCCCCACTCTTCATCAGGTGGGCGCCCACAGAGAGGGAGTTCTGACTGCTGTTTTTTTGGCTAACTCTTTGAGGACTTCATCAAACACTTGTACCTTGGGCGCCCATGATGACTTGTCCAGCACACTTTTAAGTTAAATTTTGAATTATGAAATTACACTTTTACCCTTGAGTTATGTAATGATATAAAAGGGCAAATTTCTGATGTACAAGGGTCGAAACCCTACGCACTTCTTCTCTTTCTCTTAGTTTAGTTTAGATTAGGGTTAGATGTTTTCATCTCGTGCTGGATTGACGGAAGCTTTATTTTTTCATCTTTGCATTAAGATTAATTGGTAAGTTTCATTCGTTACTTCGTTTTAATTAAAAGTTTATTATTTTCTTTATCTTTGTTCTTTATTTTCACTTCGTAGTCATTGTTAGTGTTTGATTTACTTTCGAAATTGCTTTAGCTTATTTCTATATACTTCGTTTTCGTGTTTGAGTGCTTGATGAAGGTTATTTTCTTTTCGAAAAGCTTTGTTAATGCTTTCGCAATGTTAGGCTAGGGTTTGTTCTTGGCTTCAAGCCATTGAAAGTGGTGAAGTAGTTGGTGAACTCAAATGTAAACGAGTTTTATTTAACAAAATATATTTTGGACTTTTAATTGGAATTTTGTAGTAAGCTAGGGTTCTCTTGAAACCTACTCACCCGTGTCACAACCGTAGCTTGGTTACAAGTTTTGACTTGTGCACACCAAGTGTTCGGTTTAATGTCCCGGTGAGTTAGAATCTGATTTTCCAAGACCCAAATTAGGTTTTCTTACAAAATCAGTCACCCGTGTTAAAACCAAAGCTTGGTTACGATTGGCCACTCGTGCAAACCAAGTGGTTGGTTCAATGGCCCGGTGATTCGAACCTTATTTTCATAAAACCAAAACATGAGGTTTTCTTAAGAAACTGATTCACCCGTGTTATAATTGAAGTCTAGTTATGAGTTGATGCTCATGCACACTAGGTGTTCGATTCAATGTCCCGGTGAGTCTGAAACCAATTTCAAAAACCTCCGCTTACTCTGAATTCCATAAATTAGTTTTTAATGAAATATCTTCCGACCTAGCAATGCATGTGCGTTTGTTAGGTTGAGTTACAAATGCGTTTGAGTAAACCACTACCCACTACTGGATTTGGTTCGAAGCCAAGATCATTTTAGTTAGTTTATTTTCAATATTTGCATTCTAGTTTAATATCACAATTTGCTTCGCTCCACCATTCTCAATCCAGCCATATTCAAATCACTTTGTAATTCAAAAATAAGTTTAGATTAGCTTAGGCTCACCTACTAATTAAGAGAATAAGTCTAGTGTCTTTTAACACAGCCCTCCCTGTGGAGATGACCTCGGTTCTCACCGAGTAAGACTACGACCACCCTCTTGCACTTGAGAGGTAAACCCGAACACATTTCAGGGTCGGTCACTTATACCCTGTTTCAACTATACCAAATTGTTCCATGTTCTTTCTATACCAAAACCCAAGTAAAAAACTATACTAATGTACCACTGTACCAAAACAAAAAACCTGTGTACTAGCTGGTACATATATACTTCCAAAAGTTATAGTTCTAACTCTATAGTTACAAAATCATAAATTCAACTGATTTAACGATAATAAAGAAGTCATATTCCTGAAGATTGAGATGGCTGTGGTGGGGGTGTTGCTGTTTCTAGTGGATGTGTCTGGGTAGTCGTTGCTTCTACAAATGCTGCTTGTGGCCTGATTGCTGGTGGAACTGCTGCTGTTCCTCTCCTGAGAGGTTGCAATTTACTTGGCATGATGTTGCTGTTGCTGCTACTCGTTGCTGTTTTACGCTTCTGTTAAAAGTATAAAATATGGATATCATTAAACAAAATTTACAAAATTTGGTGCAAAAAACTGCAATTAAACATGTAATATCTTACCTTAACCGGAGCTCGTTGGCATGTCCTCTTGTTGTGGCCCAGATGCCCACAAGTCTTGCATTTTATACTGTGCCATTTTTTCTGCTCACTGGTGGCAGCAACAGACTCATCCTCCACCATCCTCCTGTTTTTCCTTGGCCTGCCTGGGAGTCTTCGCAGTCTTGGAGGTTCAATTGTATCCCCAACCACTTCCCCATCCCACATAGACTCATCAAGCATCGGGTGAATAATACGCTCATATGTCTATTTACTTCGTCTTGCTGAAATAAGGATCAACAAGATCCTCAACTGCCATTCTCCTAGAGAGTGCACAAGCTATCCCATGTTTGCATGGGATACCCGATAGTTCCCAGGCCCCACAAGAACAAGTCTTCCTACCCAAAAACACAACATATCTTCTCTGACACTCTACCATCTCGTATTCATCCCCACCTGCAAAGAGCACACTGCAATTCCTACTTTCACAACTGATCTTCTCCAACTTCACCTTTGCAGTTTTAGTGACCCTACAATCCCATGTTGCTGCCTCATCAAACCTACTACGAATTCTAGCCATCATCTTACTCCGTAAGTCATCAAGTAATGTAAGAATTGGTTTACTACGTAGGTCACCTGTCCAGCTATTAAATGACTTAGTGAAGTTGTTTGTTACGTGGTCTACCTTAACAGCAAGATTAAATTTATGCAGTGCCCATAACTCTAACGGATTTTTCATCATCCAATCATGGGTTGCAGGACGTACTGTTTTTACCTTGTCCATTGCCCGCTTAAATTCAGCGGCATTAGCTACCCCGGAAGTTGCCCAAAAAAGAGTCCTCAACTGAATTCCCGAGTGAAGTTGTTTGAAGTTGTTGTACAGGTGTCTGACACATCGCCTTTGATTGGCATTTAGGAAGAACTCTCGAATTGAGAGCTCAATTCCCTTCAAACATAGCAAAATAAAACATCAACTGATTGTAAAACATAGAAAAATAAAGCATACTAATTCGTAGTTGTCCCTATTTTAGTCTCAACAATTTCCCAAACAAACAAGCATAAAAAGCTACAACAAATAATAACAACCATAAAAGGCTATAACAAATAACAACACAAGATCTTCAACTATTTATTATAAAAAGGCATACTTTCTGACCATCGGATATGAAAGTCCATGGCTTCTCGTTGCCAATGCAGGTTTGCAGATTGTCAAGGAAGAATCCCCAACTGTCCCTATTTTCAGTCTCAACAATTCCCCAAGCAACTGGGAAAATCCCTTCATCCCCGTCAAGAGCAATGGTAGCCAATAGCACTCCACCGTATGGCCCTTTCAGATGGCAACCATCCAAACCAATAAATGGTCTACACCCTTTCAAGACACCAGTCATAAGTGCTTCATAGCTCAAAAAAATCCTTAAGAAGTATGGATTTGGATTCTCAGGCACTCTCTCATACTGTATTTTTACGACACTGCCAGGGTTGGTCTTCCGTATCTCAACAGCATATTGGGGAAGCTTTTTGTAACTGTCCTTATAATTGCCCTCAATTTCATCCATGGCTTTCTTCCTCGCTCTATACAATTGCATCCAAGTTGTTTCTACACCATACTCCCTTCGTAATTCTACCTTCATACCGTCCACTGGTATTTGTGGGTTCTCTCTTAATCGATCTTTGAGTTTCTTTGCAATCCAAACAGATGTGGCCTCCACATTTTTTGGAGTTGAAATACAATTGTGTTCAAGGATTATGGTCTTGATTTGAAATGTAATCCCATCCCTCATTGGTGAGGCATGGACATGCCATGGACATCCATCACTACCACAGTGGGCAGTCACTCTCGTCCTCTCATTCTTATCCCTCACCAATTTGAAACCCTCTTGTATGACATAGTCTTTCAAAACATCTCGAAAGTGATTGATATTATGGAACATCAAACCTTTCTCTAATTTTATTTTCTGTCCTTTTTTGTGAACAAAAATTTCCCATACTTTTTTCTTACGGCTACCTAAATCATCACAATCCGACCCAACATTGCAGCTATCGTTAGATTGATATCTATCCATTCCATCCATGTATTCAACCTCTATATTGTCTTCACCATTGACATTGGAATCATCACCCTCCCCATCAATTTCATCCTCAGTTCTATCCTCAGTTTCAAAACAGCTCACTGTCAATGTCATCACCACTCCCAGCACTGTCATCCTCAATTTGAAAACTAGAAGAAGACTCACTGCCTGTGTGTTCAACCTCCAGATTGTCATTAAGACTAAATGCCTTACCCTCAATGTCCTTACTACCCCTTTCTTGTTCTCCACCCAAGTCTACCTCAACTTGGGAAACATTACCTACATTAGTAGAGTCCGCCTTTGCCTCAGGATAAGTAACATGCTCTAGATCTGCCATTGACTCAACAGTAGGGCCTAGCAAAGCAAGAATCTATTGTACTTCAGGCACCTTAGGCACATCAAGAGAGCAGTTTGCTTTTGGCACATCAACAGATCAGTCTGCACCTTCATTGCCATCTACTTTACCAAGTTCAGCAGTAGAACTTTCAACAATATCAAAGAATATGTCAACCTCTCTTTTGGCTGATATCTCAAACATGTCTAACAAGTCAAAATCACTCTCTAAGGTAAACTCAACATTACTTAACTTGTAGTACACTTTCAAAGTACTCCCAAGATGTCCACTGGCTCCACCCAATGCATATTGCCATATATCGTCTACTAAGTCTAACATAGAATATCTATCAGGATCCAGGTTGCTAATTGTGAACTCCACGTCACCATGGTGCACTGTGATAGTATAATGTGAGTATTTTGGTGCCATTCGTAACCTATTAAACATAGAATTTAGAGAAATACACATTTAAATCCACGATTTAAAAAAGAAACTTAACAGAGCAATGTAGTATTCCTACTCTAGAAATCAGAAAAAAAAAATGTGCCACCCCATCCCAGGGTACTGGAATTGTTACACCTGAAGTTGAGATGAAATCTCGGTTACAGGTTTCCACCAGAAAACGGCACTAAACAAAAAAAAAAACAGATAAAATAACAGACAATAAAAACAGATAACAAAACAAATAACAAAAACAACCTAATTAATAGAATGATATATAACCAATGTTAAGTAAAATCAGAAAATCAGAATGATATATAACCAATGTAGCATTCTTAGTCTAAAAATTAGAAAAAATGTGCCACCCCATCACAATAGGCATTTGACTCCTAAATTTAACAAAAAAAAAAAAAACAGATAAAATAACAGACAATAAAATGACCATTGCCACAACAATCCAGAAGGAAAGAATTAAATGACAGTGTCATATGACTCAAATCATATTAATGGACAACCAAAAATGCCCACATGAATTTCTTTAGCCACAAGTAAGGAATATGCTGTGATTTTATAAACATAAAATCATATTTAGTATATAAATCACACTTGTCAACTTAGAAACAATAAAAAAGTAGCAGGTCAAATGCAAAGTTCGATGGTATATGCAACAATAGGCATTTAGAAAAAAAATCAGAAAAAATGTGCCACCCCATCACAATAGGCATTTGACTCATCAATTTAACCAAACCAAAAAATAAAAATAAAAAACAGATAAATAACAGACAACAAAATGACCAAATGTGTTGTACCCCCGTGTGTTTAATTTTAATTTTTGATTTAATTAATTTTATGTTTTGTTCGGTTCTAATTACTTTTTTAAGCTCAAATTACCTTTTGATTCAGTTTCAATTCTTGTATTTGTTGAAGCAAAACAATTGAAAGCTGAATTAGATATATACATAATAAATTGATCAAAAGGGAAATTAGATATATATATACATATATGTATATATATGATTTTAGTTAATATAAATATTTAATTTAATTTAATTTTTTAATTTTGATTAATGTCATTATAATCAGAACAGAATCGAATTATTTCAATAAATTTGATTTGAAACATTTTATTCCACAAATTTAATTAAAGAATTGAAATAATACAGACAATATAAATAAAATCAAAAGACTACTCTTACTTCTTTTACTAGTTCTACATATCAACATTAGTTTTGGTCTATTCACACCGTCACATTACCCCCACTTATTAGATTTTAGTTCTAGAACTACTTAGTGCATTTAGAGTTTTAAAAAAGATCATATAAACAAAAAGTATAAAAAAAAATTAAAATTAATTAAACTTGTATGAACTTTTATCATTTTTTTTCTCCTTAAAGTTCCAAACGCACCAAGATATCCCCTTTTAGATTAACATATATTCCTTCTTGGCTCTTTCATGCTCAAAATAAAAGATTTTCAATCCAAGCACCAGCTCAATAATCAAATGCTGTAAACAAAAGCGAAAAGTAATTTAATTTTTTTTTTAAACTTATCAATACACCCAGAATAAACTTGCAATACACACACACACACACACACACACACACACACACACATATATATATATATATATATATCGATTGTTGTGAGAAAGCTTTGTACGAGGAGTCGAGGACCAATCAAAAAGATACACACTCAACATTAATTCACAACCACAACCATACAAACAAAAAAGCACAGTCAACACAACCACACAACCACATGCACAAACCAGAGAATAAATAAATAGAAACAGAAAGGGGGGACCACAAAATAAAAAAATAAAATATTCAATATAAACACACGGGGGTACAGAACAAAGAACAAAGAGACAAAGAGAACAAATAACAGAACAAAGAGAAAAAAGAGGGTACAGAACAAAGAGACAACGGGGGATCACAAAATCAAAAGTAACAAAATAAAGAATATGACAACAAAAGTGAGTCAATATGGGAGAAAATATATAAACACACACAGAGAGAGCAAGAGAAAGATAGAGAGAAAAACCAGTCGGTCGGACGTCCAGACGACGATCTATCAACTTGTTGGGTCTTCGGTTAGGGTTTCGTCTAGGTTAGGGTTTTCGTTTCAAAGATCGAAAAAGGTGCTCAGCAGGGAGTTAGGGTTTTCGATTCGCAGAGGAAGAGGAGGGGAGATGAGTGGTTTCGTCTCAGAAAAAATGGAGAGACTCGAGAGAGTGAAGTTGAACTTACATTCAAAAACCAAAAAAATTAAAAAGAAAAAAATAAAACAAATAAAAAAGAAATAAGAAAGAATAGGAACCTTATTGCTACATGGAATGGGCAAATTTGTCCTTACACTCAAAAATTAACGGACGTTGGAGCATATCTAATGGAGGGGGGTCGTTTGTGAGCAACATTTCAAAATAAGGGGTTATTTGCTAATTTCAAATGTTGAGGGGGTTTAGGTGCAATTACCCTAATGTTTAGGGGGTCTAGGTGTAATTTACCTTTTTTTAAATTGCCAATCACACAATTGTGCATTAAACACGTGTATGCACTTGTGTAATCATCACAAATGGTGTGCTTTTATATACACATAGACACACACATATTACTAATATAATATTAGTTGCATTCTACTTTGTTGTATTATTTTAATACCTAGAAAAATAATAAATATTTAAATAAAAGGACACATTATATATATATATATACATATTATATATAAATAATCTATATATTTACACATACTTTCAAATAAAACAAAGATTTCAATTTCTAACACAAGAAGCCGAAACGTTATCAATAAATAAATAAAATAAAATAAAAACTGTTGAAAACCTTTATGTAAATTTTCACAAACTTTGATCCTCAAGTCTATCAGGTCAAACGTGAAAAGACTTTTGCCAAATATAAACTTCCAGTATGGAGTATCCTTTTGTAATTCGGCATATATATATATATATATATATATATGAGAGAGAGACCCAATCCCAAGTGACTTTGAATTCAAAAGTAATGCTAATTTGGACTTTGAATTTCAGACCCAATCTCACATGTATGTATGTAATCCCAAGTGACTTTGAACTCAAAAGTAATGCTAATTTGGACTTTGACAATTTGGTGCAAAACTTAGACCTAAAATGTTAATAGAAAAATTATGTTTTCGTATTCATTTTTATTTTCTTTCATAAACACTTTGCTAATTTTTGTTGCATTCTACTAAAATAATTTATTTTATTTAAAAATTTTATTAAATTAAAATTATTTCTTAATAAATAACATATTATTACAATCTCTTAAAATGATAATTTATTTTTAAAATTATTTATCAAATTAAATTATTACATATTAAAATGATTTATTTATTGAAATATTTTTTTAAATTAATTTATTATTAAATTATTCCCTTTAGCAATATATTTATTAAATTAATTATTAGTAAAAATAATTATTTTACAAAATAAAATTAATTAAATTTAATGTATGCTATTGAATTAAATATATTCTATTTAATTAAATTAAATTTATAAAAAAATAAATATTTTATTATGATAAAGCTAACTACTGTAATTAAAATTACATTATCAAACGTGTTTTATGTTTTTATTTAAGGAAGAAAAAAAAAACAACAAAAAAAAAAAAAAAGCAGAAACCAAACTTTCGACCACAAATAAAAAAAAGGTAGATGTTATCAAAGGGTGCCTACGCGTGTGCAATTTTCACTTTTGTTTAATTTTTTCCTTCTTTGTCTCTTCTCTCTCCTTCTCTCTTATATTCCATATCCCCATTTTTTTTTTTTTTTTTGGGTTTACTTATTCACCCTTGTATTTCAATTTTTCACTTAGCCTATTTATGGCTTTTGGAATTCAAATTTCTAATAAGAGTTAAAAGGGCATTTGGGAATTTAAAATTGTCTCTTATGTTTATTAGGCGTGGACAAGTCATACGTCGACTAGTTCGATCAATTGTACTGTAATTCTACAACGGCACTGTTTGGAGTTAAAAAAATATATAAAATTCTACAAATTTTTACAAGTACGAATTATGAGACCGTAAAATTTAAATTTTTTACTGATAACACATAATACGAAACACTAACTTTTATAAATTAATACAAATTTATATAACTCCAAACATATCTAATACACAATCCTGCATTCCAGCAATTCATAAGCAAATGTATAAAGTTGGTATTTACATATGAAGGGATTAATTAACTTTGGGACTTTTGTGATTTTTGAAACTTAGGGTTCGTTTGGGAGTGCTAAAACTCTCTAAAAATCTCTGAAAATCTCTAAAAATTTTAAAAATTCTTTTAACACTTTTTGAACACTTTTTGATCACCTCGTATTCCGTAAAATCTCTATAAATTTTTATATATATCTACATATCCCAACAAATTTTTGCAAACCCTAATAATTTTTTTATAAACCCAAATAATTTTTCATAAATTCCAATAACTTGTCACTAAATTTCTACGAAATTAACATAAATCTGTAGGAATGGATCACAAAACTTGTTCTAACGGTTTCTCTTTCCAATTTTTTCACACAAAAATCAAAAAGTTCAAGAACTCCAAAAAACTTTGACACAAATATGTTAAAACGGATCTAAAAATCCATTCTAACGGTTTCTCTCTTTAACTTTTTATCTCAAAAGTTCAAAAGTTACACAACTTCCAAAAAGAGTTTGACATAAATTCATAAGAACGGACTAAAAAAATCGTTCTCACGATTTCTCTCTTCAATTTTTAACTACAAAAGTTCAAAAGTTACGCTATTCATCTCTAAAAAACATAGTTTGAGTTGAAAATGGTAACCACCAAAAGTTATCTCAAACCTTATTTTTTCTTAATTTTTTTTTTGTTTTTTATCACTCAAAATGCACCCTTAGCTCCACGTCTAATTTTACAGCTGTATGCTTTGGCTGCTTCCTGCAAATGTCGTCCCCTCTCGGCAAGAGAGGTGTTCATATTCTTACATTGACTTTTTCTTTGGTAGTTAAGAAATTTGTTTTCATATTGGCATTGACGGTGGGCGATCCCTGAACTATTACTACTCAGATTCCTCTTTATTTAGTCAACTAACAAGTCTTCTACAACTCAATTCATCCGATTACTAAAGGGATGAAGTATGAACCCAATCCGGAAGCACTATTTCATTGAAAGGTTCTATACATCTACTCTTTCTCAACGCATTTCTTTAGAACCGAAGAACACGAGCAACTCAAGTCTAATTAAGGTAACCATTTTGCTTCAAGCAAAATGGGGATGAAGAACCACGCCTTCATTTCATTTCTAATATTATTGTTGAGCCTTCTAGTTCAGTTATCTGCAGAACTCGATGCAGCTGAGAGTAGTAATGTTGTGAATGAGATTAAGGTTGGGGTGATTCTAGATATGGGATCGTTGGAGGGAAAGATTATTCACAGCTGCATCAGCTTTGCCATTTCTGATTTTTATGCTCTAAATACTCCCTGCAAAACAAGGATAATTCTTCACGAAAGGGACTCCAAGGGCGACCCTCTGCATGCTCTGTCTGCTGGTGAGTGGTTGCTTCAGCTGGCATGTTTTGGGGTGCTAGCATTTTTCCAATCTCCTTGATTGACATTCATACATATATATATATATATATATATATGCTTGTGTGATCCAACGCTAGCAATTTGCGTTAATATTTCAACCACCCTTATTGTCATGCATATCTAACCATTTGCAGTTGTCACTATTAATTAAAGATGATAACATGTCATGGAGGTGCAATCCATGAAGAACAATCAAGAATCATCACTTCAGAATTTTAGCTGATTTTCAATGAGGATTTATTTTTTATTTTTTTATTTTTTTTTTTCTGCATGCAGCTCTTGATCTTTTGGAAAACGTCAAGGTGCAAGCAATTGTGGGTCCAGAAACATTGCCTGAAGCAAAGTCGTTGGCCTTATTAGGCGACAAGGCTAAAGTTCCTATGATTTCTTTGTCTTCAAGCCCTTATTCCACCCATCCTTACACTTTCCAAGTTACACAAGATGAAACCACTCAATTCCAAGGCATCACTGCCATTCTTGACTCCTTTAAATGGAGGAACATCATCCTTGTGTACGAGGACACCGATTATGGGAGAGAAATTATCCCCTGTTTGGCCAATTTATTCCGAGACACGAATACCCAAATTGCATATATGAGTTCCATTTCTCCCTCCTCTGCCGATGATCAAATTATTGAGGAACTCCAGAAGCACATCACCATGGAAACAACTGTATATGTTGTCCATGTGAAAGCTTCCCTTGCAACTCGCTTTTTCTCGGAAGCGAAAAGGTTAGGAATGATGAGTGAGGGGTATGCTTGGATTATTACTGAGAGAACTATGAGCCTGTTGCATTCCATGGATTCTTCATCAGTCCTCAGATCAATGCAAGGGGCATTAGGTATTAAGTCTTATATTCCAGCCTCAAGAAAACTCCATAATTTCACTCTCAGGTGGAGAAAGCAATTCCACACCGAAAACCCTCATATTAAAAGGGCAAAGTTGAATGTGCAAGGTATATTAGCAAATGATGTAATTTGGGCACTGGCAAGGGCAGTTGAGAGGGTAGGGACAGAAACAACTCAAAGTGGTTTAGTGCTACTGCGTGAGATATTAAAAAGTAGATTCAAGGGTTTAAGAGGCGAGTTTCAAGTTATAAATAGGAGTTTAATCCCTGAGGCATTTGAAATAGTGAATGTGGTAGATACAAGGGAGAGAACAGTCGGGTTTTGGACATCAACAGATGGAATTATGAAAGAAATCCACCCATCCGTTAAAGGGTTGCATAAATCTGCCAAGAATGGTCTCGAAGGCATTATCTGGCCGGGAGCTTCTACCACTGCTCCAAAAGGATGGCTGTTGCGAATGAATAACAAAAGGCTAAGAATTGGAGTTCCTATAGAATCGGGGTTTTCAGAACTGATTAAGGTAGAGCATGATCCTCAAACCAATGCAACCATTGCCACCGGCTTCTGCGTCGATGTATTCAATGCTGCCATCGAAGTCTTACCATTCCAAGTACCTTACGATTTTTTTCCATTAAAGGGATTGATTTACAATGATTTAATTTATCAAGTCTATCTTCAGGTACGTCTAGCTTCTTTTATATAAACTAGTAATTACGCATTTAGACAGAAATATAATTTAACTTGTAAATAACTCAAATTTAAATTTATGAAGCAAACTTCTATGAAAAACTATAAAAATAACATATAAAAATAAAAATTACTAATCGAATAAGTTGCAGTATCCAACAATGTTTTAAAAAAATATAAAATTTTATTACTTATTACAGATATTATCACATTTTTTAAAATATTATTTTAAAAACTTTTATATAAAAAGTATTCACAAAAAAAAGGGAAGAGTGAGAGAGTTGTTCTTAAATTCAAAATTTTAAACTTCCTTATTACATAAATGACACAAATAGTGTAAAAATGTATGTATTTAAAATTTAAGTTTTAACTTAAATGTTTCTTTTTTAATAAATTTGTAAAGAAAATTAAAGTTTAAATATAATTTTTTTAAATAGAAAATTTAGTTGACTTTGTATAATAAGTATACATAAATTGTTTAATAAATGTGTATAATTTTATTATTTATTACAAATATTATCACATTTTTTAAAACACTAATTTAAAATTTTAATATATAAAAATAGTAAAAATATATATGAAAAGAGTTGAAAATTTATATTTTCATATGAAGTGATCGAAAAAACAAGCAAAGTAGAGAGAGAGAGAAATAATCCTAACTATTGAATAAACCTAGCGGTTAAAAAGATACAAATGTCAAATCAACGAGATATATTATTATATAGATTTTACATTTAGGTAATGTTATAGAAAAGTCTTTCACAATTATGTGACTTACGTGTGGGCCTATCACTTTAAGAAAAAAAATAGAAAGAAAAAGAGGAAAAAAAAAAAGAAACATCCATTAAAATACTTTTTATTTACAAAATTACCACTGCTCTGCGTCGTTCTAGTAGTATTCTCTCGTAAAATTTCCTAGTAGATTTTGCATTTTACCATGCGTTTTGATATGCTTGCACAGTTTCATGGGACAGTTTTATTTTGGTTTGTGTGTGGTTTGTTGTGGATTAGAACGTTGATGGTGTTGTGGGGGACGTTACAATCACAGCCAACAGATCTTTGTACGTCGACTTCACATCAACCTATACTGACGTGGGTGTTGGGATGGTAGCACGAGTTGGTAACAAGAAGAATATGTGGGTGTTTTTGAAGCCACTTGAGCCAGGTCTATGGCTAACCAGTGCTGGTTTCTCTACTCTGATGGGCTTCGTGGTTTGGCTCATTGAACACCCTGATAATGCGGCATTCCAAGGTCCATTAGCTCAGCAAATTGGGACGGCCTTGTGGTTCTCCTTCGCAAACAGTAAACTCTCTTCTTAATAGCGCTTTTTTTTCCTTCTCTTTGTATGCGTGCGTGTACAAGACTATTATTTACTTATTTACTTGTAAAGATATTTGCAGGGAATGGGTAATTAATATAAATTATGTTGATCAATCAAGAATGATCAAAGATGGAAATAAGCTTATCTAGTAGATAGTGAAAGGACACATTAATGTAATAGTTACGTCTGACTGTAGAGGACGAAGATGACTATGGTTGAGTAAGAACAATTGAAACCCATTTTTTTTTTTTGAAAAATAAAATAAAAGTTAAAACATATTTTTTAGTATTGCCCTTACTAATTTTTTTTTTTTTTTTTTAACCTTACATCCCAAATTGTCCTTTCTTGCCTGTAAGCTATAGATTAAAAACTACCAAAACCCTCCTTCTCTCATGCTATTTTTTTTCTACAGCATAGTGAATTAATTCTAAGTAATTTTTTTCCTTTTTTTATTTTTTAAATTTGCTCCCGCTCACGGCATTTTTTTTTATTTCGGCCACTGCTCACCTGACTCTCTCTTGAACACAACATTTCTTGCTTATGATATCATTAGTTAGTAGTTACACAGAAAGTCATATAGACAAATCCTAGATTAACAGGTCTATGATCTTGACTTGTATATAGTTTGAATTGGTCTCTTCTGTAGGTATAGTTGCAATATTTCTCAAAATGTGTCATTCAAATACATAGAACATATTTAAAACTTTACAAATCTCTATAAAATTTAAATTTTTTTACATAATGCACGAATTATAAAACTACAACTTTTACAAATTGATACTAATTTTTACTACTCCAAACACCTCCATAATAAACCAATAGTATATATATATATATATATATATGATGCACACTTGTGAATATGTTTAATTTTCATTGAGGTATGTATAGAATAATCTCTCTATCCTGACTTGGAAGAAATGCTCAGAAAAACTTTAGAAGGAAATAATGTTAACTACCTAATTGTCCAAAACTCATCTCCTTTGGTATTGGACATTGCAGGAGAGCAATTGAGAAGTAATTGGTCAAGGTTTGTAGTGATCATTTGGGTGTTTGTGGTCCTAATTTTGACTTCAAGCTACACTGCCATATTATCTTCGCTGCTGACAGTAAAACAGATTGAATTAGGATCAAAGGGGAGTAACATAGGGTACCATGGCTCTTTGCTAAAAGGGACCATAGCGAACAAAGTGA
This sequence comes from Vitellaria paradoxa, assembly GCA_019916065.1. Taxonomy (NCBI): domain Eukaryota; kingdom Viridiplantae; phylum Streptophyta; class Magnoliopsida; order Ericales; family Sapotaceae; genus Vitellaria; species Vitellaria paradoxa. The sequence goes on along the minus strand of CM034244.1, from coordinate 8,116,898 downwards.
ATTTCAATGGTCTTGCACTTCAAACACCTGAGGAATATGCTGATGCTTTGTCAAGAGGAGATAAGAAAGGTGGAATTGCCGCTATTATTGATGAAATCCCATACATCAAGATCTTCCTCAGCAAGTATTCTGATGATCGTTATTCCATGATAGTATCGGAACCTCGTGCCACAAATGGTTTCGGCTTCGTGAGTATACTTCTTTGATTCGTTACTTTTCCATGCTTATAATCAGTAATCAAAGTGTCTGCTAATTAACTCCGCACTTAATTCACTCAAATAAGATTGCAAATCAACCAAACCTCAACTCATTTACTAAGTGATTTTCTTTTTTTTCCAAACTTGCTTGTTTTATCTAATGAACAAGTCGTCCTAGGTTGAGCCTAATCTACTAATAAAAAACTCTTCATTTGTAATATTTTATAGTGCAAATTTTATTCTGCACCCCTAAGTTTTATCTTAAATCTCATTTCAGGGCCTGAATTTTTTATTTTAACAATAAGAGTTTGAACTTTTAAATAGTTGTAATCTCTCCCTTAGTGGCTATTTTATCCTTACACTTTCATCATTAACTATCTAACTTTCAGAGATAAAATAATCACTGAGATGAAACATTGCAACTAATTGAAAGTGGGATAAAATATTCATCGTAACTAATTAAAAGTCCAGACCTTTAATTGTAACCAAAAAAAAAAAAGCCTTGAAGTAGGATTTTATGTAAAGCTTGAGGGAAAAGTGAAATTTGCGCGGCTTTGTATTATAAGAAAAAAATAAGAAATAACCTAAACTCATTGTAATTTGAAGGTTATATTTACATGTTTCATGTGTAATTACTGACATAAAATATAGTAGATATTGCAATTACTAACTTATATAAAATAGCTATTAAATCACCGATTATCTTAAAAAACTTAAACTGTTAGGAAATTGTCCCAATAATACATATAAAGTTATTTTAATACTCCCCCTCACATGTAATTTCAATTTGCACATTGAACAGAAATAAGCAAACCAAATTAAATGAGGTGCACCAACACAAGCAAATAAAGCACACAATAATAAATATAGAATAATAAGATTTGAACTCAAAGGCCTCTTAGAACCAAAAGTCTGATACTATGTTAAGTCACCAATTGTTTCAAAAGCTTAAACTGTTAGAAAATAGATCCAACAATATATATCAAGTTATTTCAACAATAGTATATAAATTTAAAATATTATTATAGAACCTGATAGTTTAAAGAATAATATGCCTTAAATAAGCCTTTAACAAGTTGAGCCACACAATATTCAAATTCATCTTGCTTACTAACGAGTCTAATTTTTCTATTCAAATTCCATTCATTTATGAAATAAATAAGTTGAGTTCATCTCATGTCTATTCAAAAACAGTTCAGTTCATTTATAGTCCTAGACATAAACTTGTGTAGCACTTTGTGTTTGTACGCAGTCGTTAAGACTATCAGGACCTTGGCCATCCTAAAATTTCATAAGTTTAACTTAGATGTAAATTTGAGGTCATGCGAGATATTTTGTAAAGATGACTCTTAAATATTTTTTAATCAACATTAATATTTTTATTATGATACATTATGGAACTTAAGAAATCTTATAGGTTTCATATAGTTTTTAGTTTCCTAATTTTTTTTTTCTACATTTTATATTACTTTAAAAAGTGTCTATTTTAGTTTTCTGTATTATTTTTATTCTATCTATTATAGTTCTTATTGTTTTAAATCTTAAATTAAAACCATCAAATTTAAATTTAACAATAAATTTTCAATTTTTTTTTTTGGGTGAAATCATATAAATTTTAGCTAAGTATCTATCTAATTATGGAGCTATTTTTATTAATATTTACACAGAAATTACATTTTTGGTTTGGCTCCTACCAAAACCATGATTCCCACCGACGTTACCTTATTTCCACAGGCTTTCCGAAAAGGTTCACCACTGGTCCCGGAGATATCAAGGGCAATTCTGAAGCTAAGAGAAGAAGGGAAACTTGAGATGCTGGAGAAGGCATGGTTTACGACAACTGAATCATCATCACCATCTTCATCATCATCATCTTTGATTCCACAGATGTCGGAGAATAATTCTAGTACCGTTCTTAGCCTCGATAACTTTCGTGGTTTATTTCTTGTTAGTGGGATCTCTTCAGCATTAGCACTTGTCCTATACTATTTCAACTTTCTTCGAGAAAGATGGAATGACAGAGCTTATATCTATGGAAACCTAGTTCGGCAACTATTATTGCTCATCACAAGATTTCACCATCGCGATAATGTTGTTGGGACGGAATAGAGACAATTGCCGGATAATTCACACGATGATTTACCAGCTCCTTTTTCTGCTGCTGGCTGCTAACTACCTAGTTAATTATAATTATGATTTACTCATTAATTTCTTTAAAGAAGTTGGTCAGACAAAAGTTTTAAAGAATTTCTCAAAGAAGGGAAAGATCAGTAGCTTGAGTAGAGGGGTGTGGGCCAATTTTTATATACACATAATTTAATTGAAAAACTTATATAATAATGATATTTTGTAATTAATTTTGGGGGGCCATGGTCTCCATTGTGACTGCAACTCCGTCCTTTATTTACCCTTTTGATTTGTTTCATTAGTTTCTTTATATTTATTTATTTATTTACTTATTTATGTTATGGGATGTTGTTTATTTGATAATTACAGATGGATATTGAATAAGTAACGCTATATTACATAACTAGCCTAAATTCATTTGCAATGTTTCACTAGTGATTTTCAGAGTGTTTTGTTTTCTCATCAATCAAGTTGTATTTCACATGGCAAGTGAATCTTTTCATTCTAGAGTGAAGAATTTAGTCTTCAGTCAATGTGAAAGTCCCCAAAATTTTAGTCAATAGTTTAGCCGCCGTCGTGAAATTTGAGTTAATTGTGATTGTGTAATTTCAATTAATTTTCAACTCTCTATTTCACTGGAGTTCATTCTGAATAACTCTCTATTTCAATGGAGTTCATTCTGAAAATCACTAAATATATAGATGACTTAGATTGCACGATCACTAATGTGCTTAGTTAGAAATGAAATTATTTGTTGCTGTCCCAAGAATCAAAGAGAGAAACTTTCTACCATTAGCTGACGGAAATACGGACCAACTATTAATCAGTACTCCATACTAACCTCGTTTGTTTCGCAACCATGTGATACTACTAAGTTTTCACACTGGATACTGGCTAAAACTTAGGTAACAATCTGCAATTTAGTTACATGTATTAATGTACATATAATCACGGTATTCAGAACTCTGAGATCTTGACGGATCCCTGGGTGGAAAAACCAACATATTAAGGAACAATTGACACCAGTTGATTCGTTTATCTCCGTCCAAACAAGGAAGAAGGAAAACACAAATTCATTTCTAACACGACTGCCATTGAGCCTCTTAATTCAGCTAAATTCAGAACTTGATGTGCGGTAGATCAGCAGTTTTTCCAGCATAAAACGGTGTCCTGGAATGGCAAACTAAAGGTAGTTTTTCCAAAATATCATGTCATGGGGACTTAACTCAGCCATACTCCATCTTTATGCCAATTGTAGTTTTCATAACATACTAGAGTATCAACTTTCTTAAGCAACTATGTGTTGCTTTCCATAGAACCCTCTCATCTATGCAGCTGATTTCAATCAATTGAGCAAAACCAGAGACTTAATGCTTTATTTGTGAGTTTAGGAGAGGAAATAAAAAGGAAAACTTCAGTAACCAGAGTAGAGAGAAAAGAAATGATGATGTTTTCTTTCCGTGTGTTTGAGAGTTGGGGTTAGCTAATCTATATTTTCCTAAAAGTTATACTAGAAAAGGAACTCCCCCAAGTACCTTTTGAACTAAACCAATCGCATCAATGTGGAGGATTTCATCTAACTTAAGCAAGACCGGTATCCAATAGATGGGTTTCAAATTGATTATTATTGTAGCTAAATTAAGAAAAGTCAGCTAATTTTAACTCATATATGCAATTGAGCATAAAGCTCCAACTATGTACATATCAGCAAAGCATCCAAATGCGCCAAAAATTAAATAATAAAAAGAACAAGACGATCGATTTCTCGAAAGAAACACAATTCAAAAACTGCAAATTGCCGAACTCGCAATATGATTTTGAATTCAAAGTACATTACCCATTTTGACATCAAAATGAATGGCACAAAAGTGGGATTTAAACTCACAGCTTTTTGCTCAGTGCAGAAATGCATACACAGCGGTAGATATATAAACAACGAGGGCAGAAGTCACCAGCACAATCAAAGCCGCAACGGCATGAACCGCCGGTTTGCTCCCACAAGACAACAACCCCAACCGGATCTCGATAACGTTAACCATGGAGAGCATCAAGAACAAGCAACCCATCACGGATCCAACTGCGGAGGCGAGCATCCCGAATCTGAGTACCTTGAGGCTAATGTGGGCCCGGAAGGCCTCATCGACGTCCTTGCTGTTCAAGAGATTGATGGCCAATTTCAAGCCCTGGGCGACCAAAGACGAGAAAAGGAAGAAGCTAAAGGAGACAACCTCGAAGACCAGGAGCTTCCTGGCGACATCATCGCCGGCGTCGCAGGCCGTCTTGTTCTCGAGGCTGCGCTGGCCGGGAGTGGTGAGGGTGAGGCCGACGAAGACGGCGATGGTGAAGAGCGAGTTGACGTTGACGAGGCCGTCAAGGGCGGTGACGTGAACGCTGGTGGTGGAGGATGAGGAAGAAGAGTATTGGGTCGATATGGTTCTTCTCTGTTGATCGAAGTATTCTTTTGGGTATGACTCGGATCTGAAAGAGAAAGACATAGATATTGGGTAAATGTGAAGAAATTTTATAAATCAAAATCATTAAACAATACACAAATAGAAAGAAAGAAAGAAAGAAAGAAAAAAAAATTACTCATCCATGGTTGATTCTTGCTGAATCTTCCTGTGGTGGCGGCAGCTAAGGAAGAGATAGAGAGAAGGGTTTGATTGTGGGATGGATTTGGTTGTTGCTTGGAGGGTTTACACTGGGTTGAAAGGGAAAGTGAGTGTTAATGGGAGAGAGAGATGCTTTACTTTTTTTTTTCTTTTGCTTTGCTTTCTGGTTTTTCAAATGGAGGATGGGATTTGGGAGTGGTTGACAGAAGACAAGACTCGCGGACACGTAAAACAGAAGCCGGCGTGGCGTTTGTTTATACTAGAAGATCACGTCACGGTTGTCTAACGTAAAGGCTCTTTTTTTTTTTGGGGGGGGGGGGGGGGGTGGTAATTTCTAACGTAAAGGCTTGATCCACAGTTTTGGACATAACGGTGCTCGGCTGTAAAAACCTTCCACGATTTTTTAACAGTGGGGGGGGGGGGGAACAAGAAATTTTTAAACTTCCGTCAAAAAAGAATTACCGAAGGAGGAAGAAACTACTTGAAACCAAAGTACTATCAGCAGGGATGGATTTAGAATTTTTTTTAATAAGGTACAGGATTTTTTTTTAAACTTTATTATTAGAATTTTTATTAAGGGCACACGACTTTATTTTAAAAGTTCATTATTTAATAATATCTTGTTTAAAGAATTTTTTTGTTGAAGGTTTGTTGGAATTCAGTGAGTATAATTTTTTTTTGTCACTTTTCTTTTAAAAAATTTAATTTTGTGAACTTACTTTGTCGTTATCGACAATTATTGAGTTGGTAGTCTGGAACGTAAAAAAATATTAAGGTAAAGAATAATTTTGTAATTATAATAATTTAAGAGATATGTATTTTTATCTTTTTACCTTCAAAATTGAGAGGAGCATTTGACCCCCTTGCCTCTTAATAGCTCCGCCCTTGACTACCAACGTTAACAAATTTCTTGGGGTCAGTAATGTTTTTGTTTATTTTTTATTTTATTTTTATTTTTGTTTATAAGTTTTTAAAAATTGGTAATAAAAAATATATTTGATAAACATTTTTTATTAAATTAATTATATTTGAATAAAAATTTTAAAATAATTAATTAAGGTAATATAAAATATAATTTAATTATATAAAAATATATTAAGAAATTAAATGTTTTATTAAGATAAAGCTGATTACTGTAAAAAAAATTGTATTATCAAATATGCTTTAGAAAAAAAAAACAATAACAATTGAAAACAAAAAATAAAAAATACAAATTGTTAAATATAAACAAAAAAAATATAAATATTACCAAACCCGCCTTTAGCAATAATTTTCAAAGTTTTAACTCTTATTGGAACTGGATATTTTTGTTTCATAAAATTTACTTCAAATAATTATTTCTTGTGATCTTTACTACAATTGTAATGCATTTGTAGACCTTAAAAAATTTTAAGGTGATAACTGGCTATAATGGCTGTGTGAAATAATTCCTACCCACATTTTTTAGGCTTTTATTTAATATTTTTCAAAAAAAAAAATTATTTCCAGACTTTGACAGAAGTGTGAATGTGATTGGAACTTGAATTGTGAAAATAAAATTCCCTATAAAAGGAAGAGAAAATCATAATTATAATATAACATCTATACAAGGAGGTTAATATAACGAAATATAATGTACTCTTTTATTTTGGTAAAAGTACAAAACCACCGTTAGCGTCAAAGTTTACAATACCTTCTTTACCAATAATCTCCACAAGAACAAGTACCATTTTCAAAATGGTGAAATCTATTCCTGTCTCTCACAATAATTTTTCTTCTAGTAATCTTAGCAACAAGCTTCAGCATTGAATGACAATCATTACATACTCTTAGATTTTTCACTATCCTTAGAGTGGTGTGTGGTTCAGTTGAGATTAGCCCGTAACAAACTGCAAGTCTCTCGCTATGTATGGATAGAGCCCATTCTTTTTCATCATCCTCAATGTCCTGTAACACTGTTTCTGTTTCTGGTGAATAACCTTCTAATCTCAGTATTTGATTCAACTCCTCGAGCTTTTTGTAGATTGCTTTTCTTCGAGGGTGTCTTAGGTCTCCCAGAAGAAACTCATGAATCTCATTATTCACTTCAATTGAACTACAACCCGGTTCCTTTTGAATACCAACTTCCCTCATTTTTTCCCTCACTTGTGCTGCCTCATCCCATTTCTCCACTGAAGCATATACACTAGATAGAAGAATATAAGTTCCTGAATCAGCATTCCCAAAATCTAGTAAAACTTTTGCTACCTGTTCTCCTAGTTTAAAGTTTCCATGAATTTTGCAAGCACTTAGCAAAGACCCCCATATAATGTGGTCTGGTTCTATTCTCATGCTTTTAATAAAGTTATAGGCTTCTTCAAGACGACCTACACGTCCAAGAAGATCAACAATGCATCCATAGTGCTCAATTTGTGGTTCAATCTCGTAAACTTCAGTCATTGTTTTAAATATCTCAAATCCCCATTCCACCATGCCACCATGACTACATGCATTCAGTAAACCAACAAAAGTTATACCGGTTGGGGTAATTCCCATCTTCACCATTTGTTGAAACATCTCTACAGCCTCCATGCTCTTCCCATTCAAGGCAAGCCCCACAATCATGGAATTATAAGTGGTCACATCTCTCTCTTTTAGGCCCTTGAACACACATTCTGCCTCAACAATACTACCACACCTTGAATACATGTTGATCAAAGCAGAACCAACAATATGATTGAGCTCAATTCCATGTTTCCCTACATAGGAATGAACCCATCTTCCAAGCTCCAAGGCTCCCACTTGTGAACAGGCAGATAAAACACAAACAACAGTCACTTCATTTGGTTTCACACCTCCCCTTTGCATATCCCCAAACAAATCCAAAGCTCTATTCATTTCCCCATTCCTAATAAACCCATCAATCATGGCCGTCCAACAAACCGTGTCCTTTGTCTGAACCTGATAAAAAACACTGCTTGCTTCGTCTATCAATCCATGATCTATGTAACATGAAATCATAGCAGTCAATGCAACAGTATCCCCTTCAGGCATTTCATCAACTACCTGCCATGCATCATCAAATTCACGGCATTTCCCATAAAGCTCGACAAGTTTCATCATCACTGAGCGGATGGAACTCAAACTGAGCTTCAAAGCCTGGGCATGAATTTCCCTACCCTCCTTCAAAGCCAACTGAGACCCACAGGCCTTGAGAACTGAAGTTATAGCATAGTTATCAGGCATAACACATTCCTCAACCATTTGAGAATAAACCCGAATCCCAACAAGAAAAAGCCCAGATTTTACACACCCATCGATGAGAGCAGTGTAGAGATAAACATTTGGGTTCTGGGTCCGCTGGAAAACCTTGAAAGCGTAGTTGATGGAGTCACAATTTGAGCACATGCGAAGGAGCTCGAACACGATAAAGGGGTCGTTTTCGTGGCCATTTCTAATGATTTGAGTATGTATTGGAGTGATTTGGCTGATGCTTCTGCATTTCTGCAACAGAGAAATTATACGTTTTCGTTCCTGGAATTGTCTGGACCTTGAACTTGAATTTGAATTTGGCGAGAAAGAACAGATTCCTGCAACGGCTAGCGGGCAAGAACTCATCGTATCCTAATATCGTATCATAGCCCATGAGTCCGCGACATCCTCACCCAAAAAAAAAAAAAAAAAAAAAAAAAAAAAAAAAAAAAACTATATTTCGAACAAACTAGCAAACGAATGGTGAGTTTGGAGTGAGATAAAGTGAGATAAATTGAAATAAATTAAGATAAATTGAGAGTTTGTAATGCGTGCAGTGAAAGAAAAAATTTGATGTAATACAAAGTTAATAGAATTTTATAGAGTTTTTTGGAGTTTTTTTGCAAACCAAACGGGGCTGAATAATAATAAAAAAAAAATTTGTGAGTTTTTTTTTTTGGTAACCTAGAACCCGTATTGGTTTATTGTAGATCTCAATGGTCCGTGTAGCCAATAGATAAACCCAGGGAAGAGGCTACAACCCAAGGCATCCTCAAGTTAGTCACAGTGCTCCCAACGTGATTCGAACTTGCGCCAGTGCAGGTTTATAGTTCTAGGCAGGTTCTTCTTGACCACTGGATTATACCGCGGGATTTAAAAAATTATGATTTTTCTTATTTTAAACAAAATTTTTAAATTTTTAAAAAATTATGAATATTATTAAGCATGTAAAAATGTTGGATCGACCCAATCCATTTTTAATTCGAACTCGAATTGAATCTTATGTTCGTATAAATCCATCTCCACATGTTAGTTTTAGTGATAGGGACACCCTAGTCGACCCGACCTGTAATAACTCAAAATTTAAAATTTTTAATATATATTATTTTATAAAAAAATTAAATTAAGATTTAAGATTATAAAGATTACTTTGTATGTACATATATAATTGCTTTGTATATATACATATATATACACACATATGGAGAAACTTGGGCACCAAGTTAAAAAAAAAAAATTTGAAGCTTCTTGGAAGCTTCTTTTGCTTGGCCACCAAGCATATGATATATATATATATGTGTGTGTGTGTGTGTGTGTGTGTGTGTGTGTGTGTGTGTGTGAATGGGTATGGGTGTGTGTGTTATGTGTTGGGAGAAATAAACCGAGAGAGAAGAAAAAAAAAATAGAAGAGAGAGAAAATAAAGAGGAGTGAGAAAATGAGGATTTAAGTTTAAGAATAACAGAGTTTCGGTATTTTTGACGTTGTGATCATCATAGCAGTGTTGGATCGTTGTAATTCGATCCAATATGAGAGATACGGAGAAACAAAATTTTAAAGTGTTGGGGTTTCTTCACTTTTCTTCAAATTGGAGGTAGGGATTTAATGTATTTTATTTACATATATGTGATATGAAAATATTTTGATAAATTGTAATGTGATCATTTTGTATGAATGTAATTGAATTTAGACAACATTGGGTGAATTCTGTCCAAACTAAACCACCAAAATATTACTACCAAAAGAAAAGGAGTTCACTGGAATTTAAAAGAATTGTAGAAAAGAATATGTCAAAGCATATTCCATGAAAGTTTTTAAAATTTTTCTTTACCCCCAATAATTTTTATGTAATTACGATTTGACCCCAAAAGTTTTACAAAATTATAGTTTTACCCCTAAATCACTAAAAATTTTAGTTTAACCCCAAACTTATTGAAAAATTACAAATTGGCTCCAAAGTTTTGGGTAATTACGTAGTGACCCCCAAAGTTTAGAATAAATATGAAGTGGCCCTAAGGCTTTTTAGAAATTGCGATTTTGCCCCTAAAGTTATGCAAAATTACGATTTTGTCCCTGAAGTTGCAGTTTGACAATTTATAGTTATGTGCATGGAAAATGTGTAATCGAGAATGCTCAATTTTTGAATATTTGAGTGATTTATTTTATTAATAGAGAATGATTATAAAAGTGATGATGTGATATTGTTGATTGATTCTAACGAGCTGTTTTATTAAGATGATAATAATTGAGATAAAGGAAATGTGAACGATATTGTGATTGCGGGGCTGTAGATACCGAAAAATAGGAAGGGTACAGAGATTACCATTGGGTTGCAAAACCCTAAACCTGCGTAGGAGTTGGTATTCATGCTAGTATGTTAGTAGCCTACAACAATGATAATTATTGGGCTACTCGTGGCCATCGAGTCTGAACCCGTGAACGATGATATTGTATAGTATCTATCCCATGACTGTGATGATTGTGATGTGATGGCAAATAGATGAATGAAAGATAACAATTGAATCATTTTTGGGATGTACTTTGATGTATGGTTTGATGTTGAGATGTACGACGATTTGAAATTCATGAATTATTGATATGAAATTATTGCTAATCTGATTTTGTGTGCATATCATATATATTGTTATTATGCATCGTGGGCACAAGTGGATTAGTGCTCACGTCCCTACAGATTCTTTTGAAGGTTATGAACCTAGGACCTAGGTGGACTATTATTGGAGTTATTCTTCGTCGCTGTAACATTACTCAGAACTATAATATAATTTAGGGATTGGTTTGATACGATTGTAAAGACTTTGAAGCCTAGATCTCTACTATTAATTGAGGTGGTGGCTGGAGCACTGTTGCCCGGTTGCACCGAGATTTTGTTGTTATCAATTACTTTTAGTTATTAACAAAATTATTATTATTATTATATAGTATAGATGTTTGCTCCAATGTGGTGGTGTAACTCTAATTAGGAGAACGGATATTTTAGCACACATTGTGTATAACTTTTCCACTCACTCCATGAGGTTTGAAATTCAAGGCGTTACAAGTTATGAAAATCGGAGTGTTACACGACCCAACCCAACTTGTGATCTAACCCTAAGTCAATCTGATCCTAACCTTATAAATTTAACTAATTTTGTTTTCTAGTAATTTTTTTCAATTGCTTAGTTAGATTATATCAAAATGGACGATAGGTATAATTATTTTTAGGATAGTATTGGTGGAGACTCAATTAATTTTTTCATTCGTGATTAAAAATTTTTGATACCTACAAATCTACAAAAATTATTAATATAATTTATCTATTTTTAAGAACAATTAGTTAATTAATTTATTTTAAGTTCAAGTTTTAGTTAATTTATTTTAAATAAATTATAAAAAAAATTTAAAAAACTACACAGTGTTGGGTTAAATATGCATGACTCTGACCTAATCCATAGGAGGGTTAGAGGTAAATCCGACATGTTCAATCTAAATTTTGGATTAAATCAAACTTGAATTGACCAATTTTACATACTTAAAAGTTATTAAAAAAATAAGATGAAAATTGAACTTTGATTTTCTATAAAATTGAAAAAAAAAAGTCTGTATACCAAGCTAAATTTGTAAATTTGTACTTATCCCCAAAATGCGTCTTGATCAATCAAACAAACAAATTAAATTAATTTCACCTTTTACTAATCCTTTAAGTGTTGTTTGGATAAAAAAATTCATCAGGAAAAAAATAAAATAGACAGAGTTTAAAATTACTTTTTTTCTTGTTTGAGTTGTAATGAAAAAGGAAAGAAAACGACATGATATTTGAGAAATTCAAAATAATTACATTAAAAAATTAATATATTGATGAATGCTATTTATTTTATTATATTTTTTAATTTTATTCAATAACTAATATACTATTGAACAGCATTTATTTTATTAAATTTTTGAATTCATTCAAATAAAGATATGTGCTTAAAATTTTATATTTTTTTTATTTTTCTCATCATTTCTCAACTTTTTTTCCTTTATATTTTCTTTTTCTTGACTAAATCTTTAATCCAAATACATTCTAAATGCGTGAAGAAAATAAGTTAATTTAACTTTTCTTCGTGTAAAAATAAATTCAATACAACATTTTTCTACTTTTCCCAATTAGTTAAAAGCAAGAAAGTTAGGTTCACCAAATTTTATCAAAAAGAAAAAATAATAATAATATTTTTTATTAATTTTATTTAACTTTTTTCATCAAAGACAAAATAATTATTATTATTTTTTTTATTTTTACAAATTTTTACTAAATATCAAACTAACTAATAAATTATCATATAACTTATATTTATACGTATAAATTTCGCTTTTTTTGATTTTTTTTATAAGTAAGTAGGGGTGGGAGCCGAGGTCGAACCCTGATGATGAGCGAGCGCAAGAAAAACTTTGCCAACCAAACTAATAACTATAAATTTTCCTTTTTTCGATTTTTTTGATAGTACCAAACAACCTCAACATAAGTCGACACATGCACAATGTTATGAACAGTTTTGTACAAGTAGGACGATGAAAGATCGTCGAGTTTGTTTTAGATGCGATAAAGTTTCTCATATCCCAACATCATCTTGCAGCAAAGTGGATGTCCCACTACGGTGTTTCATTTATTTTGTTGCAAGTTTTTAAAAATTTTTTAAAAATTTTAAAAATTATTTATTTTTATCTCATTGTATAAATTACAAATCTATAATTTATCTTACTTCATCATTCTTTTATCACCCCAAATGGACCTTGAATTGTTATAAAATGTTTTAAAAATATACATGTTGAGGCTCAAAGCAAGTAATATTACATAATTTGGATAAGATTATGTTATAAAATAGTTTATAAAATGGTACTAGAGTTAAATCCAATTAAAAATGTTAGAAAGAGGGAAGATTAATATTACTTGTGATGTTAGTCCTATAACATCAATTTTGTAAGCCATTGGATTAAAATTGAACGATTCATAATAAAATTAAATTCAAAAATTTCTGTTTAAAATTGTTAAAATTTTTAAATTACTTTTATTGTGAGCTGTTGGTTCAATTTTGATTCAAAAGCTCACAAAATCAACCTTGCAGAGGTGATGAGAACAGGTTCATTCAAATTTTTAAGTGACTAGTTTAAAATGACTTTACAAATTAACGAATTTTTGCTTCTTTAATTGATCAATTAATTCTTTATAATGTGTATATATATATATATTTGACAAACATGGTTTAAAATTATATGGGTCAAAACTCAAAATAAACACGATTATAGGCCCAAACTGAACGCAGTTTAATTTGTAACTTATAAACTTATATAACATGGGAAAGCACATGAATAAATAATTAATAGATGCCGGGTATGTATTTGGTATGAGATTAAGTCAGAGTAATCATACTTTTAATTAGGTTAATGACTTTTTTTTATTGAGTAGTTAAAAGCGCATTTAGAGTGATAAAAATGAAATAAAATAAAATAATTTAAGATAATTTAAAAATTCATAATTTATATAATGAGGTAAAAAATAAATAATTTTTAAAAATTTTAAGAGTTTTTTAGTATTTTTATTTTACTAAACACTGTTAATTTTTTGAGGAATTTAGTAAAATAGGTGAAAAGTTATAGAAATAATAAAAAAATTAATGATAGGCGGTAAAGACCAATTTATTTACAACCCTTTACTTCCCATTATTTTCATCACTGCCACAGCAATTATGCGGTTTTACACTCGATTTCTTGCGAGCGGCACCGCCACCCCTTTCTCCGGCATTGATGTGCTTGTCATCGAGTCGTCGTCAGCTCTCTCTCTCTCTTTCTCTCTCTCTCTCAATTCAGCAAAGCAGTACTGTTAATAGCTTGTTGAGGTAGGTTTATATTCTTCTTCTATAACTATATTTATCACCATCAACGTCTCTCTTCATCTCTCTTGCGTTATGTACTCGTAAACCTAATTTCCCCTTCTCTCCGTTTCCGATTAGGGCTAGCTCTCTCTCTCTCTCTCTCTCTCTATGGATTCTCTGCTAGCGAACTATGCATCCTCAGACGATGAAGAACGAGAACAAGTGGGCCATCAACAACAATCGGAAAAAGTAACCGAAACCACCCCTAAAACCTCCTCCTCCTCTATCTTCTCCTCTCTCCCACCTACCAAATCTTATTCTTCCTCCTCCTCTATCTTCTCTCTTCCTTCCCCTCGAAATTCCCACCTCCTAAATCCATCACGAACCCTAACCAACCCCTCATCTTCAAAGCCCAATAACCTACAGAAAGAAGAAGAGGGAGGAGATGACTATGAAGATGGAGAAGAAGAAGAAGAAGAAGAAGAAGAAGAGCAACAACTACCACAACGGATTGAAGATTCGAAACTTCCTTCTAAATTTAGCGGTCCCGTTAAACCGTCCTTGTTCTCTTCCCTCCCTGAGCCAAAGTCGTCTTCTTCTATTTTCTCTTCACTTCCTCCACCCAAGTCCCACAATGCGGACCCGTTTTCCCTTGCCAATCTCTCATCTCCTCCTGAACCCAATTCGAAAAAGGTTGTTCAAATCAGGCTTCCAGTAAATCCATCTCTGATGAAGTCTCGCCATATTGGGGATGACGACGAAGAGGATGATGAGGTGGAAAGAGAGAGAAAAAGTCTACGACAACTTTACCGGAAACTCCCTCTGTGAAGTCATTCCTATCGAGTATTCCTGCACCCAAGAATTTGTCGACATTGGGAGCTTTGCCCTCCGCTGCGGGTTCAGGTAGAAGATCCATTATTGAACCAGATGTTCCTTCATTGAATTCAAGTAGTTTTAGTACCGAGACTGAAGTGGGTGTTAATCCAAATGTTGGGAACTATGATGGCCAGTGGGTTGATGGGTCATCCTCTGCTTCATTGGGACATGTGGTTGCTCCTGCAGAATATGCAGTTGGTGATGGTGGTGATACTTCCAGTTGGGTTTCATCTGGCGCAAATTATGAAAACTATGAAGGTTACACGGGTCATGGGAACTATGGTTATTATGGACAGTATGGCAACAATTGGGGTGATGGCTCAACGGCAACAATGCCGTCAGATGCATTGGGGAGGGGTGAAAATATGGTGAAAATTGCTGGGAAGAGAGGCAGGAATGAGGTTCCTCAGGAAATAGTTGAGGTGAAGCAGGATGAACTGATTAAGAATCGACCACGGGAAGACCAGACCAGATTAACTGGAATAGCTTTTGGTCCCTCTTACCAGGTACTAAAATGCTGCCGTTATCAGTGTTTCATTTAATTCATATGCATTTATTTCAGTTGAGACCGTGTTCTTGCCCTATGTTTATTTTATTCCAATATTGGTATCTTTATCATGGAAGGTACTTGGAACATCAAAGGCATGGCCATTGTGTTACATTTCTATATATATATATATATATAACTGATTGTGAGGGGGACCCATAGTAACTGGTATTTTATTCCTTTCTGGTAGTAACTGGTGACCATACGCACTCAATTGCCAGTATATGTCTAGCGATTTCACCTCGGATGTTGTAGAGGGAATTTGTCTTGTTTGTGATTTATTGTCTATTATGTAGACAATTGATTAAAACTGTGCTAAGGAATAAACTGTTTTTAAGGAATAAAATACTGATGCACTCATTACCTATATTATGTGCTTTGTGTGAGGCATGAATTGCAGATATAGCTGTGGTTTGATGTGGAATATAGATGCCCTACATTTTTGAATGTCCATTTTCCTAACTGGATGGTGCACAAAGAAATTAAAGATTACATCTTGGTTCACTTCCAGTTAACAGGATAATATTTTATGTGCTTCTGATTCTAATCTAATTCCTTGCTTTATCATCAGAGAAGTTTATGTTTAGCACATTCAAGTGCTAATTTATATTTATGTTGCTCTGCCTAATTTTGGACTGCTTTTCTAGTACAAGGACATCATATAACCATGAGTTGCTAAGATGCTTACACACCTAAAAGATCTAGAGAGTGGTAATTTGGTTGGACATATGCTGTGATATTTCACTCGATGTCAGAAAAAGATAAAAATTGCTTCTGTTGCTTATTTATACCCTAGTTATGAACATCCCTCAAGAAGGCTAATGACGGATCTGAACCCATTGCAACAGAAGCACCTTGTAAATGTTATCTTCCTCCCCCCTCCTTATAAAGGGTTTGTTTTCATATCATTATAATATGGTAAAAATTTGCCCACACGGGCAATAGATCTCTTCCAATTGAAGTAGACGTCACCAGTTTAGACTTCCTTGGTTTTACCTGGCTCCTAATTCTGGTGGGACGGGTTAGAAGCTGTAGGAGATTGGTCCCGCTGAAGATGGGGATATCTAGAGTTTCAAAATATATCTATATACACAATAATGTGTTAAAAAGTCCTAAAAGAATTAGCCCTATCTTCATGAGATTGATGGTGAATTTTGCATTTAGCTTGTTGTGGAATTGCAGGAGGAGAATTAATTTCCATTATTTTTAGAGGATAACAAAGGCATTAGTCAGGTAAAATATGAAGGGGCTTTGTTGGGATGCTTCCTAACTTCAGTTTGAAGTGGAGATGTGATCTTAGTAAATTGAAAGTTTTTTCAATGGGCTCCATCTACCATGCTGAATTGCAGTGTTTGCAATTTAAATTTATCATGAAATTCCATACTATGGTGCTATCATCGTGCACTGGCAGTCGTATTTCTTTTCAATTTTAATAGGCAATTTTAATTTGTTCTAGTTCTGTGTATAGGGAATTGCTTACTGTATGATCAAGAAACTTCTAATTTAAAAAACATTTTGTTTTAACAAAAATTTTCTTCTCGTGTTAACCAGCAAAAGTTTTATGACCAACATTTGAATCTATTCCATCTCTCATCGTCTTCAACCTCAGTCTCTTGGAATAATTGCATTTCATGTAACAATATTTCGCAAACTCTTTCCATTGGATAGATGAATATGCATTACTTGGTCCATGCATACATACGCTGATCCTTTTGCATATTGTAGTCATATGTATGGTCAAATTCTTGTCACTCAATTTTTCCATCAAAAGAGGATATGTGGATGTGCATCCATGCCCAATGTATTATTTGTATTTCTTTTGACGTCACCATGAAAAGTAAAGCATCACCTTCTCATAGAACTTTTTGATTCCATTGTTTTAAACCTATTGTGTAGGTACGAGTTCATTAAGTTTATCTCCTTCATAATTGGTTGAATTTCTCTCTCTTTTAGCCTGCTTCAGCAAAGGGGAAGCCTTCAAAGCTGCACAAGAGGAAGCATCAGATTGGTTCTTTGTACTTTGATATGAAGCAGAAAGAGATGGAACTTGCAGAGCGCCGTGCAAGAGGCTTCCTTACAAAAGCTGAAACACAAGCCAAGTACGGGTGGTGACTTCAGGGTGGTCCGCTGGTCTGGGCCATTTGATAAGCCATTTTAGCTGCTTTAATGTTTAATCGACGGCGCAGCAGCATCTACTGTCTTTGCAATTTATTGTATTCTACGAATTACAAGAAATTTAAGGGCGAAAAAGATTCCTATGACTTTTGACAGATGTTTGACATTACTTAAAATGGTGCTGCAGTCACCCTTTAGATGATGCCAAGCATTTGAAGCCGATGATGTAACACATCAACTGTACTTGGGATGGTTTACTTTCAGTTTTGTGTTTATAGAATCAGATTCAGGTTCAAATCACTTTGTGAATTTTCTAAGCTGTCTTCTGATCAGTGATTTTGGGGAAAACGAAATATTGGAAATGAAAGTTAGAATCTTGTCAAGGGAAAAGAAAGAAAGGAATTTAAAATTGCTTTTTTTTTTTTAATTTGGTTTGTGGTGAAAAATGGAATGCAAAAAGGCATTATATTTGAAACTAATTGCTTTCATTATGCCAAAAGTGAAAATTATTGATACTCCAAATTTAAAAAAGACAATTTTTTTTTCTAATTAACTCAAATAAGAATTTACAATTTAAATGTTATATTTTCTTTCCTTTTTTTTTCAATTTTTTCTTTTCCTTCATAAATCTTAATCCAAACACAAAGATAGGCAGAAAGGAAAGGGGTAAAGAGGATGGGTGTTGCATCTCATTGTTGCAGACGCTGGTGACATCACTAGAAGGAAGTTTACAATGGTAGCAGCATTGATGGGGCCGAAGGTGGAATAAAACTAAGAAGTTATCGGTAGCGTGGTAGCGTTTGGAGTGATAAAAATAAGAAAAAATGAGATAAAATATGATTTTGGATAAATCTTGACGTTTAGTATTTTTTTTTCTTTAAATTACATTTTTTAGAGATGAACAGTAATAATTTGTTATAATGATTTTCTCAAATTTGTCTTATAGATTTAAAAAATTCTTAAATAATAGTTTTTCTCTCTCTCATTTTTTTCTCAAAATTACTTTTTTTTTCGGAGATGAACAATAATAATCCGTTAGAATAGATTCAAAATTTCCCTAAATAATAGTTCTTTTCTCTCTCCAAATTGTATCTTTTTGATATGAAAAGTGATAGTCGTTAGAACGATTTTCTTAAATTTGTTCTAACGGATTCAAAAAATCTCTAATAATAGCTCATTTCTCTCTCTCTCCAATTTATCTTTTTGAGATGAATAGTTTTTTTCCAAATCTGTACTAATGGATTCACATTGTTTCGTGGACTTAAACTAAAATGGTACTCGTTCGAAAGTTTTTGACTTAAGAAAAATGGTTGCCAAGAAAAATTTCGCACTTGATCAACTCTTTCTGGATTTTTTATTTTTTTTAACGAAATATTAAATTTTTTCGAAATTAGTGAAAATGAGAATGTGTAAATGTATAATAAATAATTTTAGTAATTTATAGAACTTTTTGGAGGTTTATTTGTTTGCATCATTAAAGCCAATTCTGAAGATCAGCTAGGTCAACCGAAAAAATCTCAGCCTTCCTCCGATTTGCTATCCTTGCAAAAGCAAAGCAGGAGCCGGTAAGCTCCCATATTTACAACCCGTTCGGATGGGATGGGATTGGACGAAATGAAGAGACGAGAACATAATATATAAAGATTTCTCTTATATTTGTGAATTTTATTATGAGAGAAAAAAACAAGAAAAAGAAAAAAAAAGTCAAAATCTCTCATTTTTGTCCATCCAAAGTTGGAAAGATATGAATAGCAGGGAAAATTCTATAAAAAACTTTTTAAAAAACCATATTTTTCTCTCAAATAAAAAATTAAAAAAATCGTAGATGTCTTAAGAATATAATAATAAAATACTACAATATTTTCATTTCTTCTTGACACAAACGAATAGAGAAAAAAATCATTATAATTTTTTATTCTTGAACTCTTACTACGATTTTTTTTTTTTTTTTTTGGCTCTCTCTGTAAACTCCCAAGCGTTGGAAATTAACCCCCTGCTGGGAAAACTAATACCACAATCCTCTTTGCAGCAACAGAACTCTGTTTTCAGAGAAAGGAAATTAACCCACTGCTGGGAAAACAAATACTACTATCCTCTTTGTAGCACAAAACTCTGTCATCAGTGATTTTTTACACAACTGGAGCCTCCACCAACCAACCTATCTACACCTGTACTTTGCAGTTCAGAGATTGTATGAACTGGATGAAATCTAACCTACATGCAAACATCTCTCTTTTCTTGACAGAAACTTGAAGACCAAACGCACGAGTTCAAGCACCTAAACTGTTTACCTTCCATCCATTGTAAATACAGGCAATTCATCTCAGGATACAGTAAAACTTTTGAGTCCGGAGAAAGTGTAGAAAGACAAACTAAAACAAACTAACGAGAGGCTCATCATCAGCTGTGCGAAAGCACTAGTCTTTTCGATTCAATTTCTCTCACACTTTGAACTATGTCATCAATGTTTCTTGATAAGTGATTGGAGTGCTCCTCCATGTCTTTCAAAACGATATCAAGCTGTTCCTGGATAGCTGCAGATCTCTTTCGCTCCCGCTGCAACTCAGCTGTCAATTCCCGAATCTTGATATCTTTCTCATCGAAAAGCACCAAAAAGAATAAAATATGCTAAAGATATGTTTGACGCAAAAAAGGAAGTCAAGGAAGACTGGAAAAGTAGGCACAGAGACAATTCTAGGCAAGGTAGGAGTGGTAAGATTCCAAACACTAAACAGACACATCATAAGTGGCCCAAATACAGCATAAACCGAGGTAACTAAGTGGCCCAAAATAAGCATAACCGAGGTAACAAGTCCTCTTTCACTGGACAATGGAGAAGCTTCCTGATGAGCCTTGTCCGGATCCTGATGGACAGCACAATTTCGAACAGGGAAGATGAGAGATGCCTGATCAATGAGCTAAACTTTCCCATTCATGCAATGAAGGAACAGTACAACAATGTGATTTCTTAAAGATTTGCCAAGGGGAATGTTAGGCATTCCTCAGTTTTGACTTTTAATTCCTTTCACGGCCACATTTTATCCTAGTTCTGATATATCATCCTGACTAATTAAGAAATAGGCGTCTAGAGATATCCATCATCGAGGATGGCCTTTGGCTGAGGTGGCCAGCCGGTTCCTTCGCCTCCTCACCCACCCGGGTTTGATTCCCCGGGGTGTCTTCCCCCCCCCCTCCCCCTTACCAATCAAAAAAAAAAAAAAAAAAAAAGAGAGATATCCATCATGGATACATGAAAATAAAGAGTAATTACTCAAATTAAAGGACAGCAACCACCATCACTAAAAGTTGGCTTATTGGTTTAAGGGCTGATAATTTGAGTGCAAGTTTGTTAAGAAATGGAACACAAGTTCAAGGATACTGAATAGAACTTTATGGGATGGTGAAGAATCACTTTTGAAACTATTTGGTCAGACTCATTATCACAGCATCAGTGTCAATCTAAAGTAACTAGAACATATATCTTTTGTCACTAACACTAGCACGCAGAGGCCTTTATCAAAAAATTAAGAAAATCACTCAGCAAAAATAAGTTGCAAAAAGTTATAGTAGATGATGTCTGAATCCAATATTTGGTAAATAGGAGCAAGAAAATGAAGAAAGAGAAACTATGTTTTTGAAAAAACCCTAGTACTTCCTACTGACCAGTGATTGCACAAAATGCTTATAAACCGTTTTCCAGTGTTCCCGACCTTCTCCATCATGGCTCAATTTCTTAATGCTAACAGGTCTTATAAAGAATGCTTTTTTTATTTTTATTTTTATTCTTTTCAATGAATTCAGCAAAGAAATACACAAGTTTTTTTTTTTTAAATCAAATTAGCAAAATAACATATGCTCTTCACGAACGTTTCCTAGTCCTTTGAATTGCTCCATCTTACAAAGACTCATTGCTTTTATGATTAGCTTGCACACAGGCCACTGGGTAAATCACTGTGATAAGATGGCTATAATCAAACTAGACATGCAACAGTTACCAGAAACTGCCGCAGGAATTTTATGTAATAAACTTGCTAATTGTATTTATATCAGCCCTAATCAAAAACAGCAGTAAGCAGAAGCAGCTGTGGAAATTTTATGCGATAAACTCTCTAATTGTATTCATACACTGGTAAGATGAGTGTAGTAGAAATGAGAATGCTAAGATAAATGTGCGATAACATAAGAAAATAAAAGATAAGGAATGCGTATATTCAGAAAAAAGTTACGGTGGCATCAGTAGAAGAGAAGCTGAAAGAAGGTCGTTTAAGATGGGCATGTCATGTCCAATGCAAACTTAGAAATGTAACAGTAAGAGTAAGTGGATCCAAGCAAAAAGGATAAATAGGTTAAAAGATAGACATAAGATTACACAAAATAAAATTGTAAAAAAAAATACCCCAATTTCATAAAATCATAGAAAACATAACTCATGACAGAATAATTTCCTCTCTCTCTCTCTCTCTCTCTCTTTTTGATAAAATAAATAAACCAGGGGATTTACACCTTTCTACTTTACCATATCATAAATACAACCAAAAGGCAAGATCAAGATACACTCGAGTAAGCCTATTTGTGTTAAAGACCCATAAACAACAGACTTGGGGAGTAATATATGTAAATTAGATGATCACAGAATAATTAATATAGAATACTAATCATTTTAAAATATGCATTCATGTAATAACCCTTACTGGTGTTTGTGATAGGAGCACACTACGACGACTGTTGGCTGGAGCGACAACCAGTGGATGATTATGCTCCTTAATAAATCTTGTAACAATCCATTTCCCACTCTTTTCTTTCTTTACAACAATCATTGCCTTGCAGCCCTCCCTAGTGATTGCTCTGGGCTTCCTGTTTTCACTTCTTCGGGGTCTGAGCTTCCGAAAACCTTCTTTATTACATACCAGTCGACGCCAAACAACCTTCCCATCACGCATTGATCGCCGAAATGCATCAACTCGCATGATGAAACCCAAGCGTGTTGCATATGAATCATAGAACACCTTGGCAGCCTCCTCAGATTCAAATTCCATACCCACGTATGGTTCAACATCTGAACTTCCTTCAATAATACCAAACTCTTTTCCAGCAGAATTCTCTATCATTTCCCCGCCATTGCTTCTACATGGGGTTTCATCCACTGCCACACAACATTATGAACCCTAAATAAAATATAGTTGATCAAAGAAAAATACCCTCTCTAACTAAATAACCAACCAAACTATAGAATTAACCTCTCATTGAACTCCCAAAGCCATGCATTTTGAAACTAAATAAATAAACAAAATAGTACATTTTTATTTTTTTCAGTAAGTTACATGCTTTAGGATTAGGAAGGTGAATAACACAACAAATATAGTCATGCATTACAATCAAGCCCTAGCTCCTTTTGTTTCAACAGGAAATATTTTTGAAAAACTCTTTTTCTTTTTCCAAAATGAAAAATCAGATTCAATGCAAGAGGGGTTTTTCTTTTTCCTTTTTTTGGCCACAAGCTAACTAAAAAGGAATAGCATACAACCTTGGATATGATTGAAACTTGGAAGAAAATTGAAGACTATATATTCATTTTAGACAAGTTTATGAATTGGGTTTACCATGAAACTTGATCTAAGTGATGGGAGACATAGAAGGAATCACTCATTTCAAGTTTAATGGATTTCAACGAACCCAAATGTGTCCTTATGCTTCTAGTTAGTTTTGAAACGTTCCACATTTCTATATTATACCAGCATTAGTAAATGCTTTAGCATGCATTTTTTAGATTTTTTTTGGGAGTAGGTGAATGAGGGGAAGGAAAGGGAATGAAAAGTCATGAGAAGATTATGTTTGCATTTTTTTTTTGGGGGGGGGGGGGGTGGGGAAGGGGGGAGGAGGAGATTTAACTTATTCACCTCCATAAAGGAAGGTTCCTTTCACCCCCAATCTGGGGTATAACTACTGTAAAATGATTGGCTGAAATTTTTTAATTGCTTTTCTCTGTTTTGTCCTTGGTTTTTAATATTTCATCATACATAAATATATTTTAAAGGGTAAATTATTATTTCTAACCATATTTTTTACCTTCCCCCTCCATTCTCCCAAACAAAGAAATAATTATTCACCTTTATTCCTATTCTCATTTCATTCAAATAAGAAAAATTAACATTCCTTCCCTTCCTCTCATTTACTTTAGTTCTCTTTCCCTCCCATTCTGCCAAGTAATCGCTAGCTTGTCACAGCCACCGAACCTTTTTTTTTTTTGGCTACCCTCTTGCGCACAAATGGGTGTGCATAAGCTTGCTCTTGATTAACTATATCGAAAATTTTATTCATTAAAAAAAAAAAAAAAAAAAACTAGATGGGAAATTTTGAAAATCAAATTTTTGTTATAATTTTACAACCATTCTACCACGTTCTGCTTCAGTTTTTTAACTTTTTACCTTTTATATTCCTTGTGCGCGCTGCGGATCCATGTAAATAATAATTAGGAAGCGTTGATCTTGAGAAGACAGGTTAAGAGTCTAAGAGCAGCAATATAATGGGAAAAATATCAAGGATTAGTTTTTATAACCAATCCACCCCTCACAGCAAGCACCTGCATCAGGGCAATGGCAGCGCAACTATAGGCGATAGCATTTTATGGAGGAAGCTCGAGGCTTACCAGTTGGAATTGGAGATTAGCAGTGCGGTCGTATGGTTTCAATTTCTCTTTCCGTTTTAGTTTACAAGCAACCAAAAATAGCAAAAGCTCAAACTTTTACCCAAATTCTTACAATCACATGCTCGATTTCTAGGTTTCCATGTTTTTCAAACAAAGCGAGAGATTCAAAAAGTAGCTAGCAAGTGTGTGTGATTCAAATCGATTGTTGTCTTTGATTGAGCACAAAATCAATTTCGCATATGTGATCAAAATGCAACTATTCGAACATATAGACAGAAGAATCTATACAGAAAATGCACAGACTTACTGGTTTCTGAGATCAAGTAGACCACAGTAGCTCTATAGAGTCCTCTCGCGCTTCCTCTGAGAAAATGAAGAGAGAGATTTATGTTCGGAGCCTTCGGAGTAGGGGACGGCAGAGAGTGGGGGAGGCTAAACTGCTCCGACTGTGACGCAATGCCAATGTTTAGCCTTCTCATCTCGGATCGGGTCGTCTACCCGATATGCCTCATTTCCCGAATATAATACAAACCGCTCAACGTTTTCTTAAACCGTCCGGTTCGATGAGTTCTGTAAATATGGAAAAATTTTAGGGCTCAATCAGCCATAAATATAGTTAACGGGGTCGATTCGCGAGTCGACTGGGTTGCTGCTCATATCGGCCCCTCAATCGAACAGCAAGATTGCCGGCGAAAGCTTCTTCTATTTTTCCGGCGAAGGCTCAATTCATTCAGTAACTTCTTCTCCTTCTCCGGCAACGTAATCAGTGACTTCTCCGAGCTCTACCTCACTCCTGATCGCTCCAATCCGACGGCAAAACTGTGGCAGTAAAGCTTCTTTTCCTTTTCGGCTGTTATTTCTTCTCCTTACTCAACGATTTTAATCAGTTACTAAATTTTTTATTTTAACTTAGTCTTCACTAACCCCCTCTCTCTCACTCTCTCTCTACATATATATACTGTGTATGCTAGCATAACTGTAAGCATTGTTTTATTCATGTTAAAAACTGGAAACATCGAACATGTGTAATACTTATGTGGCTTCTGAAGTTGTAGTTGAAAAGATGTTCCGGGTATAATCTTTTAATGCCCTTTATTAAATTTTACTTGTTAGTTTGATATCAGCGATCGTTCTCTGAAACGTTGTCCCATTGTTTTATGTGAGAATTGACAACAAAGTAGTTGTTAAATATCTGGCGACAATTCTCTTTGGTTTTTACATCCTATTTGATCCGTTATTGTTTTTCACATTTGTCGCTTATATCAAATCGTTAAACGCAACGTACAACATCAGTAAGCTAAAGACGAGGGAACTGAGCTCATTCAATGTCTATTCAGATGAACAATAATTTGAAATTTCATCGACTCTTGATTAGCTTTCTTTATTAGTAGTCTAGGTTGGGATCTTTGGTTAAAATAAAAAATTAAATGTCCTCTGTTGTGCCATTTCAGGCCATAAAATGTCCGATGATTTTACCCAGTGCACACCCGAAGGTAGTTCTGCAGGTTCCCATAGTCATGATATATATTATTTATGATAGATACAACATCACTATTTGATTATGGCTGCACCAGTTACTCTTGATCCAGTTCTTTTAAGGGCCTGGCCTGATTTCAAGGCATTGGTTCTCTGGTTTGGCCAATTCTGTCTTATGAATCTCTCAAATCAAGTTGAAATTATTTAGAGTCAATTATTTTGTACACTTGCATTCAAGTTCAGTGAAGTAAGGTTTTGTCGCTTATGATCTAAGATCGAAGAATCTGAGATTCATAATCTTAAATTCTTTTTGTTCACCACTCTTTCCAGCAACCAAATGGGCTATCTCCCCGCCTGTTAGAACAGTGGCAAATTCCCACTGAAGTATAATATTTATTTATGAGAAAAAATATGATACATTGCTTATCAAAATAATAGTAATTTTTTTTTATTTTACAAGCAAATGATTAGAATTAAAGGGGATGCCACACAAGTATGTCAACCAACCTACCAATTAGAACACCACTGCTGCAAAAGTCCCCCCGCCCCCCCCCCCCCCAAACAAAAAAAAAGGCACTTTGCAAAACCAGATCCTTCAAATTCCTCTTGATATCCTTCCATTCAAAGTATCAAAAAACAAGCCTTTCAATCTATACGAAAGAACTTTAATGATTTGAAAAGATATTTTATTCTTTTCACCCCAATATACAAGTAATAAGGGATTTGATACCTTATTACCCGTAAAGTGTAAGCCAGGTTGCCCAAATTTAGGACAGTTTGTTCACACCTTTTTGTATTTGCTGGTTAGTTTGGGGGGAAGGAAATAGAAGAATGTTATGCGGTATACAAATTTCTTTGCATAGACTGAAGAGTTGGTTTTTGTTCACACTTATGGATGATTAGAGGGTGGGAAAGTCCTAGAGTTGTTTTCTTTTTTACACTTTGTGGAGAAATTGGAACTATAATGATGATCCGCTTGACCATTTTTGGCATCTTCTTGACGCTTTTAAATACAATTTGATTACTTATCAAAAAAAACAACCAAGTAATGAGGGACTAGCCTTCATGCTTTTATCCTTCTTGTATGGACCCAAAAACCTTCAAAAACCGTTGTAGCTTCCTTAGGAAATACCCAATACAAATTAAAAGTATTAAGACATAAATCCCATAATTTCTTTGCCCACAAGTAATACGCTAAATTCAAAATAATAACAATATTAATAATCAGCTCTTGAATGATATTAATTTGCTTTTTTTAATATTAATAGACTCATATCATTCCAAGCAGGACATTTCACTATATATCATTCCAAGGACATTTTCCATTGAACTTCATGGTTAACACATTACATTGTATTCCCCACATGCATAAACGGCTGGCTGGGGGGGGGAGTCTTGCCTATACAATCTTTTTGTAGGTATCTAAATTAGATGTCCATAAATTGATACTCAATTTTTTTTTTTCTGGAAGGAAAATAATTCACCATTAATTGGTACTTTGATGGCCTGATAAAATTTTATTAATTGTACTATTTTCTAAAGATGCTCATCTGATTAGTTCAAAAGAAAAATATTAATGGATTTTAATGGGTACTGCACTTTGTTTTTTTTTTTTGTGTCAGTGGATTTGGATAAGGGAGAAGAGGTGCTAGATAACTCTGCTGAAGGAAATGCGAGTGCTTGTGAAGGAGGTGAAGTTTTAGCACCATATGTGGGTATGGAATTTGACTCCGAAGATGCCGCCAGGAAATTTTATATTGATTATGCTAGACAGATAGGATTTGTTGTGCGTGTTATGCAACGCCGTCGTTCAGAGATTGATGGCAGAACCCTTGCACGTCGACTTGGATGTAACAAGCAGGGCTTTTCTCCTAATCATAGCACAATTGGACCAGATAAGAAGCCCCGGCCTAGTGCACGGGAGGGTTGCAAAGCAACAATTTTGGTGAAGCTGGAGAAATCTGGAAAGTGGGTTGTAACAAGGTTTGTGAAGGAGCATAATCATCCTCTGGTTGTGACAGGGCAAGGGCTTAGTACTATAGTAAGTTCTTCCTATACATGTTATTCAGCTAAATGAGAAATTTTTGTGATTCCCCATGGGTGTGTTTGGAGTAAGGATTTAGTAAGGGAAAAGAAAAGGAAGGGGAAAAAAAGATGGTAATATAAAATTCTAAATATATCATTATATAAATAGATAAAAATATATATAATAAAATAAAACGAATTCATCAATATATTAGTCTTAAATTTTATTAATTTTAATTTTCTAGATTTTAGGCTTTTTCTTTTTCATTTTCTATCACAATCCAAACAAGACAAGGGATTTTGAATCCTTATTTCTTTATTTTTTCCTTGATAAATCCTTGATCCAAACACAACCTATGGGTTTTTATTTTATGTTTCAAGTTCTGTGTATATTTGGCATGTAGGCAGGGGCGGAGATAGAGGCAGTTGAGTGGGGTCAATTGCCCCCACTCATTTAAAAAAAAAATTATATGTATATATTTTTTTAAATATTACCTTTACTAAAATTTTTTTGACCCCACTATTCTAATTTGTCTCTAGAAAATTAATAATCAAATCATTTTTTTGACAAAATTCTCCACCTTCTCCCATTATCTTTATCTTGCTTCTTAGGAAAAACTCTCTTTGTTTTTCTTACGTATTTCCTGCATTGTTTTGGTGTATTGGTGTAGGTAGGTGTAGGCCATACCTTTTGATTTGGTACATTGAATGAATCTCTATTGAATTAAAATACTTGTATCTTCTCATTTTGAGTCACATTCTTCGCTAATACAGTTGTGTATATATATATATATTTGAGTTATTGAGTTCTGATGAGATATTGCTGCGATTTGATAAGAATATTGCTGTACATATTTATATATATATATATATATATATATGGATCTAAAGGTTGATTTCTTAAAATTTTACTTATTTTCAGAATTAAAGCCTTTCGTGATTTTAAGGTTCCGTTGGCATATCAAAGCTCATCAAAAGTTACAAAAAGTTATAAATTTTTTCCTACTCTCGCCAATTAAATTTCGCCACGTATCACTTTTTCACCAATTTTTTCCATTTTTAGTCATCCAAACATCACCTTTGTATGCCTCCGCTTACTATATTTTCTATCTCTACCACTGAATGTAACGTAACTAAGGTCCACAAGCAAGTATTTCTGCTACTAGTAGTGCGACAGTAGATGTAATTGGTGGGATATGTAAGCAGGGTTTTTTTGATAAAGTTAGGTATATATTCAAACAAAATGGGCTCATAAAGAATTCGAAGCAAGACGGTCTATTCTGTCTCCTTTCTGCAATTATTAATTTTTGAAAGAGTTCATGTCTAATATGTGTTTAACTGGCACTCTTATACTGCTCTGCTCGTCCATATGTCTAGGGCGATAAGGATAAGAAAATTGAAGAACTCACTCTGGAGTTGCAGCGTCAAGACCAACTATGTGCAGCATACCGAGAAAAACTACTTGGGTTTCTGACAAACGTCGAGGAGCAAACTGAGCAGTTGTCTTCAAAAATTCAATTTGTTGTTGAAAATGTGAGGAAAGCTGAAGCGGAAGTGCAGAAACTCTCCCAACATCGATATCCTCGGAGTTGAGTTGCTATGAATTCTTGGTTGTCAACGTGGGGAACTTGTATATATTTTCATTTCTTGAATCCTTTCAGTCATGTACAGAAATTGCTTATATGAATTGCTTCTTATGGTGGTTAAGATTCAAAATTGTACCATGAGAGGAAGATTGTTTCATTAGTTAGCATTAAAGCCACAAGAATATTTCCTCTCTCTTTCTCTCTCCCTCTCTCCTGGGATATATAAATTGATGCATGAATGCAGTGAATGGAAAATTGGAGCGAACTAACGAACTTATTGAATTTTATAAGTAGCAGCGTGAGCAGCTCTATTTGTTTAGTTGCAGCAGTTACATTGATCTGGGTATTTGACAATACAAATAAATAAGGGGAAAAGGAGACGTAATATGAGAACCCTGCTTTGTCTAGAAGAGCGCACCATAATGTATTCCGTTTGGGCAATTGTATCCGTGGGTAACGTTGTTTTCTTGCTTGTTTTGAATGTTTGAAGATTTTTTAAATAACGTGCATGTCTTTATTTTTTTTTTTTTAAATATTAATAGAATTTTAGAATGATAAATAAAAATTAAGTTTATTTCTTTCTCAACTCTGCAAAAGAAATTTTAATGGTTTCTTACTTTTTATGACAAGATATTATGAATTTTTTTTTTTATTTTTTGTTCTATTTCAAGCCAATTAGATTAATATCAACACGAAAGTGTAAATAAGTTATTTATAATTTATATTTTATAGTTAAATTAGGAGAGCGTCATAGGTATAATTTTTAACAATTTTTTGCATTTTTTATGAAAAGTTGTTATAATTTTTGTTATATTTGATGAAACAAGTAATAATTTTTAATAATTTTCAGTTATTTTTTACAACTTTTGAGTATTTGGTAAAATTTTTAGTAACTTTTGATAATTTTTAGTAACTTTTAAGTTAAAAAGTTATTGTAATAGAATAGAAAAATAGACAAAGTTAGTAGTTTATCGAACACTCAAAAATCAAAAATTGATAAATTTTTGCTAAAAATTTTATTACCAAACGCCGCCTAGGTTTTATCCTTGAATACTTTACCATAAACATGGATATATCTAATATTATTCTGTCTTTCATTTTCGCTCCTAAACTCTCAAACGAAGCGTTACAGTCACACATGACACACCGTCACACTCTCTCTGTCTTCTCCCGCACTCATAAACGTTCGCCTCTCGACTCACGGCTGCTCGTCTTCCCCGGCACTTTTCTTCGCCGTTGCTCGTCTTCGCTGGTTGCTCTCCTCAAAACGAAGAAAGGTTTTTACCATTTGGTTTGCTTTTCCCATGCTAGTGTTCTAGATGTTTCTAATTTTTGCATTTTTAGCAAGTAATTACTGTTGATATTATGTGGGTATCTTTGATCTGCTGATTTTTGGCTATTGATGTCTTGTTAAAAAAATTGTGTTCATGGATTGCAACCAGCAAGTCAGCAACCCGGGCAGCTGCTCGATAGGCTCTGGATTGCCAACCTAGGATTGATAGATTACTTTCTCTAGGTTTCTGTTATTCTTTGCTTGTTCGGTTGAATCAATTCTACCTAGAACGGAACTGAACTATTTCTGTTATTTAGGGTTCGGTTCCTAGCTGCTGCTCGGACAATTCAGTTCCTTTAATTAAGGAACCAAAAAAAAAAAAAAAAAATTCAGGCGTTTAACTGAAAAACCAAATCAAAAACCAAATAATCACATGCTTACATGATTAAATTAAACTTTCTAAAGTTCATAGCAATAATCTTCAATGCAAGCATGATGTTCGAGATAAAATATTAATCCTAAAACTAACCATGAAACTGAAAAATTATGCATGAGTAAGATGGATGGTTAATGTAGGCCTTTGGTGTGCTAAAATTGGGGATGATAATAGTCTATAATATTCGATTACAATATGACCCGCGATACAAATTACTGAGAGAAACCCCGAATACAATATGATACAAACAAATTAACCCAAATTTGACACAAATTTGAACTGATTATTAAAAAAAATTAATGATTTGACATGTGCATTAAATTTTATAGATATTTGACATATACACCAATATATACAATTATAAATCCGAACACGACAAGTTAAAGTAAATTCACACCCATAACTATATTGCAGCTCATTTCCGGATTTGATCTCATGCTCCCCTTGCTTGAATAAAGATGGTATGTTTCCTTCCTTTAAAAAAAAAAAAAAATACATCAAAAGTTATATTAAAATGAAAAAAATATATATTAAAGTTAGAACAAAATATTATTTATAATTTCCTATAATCTAATTGTTAGGAATGCCTTTGTTTGGTAAATTTTTATTGGGAATAATGTCTTTCCACATGAGAAGAGAAAGTCTAACGTGTGTATGTCTAGTTATATTTTGATTAAGTTATAATAAACCAAAAAAAAAAAAAAGTAGTTACCTTTTTATTCAAGATAAAAAAAAAAGGAGAATTTTATTTACTACCAAGCTCATGAAACCCCACTGTGGGAAACTGACCTTCCCCACAGGTGCTTGGGTGTAGGATCAGATGAACTGTAGAGAGTTGGCCGTCTTCCAGATTGATTTCATTTGATTGCCGCAGGCATTTTTTCTTTGTCAGTCTCTTTTCTGTACAAATATTATAGTTAAGTGGTGATTGGTTACTGTCAGTGCTGTTTTGCTTTGATGGGATGCCACCTGTTTGACGAAATTCCCCTGCAACGTTGGCTTTGTTCTAGTTCCACTAGATACTTGCATTGGCCTCTCAGGCACTGCACCAGCTGGACTCAAATTGGGAGATGGGTAGCGTACTCTTGCCTCATGGTCTATGTTTTTTCTCAGAGATGCCAGTTCTTGATGGACTCTATCAATCCGGCTGGAATCTACCTGGAATAATCTATCCGGGTAGAATAGTTTTGGTGGGGCAATCTAATACAAGAACATACGGAAGAAAACCACCAAAGGACCATCGTTATCCGCGACGAACTAAGCTTCCCCCAGAATTTGTGACCGACATATTCTGGAAGAAGAAGCCTCCCACTGAAGATATAATTTCTCATACGGATTTGGCTCAGAATAAGATGCTTGATTCAGCTGATGAAAATTCTAAGGTTCGTGATTCCAGTGACACTGAAATGGACGATGATTGTGAAGAAGAAGAAGAGAGAGAAGTTTGTGACAACATTGCTTGGGACCCAGATGAGATTGAAGCAATCTCATCTCTTTTCAGAGGGAGGATTCCTCAGAAACCCGGAAAACTGAACAGGGAAAGACCTCTGCCACTCCCACTTCCATACAAAATTCGGCCTTTAGGATTCCCTTCACCTAAGAAGCATGCAAGAATGGCTTCTTCTACGGTCACTTCTTCACGGCAAGCTGTGTCTAAGCAAGTATACAAGAACCCAAGTTTCTTAATTGAGCTAGCCAGAGAGATTAGAAGCCTTCCTTCTGAGGAAGCCGTGTCCACCGTTCTCAACAAGCGGTCTCATTTCCTTCGGAAGGGATCTCTGTCGTTGACAATCCGGGAGTTGGGTCACATGGGACTTCCTAAGCGAGCTCTTGAGACTTTCTGTTGGGCTCAAAAACAGCCCCACCTCTTTCCAGATGACCGGATTTTGGCTTCGACAGTTGAGGTCCTTGCAAGGACACATGAGTTAAAAAGACCATTCAACCTGCAGAAATTCACCAGCTTGGCAAGCCGAAATGTAATTGAGGCAATGGCCAGGGGTTTCATTAAAGGAGGAAGTCTGGAACTCGCCGGGAAGCTCCTCTTAATTGCAAAGGATGGTAAAAGAGTATTGGACTCCAGCATCTATGCTAAGCTAATCCTGGAATTAGGAAAGAACCCAGATAAGAACACGCTGGTATTGACTCTGCTAGAAGAGCTTGGAGAAAGAGATGATCTGAACTTAAGTCAGCAGGACTGTACAGCTGTCATGAAAGTTTGCATAAGGCTTGGGAAATTTGAAATCGTGGATAGTCTTTTTCATTGGTTCAAACAATCAGGGCGCGTTCCAAGTGTAGTCATGTATACTACTCTGATTCATAGTCGTTACTCTGAAAAGAAATACAGGGAGGCATTGGCTGTAGTCTGGGAAATGGAAGGCTCAAACTGCCTCTTTGATCTTCCTGCTTATCGTGTGGTAATAAAGCTTTTTGTTGCTTTGAATGATCTCCCAAGGACCGTACGGTATTTCTCAAGACTTAAGGAGGCAGGTTTCTCTCCTACTTATGACATCTACCGGGACTTGTTCACCATATACATGGCTTCTGGGAGAGTGGCAAAATGTAGAGAGGTTTGCAAGGAGGCAGAGATGGCGGGTTTTGTCTTGGATAAGCATGTAAAGTCACAGTTGTTGGAACTTCAAAGATGAACGTGGTCAGTGTCACAGTTATTGGAGCTTCAAAGATAAAGCTGGTCAGTGGTTTCGGGTTTATAACTTAATCTCTGAGTAGATGGCCTTCCCTTTGCCTTCGGAAATT
The DNA here is from genome assembly GCA_019916065.1 of Vitellaria paradoxa. Taxonomy (NCBI): domain Eukaryota; kingdom Viridiplantae; phylum Streptophyta; class Magnoliopsida; order Ericales; family Sapotaceae; genus Vitellaria; species Vitellaria paradoxa. Next base: position 8,083,171 of record CM034244.1, on the reverse strand, counting down.
TTCTATCGGGACTTCAGAAAAGGAATGGCAGAGTTGAATTCCACCTCCGTTGATGAACAAAAGACGAGGAAAAGCATGTAGGAACTCGGTGCAAGAGATTAAATATATTAATTTGTAATTAATTATTTTTAATTTCTTGAATCCATGCCTTTTCATCATAAATCAAGTTAAAAAATTAATTTTGAATTTTTTTTTTTTTTTATTGACAAGTTCTTAATTCGATCGTAGCCTTAGTTCGATGCACAATCTCAGCTACAATTCTTCAAGGATGGCATTTTTCTGAGAAGGAAATTGAGCACATTGCATTCGGCACCAATTTTTGTGAGGCGTAATTCACTCAGTTTTGCATGATTTAAATTTGCAAATCACTGACCTTGTGTTGAATTGTTTTTAGATATATATAAAAAGAATTTATCAAATATTTGTACATAAATTGAAAGTGGGTATACACTATGCATGTGGTTTTTATTAATTATTTTAAATTTTAAACCAAATGAAAATTATTAAAAAAAAATTAATAAAAGTGTCTCAAATTGTAAATAGTGAGTAGTTCAGAATATTTTTAGGTGTATAGTAACTAGTTAAAAGGCATTTAAAGAAAAAAATTATAAAAAGGCATTCAACGAAAAAAATTATAAAAGTAATGAAAAATTAAAAAATATTTAAGAAAGACGAAAATATAAAAAATTTAAACTACTTAATTACATGTTAGTTATAAAAAATTTACTTATAATATTCTAATATCATTAAAATATAGGTAATTACCGAAAATTAAGGTGTATTATAAAGAGATTTTTTTTACTAAAATTGGGAGTTCATTAAATTTGAAACTAAATAGAATAAATTTATCATGTAATTTGTCCCAAATTATAAGAATTCTTTTTGAACTGAAGCCAAGTTGATTTAGAAATTTACTTTTTAAATTATGAAAAATCTAATTTACTAATCAAATTAACAAAATCGAAATAGCATTGCTCTTTTCATAATAATAGGACCAAAAATGTTATTTAGTTAAAAAAGGTTGCCAAAAAATGTCAGAATAATATATTGACGGTAATTTTATAATTAAAAATGTTTTACTAAGTTTTTTTTAAATAATAAATAACTAACTCTGCATTATTTCTATCAATTGATTCAGTGATAAAAAAATAATTTTAAAAATTTAAATGCAGATATTTTTATTTTATTAATTCATTACGTCACATTATGTTAATTAAATGACATCATTGTTGCATAGAAAACTCGTTCTTTTTTTTCGTAAGATTTTTCCCTCATAGTAACATTGGTCTACTGGTGCATCCATATACCGCCAGAGGTTTCTTGCAAATTTTGCTTGGACAGTTTTTTTATTTCTTTTATATATATATATATATATATATATATATATATATATATTTATTGTAATTAAGAGTGTTCAGTTTAACTTTCGTACATTTTAACTAATTTCTAAATTTTTGAAGTTAACAATCAGATAAATCATCTAATAATATCGAAGTGATTCAATTAGTAAGCCTTAAATAGTAAATTTAAGATTTTATCAACCTTTTTTTTTTTTATAAACCAGAACTAGTTCGTGGGTGATCGGAAAAGATAGTTTTCGTCTGAAATCCGGAAGAATTAAAAATAAAAATAAGCAGGTACCGCAGCGGAGGATTATTCTTAGGTGAAAAACGGAATGACGGGCAAGTGCCCCGGTGTAACTAGAGTTGGTGTTCCAAATGTGGGAGACCACTTGTTGACTCACAGCGGGTGATGCAAGTCCTTCCCCTACGCCTTCCCTTTTTATTTTTTCACATTCATCATCCTCTTAAATCCAATTCCAGTTTTCCGCAAAACCATTTTTCCATTACCTGAAAAATCACAACTAAGAAAAAATTAGAGAGAGAAAAAAAGCCCCAATTACCCAAACACCGATAAACCCTCTCTCTTCGTGGACTGAAGAGCAACCCTTCTCGAATTCGACAAGTGCAGGGGCGTTTACTCCAGTAAGTTTCTTCAATTCAACCACAGGATCCACAACTTCGTTCGATTTCATTCGCATTTTTACCTTTTACCTTTGTAAAGATTCCATCTTTTTGAACTGCTGAATATACACCCTCGTATACCCTTGTATGCATACGCATATACCTGATATATGGTTATATATGAGTTTATTAATGTCGCTTTACAAATCAATTTATCCTACAACATTAGGAATTTTCACAGGGTTCGGGGTTTTAATTGTTAGAAAATGGTGTGGCTAACTTCTCTTCAAATGGGCGAGGTGTTCTATAATTGTTAAATAGTGGTGTCTTATAGAAGGTAATGAAAGCATGTTAAATAACATGATCAGCCCTATGAAGTCAGACATATTCGTTGTTGAATATATAGAGAAGAGTGATTTTGTTTTGCCCCCCGGGGGGGGGGGGGAATAAAGGTCTTTGCCTTGTTATTTTGATAATGCAGAACTCATTGATTACCTTATCTTTTTTTTTTTAATGAAAAGAAAGGAGAAATTTTTAAGCAGAACTGGGCCTCTTTTTAATTGAATAAAGGAATGGAACTCACAACACGGAATATGGGTCTTGCAAAGAAGGATGACTATGATCTTAAATTGGCTATATTGTAACATTTGGATGCACATGTAGACTCATCTACATACTTACATGCTCTACGGAGCCCACATTGTTCTCTCAGTTAAAGCATTGACATTTATGCCACGATGATTGTGCTGAATGTATTTGTTTTGTCTGAATAGTGATAATAGAGGAACGTCTTGTGGGTTCCAGTATATTGCATATGATATTGAGTGAAATCTGACTATATTTGCCTAATTGACATGCACATGCACGTGAATACACACATACAGTTCTTGATGGTATTGAATGGATAGAACATGACCTTGTGTAACAGTGGAATTGGATGTTGGAGCTATTAACGTGGACAGTTCAACTAAAACAGAATTGGTTGCATTCGAAGAAGGCGTGATTCAAGAACCATGTGTTGGTATGGAATTTGACTCTGAAGATGCAGCCAAGAAATTTTATGATGAGTATGCCAGACGTGTAGGATTTGTAATGCGTATTGATCAATGTCGTCGTTCAGAGGTTGATAAGAGAATTCTTTCCCGGAGGCTTTCATGTAATAAGCAGGGTTACTATGTTAAAATGAGAGACGATTTTGGACCTCTTCGGAAACCAAGGTCAAGCACAAGGGAAGGCTGCAAGGCAATGATGTTGGTCAAGGTGAATAAATCTGGAAAATGGATAGTAACAAGATTTGAAAAGGAGCATACTCATCCACTAGTTATTTCTGACCGTTCTTCTCGTCATACCATGGTGAGTTTCATAGTGCAAAATTGAGTATATAATACCAATTATGTAATTTAATACTAGTGAATTCATTTTTATTGTTGTAGATTCATTTGATTATCACATTACTTAAACTATATTAATGTTCTAAAAATTTTTAACCTTTACAAAATATGAAATCTTTTTTTTTTCCCGCCGGGGGGGGGGGGGGGGGGGGTTTAACAATATGGAGCCTGTCTTAACTTTCCTTGTGTGATGAACGAACAAGGGCATGAATCCAAAGAGCATGCTAAAAATCTTAGACGGCATTTGGTTTACTTTTTTTATTTTCTGTTTTCTATTTTTGTTTTATGTGTTAAAAATTTCAAGACGAGGAAACAGAAAATACTTTGTTTTCCTTGTTTTGAGATTGTCTTTATTTTTGTTAAAAACTCTCAAAACAACTTTTTGTCATTTTTCATTTCATGTGTAAACTGATTTTTTGTTTTCAAAAATAAATTTTGAAAACACAAGTAACCAAATAAGTTTTGAACTGTTTTCCGTATTTTCAAAAGTACAAAATGAAAAATGATGTCAGAGTAGAAAATAAAAAACAAAAACAGAAAACAGAAAATAGAAAAATAAACCAAATAAAGCCTTAGTATTTCGTTAATCTTGTTGTCTTTTTTCCTTTCTTTTATTATTATTGTTATTATTTTTTTTTTTTTGGGGGGGGGGGGGGGGGAAGCATTACGTTGTGGTCGAGATGTTTGATAATTTTTTTGGTTTGGCATTTTGACTTACACTCACTTTCTTTCCTCTTTTTTCTCATTTTGGGTCTATTGTTTTACTTTTTTGTTGCTGAGGCTGTGAAACCGTTTTGTCCTTCATATTTTCTTTATTTATCTTAAGTAAATCATAAACAGCTAAATGACTCTGGTGTTTGTTATTCTTCCTTGAGTGATATAGATCACATTTCCTAATCTAATGATACAACTTGTTCTGGACTGGATTTTTTTAAAAACCCAGCCTGAATTGAGAACAATAAGCATCAACCTTTGAATCAACCCCATTTTGAAGCCAACCTGACTAGCTCAACATGAAACCCTTTCCATATTGATCTTCTGAACCTGGAATTGAGAAAATCCTCCTTAAATCGAATTACACAAAAACTTGTATGGTGTAAGATATTTGGCGCTTTGAATTTTACATGTTACTAGGGATAAGACTGCATATATTGCCTCTCCCACATGCTTTTTTTACAAGTATGCCATAGATAGATACCCCACTGTTTGGTAGGTTAGAATGGTTAGCTAAAGCTAAGAGACAGAACCATCCTATTTCGTATTGCTTACAAATTCAACATAAAATAAATCTGAATACTGTAATCTCATTAGGACTAAATTTAGAATGATGGTTTGTTGTTGTTGTTATTATTATTATTAGTATTATTATTATTAACAAGAGAAATTCAACGAGGAAAAATACAATGGGATTTACATGGTTTAGCCATAAGGCATAACCCCCGAAAGGAAGGAGGTATTCTATTATTTTCAGCTCACCAAATATAAGGGACAATTGACCTATTTGTAGACTGGGGATTCTTGTTATACAAGGATGATGTGGTTTGTAAAAAAATGGATATGGGAGTTTTGTTAATGCATTGTGCACTAGCTTTTCATAGGATACCAGTATGTTTGGTGGCCAGGCTTTATACAATGCATGAATGGAACATCAAATATCACAGAAAAGAAGTAGCTTTGTGATTGGAACCCCTTCCTTGGTGTCCAAACAACCGGACCTCTCTCTCTATCCCACTGTCTTTCACTTTCTTGCTTCTAGTTGTCTCTGTTCAGATAGATCTCTCTTACTTATCTTAGCTATGAAGCATATTTTTACTTTTATATAATTTACATAGATTTCTGAGGCTGCAAGCAGTCTCTGTAAATGTTTTTTTTTAAACTGTTTCCATTAGAATCTTGAGTATCAATCTGCTGGACAATATGATTTTGCAGGATAAGGATATGAGAATCCAACAACTGACGATGGAGTTAAAGCGGCAGGATCAGTTATGTGACCTATACAGAGATCAAATAAGTATGTTTTTGAAAAACGTGGAAGAACAAACTGAACTAATTTCAACAAAAATCCAAGAAGTTGTTAATAACGTGAGAGAATTTGAGAGTGAAGTACGCAAAGCTTCGCATCACTATCAACCCTAGTTCTTAGAGCGAGTATGCATTCCTCTCCTCTGCTTTTAACATTTTGGCCTTTTTTCTTCCCAACAAGTAATTTCGCATTTGCTAACCCTGCAAATCTTCTCTGGTGCAGCTTAAGCCGAGCAGGAGGAACAAAGATGGTGCTTCCATTTTCTGCAAGAGCATGCAAGTTTTGATGGTGGTTTCTTGAGGAAGTTGGCATGTGTTTCAGCTGACAGAATAGCTAGATTTGGCTTGAAAGTTTTTCAGCTAGAGTTCCTTCCTAGGCACATAGTTGGAGAAGATTAGCTGACCTTAATCGTGAGTGCAAATTAACCACCAAAAGAATAAATATTTTGACATCTTTAACTTAAAAAGTGTATACGTGCGATCATATTAGTCTAGTCAGAATAGAGAAATGTTATAGAGAAAGTTTTATCAGAATTTTTTTATTAAAATGGTGGGACTTTATTGTGAATTTATTACTTTAAATAATAGAGTAATCTTATCTTGAATAAGTAGTTTTGATTCTTCAATCACTTATTTTAAATTCATAAATACCCAAATGGAGTGTTATGGTTCTTGTAGTTTCTGGTGAATGGAGCATGGAAAATGTAGACTTGTGATCTAATCTCGAAAAAGAGTTCAATTGATAGCTCAAATCCATCGTGATAAAAAATTGACTTAAAATTATTAAAAGTTACAGTTAAAATGATGATTTATACAGAACGTTACGGTTTATTTGAATCGATAGATTTGATAATTTTTATAGTTTAAAGTAGTTATTTAATTATCTTTATTTTTAATAAATTGAAATATTATTTTTATAAAGTAAAACTACTATAAATTATTAATATGTTTGTAAAATTACTATTCTAATTATTTACTATCAAATTTTTTAGTTAAAAAAATCCACTGATAATGATTTTATAAAAATAAATAATTATTTATTAGAATAATTATTCAACAAAATTTAGTTTTGTAGGGAATTTTTAATTATTTTAATATTTAATTTTATTTATATTATATTTAATCTATTAATAATATAATAATTTCAATTTCAATTTCAATGTATGGACCCAACCATTGACCCGGTCATGCATCTTTCGATTAGCCAAAAAGCTCAAATTTCAAACCACTAAGATTGAGGTTTGATCTTTACAATTCCTGCAGTGAACTTAGCCAAAAAGCACAATGAAAAGTTCACTACAGGAATTGTAAAGATCAATAATTGTAGTTTCATCAACATTTATTAATTCAATAAAATAAATATTAATAAAATCACATCAGTTGATTTTTTTGCTTCATTCTGAAACCTTTAAAAAATGAGCTTCGTGAGTCCTTCAAGTTAACTTTTCACTGCATCCACCGGGAGCTTCATCATTTTTGTGCATTGTGAGGAAAAGAAACAGGAAATGTTATTGTTGGGATTTTGAATAATAAAAGTAATAATAATAAGTGCACTATTAAAAAAGCTATAAATACTTCTAAAAAAAATGATGAAAAGAGAAGTTTTTTCTTCCGCGCATAAGCTGAAACAGGTGCAGCCTGTTTCCAGTGGTCCACGATGCAGCTGATTACTGAGCCCCTCTTGGTTCTCAAAATCAAAAACCGGTCAGCCGGCCCGGTCAGGCCCTCGATCCAGATCCCACCATTCTGTGGGTGCGACGCTTGAGACCTGATAGACCACCACCCTCTCCTACCGACCGACAGCAGATTCGATTGCCAACTCAGATTAGAAGAAGATCCGGAGATGGAAAGCGAGCGACTGGATCCACTAATTTTTAATCTGATGCGCAGCTCTTGAAGACTGCTAGGGTTTATACTCTTACTGGTACGTTTCATCTATCTAATTTCTTTTCCGTCTGAATTCGACCGTTGATTAAAACCCCTGCTTTCGTGATCAGGAAAATCTCAAAATTTCGCTGAAACTTGCGCTCTCTGGCTAGTCCTCCTTCCCCTAAACTCCATGTTTGGTTGCCGAGAAAACGACTGTCATTTATTTACACTGAGAAAGTCATATATCGAACCTTCTGCGTTTTGTTTTTATTTGAATGGAAACTGCATTAGTTAGTGCACATTTCCACTGCCACACTCTTTCAATTTTGTTCCTTCAGTTTCAGCTTCGTAATTTAGATCTTTCATCTTTGTTTCTTCATTCATCATTGCAACTGAACATATTGTATTAATGTTGAACTAATATTGTTCGATTTTGAAACATAAACAAGACTTATCTTAATCCTTTGAAAAAATAGTCATACTTTTGCCACGTCACTTATTTCTATTCCTTCCTGGTCTCTCACCTGTAGATCATCGTAACAACCGCGTACTTAAAATAGAAGTTGTGTGAGATTGCTACACTCTGTAATAAATTTTGAAGTGATGACAGACGCTTTCTACCCAATATTTTAGGACAATTTTTTTTTTTTTTTAAAGTTTCTTATTTTCCTTGAGAAATCACTGATAATGGTACAGAGACCCTCTGTATGGCCTATAATAATGTAAACTTAGGTGCTGGTCAATGAAAGGGCTTAACTTTTGGAGGAGTGGTGCCTTGGAGTGATGCACTAATTTTGGAATTTGGAGTGATGAAAACCTAAAGCTTGCTCTAAAGTCTAAAAGGAGGGTTTGGATGGAGATGATGCTACCATACCAATTTTGTGTGTTTGGTAGTTTGTACCTTGAAGTGTTGCTTAAAATGTGTCCTATATAGGCATTGTATGGGTTTTCGAAAGTGCCATGAATGCCCAAACAAGGCCTAGTGGAGGCAATTGCCCCTATTGATTTGGAAAATTACGCTAGAATTCTATTGATTTTGCTATTTTTTTTCTTATAAATTATATTTTCTCTTATGTTTTGCCCTTACTGTATTTTTACTTTTGTTCCCATTTACTTTTTTTGTCCTCACTGATTATAAATTCTGGTCTATCCCTGGTCATGAAGAAATATAGTGGTATTGTTTTGTTACTTTTGCAAATATAAAGTGAAATATTTTGGAAGATATTAAAAAAAAAAAAATGAGAGAGAGGGGAATGGGCAAACTTATAAAAGAGAGAGAGAGAGAGCGGTGGGAGAGCCCCAATCGAGTATCCGACTTCCCTTGAAAAAAATTTCACATTGATACAGTATGCTAGAATTTTAAAGGCCCTGATGACTAATAAAATAAGCTCCATTCTCTACTTTTCTTTTTAATAAGCGTATAAGCTCATTTTTCTACATGAAATGAGATTTAGATCCCAAAATATTTCCTTTGCGGTTGAAATTAAAGATGAAACACTATAAACCACTACTTAATAAGCATGATTACCTATGGATGTACATGAAAAAAAGGGAAAAAAATAAATGAAAATGGAAGATTGAAAATCACCTTTTTAATTAAATGACCCGAAATATTGTAATTGAAGTCCTTCTCTGATGTTTTTTCCCTCAAATTCAAAAGTGTGATGCCATGAACCAGGGCTTTTGGCTTTGACTATCAACCATATAATATGAAGTTGAGGTGAGTGATGTTTCCAGAGGATAGTAACGGGTTCTTTGTTTAGTACAAAGAGCCCATTTAAGCTAACAATAAGTTTAGTGTTTAAACAAACTTAAAAAATAAGTTTGGAGCATTTGGTAACCTGTCAAAAAACTAACTTTTAGTTAGATTTTTCTACATACACGGTTGGTATTGGCTGAAATAAAGCTAGCTATTTATATAAAAATAACTAGTGTCTTTATTATTTATTAAATAGTATTATAGTATATTTTGTTAGTGAGAGTTAAAAAATAATTATAATTTTTTTATTTTATTAGATATATATTGATATTAAATATATTTGTTTAAATATAATTTTATGAACTTATTCTATAATCATAAATATATTTGCTTAAATAAAATTTTTTAATTTGTTTAAATATAATTTATTAAACAAGTGTAGCTAAATTTGGGTTTGGGTTTTTATATATCAAGGTATTTTAGGAATTATGGAGATTTTTCTTTAGAAAATTTTGAAAAGTTAATTAAATTCTTAATCCTTCTATGTTCGTGGAAAGCTTAGAAAACAGTTCCCTTTTTTTTGGGGGGGGGGGGGGGTGCCAGAAAGCTAGCTTAAAAGTTGATACCAATCGGGTACAAGGTTATCAAATGAATGAAGTAAATTAAGGGTGAAAAGGAGTTTCCCAGGAATTTTTGTTGGCAAACTCAATCTGCCCTATCTAGGTAGGAAATAATATGAAGATATGTGAACAAGAAATATGATCTAACTACATCATTCTCGCTTGCTTGGGTGAATCGTCATGCTAAAATTAGAAAGGAAGAGGAAGAGAAAATGCAGGGAAAATAAATAGAAAATGAAATGAAAATAGGACAAGTTTGCTTTATAATTTTCTCTTTCCCTTCTCCCCATATTTAACAACCAAATAAGATGAGAGAAACTTTTTAATTTCATCTCCTTTTCCACTTCGTTTCCTCTCAAACCAAACAAAGAGTAAAATTAAGGTGTGATATAAGCTGCTTTTACGGTTCAAGCTTTCAATTTTGAATATTGTGGCAAATTTTGAGCATTAATTCTGTATTGATTCCACTATCATAATTTAAATTCTTATGTGAGACAGTCGGCTAAAATGAGCTAAGTATCAAGCTCGACTACTTGGTCTGGTAATTTCAATAGTCAAGAGTTAATTACCATGGATATTATTCAGTAAGCACTGAGAGGGAAAACTTCTGGTTAAGTTTTAGTTTTCTTCTCTTTTCAACTCTTCTTTTGTTATTTGGTACATGCCTTCTTTATTTTTGAACTTTCTAGTTTTTTTTTTTTTCTACATTTATTATAGTTTCCCTTTTTGGTATTCTTTTCGTGCTTATCTTATTACTATATTAATTTTTGTTTGTCACCCTTCTTTTTTGTTTGAAGTATAACTGAAACCTGAATAAATTGGAATATGGTTGCTTTTCTGATTTGCTTCCTACTCACTGCTCTCAAAAGATGGATAAATAGCCTCTCAAAATTAGGGTCCTCATGGAGAGCGCATCTAATCAAGCATTGGACTCAGATGAAGGTCATAAGTCCTTGCCAGTTGACAGCAATCAGAATGATTTCACTGATGACGAACTGTCCAAAAGTATGGATCCGTGTATCAGTGAAGAGGACAAGTTGATAGAACAAGCTGTTGGAAATTTACCTTCAACTGGCAATGCTGTTGAGCCACACATTGGCATGGAATTCAATTCAAGAGATGAGGCTCGTGAGTTTTATGTTTCTTATGGTAGGCATACGGGCTTTACTGTGCGTATTCATCATAATCGTCGTTCTCGAATAAACAATGTGGTTATTGGTCAAGATTTTGTATGTTCAAAAGAAGGTTTCCGTGAAAAGAAATATGTTTACCGGAAAGATAGAGTTCTTCCACCACCACCTATCACACGTGAAGGCTGTTCTGCAATGCTTAGGGTAGCTCTAAGGGATGGAGTCAAGTGGGTCGTTACTAAATTTGTGAAAGATCACAATCACAGTTTAATGTCTCCTAGTAAAGTTCCGTGGCGAGGATCTGGAAAAAATTTGATTAGTGAGGTAACTATTCATTATTATTTTTTTAATTCCTAAGTTCATATTTCACAAGTCCATCTATACTATCACAATTGAACCCATGATGAACTACCTAGGGAGTAGGTTTTTGAATTTCTGCTTTCGCAATTGTGAGCCAATTTGATTGCACATTCAGCTTCCTTTATACAGGGTTAAACAAAAAAGTACTTATATCGTAATAATGAACAAATTGCACGTGCTTTGTCAATCAAACACGCCAGCCTAGGTTCTAAAATAACTTCAGCCAAGACACCACAAGGTGGGAATTGTATGTGCAACTAGATTTGGAGCTGTCATTTTCAGCCTTTTGTTTTATAGGGAGCAGGTGAAAAACCTTAAGCAGAGACCGATGGGTTTGATGTGATCCTTGATTTAAAAAAGGGCCTGCTAGATTATCTCCTGCGTTGACTTATTCTTCACCTCCTGCAGGATGAGAAGGATCAAAGAATTCGAGAGCTGACCCTCGAACTTCACAATGAGAGACAAAGATGTAAACGTCGGTGTGCGGCTTACCAGGAACAGTTGCATATGGTGTTGAACTACGTCGAGGAACATGCTGAGCACTTATCAAGAAGTGTTCAAGATGTAGTCCAGCGTATAAAAGATCTTGAGAATGAACAGCCAGACAGTAACGATTAGTGTCGATGCGATTTCTAAAATATTCTTAATTCGTTCTTTTATTTCTTTGGGGTCTTAAAATGTAAGCTTCACTAATTTTTGACATCAATTAATTGGGTCAATTATGCATATGCATGAGTTGGGACTTCATGACCAATTAATTGGGTCAATTATGCATATGCATGAGTTGGGACTTCATGACCTGCCATATCTATTACCCATAAGCAGGAACAGGGAAATAGGCCTGCAGATGTCTTGAAAAGGTTATTCTAGTCCAAAAAGAGGGATCGATAATTATTAAGAGCATCCCCCTCCCAAGACCCTGGTCCTAGGTTTGACTCATCCTCCCCCATCCCCCAGTGTATATTCTGATATTCTGTACTCCCACGATACGGATCTTTATGAGCAATCATTTTTCAAGTTTTGGTTTTGCTTAACACATTACTTTATTTAGTTCCTTCCACCATTGCTGGTCGAATAGTTGGTGGTTTACTTTTACCTTTTATTCCCTCCTTCCATATCCTTTATTTTGGCGACTTTGCGGCGAACTCAAGATTTATAATCAGTGGGATTAAAATACGATTTGTAGGTAAATGGGGGCAAAAAAAAAAAAAAAAAAAAGAAAATTGAAATACTAGTGTAATTTTTCTGGTGAGTGACCCAGCTGAGTCTTTCATAGGTCCGCTGCCATGTAGGGATGCGGACTCGAAGATAGATGTTTCTCCTCTCTGTTTGGGTGGAGTTGGTAAAAAAGCTATGTCAATCAGGGAATGACAGATAAAGCAAAATATGAATAAGGGGGTGTTTGGCAACTCAAAGATTAGTAAAAAAATACCAAAAGTTGGTTTTTGTGTGTTTGGCAAAATCATAAATTTTGTCACTTTTTTGATTTGCTACAATAAAAAGTACCACTCTATCATTACATCTTTTTTGATTTGCTACAGTAAAAAACATACCAAACACTTAAAAGTTACAACTTTTTTGCTTTGCTACAGTAAAAAATTTACCAAACATCCAAAAGTTACTAAAAAAATACTAAAAATTTCACTTGGTTCAACCAAACACACAAAAAAGTACAAAAAAAAAAAAAAAAAAACAATCAAAAAATTACCAAAACTTAAGTTTTTTTTTTAACTTCCAAACACCCTCTAAATGTTATCTTACCCTTTCGAATTTGTTAGGTAATTGCAGAGTCTATCTAAATATTTTGGTAATGTGTTTTTAAGTAGAGTGAGTAACATATTGAGTGTGACATATAGTTCAGTGATTGAGAGTTTTTTTTGTCCGTCTATGACTCGAATTCAAGTCTTCCCTCTCCCCTAAAAAAAAAAAAAACTTTACCTTTCAAAAAAAAAAAGAGTAACATATTATCAAAATGCGTTTTCGGTAATGATATTTTTACAAATATTTTTTTCCTTTTGCTCAATTTTTTTTTTTTCCATCCCAAAATCAGGAAAAAAAAATCCTATCCGCGGTGGTTTGCTATAACAAGCAACTTTATTCCTGTAAACTCTGCAATTATTTCCCATAATAAATAAAAAATCAAGTCAAAAAGCTTTCCAAAAAGACAGAAAAAAACACACGTGAATTGTTTCTTATGCCAAAAGATGAAGCACAATCAGACATAAATATTACTCCTATTTTGACATTGATCGCTTTGGGAAAAAAATTTTCGAAAGCCTTTATTTTTTTCAATTTCGAAAAAAATTAAAATTAAATCTCAATTTTACAATTAGATTTTTTTTTAAATAATTGAGATATTCTCAGGTAATCTCTTATACAACTCAATTCAATTTAATAAAATTTCAATCTCAAATTAGTTGTCTGTTACTTACCAAAAAAAATTAGTTATCTGTTATATGAACCATTAATATTATAGAGAATCAATATCAATCTCCTATACTAACTAATATATAGTTATTATTGTGATTGAAATTATAAAAAATATTTTTTTGCAGCTTCATTTTTTTCAAAAAAATATTGGGTAGATTATTTAAATATGAGAAAAAGATTTATTTCTCTCACAAAATCTTCTACAAATTAAATGAAACAATGAATTATGTATATGTATATATATGAAAAGCATGAGAGGATCATATCGGTATAGAGATGACCAAATTACAAAATCCCAAACATCAAAGGTCAACAATCCCCAAACATGGGATTTTCTCCATTCCCCCTACTCTCCCTTCTACATATATACATACATGTATATATGTATCAGCTCGAGCCCAAGGCTGCAAAGCCACCGCCCTTCATCATCTGTCTGAACTCCTTGTAGTTGACCCTGCCATCTCCATCGACGTCCACCTTCTTTATCATGGCCTTGCAGTCTTCGAGGGATCTTCCTTGCTTCAAACCCAGCGACTTCAGCACCGACCTCAACTCCTCCACCGTTATGAACCCATCTCCGTTTTGATCGAACACGTTGAAGGCCTCCCTCATGTCCTCTTCCTCGTCCTTTTCCTCGTCCTTCTCCTCCATTATCGTTCTGTACAAGATTCCGAACTCCTCCACGTCCACGTAGCCGTCTCCGTTGACGTCGATTTTCTCGATCATTTGGCTCAGCTCTTTGTCGGGAATCAATATGCCCAAGTTGCGCAACGAGTCGCTCAGCTCTTTCTCCGTTATCTTTCCGTCCCCGTTTCGATCGAACATTTGAAAAACTTTGCGTAGCTCTGTTGCGTCCATTTCTCGATATAAGCTATATATACATATATATGTATATGTGACCACCACGACGACGACGACGACAACAGCAACAAAAATGAGAAAGAAAAAGAATGAGAGTGATTGTTGGGATTGTGCAACAAATGGAGGGGGGGGGACAAATAGAGAGAATAAGTTGTATTTGTTTTATGGATTAAGAATTTGAGAGAGAGAGAGAGAGAGAGAGAGAGAGAGGTACTGGTAATGAGAAGGTTGAGAAAAATGGAAAAGCCTTTGCAGAAATGGTTGGCAAATAGGGTTGAGAACTGGCAGAATTTTGTGGTGGGGCGTTTTGTTTATAGACAGTGGGAATTAGAGGATGCCCACCTCTTTAGTTGAAGGAAAATAGCATTGGTTGAATTTAGTGATTCCTCTCTCTCTCTCTCTCTCTCTCTCTCACACACACACACACGCGTACACAGATATTGCGAGTTTGTGACAGCCATAAATTTAGCTTTTATGTTGCAATATAACGCTTAGGCTTGGTTTGATTAGGGAGAAGCTCGTTTTTAAATTTTTTTTGTAATTATTTTTGTTTTATATGATTTTTTTTATTAAAATTTGATTCCCTTTCTAAAAAGGATAAAAAAAAAAATCTCTCATTTGGATAAAAATTATCTGTAATTTTTTTATTTTTTTAATTTTTACTCAAACAAACATAAACTTTTTTTTTTTTTTTTTTTACAAATGCAATTGATAACGCTTAGACATGGTTTCATCAGGAAGAAGTTGATTTTTAATTTTTTTTGTCATTTTTTTATTTTATTTGATTTTTATTAGAAAGGATAAAAAAAACTAAAAAATTAACATTTATTTAGATAAAAATTATTTATAATTTTTTTTCTAACTTTTATTAAAACAGACATAAAATTTTCAACTTTTTTTTTTAACGGATACAATTAACAAGGTTAAAAGTTATAACTTTTAAAAAAATTAAATTTTGATAAAAAAGTTATACAAAATAAAAAATAAAAAAATAAAAGTAAAATATTTTTTTAGCCAAACAAAGCCTTAGTATAAGTGTCTTTGTCGCAATTTTAAGGTTGGATGTTGACCCAAGCCCCGGGTCCAGTTGAGGGCGTTGGGGGGCTGCCGTGCCTGTACGGCAACACTCCGGGTCCGGTTTGAGGTAGATTCAAGATTGGAGAAAATATTTAGAGGGAAGCTCTAAATTTTTTCAAAAGAATCTTACAAATTTTTAATTGAAGCCAAAATCATAAAATAGTTATTTTATTTAGGGCTCTTTTGATAGATAAAAAGTGGAGAAAAAAGTATTAAAAAAAATATAAAAATTAATTAAAATTAATGATTTTTTGTGAGATTTAGTGTGACTAAACATACCCTTAAGAGTTAATTTTCAACTCAAATTCGCATTCAAAGCTTCTATAAATTGTTAAGAAATTATTTCTTAACAATTTTTATAAGTTTAACAAATTTTTGGACATATTTAAATTCAAATCATACAATAACTGTTTTATTTGTAGGTTCATTTTCCATCTTAGTATTATTTAGACATGTCAAATACTTAAAAAAATTTCTTATAAATTTAGAGTTCGTTTGAACAGTTAAAAATGATAAAAAATTAAAAATAATAAATTGTATCAAACACTTTTTAATATTTAAAAAATTAATTAAAATTCATCAAAACAAATCGTTGAAATACTAAAAAGCAAACCGTTTCAATAAATTTAGGTTGAGTTTGGTGTAATAAAAATTGATGAAAATTTCTGAAATTCTTATAAAATTTTACACATTTCCGCTTTCTTAAAATTCAAAAAACATTCAATATCTTTTCAAAAAAAATCGATAACTAAAATTTAATTAATCAAATAGCAAAAATTTTTTCTTTATTCTTACTATGAACTTCCAAACTATCAAATGACACCCACTTTGATTATTTTTTGTAACGTTTTTAAAATCGTTCTAACAAATTGTAAAAACTATTCTGAAAGAATCGTACGGCTAATTTTAATCCGTTTGAACGGATTATAATGCAAAGAAGTTATAACTACTTTAAATTTTGAATTCGTCCAAACGAAATTCCATTCCGTTATAACGAAATCTTATTATTCCTTTCTAAAAAAATTGGTTTGAATTGTGTGCACCAAACACAAAAAATTTCTCCAAATGACATTTTATCTCACTTTTTGGTAAACCAAAAAATAGCCTTAGTCGAAAATCAATTTGAAAAGCTGATAAATATTAAAAAAATAAAAAAATAGATAATTGTTTTATAATTTTTTGTAAAATTTAAATTTTAAAAATAAATACACGAATAAAAAATACGAAATTAATAAAAATAAGTAAATATTTATAACTTTCAATAATTTTTTAACCGAGAAAAGCCTCACTAAATTTAAAATTTTGAACCAATTTGAACGCAAACCACAAAATAATCGTTTGACCCTGAATCATTTTTTTTTCTTTTTTCCTAGATGCTTATTTATAGCATTCCTAAAAAAGGTCTTTAGTTGAAGAACTATCAATTTATTTAATCTTAATATATATTTATAATTTTATTTTTATTATTTTTTTTATATACAAATATGTCATTATAAAAATTTCACCGCATCAATTTGCTCCGTTTTCATTGAACAGATGTTTGCATCAGAATCGACCAGAAAACTGAAATGTGATCCAACCATGTGCCCGATAAGATCACTGCAACGCAAAAAGATCAAACGGACGAGTAAATTGGAAACTGAAAATACCATAGATTTTCATTGCTGTTGCAAACGAAGAAATTGCCACAAAACATTAATCAGATTTTGGGACAGAGTGCGTTTGCAAAAATCGAAATTTCTTTTGAAACTACATCGGATTTAAAACAAAAAAAAAAAAAGAAAATCCAACAATTTGGGTCTAGAATCATACCACTACTCATGAAAGCACCCCCAAACTAGAACTGGAAAAAAAAACAAAAAAATTACCCCCGGAGAGAAAGAGAGTCAAAGAAAGGGTGAGAGAGAACATATAATTAACAAAATTACACGAGAGAGAGAGAGAGAGAGAGAGAGAATGTTCCAGTGATTAAAGGGCCTGAAAAATCAGCAGATTAGGGTCAGATTCAGGCGAGTGAAACTGGAAGCAATTTTTGTTGCAAGTTTTGAGTAAATATAATTGACTGGATCGTAGCCTTTTCAAGATCCAGTCAAGAAGCTGACTTGCTTTCCGATCCATCCCCTTTACAAAAGCTTGTAAACAAAAAATAAAAACCCAATTCTCTGGCAGATCAAACAGAGAACGCACACAAGAGAGAGAGAGAGAGAGAGCGAGAGAGAGAGAGTCGGCAGGGGTAACAACAGTGAGGCAGGCTAGGGCTTTTCCGCATTCCGAGTATTTATTGAGAGTGGTCCGAGTGGATGGGATGATTATTAGGGTTTCGATCGGATCGGATCCAACTTTGACCCGATTAAAGAAAATGAAGCCGAGCCAAGCGTAAAGATTCGAGATGTGTTTGGGAGCAAGATTTAAAAAAAAGAAAATGTAAAAAAAAAAGAAGGAAAATATAAAATTTAAATATATATCATTATTTAAATAAATTAAAAAAATAACAAAGATAAAAAAACATCCATCAATACATTAAGTTCTAAAGTTAATTAATTTTAATTTCTTAAATTTATATATTTTTCTTTTAATTTTCCATCACAATCCAAGAATAGATTTTCAAATTCCTATCTTTTTTTTTTGGGGGGGCAAATTCTTGATCCAAACATATCCAAAAAATATTAGTGAAATTTAAAAATTGATAAACTAAATACTGAGTGAAACTCCTTTAAATTTCTTATTTAATTAATGAAACTTTTTAATTTTTATTTACATTAACATCATTTAACCACCAATTATGAATATAAACGAAAAAGATACCTGTCTAATTAATCATTATTATTACCAAATTTTGTCACTGTCCCAAAGTTTTTTTTATTATTTTAAATCCTAAACCTATCATGTTTCATGTCACTTATTAAAGACTAAAGACGTTTTTCAAATACTTATTTAGAAATTAAATTATTTTAAAACAATTAATATTTTCCCTTGAACACACAACAAATATATTTGTAAATATATATATAGACTTTCTTATTGCAAGATCTCGATCATTTTTCTTGTCGAGCAAAAAAAAAAAAAAAAAAATCCAGTCAAATGAGAGTCGTCTTCATCTTTGATCATTTATTAAAAAGTGTCAAAATTTGACGGTGAAGATAATAATTCTAAGTGGGATAACAAAATCCTTTTTATTTAGAGAATCAATTTAACGTTTTTGTAATTTCAGTAATTTTTAATTTGATAATTATAATTAAAATAAAAGTCGAATCGATGACCAGCAATTTTGTAATATCTAGATTTTCTTTATTTACCTGATTTTACAATCATCCTATATTTGCCAATTTTAATTTATTTTATGTACATTACAATTTCATTCTTAGCTTTTAAATTAATTTTTTTTCTTTATTTCTATGCTGCTTGACTTCTTCTCCTTTAATTGAATAGTATTTATTATTTTAAAAACTATTTCCCTATTCTCTATTGAATTCCAAAATGCATGACTGCATGAGAAATAAGTGACTACAAAACAATGAACCTTGTAAAATAATTCAAATATTAAGATTGAAACCAGTGTGACCTTTTCAAATGACTCAGATTATAACCAACTAATAATGTACTAAATCTCCAATATATAAGGCTCGTTTGATTTGTTCTCCTATTTTTTATTTCTCATTTTTTATTTTACATTTTTAAAAACAAAAAAAAAAATTCAAAACACATTCAACCACTTGTGTTTTCTAATTTTGTTTTAAAAAACAAAAAATTAGTTCACGCATAAAATAAAAAAATAACAAAAAATCATTTTAAATGTTTTTAACCCAAAACAAGAAAAATTTCAAAATAATGAAAACAAAATATTTTCTGTTTTCTTATTTTGAGATTTCTAAGACATAAAATAAAAATAAAAAATAAAAAAGTAAATCAAATGCGACTTAAATTTTTTTTTTAATAAATTATTTTTTTCCCATAAAACCGAGAGACTAAACCGAAACTAACGATTTTGTTTAATTCAATTTTCTTTGTTGAATGATTTATTTAAGGTTCTAAAATCTTCCTAGCTGACAATAATATAAGCTGAATTTATCTTCCTCAGAAGCTAGGCATCAAACGAGTGGTATAGAGAAAGACTGAGCCTACACCACTGCACAACATTAGTTCCTGTTCACATACATATGGTGAATACTTACATTTACAAACATTAAAAACAGATCCCATGGCGTTCAACGAAGCTAGAAGCAGCCATGTCCAGTGTCCACCACCATTGACCTATGACCAAGAAGCTTTCAAATTCTAATGCAAGCAGCTCATACTATCATCTTAGAGTTCAGGATTTAGGGACCTCTAATCCATTAACAATGATGGAGTTCATGAAGAGAGGGAGAACAAAAATACCGTTTTACCTTCCAGTTGTCACAGAAACCACATCCAAAAACAGCAGTCTTTGGGAAGAAAGTGGCAAAACTGAACCTCCAAGGATTTTGCTGGAGATTTTGCTAGAACAACAATACTCCTCGTATGGACTTCACAGGTAATTAGCAATACTCGTTGAATATCAATTAAACTCATTATACAAGAAGTAAAATTATATTTGAACTGAACTCTTGTGAACTAATACACTTAGGCTATGTTTGTTTCCGGGATTAAAACTTGAGATTAGAGTGTATGTCCGCGAGACTTAATCTAATCCCATGTTTGGTTAGAAAAAGTGGGAGGAGATTATTAATACCATCGGACTACTTATACCCAAAAAATGGGGTATAAGCAATATTATGGAGGGTGTGGTATTACTTATAACCCACCTCCAAATTTGTTTCACACCAAAATCTAAAGAATCAGAATTATTTTCTATCAAATCGCATGTCAAATCACATCTTTTATCTTACTTTATATCCCACCACCGAAACACTAAAAAAATAATCCCACATTAAAAAATAATCTCATGTTTTATCTAATTCCATATTTATCCATAATTCCATATTTATCCATGGTATTACTTATATCCCATCATCCAATCCCTCAATCAAACATAGCCGGGAATCAAGATCTCAAGGTAATGTAGCAATATTCAAAACAACGCCCTCAAAAGAATTATGCATTTCCATCTGAACTTTTGCAACAACACAAATTACCTAATGCAAGCATTTCCAAAATATCCTCTTAAAGCAAATAGATAATAATCAGATACCAATCACCACCAATGTAAACAACGGAACTTTATTCTTCAATCAGTAATGCCATACATTCTAACAATATCAGACAAACCTCCAAATATGGTCTGATAGGCATGCCACCGCTTCTTTTCTCACGAGTCATCACAAAATGACCAATATTGTTTTTTCATTCCCCGATAAAAGATTTATTCACTAAAAGTCATCACAAAATGATCAATATTGTTTTTTTATTTCCCAATAAAAGATTTACTCAGTAAAGCACTGATATATCAATGTTAACAATAGTAAAGCACAAACGCACACCAAGATTCTAGAGAGTGACCGAGTTATATACACCTACACCCCAAGGCACAAGCTTTCCCCAACTCCAATGGCCCATTATCTATGAGAAAAGCTAAAACTTTAATTATGGCTTCACACAGTGTTAAGTGATTTTTTTTAAGTAATGCAAGGAAACATGTAAGACGAGAGCAAGGGCCAACTCAAGTGGAAAAAGAAAACCCCAAAAGGTTATGGTTAACTGTCATCCCGATCCCATTCCCCTAATAAATACTATTTACCTATAAAAAAAAAAAATTGTTTACTCATACTTCAATTCTTTGAAGTTTGAAGTTGAACTAGTTAACTACATTGCCAAATATCAATCATAAATACTTTTCAAACTAGAGAACCACACTAAGATCAAGCTTGAATCATGTTATTCACTTCATGCAACATACTCTCTAGAGAACCACATTAATGCCAAACTTGAATCATGTTCTTCACTTCATGCAACATACTCTCAATAACTTTTGGAAATATAGCTGAAAATAAGCAAATTAAACAAAGATGCATGGAAATAACATATTTGCAATGAACCATCCAGTGTTAGTGCGAATGGTCTCTCCTGCCTTCCCTTTAGTGCAACCATACAGCCTTCTAGTCCATGGGGATTGGGAATATGGGTGTCTCTGGGACATAAAAGATGGCAAGAAGAAAAAAACCTCTAAAGTTTGTTCCTTAACAAACTTAGTGAAAATTACAACTTAATGGAAGCTTCAAGAAAGATCCATGAAAAGCTTTATATATAAACTTGTAAAGACGGGGATATTACAGGGAGACAATATACCTGATAAAAATTAATATCTTCCATTTTCTGTACATGAAGCAAGATAACTTCTGATATGCATGATAAGATGCTGGGATTTGATCTCTGTATAACAACTTTTGATCTGGGGGTTCAAATATCCTCAAATTTATTGATGTTGGAACTGACTGAAACTGATAAGGATTTTCCTATCGAAAATAATTATTTCATTCTATTAAGAAATTGGTGAAATTAGTGCTGGCCAAAGGTAGGAGGCCGAACCAAAATTCATGGAAACAAGTGAACATAATATTAGACACATAACTTCAAACAATTCAAAATACGAATTTTAAGAGAATCTTACACAAATTGTCCCATCAACATGATAACAAAAAAGCCACCTTGAATACCAAAAGTTCGCACATTATTAGATTCACATACTCAAATTCATTTGAAATCCTTACAGTATCAATTTCGAGACTCCTTAAGGAGTGTCCCATGGCTTGGGCTCGGGCACCGCGACAACCATGCCCTGGAGCTCCGGGGAGAGGACCACCTGGCAGCCCAGCCTGGAGTGCTTGTTCAAAACCTTAACCCTAGAATTCCTCTGCAGAACGTACTTCTCCTCGTAGGTCGGCGGCGGCAGCTTCTCGAGCCACTCCTGGGCGATATTCACCTCGCACTCAGCGGAGCACGCGTCGATCTCCTCCAGCCGGTGCGACGCCGGATCGATCAGGCCGTTGTTCGCTAGGGCTTTGAGGAGGGTATGGCCGGCAAGCCCCACGATCTCGTGCTTCTGGCCGTCGGGATCGATCGCGAATAGCTTCACAAGTCGATCGGCGACTTTATTGGATGACGATCTTGCGGCTGATGATGATGATGATGAAGCGGAAGACCTGGTGATTATGGCCTTGGAGTAGAGAGAAAGTGAAGGGTTTCGGGAAATTTGAAAAGTGAGCCTCTGTAAACCGGCTATCGCCATTGTTGAGAATTCGAGGGTTCTAGGAAGCGAAAACGAAGCTGTGCGCAATATGTACCGCGCGCGACTCCTCTTCCCTCAGGTGAATACAGTCCGGTGAGGTCAAATGAGTTACAATTCGTATTAAAATATATTATGTTAACACCATGACATTGAAGTATAAAAAATTACCAATTTAGTACTAACTAAACGTGGATTTGACGTCTATTGCTCTTCATACCTACAATAATTAAAATTTTTATTTTCATTTGCTTGCACTTTTATTACATAGGGGTGTTTGAAAGTTTAAAAAAATTCAAAAAAATTCAACTTTTGAGATTAATGTGATGTAAAAATAATAAGTGACAAATTTTGATTGGAGGAATTTAAAAATTTTTGAAATTTTTTTGAGATTTTTTTTACTTTCAAACGGGCTCATAATATAATATTAGTGACTTAAGAAATATTTTGCACCACCACCACTGTCAAAATCTATATGAATAAATATTAATTTCATTAATAATTAAAGAAATTATTTAGTTTGCGCAATATTGAATCTCAATTTATTTAAAAAACTTACTTTTAGTCTTTTCTTATTTTATAAAAATTCAATTATGCAACGAATTAGTAATTTTAATATCTCAAACTCAATAAAAAAAAAATTAAATATGTTTCTAATTCTTATTTCGTCCAATGTATCAAATCAATAATAATAATAATAACAATAATAATAATGTACTACACAAGGGGAACCAACGGAAAGAGAATACCTAATAACAAGTCAATTTAAGGGATGTTTAGTTAGTTAAAAACTAACTTAAACTCACCAAATTTTAATAAATTTTTATACTTTCTTTCAGTCAAATTTTACCACGTATCACTTTTACAGCGAACTTTTATACTTTTATTGTAGTTTTTGAGCAGTCAAATTTTATCACGTATCACTTTTACATCAAACTTTTATATTTTTATTGTAATTTTTTATCAAATTTTTATCAACCAAACACTTCCCCTAACATGTCTAGGTCGTATGATATACTCATCTTCTATGTGGTTGATTCAACTTGTAATAGTCACACACATTCAATGTCGATTCACGTATATAATAGTCTTGAACAGGAATTTCCTTGAATAAATTACCTTTCAACTTGCACAAACTCATAAGGTAGTACAGAATCACTACGAAAACCAATCCACTCCCCATCTTATGAGCACTTGACAGTTTCACAGCCTTTAGAGCAAGTGTATCGATAAATAGTCAAATTATCTAATAAATAGTACACATTTTAAGTTTAGCTAGTAATTTTTTTTTTCAAGCTACACTTATGCTAAACATTTTACTAATTATCTATTAAAAAATTAATTTTTCAAAATTATAAGCCATTGTCTTCTTCAATATAAAGGCCATTGTCTTCTTCAACAAATAATAAACAATTGTTTAACTGGTGAACAGTAACTCGACAGAGATGAAGAGTTACTATAACAGAAACCAAAATAGCTATGACTTTAGAGAGTCTGATGCAGATAATTTTCTTTATATTTGTTAGCATAAATACATAAAATGCTTATTTATCTATTCTGTTGCACATGCTCTTAGTTGAGCTTATACCCAAAACAACCCCACTTGTTGAAGCAATTGCGTACATGCTGCTGACGATGATAAGAATACAACACATTTTGGGCACTGAGATGCTGCGACTTTAATACTATCCCAAGAACCAATTGAAAAACCTAAAAACTCATAAAACAAAAGCAGCTCACAAAATAGTGATCAAGTGTGCAATTGGATCTTTGATCCTCTTTGCACATTTCAACAGCATCGGCCTTGCAACGCAAAAGGTCCATTATCAACTTTCCCAGGATTTCCCAGCACCATATCGGCAACCATTTCAGCAGTACCCAGAGCCTGGAAAATGATCACATCTATTTCGTTAATTTGCAAAAGCTTAAGGAACCACCATGTTAAAGATAAACCTAGAAAGACGATCCTCATGAAAATTATATGAAAACCACAACGAAAAGATTCAGCATCTTAAGTTTTCTAGACACAAAATTAATGGGTGTCAGAGTGGTGTAGTCTTGAATGGATCTCTATTGTTCTTAAATTTCACGACTAAAAGAGCGGAGGGAAATATTCAAAATTACCAATGTCAGTCCTTCTCCTTCATGGCCAGCAGCAAGGAATAAGTTTGACAAACCAGGAACGGGCCCAATCATTGGCTTCCCATCTGGCACTGAAGCAAATGAAAAGCTAATCATTTCTTGCTACAGACGACAACCAATAACTCCTCCTATCTTTGATAATCAAATTCTAAACCCAATTCATAAACGAGACAATTGTCCACTTACTGTAAGGTCTGAATCCTATTCTGACTTCCCTATTTTCGCTTAAATCTTTAAGAGATAATTCTCCTAAAGTGGGAAAGTACTCCCCTGCTCGCTCCCATATCTGGTTAATGATGGACTCATCAACTTCCGCATTGAACCCAACAAACTGGCGGCTGCTCCCTAAAACGCAGATACAAGATGGAAGGATATACATGTAATCAGTTGTGCGACACTGGAAACTAAATAATAATGAAACATAGCAAATGGGACCATCATTAAAAATATAATTAAACAGATCCGTGGCTTAGTATTTTTCTACCGAATATAATCGCAAAATCAAGCAGGAAAGGGATCCCTTCGATTTCAAGTCCCTCAAATGTATGAACACTGAACACCTATTGAACAAGTAATTACCTTGGAGGCCCAGAACCAACCTTGAAGACTTTAAAAAATGATCACGGTCCAATGAATGACAATATGATGAACAATGATTATATATATATATATATATATTTTCACAGGGATAAAAGTAAAGAATGGCCAAGTTAGTTGTCAACTCATCCATTATGATCATCTAGGAATTACCTTTGGGCTTCAGGACTCAAATATGCACTTGGAACCATCAGAAAGGAAGTTGCAAATTTCCTTCATGTAGAAAATTTTCAAGAAAATAGATATTCACTCTTCTTAAAATGACCAAAATGTCCACAATATATTCTGTTTACTAAGGACAAAAATGAGAAACTAAAACCCGAAGTCCTAGAAATGACATCATGTTGGCATAATCAAAAAGCAAATTTAAAGTTCAAGATCAACTTTGCCTAATGCAAATTTAAAAGAAGAATAATATGAATAACACTAAGATTAATGTTCAACAAGCATCAGCAGTCAGGGAAATTAGACTAATTAACTTCATGATTTTTCCTATTAATTTGCTACTTTTCCTTACTTTTTTTTTTCTTTTTTTTTTTTTTCAGGGGGATGCTGAAAGAAAAGAGAAACAGTTACTTAAAAAAAAAAAAAAAAACTCATGAACAAAATTTCCCCATTGGAAAAAAATAACGCCCAGAGGTGGGGGAAGAAAATAAGATGTCCAATTGTTAGAGATAATAAGTGACAGATAATAGCGAAGAAATTTAACAGAAAATGAAGTGGCAATCTGGCAAAAGTTAAAAAAAAAAAAATTAAAATGAGAAAAGCTGAAGGACAAAATAATTACCAAGAACAACGTTTCCCCAAGCATCTATGGTGGCTGCCATCGAAACAGATGTTGTTTCTGCATGAACTGGCCCTGTATCAGAAACAGAGGATTGCAGAGTTGCATCTTGATGACGAATGTATCCCACCTCCATCAGACCATGATTCAGTTTGAAGGAATTGAAATTCTTCAGCACAAGCAGGTGACCCTGTCATGCAAAGCAGCCACAGGTAGATTTTACATACAATATATAAATCAATCATCAAACAATAATGAATTTGCATTAAAAATGTCTAATGTCATTTTGATTCAGACAAAAGATCCATTCAGTAGCAATTCCCTTCTCAGGTTTCAGATTGGGCAAGGGTCAAGTCGTCAAAAACTCGTACCATTGCTGCTCCTACAAATCATTTCAGACCCATTCAATGCATGCATTTTTAGGTCAATCTTAGTCAACAATACAATTTTCAGAGCAAATGGAAAACTATATACTTTCAAATGATATTATTGGTCATTTTTTTTCAGAACCAGTTGAAAACTAAATATCTTAAGTCACAATATGTCTGTCAAAACTCAAGACAAACTAAAGCATCTTAAATAAACACAAGAATCTCCAATTCTAAATTCTAACCTTTCGAGGCTTGACAGGGACATCCAATTCAACACCTGAATCCCTAATCATGTCATGCATCAAAGACCCACTCCAACATCCAGCTGCAATAATAACAGCCTTCTTACCGTACAAGGTGTTTTTGGAAGTCTGAACAGCATCAACCGCCCCACTACCAGATCTGACCATTTAAGTATTATGATAGTTCTCAGTCAATAAAACCTTGTACAAGAATATCTGCCATTATTCCTTTATTTCAGCACAAATTCAGTATATTGGAAAAAGAATAACAATTAACCTCAATAAACCGGTTGCTGGCTCATGATAGAATTCCGCATATCTACCTTTGGATGCAAAATATCTGTTAACCTACATATCAATCATGTCTTCACCATTATAAAGCATGAATGGAAAATAACAAAAAACACTTCAGAAAAAAAATTCCGCATATCTAACTTTTGACGCAAAATATCTGTTAACCTACATATCAATCATGTCTTCCCCATTATAAAGCATGAATGGAAAATTACAAAAAACACTTCAAAAAAAAAAACTCCAATAGCAAGAGTGGAAATATTGAGGAACCTTCTCAATAAATGCAACTGTACGTCGAGCATCCAATTGAACGTCATCAGGCAGAAAGGCTGCCCCACCTTCCTCAGCAACCATCAATGCAGGTTCCTTTAACAACAAATCACGAGAAGACAAGAAGTTGGCTCTCAAACCAGCTTCAGAGAGCTCCTCCACCTTTCTCTTTAACATGACAGACTCTTCAGCTGTTCTACCAACTAACAAGCTTCCTATTGATAAGAACATTGGGAAATAATTCATTATAAATGAAGAGCAATGAAGGCTTCAGTGCGTTGCATGAACCAACAAACAAATTACCCGTCTTCTTCCAACCAAGTATCTCCAAAGGACTCATGCCTTCATTCTGTATATTTTCCGCAAGTATCTCCCAAAGTTTACGGCTTCTCATTGCTAGCTCCCATTTATCGCTCTGAGGTGTTTTATGAACCATCCATAAATATCCCTGCCCTAGAATCAGCCAAAATGAAAAACAGGAGAAGAAATCCTACAAACAATCAGAGTACAAAAAAAAAATAAAAATAAAAATAAAAACAAAAAAGCACTCATAAAATAAAGTGCTTAAGCGTATTTATTTACTTGCATGACAAGAATTGATCGAGCATTTAAAATCAATTTGAACATATCAAGGCCATGGATAAACAAAATTAGTAAGCTATGCAAAACTAAGACTTTTTTTTTTTTTTTTCTCCATATCAATAACTATAAACTGCTGCCCTTTATCCAAAAGGGAAGTCACACTCATATCATGTAAGGAAACGTCCTGCTATCTTCAAGAAATATAAAATCAAGGAGGTTGCATGAACTGCCTTTGCGATGGATGCGCATTTAATCAAACTCAAAAGTTCAAAACCAATCATGGTACTTTCAATCTTTTGTGAAAATGACTCCATAAATCTTCTGTAATAAAGGGATCCCGTAAAAATAAATTATCAAAGAACCTTTCAGTGCAGAAGGGAATGCTGCCACTTTGGTTTCTTATATCTTGCTTAAAATTATGCGATTTATACCACAAGATGCAACCTTTTTCTATTTGTTCCGTTCTTCCCACCAGGGTGGAGGGCACACTGCAATTTTTATTTTTTCTTTTCTCCTTCTCCTTCTGCTTCTCTCCTCTCTGTTGGAATTCATGGTTTTAATCATGATTTTTATTAAACTTTAAGCCAATATTCATATAGGGTCCACATATTATTAAATTTAGATCAAATATAAAATTTAAAATATTCTATATGGACTTTAGAGTCCTACATTCAATTATTCAAAACCATAAATAATTTGAATGAAAATTAATTTCAAAGTGAGGATTTTAGAAATATAAAAGTGAGTTTGTCCCACATTGAAAATTTATAAAAAATTCCATAGGCTTATATATGCCAAAATTAAAAAAAAAAAGAAAACGACCCAAGGGGCAATCATGTATGGTAAATGAAAGATTAAAATGGATTTGCCTATATCACTCGTTTGGGCACGTGAGACTGAGACTTAGGTTTGGGTCGGATCAATTTTGTTGGATATATCTCTCCCAAATAGTCACCAACAGACCAGACATGTCTCTTCTAATAGCCATGACTGGTGTCCTTTCTCTGTTATTTTTTAACAGATATATCTTCCCCAAATAGTCACGGATCAATTTTTTGTTGGATATATCTCTCCCAAATAGTCACCAACAGACCAGACATGTCTCTTCTAATAGCCATGACTGGTGTCCTTTCTCTGTTATTTTTTAACAGATATATCTTCCCCAAATAGTCACGGATCAATTTTGTTAAATATATCTCTCCCAAATAGTCACCAACAGACCAGACATGTCTCTTCTAATAGCCATGACTGGTGTCCTTTCTCTGTTATTTTTTAACAGATATATCTTCCCCAAATAGTCACTAACAGACCAGACATGTCTCTTCCAATAGCCATGACTAGTGTCCTTTCTCCCAACAAACATAACCAATTTTGTTATTTTTTAATAGATATATCTCTCCCAAATAATCACCAACACACCAGACATGTCTCTTCCAATAGTCATGACTGGTGTCATTTCTCCCAACAAACATAAACGATAGTGTACAAAATTCTTTTGGCATAAGAAAAATTCATTTTTGCATGCAAAGAGTACAAGAAAAGTTTTAGTTCGCAAGAACACACAAATTGTCGCTTCTTTGTGTGTGTGTGTGTTCATTCTATATTGGGAGATTAACGTCCGTCAAAACCAGAAACTTTGTTGGGAGCGAATTCAGTTTTAAGGAGATAGTGTTCAATACTAGGCTTGATCAAAGTGCATCTAAATTTCAGCTTGAAAATTGTAAGTTTTATTTTCTGTATTTTTCAAAAAAAAAAAAAAATAGTGACTAATTCAAACTAATTTTCTCACAATCTTAAGACTGAATTCTCTGTTGGTTTCGGTCATTGTTTTTTTTAATTTCTGCGTACAAATTTTTTTTTTGGTTATTCTGGTTTACTATGTTTTGATATTCGGTTACTACATTGATTTTCATCGCACTGTTTATATTTGAAAAATAATTTCTGTCTTTTTACCAGCGCGTAGTTTCCGTATTGGGCATAATAAGTTTTCTTGTATTTTTCGTTTCTGTGCTGGTTTGAAAAATTGAAGTACAGAATTGTCTTGCAAAACTTTTAGAGGAT
The DNA here is from genome assembly GCA_019916065.1 of Vitellaria paradoxa. NCBI lineage: Eukaryota > Viridiplantae > Streptophyta > Magnoliopsida > Ericales > Sapotaceae > Vitellaria > Vitellaria paradoxa. The sequence continues at coordinate 8,053,204 of CM034244.1, read as the reverse complement.
CTTATTTTCTCAGTTTTGATGCACTACTACGGGAGTGTTTAGAAGCCCAAAAAAAATTAAAAAGTTGAGATTAATGTGATATAAAAATAATAAATGATAAGATTTAATTGAAGAGATTTGAAAATTTTTAAATTTTTTTGAGATTTTTTGAGTTTATTTTGAGGTGACAAACACGCCCTATTTCTCGTTTTGCCAAATTATTAAATTTTAATTGAAATATATGTATTAAATATATAGTTTGTGACTTCAACTTTTTGCAGGGATTAGTCACTGTCATATCAAATTCTTTGCATTTGAATTATTTATATACTTTTCTTATTAAGTCAAGAAATATCATTGTTTAAAGTTTTTAACCAACTTTAATCTTATTCCTGTGTGTTTGATTTTGAATGCATTAAAGATTCTACAACCTGCAATCATTCAATGCTATTTGAAAACCACTCACTGTTTCAGTTTGTTTTTGCACAACAGTGAAATATTTTATATTCTGGTTATTACATATTCACATTGGTTTGAAAACTGCACAGGATATACTTTTGTACAAGTATTGATTGCACTGATCTTTTTTTTAACCCTATCTCTGCATTGCTCAGTTCTGAACAGTTTGACGTTATATTTTAACATTACTGAAAATTAAAATTCAGTTAAATTTTTAGTTTTATTTCGGCAATAATTTTTGCTACAGCATCTTGCATTCTACAGCAAGTGTGTTATCATATTGCTTCGGGGTTTCGGTTTGAATTTTTATTTTAATTTATGGATTTGATTTCACTATAAAATTTTAAAACTGTTTTTGCTTTTAAATTTTACAGTAGCCGTCTTTTCTTATGTTAAACAGATAGTTTGCCCATGCTTTAAAACACACACTTCCCCGTCTAACTTAATGTCTCTGAGTTGCTTTTGCAAGATAATATAGGAATGCACCGTATAATATTACACTGGAAAATTTATTGTACAATCAAGATTTGAAGATTTAAATTTCCTGTTAATATTTTGCATAGCAAACTCTAAGGTTCAGTTTATTTTTGGAATATATATATATATATATATATACACTGTATTTTTAATTAAAAAAGGACTTGATTGAATTTTGATAAACTTTAATTTTGTCAATTTTTTAGATTGGAAAAAATTGACAAGTGAAGCAGTAAATTCTGTTACTGCTTCGGTTGTAATACCGGTTACTACTCCTAATGTACCAATGGGTCATGGTAAGAAACCAGAAAAATTAAGTGGTGTCAATTTTAAAAGATGGCAACAAAAGATACTATTTTATCTTATCACACTGAATTTGACAAAATTTCTTAAGGAAGATGTGCCACATTTGGATGAGAATGACACTGACAGTCATGTTGTGGCAGAGATTGAGGCATGGAAACATGCCGATTTCTTATGCCGTAATTATATCCTCAATGGGTTGGATAATATGTTATATAACGTGTATAGTCCAATACAAACATCTAAGGAACTCTAGGAATCTTTAGACAAAAAAGTACAAGACAGAAGATGCTAGCTCGAAAAAATTCGCAGTTGGCAAATTTCTTGAGTATAAAATGATTGATTCAAGGAGTGTGATCAATCCATTTCAAGATCTCTAAATAATCATACATGAGATACATGCAGAGAGGATGACAATTAGTGAATAATTCCAAGTTGCTGTAATAATTGAAAAATTACCACCAACTTGAAAAGAATTTAAAAATTACCTCAAGCATAAGCGCAAAGAGATGAAACTAGAAAATCTTATTGTGAGATTAAGGATAGAGGAAGAGAACTGCAATTCTAAGAAGAAAAGTGGATATCAACATATGGTGTCCAAGGCAAACGTGATAGAGCAAGTGAAACATACCAATGGTAAGAAAAGGAAGTATACTGGAGAAAGCTCAAATGCTGGCAGCTTTAAAATGTTTCAAGGAAAATGCTATGTTTGTAAGAAACCTGACCATCGAGCAAAAGACTGTCGCATGCGAAAAGCTCAAAAGCCATCTAAGGAAAGAAAAAAATAAATCAAGCTAATATAATTGAAGTGGAGAGTCATATAGATGATATGCATCTTTCAGCAGTTGTTTCTGAAGTGAACCTGATTGAAAGTAATCCAAATGAATGGTGGGTGAACACTGGAGCCGCTCGTCATATTTGCCCTAACAGGTGGATGTTCTCATCCTACCAAACTGTGGAAGGAGAACAATTATATATGGACAATTCAGCAACCTCCAAGGTTGAAGAATAAGGAAAAATTATACTAAAGATGACTTCAACAAAGGAGCTTACTTTTAATGATGTACTTCATGTGCCTGATAATCATACGAATTTGGTTTCAGAGTCAATATTGAGCAAAAAAGGGTTTAGACTAGTATTTGAGTCTGATAAATTTATATTGACTAAAAATGGTATGTATGTTAGAAACTGGTATATGTGTGATGGCTTTTTCAAACTCAATATAATGATTGTTGTACCAAAAATTAATAATAATTTATCTTCTGCTTACTTGTTTAAGCCCGTTGATGTTTGGCATGGTAGATTAGGATATATGAATTTTGGCACTTTAAGAAGATTAATGAATTTAAATATTTTGCCAAAATTTAATATTAACATAGAAAATAAGTGTGAAACTTGTGTTGAAGCTAAATTGGCTAAAGCTTCTTTTCACTCAACTGAAAAAACACTGAACCTTTAGAATTAATTCACACAGATATTTGTGATTTAAAGTATGTTCAAACTAGAGATGGTAAATGTATTTTAATACTTTTATTGATGACTGTATAAGATACTGCTATGTATATTTACTAAGAAGCAAAGATGAAGTATTAGAAATATTTATACAATATAAAAATGAAGTTGAGAACCAATTTAGCAAGAAAATTAAAATGCTAAGTGATAGAGGTGGTGAATATGACTCACCATTTGCACAAATTTGTGCTGAACATGGCATTATTCATCAAACAACTACACTTTATGCACCTCAGCAAAATGATATTGCTGAACGTAAGAATAGAACTTTAAAAGAAATAATAAATGCTATGTTAATAAGTTCTGGTTCATCCTAGAATTTGTGGGGGGAAACTTTACTTTCCACAAATTATGTTCTCAACAGATACCCCATAAAAAATTGAACAAAACTCCTTATGAATTATGGAAAGGTCAAGTACCTACTTATAAATTCTTAAGAGTGTGGGAGTGTCCAGTTAAAGTCGCAATTCCAACTCCTAAAAAGACTAAAATTGGACCCAAAACTTTTGATTGTATATTCATTGGATATGCTCATAACAGTAGTGTATATCGGTTTCTTGCACATAGGTTTGATAATTCTCAGATACATGAAAATACTATTATTGAGTCTAGGAATGCACCATTCTTTGATAATATATTTTCTTATAAACCTACACAAAAATTAAATTCCCTCAAAAGAACTTATGAAAGTGTAATTAGAAATGAGCAAGACAAAGGGTCTTTAAAAAAATGAAATGAAGATGAACCTAGACAAAGTAAAGAGGCAAAGATTAGCAAATCGTTTGGGCCTGATTTTCTAACATTTTTGTTAGAAAAAGAAACTAAGAGTTTCAAGGAATCAATGTCTACTCCTGAACCTCCTTTATGAAAAGAAACCATTGATAGTGAAATTGGATCAATCATTAATAACCACACTTAGGAACTGGTGGATCTTCCACCAAAGAGTAAACCCTTAGGTTATAAATAGATTTTCAGGAGGAAGATGAAAACTAATGGATTCATTGATAAATACAAGGCAAGACTTGTGGTCAAAGGGTATAAACAAAAAGAGAGAGTAGATTGTTTTGACACATATTCACTTGTTACAAGAATAACATCCATTCGTATGTTAATTGCTTTCGTAGCATTATATAACCTTGAAATACATTAAATAGATGTAAAAACGGAATTCATGGATGTGAAAACGACATATTTGAATGGGGAATTGAATAAGGAAATATATATGGAACAACCTGAAGAATTTGTGGTTTTAGGCCAAGAAAATAAGGTATGTAAACTTGTTAAGTCACTTTATGGACTTAAACAAGCACCTAAAAATGGCATGAAAATTTTGACAACATTATGAGGTCAAATGGTTTTCACATTAATAAATGTAATAAATGTGTTTATTTGAAAAACATATCAAATGAATATGTCATTATATATCTTTATGTGGATGATATGATTATCATAGGTAACAATAATGATATCATTAAAACTACTAAGAAAATGTTGGCTAATAAGTTTGACGTGAAATACTTTGGTGTTGCGGATGTTATACTCAGTGTTAAAATTATCAAAACATCTGATGGATATGTTTTATCTCAATCACATTATATCAAGTAAATACTTAATAAATTTATTAAATATGATAGCAATATAGCATGAATACCTGTTGATATAAATCTTCATCTCACAAAGAATACAGGAAATTACATATCACAATTGGTATATTCTTGGATAATAGGCAGTTTAATGTATCTCATGAACTGCACTCGTCCAGATATTGCCCACTCAGTAAGTAAATTGAGTAAATACACCAGTAATCCAAGGGTAAACCACTGAAAAGCAATAGTTAAGAGTACTTAGATATCTAAGATATACTTCTAACTATGGATTGTACTATATAAGATATCCAATTGTACTCAAATGGTACAGTGATGCTAACTGGATTTCTAACAATAGAGACACTAAGTCCACAAGTGGATATGTTTTTACCCTCGCAAGTGCAACTATTTCATGGAAGTCCTCTAAACAAACGTGTATAGGCAAGTTTAGTATGGAATATGAGTTCATAGCATTAAATAAGGCTGGAGAAGAAGCTGAATAGCTTCGTAATTTTTAAAGGATATTCCAATGTGGCCAAAACCTGTGTTCGCTATTTACATACATTGTGATAGTCAATCAGCAATAGGAAGGACATAGAATAATATGTATAATGGTAAGTCACGACATATACGTCGTAGACACAATACCGTGAAACAGTTGATCTCTAATGGAATAATATACATTATTATGTAAGATCAAATGATAATATTGCTAATCCTTTAACTAAAAGGTTAACTAGAGATCAAGTGTATAATTCATCGAGGGGTATGGATTTAAAGCTTATAAATTGAGATTCGCCACAATGACAATCCAACCTAGTTGACTGGAGATCCTAAGATCTAGGTTCAAAGGAACAACCGAATTGTGGGGGTGCTCGTTGAGATCACTAAGGAATTAATTCCTTTACCCTTTCCTATGATGAAATGAATAGTGATGACTTAAACTGTGTGTTAAGATAAACTTTGTTTTTAATGATCCTTATATCTTGGAAGTCCAAGTAAGATATGACAGGATACTCTTAATAAGAGATCACCTATATTAAGTGTGAATGGACTGCTTCTATGAGAATGGATAAGACTAAATTCTCTAAAGCAAGCAATGATATTACTAGGAATGTCCAGGGCCAAAACGGATAAAATTAAAAGAATCAAACTTTGTCAGAAAGGAGCTGTGTGAATATTATTGTATTGTTTTATACAAAAGTTGAACAGTTTCACTAAACTTAATAATATCTCACAAAGGAAGGTTCAAAGCCAAAAGCCACCTATTTTGATGCAGTAACTTTCCATTTATACTCTATGGCGAGTCTGCATCTGTATTTGCATTTCAGCCATTTCATTCATGTGGGGGATTGTTAGAATTCATGGTTTTAACCATGATTTTTATTAACTTTTAAGCTAATATTTATGTGGGGTCCACATATTATTAAATTTGGATCAAATATGGAATTTAAAATATTTTATGTGGACTTTAAAGTTCTACATTCAATTATTTAAAACCATGAATAGTTTGAATGAAAATTGGTTTCAAAGTGAGGACTTTAGAAATATAAAAGTGAGTTTGTCCCACATTGAAAATCTATGAAAAATTCCATAAACTTATATATGCTAAAGTTAAAGAATGAGGAAAGGCCCAAGGGGCAACCATGTCTGGTAAATGAAAGATTAGAATGGGTTAGCCCATGTCACTCGTTTGGGCCCATGTGAGACTTAGGTTTGGGTCGGGTCAATTCTGTTATTTTTTAACAGATATATCTCTCCCATATAGTCACCAACAGACAAGCAAGCATGTTTCTTCCAACAACCATGACTGGTGTCCTTTCTCCCAACAAACATATAACTTATGGCTGTCTACATATACATCCAATAACCAAATCAAACAAAGCCAAACTTTTTCCCACTAGGTGAGGTCGCTTATATGGATTTGTCGACGCCAATTAGATCTATTTAGGGCCATGTCCTCCGATAGATCTAAGTAGGTTAGGTCATGTTTAATAGTTTCTTTACAACTTCTCTTGGGTCTTCCTCTACCTCTCCTACTCCTGGCAATCTCCATACTTTCACACCTTCTAACAGGTGCCTCCGCTAAACGCCTTCTAACATGGCCAAACCATCTTAATCGATTTTCTATCATTTTATTTTCAATCGTGCTATTTCTACTTTGTCCCTAATCTCCTCGTTCCTAATCCTATCTTTTCTTGTAAAAAATAGAGAGAATTTTTTATATTTAAAAACCATTGCATACAAAATTTCTTTTTGCATAAGAAAAATTCATTTTTGCATACAAACAATACAAGCAAAGTTTTAATTCGCAAGAACACACAAATTATCGCTTCTTTTTGTGTGTGTGTGATCATTATATCCTAGGAGACTAACGTCCGTTAAAACCAGAAACCTTGTAGGGGGTGCATTCAGTCTTAAAAAGACAATGTTCAATACTTGACTTGATCAAAATGCATCTAAATTTCAGCCTCAAAATTGTAAGTTTTATTTTCTGTATTTTTCCCAAAAAAAAAAAAAAAAAGTGACTAATTCGAACTAATTTTCTAACACTCTCTCCCTCTCTTATAACTTCCATATCTCCTCTATCCCTTCGCTTTCTACTTGTTTGCCCTTGTATTTTATATATGCTAACACATAATTCATAATGTCAACTACTTGTTTCCGGAACAAGAGGTGGAAGGCTTTTCCTTAATAATGAAGATTATGAGACTCTTTTGTCTTTCTTTTTCTCTAAATTCTTCTCAACCAAACAGACCATACAGGCCAAAAATCCTAGAGATATCATTTTATAGGTACCTGCACCAGTAGCGCCGGAGCAAGGGAAGGCTGCATCAACCACCGCGACGGAAAGATCCGACTCCAGAAGAAACTGGCGGGCGATTGTCAGCCCAATGATGCCGGCGCCGACCACCACCACAGCGAAAGAATGAGACGATGCGTTGATCGGGTTCAAACCCGAAAACCGGGTGGAATCGGATCGTCGTCTTTGGGTTCTCTCTGCCGACAAAGACAAAGATTCACCGAGAAATTTGTTGCCTAACAAGCTTGAATTCGAGACGGGATTACACGACAATGGCTTCCGCAGCGACAGGACGTCACAATGTAACTCCGCGTTAAGGTTAGGACTAAATTTTGAAACAATCGCCGCCATTTCCCGTACTCTATCAGTAACCCTAGCAAGTGCTAATCTGCAGAAGCGTTCTGCTCAATGTATCCGAATCTCCGATTACTATAATGAACTGATGAATGAGTTTGTAACCGGCTACAATAGGCCCACCCAGCCCAATTTGGGAAGTCCGGTGCTGCTTCTTCTTTCTCCTTCGAAACCCAGCTTTGGCAAGTCAGAGAGTGATGATACATTTATTTTATTTATTTATTTTTTTTTCCACTCACTTTTTTTTTTTATACGAAGGAAACCTCTTACCGGTGAACCGTCACGAGTAAAACCTCCGGGCGAGCGTACCACCCCGCAAGACACGCCCACCAATAAGACCGAGCGCCTAGGAAGGGATTCGTACCTGAGACGTGGGAAGCATGCCCACTTTCCAAGCCGGCCCCTGCTCCACTGAACTAACCCGTGCGGGTCCCACTCACTTTTGGAAAGGTGACATTGATCCATGGGCGGATGCACATAGAGGCAAGGGGGTCAATTGATCCTACTAGATGTAAAATTTTTGTAAAAAATAATATAATTTTTGAGGTATTTTTGTACTTTTACCTCTATAAAATATATCTTTCAAAATAAATTATCCTTATATTTTAAACAATTAAAAAGTTTTGCCCCCACTGGAAACAAATTTTCTTTAAAAAATAATATAATTTTTGAGATATTTTTGTATTTTTACCTTTACAAAATATATCTTTCAAAACAAATTGTCCCTATATCTCAAGTAATTTACAAGTTTTGCTCTCATTGGAAGCAAAATTTCTTTAAAAAATAGTATAATTTTGAGATATTTTTTGAGGTATTTTTGTCATTTTGCCCTCATAAAATAAATCTCTCAAAATAGGTTATCCATAAGTCAAGTACACTATCTTTATTTATCAGTTTGACTCCACTGTAATAAAAATATTAGATCCGCCACTGCATTGATCTCACCAATTCTTACGATTGAAATGCTTTTTGGAGAATTTAATTTCATTTTATGACTCAAATTTTAAAATTTTTTATATCAGTCACTGAGAATTGATTATCTTCCCCCTCAATCTGGACAAATTTATTTTTATGTTCAGTGGATGATTAATTTCTTATTATATCTTATATTACTCTATTTTTATTTTTCTACGTAATAAATTGCTCCTCATTTTATGATACTAATTTCTTCCTCACTCTAACTCAAGTCTTTCTCATCAAGTCACTAATTAATTTTCTTGAATTAATATGGCGTTTGTAACTTGAAAAAAAAAAATTAATAATAAACTATAAATATAACAGGATAAATTTTAATATTTTTTTTAAATTAATTCAATTATTCTTAAGTTCTAAGCATGAGAATTACAATTAAATTCTTAAAAAAAATTATGTTTTTTCAAATACATGTTAAAAACATAAAATTTTATTTATTAAATCACGTCAAATTAATTCAACTCAATTTCTTACTTCAAAACTAAATCATTTTTCAGACCAAAATGTTTCCAAACGGAGACCTAAGACGAAGAAGAAGGAAAATGAAATTATTTCTTATTGATAATCAAGTTAAAAAAAAAAAAAAAACAATAATTCAAATTATTATTTCCTCCACCATCGCAAATGCCCGACTCTTCAAATGAGAAAATAAAATGGTACAAAACAGAGTTCACTCACAATTTTACTGCAGTTACATGTACAACAAAAGCCTAGAAGGTGCATAAATTAGTGGAAAAAGTTCATAAATAAATATTCCAGCTTGACAAATATGCCATTTCAATAAGGGACCCTTCCTTTGCCTTCTGTATTCAGTATCAAACCATCTTTGTGAAGTCAGTTTTTGAAGTATTTAAACCTAGTTTAGAGCCAGTAACTGCAAATTTGCCTCTCACTACGGTTTGTCACAGATCAATCTCAAATTTGTTCAGGATCCCAAGTCAAGGATAATGTTCTATAGAGCAAGAACATTATGCTCTATAGATCATCCAGGTTAATGATCAATTCATTGTTCCGATACATCTCTGATGGCTTTTGGGAATGAGCTCCTGAAAGGCTGTCAGTTTCAGCCAATGCTTTGTCCAAAGCATCTGCTAAATTTGCTTCCCACAAACCCAACCCACAGGCTTTCCGGTAGGTCTGATAATCAGCTGCCCTGAGGCCTTCTGAGATCATCTCCCTCAGTGATTCACAGCCAATCCCTCCAGAAACCATTGTCTCGAGAAAACTTGCTGACAAACCAGGATTCCAGAAAACGACAACAGCACAAGTTTTATCCACCAATCGCACATCAAATTCTTCGGAGAACAGCCTGTCGGCATCCTGGAGAAGTTTCTTGAGCATTCTGGCGGACATCCCACTTCTAAATCCCCACAAGAAAACCAAATCACTAATGTCAACTTTTCTAGCATTGTCCATCCACACCGAGATGTCCACATCAACGAGGTCTTGGGAACTCATGAAGCAGAGGTCGAAGAAATTTGCATAGCCTTCGAGGGCAGAGGGCAAGTGACTGTTACCATTTTCGAGAGTTTCAGGGATGATTTTCAGAATAGAGCACAGTTTAGCAAACAATTCACTTATCCTCAGAGCATTGTGGCCATGAATCTTACCCCCATCTGCATCAGCTGAAAGATTGAAACTTGGTCAGTCAGGTCTTGGCTTACAGAGTCTAATGGACCATGAAATTACTGGCAACGTCATGAAGCATTCATGAGCACAAGGTCAAGACTCCAAGGAAACGGATCCAACTAACTAGCAGCAATTTCAATTTGCCTAAGATGTTAGAGACCAATGGGCAGGGCGCCAGCAGGAACAGCAAACAGCCAATATGAGGCAGGTCTCCTTTCCCCTCCCCGTCCCTTCCCTGATATTGCAACCCCTCCCCCTCCTTGCCACATTAAAACAATTTTTCTCTTTTTTTATTATTTTTGAAAGACAGTTGTAACACATCGCACACAAGCCACATCAACCTATTGACCAAAATAATAGTAGCATTAGCATAAGCATCAACAACATAGCCCATCAGGTGGGTACCCTAAAAAACCATATCCTTTTATTCAGGAAAACAGCAGAATAGTATCCTCAAAAACCCGGACCTTTGCTATCCCTAGGTGCGTCAGGCTTTCTCCATCACGCATTGACTTGGTCTCATGAATAGCCCACGAGGGGACCAATCACATAAGCATTTTCCAAACAATATACTTAATTCAGATCATGCTGTGCACGTGAAAAATAAGCAAGAGATACTTGCCTTGGTGACAAATCTCCATCTCAATTGGCAAAAAAAACCGTCTTTTCAAATGAGAAATAGCTGCAGGTAAATTGGTCACCTTTTTCAGAGGGCCAACTTCCTTCATCAGATGGCTAATATCAAGTATATAGGGGAACACCAAACTCAAGGAGCACCTGAACTCATCCATGCTAGAAGGCAGTGAAGAAAGGAATTTTGAATGAATGAATGCAAAATCTGCATCAAGGCAAAAATAAGAGTGCAAAATCAATACATGTAATGAAATGGGTTGCCCTGTAGAGTTTAAAGTAACTGAAAATTGTTTATTACAGAGATAGACCATTGAGTGAGTTGTGGGCAACAATAGGTTTCTGAGAAGTAGAAATCAAATCGATCACCTCCCGAAAACCACGAACACGCTTATTTTGTTCCTCTTCCAGATTTTGGAGCTCCCTCTGTCAAATAAAACCATGACTAACTAGACCTTGTGAAGCTTAAACATGCATTATTACAAGGGATTAAGGTTTTCTGTATACCTCAAAAAGTTCCTTGTCTTCTTTGGAACTTGTCAAAACAACTCGAACTGCATGGGTCCCCCCACCTTTGGCTGGAACTAATAAAGGTACAAGGTCATCAGAAAACTCTCTTAGCATCTGCAACCAAACCGTAAACCTAAGAAAAATGCCCTCACACTCCACAAATGGAAACTCAACAAATGATATCTAGGAGATTAATAATATTCCATCCCTTCAATCCAACCACATGGTCTAGTTTTCATGTTTTAAAGAGCGCCCGTTACCGTTATGTAAAGCCAGTTGCCTGGGAGATCAATTTACCTCTAGTGCAAGCTGCACTTGACGTTCACTGCAAACATCTATGCTCAAGCATGGTCTGGATCCATACTCTTCACTTCCTAAGACGAGTTTTCTAAGGGATTTGATTAATGCTTCTGTCAACGACAGGAAAATAGTTTAGAAATGCAGGAAGAAAATAAAACAAGAAATGAAAGTAATGCAACTATTTTATTACCTTCAGTCCTTGTGTTTGAATCTTTTAATACATTTCTCCAATTCCTAACTCGCGATTTGATCCTTTCAACAAAAATGTTATCAGCAACGGAAAGGGCAGAAGAAGATTGTATTGCATATTTACTAGGCACAGGATTCCCTATTTGGTCTTTTGAAGCTGATTCTTGTTCTCTGGATAAATATGATATGCCTGTCCAAAGAAAACAAGAGAAGAAAGCCCTTCAGGTTTAATGTTACGAGATTTATGCGTAAGAATGAAAACGTGGGCAAATTGAAACACAACTTAAACAATAACAACAGTTTAACATGAGAGGGAGGTTTGCCTGCATTCTCATGCGTGTGTATTGGGAACCAGAAATATACAAAAATTCCTTCAATTTGAGAGGAGATGAGCAATAGCACAAACGAATTAAAAAAAAGTTAATTAAAAAAAAAGAACAAACTTGCATAAATCCGCAGCATAAATATATTACACATTCTGCATCTATGAGATGGAAAAACAATGAAAAAAAAAGGAAAAGAAGAAAAAGAAAATAAGGTTGCTAACTTGCTAGGTTGGGGCAACAACAGATTTGACAAGTGGGCATTGATAAAGAGCAAACGCCAGGTGCAGTATGAAGAAGGAAAAAAAAAAAAATAACTTTGCAAAAGGAATCGAAGCATGCAGCTTCAAAGTCTCTTGAACGACCAATAGCACCAAAGAACAATAGATTTTGCACGGATAATAGTAAGAATAGGGACCTTTTAGGAAAGTCCACAACTTGTTCCATCCCTGCTCAACAAGATATGTACACAAAATGCAACCCCCCAACCCCAAGGAAGGGAAAAAAATAACCAAACTAAACCAAACCAAATCAAACCAAGCCTTTTCCCACTGGGTGGGGTCAGCTATATGGATTTGTCGACACCAATTTGATCTGTTTAGGGGCATGTCCTCCGATAAATCTAGGTAGGTTAGGTCATGTTTAATGGTTTCTTTCCAGCTTCTCTTGGTCTTCCTCTACCTCTCCTACTCCTGACAATCTCCATACTTTCACACCTTCTAACAGGTGCCTCTGCTGGACGCCTTCTAACATGTCCAAACCATCTTAATCGGTTTTCTCTCATTTTATCTTCAATCGGTGCTATTCCTACTTTGCCCCTAATCTCCTCGTTCCTAATCCTATCTTTCCTTGTAATCCCGCACATCCACCTTAGCATCCTCATCTCCGCAACTGCCATCTTCTGACCATGATTATGCTTTATTGCCCAACACTCTCATCCATATAACAGCTGGTCTAACCGCTACCTTATAATACTTTCCTTTCACCTTGAGGGGGATTTTTTGGTCGCACAAAACCCCCGAAGCACTCCTCCATTTGGTCCATCCAACTTGAATCTTGTGACTTACATCAGTATCAATCCCTCCATCTTGTTGCACCATAGATCCAAGGTACCTAAATTTATCTTTCTCTACAATCTTTTGTGTGTCTAAACTTACTTCTATACTACTCGTTATCCTACTTTGACTAAACTTACATTCCATATATTCCGTCTTGCATCGGCTTAGCCTAAACCCTTTTGTCTCTAACGTATCCCGTCACAATTCTAGCTTAGCATTCACTCCTTCTCTCGTCTCATCTACTAAAACAATATCATCTGCAAATAGCATACACTACGGCACCTCATCCTGAATATGTCTTGTAATCTCATCCATAACTAAAACAAACAAGTACGGGCTTAACGCTAAGCCTTGTTGTAAACCAATCGTGATAGGGAACTCATTAATTTCTCCACCAGTCATCTGTATAGATGTCATGGCTCTATCATACATGTCCTTTATCGCCTCAATATATGCGACACACACTCTTTTCTTTTCCAATACTCTCCATAGAATCTCCCTAGGAACCCGATCATATGCCTTCTCTAAATCGATGAACACCATATGTAAGTCTTTTTGACCTTCTCTATACTGTTCCATTAACCTCCTCAAGAGAAAGATAGCCTCCATGGTTGATCTTCCAGGCATGAAACCAAATTGGTTTTCTGAAACGTTTGTTGTCCTTCTTAGTCTTCTCTCAATAATTCTCTCCCATAATTTCATCGTATAGCTCATCAATTTAATCCCACGATAGTTCGCACAGTTCTGAATATCTCCTTTGTTCTTGTATATGGATATAAGGATACTTTTCCTCCATGCATCAGGCATCTTCTTGCTCTTTAGCACTACATTAAAAAGTTTTGTCAACCAACTTATGCCATCCTCTCCTAAGCACCTCCAAACCTCAATAGGGATCCTATCTGGCCCAACCGCTTTCCCATTCTTCATCCTTTTTAATACTTCTTTTACTTCTTCCCTACTAATTCTCCTATAGAATATAAAATTTAATTCTTCCCTAAAAGTGGTAAACTGCCCCAAATGTATGTTACTACTACTGCTTTCGTTAAATAATTTGTAGAAATAGCTCTTCCAACGCTCCTTTATCTCCTCTTCCTTTACTAATACCTTTTCATCCTCATCCTTAATGCATTTAACTTGGTTTAAATCCTTAGTCCGTCTATCTCTAGATTTAGCAAGCTTGAATATCTCTCTTTCGCCCTCCTTAGTGTCAAGTCGCCTATATAAATCCTCAAATGTCTTTGCCTTAGCCTCACTAACTGCCTTTTTGGTTTCTCTTCTAGCTTCTCTATACCTCTCCAAGTTCGCTTCATTTCGGTCGTTTTGCCAAGATTTAAAACACTCTCTTTTAACTCTTATCTTGTCTTAGACGGCCTCGTTCCACCACCATACCTCTTTCTGTGCCAGAGCACTCCCTTTGGATTCTCCTAAGACTTCTTTCCCTACCCTCCTAATACACTTTGCTATCTTATCCCACATAATATTTGCACTCTCATTTACCGTCCAAATGTTTTCCTCTAGTACTCTTTCCCTGAATGCTGCTTACTTATCACCTTTTAAGTTCCACCATTTAGTCTTTGAGCATCTATACGACTTCTTTTTTCTAGCCCACCTTTGAAGCTGCACATCTATGACCAACAACCTATGTTGGGCAGTCAAGCTCTCCCCCGGTATAACTTTACAATCTTTACAAGCTACACGATCTCTTTTCCTAGTTAAGAAGAAGTCAATCTGTGTCTTTGAGGAGCTACTCTTATAAGTCACCAAATGTTCCTCCCTCTTCCTAAAAAAGGTGTTCGTCACCATAAGATCATAAGCCACTGCAAACTCCAAAATATCCTTCCCTTCTTCATTTCTATCACCGTAACCATATCCCCCGTGTACTCCTATGTATCCATCTATGTCGCGTCCTATATGACCATTCAAATCTCCTCCTATGAAGACCATCTCTCCTTGAGGTATCTCTAATAGCATTCCTTCCAAGTCTTCCCAAAACTTCTCCTTATGTACATCTCCTAAGCCCACCTGGGGGGCATAAGCACTAATTACGTTTACTATCTCTTCTCCTAACACTAACTTAATTGCAATAATCCTATCTCCACAGCATTTCACATTAACTATATCTTCCTTTAGGTCCTTGCTTACTACTATGCCGATCCCATTTCTCGATCTATTAAGTCCCGTATACCATAACTCATACCCAGTCCTCTCAATCTAAGGAAAGAAAAAAATAAAATAAAATAAAATAAAATAAAATAAAAACCACCCAGGTTACTTATCCCCTGCTAGATAAATAATGATTTCTTGTCAATAGTAACAGTAGCAACAATAGCAACAAAGTAACTTTCAGAGTTATGCCACATGAGAAATTTCATGTCTACAGATTAAAGCATTAAGCAGGTCCTGACGTTTAAATGCTTACTAAAATCTTAATTTTACTTATCCCCCTGACATTATCTAGCTTACATGGAGAATAGGAACAAGGTAACATGTAAAAATTTGAATACACATTCATAAGATCTCTGCTCCAGTAATTCAAACAATAATGTACCTTACCGTCATAAATGCAGGCATTGAAATCAAAACCTTCTCGAGCCATAGAAGTCAAGAATGATGGCTGACATGAAAAACTATATGAAGGCAGCCCTATTTTCAACTCATCCCTTGGGAACAGATGAAAATTGTATCTGTGCCCCCAAAAAAAAAACAAAAATATCAATTATTAAATGATAAAAACAGCAATGGAAGATCATAACATGTGAGAGCTGATCGCTACTTGAAAATGTGTAGACAATACCTCTTGTTGCGACAAATCGAGTTTCAAAAGCCCATTTATCAATCAAATTTCAAGCACACCAGTCAAAGAGACATTGGAATGCAAAATCTTTTTTTTAACAAATATACACATCCTTTGTCAGGATGTATTTCACCAAAAAAAAAGAGGGATAGTAAATGGAATGAACTAAGCAAGAGATCAACTAACCAAGAGAATGAACTAGCTCAAAGGGATGATCTAATGAAATACCTATAAACTACGATTTGATACATAATAAACTGCCCAACATTTTTCACTGTAAGATGAAGGGTATAAAAATAAATCATCATTTAGTCACAGGGTAGAAGAACCACAATTTTTTAGGCTTTCTACAATCTTCAAGAGGATCTTAGAAATTAACAGTTGCTAAGGGCCATAACTGTTTTCACTCCACTTGTATCATAAAAAAAGTTCTTAGTGAACAAAGACGATCAAAACAATTAACTTTCCACTTATCATCCATAATACACAACACAATATGAATACAGTAAAGCAAAATATCATTTAATGAAACTTAAATCACTAGTCACTTTTGTGTTTTAAGACCAACATTCCCCTTTAAAGGATTGTAATTAAGGACTCCACAAGCACAACCAATCAAACCTCAAAGGGAGAGCTAGAGATTACCCAAGCTATGTAATTTCTTTATGATTATGATAGGCCTAAACAAGTAACATCAAATTGATTTGCCTCGGATAATATTAAGTGGTAAAGAGATTGCTAAATATTTAAATTGGTTGAAAGAGAAGCAAGAGCCAGAGCATCATCCACACTACAAGTATTCATCCAGAGAAAAGTAGCAAATGCATGCGTGACATGATGAGAAGCATAATTTATAATTACATTCATGTCAAGCTTACTTAATTAAAATACACATAGAATCTAAATTCAATATGACCATAGTCCATAATGCTTCACTGGAAATCCCTTTCCACAATGTCTTTGCCCATAAAAATGTCCCTTCTCCCCTCGTTATAAAGGACTATTGCCAAAGAAGGTGCAATGTATATCAAAGTGGAGGAACAAAGGTTCATCTTGAATTATCACAGGCGGTACAATCCCTTTTTGATATTAGATTATTTATCCACAGAATGTAGGCCAGTTACTATCCTACATGCTCAAAGATTCATCTTGAATTAATTAATCAACAATAGATACCTTCTAATAGACATAATCTGCACACACGATCAACATATTAATGTCTTGTTTATGCCCTCAGCAAGGAGATAAATAATCTAATTTTTCAATCACCTACACTTGATCATCTGCTCATAGTGTTGGAATTAAATACCAACTAAGCTTCTGACATTTCCAGCGCCTTGATATCTTTCCCAGAGTCATTTTATCCAATTCTGGCTATATTTGAGCAACCAAGTTGGATTTCTACTCCTACACCAACAAGGACAAGGCAACAAGACTGATTCCACTATCAAGATCATATCTTCATTGCAAGATACATCCAAAGACCACAGCATTTTTCCCTATACTTCTTTAGTCAAGAAAAAAAATTATATATTTATTCATTTTTGGCATAATCTGGTTCTTAAAACCCTCCAATTTTATTTAGAACACATAGTGCTTATTAACTGTATAAACTTCTACCCATGACCGAAGCTTAGTTAAGGTCAGGATAGCCATGGCCCCCTAGTTTTAGCTCACATAAAAAATTAATAAAGTACAAAATAATCAATTTTCATCTTTTGAATACAAACTCAAAAATATCTCTCCCCCCACCCCGAGATTTCTTTTTCCCATTCCATCATCAACTTTTCAAATTCTCGCTTATATACTCCATCTTTCCATCATTTTCATCTTCTATTCTTCACTATTTCCTCTCTCTTTCTCTCTCTCCAAACCATTTCTCTGGCAACCGTAGCACCGAAACAAAGTTTTCTATTCAAAGTAAACCTCAACGACAGTAACTCAACGATAGAAAGTAACTTATCTCCGCAAACTAAATACATATCATGTATAGTCAGTCAATCAACTACGGCCTTCCTTATAAGACAAAGGATTGAGAATAAGAAATAGACTAAATGAGTTGGGGGCTCACGGGTGGGCAATGACTTTGGAAGCCCTAATGGAGAAGGGGCAGACGGCGAACTGAAGAACCTGAAACCTCTCGGCCGCGTATTTGGCCTTGAAATAGGCGGTGTCGGCGGTGTCGAGTGGCAGCACCCGGTGCCAAGGGGAAGAATGGGAACCGGTCTTCTGCAACGAGACGGCGACGAAGTCAGAGTCACAGATGTGGTTCTTGATTTGCCCTAGCGCCTCCGAGAAATTGGACTTGGTCACTTGCTTTATAGGCCACCGGCGATGGCGGTGATGGTGGTGGTTCCTGGAAACCGTGGTGCAGAGGAAGCGTCTCTGCAACATCGGAGGCGGAGGAGGGAACTCTATGCCCAGGTCATGTCGCCGCGAGAATGAATATGAAATATCTACTTACCGAGAAAAAGAATATGAACATTTAATATTTTTTAATTGTTATATAAAATTTAAAAATTAAAAGTTCAATTGATTGTATTATTCATACATATATATTAATTTATTTTTATTTACTAAATATAATTTATAATATTAATTTTAATTAGGAATGTGTTTGAAAGTTAAATTTTAATAATTTTTAACATTTTTTTAATAAAAATTAAATTGATATATTTATGTCAAATTTTTTTTTTTTATCAAATAACACTTTTTTTTAGTTCCAAACTCAAGATCCTGACTCCTTTTCTTGTGACAAGTTTAATATTTTAAGATAAGTAGCTCACAATATTGTCCCCTCGTTTTAGTTAATAATTTTAACAACTTCTTGCTAGAGTTACCTATCCACAAATTCCACAATCAACCAAGCTAAAGAACATTATTGTGGTGTTTCTTTCTTCTTCACAAGCATATTGCAGTGACATTATATCACAAGTACCGCCTCATCCTGAGCCATCACAGGGAAAAATATAACCGACTAAATAAAATGTATTAAACTCATGATTCATTAAATATTTTTTATAAATATCAACTTTTGTCCATGCCATTGGTGCTCACTAGAAATTGGCAGAGAGAAGAACTGCAAACAAGAATATCAAGATTGAAGCCATCGATACAACGACCATTATATATATATAGAGAGAGAGAGAGAATATATCTAAGCAGGCGCTAATGCAATCGCGCCCGGTTAAAAAACCGAGGGCTTATTTATATATATCTATAACCATGAGAACAAGGAGACAGCAATCTCACTTTAGGCCAATAATTAATACATGAAAATTCTATCATTCAACGAAGTCGACTTTTCATTAGGGACGTGTGATTTATTTCTTTCCATCCATCATGCATGTGGTGGTTATTAATTAGCCAGGAAAAAAAAAAAAAGAGTTAAATATAGCCCTGACTTCTTTCATATTTTTTTCCCCATCAACCAACGGCTGTAAAAGTCCAATGCTTCCAGTGGTTTGTACTCTGGGACGGTATGTCCAGCTCCCTGCACCAATAATGAAAAATTATATGTCCAAAAAAAAAAAAAGGCATTTTGGATAGTTGCCTGGTTTATGCATATAGGATGGACAGACAAAGAGATGCATGCACAAACCTTAATTGTAAGAAAGGTCAGATTTTTCTCGTACTCTTGTAAGTATCTGCAGTGGATAAGAAGAAAGTGAAAAAAAAAAAAAAGGTTAGGGGGTTCTTCTAGAGCATCATTGAACTTTTCTCATTGACGAGTTCAGGAAAGAGGGTGACGAAATTTTGAACAACGTTTTTCCCGGTTATTTTGAAGTAAAAACATACCCAGCAACTTGTCTACTGGACGAATTCCAAGGCCTCCATTCATTCACGATCGCATACCCAATTGAACTTGTCCATGCTTGACTTCCAGTGTATGGAACACACATGTCATGGTCCCCGCTGCCAAATAATTCATGATTATTTTTTCGTTGCTTATATAAAAAAAAAAACAGTCCGATGCACGAAACTCCCGCTTAGTCCAGGGACGGGTTGGATTATAAGGATCTATTTTACGTAACTTTACCCTGCATTTGTAAGAGACTGTTTCCACGAATCGAACCCGCGACCTTAAGTCACACGGCAACAACTCTTACCGATCCGCCAAGTCCCCCCTTCTTTCGTTGCTTATATATATATATATATATATGTGTGTGTATGTATCCTCAATGAAACACAGGAGAAGAGGGTGGGATTTAATCCTGTTTTGTATTGTCTAGTTAATTGGGGAGAAATGAGTAGAAGATACTTTATTGACACAGAATTTTCATTGTATAGGTTGAAAAGTTGTTTCTTTATTCACTTTATACAATTGGTTAGAGGGGGCACAATGAATCGAAGTCATACTTCTTTTTGAGTTTTGTAAATAGTTTAGAGTTGTAATCGACTTTATGAATATAAAAAAATTTCGCTTACTTATCAAAAAAAAAAAAAAAAAACAAAGAAAGAAAGGTAAACAGAGGAATAAGAGGCAAACTAATTAATTATTGATTTACCTAAATATGAGTGCTCTAAATCCCCGGGAAGTGAGGTTCTTGTGATATTTGATCATGCTTCCAGCATCATGCGTGTATGTAATTCTGCGAGTACACATCGCCCAAGCTCCCGTGACGCTTACCTAACGTAAAAAAAAAAAAAAAAAAACAGTGATGATGGGTTATTGCTTTCAAAGCTTGTGGAATTTGGGATGACAAAATCTTACTTGGTCAGCATGAATTGCTTTCCGAACTGTTTCGTTGTTGAGCCATGAAGTTGCAATGTCATCGTTCTGCACATTGAATTCCCTTCATGAGAAAATGCCTAAATCTAATCACAAGAAGGTAGCCAAGCACGATGAGGCAGAGAACAATGAAGCAGACCACAAGGGAACAGATGTTCGCTAAGTCCCAAAAGAGCCACCAGACATCTTTGACAGAAGATTGTTAGCTAGTTATTGCATGAAATAAGCAGAGGACATTTTTTTTTATATGTGATGGTAAAAAATCTCTAAATAAAACACTATGCTACACCTTTGTTGGCCATTTTCTCTCCCTATAGAGCGTCAAACTAATACTTCTAAAAGATTTCTACGCCACCTAATGCCACCAGTGAGTTCTGACTTGCTGCAGATGTTTATTTTCTGAACCCTCATTTAATTATGACCAAGTTTGCCACCAGTCAGTCCGAATTTTACCGGTCTCGGTTCCTTAACCATACGGAAATCCTGATTAATGAAGATATCATATCATATTTTGGTAATAGACAATAGAGAGGCTAAAGCTCGTGGTAAAAATTTTAACCTTGGTTTAATCTCTGTATTATAGGGTGCACAACAAGCTATTTGTGAAGGCTAAATTTTTTCAAAATCTTATATAAAAAAGAAGAAATCAAGCATGGTAAAATTTAAACTAGTCTAATCGGGAAAATTTTGTAAATATGTTATTATACTGACAAACACCGTTGATTTAAATGGCCTTATTCAAGCAAGCTAAACTACTAGAAAAATGACTAAATAAATGAAAAATGCTACTCTATCATAAATTTGTACAGGAACGATTTGGCAAATGACATGGTAATAAAAGTCTAATTTAATAGGTTATTTGCCTTAAAGTGATTGGACTACAAACTAGCTAAATTATTTTGGTGGGATTTCTAATTAATGATTTTGGTTGCATATAGCATTACTCTTGAATAAAAGGTTAAAGGGATAGTAATGCAAGCAACTTACAACACATGGAATACCAGAATCCTCGAGAAGTTGAGGCCAGGTTGGAACAATTCCATCTCTTACAGGAGCTCTCAGAGGCCATGCACGGCCAAACATTCTTTTTCTCACAGGAAGAGGTCTCTCAGTCTCACCTAATTTCCTGAAGCTGGATGGCAACTTCATATTACCAGTTTTGGCCACATCTGGTACTATGCCATGATAGCATGGTTCTAGAATGTCGTACATGTTTAAAGCTTCAATGTTCTGTGTTTAGAGAGAAGAAAAAGTCAAGTGCATTTACAAATAAAAATAAATAAAATTATATATTCTACTATTTACTAAGACTCTTTATACAATAATAGAAAGTATTACTCTGTCAACTTTCAAAAGCAAATAATCACAACGGTCAGATGTTGAATTATAGTAGTTTCCATGACACGCAGCAGAAACTTCCTGCAATATGTGGGTTGAGTAATTAGAATAATAGTGCTGATAAACAAGGAACTCTCAAACATAAACAAGGAATTTTTTAGTTATTTATTTGTTTATTTACTATTATTATTATTATTATTATTTTTGACAAGAAAAGAAGAGATCAATGGAAAAGATTGTTTCGTCCTCAAGCTTTGCGCTGATCCAAGTGCATTTGTATTTATGAATTCGAAACCAACAGATTTGATGTTAATTATTTAAGGATAATTATTCAAATATAACTTTGTTAGTTTAGATGGAAATTTTCTCGTGAATTTGAATAATTTAACATAATAGATTATAATGAATTTGAAATAACAATAAAAAAGTAATTATTTGAAATCTTTCATACTCCATCATTTAAGAAATAGTGTGCCACTCTCTTTGTAGTAGGTATTAAAAAGAAAATCCATGTATTGTTATATAAATTAACTCTTTTACTTATATTTTAATACAATTTGGTTTAAAATATATTGATTTGAGATCTTTAGTTATTCAAACAGAGCCTTAACTACAGAGTATAAACACAATGAAATATTTAAAACCTTTAGTAAAGTGGCACAGCGGTTAGAAGAAACAAAGCGTCAAATTCTTCAAAATATCCACTAATCCTAAATGTTTGCGATATAGCCACAAAAAAAATTTCGGTTAGAAGAAAAAAAGCGTCAAATTCTTCAAAACATCCACTAATCCTAAATGTTTGCGATATAGCCACAACGAAAATTTTGGTTTATATTGAAGACATAATAATATAGATTGAAATGAAAAGAGCTCCATAACCTTAAATAGTTGATCCGAAATGAGACCCATCCCATGTGCAAATGGGACGAGAGCGTTGCCATCAAACTCTTCATCTGTAACTGCATTTCCCACCATATAGCCCTGTGCAATCCATTGAATTGTAAGGAAGAACTTGAAGTTTGATAGCGCTGCGTTAGTAAATTTGTAACACAAAAAGAGGGTGAATTGCACTTACATTTCTTTAATATTTGAGTAATTACACTTATCATACACAATATTTAAAAATTAGACTTAATTCTCTTATTTTAAAACGTTGTTAATATTGACTCCCGTCCAATAAAATCAGTCATTAAAATTTAATATAAAATATCAAACAAACTAAAATTTTAGATATTTTTTTTTATTTTATCCCTCGTTCTCTCACTTCTTTACTTATTTTTTTACTTATCTTTAGAAATTTTTGTAAAGAAAAACCAAGAAAAATGTGAGAGATGGAGGAATAAAATAGGAAAATATCTAAAATTTTAATTATTTTAACATTTTTGTTAAGTCTTAAAAGTTGATTTTATTATAAGGGGGTCGATGTTAACAATATTTCAAAATAAGGAAAATAAATGTAACTTTTAAAAGTTGTGAGTGTCAAATATAATTACGTAAGTGTTAAGGGAGGTAAATGTAATTTAGCCGAAAAAAAATAAAAAAAAAAAAAAAAGGAGAAGAGTTATACCTTCAAATTGATCTTTACACCAGAATCAATATCACTTGCTGCCAAACACAAAAAAGTTGCACCTTTAGACAATGTGAGCCCAAATTCACAACACTGCACTTCAAAAATCTGCAGAAATACCTGTCACTATTTCATATGCCAGCGTTGGCACGTATACTCCGGCGTATGACTCTCCAGAAAGGTAAAATGGATTGGAGATGAATTCCGGGTACAGCGAGAGCCACTGGTAGTTACACAGCAAGCAATTATAATTTCCAGATTTTTACATATAAGAATCTAGCAATATCATGTTAAATCAATATGACAAAATCTTTTACACGCCTTTTTTCAGTTTTTCTTTTTTTTTTTTTCTTTTTTTTTTATTCTTTCGTGTATACATTCATTGATACCTTGAGGAGAAACCTGCGTGTATCATCAGCAGTTTTAAGATCTCCAGTAATATAATCGGATTTATTTGTCGAGTAAGAAAGTCCAACACCTGCTGGAGAATCCAGATATATAATGTTGGAAACCTGACAAAAGTATAGATCGGGTGTTAACAAGGAGACGAGTTAGGACGCGTTTGTTTGCACTAAAAGATTTTGAAAAATACTGAAAAATCTCAAAAAATTTCTAAAATTTTTCAATATATTTCGTGAAATTTTTATAAATTTATATATATCTATATATCCCAACAAATTTTTATAAATTCTAATAAAATTTTTACACACTTCAAAAATATTTCACAAACTCTAGTAACTTTTTTATAAATTTCAAAAAAAATTTTAACGATTTTCGATAAATTAATTATAATATATAACCGTTCAAACGATTTTTTTCTCTAAAAAATTGACACAAAAGTAAAAAAATTTCACTTTTCATCTTTGAAAAACGCAATTTGGTGATTGCACGCTAAATGTCAAAAAATGTTTAATTATTTTTCGTTATTTTTCAATACTCCAAATGCTCCCTTAATAATAACAAATGGAGGTGATCAGGTGTGTTTAGAGTTGCATAAATTTATAAAAGTTAGTGTTTTGTACCTTATGCAGTGAGTAAAAAATTTAAATTTTAGAATCTCATAATTCGTATTTGTAAAGTTTTGTTTTTCTAACTCCAAACAGTGGCCGTAGAGTGTTTAAAGTTGTACAAATTTATAAAAATTTGTAGAGTTTTTATCTTGTAATTTGTGTAATGAGAGAAATTTTAATTTATAGAGATTTATAAAATTTTGTAAAAATTTATAGAATTTTGTTGAGTTTTATTTTTAATTTTTTTTTTAGAGCCAAGCGCAATATATATATATATATATTTTTTGTTAAAATTAAACACTAGTCAAAACGACTCATGACCTTGGACCAGCTGTATGGATTGTGATGCAGCTTGGGCAGGCTTCCCAGTGGCAATCCCAATTCAAAGTTGAATGGCCCTGCAAAATAAAGTTGGCAGATTCTTTTGAAAATTATGCAATTGAAGACAAATATATATATATATATATATATACACATATAAAGTAGTAATAAAATCAAATTTCCAATAAATAGGTTGTTTGCAATATCCAGAAAATTGAGGAACCACAAAAAGTAGTCCAAACAAAACTAGAGGTGGTTTTTATTTAAATCAAAGTGTGACATAAGATTTGAATCTACCAACCAGTAACTTCGAAAGTGAATAGACTCAATCCTTGTGTTTCTGGAAAACACTGACCATAATTTTCGCTTTCATACGACTCCCAAAATGGGCCTTAACTAATATCAGCTAAACATTCACTAATTAGATGATTCAATCCTGAGATTCTGACTAATTTCTTTGATTCACAAATCAAGTATTATCGCCAATCAAGTTTTCTTCAATTCTCTGCATTCTTCACAATGCATGATACAGAGAACTTAAACTAAACCAAAAAGAAAGATTGAGAGAGAGAGAGAATAAATATATAAATTTCAAGTGTAATTGACTTTTTACTCCGTGTATTTTATATTACTTATACTTATATTTTTTGATTTTATTTAATTTTTAATGAATTTTTGTGTCTTTTCACTTAAAAATTTAGTACGATTTTAAATTTTACTTTATTTTAAAGTATAAAGAATATAAAAAAATATTTTTAAAATTTAACAACTATAAATAAATTTTATCTTAAATACAGATATAAAAAGTCAATTATTCCTAAATTTTATGTATGGGATAGAAAAAGAAATTTTATGTATGCGATAGAAAAAGAAAGAAATGATCGAGACAATTACCGTGCTCGTA
The DNA here is from genome assembly GCA_019916065.1 of Vitellaria paradoxa. Classification (NCBI taxonomy): domain Eukaryota; kingdom Viridiplantae; phylum Streptophyta; class Magnoliopsida; order Ericales; family Sapotaceae; genus Vitellaria; species Vitellaria paradoxa. Next base: position 8,027,454 of record CM034244.1, on the reverse strand, counting down.
GACAAACCCATCAAAGCTTGAGCAACCAGGGCCGCCATTGAGCCAGAGGACAACCGGGTCCTCTGAGGGGTCGCCTTCGGAGAGGACAAAGTAATAATAAAGTTTCTTACTTTCTAGGGTCACGTATCTGCACATCCAATCCAAAGAATAAAAGAAAAAAAAAAGTTATTAAAACCCACTAAAATTAAAAAGAATTATTTTCAATTCCCAAAAAAAAAGAGTGAATATAATTATAAAAAAAAGAGTGAATATATATATATATATATATGTACCCAGCATAGTGTTTGGAAGGAAAAGTGCCATTGAAACCGGGAAGCTCTTTGACCAAAGCAGCTTCAGGAGCCGATTCTATAAACCCAAAACTTACGACAATGTAAATTAGAATTGAAACGAATAAATGGGTAATCTTGACCTTGGCCATGGCAATGACTTGAAGTCTTCAGATGGAGAGAGAGAGAGAGAGAGAGAGATTGTTATGCGGATGAAGGACCATCGTTGATTTGCTATAAAAAAGGGAGACAGGGAAAGTGATGGTGCTCAATTTGCACGTTTTTTATAGTTAGTTTGTTTTACAAGGCAAGAAAAAGAGAGAGAAGCTGCACTAAAGTGGAAGTGAACAAAGGGAAAAGGACCCGACTCAACTGATCGGATCCATTCATTGGTTAAAGCACCCCTAACAGCTTGGCTTTTAAGTGAGCTTGGCTTTTAAGGATTTCAATCATCTCCTATTTGCTGGGATTTGATCTAGGGATCAAATCAAGGGAGGACCCTTTGCAGTGGAAAGTAACCAAAATGTGGATTAAATCGAAATTTGATTTTTTTTTTCTTAATTGCTTGTAGAGCTTATTTGAGACAAGTTCGAAATTTAGAATTTTTTTCACTTTAAACAAATAAGTATAGATGATTTTTTTTCTAAACTTTTAATAGATAATTTTTTTCATCAAAATTAGATTATAAATAATTGGATTAATATATTATATACTATTATATTAAAAAGTTTTGTACTAAAATTTTACCCGTGTTATAACCCACAACAATTCAAGTACAGCTCCACTTTTATTTGTAAAAGAAAGAAAATATTTAATTAAATTTAACCTTTTTTAATTTTATGACACTCATTTTTTATCATATATTATTTTTTATTTTGTGACTAGAATTTCTTCTTACTTTGGACCCAACAAAACTTCTTTGTGGTTGTGTTGGTGACCTTAAAAATAGACACACAATTAAAACTAAAATCAAAAATTAATTTTTAATTTTTTAACATAAATCAAAAAATATATCATATTAAAAAATTACAAATATATCTCCTTAGATTCCTTTGATCTCCGCATAAAATAATTAAAATTAATTTTTCAAATCTAAAAACCAAAAAATCAAAAATTAATTTTTTGCTATTCACTCCGCACTTTTTACACGTGCAAGTCCTACTACTCAAACAAAGAATTGGAGTTTCATTTTTCATCAGTTTTTACTTCTTTTTTTTTTTCCATCAAGGGTTGTTTGGCTGGCTTAAAAAATAAAAAAAAATAATAATAATAAATAACTGATGTAAAAGTGATACAATGCGAAATTTAATTGAAAGAGTTTAATAACTTTGTGGTACTTTTAATAACTTTTTTATACTTTTTTATAGGCCAAACAATCTCTTATTTTTTATGCAAGTACTTTCCTAATGTGGGTATCAAGTGAGCCTAATGTGGGTAACAAGTGAATGGCAAAGCATTTTGGCCCGTTTGTGATGGGACTTTTTTTTAAACTTTTATTGATTTTAATTTTTTTTGCCATTTGATAAATTCTCTATTTTTATGTAAATTTTTCTAAATATGAATATTTTATCAAATGCATAAAAAATTAATTTATTACATAATTAACAATTTTTTATATAAAAATTGCAAAATTTGCTTATCAAACAGATAAAAAATTAAAAAAAAAATAGTATTTTACCAACACTTAAAAAATTATATACTTATATTTTATAATTCTTGATAAAAAAATTATAAAAAAATTAAAAAATTATTTATCAAATAAGGCATTTACCTTGATAGTATTGAAGCCATTAATGGCGATTGATTGAACTCCGAAGAGAATAGTTTAAAAAGAAATGTAGACTGAACTCCGTTACCATATTTTAGGGAAAAAAAAAAAAAGCTGACTATATACATGATTTTAACCCAAAAAAACAAAAAACAAAAAAACAAAAAACAAAATTTGTTGCCAAAGTTAGGACAAATTCACACCCTTAATGTTGGAGAGCCTTTTTAGGGAGGCCGAAAGTGGGAGGAAGACTAGGATTTCCCATTACTATATTTTAGCCAAAGGAAAAAGAAAATGTTGACTATATACATTATTTTAGCCAAAAAATGAAAATGTTGCCAAAGTTAGGGTAAATTCAATCCCTTAGGGTTAGGGAGCCTTTTTGGGGAGGCGAAAAATGGGGGGAAGATTAGGATTTTCCATTACCATATTTGAGCCGAAAAAAAAAAAAGAAAGAAAACGTTGACTACATACATTATTTTACCCAAAAAGAAAAAATGTTGACAATCTCACTTTAGGCCAATAATACATGAAAATTTCATCATTCAACGAAGTTGACTTTTTACTGGCTACGTATGATTCATATCTTATATCTTTCCATCCATCATGCATGTGGTGATTATTAATTAGCCAGGAAAAAAAATAAAAAAAAGAAGTTAAATATAGCCCTGACTTCTTTCATATTTTTTTCCCCGTCAACCAACGGCTGTAAAAGTCCAATGCTTCCAGTGGTTTGTACTCTGGGACGGTATGTCCAGCTCCCTGCACCAATAATGAAAAATTATATGCCCAAAAAGAAAAAAAAGGCATTTTGGATAGTTGCCTGGTTTATGTATATAGGATGGACAGACAAAGAGATGCATGCACAAACCTTAATTGTAAGAAAGGTGAGATTTTTCTCGTACTCTTGTAAGTATCTGCGGTGGGAAAAAAGAAAAAAAGTTAGGGGGTCTTCTAGAGCATCATTGAACTTCTCAATGACGAGTTCGGGTAAGAGAGTGATGAAATTTTGAACAACATTCTTCCCAGTTACTTGAAGTAATGACATACCCAGCAACTTGTCCATTGGAAGAAGTCCATGGCCTCCATTCATTCACAATCGCATATCCAACTGATCTTGTCCATGCTTCAGTCCCAGTGTACGGAACACACATATCATGGTCCCCGCTGCCAAATAATTCCATGATTATTTAAATTGTAGCTTACATATATATATATATATATATATCATCAATAATAATGAAACAGATGCAGAAATGTATTTGCCTTGCTCCATCACAGAGAAACTGCAGGAGTTAGTCGCATCATGTTATATTTTTATTCGTAATTAATTAGCTTGAGCCTATGTTCGATGCGTCACAGAATTTCCATTTTATAGGTTGAAGAGTTATTTTTTATCTACTTTATACAGTTGGTTAGAGCGGGACAAAAAATCAGAGTCATACTCCTTTTTGAGTTTTGTAGATAGTTTAGAGTTGTTATCGACTTTACAATCTTTTTAGCATCTACTTGACGCTTTTTAAAAATTTCGATTACTTGTGGAGAAAAAAAAAAAAATAAGGTAAACAAAGGATCATTGGCAAACCGATAACTTTTGTAGTGTTGATTTACCTAAATATGAGTGCTCTAAATCCCCAGGAAGTAAGGTTCTTATGATATTTGATCATGCTTCCAGCATCATGCGTGAAGTTAATTCTGCCAGTACACAAGTCCCAGTGGCCCGCCACGCTTACCTGACATAAAAACAGTGACGATGGGGTTATTGCTTTCAAAGCTTGTAGAATTTGAGATGACAAAATCTTACTTGGTCAGCATGAAGTGCTTTCCGAACTGCTTCGTTGTTGAGCCATGAAGTTGCAATTTCATCATCCTGCGCATTGAATTCCATTCATGAGAAAATGCCTGAATCTAAATCCCAAGAAGGTAGCCAAGCATGACGAGGCTCAGAAAAATGAAAAGGAACAAATGTTCACCGAGCCCCAAAAGAACCACCAGACATCTTTGAGATTCTTAGCTAGTTATTGTATGAAATAAACAGACAAGATTTTTCATATGTGAAGGTCAAAGCTCTAAATAAAGCACTATGTTACACCTTCGTTGGCCATTTTCTTTCCCTTGTAGATCGTTGAAATAAAATTTTCAAAGGTTGTCACACCACGTAATGCCACCAGTGAGTTCTGAATCCTCATTCAATTATGACCTACTTTGCCACCATTCCGTCCCAATTTAATCGGTCTCGCTTCCTTAACTATATGGAAATATTCATTAATGTAGATATCATATCACATTTTAGTAATAGACGAGAGAGGCTGAAGATGCTCATGGTAAAAATTTAACCTTGGTTTATTATCTGTATATCGGTCATAGGGTGCTCAACAAGTTATATATGATGTCTAAAGTTTCTTAAAACCTTACATGAAAAAGAAGAAATCAAGCATGGTAGAATTTAAACTACTCTAATCGGGAAAATTTTGTAGATATATTATTCTACTCACAAACACCATTGAATTGAATGCCCTTATTCAAAAAAGCCAAACTATTAGAAAAAGGGCTGAATAAATGAAAATGCTACTCTATCATAAATTTGTACAAGAATGATTCGGAATGGTATAGTAATAAAAGCCTAATTTAAGGGGTTATTTATCTTTAAAGTGATTGGATCACAAAGTAACCAAATTATTCCGGTGGGAATTCTAATTAACGATTTTGGTTGAATATAGCGTTACTCTTGAATAAAAGGTCAGAGTGATAGTAATATGAGCAACTTACAGTACATGGGACACTAGAATCCTGGAGAAGTTGAGGCCAAGTTGAAACAATTCCATCACTTACTGGAGCTCTGAGAGGCCATGCACGGCCAAACATTCTTTTCCTCACAGGAAAAGGTCTCTCAGTCTCACCTAGTTTCCTGAAGCTAGATGGCAACTTCATATTACCAGTTCTGGCCACATTTGGTTCTACGCCATGATAGCATGGTTCTAGAATGTCGTATATATTTAGATCTTCAATATTCTGTGTTTGGACATAAGAAAAAGTTAAGTGCATTTACAAACGAAAATAAATAAAATTATATAGTCTACTATTTACCAAGACTCTTTATGCAATAGTAGAAAGCATTACTCTGTCAACTTTCTCAAGTTTATTTTCACAACTATCAGATGTTGGATTATAGTAGTTTCCATGACACTCAGCAGAAACTTCCTGCAAAATGTGGCTTGAGTAATTAGAATAGCAGTGCAGACAAACAAGGAACTCTCAAACAAAAAGGAGCAATTTTTTATTCTTTTATTTTTTGCGGGAAAAAAAAAAGATATCAATGGGGAAGATTGTTTCATCCTCAAGCTTTGCGGTGGTCCACATGCATTTGAATCTATGGATTTGATGTTATTTATTCAAGGATAATTACTCAAATATAACTGTATCATTTCAAACGGAAATTTCCTCGTGATTTTGAGTTCGTAGTTTAACACAATAGATTATGATGAATTTGAAATAACAACAAAAGAAAGTAGTTATTTGAAATTTTTAATAATAATGGCTCCACCATTTTAAGAAATAATGCACCATTCCTTTGATAGTAATTGTTAAAAAGAAAACTCATGTATTATTACATAAATTAATTCTCTCACTTATATTTTAATACAATTTAATCTAAAATACATTGATTTGAAATACTTAGTTATCCAAACGAAGCCTTAACTACAAAGTATAGACACAATGAAATATCTAAAACCTTCAGTAAGGTGGCACAACGGTTAGAAAAAACAAAGGGTGTGTTTGAAGTAATAAAAAGTAAGATAAGTTATGAGCTCGTAATTCGTGCAGTGAGATAGAAGGCCCGTTTGGTGTGCAATAATTTGCTGAAAATCTCTAAAAATCTCTATAAATCTCTGTTAATTTTATATCACATCAATTTTTTTCTCTCACTGCACGCATTACGAACTCTCCCCAAACCACAATTTATCTCAATTTATCTCATTTTTTCTTACTCCAAACAAACTCAGAAAGTAAATAATTTTTAAAGGTTTTAAGAGTTTTTCAAAAGTTTTTAGAGTTTTACAGTAAACCAAACAGAACTAAAGTGTCAAATTCTTCAATATATCTACTAATCCTTAATGTATGCAATATAGCCTCAAGGAAAATTTTGGTTTATATTGAAGACAGATATGAGTAAGGAGATAGACGAAACTAGAATAAATCACATAAATCCAAATGAAAAGAGCTCCATAACCTTAAACAGTTCATCAGAAATGAGGCCCATCCCATGTGCAAATGGAACGAGAGCGTTGCCATCAAACACTTCGTCTGCAACTCCATTTCCCACCATATAACCCTGTGCAATCCATTGAATTGTAAGGAAGGACTTGAAGTTTGATAGCGCCGCGTCAGTAAATTTTGTAACGCAAAAAAAGAAAAAAAAAGGTATACCTTGAAATTGATCTTTACACGAGCATCAATATCAATTGCTGCACAAGACAAAGTTGCATCTTTAGACAATGTGATCCCAAATTCACAACCTTGCACTTCAAATGTCGGAATGAATACCTGTCACTATTTCATATGCCAGCGTTGGCACGTATACTCCGGCGTAGGACTCTCCAGCAATATAAAATGGATTGGAGATGAATTCCGGGTACAGCGAGAACCACTAGTAGTTACACAGCAAGCAATTATTTCCAGATTTTTACATGTAAGAATGTGGCAATATATATGTCAAATCAATATGACAAAATCTTTTATACGCATTTACAATTTTTTTTTTTTTAATTCTTTCATACATTTGTTTGATACCTTGAGGAGAAACCTATGTGTATCAGAAGCAGTTTTTAGATCCCCAGTAATATAATCGGATTTATTTGTCGAATAAGAAAACCCAACACCGGTCGGAGAATCCAGATATATAATGTTGGAAACCTGACAAGTATAGATTAGTTGTTAACAAGAAGATGAGTTAATAACAAATAGAGGTGATGATATACATACATACGTACATATATATCTTTAAGAGTGAACACTAGTCAAAACAAATCATAACCTTGGACCAGCTGTATGGATTGAGATGCAGTTTGGGCAGGCTTCCCCGTGGCTTTCCCATTTCAAAGTTGAATGGCCCTGCAAAATGAAGTTGACAGATTCTTTTGAAAATTATGAAATTGAAGACAAATATATACATATATATATATATATATAGAGTCCCGTTTACGTACTAATAATTTCTATAAAACTTTATAAATTTCTAGCAACATCTCTATCTCTAATTTCTCATTATTACTAATTTCAAAAAATTTTAATATTTTACTTAAAAAAAAAATTCTAAAAGTAAGCTAATCGAATATGTAAATTTTTTATACAATCATATTTTTTATGTTGAAAACTTTTAAATGAGTACTATTGTTGTTATTTTTTATGAATTTTTTTAAATCCGTGAAAATAATTTTTCAAATCCGTTTTCACAATTTACTACTTAAAGAAAAAAGAACATCAAAATTTATTTTAAATTATATTTTATTTTAATTTATTATTATTTTTTTTTTTTACTTTAAACGGGGCCATGGTAGTAATAAAATCAAATTTCCAATAAATAGGTAGTTTGCAACCTCCAGAAATTTGAAGAAGCACAAAGCCCGTCAAAGAATAAATTCTACGTATGGGATGGAAAAAAGAAAGAAATGATCGAGACAATTACCGTGCTCGTAGACAAACCCATCAAAGCTTGAGCAACCAGGGCCGCCATTGAGCCAGAGGACAACTGGGTCCTCTGAGGGGTCGCCTTCGGAGAGGACAAAGTAATAATAAAGTTTCTTACTTTCTAGGGTCACGTATCTACAAATCCCATCAAAAGAATAAAAGCAAATAAAAAAAAGTTATTAAAACCCACTAAAATTAAAAAGAATTATTTCCATAATAATATTAAAAAAAAGGGTGAATATATATACCCAGCATAGTGTTTAGAAGGAAAAGTGCCATTGAAACCGGGAAGCTCTTTGACCAAAGCAGCTTCAGGAGCCGATTCTGTAAACCCAAAACTTAGGGCATTGTAAATTAGAACTGAGACGAATAAATGGGTAATCTTGACCGTGGCCTGGTTGGCCATGGCTATGACTTGAAGTTTTCACAGAGAGAGAGAGAGAGATAGAGACAGAGACAGAGAGAGAGATTGAGACAGAGACAGAGACAGAGAGAGCGAGAGATTGTTATGCGAATGAAGCGCCGATGTTTGATGTACCATAAGAATGCCGAGACATGGAAAGCGATGGTGCTCAGTTTGCATGTTTTATTTTGGGAGGCAAGAAAAAGAGGGAAGGAGCGGTTCCGATGTTTAATTTTTAATAAATTTTGATATTTTTTATTAAAAATTGGTAGTTAAAATTTTTTGTACGTGTTTGATAGAGTAATAATAATTTTTAATAATTTTTTATAATTTTTAAGTATTAGGTAAAATTTTTAATAACTTTTAATAATTTTTTTATATATTTAATAAAAATTTTGATAGTTTTTAAATTAAATAAATTATTATAACTAAACAGAAAATAACTAAAATTAATATTTTATCAAATCAAGTGAGGACCCTTTGTAGCGTAAACCAAAATGGAATTTTTGTTTTTTCTTACTATTATTATAATAATAAAATATAAGCTTGATGCGGATTAATAATATTTGACAAAATATTATTAATATAAACACAATATGAAAATTCATTTTCATTAACCCTGAACATGTAATTTGATATTTGTGTTTTATCTATATATGGTGTATGTCTCCTTGAAAAACGAAATTACATTTTCATATCAAGTTTTATTCGAAATTTGATATTGTATTTTCTACGTAATAAAATTTATACTTCAACATATATACGTATGTATATATATATTTTTCATTATTTTAATCTTTTTATTTCCTTTTTATTCTCTTCTTTTTTTTTTCCTTGTCCTTGTGTAATAAAATCTAGACTTTACCATATGTATGTATTATTCATTTTTTTATATTCTTATTTCCTTTTTATCCTCTTTTTTCTTTCTTATTCTAGTATAATAAAATTTAACTTTACCATATGTATGTATTATTCATTATTTTGATATTGTTCCTTCCTTTCTTTTTATCCTCTTCTCTTCAATCATTTTAAAATTTTAGTATCACATCTTAAAATTTTTAATATATTTATTTAATTTTTAGTATAATAAGAAAATTAAAAAGATATACTAAAAATTGTAAAAAATATATATATCATTTTTATAATCTTTTTTAAATAGGAACAAAAATGTAATATGTATTCTTAAGAATATAAGAATATGAAAACATATATAAAGATAATAGGTCACAGGTATACAAGGAATATATGAATAATAGATATACATTCACATGAATTCAAGGAATATACAAGGAATAATAGATATACCTTCATTACATTTATAGGTATTCAAGAAATATAATAATATATAAATAATAAATATAAATATACATTCATTACATTCACGGATATTCGAGAAATATCAAAATAATAGATATATATAAAAAAAAAAAAACTGCATAGAAAGGTAAATGTAAGAATAATAGATATACACCAAATAATGATAAAACACAAAAAAAAAAAAAGAAATAGAAATATAAGAATAATAAATATACACAAAATATTGACAAAATAAAAAATGAAAGCGCATTTTTTAGGTAAATCAAAATAAACCGAAAGTGGATATCCACTCAACCAAAAGTGGGAGGAAAAGTGCTAGGCAAATAGAGAAAGTTAGGCTTGGTTTGGGAAGTTAAAAAACTAGTTTTTTTTTTTTTTTCTCCAGTTAGCAATTACTAACTAACTAATAAAAAGTTAACTTTTTGTGTTTGGAAAAGAAAAAATTAACTTTTTAATAATTAATTTTTTAAATTTTTGTTAGTTTGACATTTTTGCCATTTAATATTTAAAAAATATATAAAATATAAGATGGTAAGTTTAATCATCTTAAAAAAAGACAAAAAGATAGTAACTGATAGCTCCAGCTACCAATTACCATTAACAAATGAAGCCTTAAGCTTTCAATTCAATCAACTTTCTGGCTTGTAACTAGCAAACCACCCTCGGGCGCAGGCCTTAAAAGGATAGATATAAGAAGGTATTTGACTCGATCAAATTCGTTAAAAAATTCATTGGAAAACACTTTAATTGGATTAAAATGGATCTTGGAATGAAATTTAATATCCGTGCAAATTTTGGACAAGTTTGAAATTTGCCTGTATGATGCCCCGATACCCGCTATTCGACACCCATTTATTTTTATAGGATACCTTATACTCAATACCCACTACCTGTTGGGTATCCATTAAATATCCATTCAATATAATATAATATTGATTTGAAAGTCTAATTTCCAAAACATATTCAATTTGTTTAAATTTTGAGTAAATTTAAAACTTGTTATAAATAATTTTTTGTTATATATACGTGTGTCCAATTTGTTTGAGAGAATTTTCCACACGTTTGAGATAATTATATTAGCTTACTGTATTAGTTTACAAAAAATTTAAAGATACGAAAATACTTATGAGTTATTGAGTATAGTGTTATTTTTAGATAATTGTTATTGATAAATATTTTTTTTATTATTTATGTAAAAGGTGACGATATTACCACTCCTTCAAAAGATTCTCCCACTCCTTGTAATTTTTTTGCTCTACAAAATTGTAAAACTAGCCTTATAATTTATAGAGGACAATTAATATAAAACATCTTAAATACTATAATTACCCTCCCTTTTCATTCATTATTGTAAAACTAAAATCTCCACCCTTCACTTTTTAATAACTCCACTTTTCACTTTTATGTACCTATATTTCTCATAATTTTATGTATACTCTCACCTCTATATATCTCTCTCCAAAATACAATGGAAAAGAATTCTACTAAAGTAGAGTTTTCGAATATGATTAACTTTTTTTACATGTAATATGGAGCAATTTTCATATTATTATGAATTATTAAATCCCTCAAATAGTAGAGCAACTGTTAATTTTTTTTAATTTTCCTCTTTCATGTGATTAATTTCTTGGTAGGATAATATAGAACAAAATGCATGTAAAATTTCTTTTTTTTTTAATTTTTTTAGTGTATATGCTATTACATTATTTGAATTTTTTTCCCATTAAGTATATTTTTATATAGAGGATTTTTGCTAAAACTGTTGAATTGTTTTGAAAATTGTTATATTATTTTTATTTAATAATAACTGGTTTTGGGGATGAATGTTATGATTTGAATTTCAATTTAATTCACCTTTATTTTAGTTAATTTTATTAGTGTATTAGTTAATCAACTATTATGATGTTATCAATTAAAAAACAATAATTATCTATTTTCTTCTTTGATTTTTGATAAAATAAACTTAAAAGATATATTTAAAAAAGTAGCTTAAAAAGTTATTAAACAAAGTTCTCTCACACAACTTCACAAAATTATACTTAATAGAAGATTTCTAATTTAATATGCAAATTAATAAAAAGTTGAGAATGTTATAAAAAGGTAAAAAGTGGAGAAGGTTAGTCTTATAATAATAAATAGAAAGGGAGGGTAATTATGGTATTTGATATGTTTTGCATTAATTGACTTTTATTACAAGGATAGTTTTGTAATTTTATAGGAGCAAAAAATGGTAAGAGTGGGGAAATCTTTTAGAGAAATGCTAATATATTCACTCTTATATAAATTTTGCAATGTAACATTATTAATTTTTTTATTTCAAATCAAATATTTAACAAGTTTATCAAAACTAAATCCATGCAATCTAATCAATTATATCTAATCGAATTTCATGAGTTTTGGACGAGTTTGGCGGGTTTGCGACGAATGAGTTTTGAATCAGGGCAAATCCAAAAATTTTGTTAAGTAGAAACAAAATTAAAATGTGTAATAAAGTAAAATGTTAAAATATTAAAATATTAAATTAGAATCAAATCATGATTTGTAAACAAAATATCTTAATTGCTTTTTGAAGAGATGATATTGAATCTTAAGTTTTCAAATAAACTTTTTACAAGTTAAAAATGAAGCTTAAACATATATTAAAATGATATCTTGATTGAGAGAGGACGAAAGTTTGAGAAAATAGAAAGAGTGGTTTGAGATAGTGTAAATGAGAGAAAGTTTGGGTTAAGAGAGAGAGAGAGAAGGGGTAGAGACGGATGAAAAGAAAATAAAAGAAGTTACTGCGAATTAGGTTTAATGTTAGAGAGAGAGAGAGGGGGGGAGGTGAAAAGAATAAAAGCTGCTGCTTAAGTTTAGGAGGGGGGGGTTTAATGACAGAGAGGGAGGAAATGAAAGATAAAGAAGGGGAGAGATAGTTAATGATGTGGCTTTAGTGAGAGAGAAAGTAAAAAAAAAAAAGGTAGTATAAAAAATACAAAAATAATTTTTTAGTTAATTTGACACTAAAAGAAATTATCAAATATATTTAAAGAGGTAAATTTGGAAGAGGCAGATTTTATAAAAATATATATATAATATATAAAAATTTTCCGATCAATAGTGACAACTGCCCCTCGCCTCGCCTATTTAGGATTTTAACTAAAGAGAATAAACGAATTTGAAACTGTAATAACAAGAAAAGAAAAAATAAAAAAAAAAAACGGATTTAGTCTAATAATCGGCGGCTCCCTGACTTATTTACATCGTTAATGGCCCCCATTCCATCCAATTACTTTGGTCCCACTTCTTTTGTTGAGACAGTTGCCTATTTCAACTCCACGCCCTCTACGCACGTAGAGAAGCAACAGGCACGGAAAGATGCTACTCAATGAGCCAAAATTAATTTATTGAAAAAAAAAATAAAGAAAAATGGTGTTTTTTTAATCAGCATAATGTTACCGTGGCAATATTATTGTAAATAAAATGTAACTTTGCGAGTTTAACGCCTGGTTTGAAACCATTAACTAACTTATTTTTTAGTTTTTTGATCAAAATTTAGAAATTTTTTATTTAATAATTTTTAGACACGTTATTTATATTTATAAAAAAATACAAAAAAAAATAAAAATTTAAAAAATTGTGTAACCTTTTTTCATCCATCCCCGCGAAGTGATTCCTCTTGATCGTATTCGATTCAAATCCCTGAATTAGGGATGGCAACTCCGACGCTCATGTTTGTCACCACATAGTTTATTTTGCACTTAAAATGATACACATTAATTGAAAAGAGAAAACCCTAAATCAAGATAATAGTAATACAAGAACTGAAGTTCTGGTGCCTGAAAGTGCCTCCAGTTATCCTCCTGCTTACTGAAATCAGATGCCATTTACTCAAACCATTCTGCCAAATTATCTTGTACAACTCACTCACTCTCTGCCCCACCCCCCCCCCCCGGGCCTTTGTATGCATCTCCCTTTCTTAAGTTGTTTCATTGTATCCCCAAGGGTTACGTGAGTTAGCTTTGGTCTAGGTGGAGCTAAGAGCTTACCATCCCAGACTCTCAAGTTTGATTCCTCTCCCAGCAATACTTGGAGCCAACCCCCCCCCCACAGTATGATTGGCAGAACGAACCTCGTTACTTGAATAAATCGTATCCAGTTTTTGAGTGTAGGTTCAAATTCCCACAGTTACGCGAGTCCACTAGTTACCCCTACACATGTTGAGGAATCGGCATGTGCGGCACAAACCAAGAGAGATTCACTCTTTAGGGGTTTGGCCTGTGGAGTGAATCTCTCGGAGTCAAAATCATTTTTTTTTTTGGTTCCATTGTACAAAATTCCACAATTCTCCTCATACACATCTCATATTATGCAACTATAAACCTCACATCATGCCATACAACTTCAAAATCATGAAAGAGAGAGACACAAACATAATGGGACTTGGAATCAATCTAATGTCATCTATACATTTTATCTCTCGATCTTAACTTCCGTGGAAACAATTTAGTCCCCTATGTAATTGACTCAATGCACGATTCTATATTTTATGCAAATTAATTACCCGATTAAAGCTCCAAATATAGCTGCAGCCAGAATTGTTCTGCTTGCTTTTCTTCGAACAGATAGTGCACCAGAGAACTTGACTCTCTGGGCCTGATCCCTGCAGGAGGGCAAAATAAAACCAAGGCATTAGTTCATAGAGGTGTCCAAAATGAGGGAATCAACTGAAACCCATTCAGATTATGCTTTGGTTGAAAATAATAAAACGTAGGAAATTGTTTTGTCACAAGCAATTGGAGTATTGACAAAATTAATGTAGTTATACCAAATATCTTACTTCTGTAAAGGCGCAAGGGCACCGCAATAGATGGCGTTTTCTGGCAAAGGAATCTCAGATTTGTCTGTGACCTCTGGGTTAACAACACTCACATAGGCTTCTTGTCCCAGGTACCATGAGTTCAGGTTCTCTGCACGTATGTTCCAAATGCCATCGTTGTCAAGATAAACTAAAATGGCAGTCCAGGCTGCTGGAAATACCTGCAGTCAGGCAAGAAATAAAGTGGACTGTTAAGACCCGTGTACCACATGATAACAAACTTTTTTTTTTTAAGTAGATGCAAATAGAAGTGACGTAACAACGGACCAGAATTTATTGGAAACGCAGATGGTGTAAATAGACATGAATAACCCAGAAGATCTAAAAGATCAGAGTCCAGTAAAGCAGGTCTTGGATTATCACTCCCCTCTCTCCTGTGTGCATAGTTGAATGGAAACTCTCAAGTTCATCGAAAATTCAAAACAAACAATTAAAAATTGAAATACAAGGCTGCCTAGCATTCCAACAATGAACAGAATCTGCCATCAAACTTTCTCATTATTTAAGTACTTATTTTCCAACTATTTATTTATTTATTTATCTTTTGGCATGTAAAACAAGTTTTTAGATATGTCATACTTTTTCATTATTATTTTACTTTTCTTCTTGACCTGTTCATTATTACAGCTTATGTTTACCAGGATTTCTAATAATAAACAATCGCCCCCCGGGGGGGGGGGGAACAAGAAGAAGAAGAAAAATCATCTGCAACTTTATCAAAGCATTCACATCTGATCTGAATTCATCCAAAGTTTCTCCTATAATTTAGGGAATGTTTCTAAATCCCAGCTCGTGAACCACACCACAAGACTCACACTCAGCGCAAATATGAGCAAAGCCTATACAGGTGGTCTTGAGGGGGAAAAACCTTGGCGGCGTTCCAATACCATGATCTCTCCAATTTTACAGTTGAGGAGTGTGTCTTCTACACTGCTAGGGTAATCCTAAAGATTAATACAGATGATGTAATTTAAAATTCAGTTAATTCAAATACTATATTCAAAGGTTTATGAAGATAAAATTCATTTATTTATCTTAGGAAAGCTGCAGCAGAGGGTTGTTGGAAAAGATAGAATTTAGTTGGTAAAACTTTTTGCTTCCAGAAGAACAAGGAATCACAGTTTTTTGGAGTAAAATCTCTTCATTCAAAAAGTAGAGAGAGAGAGAGAGAGAGAGAGAGGGAAAAAACAACAACAACAACAACAACGACAACAATACAGAAAGGCAAGATTTTGGAATAGAATTACCTGAGTGGTGGACCGAGCAACCCCATCCCATTTGTTGTAAGTACCTCTGCTGTTCTCTGTCCATACTCCGTAATCCATGCTAGAGTCCACATGGGAAATTATTATAACTTAGAAGCATACTTCTAATCATTCAATTCCGAACAAAAGAGAGAGAGAGAGAGAGAGAGAGAGAAAGAGAGAGAGAGATCATTTAAGATCTTACCCCACAACAAAGAATGCATAGCCATCAATATGGTAGCTCTGAACAGAAGTATCATTGTTTTGGAATATGATTTCAATAAAACCTTTGTAGGTACCATTAATTAAAGATGTGTCAAGCTTTGCAGGTCTGTTCATCAATCTATTTGGGAAATCAAGCTTGTAGATGCCGGGAATGTTAAATTGCTGCGCAAGCTTCAGGGGTGTTGAAGGTGCAAAAAACGAAATTCCATTAAGTGTGGTTCGCCACTTTCCATCAATGAGTTCTACAGGTCTATTGAGGATCACAAACACCTCAGTCACAGTAATATCACCATATTTGAACGATCCCTGTGGGTTTGGACGAGCAGCGCCAGCAGAAACATTCCATCTACAGGCCAAATGACATCACAGCAGCCAAACACTAGTTAGCTCAGCATTTAAAGGAATGAATTAATATGCCTAAATGAACTGAAAAGGAAAATTTTTATAGATATATCTTCGCAGGAACATAACTAAGATAAAATAAGGGCAAAATATTACAAAACTTCGCCGCAAAGTTCTGCCATAGTATCATTTGCATCCCATGCTTATGCATTTATAGAGTTCAAGCAAATAAATGGCAGAAAATCCCAGGTTTAAGATCCTATAACATTACATTTTAATCATCACTTGAAGTGACCAGGCTATGATGTCACATCAAATCTATGGGGATGCCACCAATACCATTCAGAAGATTTCCTATAATTATGCCCCCCCCCCCCAAAAAAAAAAGAGAATAACAGTTAAAAACAACCTTATGGATCTTGCTTGGTTCATTGAGAAAAATGTGTCATATTCATTAGGTGGAACTGGAAGAGGACCTGATGCCGGCCCTTGAGAATTAGAGTAGTGCAAGATAGCAACTCCTGTAGCCTTAGCCGAAGCAGATGAATTGACAAACCGTGAACTGGCAACAATGTAATAATCGCTGCTAGCATTTTGATCCATTGTGACCAAGAATGAGTATGACTGACCCACATGAATGTCCATGTTTGCATAGTTCTGCTGAACAGTGTATGACCCTTCAGTCTCTACCAGAAGCAAGTTATGATTCTGGATTCTGAAATTCAAACTTGTAGAGATGCCTACATTGTGTATCCGGAAGCGGTATGTTTTCCCTAATTTACATCAAACAACTGACAATTAGTTATCAACTGAAGTGCAATGAAGAAAACTGCATCTGTTTTTTCAGTATTAATGGAACAAAATGGCCACAATGAAAATCTTCAAGGAGCAATATTTTTACAGGCACCAAATGATTTCTTCCGGAAATAATTTCTTTGACAAGATTATATTGGATATCTATAACTGAAACCACATTGTTATATAAATCCTCAATTGAGTCACAACATACATATCCAAGAAAGTTACCTGGGTCAACATTTATTGTCTCATAGGCAACACCAGCAGGGACCAGTTCTGCATCATAGCGATAAGGGCCTAGTCCATTAAAGAGGATGCCGTCAGGAGCTCCAAGGTCAATTCCCTTTTCAATATCTTTCCTTAGTTCCTGTTTCCCCACAAGCACTGGTCAATTACCCTTCTACCAACTAAATATTGCTAGTTTCACCACAAACAGTGGGCAAGACTCCATCTACACATACCTTATGACTCTTTATGTACCAGTCACTAATAAAGAGTGTGATGTCTCCATCTGGAGTTACAAAGGGTAATGGAATGACGTCTCTGTTGTTTATGATGATTCCTCCATATCCACCCGCAGCTCTCTGGAAGCTTAATGAGGGAAAATAAAAGAAACTTCCTATCTGGTCTTTAACCTGAAATTGATACGTCCAATTCCAACCCGCAGGGATGGGACAGTTAGTCCCCAACACACCATCCTGCCATGAGTTTTTCCGTTGTTGTAAGCCATTCCTGCAATTAGACTAGCAAAATTAATATCATTAATTCATCACACTAACATGTGCGAACCATTCACAGTGCCCGTATACCATGTGAGAAGAAATGGCTCGTCGAGATTATTCTTGACATTTACAACAACATTCCAGTTTGTGGTTACATTGAGAATGGGTCCGGGAAACTGGCCTTCAATTCCAATCACCTAGAATTATGGAGTTAAATGGCCATCAGCAACCAAAATATTATCTTAATGGCAGTATAGTTACCTCAAAACAAGAAGAAAGCACGACATGAAAGCATTAAAATAGAAACACAAATATTGCATGGAAACCTCCAAGGACAAGACAAGATATATGAATAATAAGGAAAAAGAAGATGATGATATACGCAGATGGGTTGTCAGAACTTTTGATCAACCTGTTATAACATTGTTTACAGAGGTCACCAAGTTGGGTAAAGATGAGTTTCTCACTTTAATAGAACATTTTGAAAAGCAGTAGTCTGCAATCACATTTTGAGAAAGCATCATTAGGACATTACACCAATTTAGAGGGTTAATTTTACCTAAGTGGCATAAATCCTAACACGATCTCTTAAATGCGACTCTTGCTTGCATGCGAAGAGATAAACAGATGCACCAAGTACAAGTGCACAATCAAGAGATTGAGATGAAAAGGAAGGCGAGTTCTCCCCAAATCCAGCTCTAATACCACGTTGAGCTATCTAACTCAAAACCAATTAACCATTAGTGGAGAGGCTTCATTAGAAATCTTATACGTTTATATGAGTTTGGGAGTGTTGATTATACCAATGCAAGATAATCCCAATAAGAATGGCCAAAGAGGCATTCTAATGCAATATTCCAATGATTTTTTCGTGTTTGGTTTATGTAAATTGGTTGGTTGCTGTCCATTCCTTGTTCTCTTTCTTCATTCTTTGATTGCACTAATAAGAATTCTTGATCCTAGTCGATCCGTAGCACAACAATGAAAATTAGGGATTCAAGACTTCTAATTATCCTGGGTGAAAAAGTAAGTTCAATTTTTGGAAAGGAATTCTCTGTTCAAAGCCAGAAACCTGGCTCAGAATTGTAAAATCAAAACTGCATTAAATGAAAAACCGACATCATGATATTTAACAAAGCAAGCACGCATGCAATCTCATAATTAATGATGAGGCGCTATTGTAAACCGTCCAGCTTTCCAATGTTCATCCAACGATAATAATAATAATAATAACGACCTGAACCATTCACACTGCATACCACCGACACAATGAGGCAAGTCCGCAAACTACTAGTAAAACAACTCATCTCGTGCATCTATTGACTGGAGTTGGGGCAATTAACAAGAAGATTTCCCAGTCAGCCAGTTCCCTAATAGTTTTAAAAATTAGCCGTTACGTAGCGTTTACCTTTCCATTCCGTTATTTAAAACCACCAGTGGAAGAAGGGTATATCAAAGGGTTTCAGAAGTAGTTACCAAAATGAGCCCAATTCTTGGAACCCACCAAAGTTCGATCTATCCAAAAAAAAAAGTATTTCTACATAACCAACTAATTCCAGGATTGCACCCTTTCAACTTGAAAGGAAAGATCCAACTCCATGTTCTTGGGGGGACAATTCTCTTTTGGAAACCCAAATTACAGAAAATGTGTCAACAAGAAACATGCGAATATATAGAAAAATCGAGAATTGGAGGTAAAGATCTAATTAGACCAGAGCATAAAGAATTGCAGAGAACAGGAAAAAAAACCTTCTGTTTAACTCCAAGTGGAGAAGCGGTGACGTAGGACACGGTCCAATCATAGAACACAAACGGGTCGCCGGCCAAGGCAACGGTGTTGAACAAGAAAAGAACGAAGAAATTGAAGAAGCAAGAAATCGGTGGTAGGGAGGGCATTGGTTCTTCTCCGTCGCCCTGATCCACTAAAGGTCTCAGCTTTTCTCTACTTCGACTTGGACCATCTTTTCATGGCCATCAGCTGAGTATGAACGCGGAGAGGAAAAGAAGAGCGGCTTCGGGATCTTCGCTTTTACATTTGAGTGAGCAGTGACTGTGCGAGAACAGAGAGAATCACATGAGAGAGAGAGAGTGAGTGATGGTGGCTGTACGCTGCAGTTGACAGCTTGATTGACTGATCTGGACCCCATTTTTCTACAAGTTGGGGCCATTTATCTGCTCTCAATTTCTTTATTAATGCTCAAGCATAGATTTGAAAAGTAAATCCACTTGGCGAGTGGATAAATGCTGGAAAGGAGAGATTAATGTAGATCCTTCTCTAGCGGCCGTTGGGGACAGCTGGAATTTCAAAACGGGCTACAAATATTTGTGGGCGAGAATGAAATGAGATGGGTGAAAATAAAAATAGTCCTTCGTTAGTCGTTATTGAATTGAAAACCAATGTAACGGAATCAAAATTTGTATTTTAACATTAGTATGATTTAAATTAAAATAAATAAATATAAAGAACAGTAATAAATAACAATTATGATAATAATAACAACAACGATAACTACGATTATAAATAATAACGACAACAGTATGTATTAATAATAATAAAATTATGTTAAAGTAGTAATGATTGGTGGGAAAAAATAGGGGTGATAATGACAATAGTTGATGAGGATAATTGAGATAATAGTTGATAAAATAATGAGTATGATAATGATAATAGTAGATGGTGATAATAGTAATAATAATAGAATATGATATAAGTGATAGATGACAACAAATGTGACAATGAAAAATGGATCAAACATATTATTTGTTGTGAAATGGTAATTATAACAATAAGAGATTGCGATTAAGGATGTGCATAAATCGATTCTATTTAGATTTATACTTAACTTAAAATTGAATTAATTTTTTTTTGTTTTTAAAATTTATAATTATAATTAAATTAATTTTAAATTAGAATCGAACTAAATTAAACTAAAAATACCGAATTGATTCAGTTTAGTTTGATTTTCAGTTCAATCCAATTCAAGATGAGTCTAAAACCATTTTCGTTTAACCCATATCTAATCTTTGAAATGGTTTCTAGTGCAGTGACCTGCCAGCTCCAAGACCTTGCAAATGCCCTCAAAAGTCCCGTTATCTGGTCAAGGGTTTGGTCAACAGCCTGCCGAATTGCTCCAGCTTGCTATCATACAGAATAGCATCATATGATGTATATCTATACCATATGTTAAATAGAATATACTTACTATGTTAGTTGTGTTTGTTTTGTTAAAAATTAAAAAAATTAAAAATTATTAAAAATTATTAAAAATTATTATTTTTTATTTTATTACACAAATTATAAATTCATAACTTATTTTATTTTATTTTATTTTTTATTACTCTAAATACTTATTAAATAAGAATATGATTTCTTACATATATCTGTAGTTATATATATATATATATATGCATTGGTTAGACGGATTAATTTATTACGGTTAATTATATATGAGTGAAGACTTATGGTACTTGAGGTAAAAGACTTCTCCTG
Organism: Vitellaria paradoxa; assembly: GCA_019916065.1. Taxonomy (NCBI): domain Eukaryota; kingdom Viridiplantae; phylum Streptophyta; class Magnoliopsida; order Ericales; family Sapotaceae; genus Vitellaria; species Vitellaria paradoxa. The sequence continues at coordinate 8,006,327 of CM034244.1, read as the reverse complement.
ACTCATTTCTCCTGACCCATTAAGGACTCACATCACCACAAAATAGATTAACGGAATCGAGGTTTCAGTCGACCGTCATAAGTGATCACCTCTTCGCGATCGCCTATGAGAATTATTGACTATAATTGTCGACTGTCTTTTTTTTTGGCCTCAAAATGATTGTTAACTCGAGGGTTGCTCATGAGAATTACTCACAGATATCAACGGAGTGGATATGAGGTAGGTATGATCTTTTTTGTCTCCATTTCTGTTTAATAATATTCTTACCCGTCTCTATCCCTATTTCAGAGAAAAAAAATTTTTCCATACTCGTCCCCACAAGATAATTAATTCTCCGTCCCCATTTACTCGCTAATGATACTAACTATTACAAATTATATATTATATGTATAAAATAAATATTTAAAATTATTATAAATATTATATATATTAAATAAAAATATATATTACATATATATATTAAATACAAATTAAAAATATATATATAAATCTTTGACTTTAACTTGGACTTGTGCACTTAACCAAAGAGGAAGAGACCTTTATTTATAATCTCACAAGGCCTCTACTTCTTTGTGAGAAACTGATGTGGAACTTCTAAAGGAGTCACTGCGCCAACAAAATTAACAAATAAATATTTAAACGGGTACGGGGTAGGGTGGGAACTATCATATCCGTCCCCGTTCCTATATCCGTTTCGGTAACATTTCAAATCTCCATACCCGTCCCAGCTATTGACATCTCCATACCATCCCCGAACAGGACGAGTGAAGCGAGTACTCACCGGATACAGATATATTTGACATCCTTAAAATTATTCCAGCTTGTTTGCTTTAAATTTATTAGGTGTAATGCGATAACTTTTTAATTAGTTATTGATCTTAATATTACTTTTATCTAATTACACTTAATCACAATGTTCTACTGAAATACCTTACCATTACAATTTTTAAAAAATGTGTAATACTGTGAAAATATCAAGTTACATATGTGTGTGTACATTATAAAATTTAAGAATAGTCAAATATATGTATATATATATTTTTAAGACAATCAAAAGACTATCTTCTCAAAAATTGAACACATAATTCTAAATTACAATAAAATGACTTTATTTTCTCATAATTGTAACAAATAAAAAGACTAATATTAATTATTTTATTGTCATTATAACTTATGTATTATTTTGTTGTTGATCAATCATTATCTTTCAAAAACTAATTATTTACGGAATGCAAGCTTACATAAATTCATTTATGATTTCAAATAAAATTAAATTTAATGCTCCTTTTGAACTAAATGAATAAATTTGAACCAATATTATCGAACTAATTTGTGATTCTATCAAAATTTTTCATATTAAAAGCAAGGCTAATAGTTTTTATTTTTACTTGATAGCCAAAAAAAAAAATAAAAAAGAGAGATGATTTTCTTGATCTTCCTTCTTCACCAATTTTATTAATTCCTGAATTTTTAATTTGCTCTAGTGTTATATATTTATAAAAGTTTGCAATTAAGTGGTTTAGAAGCCTGTAGACACAATTTTTGTGTTTGAAAATTAAACAAGAAATTGTAAAAACAAACTAATTTTCATTGATGACATGGAAATAATGGATCACAATCTCTGAAACTTCTAATCAAAGAAACAATTCTTTTATTCTTCTCTTCTTGAAGTCAATTCGAAGGCTTAAAAGGTTGACGTCGAACTAACATTTCGGTGTTCTTGATATTTGAGAATCTGTGAGGTTTTCGGAACTTGATTCAGCAGAATATCCTTGTATGGAAAAAAGAATTTGTATTTGTGATCATGGGCAGAGCTACATGGGGGCAAAGGGGGGGGCAAGTGACCTCCTCAATTTTTAAGATAAAATTACTAAAATGCCCTCTTTGTTATTTTTATTTTATTTAAAAATTAAATTAATTAAAAATTAAGATATTTTTTATTTTATTAAAAATTTAGAGTTAACTCAAAATTTTTTAACATATAAGAAGTTTAAAAGAATCAAACTTGGTATTTTTTGTGAAATAAAGTGTATCATTTTAATACATTATTGCATATTTTTGTTTATACTATCAGCAAATTTAGCATATAACAAAATAAATTCTATAGATAATAAAAGTTAATAACAATTATATTTTTTATAGCGAGTGATATCTCTAATAAACTTTAGGTGCTTGAACCATAAACTGTGAGAAATATATTCACTAGTTAATACTCAAGAATAATTTATTTTCTTTTTAAAAATAATATCATTTTTCTCCTACTCTTAATCAAAAAATAAGTCGATTGTTATTTTTTCTTGGGTGCTCGGTGCCCCCCTTGGTGCCCGGTGCCCCCCTTAGCGCCCGGTGCCCCCCGTCAGCAAAAATTCTGGCTCCGCCCCTGTTTGTGATAATGACCCTTATTTATAGATGTGGATAGGAGAGTCATAGTAGAACTTAATTTCTCTAAAATAATTATCTCGTTATTTTATTTATTAAATAAGAGATAATATCAAATAGTTAAGATCGTAAACTTCTTAAATGATGATCTCTTATTTATTTATTTTTTAAGAGATAAAAAATTAAGAAATAATAATTATTTTAGTAATGGGGCCCTACTAACAAGTGATTTAATTTAATTGGTCAAGTCTTGTCATCTCCAGACTGTATCATTTTTACACGCAACGACTCATAATTCGTTCACATATGTAATTTTGTTGAAATTCTCCAAGAGACATGTGACAAGATATGATTTATTGATTTAATTAAACTTTTATTTGACACTTAACAATATTTGATTAGTCAAAATTCAACACTTAACAGAGCCAACGATCACTATTTGAATATATCCCACCACTGGGTGTACTGGTATGATTGTCCATCATTTTTATATTATCCTAGGTTACGTTTAATATTTGATCAATTGATTCATACAATCATCAATCTCATTAATATTTTCATATTTTTTTACTTTTTTTAATTATAGTTTCTTTTCGGTAATTATTTACGCATGAAATTCAGTAGAATTAGCCTTGTGGTGGGGAATGAGTGTCACTTAGACCACATGAGATTTTGGTTTTTAGCAATTAAGCTTATTAATTTTGAAAAATGAGCACTTATACTTTTAATGTTTAAACTTTTAACAGTAAAACCATCTTTTGTTATTTTTTTCCGTTAGTTTCAACGGTTTAACCAATTTAAATATGTAAAAGGTTAAAAATTCCTTAGAATTTTGAAATTTTGATTTTTTTTATTTGATAAATTTTTAGCGATGTTATTCACACTAATAAATTAATATATTAGTCTAAATATTGATAATATGTCTAAAATTTACCAAATAAAAAATAATAAAATTACATTTTAGTAATCTAAAAAAATCACATTTTGGAGTATGAAAAAAAAATTATATTATTTGTATTTTTTAATATACGTATGTAGTGCTTTTTTCAAAATAATATACCTAAAAATTATCAAACAAAAACAAAAATTAAAAATCACATTTCAGTTTTGTGAAGGCGTTTTTTGACTTTTCATATGATCAACTAAGTCAAACTATTCAAATTAACAAGAAGAACTAACAGTAAAAGATTTTATTATTAAAAGTTCAAATCTCAAAAATACAAGTGCACACTCTAAAAAAGTAGTCGGTCAATTGTCAAAACCCCAAACCTTAGGAGGTTTACGTGATATTTGTCCACGACTATTACCACCACTGCAATAATAATAATAATAATAATAATAATTATTATTATTATGCATGGAAGACTTGCTAAGCAAACAAATGCCCAACAAAATAAAACCCATAATATTTTCAAAAGCATTAATTAAAGCATTTTCAATGAATATTATATAGGATTCGTTTGGTTTGTTAAAAAACGATAAAAAAATTTTAAAAATCTCTAAAAGTTATTCACTTTTTATCTCATTACACGAATTACGAATTCACAAATTATCTTATTTTACCTCAATTTATCTCACTTTTTATCACTCTAAACACATCCGTAACCATTTATCAAGTTATAGAGCACTTCTTTTAACATAATTATGTGCCTAAAAAAAATGGCCTTTGCTTCATTATAATAATGCTTGATAATGGAGGCAAGCATTATTAATGTACTGCGCAAGTATTGGAATTAAATTTTGTCTCTTTCTTATGCTTATTTTGCTTTCCAAAGTCTTACTAAAGTTTGATTGCAAATTGGCAAATTGCTTGTTAATTAGAAGGTAATGACTTTGCTTTGACAACAATGTTGGTGGTCAATTTACAAAATTATTGATCCCTCGACAATGAACCAAAAAAATTATAATACTTTATACAAACAATATATATACACACATACTTTTTTTTTTTTTGGGTTCATTATGCGTTTTCATTAAAAATTGAAATATTGTCATTATGATTCATAATTATAAAAAAATGACATAAAATGTCATTATGATATTTTTAAAAAATTATGAGCAAAAAAAAAAAAAGAAAAATTCTACAAAAATCAATGGACTAAAAACTTAAAATTTGTAATGTATAAAATTTTATTGCACCTCGATATTAGTTATTGCAGAAAACAGTTGCTCTTGAAGTGAAAGTTCTTATAGTTGGAATTCAGAATTTCAATTTGTTAAAATAAAATTTTTCTAAAATTTCTTTTTTCTTTGGAAATTTTCAAAAATTAAAATGTAGTCTGTTTTTAACAATAAGGCTCCGTTTGGAGCTTTTAAAATAAAATAAAATTCTACAAATCTCTACAAACACGAATTACGAGATAATAAAATTTAAATTTTTCACTCATTGCACGAATTACGAGACATATACTTTTACAATTTTATACAACTCCAAACACACTCTAAATAGGAGATCGTAATCATTGTATTTTAATACCATGTACATAACATTTATATTTAATTTGTAAAAAAAAAATTAAAAACACATAGACACAAAATAAAAAATAACCCTGATGTCAATGAATTGAACAAATTCTCTCTAATAATAATAACAATAATAATAATAATAATAATGCCATGGATCTCGATAAAAGTGGGCTTAACTTAGAGATTAATTTTTGAGTACATTAATTAAGAATGATAGTATGTATGTATGTATGTGTGTGTGTATATATATATATAATCGAGTAATGTGTTTGAGAAGCTAAAGGGAAAAAGTTTCCTTTTTGTCTAAATAAGAAAATCTTGTTTTTTTTTTTTTTTTTTCTTTTGGCCTTTTCCCCAAACTAACATTAATGTGGTGAATTTTTAGTGATAAATAACAATAAATTAAAATTCAATTGATCAAAGAAGGCAAAGGCTTCGTACTAAATTAGGAATTAAATCATGGTTTATGATTGTTTGCAAGCTACCCTGGCAGCAATATCAAAACTAAGCAATATAGTTGTTGCCTAATTGCCCCCTAAGATCCATAATTAGATTTGTATGCCTTCCTTAATTCTACAATACTTCCACAGCTAGGACCAGAAATTTTACAGATCCATTCGAGGTAATTAAATTACTAATTTTTTTTTATAAAAATACTATTAATTGTACCCCAAAAAAAATTAAAATATTGCGACAATAATAAAATCATAATTAAAATAAATTTTATAAATTTATTATTTTTATAACAATTATTTATAAATATTTTAGATCATTCTGATTTTTTTTTAATTTTTGGGTTGAATTTTCTCCTATTTGCCCTTGGTGGTGCCCTGCAATTGTAATTAAGGTTTGAGACGGAGATACATGCCAGGACAAAATCATAATCATCATCATGCCAGCCTCACTTCTCCCACATCTTCACATGCTTTCTTCCCCCACTTTCGTTACATAATACACAGACATATGTATGTGTATGCACTGTATATACATATATATATATATATATATATATATATATATATCTAATATAAGTTTGTATGTCCAGCAATGTGCGACTTTGGATTATTGTTATTATTCACAAACAAAGATCATTAGATCCAGTTGATGTCCAATTCCAAGCAAAAACATCTGTCCCTCTTAAAAATGGAACAAGGGATACGCATTATTAAACCAGAAAAATAATTCCAAGCCGGTTTCGGGAATAAGTTAAGAGTCCGTGGTCCTAGTAGAGATTAGGGTAAACTGTGGATTTCACCCGTAAATTTCTGATAAAATATCATTTCAAGGTCTAAATTGCGTAAAATAAGAATAAAACGAGAATAAATATTTTATTATTTTGTTTGATTATACTATTAAATGATAGAGTGTTATATTTATTTTACTTTTTATTTATTTAGTAACCAAAGGATATTCTTTATAAAATTATAGAAATAACTTAAAACTCCCATGGATAAAATGAGTACAAGTAAAAAAAAAAAAAAATTATTTTTTTTATAATTTAGGGTGTTGACCAACTTGTACATATGTTGACTAAGTTCTGAAATTAACAAGTGCGTCTTTGATAAAAATTTTTTTTTTATATAAGAATAATATCTGTATTTACTCATATTATCATTCTATTTTAAATTTTATTTTACCATGTATACAACATTTTTGCTCTCAATTTTATTTTTTATGCACACTATCAAACTTCTTATCCTTACATTCATTTCATTCCCACTTTCAAAAACACCACACACTTGTTTTATTTCCATTGCCAAGCAAATGTTGTTGCAATGTTAACAATGTATTATTAAATCTTCTCGTAAATGATCCAACTAACATGATTTACATAAGATTAACCCATCTAACATTATTGCAATTAGCAAGTCCACCCTCCAATGAGGTTTGATCAAAATTCATAGGTGCAAAGTTGTGGGGGGGGGGGGTTTAGATAGCCATGATTATTATATTTGCATAATTATAAAATTGAGTGTATATATATATATTAAAAGGAATGTAAATATGTTTAAGTGTAAAATATCTTAAATAATTATTGTTTTTTGAAAAATTACCTATCCTAAAAATTGTTGGTAATTATTAGCAGATAATATTTAACAAAAAAATTTGATAAACTATAATTTTTACCAACAGCGGAGCCATAATTAATATCAAATTCATGGGACAATATTAACTTAAAAAAAAAAACTTAAAGTAAATTAGTGTAACATAAAAATAATAACGCATTTATTCAAAACTAAATATCTAGTAATTTGTTAGTACATAATTCATAATTTAATTAGAAATCTCTAATAAAATTTAACCACCTCACATAATTTTTCTTCATACTAGACTCAATTACCACGCATTGTCGTGTTTTTTTATGCTTTCGGATGATTGAAATCAATTGTTTTAAAAGGTGTTCTTCGTCAATATAAGTGACTAAGCTAGTTTCAACCATACATAAATCTCCCATTCGGTTGCAGAATCAAAACTTCACAATACTCGCAAAAAAGTCCTAGAATTCACAAGTAATTGCTGGATACACCATTTATTTATTTATTTACAAGATGCACAAGTACTTCGAGTTCTTGAGATCTTTGTAATAGTGTACATGAGTTGATAAATATTTCAATTTACTTTTACCGTTATCTTTACACTTTATTTGAAAATATTTCTCTCTTACAATTAATTTGATTTTAAAGTAAATATTTGATTTGATTTGATAAATGAAATTTTAGGCTAAAAAACTTTCCCAAAAGAAGTAATAACTCAACTGAGGTAATAAATACATATATCTCTACATTTATAATAGCCGTTTTTTTTTTTTTTTTTTACAATTTTTGAAAAAATAATTTTAAAATTCACAACACATTTTTGAGAGAGAGAGAGAGAGAAAGAGAAGAGATTAGATTTATTAGATTAGAAAAGGCTAAACAGCAAAATAAAAGCTCTCATAAAGGAGGTGGTAAGTGAGGAATTTTTTCTATTTCCTTGTTTGGTTCCTTCTATAAACGAGCTGTTGTTGGTAACCTTTAACGTTCCTACTATTTTTGCACGTTCTAAAATCATTAATTTTGTGTTATATTTTCGTAATTACCACGTAGATATCAGAGTAATGGTACGTAGGCTCCGTTTGGAGCTCTTCAACAAAAATAAATTTTACAAATTTCTATAAATACGAATTATTTGACAGTAAAATTTAAACTTTTATTATTTTTTTTTCCTTAATTGCAACATAACTAAATTTTATCTATATATTATATAATATTTAAATTATAATTTTTTTAAACATCGTTGAATTATAATTTTTTAAACATCGTTGATAAAGTATTGTTTATAGTTTTTTAAATTATAATTTTTTAAACATCGTTGATAAAGTATTGTTTATAGTTTTTATTTTATAATATATAGATAAAATTTAGTTATGTTGCAATTAAGATAAAAAAGAAAGAAAAAAGAATTTTATCATAAATAAGGTTAAAATTTTAAATTTATTTTTTTTTAATGTGTAAGATTCAACTTTAAGAACCTTCATTTAAAAAGCAATTTTAGATCGCTCTTATCTCTTCAATCCTATTCCTGCATCTCTTCGTACATCTAGCTATATTTAAAGATGCCTATATAGAAATATATTTATAACCTTGAACTTAATTTTGTTCCCGAAAATGCTAAATATTTTCCTTATATAGGGTATATTTGAAGTTGTAAAAAATGTATAAAATAAAATAAAATTATAAAAGTAAATATCTCGTAATTCGTATAATAAGTAAAAATTTAAATTTTACTGTCTCATAATTCATGGTTTATAGAGATTTGTAAAATTTTATTTTATTTGGAAGAACTTCAAACGGAGCTATACATGCACTCATCCTCAAAGGCTTTCTCGCTCTGAAATCACGTATCACTCATGTCATTTATAAATTATAGTCGACTACATCTCCATCTATATCACGTCAATATAATATAAGAGGTGTATTTGAAATGATAAAAATAAGATAAAATATGATAAAATTAGATAAATTGTAAATTTATAATTCGTACAGTATCATAAAAATATATTTTTTTAATTTTTTAATAATTTTTAAAATTTTTTAAAAAATATAACAAATTAAACATACCTCACTTGGGACTTCTGCGGTTAGGCAGCGAATTTTTTTTTTTGATAAGTAGGCAGCGAATTTGATGTGCTCTTTAATTTGAAATCTTGAGAAAAAAAATTAATGATTTAAAATATTTAAACATTTTTATATTTTTTTAATTAAAAAAAACTTCAATAAATTCAAATTATTGTATTCCAATCCAACGTAGAGATGTCATGGGACCGTCAGCTTTCCCCCTTCCGATAAATATCTATGATTCTATTATATCAATATGTATCTCGTAATCATCGCGCATCCACTGCCGCAGCCTCTACGGTCCCACGCTCTTCTCCCGCGCGTGGCACGACATTTCTCCGGTGCACAAGCCCCCCAGCCCTCCCATCCGCTGTCAACCACGTGCCCGAAAGATATTCCCGCAATCTCCAGTCTGTTACGTGGAAATAGTCCAACCAAGTCCATATATATTTACAAATGTAACCCTCGTGTGTGCACGTGGCTTTTTTTAACAGGATTACATTCCTTACCAAGTAGACCTGGGAGTAGATGATTCAGAGAGCACCAATCCTTCCCACCAATAATTGCTCATTCTCCCCCCCCTTAATCTCCTCTGTACTATTGCTGGCAATCAGTGTGTCCTTCTACTACCTTTCTTCTTCCTCTTCTTCTCCCCCCCTCCCTCGCTCTCGCTCTCTTCCCTCAATTCCCTTAAACCCTACACCCAAATTTCTCTTTCTAAAAATACATACACAAAATATACAGAAACCAAGAACTTCAACGACCTGCCTCCTCCACCCCTCCCCCACCCAAAAATTCCTCCTATAGGGGTCCTATACTCCTATGCTCTAGCACAAACAGAACCCAAAGATGATTCCCCAATTCCTGATGCTCTTCGTGCTTTCGTTTTCGGCCCATTTCTGGGTTTCGTCCTCCGAAGCATTGTCCATATACGAAGTCCTTCGATCCAATGGCTTGCCTATGGGTTTGCTCCCCAAGGGCGTGAAGGACTTCCGCCTGGACGACGCCGGAAGGTTGAGGTCTATTTGGATCAGGAGTGCAATGCCAAGTTCGAGAATGAATTGCACTATGATCGCAACGTCTCGGGAACTCTGTCCTACGGCCAGATCGCCGGCCTCTCTGGAATTTCGGCTCAGGATTTGTTTCTTTGGTTCCCTGTTAAGGGAATTCGGGTCGATGTGCCCAGCTCTGGGTTGATTTACTTTGACGTCGGGGTTGTGTATAAGCAATTCTCTCTGTCTTTGTTCGAAACGCCGCGGGATTGTAAGGCTGTACAGGTGCCCGATCTTCGGGCCGATCAAGGGTTCATTGCTCAAACTGTGGTTAAGGTCCTCATTCCTTTTGTATCGCAATTTACTAATTGTAGATTGTAAGCTCTGTGCTTCTTTTGAATGCTTTTTTTGTTTTCTGGATTAATGAATGTCGATGAGGTAATTGAATAGGAACTGGGTTGTGTTTCTTGGATTGAAGCAAGGTATTGTGATTTTTCTTGATTCTGAAGGATTCCATGGTTTATGAGAAGTTTGGTTAATGTGGGTTTGTATTATTATTATTTTTTCTCAAGGTATATGTATGTGTATGTATGTTGTAATTTAAAATGTGCGGTTGAGGTTTCATAATGTAGAATTCTTCATGGTGAGGTGATTCTTGAGATTTTTTTTTTTTTTTTTATTTAAAAAATTTTTAGTTTGTGATTTACCAATGCAATATTTAGATGAGGAAGTCATTCATTTTGTTTTGTTAACTTCTTCACAAACCTTGGGTACAAGATTACAATAATTAGATGGATGGGAATTACAGAAATATCTGCCCCCCAAGAAAAATGGAAATATGAATAGGTCTTTAATGCTGGTAATTTTATGTGTTCTTTCCTTTGCATTCGCATGTTTTTATATTTTCAATTGAGTTTTTAAATTTCGTAATGTTTATTGTGCTCCAAATGAAATGCATGGTCTTTGTGAGCAACAGACTAATGTTGTTTGTTGATTGTTTGCAGAGTCCTTTTGCTGAGCTTCAATATAGACTTGATCAGGGTAATTTCGTGAAGGCTGTGTTGTAGGTTGAGAAGATGAGTATGGTTCAAGCTGGGCAGTAGCGCAATACATGGGGTTCCCATTTGCCGTATGTACATGTCTCCATTTCAGTTTGTGCTTGCTTGCTTGCGGTTTTTTGTATGGTGCAGAGTCTGAAATTGCATGCCAGCTCTGTCTTCATAACAATGGTGGTGAATGGGACTGAGAGGACAGGTTGGCAGAAGAAGGCATGGAATCCATTGATGCCTTTTAAACAGGAAGGTAGGATGAGACAGGAGCATTTGGTCAAAGTGGTTTCAGGTGATAAATCTGCCAAAAGTTTGCTTTGTATGTTGAACTCATTATGAACATGAACATAAATTTGGTTGTTGGATGAGTCTCTTTTTGTAGTATAAGCATTAGTTGATGAGGTATACATGCCCCTGTGATAAAAGAATAAGAAATAAAATGGTTTTCTTTTATTATTTTCTCTACAGCGGTTGTCTTGTATTATAAACGAGTTTTAACCATTGTTGCCTTTATTTGTGATTGCTTCTTTTAAAGATCTTTGCTAAGCACCTACTATATTTTTAGTTTGAATTCTGTTGTATGCTATGATGTTAGAGTTGATTGGAGGGAAAAAGACCCCCCCCAAAAAAAAAAGAAAGAAATGAGAGAGAAGGGATCAGAAAGAAGGGATAAAATGGAGCTATAAGAGAAGAATTTGTACGTTGGTTTTGCATTTGATAAATTCTTCATGTAGTTATATTTCTATGTTCACAGGCTTTCTTTTAAACATCTTAATCCCTTCTCCTCCCTTGACTATTTGGCACAAGTAACATGAGTTTGTTTTAGCATTCCACTCAGTCAAGGACTATAATTTGATTTAGACCATGTGATGTCATGCATCCTCTTGCTACCCCTAATTTGTGGCTTCCTTGCCCTGTAGTATTACCCTGGTGTGGACAACGTCACTCTTCGTTGCTGATACAATTATTGATCTTTGTTAGTTTGTAGGAATATTTTTAACTTGATTTTTTCTGCATCAGATGGAGACAGAGAAACGTGTTTCTTCTGGGAATCATAATTATACGAACAGTCTGAACTATCAATTGATAGCACCAAATGGTTGCCTTTTGGCTGGTTTTTATATATGGTCTCAGTTTCCAAACTTTAAATGTTGTTTTTTTACTCTTTTGAACTTTAGGCTGAACTAGTTTGATTATCTGAGATATCTGTTAAGTTGAAGAAAATATAGTGGCTAATGCTATGCTAAGTAAAAATTGATTAGGCTTGCTTGCTGGCTCCTAAACATTAGATATATGGCGATAGCCATAATAGCATCTTCCCTGGACATGAGGGTAGTGTTTTTGCTGCCATGGCAGTGATACTGTTAGATGGCAGTACTATGATGGACATGATGTGTTTTCTTTAGTATGATTCAACACAGAATGTGTTTGGTGAACTGAGCATGACACTTCACTGGTTTTGGATTATCATTCTACTAGCCATCTTAAGTCATAACTTGGCCTAACACCCTCAGATGACAACTTGTCCTGAATTTTTTTTTTTGGGGGGGGATTCACAGTTCATAATAATGTTTTATGGACTAGTTACCTTTCTTAACCTTTTGGCTGTATGACACAATTTGTTGATAAGGAAAAAAAAAAGGGAAAAATAGGAATTTGATCGCTTGGTAATAATTATTATTCACCATGCATCCTTCAAAATCTACTGTTGCCGCTTTCATTTGACATGAATCAAGGTTAAAAGAAAGTTGACTTTCTGTGAGATTTGTGTTGGTTGATTTAGTCAGTCTGTCCATCTGAGTTCCCCCAACTCTGCTTCTGCAAAGTGGTGGATTCGCGTGACACTCAGTAAAGAATATTTCTGTTTACACCTTAATTATATACCAAAGCTCAACGATATTAATAATGGTGGGCAGAGGCTTTCTACAAACGTGTGTCACATATGATGAGTTTTGTGGTGAATATTAGGCTATGTTTGAAAAGCCTAGTAGCTTCTCATTTCCTGGCTACTCAAACTTTTTTTGCTTTATCTAAAATGACGAAATTTACCCTTTAAAAACTAATAATCAGTTACAAAAAAAAAAATTGAGTTTTTTTTGTCTTTCCAGACTAAAAAAGCCCCCATCGAGGACTATTTTGTGGACCCCCTTTGGAAGAGCCAAGTTGACTATACTGGTCTAAGGCATGTTTACCTTGATCAAATGAAATGACCTTGACCCACTTGTTTTTATGCAGCTATTGGGCGGGCCAGGAAAGTTCGCTCAACTTTCTGGTTAGATCAATTTGTTAGAAATGATAAGAATTAGGAGTTCTTCACATGGATTTCAATAACTAACTTTTGGTTGAATACTATTCCACCTACTAATATTGTTGTTGAATCTTTTCAATGGATTACGGTGGTAGTACTAGTTTTTTTATTTACAGCAGTTCATCTAATCTTGGTATTGCATACTAGACTTGAAAGCTACTTTGCTGTCTTAATTTATGGTCCCTACTTTTGGATAAACCCAGTCACATTTCAGCTGATACACACACACACATACATACAATATTTTTTGAAAAGATACACACACATACATACAGGGCCCGTTTGGAATAAATGAGCCCTTTTATGGAATGGACAGTGGCTGGGTGGAAAGCAACAGGAGATTCCTGATAGCAACCATTTTTGACTTACCTAGAGCAGGTTAAAGTTATTATACCCTCGTTGAATCTTGCCTGGTATCCTACCTGGCCAATTTTGCTCAAGGAGCTTTTATATGCTTCTTTTGTGGACAAGATCCTCTGTAGAGTTTCTTTTGGAACGAGAGCTCTCTGTTCCTTGTTTCAAGTAAAGGGAGACTCTAAACTATTCTTTTCTCTCTCTTCTCTCTCTCTCTTCATTATATCGTTTCTTTATAACATATAACGATGTTCAGACCCCACCCAAAGAGGCAAATAAGCACTGCTAGATAAAGGGTCTATTGGGCGGATACCTTTTTTCCCCTTCCCTTTTGTGTGGCACCTCTCTGTGCAATCATGAATTTTTATTTATTTATTTATTTATTATTATTATTAATATTTTTTTACAACTATGCATGAGCCTCGGATCTCTCTGAATCCAATTAGGCATATGCTTCGGAGAACCCTTTTGGGGTGAAGATGGAGCGACTGAAAATAATATTGGCTCACAGAAGAAAGAAAAAAGAAATATCAATGTCAACTTCTTTTGGAAAATGATTAGCATCCGTTAATATTCAAGTTACCTTCGGAAACCAGAATGTCATACTGATCAGCTTGATCTAAAGGCCTAGATTTGATTTAAATTAATTTGATAAGTTTGCCCTTTAAATTTTGAAAAAAATTCATCCACGGATAACCAAAATTCGTTACATATTACAGAAATTTAAATTATCTTGATAAATATAAGTTGCTATTTTATGAAAGGTATGGTATTACCGTTTGTATAATTTTTTTTTTATTTCTTCTTGCAGACAATTTAGATAAAATTGATTTAAATTCAATTATCAAAAGATTTTATAAGGGTAGCTTAATCATAACAATTTAAAAAATTCTACTTTAAGAATTGTTATAATTTATATCAAGATTAATTACATAATTAGTTACTATTATTATTTTTAATTTATGATGATTATTATGTTATTGAAATTATTTACTTATGATATTTTAAAAATTAACTGTCATGGTAATTTTTTGAATTTTATTCTTTTCTAATTATTTTTTACAATATTTATCATAACACAACATTTGCTCCCCTGAACCAATAAAAACAACGTAGGATTGTTTTTTTTTTTTTTCTTTTCTTTTATATAATAATTAGAATAATGTAAAAGACATAACACTTACAAATGTATTACTTCAAAATAATAAATTTATTTATATTATAACATAATAAAATTAAAATATAACATATATACACACACGTAGACAGAGACTATGCTAAAATTTCATAAAAAAAATTTCTAAAAAATTTAGTCGTTGGTCAAATAATGCTAATAATTTATTTGAGATTTATTTTTGCTAGAATCAAAAAATTTTTTAATTGTTGGTGACATTTTTTCACTTTGTTTTCTCATTAGCAGTTCAAAATTTTAGATATTTTTTATGGTTCTATTTTGAGAGAAATGGTTTATAAAGAGGGGGAAGGATCAAGCAAATAAGAGAATCTAGAAAGGTGATGAATGATGGTACGAAAGAGAGAAATCTCAAAGTAAAGAGAGAGGGGTGAGAAGGATTTGTGAGTTTGTATTGAATAAGAGAAAAAATATTTTTTTTTATTTTATTAATTTTCTTATGTGAGATCTATTATGTAAAATTAAGTTGGTTGAAGCTTTTCAATTATGAAAAGGAAATCATTATTGATGGAGAGTTTTAATTCATGAAAGGAAGCTCATTATTAATGAATTATTTATTATTGACAAAATAAAATACTAAAATTAAGAAATTTATGATCGTTTGAACTCTATGAGATATAGTAAAAAAATTTATTGTAGGCGTTACAATAAAAAAATAAATAGTTACAATTTTTATACTTTAATGATATATAATATTCAACATTTTGTATTAATTATATTTTAATTAAATTTTTAAAATTTTTATTTTTATTTTCAAAATAATTTTGATTAAACTAAATTAAAATCATTAAAGTGAATACAAATAAAAATTTCTAACTCTTTATTTCCATCTGCAGCCTTTGCCGTAGAATTTTTCACTGGAGCATCCGGAATCGTACCCATTTCCGACCTTACAATAGCTTCGTCTCTACACGTGGACTTGAGACCTCGTAAGATGGGCAAATGCCAGAGCATTAATAAATTATCAATGGGAAGAGTACTAAATAGGGATTCGCAGGGAACATGCATTTGCACGTCTGTTTGGCAGCTTATGCACTGAGACTCAACTGCCAAGTGTGTGGTCTTTTCTGCAGGAAATTCCACCCGGCGGAGTCTCTCAGACGCCACGCGCCTATAGTCTCCGAGCCTTGATTATTCTGACCCTATTTGAACGAAAAAATAAAATAAATTGTGATAAAATATAATTTGGAGTTAATTTTAATATTTTTTTTATGAAAAGTTACAAATTGTGAGAATAATTTTTTAAATCTGTTCCTATGAATTCAAAAAAATTTATAAAAAATAACGATAATGGTATTCGTTTGAAAACTTTCGACACGAATAATATGATTGTATAAAAAATTTACACATTCGATTAATTTATTTCTAAATTTTTTATTTTTTTAATGAAATATTAAAATATTTTACACATTCGATTAATTTATTTCTAAATTTTTTATTTTTTTAATGAAATATTAAAATATTTTATTTTTTTAATAAAATTTTGAAATTTTTAAAATTCGATGACAGAAAAATTAAAAGTAAAAAAATTGTTAGAAATTTATAGAAATTGTTTATAATTACAAACGGCGCCCCTGTTTCTGTGGATAGATTGAGCCCAAGCACACTCACACGACGGCAGTGGATTTTCACCACTCGCAGGTTTTAATATGGTTGGCCCCGCTTCACTTTTCGAATATTACTATTTTCCTCATCATTGTCCTTTTTCCGTGGCAGTCAGTTTGGGTCGGGTGAAATAAAAAAAAGAAAAAGAAAAAGTGAACAACAGTGAG
This sequence comes from Vitellaria paradoxa, assembly GCA_019916065.1. Lineage (NCBI taxonomy): Eukaryota > Viridiplantae > Streptophyta > Magnoliopsida > Ericales > Sapotaceae > Vitellaria > Vitellaria paradoxa. The sequence continues at coordinate 7,989,718 of CM034244.1, read as the reverse complement.
AGTTGAAATTTTAATTTTTTCGTCATCTTAAAAATGAGTAAAAAATGAGAAAAAAAAGGAAAGTAAATTAATAATTATTTTTAAAAAAATGACATATTTGTTTAAAAATAAAAAATAATAAAAAATAAAATTACAAACATATTCTAAAACTAAATAAATTAAAAAATTCCTTAAATTTTCAAAAGATTTGATGGTAAAATAATATATACTTTATTTTTCTTTTATTTTTTTTCAACTCACAAACAATAAGAAAGAAAATTATTATTTTTGTCCTAAACTTTCAAATAAATAGAAAAAAAATTATTATCATTTATATACTCTTCTCTCCTAATTAATTTTTTTTTTTTATTTTTCTTCTCTTCTAAACTAAAACTTTGGCCTTACTTCAAGTCTAATAGCGTTAGGCCTTTCTAATAAATTTTTTAAATGATTAAATAGATGCCTTAAAATATATTAAAAATAATGTTTCTTTATTTTACGGCTTTTCTAGTCAATTAACTTTTCAGCAACTTTCTTAAATCATCCTATGTTGCATTTATTCATTTTTAAATCTTTCTTTACTGTATTTGTTTCTAAAACAATATTATTTTCAAGCTAAAATAATATTAAAATATTAGTTAGGGGATTTATAATGATCTTTAGATAGTAGGGTTCATCTTGATTGATTTTAATTTCCAAAAATAAATGGAAAATCTGCTAAAGACAAACAATAATCATTCTCTATCCTATTAGAGAGGATTCTCTAAAGTAGAGACAGTAGTGAAGATGTCTTTAAATATCCATATCAATTATTCTAAACTTATTTTCTTTTTTTAAGTAGAAAAAGAAGAAGAAGAAGAAAAAAAAAAGAGAGGTTTACATTAATATTTTATTTTATCTTACGAAAATTTTAATTTACAGTATTTTATAATGTAAGTAATTAGTTAGAGTAATTATGTAAATTGATTTTAAATAAAAAATCTTAAAAGTCAATTTTAACTTTGTTTTGAATAATTCCTTAAAATGATTTGATGGCGGTGATATTTGAGTTTGGGTTGAAATTTTATTGAATTTTAAATTTAAAACTAATCTAAGAGTAGTATTAGTTAAGACAATGAGAACAAAGTAGTAAGTTGTTTAAAATTAGCTTGAAATTTTATTGAGTATTGGGAGATGTTTAAATTTGATTTTATTAGTTTTATATTTTAAAATGATGTTTAATGAATTTTAATTAAGTCAACTACGAATAAATAGAACCTTATTCGATTTAATTTTTGTGGATTGAAATTGAGTAAAAAATATTAATTTTCAATTCTAAGATATTTTCAAAATAGCGTGACCCATCCTTTCAAAGTGCCCATGTCACGTTAATCATGATTCAGAATTAGTTTTCACAAGAAATAGTCTGTACTTTAAAAAAGATAAAAAAAAAAAAAAAATTGATGGGACAAACTGCAAATATCAAAAAGAAAATGGCTTAAATGCAATTTTTTGGACCTAGGAAGAAGCAGTGATCAAGTACAGCACGCCTACCGTGCATAAGCACTCGTGACCGTTGATGTGGTCTTTCTAAGAGCACAAATCCGATTCTCGTTCTTAATTTTAACAGGAAAAAGAAAAGTTATTTATCGCTTCATCTCTTCCTGACTATCTGGGCCTCTGCTTTTTTCCCTCGCACTATCGAACAGACCTCGCCGGAAACTCAATAATCCATCGGTGAGGGGGCTGCGGTTGGCGGAACCCTAGCTTCTCCGACGCATCTCTCATCCAAACCGTCAATCTAAATCGATTTCTTCCCCAATTGATGGCCTCAGTTCGATTAGTGTCCTTGGCGCCACTAGTAAAATCACAGGACTGCGCCTCCAAACCAAGTCTTTTTCTCTTCACATCCTCTTCAAACACCTTTCTGAGTTCGAATTATCTCTCTGCGATCGCCAAGAGAAAGTATGGTTTCTTGACCAAGCTTTCGAAGAGCTGCAATGGCGGTTCGCTGTCGGCATTCGCGTGCTCGACGTCGTCCCCATTCATTGGAAAAGTCGGATGGCAGAGGAGAGAAGGTAACTTCTCGTTGCTTTCCTTCGGTACAAACCCTAGCCCAGCGTCGGAAGTAGCAGCGAAGGCTGATTATTCACAAGTTCTCTCCGCAATGCTTCCGTTCGTCGTTGCGCTCACTGCAGTTGCTGCTCTCGCTCAGCCTTCTACTTTCACTTGGTGAGTGTATACCTTCTGTTGTTTTATCATATATATATATATATTTTAGTACTGTTTCAATTAATAAGGCTGTTATTTGCTTGTGCTAATGTCTAGTACGAATTTGTTAACTTTTTAATTTGTTTTTTCACTTAATAAAAAAAAAAAGAAACGTCATTGTAATATAATATTTTTATATGTTATTATCTTTGATTGTTGTAGTTGTTAGTTACAATTGAAAAAAAAATAAAACTTTTCCAAGTTCTCTTTTTTTCCTTTTTTGTTCTACAAATACTTCTTTTGTCATTAAGAAGTGAGTCGGAGTTTCAGGTTGTTATTATTATTATTATTATTATTATTATTGTTTTTGTTATTATTATTTGGTGGGTGAGTTTCATAGTTTGAAAGCTGCTCTTGCTTTAAGAACTTGCCGATGTTGTTGTCAGTGCCTAATCAAAGATTCTCCATTCCTAATTGTTATACTTGAAACCTGAAAGTTGTTGCGTCTCAGTTCTATAGATAGTTTGAATTGGATGTGGGTTTTGTGGGGACAATATTTGTGTTTCTAATTTTTCAGAAACCCCCTCTCCCTGGTCTATGCCAAATTAATTCAAAAGATATTGGTCCATCTAAATAATAGAGGAAAATGCAGGGTATCAAAGGAATTGTACGCCCCTGCCCTTGGAGGGATAATGCTGTCAATTGGAATTAGACTATCAGTTGATGATTTTGCACTTGCATTTAAGAGGTCATCTCTCTTCTAGATCTGAAAAATTGATATTGTTCCTGTGGATTTCAGAATTTTTGATACTCTGAATTCGCCTTTAAATTCTTATAAACTTCATCTGTTACAGACCCCTACCACTATCTGTGGGGTTTATGGCTCAATATGTGCTGAAACCAGTTCTTGGTGTGTTGGTGGCAAGGGCATTCGGAATGTCTCCGATGTTCTATGCTGGTTTTGTCCTCATGTCTTGTGTTTCTGGGGCTCAACTATCAAGCTATGCTAGTTTCTTAAGCAAAGGGGACGTGGCCTTGAGCATTCTTCTAACCAGTTCAACCACAATTGCATCAGTTCTTGTTACTCCACTTTTGACAGGCCTTCTCATTGGGTCTGTTGTTCCAGTTGATGCAGTTGCCATGTCCAAATCTATTTTGCAGGTATTAGCGATATGTTTATGCTAAATGTGATATAACAATTTATTACCTGAATTGGTTTTAATTGTAGATCCCTTTCCAGGTTGTGCTGGTTCCTGTCACACTTGGGCTTGCACTAAATACTTATGCAAAACCTGTTGTAAACATTCTCCAACCCGTGATGCCATTTGTTGCAATGGTTTGCACTTCACTGTGTATTGGCAGCCCCCTTGCAATTAATCGGAGCCAAATTCTTTCAGTTGAAGGTCTGCGATTGGTTGGTCCTGTGTTGACATTTCATGCAGTGGCATTCACCTTGGGATACTGGATCTCCAAATTTCGTCTTTTTAGGTAATTGTTTTCTTGTACCTCTTGTTCAAACATAGGGCTGGTTTAGCGGTGACATTTCTCGTCTCTCTCTCTTTCTCTCCTGAAAGATATTGGGCTCTGCTAAGTATTTCCAATAGATTATTTTGATCTTTAACTCATAAACATTAGTAGGATTGCCCATCACAAGGGTGCATATTTAAGGAATATATTATATTGTAGAGAAGTCAAGACGTGTTCCATTTCCTAGGTGTTGAAAACTAGATCTGTAAAAACGGTCGTCACATTTGGGTGAGGTGGTTACTTGTAAAATGATAGGATAGGATCTAATTCTGAGGTTTCAATATGCACAAATGAACAACTTGGGAATGATCTAGGCCGTCTTCTAGGTGGAATCCATGTGATCCCATGTTGCCTGTGGCTCTGGTCTAGGTCTTTTTCAGTTCTTTCAGCTTATAACGGTGGTGGAATGTTTTTTGTAGTAGTATATAGTGGATGCTATATCTTTATCCATACATGAAGTATTGAATTAATGTCATTCCATTGGCCTGCCATATTGGGCTTTCTTCTTTTTTTTTTGTTGGGGGGGGGGGGGTTGTATTTTTTTCTTTGGTTGCACCATAACCATTTACACTGGACGTATATCTTTTTTATCCTATCTTCTCCAACATGAAATATCTTACTGACATCTAGTTTTTAGGCCCTGCATGCTGAAATCATTCGACTTCAAATTGGTTGTTTCTGTTTTCAACTCCTAAATTATTCTACCGGAGCTGAATTGAGGGTTTAATTTTGTTGTAGAAGTTGGGCCATTATCTCCAATGGCATGCTTTCTTTCTTTGCTTTATTATTTTTTTCACCTGTTATAAACTTTGTGAGATGTGATAGATGAAGTTGAGCATCCAAACACTAATAAATATATGGGGTAGAATGGGCATCTCATGAGCTAAAAATATTTGTCGATCCTGCATTTGATTTTTCTTAGAGCTGAAACAGTTAATTTGCAAATTTTGTTGGACCCATGTGGGCCTGTGGCTCCACTATAAGTGAAATTGAATTCTGGAGTAGGACTACAAATACCAAGATCTTCCCATGATCTTGTTGCGAATTGTCCTTGACATTTTGTGTTCTCAGGCAAAAGGAACAAGTTTGCAGAACAATTTCATTGTGCACGGGAATGCAAAGCTCCACACTGGCAGGGCTTCTTGCCACCCAATTCCTTGGAAGCAGTCAAGCAGTTCCCCCAGCATGCTCGGTAGTCGCCATGGCTATCATGGGCCTTTGTCTTGCATCTTTCTGGGGCAGCGGCTCGCGGATCAGAGACCTACCATCTCTTTTCATCCCACAAACTGGTTCTACAGTCTGAGGCTTAGGGAAGCAGCATTTACAGGGATACCTACTAAGCTAATTCAATACCTACACTTTTTTTTTTGGTAAGTAAATACCTACACTTTGATACAGTGGTGAAGAGATACATACAAACATGGCTGATGGATGATTTAATTTATAATGCTAGAATTTAGTAGAAAGGCCCGTATCATTCACTGAACAAGTCCAGTGACAAATAGTATATGTACAAGAGTAGAGGAAGAGAAAAAAAAAAAAAAAAAATGTAAAGCGGAAGGAATGTGGTTGTGCGGCTAGAACGGTTGCTCCATGGTTATATCTTTCACTGTACAGAACTACTCTTTTTATTGTTTTTTACCAAATATAGAGGCCCATTAAACCTGAGATGTCTAAAGATTGCGAAGGCAGGGGTGAATATATCAGAATTGGCTTAATGGTGTTTGTTGATATATTGGCCAATCAAGGGCTAGAATGAAGCCATTGAAAGCATCCCCCCCCCTTTTTTTTTGGGAGCATACACGTGGGATATTTTAACTATTGTTACCTACACTTAGCTAGCTAGCCAATATATTTTTAATTGGAAGAGCATATATATAACTATTGTTACTTACGTTTAGCTAGCTGGCTAATATATTTTTAATTGGAAGAGCATATATATATATATGTGTGTGTGTGTATTTGCATCTTACCAATTATAATTGAATAATTTTTCTTTAGCCATAACATAAAGCTTGTGAAAAAGAGAGATTATTTTATAAATTCGATCGATTTGTGATGGTGTTTGGTTTGAAAAAAAAAAAAAAAAGGTATAAATTTGACATGACAAAATTCAATTGTAAAAAAGTAAAAAAGGTTGGAGTTTTATGACATTCAAATTTGTAATACGTGTGCATTACTAATAAATAAAAATTTAGTATACAGGTTAGTTAAACGCGGGTTATATCATCTTTATGTGTTAGTTAGGATATGTGTTTAACATATATATATATATATATATATATACTCATAAAAATGCATATTGATTATTCATTGGTCAAAATTTCTGTAATATCCACTGTGCCTCATCTCCTTGATCGGTCCCAAGATTCACTTTATTGAGGAGACCTGACAAAACAACTGGGGCCAATCAAAATGCAATCAGCACAACAACAATCCTTAATTGGGGAATCTGGAGAGCTTTGGTGTCAACTTCATGCATGGTCATGGACCACCAAAGATCAAATTCATCGAGTCGGCAGACGAGGCCTGATATACATATATATATATATATATATATATATATATCCAATCAATTAAACTCAATGAGAACAAAATTTATACAACCAAACAAGGCCCCGAATTTGTCTTTGGGGGGGGGGGGGTCCCTCCTTTTATGGCAACAGGAAGGACTATCATATTACATTGAGAACAGGCATTGGTACCTTATATTTACATCAAATCAGAGCAAAGTCCACAATGTCAACACAATATTTCCAATAAATTATTTTAGTAATTAGTAGAGAATGATATTTTTCATATGTACGTATAAAAAGGTTAATATATACCCATTAATTATTAACTGTCTCATGAGAGCTGGATGCTATGTATTCATATACACTCATGTGCATGTGTGTGTGTGTGTGTATATATATATATATATTAATTCGAGCCACATAGGTTTTTGCTTGGGCAGTAAACATCCCAAAGAAATGGCTGGTCCTTGGGAGTTTTAAATAAAAGTTTTAGAAATCATAGCGGATGAGATCAGTCTCCAAATGATGTTTTCGTGGAGGAGCTAATGTAAATGTCTGCAGTAGCTAATACCTCATCAGGAATCTAGGCTTTTAAACGTTTTCATATCATATGAATTCTTCAATTGAATTAAAATAGAAAGCTTTTGTCATTAGTACTGTTCGGTTTTGATTCCATCATCAAATTATAATAGAGTTTGAAAATATTTTGCTTTCTTCATCTTGTCAACCGTATATATACACTAGTTATTTTTGTTTGGTATATACTGTACACACAATTTCTTAACAACGTAGCCAATTAAATTTAGAAGAAAGATACTTTCAATTTTTTTTTTTGGTGGGTTAGTCCTCTCTAAAATTTTAAAAATTATGGTAGTGTTTCGAGTGATAAAAAGTGAGAAAAAATAAGATAAAGTGATAAAAGTTGTGAGTTTGTCATGCGTGCAGTGAAATAAAAAAGTTGGTATAATAGAAGTTTTTAGAGTTATCTTTTTTTTTGTTTTTGTTTTTTTTAGATGCCAAATGCACCCTATATGGTGTATCTTAATTCAAGAAAATACTACTAGATCACATAAATTTTTTTAGTAAAAATATTTCTGTAATATTGTCAGTCCCAAAAAAACACCACTACCATGAATCAATCTCGATATCTAAACTTTGAATATTTTTCCTTAATTGTTATATATATATATAATCTACAATTTGATATCCTTAATGGCTCCAAAAGTTTAAGCACGTAAAATATTTTTATTTTAAAATTTTAAGCCTATTATAAACATTTTGATACTAAATAATATTTTAAAAATTAAAAATAAAATAAAGAATAAAAATCAAAACACACGGGATAATTCCTGCAAAATAAAAAAAAATCAATTTATATTATAATTACATAGATTAGATTTTTAACCATAACTATTAATAAACTTTTGAGAGACACTTCTATTAACTATGGAATCTTTGACATAAAATTTTCTGACTTTGTCCTGCTAGCACGCGTAATATGGATTTGACAATAGAGAAAGAATCAACATTCAAATACCAATATTTTAAACGCGCAGGTTCCAACTGAATTTTGTTGAACAACAGTACCGGTACTAGTACCCAATCATTCTCAATATTAATGGCACCGTTTCGTGTTAAATAAAAAAAAATATAAAATTTTGTAAATTTTTATAAATACGAATTATGAAATTATAAAATTAAAATTTTTTATTCATGGTACAGAGTATGAAACACTAACTTTTATAAATTTATATAAATTTATACAACTTCAAAGTCTCATTATTAATAGCACAGTTTGGTATTAAATAAAAAAATATAAAATTTTATAAATTTTTGTAAATACGAATGACTAGATTATAAAATTTAAATTCTTTACTTACTGAAAAAATGTTCAAGAGGTATGTAGTGAACAAATCCACTGCAGGGGTTGCAGTGGAAAATGAAGGTTTGAGATTTCTTTACACTTAATCCAATGGAAGTAATTTATTTTAATTAAATTTATTTTCAAAATAAAAATAAAAGTTTAAAAATTTTGATTGGAGCATAATTAATGCGGAATATTAAAGATCATGTGTCATTAAAGTGTAAAAAAATCTTAACCGTTCGTTTTTCCACTGCAGTCCCTGTAGTGGATTTTTTCACTGCAGCCCCTTGAACCCCTGACAAAACATGAAATACTAACTTTTACAAATTTATACAACCCCAACCACACTTGATATATATTTACATGCAATAATTATTTCAATATGGGCATGCATGTCCAGGACGGCCGATATATATATATATATATGTATTTAATATAATATTAATTATACAAAATAAGACATCATGATATTCATATATATGTTTATTTGCTTACACAACACAATAATATTGCCTGCTATTTTTTTTTTACCTGATATTTTTGTTTTCTTAATTAGTTTATAGTATTACATGTGACGACGTATAGAACTCATTGACTTTGCTGATGAATCCCATCTTTCAAAAGTAGCGACAGAACGGCTAGGATTTGAGGAATATCTCACTGCATTTCGGTGATATGCAAAGATTTACCTTGAGATGGGCAGTTGGAATGTAGCTAATAAATGTACTCAAATTCGGCTCGAAAATGAATAATTTAAATTTGGGTAATTTGACACGCGAATAATTCAATTTTAATCTAAAACATTATAAAATAAAATAAATAACTCAATTAAAATAAAGCATTGTCGCTTCACTAAGTTGAAATTGGTCAAAATATTTTATATCTATATATATATATATATAACTTTACCGAGCCAACCCATAAATTTTTGAGTCAGGTACTCTTAACTCGAACTCAAATTCGGTTATAAATGATTCACAAATTAAAATGCGAGCAGAAATTTTTATTTTTATTTTTTTTAAGCCTAACTCAAGCAACTGTTCAATAATTGAATTTGTGGTCACCCTAACAGTGAAATATTGCAGCTTAATTAAGAAGGCAGGTTACCAGAAAGTTTCTACCTACACTAAAGCAACATCAAATGTCTTCTCAAAGCTCATTAGCAATACATGTACATATATATATATATATATATATGGAAGCTAATTAACTGGCACGGATATCTGATGGCGACCATCTACTTAATCATTTAATATAAAAATCAATTTGTTTAAAGCCTTCCAACCAGAATATACATCAGTTTCCGTGTGAACATGAATTTTCATAGACATAGTCCTTTAGGTACAGAAAATGGAGTATTAATAACAAGTGAGCAACCCATGCATGTAGTTGATCTTGTGAGGAAGACTTACAATTTTGGAAGTTATGTGTGTGTGTGTGTGTGTGTATGCTGGCATAAGAGGATATCTCTATTGGGCGAGTTATGTAGCACAGAACTACCAAGAGGGGGAAAAAAACCCTAAGCTCTCTCTCTCTTGATGGGTAAACCCTAAAAATTCTCTAGTTCACTGAATCCCATTAACAGCTACAGAAAGTTTCAGTAATGTAAATGTTAGTTCTGAAATTGGAAGCTCTTGAACACAAGACAATAACCCTCGAACCTCGGCGTGCGGATCTTTTTGAAGCATTGGAAATGCACCAATTGACTAATGCTATATATATATATATATATATATCAACTTAGGCTTTCAAAAGATATGGATATAATATTTGAATATCGTACCTCTCCCAATATATGCACATATATACATATATATGGGGAAGAAAATTAAAAATCAAGGGCAGAAAATCATTAATCACGGGCACAAACACATATATCCGTTTGGAGTTAAATAAAATAAAATATAATAAAATAAAATTCTACAAATTTCTACAAATACGAATTATGGGATAATAAAATTTAAATTCTTCACTCACTGCACGAATTACGGGATATTTACTTTTACAATTTTATTTTATTTTATATACTTTTATACAACTCCAAACACATCCATAATAAGATATGATTATAATTGAAAGAACTCATGGGATGCCCTAGTTCAATACTAGCTATATGAAATTCCCATACATGAAAAATTCATGTCTTGGTGACATTTACAAAAAAAAAATAATAATAATAAATAAATAAATAATATGTAATACTAGGTATATGGGAACATTCAATTGATATTCTCCTTATGCAGACATATGGAGCTATATATATATATTTATATATGCCAACTTTGACATTGACACATTCGTGTAGACAGAAAAAAATGAAAAAAGGCTTTCAAAATTATCAGTAACTGTTAGCATCCTGGTGTATGTCCTTGTATTTAGTAACTAATTATTTTCCTTTATTATCTATAAATCGCATCTTACTTAATTATCAAAAAAAATAAATAAAAAACCCAGTGAGGTTTTCTTTACAGATCAATTAATTTTGAATATATCTGTAGTTATGTAGTTGGATCCAATTATTCAGAAGGGTTGGAGGTTTAAGGCTACAGAGACACGCTAGTAATTGGGACGAGGGGATTGTCAGATAGGGACAAAGTGCCTAAAATTACGCCAAAAAAAAAAGAAAAGAAAAGAAAAAACACACACACAAAGTAGCTATAATGAATTTTAATACTACTTATATTTTAAATCTTATAAAATATAACGTATTTACAATAATTTTGACTAGAAATATCAAAATTACTCGTACACTTGTTTCACTTGTCTCATTTGGAGAAGATATGGGAATATTAATAACAGGGATGAGAACGGATATGAGAATTTTAAGGTATTCCCTGAATAGGAACGAGTATGATAGTTTTTATCCACGTCGTACCTATTTAAATACTTTTTTATTAATTTATATATACATATATATTTTTAATATATATTTAATATATTTTATCTAATATATATAATATAATATACATAATATTTATTATATATATAATATATATTTTATAATTGTTATTATGTTTGATAGATAAACAGGGACAGTCTCAAAATTCGTTACCTAATGAGAACGGGTATAGGAAAAATTTTCATTCTTGAAACGGAGATAGGAAATGAGATGAGGAAGGGTCCATGCCTCTCATAGTTCCTGCATAATCTTATCCTCGTTAAGATCATCTATGAAAAAAAAAAAATAGAACATCTAAGAGTGGAAACAAACTGAATTGAGTTGAGTTTTGACTTATTCAAATCGACTCGAGTTATTTATATTGAATTCAAGCTCGATTCGAAATTTTATTATATATGCTCAATTTTGGTTCAATAAAAAAGAATTTATGTTTGAAACGGTTCATGAATAATTTGATTAAACCATAACGACTTCGTTTTAGTGTAAAATATAATAAATAAAATATCATAAAAAATATGTTAAAAATATTATTAAAAATATAAAAAAATATTGTAATATATATATATATATTATTTTATGGAATTGGTTCATAAACTTTCGAGCTGAATTTTTCTAACATCGAGATCAATCTCGATTTTAAATGAGATATAAATCGAATTTGATTTGAGTTCGTTTTAGTCATAAACCAAACCAAGGTCAAGTAAAACTTTTTTTGAATCAAATTCAAATAACTTGAAAAAAAACTTAAATTCGCACCCCAAACAACCTGCATATGTAGGATGTATAAAATTGATCTCTTATTATCCTCAGATGACCACCAAAATGCTAAATGGTCAATTTATATACACAAATCATAACCCCTTTGGCATGCTTGAAATGCAAGCCCTATCGTATGACTTGTTGGATATATATATATATATATATATATTTAGAGAAGACAACTAGGTTTGACATGTTTTACTAAAATAGTTCTTGATAACATTCTAGCTTCTGCTACAATTCATCAAGAATGAAAAAAAAAATAATAATAATAATAATATGACAAAGTTAAAACTAAGAAACAAATATATAATATTTTATACAACAAGTGAGAATCTATATTATATGCATAAATCTCGGAAGTTTTCCGGAAAGCGAAAAGATTCTTCCCAAATGGGGTTTTATCCCAAACTAGGGTAATGCAGGACTTCAATTTTTGTTTCTGAATAAAAAAAAATAAAAATAAAAATAAGAACCATAAAAATTAGTTCAAACGGAAACGACTTATAAAACTATGTTATTTACGGATGAGGAAGTTATGCAGATTAAGAACGGAATCATTTGGTCAGTGATTCCAGACACACAGATGAATGACAAGCCCAAAAGCCTAAAATTAAACATGTATGGTCAAGACATTCACAAGGAATGGGAACATAATAATAATGATGTCTCTCTAACTTGGACCCATTCAACTCCTAAACGACACCCAGTTAATTCATCTTCTTCCTCTTTTGTTTTCCATTTTCTTTTTCGAACTTTTCTCTTCTTTCTTTTGTTCTTAAAATTAGGAGTTAATTTCCAAACTTCAAATCAAAGATCATTTATCTATGTTCAAGAATGCATATTTTGATATATATATATATATATATATGTAATGTATCACCTTCAGGGTACCCTCCAACTTATTTGCACCTGCAAGTACTCTGGGCCAAATGTCAGCACAGGTCTTCAAGAATCTAAAATCCATCAAACAGTTAGAGGGGGTGCGAGGAGTCAACCAAAGAAAAGCAATCCCCGGGTGAATATCATATAAAAGCAGAGAAATTACAAACCAGCTCTGTACACAGGCCACAAAAGCCTTAAGTTTCTCACAATAAAGTCGTATTTGTCTAATTTACATCAATCTACCTTGTAAGGCTCTCCATACACTTCTATATAGATATATAGATATATATGTTTATATATCCAAATTAAAACTCACTTTCTTCGAGCTATCTATCCCAGATCTGTAACTTACCAATCACTCCATCATAACATATCTCTCTCCCTCGCTCCTCTCCTTCTTTCTCTCTCTCTCTCTCTCTCTCTGATTTATTACTGTGTGTGTATATATTTTATATAAATGAACACCAGTTATATATAATTCATCAAGTAGAGCAGAAATCAACAATATTTCTCATGACCATTACCTGGGTGTTAAGGCACTTTATGTAGTGCGCAGTTTCATCCAACAACCTGTACAAATCCATGGTTTCGCCGCCGGGGACGACCTTTCGAAGATCACCAAAACCAAACCCAGTTTGATCTTTCTTTCCCACGTGACCTCTTCTCTCGAACCCACCGGAGTAGCAGCTGCTTCTTCTTCTTCTTCTCATCATCAAACCACGCTGTGCCTGCACGTGGCATCGGATTCTCCGAAGCATCGCCCTGCTCCAGGCTCTCCTGCGCCCCACTGCAGAAGCCATGGACGCATCAGCAGCCATCTTTATCATTCGATATCGTCGACGAACAACCTCTCTCGGGTACGACGACGATGAAGTGGGTCTGTTCTTGTTCAGCCTCTTTAGGGCTCTTAGAAATCCGTAAGTAAACCTGGATTTGACTGAACTTGGTTTCTTCATGGATGATAAGGTCCGAGGACTCATATATGGATAGAACACTGGAGTTTTGAGGGAAATTTAGGGTTTTGGACAGATTTTTTTTTTTTTTGGAAATGAAAGAGAAACAAGGTTTGGACACACCAAGATTTTCTTCTGACACAAAGGGACCTCCTTGCTCAGAAGGACAAAAGGAAACTGACTTCTGACACAAATTCTTAAAACCCAAGCAGGAAGAGAGAGAGAGAGAGAGAGAGAGAGAGAGAGAGAGGTGAGGGAATTTTAAAGAACAAACGCGTGAAGAGAGAAGGAGAAGAAAAAGAAGAATGGAAGAGAAAGCGGATTGAAAATGGGAGGTGAGGAGAGAGGGAGGGGGAGAGAGAGAGTTTTGGGGGAATCAATCTTGAATATGGGTTGTTAAATATATATAATATGTATATAATTGAATGAATGAATTATAGGATTGATGTTTCATTATCAGTATATTGGGATTGGAGGTGAAAAGTGAGTTTGAGTGGGCCAGTAGAGGGCCAACCACCATATGATCGCACATGGTTCCATTACCCACTTGGGATGGATGGGACCTTTCCCCATTTTTGTTCTTTACTGGTAACTTATTTTATTTGTATAAATTATCTCATGGTAGTTATTCCCTTTGCCTCTTTTTGGTCGGTAAGAAAGCGACTTCCAACCGGTGATGGCGGAGGCGCCGTGGTGGTCATGCCGTCGTGGCGGTGGTGGTGGTGCTGGCCGTCACCAGGGTAGTAGTCAAAAAGATGCTGCAAAATTAATATTTTGGCCTTGATTATGATGTGCATCTATCTATACTATAGTTTTGTTTTTAGTTCTAATTTTTTTTTTAAATTTTAAAAATTTTTAATTTTTTTCAATTAAATTTTGTCACAACTTTTTACATTATTTCAACACCAATTTTTTATATTATTTTTTTAAAATTTTTTCGGGATTTTACATACCCCTACATATAAAAGAAATATTAGTAAAGTAAAAAAAAAAAAAAAAAAACAAAGAACATTGGAGTTTTAGTTTTGATGATTTTTTTTTAATTTTCTAAAATACATTTTAACCTCCCATTAAATTCAAATATTAGATCAAATAATCTTTAAAAACTATCCCTAATTAAATTATACAAATAATTATTTATAAAATAAAATTTTAACAAAAATTACACACATTGTGTATAAACACTTCTAATATATATGTATATATATATTCATTTCGTTTAGGGGTTTTAGCTAAGTGATTATTTCACAACTTAAATGCTTGAGAGAATTACTATATAGCCATCAAAATTATGGAGAAAAATTTATCAAAATAATGTGGCGAGTAGTGCTATATTTAGAAAAAATTATTAAAATATTGTGACAACCATTGGCCTATCATTTCTAACGAAAAGATTTATTAATTTTTTTTATTATTCAACTATCATAGAGACATCATTCAGATTTAATATTCTTAAAAAGAAATCTAATTGTAAAATATCTTTCTAATATGGCAATTTCGTAGGTTTATCACTTTTGAAAAAATAATCTATAAAAATTATTTTTGACTACGCAGATCCCTTTGTCACATCATGCTAGTTTTATTTTATTTTGTGAAATTCAGATCAACCCTAGTAACAATGGTGAATAAGTAAATAAACGAATACAAAAACAATTAAATAAGAATACAAAATTTATGCGATTCAATAACTTATTTATCTTCACGAATACGGTATACTAAATTTTCTATTAGCAACCTTTAATAATGGAGAAAATATTATAATAACCTAAAAAAAAAAAAAATCTTAAAGACATTCTTAGAGGAATTCTATTCATATTTTTAGTTTATTTCTCTTATAAACATTTGAAAACTTAAATGTAAGAAATAGAAAAGTAGTCAAAAAATAACCTTAAAATTATCAAAAATCGTTTCCCTTGCTGAGGTGAGATTCCTAACAAGCTCTCTTATCACAAAACACAACCCCTGCAATTACCAACAATTGATCTAGCAAACTTCAAACACCTATACGCATTCTATCTAACTATCAGCGATTTAACATGCGCTCCACTCATTTGTTCAATTATCTGTTATTTTGTTAGATTGTGAGTGAATTGTATATAAGTAATGATGTGATAATTCATTTGCATAATAAAAGATAGAGTAATATAATTATATTGCCATATACACTGTTATATAAAAAAATTTATTAAGAAATAAATAATGAGAATGATATAAAAAAACTTGTGTACCTATCACTTAAAAATAATAAACTTATAAAAATTAATTTTAATTACAATTTTACCACTGCTACTAATTTTGATTTTTGGCATATTTCTGAGACCTAATAGCAATTCTCTAATAAAAACTTTAAAGTCCATTTCAATGGTCTTTTTTTTTTTTCCCTTTTTAAATTAATTGAGTCATGTAAAGGTGGCAAGATTCTAAAATTCTAAATACTATACACGGTATTAAACTATAGTAGATTCACGAAGTATAAATTTTATTTTATTTTTCTAAGCTTACTAGTCACATAGTGCGTGGCAGAAGATGGAAAGTGCCACTCCCCCCCTCCCCAAAAAAGAACTTTGATACTTTTCATAACTTAGGGCTTGTTTGGTTGATAAAAAATGAGGTAAAAAATATAATAAAAATAAAAAGATGTAACATAAAAGTGATATGTGAAAAAATTTGATTAGAAGAAAGTACACAAATTATTTCAAGTTGATGACTTTTAGTAAGTCTTGATGTCACCAAACATGCCCTAAGTTATCTAGAAGAAACTGATCAGATTTCAAAGCAGTAGGTTTAAAAAGAATAAGTGGGGAAAAAGGAGTTATTCCATCTCCTCAGCATATATGTGCCGTATATATCAATATGGGTTGAAGGTCTGTAATGACTTCTCAATTATGTGCTTTGATTCGAGGGAGACAGGCACGTTGCTGAACCCACCCCTTTTAATACATAGTTGACAAATAAGATAGTATAATTCTGGCTTAATTTTTATTGATTTAGCGATATATTTTAAGAAAATGTGATAATTTTAAAAAAAAAAAAAATTAAGAATGTCAAAAGGGATGAATATGAAATTTCGGTCCACATTTAATACTTTTTACTGCCACTTCCATTATCATTAGGAAATAAAATTATCCCTCCACTCGAATTTTTTGTTTCCACTCCTCGTTTAAAAGTAAAAATTATTTATAAAATTAAAAAATATTATAAATAAAATTATACTAATTTCAAATTAAATATTACTGTATAATGTCATTAAGAATAAGAATTATATATATTAAATCAAATAATGATGAATATTAACATTAATTACTATTATAAAAATCAGTATGTGTTTATGTAAATAGATATGAGATTGAGTGAAGGTTATTATTTCGTTCTTATTCTTGTACTCGTTTGAAAATTACTTAAAATATTCATTATCGTCTTTATAAATAATATTTTTATATACTTCATCCGGACGAGAGGGACAATTTGAATATGCTGTCAATTTTAGTACGCGTTAGGAATGGATATTTTTATCATCCTTAAATATAACCGAGGATTTTAATTAACAATTAACCTGTCTTCTTCAGAGCATTAAATCAAGATATTGATATTTTATATAATTTTGCACCGGCAAAGGGTCGACGTGTTAGTTGAGTGGTTAGAAGAGAGAGCCTTATTCACTGTTAATAAAGTTTAGTAAAGGATAAAGAAATTGAGCATCTTGTTTACCTCTACTCCTACGCAACAGCAACTTTAATTAATTTGCCTCTCCCACCTGCAATTAATGATGCTGAAACTTTCATTACAGATGGGGGGGGCGGTGTAGGAGAGAGAGAGGAAAATGATTCTGAAGCAGATAATGCACTTCCCAAAAGTATGAACACCATCAACTAGCTTATTACCCTGTTTCTTAATTTTAAAAGATTATAAAATGTTTACTTTTCATTTAATAACAAGGAGACAATTTTGACTGTGAAGTCTTTTATTTGTGGAAGCTTAGATGAAAGTTTTTTTTTTTAACCTCAAAGTGTTCAGGCCAATTTGTACGCATCTCAACTAATTTTTAGAGGCCCTAAAGTTAAAAACTGGATGAATATCCAGTAATCCTAAAAAGACTCAAACTAGTGATCACTAGGAGTAAACTTAAGATCTTACTAATAATAAGATTTTTTTGATATCTCAGGGTGTTCGAGTCAATTTGCACACAACGAGTGGGTGAATCTCTAGTGACTCTGAGGAAATTCGAACTAATAACCATTAGAGAGTAAACCTAAGGTTTTACCTGTTGAGTTAATTCTCAAGGTTAAAACTTAGATGAAAGTTAGGGCACCGTAAGTTTTTCTTTTTTCTAATTGAGATGTCAAAATATTATAAGGAATTGAGATTAGAACTATTTTGAAGGGTAACCTTTTGATGGTTAAAGGGTAATTTTTTTTTCCAATCAATTGGTCGTTAAAAATTATCATTTTGCGATTAAAAATTAATTTGATTAGAAAAAATTTACTATTAGTAACCAAATCTTAATTTGGTTGAAAAAAATAACTTTTTAGTGATTAAATTTGTATTTGATAGAAAAAGTGATTCTCAATTTTTTTTTAGCATTCTCTTATTTAATTTGAAATTAAAAAAAATGCTATTTAAGAATTTGAAAATCAATTTTATTGTTTTTTATTTCTTTTCTAATGCACTTGCATTGCTTTTAGAATTAGACATTATTCTCTTTCTTTTTTTTTTTTTTCCTCTCGCCATATCTTCAACTCAAATACCATTAGAAATTAATCAAGATATATTTCAATTGTGAGATATTTTCCCATTTAGGCCCCATTTGGCCACACCAACTTTCACTAAAATTCACCAACTTTAACTAATTTTTGTACTTTTCTCCAATTAAAATTTTTCACCTATTACCTTTATGTCACATCTTTTCACTTTTATTATACTTTTTTCCTTCACTTTTGGCCTACCAAACACCCTCTTAATAAAAATGGACACAAAAAGTACCATATGTGATACAAAAGTATAGATGACAGCTATGTCATTAGGTTTAGTGTTAAGATGTTTGATTCTCCACTCATTCTAAGAAGGTGGGGAGTAATTTACAGGATCTCAGGACCACATTTAACTCATAGGTTACGTTTGAAATGTGAATTTGCGGAGACAAAAAGAAGAATAAAAGAAAATGATGAAACTATAAAATGAAGCGAGGAATCTAAATTTATTTTTTTATTGAGTTAAAAAATAAGACTAAAATTAATAAAGATTTATTAACAAAGGCTCTGTTTGGAACCAAACTAAACAAAACCAAACTAAGCCTTTTCCCACCAGATGGGAAAGTCTTTATTTGGAAGTTTTAAAAAATTTCAAAAAATTAAAAAAAAAAACTCCAAAAAATTTCAACTCCTTCCCATCAAATTTCATTACATGTCACTTTCATACTGATTTTTATTTTTTTAATTTTAAACTTTTTCAAAGCACCTACTACCCAAAAGTTTAACTTTTAGTTGAGTAAGTGTACAAAAAATTGCACAAAATAAGTGGTTGTTAGTGTTATGTTTAAAATATTTGATGGCAAGTTTTGGATAGAGTAGAGAAAAATCAAATTAAGGTGCCATTTTTTCTCCATTTACGTATGGGTATGTTTGAAATGACAAAAAGTAAGATAAAATGAGATAAAGTGTGATAAGTTATGAATTAGTAATCTATGCTGTGAGATAAAAAATAAATAACTTTTAAAATTTTTTAATATTTTTTTATCATTTTTCATAGTTTTTTTGTCACCCCAAACAAATCCTAATTTTAGTAATTTATAAATATATAGCCAAATTTTCACTTTTCGCACCAACGTACGGTCCTGTAAAATTCTGCATAATTTAGAGAATGAAAATTTCAACACATTTTTCGTTTTATTCTCTCTCTCTCTTTCTCTCTCTTTCTTTCTCTCTCCTCTGAAGCACAGCCAATTGGGCCTTGCTAGGTAACTTGGCATGTGAATATGACTACCTATATACGGGGAACCAACTTAAACAGATATAACATTCAAATTCTCTCTCAGACCACCCAACTTCACCTAATTAACATTAATTTCTCCGTTTCACTAAATTAGGATCTAAATGAAATTTAGTATGAATGAACAGATCTAAAATACTACACTCTACAAGAAAATAGAATTTAAAAAAAAAAATCAGCTGGCGAAAATAATTTTGTAAATAAATTATATATTTACGAAAATTTTATTTTAAAATGACACATTCACACTTATCCACTTGATTTTACTAAATATTCCAATTATATATTCTTCAAATTAAAACTCAGGTGGAGCGGAATTATCCTAGAAGAAAAATTATTATAAGAAGTCAACGTAAATCACGTGTTTGGCTCAAAAAAGCAGTTGACTCTGTCCGTGTGTTTGGCTCAAAAAGTAGGTAACGCTGTGTGTAGCTCGCAAAAACTCAAACTTTTATTTCACATGCCGTTGTTAATATTATTATTATTATTTTTTTAAAATTGATATTTTACTCGAAAAAGTAATCATAATGGTATGACAAGAATAATTTTATAATTAAAATATTATTTTTTTTGAGCTGGTTTAAAGTGATAGGTCCGCATAACACTCTGATATTCCTCTTTAGTATATAATTTTAGTTATATAACATTATTTTTTATTTATTTATTTTTGAAATAGTTACATTTTTTTTATTTGTGGTTTGAATAAAAAATACTTAACCTCCCTTTAATTTAAAATTAATACACACTACTTAAAATGAGACTTTTAATGACTGTCCAAAGCGATAATTAAAGGTTATAAAGTGGTTATGAAAAAGTTTTGGTGATTGTTTAGCAACCGCTTTGTAATCGTCTCTAATAAGAGGGTGGCCAAAAGTCTAAAGTGACTTCTTAAGGCGGTCATCATTTTTTAGTGATCGTTTTAAGTGATTGCTGAAATATAAGGGGTGTTTGGTTGATAAAAAATAGGGTAAAAGTACAATAAAAATAGAAAGATATAACATATAAAGGTGAAATGTGAAAAATTTTGATTGGAAAAAAATACAAAAAAATAATTATAATTAGTGAGTTTTAGTGATTTTTGATGGTGTCAAATAGGGCTTTAAAAGTATAAAAAAACCTATAGTGATTACCAAAAACAATCACTAAAAACTTAAAAGCGGTCACTAAAGGGGCTATAGTGATCATAAAAAAGTAAGTAAAAGTAATAATTTTTTTTTTTTTTTTTTTTGTTAGCATTACATATACTCTCATTTATGTTATATACTTGGATAAATTTGTATTTGATCAATCATATTCACGAATTTAATTTAACAAAACAAATGTAATTAAACAATCACCCATTTAATACAAATATTTATATTATTTAAACTACAAAAATATGGCCTTTCAAATGCGTACAATAAAATGTTGAAAATATTGTAATTACAAATTAAAAACAAAAATGAAATCTTCAAAAGCAGTCACTTAATTTAAAATCCTCCTCTTCCAAAAAGAAACTACCACTCGGCTGTTAACTAATTAACAAACTTTAGGAATATAATGCTTCTCATATCTCCCCCACCAGAGGGTTTGGCTCACTGTTGCTTCATCCGGCGGGCGTTCTTAGTGACCACAGATGGACGGTCACCGAGTTATATATGGGTCTTCAAAACCATATTTTCTAGCAGTGGCGTAACTCTCTTGTATTTGAACTAAAATGTAAAATAGATAAAAAAAAAAATAATTAATTTAACTAGATTATATTACATGTATCATATAAGTCCATATGTAATCGTTCAAAAAAAAAAATATCATTTACGAAAATAGAGACAAATTAAGCATTTTTAAAACATAAAATAATTTTTTATTTTAATATAAAAATGAGTAAAAATATATTTTTATCTATTTATTTTTGTACAAATCTTTTTTCTTCAGTTAATTTTTTTGATTCGTGAGATATAAATCTAATTAAATTTAATATATTCAGTCAATTTTATACCCTAATCTAAAATACGAGAGAGTTATATATCAACTTTTAAAGTAAAATAGATCACGTATTTTTAAACAAATATTAAATTTCAGAAATTAATCGAAATGGGTGGAAATAATTCGAACAAATTAGTCGAACACTTTTAAGTTACATTTATATATATATATATAAAAAGTGAAGGGTATATAATATAATTATCTTTCATTTTTTCTTTTTTTTAAACTAAAGCGTGAGTCACGCAAAAGTTTGTTTAATGTTGAATGGTCAAATGTTAGCGAAATTAAACACAAATTGAAAGATCTCGTGAAGAGATGGAGAGAGGCCAATATGGATTGAGGTTGAGTAACGAATGATCCCATAACCAACCATAGCCATATATATATATGTAATCAAGAGCTATCTCGCATTGTTGTGCTCGTGTGTGTATATATATATATATATATGTATATATATATTTGTATGTGTGTGTGGATTTGCTTTAATTTCTACAATATTGATGGATTCAAATTACCTAACCAATCCCTTCGGATGGATATAGGCCACTTCTAAACAGTTTATCCAGTCGGCGGAGAACCTAGCTAGGGTTAGGCCCCAAGATTAGGACTCGGAATGGGATGGGAGGGGAGGGGAGGAGTAGATTTTTTTTTTTTTTTTTCTAATGTGAAATTAGAAAAAAATTTAAAAAAAATGCTGTCTACAAAAATTTTTAGAAATCTAATGTAATGAGAAAGCATTTTTAAAATATATTTTCATTTAATCTAAAAACGAATTTCTCTGCTTATATATCATTTGTTTTTTGGTTAACTGTTCTACGCAAACAATCACGAAAAGACTGAAAATCCATTTTAAAAATGCGTTAAAATGTGTTTTAATTAATAATATATTCTTAAATACTTTTTTTGGATGGTACTTTTTTAATTTTTTTCTATTCTAACAAAAGAATAAAAAAAAAAATTAGAAGAGTATCATTATATATATCGATATGTACATACTTGGAGGATTTGTTTAGATTGATCACAAATTTTAATTGCAAGGTAATACTAACTTCTGTCAATCAAATTCAAGGTTGGAGTCAGGTCACTAAGACATGTCCTATTTGTTATTGATCCTATAACTTTAGTATTGAAAACATATATATTCAAAAAAAATAATTAAAATATCTAAAAATTGATTTTAATAAGAGAAAATAATAAAATAATATAAATTTTTACAAATAAACTATAGGCATATATATAATTTAGTGGCACATTTGATTATAACCAAAATAAAAATTAAAAAAAAAAAAAAAACTTCAATTCTAGTAAGAATCATTGAAAACATTTTTAGATGGTCTCATATTTCTGGTTTCTTTAATCTAAAATTCTGGAAAATAAATCCAAAAACAAGATTAACAAGAACCAAAAATCTAAAATTAATATTTTGATAATAAATAATATGGTTTTCCTTGAACTTATTTCACAGCACAAGAAGATAAAGAGTGATTTCTGAAATATCAGTACTACACAATTATTAAACTTTTTTTTTTTAATAAATTTTGAACTTTTTGAGTATTTCTTTAATCTAATTTCTCTTTTTAGAGAGAGAGGGAGAGTGAGAGAGGTGATTTTTCTTGGAGAGGATCTTGAAACGCAAGGAAACATGTTAATTTAATTATATATATACATATATACACATATATATTTCACTAACTGCTATAGTAAAAAGCAAACGATAAAGAGCTTGAAAAGAACAAATTAGTCAAAATCACGCACGCTCCCTTGGAGGTATTCTACAAGGGTGCTTTCAATTACAAAAGAAGAAGAACATGGGTAGGACCAGCTTGCCCTTTGGTGACCAAACACCTAAAGCCCTTTACAACAAATCTCATAATTAATTTGGCTTATTTTCATATGAATTCAAGATCTTCCTGCATGCTGTAATCCTCCCTGTTTGGACCACTAATTTGGTTTTATGACTCAGCACAAGTTGTCTAACCCTCCTTATCTTGTTAAGCACCACCCAGAAATCTTACATTTTTTTCTTTTTTTTTTTTTTATAGGCTGTGTCAAAGTTAATTATAATTATTTGTGCAACGATAAGATTACTCATGCGATTTGAAAGTTATAGGTTTAATACTTAAAAATAATTATTAGTTAAAATTACGATCATTACTTATATCTAGATCTTACATAAATAGGAGTTTTGTACACTCAATTGTTTTTTTATATTTATAGTCAAATTTTAATGTTATTTTTGGATCAACAATGTGACCGAAAGAAAAAATGTCACATTGCTATCACAAACAGTATCACTGGTTGGTTCACTCCATTCGTAGGAAATGGATGGTGCCATAAATCCAAAAGCCAATCTTGGCAGCAAGTAATCAATCTAACCTTTGAAATTGCTCACCTTGACTCGATATCTTGAGTCCTTGACAACCTTTGGCCGATATTTTCATTAATTGGCTGCGACTTACTTCGTTTAAGGAAGCTAGAAAAGTAATGAAAATTTACTATAAATTACAATAGTTCCAAAAAGTTAACAAATTAATGATATAAGTTACTGAAAGTTACAACTTACAAGTGGTACAAAATTATAAGCTAATTATTTTTTATTATTACAAATACACATGAAGACAATCAACTAAATAGTCCAATAAAACAAAATTCTTTGAAATATTGTTTCTTAACCGTTATAACTATTTTATTTTTAGTTATAATTTTTACTTTAATGCAATGAATTTCAAATTTTTTTCTTGCAATTACATTATTGGTTTAATTAGGAGTAATTTGTTATAACTTTTAGGGGTATTGTAATATAACGAACTCGCTTATTCATCATGCATCTCTATATTCCCATTCACCGCGATATTATTTTCATAGAGGAATCGACAAATTAGAAGTTCAATAAGGCGAAAGTTGCACGACTTAATAATTTTTATCTATTGAGCCTTTGTGATTATTCTAATCTGACCTCACAAATAATTTTAAAAATTGTAAAAGACCGTGAATTGTTTGACAATCAAATTTTTCATGTGTTAAATGTAATCAATTGAAGACTTGACAGGGAGTAATAACATCAATTACCGTAAGAAAGTGAAATAAGTAAGCATATTAAATTAAAACCTACTTCAATCAGCTGTTATATTTTTCAATGTCTCGCTTGTTTGTCTCAAGAATTTTAGCTAATTCCAACTCATATTCCAGGTTTTAGAGTCTGCGAAGATTGTGAGTTGGAAGAGTGATGCAAGAAAAGAAGTTGAATTACAGCAAGCACTGACAAAGAAAGAAACAAATTGCCATTTTACCAAATACAGAATACAACTATAAAACTATTCACAAATGCATCTGCCTCAGCAAAATTGCACAGAAACAATCCCTATCACTGTAATATACTGTTCTTGATGTAAAAATTAATCCGAAGATGGGAGGGGAAAAAATCAGTAGAAAAATAGATCTTGTAGAACTTTAGCAAGAGTTATCTAAAGTTTTATATGTATGGAAAATCACCCACCTATCTATTCAAATTGTCATCAATTGATGACTCAGAAGCTGTGTCATCCATTGTGGAGCTTGAGGTTGTCTCTGATTGGCTGCCACTCTCACTGTCCGAAGATCCACACGGTCTCTCTTCCATGGGTTGCTTCAGGAACCAGTACATGATACTCGCGGTTAATGTAAGAATCATCTTTTGATTAACCTGATAAGATTTGCGATCATGTAATCAATTATAATGGGTACTACCACAAGGGAAATTTAAAAGAGTATCCAATGTGTCTTGCTCTGGTGTGAAGATGTCACCGCAGTGGGGGTGGGTGGATTGGTTATGGATTAACATTTTGAGCAATGAGGCAAGTAGGAATGGAGAGTGAATTACTATATTTACATTTTATTTTACAGGAAAAAAAATTTAAATATGGCATTTGCCCCCTCCCCCCCCCCCCCCCGGCGAAAAAAAAAAATTGACATTTCTAGTCATGTCCCTAATTTTGAGTGTGGTTGTCCATTGGGATGGAATAACAACGAAAAAGAAAGAATTGGAAAATAACAGAGAAGAGATGAAAGAAAAATGAATCCTGCCACAGTTTAGGTTAAAGTTAAAAACATTGATGACTTGATCCCAATAAAATCCCAAAAGATAAAAGTTACCAAGGTAGAGACTTCCATCAACCTAGTGTAGTTCCTTTTTTTTTTTTTTTTTGGGTTCCAATAGTGAACTTTAAATTGTGTGTCAAATAACTAAATAGTCATTGAATACCATAAAAATATAATGGGACATTTTCTATGCCTACCGAAGCACGGTGAACCAACTCAAAATCCAGTTGCATCAGATAAACCGATCTGTAAATCATATAACATGAGTCACATCTCTCTTCCATTGCCCCATTTATGGAGGTAAGCACTCTGGTGACCAAAGTGGAGAAATTTTACTAAAGCCATAAAAAAAGGCTGCATCTACCAATGCACAACGCTCCGGGGCCTAGGGAAGGCAGTTGGTATCCAGCCTTATAAGCCGCTTTCTGACCAAGGTTTCTTACCAAGGTCACATAGATTGAAAATAAACAACAAAAACCATTGATAAAGATTTCATGATCAACAACAAAAGTCATTGACAAACACTTTCAGGATTTTGGAACTACCTCAGTTATGTCTTCAGGAAGTAAAAATATTGAACAGCCAAGCTTCCTTGCAATACTGATGATGTAGGATGCATTCATCTTTTTCTCCTCCTCTAAGAAAAATAAAAGAACCAATTTTAGAGACAATGACAGTGATATTAACTCAAAAAAGGAGTATGGAAAATTGAAAAATCCATAAAGACGCAAAATTCCAATGTCATTACCCTCCCTTTAAAAAAAAAAAAAGATTAAATAAAAATCAAGGTGATAACAAACCAACAGTATACATCATCACTTTTTAATAGAGAGAATTTACAGTAACTTTTTTTATTGCATCAACATATAATTACGCTTCACGTTCACCAAATGTTATGCCAACAACATATAAATAAAGCTGATGAAATGCTAGGTGGAATCATATCCAAAACACATCAATGCCCCTTAACATCAAAACAAACAACTGAGCCCACGCTTCTTTGTATTTTGAAACAACTTCTATGATGCACTTGTCAGTGAATAACAGAAGTAGAAGCAAATTAAACAAACAGAAACTTGGAGTGAGCTAAATTCGAATCAATATACAATCGACAAGGTGCATAAAACAAATAGCAAGTAAAAGAAGCTGCAACTTGTGTTGAAGTCACATTATCCCCTTATTTTGAGCCCAATAAAATGCTGCTTCATGATGCAACCTCCAAAAATTCAAAATGGAGTCATCCAATATAACACATGCATTATAGTAAACTGCAAGCCAATAATTATTTAAAGAAATAAAACTAATAATAACAATTTTTTAGGTAATGGTAACATATATGGAACCTCTAAGCAAGGAAAAGACAGTCAGAGATGGAAATAAAATGAACTTAAAACTCTTTTTTGAACGCGTTAAAATTAGAGGAAGACATACCATTTTCTCCTTTTGTAACAAGACTCCAGTTAACAGCTCGAGACTCTACAGCACTAAGTAGTTCAAGGA
Organism: Vitellaria paradoxa; assembly: GCA_019916065.1. NCBI lineage: Eukaryota > Viridiplantae > Streptophyta > Magnoliopsida > Ericales > Sapotaceae > Vitellaria > Vitellaria paradoxa. The sequence goes on along the minus strand of CM034244.1, from coordinate 7,962,619 downwards.
AAAAAATACCATCTGATAAACTCTTATCCTGCAAAATTCAAGTGGTAATTAATTTGTTAACTAGATTATAATTGGTCAAAAGAACTTGGAATCATTTGTCGACATGCTCTATCATGTTCAATTACTAAGATAATCCAGAGAAAATTTTGATATTGATCAAAGAGTAGTGGAGAACAACCAGTTACATCAAAATCTGTTTGGCAGGATCAAAATGTTGCCACTGAATGATGCATCCTGCACCCACTTATAGGGCTATCAATAGGTAAGATTATATTCAAACTCAACCCAATTAATATACATCCACACAATACTACCTCAGATCCATATTCAAGTGCAATCCCAACTAAAGCAATTCATCAAATACAAATGCATGCAAAAATCATCTGATTATGGTTCATGTCTGATTAAGTTTATTAATTTAACAAATTATACAGAACATATATTTCGATGAGGAAATTTTGGTGTTTTCCAAAATGCAAGGATAATCATTTCTGTATAGAATTTAAACATTTAAATAGATACCAAAAACTATACTTTTTTTTTTTTTTTAACTTCTTTACAACTGTTAAGGATAACATGGCATTCATATTTAGATTATGAGTCTCTTAAAAACAAGTCAACTCAAAGTCTGGATTTGCCAGATTCTCGATTAGTTCAATGCAACTCCACCTAATATACTGAATAGAAAATGGAAACTAATAATAAAATTAAAAAATTAAAAAAAAAGAGCACAAAAGAACAACTGCTCCTATTAAGTAGCTGGGCAAGAACATTCATTGTTGAAAGTGCAACTTCAATTTATGCCTTATGCCAGTCTCCAGCTGATTAAGACCATCCAATGCATGAATGACATCAAAGAAACATCTTAAGCCAAAGCTTGGTAAGTTGACACGGTAATATGCGAAGAGTCCTAAAATTTTGATACATACCCTGCTCTTTGGAGGGTTTGATACTGGATTAATGAAGTCAAGAAATCAGGTTGCTGTTTCCTGTTTAAATTCATCGATTTTTACAGATCATCACACCACCACTTTGCCTAGATACACCGGACCAATGACGTAATCATAGTGAAGAACTAAAGAAAAAGACCATCGGCATCAGCCATGCTTTGTGGCCTTTAGCTTTTTTAACCCCCCTGTGCTAACCCTAAGGCAATATCTAATAATAATAATAGCTATACACATCTAATGATAGTCTTCAGTTTAGATCACAGAAGCTAATGGGTTTTGCAAGAATCATCAATATAAGTGTAGAAGTATAAAAACTTTCAACATAAAACCTTAAAGCTAGCCATGTGACTCTGTCTTCCTGAATTCTTCACTCTGGAGTTCGGTCACTGCTGCATTGCATCAGTGACCTAATCATGGTGAAGAACTAAAGAAAAAGACCATTGGCATCAACCATGCTTTGTGGCATTTAGTTTGTTTTAACCCCTTGTGATAACCCGAAAGCAATATCTAATAACAATAATAGCTATACACATCTAATGATAGTCTTCAGTTTAGATCACAGAAGCTAATGGGTTTTGCAAGGATCATCAATATAAGTGTATAAAAGCTTTCAACATAATACCTTAAAACTAGCCATGTGACTCTGTCTTCCTGAATTCTTCACTCTGGAATTAGCCCATTCTAAAATGTCAGCATCAGTAAGTTCCTTCCCATGGGAGTGGAATCTTAAATTCTTTAAAAGTTGAAGCATGTTATATCGCATCAGTTGCCACAAATAAGCTGAAAAAAGGCCAGCACTCTTCGATTCAGATTACGCATACGAACTTCTTTTCTTGATTAATGATGTTAACAATATGCATGACAGGTCTCGTATACTAGTGATAAAGAACATACCCAAGATCAATTTCTTGTTCCCCTGAACAATATCATTTCCAGCAATATTTACGAGGGAAAACTTCAATTGTTTCCCAATCTTGACAACTTGGTTGCAGTTTTCTACCTTTCTGAATGGCATTTTAATTGGAGGCTTAGATGTAACCTTCCAATTAACAATCCCTGGTGACACCTTGTCAAGTGTCTGTAAGAGCACCCACCTGCAGATGAACAGATTACTTAAGTAATGGAGACAACATCAAGCTATGACATTGTTAGTCATCATTTAGACAGCCATCCACTAGATTAACTTGGAACTGTTCTGAAATTTTAACTTTTTGCAATTCAAAGTAGATATTGACTTTTGGACAATTGACATAGTAGTTCCAATCTGAAAGTGAAAATTTTAATCCATAATTGTGATGACAAAGCACTATTCAAGCTCTCCTCTTTCTTTTACTTTCTTCAGGAAGTGAAGTTTTAAAATACTAGTTATATACAAAAGTGGAAGTAAAGTTATGCAGCTTATGCTCTACACTCCAATGAGTAGGACACTCACCCATTTCTAAGATCCTCAAAGACATTGTCAATATATGTTGAATGTCCGAGACTATTTATCCAAAACCGGAATGCTTTCTCTTCTCTGGATATCAATGTATCATCCAATGAGGTTTCCAGAAAAGAAATCTGTTTTGTTTGAGTCGAAAGCCCATTGCTACAAGTTATAATTCATAGTTAGTACATACATCAACCACTACCTAATGGCAATGGCCAATAAATGTATACAAAAGCATAAATGCTATGCGAGAACCATAAATCTTTGAAAACAAGCTATACGTGCAAAACAAAACAAGGTATTGTTGTTGATTGTGCCGATATTATATATTAAATATATATATATCAAAATACATCTAGAATTCAATTAGGCTCCCATTTGGGATGACCATATATCAAAACTATCAATCTAATTGCAAGAAGTTAAGAACAAACAAATTCCCAATGTGTGATCTAGACTATTATGATATCTAAGTTAAAGAACTATCCTCAAGGTTATTCTTTTAGTATTTTGAGTTTCAACAATTTCATAACCAAGAACCAATTTAAGATATTTTTTTATTGCAGGCTATAATTTGGGGACATAGATATTAGAAAGAGTAAGTATTATCCGGACACAACAAAAATATATACCATGACTTCATGAAACTACATTAACAAGCAAATTCGTGGATGATGTTGGAGTTGAAACAATTACAAATAATAATTGTTAAGTCACCAATTGTCCCTAAAGTTTAAGCTATTGGAATGTAACCAACAATGTCTATCAAGCTCTTCAACACTTCCCCTCACATGCGACTCCAATTCGCACGAGGAGTAAAGACAAGCGAACCAAATCAAATAAGGTATACTAACACAGGCAAACAAAGTGTACAACAATAAATGAGAAATAATGAGATTCGAACCCAGAAACTCCTTAAAACAGTTTCTGAGCTAGATAAAGATGAATGCTATCACAACAGCGAACTGATACTTATAAAAAAAACAGTGAACTGAGCTAACATGGATGTTATGGATGATATATTTGTTGGGGGGTTATAAAAATGCTAAAAGAGAATAAGAACATCACCCTTTGATAAAAAATCAAAATTATATTTAATTTTCAAGATTTTTACACCATCAGGAGCCCGCATGTTAGAAGCATACATATGCAGAGACATTCACATGAGAGTTACTTCCTTCATTCCTTTCCTTTAACTAATCAAAAAAAAAAAAAAAAACAAAAATGTAGAAATTTTTGAGACAAAGTGACACAGAATGCTTATGAATAGCTTTACCTGAAGAGCAAAAATGTTGGAACCATACAACCTTTTGGTACCTCCAATGTAAGATCACATCCTTCACATATATTTTGCAGTAGTAGCCAAATAACTTGAATGTAAATATTTCAGATGGATTTCAATGCACGTGAAAGAGACATAAAACTCACCGGTGTTGAAAAATATGTGCCACAAAAGCAAGATTCAAATTTGGAGAACCTTCCACAATATCTCTTGCAGTTAAGTATCTTTTGCAACCCATCTTGTCAGCATGTTCAAGAACTAACTTGGCTCTTTCTAAAGGATCTTTCGCAGCCAATGTAGATGGGTTGCTGTGTTCAGGGGCAAGAATATTTAGAAGGTAAGCATAAGCCTCTGCGTCCTGCACGGAAAGCATATTGGTTTCTTAAATACTAAAACATCAAATCAAATCATCATTTTTAATATTGAGGCATATATTAAAATGAATAACTTCTAAAAGTTCAGTTTGACAATTAAGGGAATTGAACTAAAAATAGATATAGTATCAAAATTTATAATATCAAAATTGCATCTAAGGAGTGCAGATATCAAAAATATAATAAGTAAAGAACTAAATATAGCCGTGAGTAGGTGTAATTGTTTTTTGATGCTTAGCTAAAAACCCAAAAAAAAAAAAAAAAATGAAAAGCAAAAAACAGATAAACTAATGGAAAAGGGGAAAAAAATAAATTGTAATATGCTACAGGCAACATCTTGAAAACTGCTGACAACAGAATTCATAATTACTATGATACAAAAAAAATAATAAATTAATAAGAACAGGAAATGTCTAATAGTACTACTATAGTACTATGAAAATTTAGCAAGGATTTATGTCAACTAACTAATAAGAAAAACAGTCATACCACTTTCAAGGAGATGGAATGTGTACGTAGTGTGTCATCACATTATAAGTTACTGTATTAGATTGATGGTGAATACAGGAACCCTTAAACTGATAGATGTGGATGGAATTTTAGTAAGGGACATTGCTACATTCCAGGGCAAGTCATGATCTAAACCAAGTATTTTTGTGACCAATGGTAATTCAGTAAGATGAAAAAAGAAAGAAACAAACCAAACCAAAACAAAAAATAAAATTATGTATGTCGTACTCACCTTTTTAACTCCTCTTAAGACTTGGAAAAAGACATGAAAAAGAAGATGGAAACACTCTTAACTCATAGTCTGGCTGACTTTCCAGATTTCTCAGCATTTAAGAATACTTCCCATTGTAGCCTACTTTATGTATCAAAATCAAGGGCTAAAAATGTCATGTAGAACCATTTTAGGATGTCTAACTATTAAAACAGTTTCAACTGTGTTAATTTTGCTAACCTATTCAACAATAGGTCAAATACTTGAGGGTTAAAGAGTTGTGAATTTAAGAGAACTTATAACAGTGGCCAGAAGAAAAGAGTCAGAAAGCAATACAATTTACATCAACATAAATTTCAGAACAAGGCAAATTGAGCACAGATAATTGTTCAAAATTTTAGAGATCAAAAGGATGAAAACGGAAGAACTGTTAAAAATTTCTACATTATAACCTCAACTCACTTTCTCTTACCTTTATGTCAGAAGAGAAATTCGTGACAGTTTTCTTGTATCCTGCTTTTTTCAGTTGAAAATTCATCCACCTGAGCAAAATCTTCTCTGGTGGCAAACTCATCAGCTCCTCCACATCCTGATAGATTTAGATATAAAACAAGAGTACACATCAGATTAATTGATTATGTGAAACTGTTAAGCCAATTAAAAAAAAAAGATAGAAAAAATATATAATGAATGTCTTCACCTTACTATCATCGACCAACTCCACCAACTGCGGTGTTTTCTTTAAATTAAGGTCTGCCAGTAGTTGTATCTGAAGTAGCATAAATTAAGAAGGTCAAAGCATACACATTTATAGCGTAAAATCAAAATGCATGGTTTAAGTAGTCAAATGCTGATTGATTTCAAGTCCTAAAGAGTTTATGGTGGCCATAGTAGAAATTGGGTCTGTAAAAGTTCAGACTATGTAATATCTCGGAAAGAATTTCATGAGTAGGAACTGAAAGAATCTTTACCTTAATGATTTGTGATATCAATCCAAGCACTAGGTGTCGCTGCATAAAAACAAAACACAATATAATTCTCCACATTAAAACTACTAAAAATAATGAATCACGACTTCGATAATTGGAAAACAAGAACAAAGTTTATTAGCATGGATTGAAGTTGCTATGGCTTGGTGTGGGTTAGACTACAAGTTTTTTGAACATGAACTCAACCACTTTTTCCTAAGATGCATAAGTTATCAGCGTGGAGCACAATACATATTCAAATTAAGAAAGTAGATCCAGTTTGAACACCAGCAACAGGGGATGATTCCTCGAAGCCCATCAGGCTTTGGTTTTGTTCAGGAAGGATAGAATTGGGCCACCCAATCAAAGCCACTGTGAGCATTATGCATTAACAACGAGAGTCATAACCTAATCAAGCGAACCTACCCAGCCAGCTGACTAATTACAGTTGATTAACCACACAAAACAATACAACAAACCTGTTAGAGTACTTATCTGAAATGCAATTCAGCATTGAGACAATGTCAAGAACTAGGTAAAAATTAGCAAAAAAGAAAATTGCATTAGAAGAAGCTGGATCATTACATATGTTAAAACAAAAAAAGGGCAATCCAAAGTACATGCTCCCGCATTGCAAAATCTGGAGAAGGTCAAATGTACATAGCCTTAGCCCTGCTCGTAGATAAACAAATTAAAATGGAAAAGAAGAAAAGAAGCCCCATAAGCTTGCAACACTAAAAAAAAGGGGGGGGGGGTTGAAATTCCTACATCAGAGCAAGACAACAGAAGCGTCAAGTACTTTTAAAATTAAAAAACTAAAAAAGAAAAAAAAATAACAGACTGAATCAGTAAATAATTTATAACAGAATAGGAAGTCTTTAAAACTATTGCTAGGAAGAGGCAAGCCGTGAACAAGTCCCCCCCCCACCCCCCAACCCAACCCCTTACCTGGGGATTAAAAAAGTTACCCGCATTTTAAAATACACGCACTAGACACTCCTACAATTGCAAAATTTAACGAAGTGAATGAAAAATTATTTTCTTAGGGTTACTATAAAAGATCACTTCAACGTATGCAGCAGACGTTTCAATCTGGAAGAAAGCGTTCATCCATGAGTTTGCATGTCCACTTACCCTTCCTTCGATGAAGTCCTGAGTCCCAATATTGACTACAGTACATCCAATTGCCTTGGCAGAGTTAAGGCAAAGAGTATGATTTTCATTCCTTTCCCACGGATTCAGCACTCTCTTAGTATTGATAGCCCGTTCATCAATTGTACCAGGAACTGCCACATTAATAAGTTTACTGCATCAAAGAAAATGCTTCTAATTATTGGATTCAAGAACCATGTTAACAAATCCAAAGACACTTATGCTGGCATCTAAGTATGATTTTATCAAGTTACTATGCAAATCACTGTCTAATTACTAATGATCACCAGAGGAGAACTCCATCTTTTGCAATTTCAAAGAGATCGTTAGTTGAAGGATCTATGGGAAGGTATTTCTTCAAAAACCCATCTTCGGCAAGGTAGTTATTGATATGCGCAACATATGATGCCTTTTCGGATTCACTAATTGTGTGAAGCAGTGCAGAAGTAGGAGATTTAAGGAACGCAGATGAGTTCTTTGTGCCACTCCCCGTTCTTGCATTTGCGTGAGCTTGGAGTTTCAAATAAACCTGCCATTGTCAAGATAATTTTTTCACTTCGATTATACAAATATATACGGCTTTACAATGGATTACAGTGATTGCACTAGTCCTTGGTTGCCAAGAAAACAGAAAATAATTAAAGGATTTTTAAATCAGAACAGTCAACTTCAAACTCCACCAAAACAACAGGCGTTTGATTCCAAGGAAAAGAAGACAAATCTGAAATCTCATTTCTTTCTAAATATTTAACAAACTGAGATGATGATTTCATTCTCATAAGTTGTTCCAAATTCTTAAAAAAATGAAAATATTCAAAATGTCCGATTTGTTTCGAAATCCGGCACTTAACTTGTCAACCAAACTGATTTGAATTTCAAATTATCATCTGAAACGCCATAAAGAAATTAAGCAATCTCCTTTTGTTTTCTCTTCTCCAAACTCACCCGTAGAAACAGTTCGAAATCGACATCGTCATCTAATTTCTGATACGAATCCCGAAGACACGAATCTCTATCTTGCTCCGTAAGATTCTCTCCGATGTGTTTAAGCCTCGACATCTTCGTCGCCAAGTCGGCGAGTGTGAGCCGACCATTCTCTCTCCTCATCGTCATGAACTGCAAGAACCGTAATCATCATCAGCAATCGTCCATCATCGGACCAGATTCAAAAAGATGATCAAGACTGAAAAATATCAAAGATTCGTACCAAATTAGCATGCCAATGAGAATTCAGGAGACTTACGTGAGACTTCAAGCTTCGAAGCTCGACCTGCGTGAACTGGTTCTGGAGCCATGGATCTGATACCAAGATCCCAACGTAACCAGCCATATCAATCCTCTTGATACAAAAACTCAACGAATCTCTCTCCTCTCTCTCTCTCTCTCTCTCTCTCTCTGAGAATTCACACACACAGAGATTGCTACTCGCTTTTTAAGGTCTGGAGTAGGAAGAGAGGCCTAATAACACTGGGGACGGAGCAAAGCTGTCAGGGTTCAAAGTTGTTTTTGAGAATTCAAATTATGACCAAATTGTCCCTGCGACCAACCGCTATCTCTCTCATTTTTTTATTTTTTTACTTTCTTATCTTGCAAATAAGATTTGTTTGTTGGGAGGTCCAAATACACTATTCATTAACACCTGATGGGATCATGAGATTAACACGTGGGATCCATTATGGTCCAGGAGTTAAGCTTCCATCAATTTTTGGGATTGGCTTAAATGAAAATTAACTCCTCGATCGCTCTTAATTCATTAATTCAGAATTATTTTAAAAGTTGTTTGAATCAAAAATTTATGAGAGAGAAAGAGAGAGAGAGAATAGATTCAAACTTACTTATCTTATTTAGTTTGTTATGGTAAATTAAAATGAAATGTAATAAAAATAATTAATTTAAAAAATTAATTTACGAATAAATACCTTTTATTTATCTTTCTCTTTTATATTCCTTCACCAAATATTTGGAGGAAACGTGCCTTTAAAACTTTATTGATGGAAAATAAAAGTCCAATATTCTTTTATTTAAAAAGGAAAGAAAACAAAAGGTCATGGCATGTTTAATAAAAGTTTTAATGACTTTTCAATGATACTATTTAAATAAATCACAATGGAAAACATGTATAAGAAATGAGGCGAGAAATAGAAGACAATCAAATAAGTTATTTTTTAATATATTTTTTTCAGTACGTGTGAATTTAGGAGTTATTTGGTTTATCAAAAAAATATAAAAAAATTTTAACTTTTACTAATTTTTTTTTAACTTTTTCCAATCAAATTTCAAGGTGTGTCGCTCTCACACAAATTTTTTATTTTTTTAGTCAACCAAACACCACCTTAATTACCTTAACAACAGAAGAAAAGCTTCCCTAAATCTTAGTCTAATTTTCCTACTTGTGTGGGGGGTGTGTGTAATTACTTTAGACAAATGTTAGGGGTGTATTTTACTAATAAAACTAGCAATAAATAGTTTACTATTTCAGTATTTTTTATTTTTTAAGGGCCTACCTTTGTTAAAAAGCTATGTTTTTATGTGCCATTTTTATCCCTGATACAACAATAATCTTCATATTTTAGGAACTTTCATTGTACATGCTCAATTTAAGATTAAAAGAACTATAATTTGAGAAGAGACTATAATAAACATATAATTACCTTAACAAATTTTTTTTCTTAGTTACATCATACTAATTTTCAATTTTAGTAATTAAAAAAATCACTCACAAAAACGAGATGACTTTTTAAGGGCATAAATTTAGTTCTGCCTAACAGTTTTTTTTTTAAATATATTTTTATTTTTATTTTTATTTTTATTTTTTGTGGGTGCATGGGGTTGTACAAAAGCTATACCATGAAGATGACGAAGGGGGGATGAGTTGGTCATTTTGAAATCATGTGGCCCGCTAAGAGAAAGACTGGTCGCTTTTCAAAAAAGTTACGAAGAGATAACTGAAACGGCTATATTTTGACGTTAGCTAGCAACTTTGGGATGCCAAACTGGGTAACCGAAGGGCTTGGCTCTCCTTCATTGGACTTATTGTCATAATAATATATAAAAAATAAATAAATAAATTACACGTATCTCCCTTTAATAAGTAATTATACTTAGAGTGTATTTGGAGTGATAAAAATGAGATAAAAGGCCTGTTTGGTGACACTAAAGATCACCAACTTTAACTAATTTTTATATTTTCCTTCAATCACGTATCTCCACATATCACATTTATGTCACATATTTCTACATTTATTGTACTATTTGACTAACTTTTTGTCAACCAAACACTCTCAAAATAAGATAAAATGAAATAAGTTGTGGAATCGTAATTCGTGCAGTGAGATAAAACGTAAATTATTTTTAGAGATTTTCAAATATTTTCAGCAAAAATCAGTACGTCAAACACACCCTTAGTACATATAATATTTAAAAGTTACAATTGTGTCTCTTATTCTGAAATATTTTTACAGTTAACTCTATTATGATAAAATAATCATTAAAAATTTAATATAAAATGTTAAACTAATTAAAATTTTAGATATTTTTCTTATTTTAACTCTTTCTTTTTCACATTTCGTCAGTTTTCTTTACAAAAATTCTTAAAAATTTTATATTTTTATTTATTTTTTAAACTTTATATTTTTATTTATTTTTTTACTTATTTTTTTGATATTTTTGTAAAGAAAAATTAATGAAAATGTGAGGGAGGGAGAAACAAAACTGGAAAACTCTTTATTTCAAAATAAGAGAGATATGTATAATTTTTAAATGTTATGAGCGCAAAATGTAATTATTTAAATATTAAGGGAATGTAGATGCAATTTACCCAAATATTTACTAGCAGCCAATATATTCTTATCAAATTGCATGGAAATGCCCATGCCAAGGAAATTAAGATGCCATTTTCATTTACAGAAATACCATCATTTACTTTAAAGATAGGGAGAGAGAGAGAGAGAACATGTATTTACCGGTCCACTAAATTAATATTTCATTTATATATTTTAATATTATTAGAAATACCACGTTAAACTGATCCAATGTCTTTCAAGCAGGGGTACTACATTTTTCTCTACTTCCTAATAATAAAGTGATCGTGAGATCAAATTTGCACGCATTAACTTTAAATTTGTGGGTCGTTGTTGATAATTTAAGATTTGTCCCTTGAAGTGCGTCCAAATTTGTGGGTCATTATTGTTTTACCTGAGCATGATCATTATTCTAAAACTGATTCTGTGCGATGAGAAAGGCATTTAAACTTTTACGATGCTATCATCTCAATTTTGCTAACTTGACGAACTTCTTTGTGGTTTGGATAATTTGATTCTTTTCTTTTCTTTTTTTTTTTTTATTTTTTTCATTCAATTGCTGATTTTATAATTTTGTTTAGAGAGTTAATTATATTACAACAACTTACGTTCTTTTTTTAACTTACCCAAAAAAAAAAAAACAACTTACGGTTTTTACATCTTTAGTGATCAAAAATTTTAATTGTTGCTAAAAATCACTTTTTGAACATTAAAACCTAAAGATATTATCTGTTGGGCAAAATAATACTAAAGCTGTACTCTTGTCGAACAAGTTTAGTCTGTTGCCACGTGGCACAGTGCCGAGCATATTCACATAAGCCACGTAGTCATTTGCCGAGCACGTTCCGTCGGGACACGTGGCGTCCCGCCGAACAACTGACTATTGGCACGAGAGTTCCACGTGAGTGTTGTACGTGAACACACGATTCAGAGTTAGTGTTCCAAAGAGTACCCTGAACCTCGACATTAATAAACAGTGTATTGCCACGCGGCTATAGCCGAGGATCTTGGAAGCTAGTTTGCTCGGCCTATCTGTTGACGGCTAGTAAATGTCGAACCTGGGACCCACAGCCTTTAAAGAAGGCTCGTGACCATAAATGCACCTTAGTTAAGATTGAACTGGGTACTTGTCTCTGGGGATGTAACTAAATCGGTCTATCTCGTCACGATTTGGTGGCTGATGTGACAGGAAGACAGTTTGACCCTGAAATTCCGGTTGTAATGCCGTGTTAAGCTGCCAGAAGCATTAAATGAAAGGCATGGTGTATTAATGAGGGGTCTGAGGCATTAAATGAAGGGGAAGAGTATTTAAAGCAAGGGAAGAAAAGAGGGAAACGGCAGTGTGCGTAACGTCAAGTCGTAGGTATACTTTAATCATTACTCAGACTACTATAAATAGGATATCCTACCGAACCACAAAGGTAAGCTGACTATTGCCAACTTAAGCTCTGACTCCCTTATTTCCATAAAACTTCCTTTTTTAAGCGACTTGCTGATTTAATCATCGGAGGGTTTTCCGGCCTGAGACCTCCTCTCCGGCCGTCACCTTTCTTTCTGTCTTTGTTCGGCAGGTCGGCGATTGCATTTTCGGTTGGCGTGGTCAGCAGTTCCGGCGGTAATTTCTGCTGCCGAACATTTGGCGCCCACCGTGGGGCTCGTTGTCTAGCCCGGCATTGTTGTTCACTAGCTTTTTTCTCGTTTCTTTGTCAAGTCTCCAGTACTTGTCCACATAATGACTTCGGGAGGAAACACTACCCCCCCACCATCTCCACGGGCAGGAGACGGTTCCACTCCTGCCAAAACTAAAGGGAGTGCGTTGGTTATCCGGACTCCAGGTCTGGAGCATGCCCGGAGAAGAAAAATGGAGGATCCTAAGGTACTGAAACGGAGAGAGGAGCTGATGGCTAAGGCCAGTGAAAAACAGGCAGAACTGGAGGAGATTCTGCTGGAATTGAGTAAGGAAAAGGGAAAGTCCCCTGCTAGCCATACAGCTGATTCTGGTCAATCCGACTCGGAATCTGATGAAAGTTACGATACTCTTTACGAGGACCCCACTGATGAGGATGACGGGGACACCCATGAACAGAAGGAGGTGCGCTCTCGCTCGCGACGTGATGTCTCTCCTTCTAGGAAGGACTCGCGCCGCGCTAAACCCGTCGCAAAACGTGACGTGAGATCTGATGTTGACGCGCCCATCAAAGTGCATCACCAAAGGAGTTCCTCAAAAAAGGTGCTGGAGGCGCACTCAGAGGAGGCGGATAGCTCGGACCAAGAAGAGCTAACTTTGAAGCGTAAGAAAGCGGGGAAGGCAAAGATGGAAGACTGGGGGCAAGCAGAGGAATGGGGTGCTCAGGGCCAGAGCACACGAATGATGGCAAGGAAAGCCTTGGGGCGAATCTCTGCCTCCCCATTCGTCGATGAAATAATCGATGCGGAGCCTCCGGAGAAATTTCAAACTCCGAGGCTTAATCTCTATGATGGGAGAACTGACCCCCTGGCCCACTATCGTCATTACATGCAGGCCATGACATTATGGAACAGCAACGACCACCTTATGTGCAAAGTATTCCCTTCCAGTTTGGGAGATACAGCGCTTCAGTGGTTCCATAAACTGCCCCCTGGCAGTATTCGGTGTTGGCAGCAACTGGCAGAGGAGTTCGTCACCCGATTTTTGGCTAACACGAAACAGCCCAAAACCGCTGACGTTCTCCTCACAATGAAAAGAAAGTCCGGGGAATCATTGAGAGATTATTCCCGCCGCTACCTGGAGCTCTACAATGAGGTGGGAGAATGCTCGGAGCAATTGGCGGTCACCTCGTTTAAACTGGGGTTGCGGAAGGAGGATAGGCTGTGGCTCTCCTTGACCAAAAAGCCAGCCGCCAACATGTCAGATCTTATGTGTCGAATCGAGAAGTACGCCAAGGTGGAGGACGAGACACAGCCGGCCGAGCAGAAAGAAAGGAGATCCCAGGGCCAGACAAGAGAGAAAAGATAGGGAGATGGCCGCCGATTCATTGATGAGGGGAAGTCCGTCTTTGAAGCGGTCAATACGGTGTTCAAGGAGCCAATTTTCAAGATCCTCCCCCAAATAAAAAATAGGCCATATTTCAGATGGCCCGGAAAGCTGCCGGATTTTCCTGGAAAGGAGAATTCTAAAAACTACTGTGCGTACCATCAAGACAAAGGACATCGCACCGGAGCCTGCCGATCGTTGCGACATCATCTGGAAGAATTGGTGCGCAGAGGCCACCTTAAAGAGTTCGTAGACGAAGGCAGAACTAGAGAAGCAGCTCCACAGGATAGAGAGCCAAGGAGGCAACGAGAAGAAACTGCCGGGGAGGAGGCAGCCGAAGAGGTTCAACCCCCACTAAGGGCCAGGGCGCGTAGAGATGTCCCGAGACCTGCTGTCATCCACGTGATTCATATGGAGCGGCGACCCCAGAGTGTCATCAATCATGCCCCTAATCCACCAAGTAAAGAAATCTTGGGCGTCGCGGGTCAGCCGAACAAGCGCCCAAGGACAGCCGCCACGGAGGAAATCACTTTTCATGAAGACGAGCATCCTGGTGTTCAGCTGCCACACAATGATGCCCTGGTGGTCACTCTGGGCATGTTTGATTCAGAAGTAAGAAGAATCTTGGTAGATCCAGGAAGCTCAACAGAAGTCATGTTCCTGAGCTTATTTAAGAAGCTCGGATTAACTGAAGAAGATCTGGAACCGGCAGAATGCCCGCTCATAGGATTCAATTCTGCTCCTGTCTGGCCTCTGGGCAAAGTCGTCATTCTTGTCCGCGTGGGTCCGGTGGAGCAAGAGGTTGAGTTCACTGTTGTGGATTCCCCCTCTTCCTACAACGCTATAGTAGGAAGATCGTGGATTCACGCTTAAAGGCAGTCCCCTCAACCTACCACCAGGTGCTGAAGTTCCCCTATTGCGGGGAAGTGATCTCTATTTTGGGGGATCAAAATACCTCCCAAAAGTGCTTCTCCGCAGCCCTAAAACCCAAAACGATCCCTGAACAAGTCCAACTGGCGGAACTACCCGAGGACACGCCAAAGATCAATGATGTCGGTGGTGATCCGCAGATGAAAGCCACAGAGGGTTTGGAGAAATATCAAATTGGCCCGGTTGAGGATGATAGATTCTTCCTGATCGGCGCAAACCTGAGCGCCGAGGAGAAACTAGAGCTAACGGAGATGTTCTTGAAGAATATTGGGACCTTCGCCTGGACTCCACACGAAATGCCAGGTATTTCCCCCGAAGTCATAACTCATAAGTTGAATGTGAATCCGGGGGTAAAACCTGTGGTACAAAAAGCAAGGCGATCAGCTCTCCAACACGCAGAGGCTGTCATAGAGGAGGTCGGCCGACTGTTAGAGGCAGAAGCCATTCGGGAAGTCTCATACCCGGAGTGGTTGGCCAATACAGTCGTGGTCAAAAAGAAGAATGGGAAGTGGAGAGTCTGCGTAGACTACACAGACCTGAACAAGGCCTGTCCTAAGGATCCATTCCCCCTGCCAAAGATCGACCAACTCGTTGATTCAACCGCTGGATGTTCCAGGATGTCATTCCTGGACGCTTATAGGGGATATCACCAGATCCCCATGTTCGGCCCTGATGAGAAAAAAACTTCTTTCATAACCCACCGAGGCATATACTGTTACAGAGTTATGCCATTCGGGCTGAAGAACGCTGGAGCCACCTATCAACGGCTGGCTACGAAAATATTCAAAGAAGACCTCGGACAGACGATGGAGGTCTACATTGACGATATGGTGGTGAAAAGCAAGGAGCCGAACACCCATCTCCAAAATCTCCAGCATGTTTTCTCTACCCTTGACCGGTATGGGTTAAAATTAAATGCTGCCAAGTGTGCCTTCGGAGTTGGCTCAGGTAAATTTCTGGGCCACTTGGTAAGCAGAAGGGGAATTGAGGCTGATCCCGAGCAAATACGTGCCATTCAATCTGTTTCTCCTCCACGCACTAAAAAAGAGGTCCAGAAGCTCACAGGGATGGTGGCGGCACTTAACCGGTTTATTAGCAGATCATCCGACAAGTGCCGACCATTCTTTAGACTGCTCAAAGGGGTCAATAAGATGCAATGGGATGCTGAGGCGGATGCGGCACTGGAAAAACTTAAAGAATACCTGACAACCGTGCCGATATTGTCAACACCGCAGCCGAGGGATATTTTGCAGCTATATCTGGCAGTCTCAGAGCATGCAGTCAGTGCCGTCTTGCTGAGAGAGGAACAAGGGAAGCAGCATCCTATTTACTATGTGAGCAAAACAATGCAAGGAGCAGAGACCAGATATCTTCCCATAGAGAAGTTGACCTTGGCATTAATAATGGCATCCAGGAAGCTAGCCCATTATTTCCATGCACACACCATTCAAGTTGTCACCGATCAGCCAATTGGCCATGTTTTAAAGAGGGCTGATGTATCGGGCCGGCTAGCAAAGTGGGCAGTTTCCCTTGGCGCATTCGACATAAAATTCATCCCAAGAACCGCGATAAAGGCTCAAGTCCTGGCCGATTTTGTAGCGAAATTTTCCATACCAGCCTGTGGTCAAACAAAAGAAGTATGGCATGTTGAAATAAGGTCTGCCCCGGCCGAACATAATGAGGCCGAACAACCTTGGCAAATCGAGGTTGACGGATCTTCCACTAGAAAAAGAGGCGGCGTTGGCATAGTTCTGACTACACCAGAAGGGGTCTCAATAGAATATGCAATAAAACTCGAGTTCGAGGTTACTAATAATGAGGCGGAGTATGAAGCCCTCCTGGCTGGACTCGACATCGCTCGGCGGTTGATGGCGGATGATATTGTAATAAGGACTGACTCTCAGTTGGTTGCTAACCAGCTGAAAGGTGAGTATTTGGCCAGAAGTGAAAAGATGGCGGAGTATTTAGAAGTCGCAAAGAAGAGAATTGAAGGCTTTAATAAAGCTAGCGTGGAGCTCATTGGCAGGGATCATAACGCTCATGCTGATGCACTTGCAACGCTAGCCGCCTCTTCTCGAATAAGGCTAACTGACCAGGTCTTTATGGAAGTCATAAAGAGGCCGAGCATAACGAAAGACGTAGAGGTAATGTGTGCTGACATAGCCCCATCTTGGATGGATCCAATCATCACTTACTTGAAGGACGGAACACTTCCCGAAGACAAGACAGAAACAAAGAAGCTAAGAATAAAAGTCGCCAGGTTTTGGCTCTCTCCTGACCAGAAGTTATACAAAAAGTCATTCACAGGCCCCTATCTTCTTTATGTTCATCCCGATAAAGTGCAAGACTTTCTTTACGAGCTTCATGAAGGTGTCTGTGGAGCACATACTGGGGGCAGATCACTGGCGCACCGAGCAATTACTCAAAGGTATTGGTGGCCGAAGATGGGATATGACGCTCAGGCCTATGTTCGGAGATGCAAGAAATGTCAGAAGTTCGCTCCCATTCCTCACCAGCCAGCCCAGGAACTCAGCCCGCTTACCAGCCCTTGGCCGTTCGCTCAATGGGGACTTGATATTGTGGGACCTCTGCCTCCTGCTTCGGGAAATAGAAAGTTCTTAGTGGTCGGCACCGACTACTTTACTAAGTGGGTGGAAGCAGAACCCCTAGCTCACATTAGAGATGCTGATACCATTCGATTTATTTGGAAGAACATCATTACCAGGTATGGCATCCCTAGGACACTTATTTCCGACAATGGGACGCAATTTGACAGTGCCCCATTTAGGGAATATTGTTCTAGATATAGAATCAAGAATATTTACTCTACACCAGCTTACTCCCAAAGCAATGGTCAAGCCGAAACTACGAACAAAGTCATTCTGAATGGGGTTAAGAAAAGACTGGAAGCGGCAAAAGGGAGTTGGGTGGATGAATTACCATCAGTACTGTGGACCTACCGAACAACCCCTAGAAGATCAACCGGAGAATCTCACTTCTCTCTGGCTTACGGTGTTGAAGCCGTCATACCCTTGGAAGTTGGCCTCCCGAGCATCAGAACTCTATCATTTGACAGAGGGGAGAATGATCAAGCTATGGGAATAAGCTTGGATCTAATCGATGAAAGAAGGGAACTGGCAGCACTGAGGTTAGCCAACTACCAGCAAGAGACAAGGAAGAAATTTAATAAAGGGGTCAGACATAGAAAATTCAGCACTGGCGATTGGGTGCTGAGAAAATTGATGGGAAGCAGGAAAGATCAAACTGAATGAAAGCTTGGAGCTAATTGGGAGGGACCATTCCTCGTCTCTGAGGTGCTCGGCAATGGCGCCTACAAGATAATTGACATGGAGGGAAAGCCAATCAAAAGACCATGGAATGTAGCCCATCTCAAGTTGTACTATCAGTAATTTTTTCTTCACGTTTGTTCATTAAAGACTTTGTACGTTTAGCAATCCTTTTTACAAAGCAAAAGCAATTCCAAAAGCTTGAAGATCACTCCTCGCTTAACAAAAAGACGCCACGTCTCTTTGGGTGGTGGCACGAAAAAGAGCCACTCTTGGCTTCCCGAGCATTGGTACGAAAAGAATGCCCCATCTCCATCGATGTTGGCACATTCCTGGTTTATTTACTGACCAGGAAATGCTCTTTGGACTGAGATTCAATTCCTCGGTCTTCTGAAAAGAATTATCAAAAGAAGCCTCGCTCGGCTTGCCCAGCGTTGGCACATTCCTGGTTTATTTACTGACCAGGAAATGCTCTTTGGACTGAGATTCAATTCCTCGGTCTTCTGAAAAGAATTATCAAAAGAAGCCACGCTCGGCTTGCCCAGCGTTGGCACATTCCTGGTTTATTTACTGACCAGGAAATGCTCTTTGGACTGAGATTCAATTCCTCAGTCTCCTGAAAAGAATTATCAAAAGAAATCCATGCTCGGTTCGCCGACCATTGGTACAGAAAGAATCCACATCATTTCTGATGGTGGCCCAATCCTGATTTATTCATTGACTAGATACGATTTTTTAAATCAAGATTCGATTCCTTGGTTTATTAATTGGAAGCAAAAGAAGCATGTTCTAAAGAGCCCAGCGCCAGTATCATAAAGGTACACTTTTCCGATGCTCGGCATGAGATTAAAAGGCGAAGACTTGTCATAAGGTAGTTACCTCCGTTATTATGTGAAAGCAGGAGGACAGCCAAACTTATCGAGGTATGTGAGATTTATTAAAGTTATGCCTCTTTAACAAAAGCTTGAAGTCATTTTATGAAAAGCAAACTACTACATGAGCTTGTTACCTCTGAAGGGTTTACTGTTTAAAGTATTTCTGTTAGAAGTTGTGGTTACTCGGCAAAGTAGTACAAATCCAGACACCATACATACTTCAATACAAAGCACAAAATATGCAAACAGAAAGACAGACTGTCAATAGGGGACAATTCAAAAGCTTTTATTACATGCCTCAGAGTACGGTTACAATACATTTTACATAACTATCAATCGAAGAAGCTACCCTAAATCTAAGATGAGGCATTAACATTTGTTGTAAGGGTTTGTAGCTACTTCGTGGGAAAAAATGTCAAGGTATTCCTCGGCTGCACTCCTTATAATTTCATCAGCTAGCCAGTTAAGGCATTCCCCAATCAATCCATCGGCAGTTTTAAATAAACAAAGACAGAGAAAAGTAAAACACGATTAGAGAAAAGTCAGACTACTTTCATTCACTTGGAATTAAAAGTCCTATATTGTTACATCAGAATAAAAGAAAAAAAAATATATACATATGTACAAGAAGGCTCACTTCTCTCCTCCCTTAGTAGGATCACTCTCCACTATTAAATCAACTTGTTCAAGCGCTTGGGAGGTGTCCTTCTGGGCACTATCCACGTCAACCTCCCCCTCGTCAATTGTTTCTTCGGCAGTATGAATTGAGGGAGTTTGAGGTGGACGCTCAAAGCTGAACTGAGGAATTGGGCGCTCTGGATCAGGATAAGGGACCTCCTTGTATATGGGGTTGGTGTGATCAATGTTGTTCCTCTTCATTGCGGCCTCCCAACCCTCAAGAAAGAAGTCGTTGTGAGCGTCCCTCATCTGATCCACGCAGTCATTGATTTGGGCTTCCACTTCAGCTTTGGCCTTCTCCTCGGCTTCTCGGAGGGCAGCTTCTTTCTCTGCCAGGGCCCGAGTCTTCAGCGCAAGCTCTGCCCGAAGGTTGGCAAGCTCTTGCTTCGATTTCTCTTGCTCGGCCCTGGAAGCCTCCAACTCCTTCAGGAGTAATTCTTGTCCAGTCTTCGTGGAGGACAATTCAATCTCGGCCTTTGAGAGTTTGCCCTTGACCTCTAACAGCTCCTCGTCTTTACGAATTAGGATTTTATCCATCGATTGCACACGAGCTATGCTTCCTGTAACTTGGCCAAGGGCAGTATTAAGTTGATGCTCGATCTCTTTATTTTCATCTCGAAGCTGACTTCTCTCTGTTGCCAGAGCGTCATTGCTGGATTGGAGATTTTTGTTCTCCTTCTCCAAGGACCTCACACTCGCTTTCAACTCCCTTATGTCCGTCTTATCCTGCTCGGCTCTGGCTTCGGATGCTCGGCTCCGAGCAATTAACTCCATCGTATGGAGAGAAGTCTGCAGAAAGAACAGAGAGTTTAGAAAAAATTATAATAACGAAAGGATTCATATAAAGGAATATTATAGTACTTACAGAGATGATGTTCTTCATCAGAGTCTTGTGGATATCCTCCGTCCTATTCTTCCTCGTGTTATGAACATCCCGAGGAGGGAGGATACCCTTGAGATACTCATCGGCATGGTTGAAGGCTGTATCTTGGACAGTGAAGGGACGGCCTTGAGGGTGCTCGAGGCTAGGAATAAGGATTTCTGGAATAAATGGAGGGGAGTCTCGAACCGGATTGGCCGGATACTCGATGGCCAGAGACACGGGCCCAATTGGCTGATTAGGTAACGGCTCGGAGGTTCTTGGTGGTGCGTCTTTGGTGGGTGGCGCGACCTTGGAAGGTGATGGCCCCCTCGCGGCGTCTTCCTTCGGCAGTTTCGACTGCTCGGCCGCTGGAGCCGTGTCCGCCAATTGTGTCTTGGCCCTCTTCTGCTCGGGAGGACCAGATGGTTTCTTTTGAGCTACCTCCTGCTCCTTCCCCTTCTCCATTTTAACTTTCATTATTTGCTCGGCAGTTGAAGGAGCAGGGGCTCTCCCCTCATCAATCTTCCTCTTCCCACCAGCCTTTTGCTCGTCGGCCTTCTTCTTCTGGGCCTCTCCGGCCCTTTGTCCTTTTGCCTTTGCCATGGCGAGCTTCTTGTAGTCGATCTTCGGGGCCATGACTTCTTCTTCTTCCCCTTCTAAATCTGAGAAGTAGTCAAAGGCAGGGGGTATCTCAACTTCTTCTTCTTCTTCCTCTTCCTCCTCGTCCAAAAGAACAAATCCTCGCTTCCTCGGCTGTTCGGAAGGCTCAGGAACTGCTACTTGAGGGGCTTGAACTTGCTCGGCAATAAATGGAATAGCGAATGGAGGGGGGCGAGTCCACCCTGGATGCCTTAAGGCGTAGTAGTTCTCTTTCTCTTCAGCAGAAGCCCGGAACCACCACTGAAGACGCCTGATAGCCTCCGAGGTTGCGAAACCTTGAGGGGGGCGATAAACGTCTGATGAGAGGGGATGAAGTTGAACAGAATTGGAACCGCTCTGGCGAAGGGATAGAGATCTGGACCCCTGAGGAATTTGAACACCTCCTTCAAATGATCCTTGTCAGCACGAACGCCAGTAGCCCAGAACTTATTTAACTGGACACCTGCACAGGTATTAAATCAAACAATTAGCATGCTTAGAAGTAAGGGTAAAATGCCGAAGAAGAATAAGAACTGGTAGCATTTGAAATCAACCAACCTGGGCCCAAAGAAACCCGAGGGACGATTGGAAAACGATCTTCGTCTGGATCGTGTGTCCAGTGACCTGTGACGACGCACAGGTCACTTTCTGACTTAATCGTATCAGGCAGCATGTGGACCAAGGCCTTTTCTGGTCGAGATTTTAGGTACCACCTGTTCTCATCCTTCCTCACCTTCTGGATTGAGTAACAGTAAAGAAGATCCCACTCGGATATGTGGAATCCGTATCGCCTGTTTATTTCTATTACCCCATTAACAATTCTATAAAAGTTGTGGGTGAGGTTCCTAGGGCCAAGGTCCAGAATGCTCATCATAGAGCGAAGAAAGGGGTGCAGGGGGAACCTAAGGCCACCTTCGGTGATTGCCACTATGGGGAATTCCCCTGTTTCGCGCTTGCCTTGTTCGGCGAGCCTAATACCTACGTTCTGAGGAATTTGGTATTTCTCCTTGAAAATCCTAACTTTCTCCTCAGAACTTAGCTCGTTTGCGAGTCTACCCATAACGGAAAATTTGAAGTAAAAAGGGGATTAACTCACCGGGAACGGAGAACGACGGGAAGGGTGAAGGCTCGCGAAGACGAAAACTCAGAGGGAAAGAAGCAAGGGAAATCTGATGGCTCGAATCGTGGAAAGGAAGTAAGAGAAGATGAACCAGGTATATATGTAAATGTATATGTGTATGTATCTGTGAGGGTAACCGAAGCGTCTCCAATGAAAAGGCAACGGGCGGTAAAAATGGCATTTATTACCGCCTTAATTTTTAAATTTCTGACCATTCACGTTTTAACACCTCGTATCTGGGAAACCGCGTAAGCGGCGCGGCAGATGAAAAGCTGAAAGGGCACTACGCGTGTCGTCACGAGGAGAGAGAAAAGTCCAATCAGATTTGATGCGCGTCAGGGAGATACTAAACGACAAACTGTGTAGGAGGATTGAAGGATCAGTGAGGTAAGGCTATTCTGCTCTGCTACTCTGCTCGGAAAATATCTTTTTCCAACCAGAGTGGGGGCAAAATGTTGGGCAAAATAATACTAAAGCTGTACTCTTGCCGAACAAGTTTAGTCTGTTGCCACGTGGCACAGTGCCGAGCATATTCACATAAGCCACGTAGTCATTTGCCGAGCACGTTCCGTCGGGACACGTGGCGTCCCGCCGAACAACTGACTATTGGCACGAGAGTTCCACGTGAGTGTTGTACGTGAACACACGATTCAGAGTTAGTGTTCCAAAGAGTACCCTGAACCTCGACATTAATAAACAGTGTATTGCCACGCGGCTATAGCCGAGGATCTTGGAAGCTAGTTTGCTCGGCCTATCTGTTGACGGCTAGTAAATGTCGAACCTGGGACCCACAGCCTTTAAAGAAGGCTCGTGACCATAAATGCACCTTAGTTAAGATTGAACTGGGTACTTGTCTCTGGGGATGTAACTAAATCGGTCTATCTCGTCACGATTTGGTGGCTGATGTGACAGGAAGACAGTTTGACCCTGAAATTCCGGTTGTAATGCCGTGTTAAGCTGCCAGAAGCATTAAATGAAAGGCATGGTGTATTAATGAGGGGTCTGAGGCATTAAATGAAGGGGAAGAGTATTTAAAGCAAGGGAAGAAAAGAGGGAAACGGCAGTGTGCGTAACGTCAAGTCGTAGGTATGCTTTAATCATTACTCAGACTACTATAAATAGGATATCCTACCGAACCACAAAGGTAAGCTGACTATTGCCAACTTAAGCTCTGACTCCCTTATTTCCATAAAACTTCCTTTTTTAAGCGACTTGCTGATTTAATCATCGGAGGGTTTTCCGGCCTGAGACCTCCTCTCCGGCCGTCACCTTTCTTTCTGTCTTTGTTCGGCAGGTCGGCGATTGCATTTCCGGTTGGCGTGGTCAGCAGTTCCGACGATAATTTCTGCTGCCGAACATTATCCATCAAATATAATTTGATTACCGGTTAGTTGACAAATGTTAGTCACAAAAGATATTATTAATTAAAAATATATTTGATCGATAACAGTAACTTTCGAGAACCAATTGATTGGCAAAGGTGTTTGATTGGAAAAAATTTACCCTTTAATGATCAAAATTTAATTGACAAAATATAGGTGTTTAACGACCAATTAATCGACAAAAGGTTTGGCAAAAATAAATTCTTCATCATCTAATTTTTTATTTGATCAGTAAAACTAAAGCTTTAAGGATTAATTGGCTGGCAATAATTTTATCTTTATAGACCAATTGATGGGTCGCAGTAATAAATATTTAATTTTTTATTTAAATTTTTCATGACCAATTAATAAAAAAAAAGTAACATTTAAGTGATCAATTAGTCTGAAAAAATTACTTTTTAGTAACCAAATTTAATTTGATCAGAAAAAAATAATTGCTAAATGTTTATTTTCTTGTAGTATAGTCTAATAGAGTTGGATCAAATGACAGATTGATAAATCGATTAATAACTTAGTTGTCATGACTAAGAACCGAGTTCAGGGAATGTCAAAACTAGTTGCTAAAACTCTAATGCCATTAAAACATTTTGCTAACGTATGTGCTGAACGAGTTTGGGAACCATCCAGACTAGGGTAAGTATTAACAATTGATCTATATTAGGAAAATGGTAAATGTATTTGTTTATTTATTTCCTCTACTCTTATGCTATCATAATTCACTAGTGTAGAGTCTAAGATAATCAAGGCACTCAATTTATGTTAGGACATTCGAAAAATTTTTTAAAAAATTCTTAAAAATTTTAATTTTTTCTCATTAAATTTCGTTATATGTCACTTTTATATTAATTTTTTTATTTTATTTTTTTGAGACTTTTCCAAAACTTCATACTTTTACGTTCATGGCTTTACGATGGTTCTCTCTTTTCATTAAAGAAAATAATATAAATTAATCTTCCATGGTAAAGGTAACCTCCTAACTTATAGCATGGGCTTCTATTTATAGTCTATAGGATTGTCATGTGTGGTCGGGTGTCTCATTTTTTATATATTTATTTACTTATTTTTCAATTTAATTTAATTTAATTATTATTATTATTTTTTTTTTTTGTGACAATGGAAAAAAAAAAATGTTGCATAGCTGTTGGGCAATATGCCAACAGATCACACCTCACGTTGAGTATTTCACGCCCCATTAAAATAAAGGAGAGCAAGGGAGAGAGAACAACAGGGGTAAGGAGGGCAAGTGTAGTTAGGGCAGAGACCCTGGCCCATGAAACGTTGCGTCTGCCTGACACATAAAGTGTTAAACCCTAAGTTTTGCGCAAGTGCGTGTACATATACATATATATGTACATATTTGCTTCGTGCAAAAGGAGAAAGGAGGGGGGGGGGGGGGTGAGCCCGTGAGCGAAAAAGCAAGGAAAATAATTGAGGGGAATATGGTAGCATTCCTTGCTGTGTTTGCATCTCAATGTCCCAGCACTAGAATCATTAGCACGGGTCTTCTTAAAAATGTGCAGGGATGGTGGTGAGATCACATATGCACATCGCATTGCACCACCACATGTGGACCCAAGCTTCACATGGGCTTTCCCACCCCCCACCCCCACCTCCTTGTAACTTGACCGCCCTCCAATATCCTTCATCATCATTGCTAGTGATTTGGACATGGCAAAAAGCTTGATTTGATGGTATATTTGGGCTTGATTTCCTTTATCATTGTCGGTATCATTATAAGTTAACTAAAGGCAAACTAAACTCCCAGGTATCTATCCAGTACGTTTTACCGTCTAATAGCATACCTGCAATTTTTTTTTTTTTTCCTTCAATTCATGTCATCTATTTGGCGTTGTTGATGCTTCAGCCTCCTCGCACCCACTTTCCACATGAGAAGAACTACTCAAACCCTGCTCTTAGCTCTTCCCATTTTGTCAATACAGAAAAGCTAGTTTTTCTTTTTCTTTCTTTCTCCCCCATTTTACTTTGATGTGACATTGACGTGCCAAGGACGGTAAACATCCAAAGTGACCACTGAATATGGATAGAGAAATGAACTTGCTTGATTCAATGATTTCTTAAGGTTTGAATTAAATCACTGAATTCTTGAAAGAAAGGTGCAAGGCTAAATCTAACTAATAAAGTATCACCATCTTTTGTACACTAGGATTCAGAGAAGGCTATGTGTGAAGTTAAATCCCCAAGCCCATGGTTTGATGGCGGCACGTGAAAGTGAGATTCTTCCAATATTACAAATATGTGTATATACATATATATTTTCCAAAATGACCTCATGGCTCACAAATTACAATCTTTAGAGTTAGAAGTACTACTTCCAATTTTCTGTAGGCAGTCAATAATGAGGGGAAACCTGAATTCAAACAAGATGGTTTCAAAGCCTTCCCTGCAAAATTGGTAGCTAAGGATAATTTCATACTAACCACACTTCCCAAAAATATTGGAAACAGAGCTACTGCGACCAGATAGACTATAGGAATGATCAAACCAACCCATCTGTGCCCACACAATTGAAACAAACAAACTGGAGGACAATAGGAACCGAGAGTTGAATCAGGGCAATAACTCAATGAGACAGTAGTTTTGAACAAGGATAGATGTTAACCAAGTGCCCTTTAGGGAGGGTGGCACAAAAGCAAATGAGCATTTTTTCACTTGGGCCATGAATACTTGCATTGCAAGAGAAGTGACCAGAAAACTTTCAAATGAAGTTACAAAACCTACTTCTGAAAGAATCAATATTAGTCTTGGCTCCCTCGGAAAGAATAACATGTTGCTCATCATCCAATGTTGAAAACCAAATGACCTTCAGATACTTTAAGGAAGCAAAGACAGACAGGATAGGGTCAACTTATCAATCAGCAACAGTACAACCAGGCATTTGTGCTTTCATCAAGCTTACAAATATTCAATCCTTTTGTTTTGTTTTTTAAAAAATAATCCTTTTATTTGAGGTAATGTGACAAACTAAACCTGAAAGATAAGTCAATCGACAATATCTTAAATTTACTTCTTAACAGTCATTTGTTTGAGTCGTTTCAGAGCCATTGGAGGCTTATCCTATTAATAACTTCAGAGTTTAACAATTAGTCGAGCTGTGTACAAAATAGTCTGAACACCTTGAGTTAAAAAAAAAATTGGCCTATTTAAATAAAACTAAAAATTGAGAATAAAAAAAGATTAAAAATATTTGCACTCTATTAATTTTTCTACTTCACAATAACTTTAATTTACTAAATTAAAAATAAAACAACCTAAGCCATAAAAAAAAGGTTGACATGCTTTAATAAAGTTAAAAATTGAGAATAAAAAGAAGGCTGAGAATATTTACGCTTTTTTATTTACTTTCCTCACTACCCAATAAGTTTAATTTACTAAATGAAAAAATATATATATAAAGTAAAAGAAATTAATGGAGGAGTGCAAATATTTTTATCCTAAAAGAATAATAATAACAAATTAATGATTATAGTTCCAGTAAAAGAAAAAATTAGGGGCCGTTTGGAGCTCCAACTAAGTTAAAAAAACTCCAAAAAATTTTAAAAAATTTAACTTTTTCAAACTCCACAAAATTTCAACATTTTAAAAAAATTTGTTAAAATTCGTTGGAACAAACCATTATAGTGAGTTCTAACAGATTTTGAAAGATTTTTAAAAAAATTGACATTTATACTAAAAAGTTTCACAAAATTTCAAAAGTTTTCAAAATTCTTTACTAAAATTTTGTCATGTGTTATTTTATATAATTTTTAATAACTTTATATCAAATTAAAAATAAATATTTAACTATTATTTTAAAATAACTTTTCACACTCTAAATTTCAAAAAATTTCACTTTTATAAATTTTTTTTTTTTGGCACTCCAAACGGCCGTTAAATAAATGACACAGTCGTCCAATATACAGCAATAATAATGTACGGTAAGACATTTTATTTAGGCCAAGAGGCGTGCTACTGTCAGTCACACAGTCGGCATTAGTGCATCTAAACCATTAATCTCGGTGGGCCCCCCAGATCAACGGGCGGTCTATCATGATTCATGACAGCCACTAGTGATTGTAGCATTTCTCATTAGGCGAATGAAATTAGCCGTTAGCACCCTATCTGATCCATGATTTCAAATCTCCAGCCATATCCATATAGACTGACCTCTTTGACTCGGAGTGTATTTAAACCATGGGCCATCATGGCCATTTTATTTCATACGCTATTCCACCTCCCATCAGAACAAGCTTTCTATTAGGGACCACGGCCTGGGATTCCATCGTCCGCAAAGTGAAGATTTATCCAGAAGATAAAAGTAATGAAAAAGCACTATAAAACTAGATAATAGACAATCAACAAAATCACTTTGACCAATTGACATAATAACCTTCATCGAAAGATGCTTAATTATTGGTCAAATGTGAGAGCAGAGTCACTGTCCCTTGAATGCCAA
This sequence comes from Vitellaria paradoxa, assembly GCA_019916065.1. Taxonomy (NCBI): domain Eukaryota; kingdom Viridiplantae; phylum Streptophyta; class Magnoliopsida; order Ericales; family Sapotaceae; genus Vitellaria; species Vitellaria paradoxa. The sequence goes on along the minus strand of CM034244.1, from coordinate 7,934,704 downwards.
TTAATTGTTGGTCAAATATAAGAGTAGAATCACTATTCCCTGAATTCCTTAGGTGAGGGTTCGCAATCACGTCGTGTTATGTTTATACTGTATCACTAAAATCATGTATTAAATTATTTAGGTCAACTTAAATATAATGCGATTAATTAATCATGTTAAAATATTTAACACTAACACAGCTTATTTACGATATAGTAACATGATATGATACATACAACTCGTTTAATATACACATCATGTAACTTGATTAACACGTTAAATAAGTCAATTTGATAAATACATAACTCAAAAAATATATGACTTTTATATCACGTTTAGCACATTAATTCAAAAAATACACAGTTTAACTCAAAAAAAAAAAAAAAACACACCAATCCAATTAATTATGCGTGTTAAATAAGTTTACCCATTTTTAACACAAATGTGACCTATTTATTATCATATAAAAAAAGGGAATGACACATTCTTGTTTGTGCTCAACCCCAACTAAGTAATTACATGTTAAGTTTTAGTCATATAGAAAATTGTTACCCTTCCAGTACTTAACCATTCATCATGAATGAACCGATAATAGGCTAATGATCCAGCTTCATTAAATTGTCAAGAAAGAGTGCCATATATGCTTGGTTTGCTACAATGAAAATCAAATCACGAAACAAAGTGGTCCACAGTCCACACTGTAAGGTAACTTGGATTAGACTGCATACCATTTTGATTGTAATGTTGTAAGCTGTAGTATTATTGGAAGTTGGAACGATATGCAAAGCTAAGCAACTCAGTTGATTTCCAGAGGTAGACCAACTAAACATTTCCTGGAATTTGGAAAGTGCCTCATTCATTAGTATTTTTTCTGGCATCCAAACATGAAGCCTCAATTCCCTTTCTTAGCTTACTAACTATGGTAATTGGGCCTACGTGAATCTAAACCTGCATAGCCGAACCCCTTCAACACAAAACACTACCGGTAATGGAATTGTACATAATAATAATAATAATAATAATAATAACTGCGTTATTAGAATTTTTAATAACAAGAAATGACTTTAGATGCCTTGGTAAGTTTGCCACATCTTTGTTGGCAGTGTGGAGATTATGTTAGTGAAATTGTGCTCCAAAAACATTTCCTTGTAACTGAATTGGGCCTAGAATTGAGTCTTTTGTTTTTTTTTTAATCAAAGTGCCTCGGTTGGGCCCTTGAATTCAAGAAAGGAAACAAGGAGAAAAATCGCCAGTTGAGCGGTGGGCACACTGCCTAATGCCGCCAGCAAGCCACTAGCAAGGCCGTTCGAGCGGCTTGCTAACAGCCCAGATTCTGCTCCACTTTTGGGCCACTTTTCTGTTTTCTATTTAATCCTTGGCCCTCCAGCTTAGTATCCTCAGGCATTCTTGCATGTTTTTTAAGGCTCAAAACATGGTTGGGTTGATTTGGATAACCATTCCTTTTCCTATAGTTTGGTGTGTAGATATGTTGGAGGAGTAGGAGATTAAGCTTATTTATGCAGATGGTGGTTAAGGGACTGGAGACAGAGGTTTTTTTTTTTTTTTGGGGGGGTGGGGGAAGGGATCGATTGGGTGCTGAAGTGGAAAAATACAGAGATTACATCTCTCTTTTTAAGTTATCATCTCCTTGGGGCAAATTGAATGCATACAAGCTTGTACAGAAGACTTGGAGATTTGTTTCATCAAAATCTGATTGAGAGCAAAGAAATTTGATCATCTTTTGTTTCAATCTGCTTCTTCCATTGGTGAATTTATTGAACACGTGTAGGCTTATAGCAAGTGTTGTTTGAACATACAGTAGGTTCTAGCCAAGTCGGAAGATGCAAGCATTCTATTGGCATCGGTGCCTCATATGAGCTCTAGCGAGCAAAAATAGATTTAAGTGAAGACAAGGATGTCAATTTTGTAATTGACATTTGTTACATTGAGTTGTTTTCCAAGAGTAGTCACGTTAAAGACTCAAGATTTTTATACAAGTGGGTTCTCCTTCATATATATCATGGTGTTGCCTTGACTGGTGGTTTATTTATTATTATTTGGTACATATAGAGTGCATTTGCAGTACTTTTTTTTTTAATTTCTACAAATTTCTTTAAATTTTAAATTTTCTATTAATTCACAAATTACAAAAAAATTTTCTATTCGCTATACAAATTATGAGATTGTAACTTTTACAAATTTAAACAAATTTAGAGACTGTTTAGCCTAAAAAATGTAAAAATCACCAAAAATTATAAAAAAATTATCTACTCTTTTTAACTTCTTCTAGTCAAATTTGGCTAAATATCACTTTTACATCAACTTTTTATACTTTTTGACCAATCAACCAACAAACAACTCCAAACACCTCATATACTCCATTGAATCTGAATTTTCAGAAACAGCCTTCGTGGAGTAGCAAAAGTTACGAAACATGCCATGAATGACATGACAGCAACTGAGGGTAGTAACTCATGTCTGTTGCCATTCTGGGTGGTTCCACGGAGAAGGGTAATCACTTGAACCTAAGAGGTTCGTAACAGACACTAACAGAGAATTCAACGAAAGGTTAAGGGCTGAAATTACCTTATCTCCAGAGCTAGTACATATCAATATCATGTATTTCAGTAAAGCATCTTCACGCATAGGTGACCTTTTTTCCGGAGTACGACAAAACAATCTACTCGATCAGCTTTAAGAATGACTTGCCCCGCAGGGTAGGGGATCAACTGGCAAATAGTGAAAACCATTGCACAAGCCCACAATAATGTGATTTTATCTGAAAAAAAAAAAAAAAAAAAAGGAAAATCCATTTATAATAGCAGTTCCAAAGAAAAAGCCCCCAAAAAAATGACCAATAAAAGGGCAACAAGCTTCATGCAAATATGCAAAATCCTTGTAAACGAGAAGCGCCGTCTGTGGGAATCGAACCCACGACCACATGGTTAAAAGCCATGCGCTCTACCGGCTGAGCTAAGACGGCTATTGGACTTTATAAGTTAACTTAACAATAGAAAGAGATTACTTTACCATAAAAAAAAAAAAAAAAACAACGGAAAGAGATTCCTATTTCGTTCTTCGTGAAATATAGAAGTGCATAGGATATATTCTAAATTAATTATTTTAAAATTAACCTTTAGCGGTAGTGTAGCAATCACAAATTAGGAAGGTCATAAGTTTGAAATTTTATAAAAATTACTTCATCTCAAGGTTATCCATGTAAATTTTATTTGTACTCATTTTAGTTCTTAAATTTTGTAAGATTGTTGACGAATCCAAAATTTACTTTCTTAGTTTATACGACTACCTTGAAAAAATAACTCGTGACCAAAAATATGTAGGGATCAATTAATATGTAAAATTTGTAAATTAGTGAATTCCATCAAATAATTTGGTGAAACTGATTTTGCTTTTCCAATATTATGCTTATGAAGTAATAAAATTAATAAAAAAATAGATTAAATAAAATTTAAATAACATTTCATTATTTAATTATCTTATAAATAATTTAAATTTCATTTCGCACTAATTATGATTGTGCATTTCATTGCTCAAAGTATAATAATTATTGTGACACTCATTTACGGGCTTATACAGCAGTCATTCAATGATTTATAACATGGTGACACGCGTGCACCTTGACTATGTTTGCGTAACAGTTTTGTGATTTTATTATTTAAATATCATATAAATAAAACAGTGATGATTTTGATAGATTGGGTTCCATTTAGTTTATTTTTCTATTTTTTAATTTTTTATTTTAAACTTATTTTCTATTCTAAACTTTCAAAAATAAAGAAAATAGTTTAAATGCATCTGGTCACCTTTGCTTTCAAATTTTATTTTAGAAAATAGAAAATGAGATTTCACATGAATTATTTTGAACGTTTTCAATGCAAAATAAGAAAATTTTTAAAATAAGAAAAATAAAACATCTTTTATTTCTTCATTTTGGGATCTTTAAAATAAAAAAACATAAAACAAAAAATATAAAATATAAAAATAAACCAAATACCACCTTAATAATTGATTGGGTTAGAACACATTTAAACCCACATTATTTTATTAACAATATTACCCTCAACGAATTCCAAGGATTAAAATGATGATTAATCAATGGAAAAACAAGAAATGATAAATGACTCCTTTTGTTAGATTCTGTTATTATACATTAATCATTAAAATTATTGTTGAGTGGGAGAAATTAATAAAAAAATATAAATATTTTTACCCTGAGTCAATACATAAATATATAATTACATGTGCTCTGACCCAATCAATTACTCCGGACCATAATATATATAAACAATATTAGATATGCAACATACAAAAACTAAATAATAGATATATTATTTGTTTGTTTGTTTCTAATTGTGTTAAATTTTAAAAATAGTTACAAGTTAAATGGTAAAAATAGAAAGAATTATAACTTCTTAATCGAACAAACTTGGTATATATTTAAAAATTAACATAGAGTTGGAATTGAGATTAAAACACTAGGTTTCACGTTAGCTGGACTTGTCCATTGTCCACGTCTAGTATAGATCGTACGATTAAATTTTTGTATAAAATTATTGACATTGTATTTTGTTAGATAGATTAAGAATTAAGTGGTTTCACTGGATAAGAAATTTAACTCCCCTTTTTAATTGCCAAACAAACATTGTCTACGAAGTTAGAATTCTAATGATATGGTTTCATTTAAGAATAAATATTTTGCTTTTTAACATTAAATGAAAATGAAGATGAAGTGCGAAGTTATTGGTTAAAGTGTGTTTCCAAAAATCATTTTTAATTTTTTAATTAAACTTATCACATTTTACTAATACTAATGATAATTATATTATTTTTTCGATGTTAAAGAATCAAATTCATGATCAAAATAAAAATTAAGATATAATTTGGAAAGTAAAAGCTTTATTTTTTTTTTTGTGTTATTCGTGCATTTGGAAGAAAAAAAAAAGTTAATTTTTTAGTAGTTGTTTTTTTTAATTTAATATTTTTATTTTTTATAATTTAAAAAAATAAATGTGAGAAAATAAATTTAATTATTTTTTAATCACCGATTATGGTTTGGTTTGGCCAGTCAGAGGGTCGGGGAGATGAAAAGAAAAGAGGGAAACGGCCTCGCCATGTGCTGCCAAAAAGTTCGAAATCCGCTCGGAAATAAATCTCTGACCAGACCTTTGATCCATGTGTCGGGCGTCTCAGTCCCGGACCACATACTGAGAGACTGCTATTCAAAAAAGTTAAAAGGAGGGTAACCTCGCAAAACATGCCCCCTCTCCTTCTCGAAATTTCCATTCCTCCTCCATTGTCCATTCTACCCCCCTCCACTATTTAAAAAATTATTGATAAGCTATTTGATATGACTAGTCCTACTTTTTTAAATGAAATTTTTTGTATACATAGGTACTGTTTAAAAATATAAATTTTGATATTTTTAATAAATTTTTATTAAAAATTACTAATTATATTTTTGGAGTTCATTTAATGAAACAAGTAAAAATTTTTAGAAACTTTTAGGTATTTCATAAACTTTTTTAGCAATTTTGTTGGTAATTTTTAATAATTTTTGTTAATTTTTAGTAATTTTAGATAATTCCTTTGTTTAGTAAATTACTATGACTGAATAAAAAAATGACAAAAATTAATATTTTATCAAATATTCATGGAGCAACTTTTAATATTTTTTTACTAATTTTTGTCCTTCCAAATAGGATCATAATTATGGAGGTATTTGGAATTGTAAAAAAGTGAGACAAATTAGTAGTTAGAATTTTATACAAAATTTCTTTTTTTTAAATTTTTATATTTTATAAGTATTTGATATTGATATTAAATTTAGCTATTAATGGCAAAATCAAAATATGTGATCAAAGTTGTCAAATAATAAAAAATAAATTAAAATAAATAAAACTAAATTTATAATTTTAGATTTTATTTTGATTTATAAACTAATTCAACGGGGCAAAATTTTTAATGTTTGTATGTACAATGTAGCCGTTAACAGGTGGAGTGGCATGAGTATAAATACGAAAAAGAGTGAGGGTAGCTTTACAACACAAATTATCTACATAACCGTTAAACGAGCCGGAGGTTGGTACACAATCGTAAATAAGGCACAAAACAAAGGGCTAGCTTATATGGGAGGATTATTTTAATACCCATTTTATCCCTGGGAAACACGAGCGGTTCCACTTCCTCGCTTCTATAAATATCTATACCTGCACCTTCCAACTCCATTTATCCACTTTGTTTCGTTAGTTTTTTGGGCCAATTTCTCTCTCCTAGGGTTTATTACTTTCTCTCTCTGTGCGACTAGACGATGGCTCAGGAGGTTCAGAACGGAGGAGCCGAGCACGGATCCGCTAAGCCGGTAACATTCTCGGCGGTGAAACCTCAGCTGTTCGTGGAAGCACCCAAGGCTACCGACGCTGTTCAGTTCTACAAGGCTGCCTTCGGAGCTGAGGAGGTGAACCGCAGCGTTCATCCGAAGAGGAAGGCGGATCAGGAGCTCCCTCTCGTCCTCTCTGCTGAACTCAAGCTCGGTTCGTACACATTTCTTGTCTCGGACCTCGCGGAGGACTGTTCTTTTCCGTAAGTATTATCCCTTCTGCTTGATATTTTCGATTTTTCATGCGTCCAGTTTCTGATCTGAGTAGATATGGATACTTTGCTTTGTTTTTTCTCCCGTTAAACTTTGGGAAAGTTTTTTATGGTTATTTTTTTTATATTTTCGGATATGTAATGCCTTTGATAATGTTTTATTTGCGATTCATTTAAAGTTTTTGTCAGTTCCTTCTTTTATTTTACGTTTGCGTTCACGTTCAGATATTACATGTAATATCAAGCCTGTAAAGCATATTCGTGGTATTTTAAAGGTTTGTTTAGCACTATTTTCGTTGTGTCTGGGCACTTGTTGATATTGTTTTAGGTTTGTTTCCATTTATTGTTGCTTTGAGCTTTGTAAATGTCCTTACTGCATTTGAATAATTACAGTACCACTCCCGTTCCACTCCCGTATTCCCAACTTAGAGATTCACTGAGTGATTATTGCAGTATAATGGTTTAAGGCGAAGTATTGATGCAATAACGTTTGTGGTTGACCAGGGTAAAGACTCCGGCAACCGGATTCGTGATGTGTCTGGAGACGGAGGACGTGGATGCTGCTGTGACGAAGGCTGTGAGCGCTGGTGCTGTTTCTGAGGGTGAAGTGACGGAGGGTGAAGGCGTGTGCTGCGGTGGGCGTGTTGGTAAAGTGAAGGACCCCTACGGCGTAGCTTGGCTGATTTGCTCTTCCACCAAGAAGTGCATTGATGTGGAGGCTTAAACTAACTTCTTAGTTCTGCTCTCTTTTTGAACCATTTCTGATTTACTGCTTAAAATGTTTCTGTTTTGTCTTATTGGAGAACGCTCATAACAGTTGTAGTAACTAATGACTTCGTGATTGAATAGAGGTCTTTATCTTTCTTTAACCTACGGCCAGCAAGTCAAGGTTTCAATATTATTTAGGGTGTGATTGGTGTGATAAAAAGATAAAAGTAAAAATAAAGTGAAATATATTGTAGGTTTGTATGGAGTGAGATTTAATTTTGTGAAAAACGTTTTAAGGTTTTTAAAATCTTACAGCAAACTAACTGGACCCTTAGTTTTGTATGAAATATTTTAACTGTTTTTCTTTAGATTTATTATTTTTTCTTCAATGTCCTTATCAAAGTGAGCAATTATGATTTAGAAGTCGGTCCGGGGCAAGTGTTCGAATCTGTTATTTTCCCTGTTGGTGATCATGTGCTCTTTAATCCAAAGTCAAGAGAGAAAGGATTGTTATTGACTTTTTGGCTGTTTACTGTTGCCCTTAGTAACGTTGAGCTTCGTTGCTTTTTTAGCCGATTTTGTCTTTTGAATTATTTTGATTTGAGATGGTAATATATTTTATAATGGAAAAGAAAATAAAAAGATATTGTTTAGGAGATGAGGGGGAAAGTGGAGAAATGATAATTTTTTATTTACTTTTGTAAGTTTAGGAGAAAATGCTTCCATTGTGAGTTCATAATGGAAATGAAAATAAAATAAAACATTGTTTGGGAGATAAAAGGGAAAGGTAGAGAAATGATTTTTTTTTCTCCCTCTTTTTTAGTTGAGATCAAATTGAAAGAGAAAAAAAAGTGTATGTTATTATTTTATTATTAATTTTTTTGAATAGTAGGAGAAATATTAATTTATTTAGTTAGTGTCATTTTGAAAGTTTTATTAACTATTTTTTATTCTTTTTAATTTTGATAAAATTTTGACAATCACTTATTTTTCATTCCCTTTTAGTGTCTTTTCTTTTCTAAAATAAATTCGTAAAGAACAGATAGAATTTATTCATTTATTTATTTTTTCTCATTTCATTCCATTCAAACCATCTGTTACGGCTTTTGTAGAATTGATGATTTCTTTTGAATAATTTTTGATGTTTCCTTAGAATTTTCATTTTGAACGTTTGAGAATGGAAAAGACTTATTTTTGCTGGGCTGGATTTGGATTTTATGGATTTAGGGTCCTCATTCGTATTGTGAAAAAAACAACGGTCAATAGTCGATTCATTAGGTTGATTATCGATCTATATTTGATTAATTTGGTGGGATGGGACCCCTCAGCACTGTGTCTGCAATGCTTCTTGGGGAGCACAATTATATTTTTCAATAAGGCCTGTTAATCACGACCTTTTTCTATGGCTCGGCATGCTGGTGTGCATTTACTGATTTACACGAAATTTGGGGCTGATATATTAAAAACATCTCCTCCCTAATAACAGATTAAGGATCATTGAATTAAAAATTCAAGTCCTAATTCATTCACATATTGTTTTAAGTTAAAAGAATATAAATATATCATTGACCTTAATGTTGTGGAACTAACATTTGTATAACAATTTGACATTTATATATTTTCAGTCGTTGGATTTATTTAATGGTTAAGATTACTTCTTTCTTTCTTCACTTTAACTATTTTTTAGTTAATTCACATAAAAATATAATCTTTCTTTTTTCTTATTTTTTAATCTTTTTGCATGTAAAAAGTTTTTAAATTAATATTTCAAAAAATATAATAATATTTATAATAAATAATAAAATTTTACACATTTATTAAACAATGTATGGATAACAAAGTGAACTAAATTTTTTTATTTAAAAAAATTGATATTTAGACTTTAATTTTTTTTAAAGATTTATTAAAAATTAAACATTTAAATTAAATTTTCAATTTTAATGCTTAAATATTTTTTTTGATGAAACACCAGAGTCAGCAAACCAACTCAAAAGTTGGATTACTGACTAAGACTTATATTTTAATGCTTAAATTTTAAATACATATATTTTTAAGCTCATTATATTATTTTTATATAATAAAAAAGTTCAAAATTTTGAATTAGGGATATTTTCAATCATTGGATTTGCTCAATATGTAGGATTGTTTTTATTTTTCTTTTCACTTTGGTCAACTTTTCTATTATTTCAATATTTTTAATATTTTAAAAAATGTGATAAAATTTTACACATTTATTAAACACTGTATAGATATCTTAGTCTCTTTTAATTAGTAATTTTTATTTTTACAATTTTTCATATAAATTTACTTTATAAATTTAAATTTGAGTCATTAGCATGCCAAATTATATTTATCTACCTTTAGGTACAGGTAAATAGTAGTATAAAATTGATCTTAATCGTTGAATAAAATAAAAAATAATTCTTAACCATTGAATTTTAGTTTGTGAGAGGGATATTTTAAAAAATCGTCCTGTTTTATTATATAGATATATATAATAAAAATTTAAAATTATTATAAATATCGTATATATTAAATAATAATATATTATATATAAATATTAGAAATATATATATATATGTAAATTAATAAAAAAATATTTAAACAAGTATGAGGTTTGATGGAGACCGTCATATCTATTCCTATTTTCGTTGGGAAAACACATTAAAATGTCTATATCCGTCTCATTCCCGTTATTAATATCTCCAAATCCTCTCTGAATGGAACAGGTGAAATCAATACTCGTCAGGTACAAATAATTTTGACAAATTTATTAGTTCGCATGCTAGTGAATGTAAGTGATGAATTTATACAGTTCACTAACAATTCTAACACAATTATTTTCAGAAGTTAGCTTCCTATTTAGGAAGCTCGAACGTAGATTATTGATGGTCGCATTTCAGTTATTCCCCCCCTAAATGCTAATCAACATTTTATTTTTTATTTTTTTATTCATTTATTTATTTTTATGGGAAGTGGGGCCTCAGATATATGCATATGATAAGAATTGAACTTGAGACCAGATGTCCGAGCCTTTACGCCAATGACCGCTTGGCTTATTCTGGGGCTTGCCCAAATCACTCGAAGTTGGACTAATGTGCCTGTAGCTGTGGGTGCAAGCCAAGTGTGTCGAAAGTCTATTTACAAGTTGATCGCGTCCGTTGTGGAACGATTTTTGGGTAAATTACACTCATCATCGTTCGATATTTAAAAATTATATTTATTAATATTTTTTTATTTTGAAATGATTGAAACATCTAAGTGCTTTTGTTATTTTTGATTCTGATTCTATTAACTTTTTTTTATACAGACATTTTAGTCTTCTCTCTCCCTATATATATACATACTCTGGCAAACACAGGAGAAAAGAAAAAGAGAAGTGAGAGAGATCGTAGAAACGAAGAAGTAAAGAAAGAGAGGAGCACGTTGGGCTTACCCACGCCTAAGGCCCAATTCCAATTTTGGATTTGATTTTATTTACAGGACATTTAGGGTGACAAAAAATTATAAAATTTGATAAAAATTATGGGTTTGTATTTCATACAGTGAAATAAAAGATGAATAATTTTTAGAGATTTTTGACCGCATAATTGCTGGATTCCACCTAGAACCAATAGCCCTTGGTCCAAATGAGTAAAAGCTATATATAATTTATACAATTTTTGTACATTTAATTAAGTGAAAGATAAAATTTATCGATAAGTATCTATTAATTTTAATCTTATTTTTCAAATTCAACAAAAAAAAAAAAAAAATAAATTTGATTTTTTAACTTCTTTTTGTACTTTTATTATTTTTTCACTGCTTTTTTCCTTCTACAAATTTATATTTCAAATATAATCTAAGTGAAATTAAACCATTTTTAAGGAAATTTCTCCTCCTCCTCCTTCATTTTTGTACTCTAATAATAAAATATTTGCAAGATTTCAAGTGTTGTAGTTGGGAAGTTAAGAATATATTTTATGGCTCGTACAATATTTTGAATGAATTATTATTATTATTATTATTATTATTACTATTATTATTATCTGTTCTATTAAAAAGGTTTCTAGGATCCTAGTTTGGGAAGGCTTATGATAAAGCTAAGATTGTAATTGATACTGAATGATTAATTTATGATTTAAATATTTTAAAATTTTAAACTCGTTACTACCATCCCAATATCAAAATAATATTTTAAAAAGACGAGAGGATAGTCCGTTGATAAAGAGGCAGTATCAACGTACACCTCACTCCGGCAAATGTACAAGGGATTGAGTCACCACCCATCTAATTCCCTAATAAAAATAGTTTAATTGAATTTTTTCTTATGCTACCAAAGAAAAAAAGGAATAATTAATTAATTAATTAAAAAATTAAAAGATACAAAGTTAATACATAGAAGCCAAATAAAAATAAATCGCACGTTTCATATCTCGTTATAGTCAGAGGAGAAATCGTTAAAAAGAAGTGATAAAACTGTGAAAATGAACTTCCCTCACTACTTTAGAAGAAAATTACATGTTTCGCCTTTCTAATTTTTTTTTTATTTATATGAATACTGTAATTTTTTTTTTATATGTTCCATGAAAATAATAATCCAAAACATATACATGATAATGTTATGAACCCAAATTAGTGGATTTGCAAATTAGTTAGTTAGGAATTAGTTACTACAACTATTATAAATACTCTTGTAATGCATAGTTCAAGATTTTCAGTGAGAAATTTTCTGAGAATTCATTCTCTTTAGGAGGCCGAAAGTTCTCGAACTCTTCCATTTTGAACTCTTTCATTGTCTTTTCACTTTCTCTTCTATTTTTCCTATTTTTCTCATCACCCAAACATAAAGAGATGGGGTCACCACAATTAGTATCAGAGCCATTCTTTACTCAACAGCAACTAAGCCAGCTCATGGAAACAATGGAAAAAATTAGCAAAAGATTAGATCATCTATCTCTTCAAATGCAAGCAAACACAGAGGCAATCTAGAAAATTTAGAAAAATCATGGAGAATCAAGGGAAGCAGAATCACTACAGAAACAAAAAACTGAAGGGGCACAGGAGGAAAAAAAATTCAAGAAATCAAGAACTGCCAAGGAAGGAAGAAGAAGAAGAAGATGCGACAATGGATGCTTCAAAAGAACAAAAACTATCTTCTTCCTCTTACAGACGCCCAAAGTCATAATCAAAACCAAGAGCAAGTAACGAGCGAGTTATTTCAGAGAAATTCGATTTTTTTACTGCCTTGTCATCCACCATTGATGGACCAACAAAGGAGGAGAAACTGCCATTTACAATCACCCAAAATCAGCAAGGGGGCATGAAAATAGCCCATTTCATGATTTTCGATCCGGGTGGAGTCAATCAAGAAAATCATAAGAAAGAGTGGTGGAGACAAAGACAGTGACGAATGATGAAGTCGGAAGGAGAAAAAAATAGTTCATCATCATCTTCACTATTATCTTCAAAATGTTTATAGAGAGAAGTTAGAAAAGAAGAAAATGGAGTAAGTCTGAAGACCAACAACAACCAAGGGTTAGCGTATACACCTCCAAACCAGTCATCAGTCATCAAAGATGAAGGATCGAGATTGAGTTTCTGGCAATCTCAATCCAAGCTAACCACGTGTTCGGGATTGACGGTTGAGATAGAGAGGAGGTCAGGGGGTGGCTGCAAGCTGGGGAATTATGACATTAATGGCAGGGTAGAGCAGCAGGTGAAGGGAAGTTTCTAAAGTAAGATAGTGAGGCGAAATGGCTGAATATAAATATAAGTGAATATGAGAGCTGAACTTGCTAGTGAAATGGATAGATGGGTCAAGAGATGGGGCAAGGATTGGGCTTGAAGAGTGGCCAAGCAGCCTGATCCGAACCAGCTCTTCTTTTAAGGAAAATGGGCTGCTCATCATGGGACATTTCTTTAATTGTTGGGTCACCATTTGGGCCTGCCAAATGGACTGCTGTTAAACTGTTAAAAAAATTAAATGAGCTGACCACAGTTATGTAAGAAAAAAAAATATATATATATATAGTCTTACATTGCAACACCACAATAATTGTACTTTGACCTTAAGGACAAAGTTAATTTTTAAGGGTGTGGGAGTTGTTATGAACCCAAATTAGTGGATTTGCAAATTAGTTAGTTAGGAATTAGTTATTACAACTACTATAAATACTCTTGTAATGTATAGTTCAAGATTTTCAGTGAGAAATTTTCTGAGAATTCATTCTCTTTAGGAGGCCGGAAGTCCTCGAACTCTTCCATTTTGAACTCTCCATTTTATTTTCACTTTCTCTTCTATTTTTCCTAATTTTCTCTTTACCCAAACATAAAGAGATGGGGTCACCACAGATGATTTTAGATAGGTACTTAGGGTCCGTCTGAAATTACAAAAGTTTGATATAAAATGTAGTTAGGTTTACTTTTTGGTGTTAGAGCGTAAACCGTAAATCATAAAAACAAAGATGAATAGTTCCGTTTGATCGGATTTTCATCCGTTGAAAATCCGATCAAACAGATTTGAGCAAATAATTTTTGATTTTTCTGTCAAAATTCTTTAAAATTTATATAAATTTTATTAAAATTTATAAGGATTTATAGAAGTATATAAATTTATAGAGACTTACGTAATTCGAGATGAAAAAAATTTATAAATAATTATAATGAATTATAAAGATGCTTAGTTTTTTCAGAACTTCAGTCAGCCCTTAATGAGATAAATAAACATTTATCCCTCATTTAGTTGCATTGTTTTTCTAAGCTTAAATCCGGTCCCACCGAAAGAAATCCTAGTCTCGTTCCCACAAAGAGTTGAATGGTTTGTCAGCTACTTCATAGGATTGTTTGCATCCAATAGGACATGCATAATTCAGCATTAAAATCGTACATGTATTACAGCAACAAAACGATATGTAGAATTCATTTAATACATATATATATGTATATATATCATGTAATTTAATTAACAAGTCAAATATATAAATCCAATAAATTTAAAAAATACACAATTTAAAAAATCAATCTATAAAATATGCTATTTAAATTAATTATACTATTTAATCATGTTAATTAATAAATTTCATTTTTAATATAGTGAGTGTTTGATAAACTAAAAAAATACTAATAATTACTAAAAGTTATAAAAAAAATTAAAATTTTTAATTAAATTGCATCACATATATTTTTTAATTAATTTTTTATATTATTATTATTATTTTTTATTTTACCATCCATACACCCCGATAAACCAACCCTATTTATGATAGTCAGAAAAGTGTTCGCCCGTCGTATCGGCCTCTAATTGTAATGTTGTCATAAAAAGAAGAGAAGGTTTCCTGGGCAGGAATCTCTCTCTCTATCTCTATGCCTGACCACAACTTGGGACAATTACTGTGGAGGCCAGTTGGGTCAACTGAGGTCAAGCCCAAGAACCAATGAGACGAGACCCTGTTTAATTGGTCTGACCCTTCCGTAACGGACCAAATGCAAATCGACCGGGCTCACATCCACAGCTAAAATATTTAATGAAGGGCACTTCAGTTCAGTTTCATTGTTTTTACTGCACGGTTACACGTCTTGTTTAAATTTACACTTTGAAATTTTGACTATTAAAATACAAATTTAGGTGGTGTTTGCTTTGTCCAAAATAAAAAATTAGCATAAAAGTTACGCGTGGTGAAATTTAATTAAAAAAATTAAATTTTTATATTTTTATAAACCGAATACCTTCTAAACTTAACTGAATTTACATTAAATTAAAATTATGCATGAATTAGGTGTTAATTTTTAAACCAAAAATAAATATGTGCTTTTCGGTCAAACGCTTTAAATAAATAAAATGTAATTATTCGTACTTTATATTTGTTTAATTTGCCATGAAAGTTTCGGTAATCCTACTCGGCCCTGCTGTAAAAAATCTTCTAATAGGAGAAGAGAGATTCATACTTCATATCTGTTTGCATAATCGATTCGATTTCGCACTAAATAACTAAATTATTTTTCTTCAATTCTTAAAATTTAGATCTTGAACCAAATTAATTTTAACTTAGAATAAAATTGAACTGAACATAACATATCTAATTAGGATTGTTAGGTTTTTAGGTTAGCCCATATTGAGTTGGGTCGATTGAATTTTTAGATTTGACTAATTTACTTATTTTTAATTTTTAGATATCTAAATAAGTGATGTTAAAAATTTAAATAAATTTGAAACTTAAACACACTGCTATGACTCTATAATATTATATGTTATATATTATATTTTTTGAGTTAATTTCGACTAATAGAGATTGATTTATTTTTAGTTCGGTTATATTCTTTTGCGTATTAACCTGATAATTGAATCGAAAATAATGAATTGTTAATTTTTTAACTCAACTAATTTTTATACAGATCCAAATTAATCCAAAACAAATGCATTTAAAATAGATTTTTTTTTTTGCAACTTTTTCCTGATATTGTTACGTGTTACTTTTGAAAAAAAAATTATATATTTGGTAAAAACCTTTAAATATTATAGAAAATTAAGAAAATTGGTAAAAGTTATAAAAAGTTAATAAAATTTGATAAAAGTTGGAGAATATATTTAATAAATTTTAATAGAAAATGTTGAAAAAAATTAATAAAAATTGATAATTAGTTAAATTTTGATAAAAATAGAACTAAAATGATCAAAATTCTTGTGAGAAAATGTTATTAGTGGTCTGTTTGAAATTTTATAAAACTCAACAAATTTTAATAAATGATGTGTTTGGAGTGATAAAAAGTAAGATAAAATAAGATAAATTGTGAATTCGTAATTCGTCCACTGAAATAAAATGTAAATAACTTTTAGCATTTTTCAGTATGTTTTATTTTTATTTTTAAAATTTTTTTATCACCCAAACAGAACTAAAATTTGAATTTTTAACTCATTGTACGGATCATAGAACTGTCGTTTTTACAAATTTAAACTAACAAGTGTACGGATCATAAGTTTTACAACGCTAAAAACCCTACGTCGAGGCGGTGGAGGGTAAATCTGGTAAAAATCTCAATATCTGTTATCAAAAGATCTCGCTCTGACAACCAGCACATGGTTGGTTTGAATTTTAAATGTCTCAACCCTTAAATCTTCCCAAGGGACAGAATTTAAAGGAACAATTAATGTGACCAGTCAAGCAGAATTCATTAGACAATTGTAACAAATAGTAGTGACAATAATTGAACACATTATGTCGATTTCTTTTATTTGAAAATAAATTATACTTAAATTTCTTCAACATTTAATTAATTACAAGGGTTAGCTTAATCATTTCAAATTTACATAAACCTATTTTATTTTCTAAAATTGCTTAACTATGCCCCTCTTCCATTAATCTAATGCTAGAAAGTGCTCAAAAATCGTAGAGAGACTCAACCCAATAATATATATATATATATATATGTAGAAATTGTTGTTCAGTGTATTTTAAATTTGAAAGTCAATTTTCTAATGTAATATTTACTTACTATGAATGTACAACTAAATATGCACTAATTTTAAAAAATTTTACACTGTATTTTCTTTCAAATAAATTTTTTTTTAAATGTATGAGAGAAATTAAAAGTATAACCCATTTAGAGTCCATTTGGCACAACAAAAAAATTCTAAAAAATACAAAAAATCTCTGAAAATCTTTTAAATTCTCTAACATATTTTACACTCTTCGTACTTCGTAAAATTTCTATAAATTTATATATATATGTGTGTGTGTGTATTCTAACAAATTTTTACAAATCTCAATAAATTTTTTACAAATCATAATAACATTTTACAAACTCTAATAACTTTTCTACAAATCTCAAAAATATTTTAACTACTTTTAATAAATTCTAACATAAAATTATTCTAACAGAACGAAAAACCATTTGCACAGTTTTTCTTACTAAAAAATTGACGTAAAAATTAAAAAAATTTCACTATTTATATTTAAAAAATAGAGTTTGATGGTTACGTGCCAAACTTCAAAAAAATTCTTAAACTATATTTTTTGTTATTATTCGCGATAGCATATAGACCCCTAGTATTATATATATATATATATATATATATATATATATATATATATATATATATATATATATATATATGTTTATACATGAAAGAAAATATTAAATGCACGTCATTAGGTTATTGTTAAAAAATATTATTTATTGTCTGATGAAATAGAGTATGAACACTTGCCAAAAAAAAAAATAGAGTATGAAAACCGACGGTAGTAAAATGGAAAAAAAATAAAAATAAAAAGAAAAAAAGAGAAAGAGTAAAGAACGAATCTAACAACATATCTTGGGCTTGTGAGTTATGTGGGAAAAAATTAAAACAAATGAAAAGAAAATAAGTTTGAAATTCTCTTTTCGTCCAAAATGGGTAAAGCATAGAATTTAACTTTTTAAGCTTTTAGAATCCTATATATATTTGCCTACCAAATAATGAGTGAATAAATAAAAATTACATACGTGTAAGAGAATAGCTCCGTTTGGAGTTAAACAAAATAAAATAAAATCTTACAAATCTCTACAAATACAAATTATGAAACAGTAAAATTTAAATTATTCACTTACTGCACGAATTACGAGATATTTACAATTTTATTTTATTTTATACACTTTAATACAACTCCAAATACACCCAATATAATGATTTAAAATAATAATAAATATTACTCTTTTATTTTTTCGATTTACATA
This sequence comes from Vitellaria paradoxa, assembly GCA_019916065.1. Taxonomy (NCBI): domain Eukaryota; kingdom Viridiplantae; phylum Streptophyta; class Magnoliopsida; order Ericales; family Sapotaceae; genus Vitellaria; species Vitellaria paradoxa. Next base: position 7,916,716 of record CM034244.1, on the reverse strand, counting down.
TATATTATTAAATATTACTTTTTCCCTTCTTCTCTCAAGTTAAATGTTTCGATTTGCACTTTTTAAAACTTCCCCAAGAAAGTTTAAAAGTGAATTGCATTTAACATTTTATATAGAATTGGTAACATTTGGTATGACTCGAACGCAAATTACTAATAAAAAATTTAAATATGATATGACATAGATAAGTATATTTAAAATTAACATGATTTAATATAAATTTAATTCAATTGTAAAATAAATTAATTTTTCAATAAGTTTATCAAATTTTTAAATATTTAATTAAAATTGACACAAAGTAAATTTAAAGTGACAAAAAATTAATCATAATCGATAGAAGTTACAATTTTTTAGAGTGTGTTTAGAGTAATAAAAAGTGAAATAAGATAAATTATGAATTTATAATTGATACAGTGAGATTTTTAAAGATTTATAACAAATTAAACGGAACCCTAATTCGTGGGCAAAAATAATGTTTAATTTTTTTTCTTAAATTAAATTTGGTGCTTCTCCCAATGTCATTTCTTGACTTCTGCTCACTGATTTAAAATATTAAAAAAAATTAGTAGCAAGGACTAGCTAGCTATGACATTGGGGGTTGAATTTTTATTGACTTTTATTTGGTTTAAATAAATTAAATTAAAAAAAAATCGCTTTGAGATTCTTCCCATCACATGCAGCAGAAGGAAAGAAAACCTCTCCCTCTCCAAGTTTCACCAACGGCAATCACGCACTGCAGAGCGTAAATTCACATTGACCGTATCGCCCGGCCCGGCCCGTTTCATTTCATATTCATTTCTCTTCGTTCCATTCAATACCTCTGATGAATCTCCTTTTTGGACTGTCCACTGCCAAGTTTTTCAATCTTAACACTTTTGCTGCATCCCTCATCTCTCACAGTAGCCAGTCTGCCAAATAACTGTGTGGTGTTGACCTCTTTCTCCCTTCCACCCTTGTTCTCCTAGCTCCTCCTCCTCCTCCTCCACTGACTTCTCTTCTCCATTTTCTTTAATTTTTGCATTTTTTATTATTATTTTCTATAAAAAAAAAAACTTATCACTTTTTTTTTTTTGGGGGGTTTGTTAATGAAACTATGACATGAAAAGCCATTCATGTGAAAAGCTCCAATTCATGCTAAGGGAAGGACCACAAATGGGGGTCGTGGCACAGAGCACCATATTCTTTATTCTGGTAAGCTTGCTGCGGGTGGGCTTAATAAAATCCATTTTCAAGCCTTTGGCTTGCTTTGCGATCGGAGTGCCAATCTTCCACAGTAGGGAAAAACCACTTTTATGATATATAGCTAATTCATTAATTGGAACATACACCCATCTGCGACAAACGGGGGCCTAAAGCAAAGAGACATCGACCTCTCCTCCTCCTACTCCTTAACCTTAAAAAGTGTTGAAGGAAGCAGCCAATATAATAAAGCAAAAGCAAAGCTTACCCTTTTGCTCTGCCCCTCTACCTCCCTCACTCTGGCCTTACCCACCTGGCCATCTTTCTGCCCTCTGCTTGGAAACTTGGATATCTGGGCCCCTTCTCTCTCCCTCTCTCCACACGCGAATACTCATGGGCAATGTGAAAGAAGAATATTAAGGAAAATGACAAATGTATTTTTTCATTATTTTTCTTCGTTCTGTGTTACTTTTTTTTTATTAAACTTACGTTCCGTTGGACATTCTTAAAAAATTATAAAAATTATTATAAATTTTCAACAACATCTATACTTTTAATTTTTCAATCATTACTAATTTCAAAAAATTTTAATATTTCGCTTAAAAAATAAAAAATCTGAAAGTAGGTTAATCGAATGTATAAATTTTTTTTACAATCATATTATTCGTGTCGAAAGTTTTCAAATAAATACCATTGTTGCACTTTATGTGATTTTTTTTGAATATGTGGGAACGAATTTATCTTATTTGAGAAAATTGAGAAAATCGTTCTCACGTTTTACTATTTTTCAGGAAAAAAAAGACGTCAAAATTAATTCCAAATCACATTTTCTCTCAATTTATCTTATTTTTTTTACACCAAACGGGACTTTATTGTGGATTCCAATAACTTAATTGAGGAGTACAAACAGTTTCTCCTTTATAAAAAATACATTTTTTTTCTTTTTTGATTTAAAATATTTAGGCTAACTTGTACGCACTTTAAGTAATTCAATCCTTAAGATTTTAAAATTAACGACCGACAAAACCTTTCAATGAACTTGAAAAAATTTAAACTAGTAATTATTGAAAAATAAATTTAACATTTTACCTGTTTAAATACATCTGATGATTCATAATACTCAATTAAAAATAAGAAGAAAAAAAAAAAAAAAGGACCAATGGGGCGGACATGTAGGTCCATTTACAGTGAGGACTGTGCAGTGCGCAATAACCCTAATTGAAGTATGAATTGGATGGGTCACTGGTGGAACTAGTGTATTTCCATTATTCTTAATTCTTAAATAATTGGGTGTGTTTGGAGTGATAAAAAGTGAAAAAAATTATAAATTCGTAATACGTGCAGTGAAATAAAAAATTTGATATAATAGTAATTTTTAAAATTTTTTCTTTTTTGGTTTTTTTTTAGATGTCAAACGGTACCAATGTCTTTGTTACACATTTTTGGTACTTTAACTGATGAAATATTAAGATAGAACAGCAATTTTCTACATATCTTTATATCTATATTAAATGTGAGTGATTTAAGAAAGGTTGACGTGATTAGTTTCTTTTTTTTAATGCTAACTTTTTATTTTTTTTATTAATTTTGGTAAGTTTATAATAGATTATTTTGGTGGTGTTAGGATTTTTTTCATTTTTAATGTTTGAACATTAAATATTATTCACATTAAAAATCTCAATTAATATTAATGTCCGTTTGACATCTCATTTTATTTTTTTTTGTTTTTTATTTAGAGGATCAACATGCGATGCACTTTTTTTTTGGGGGGTTATTTTTTATAAGATTATATTTACAATTTTGCTACTATTGTGAGTATTTGACACGATTTATTTTTAGTTTTTGAATATTAAATATTATTTTTATATTAAAAATTTTAAGAACTGGTGACAGTTCAACCCATGTTCCACTCTTTAATTTTTCTATGTTTTATTTTTTATTTTACTTAAACGAATGATATGCATTTATTTTTTTTTATTTTTGTAATTGTACAACGATCATTTTGTGGTTGATTGAAAATTTCAAATGTATTTTTTAATGTTTAAATATTACGTACTTTCACATGAAATATTATATAATACATTATATATATTTGCATGTTATTTATCATAAATTTAACTTGGTGTTTGGTTAGTTAAAAAAATAAAAAGTTTGTGTAAAAGTGATTTATGACAAAATTTAAATGAAAAAAGTTTAAAAAGACTTATAAAAATTAGGATTTTTTTAATGTTCTTTTTGGCAACCAAAACAGACCATTAATATGTTGGGGACTGCTTGGAAGTTTAAGTTTAATAACTTTTGACATTTTTTTACCAAAAATTGATAGTTAAAATCTTTGGTGTGTTTAATAAAGCACATAACAACTTTTGGCAACTTTCTAGGTAGAGTTTGGAAAGCAAAAAATCTAAGTTTTTTTAGCTAATATTTTTTGTGTTTGAGAAAAAAAAAATTAATTTTTCAATAATTAACTTTTTTACAATTTGTTAATTTAACATTTTTACCTTTTGAGTGCATTTGACGTATTGAAAAACGTTAAAAACCTTTAACGTTATTAACTTTTTATCTCATTATATGAATTATGAACTCATAAATTATTTCACTTTTTTTTACTCCAAACACCCCATGATTTAAAAAAAATTAAAATATAAGAAGATAAATTTTATTATTTAAAAAAAAAACAAAAAAAAACGAGTAGCTAAAAACTATTTGGTAGCTAGGGGTTGAAACGCAACCTTAATGTTTGGTAAAATTTTTATCAACTTTGGACAAATTTTTTTGTGATAAAAATTTTAATAACTTTTGTGCTGCGTATTGTTGAACAGAAAATAGGTAAAATTTAATATTTTATTAACTACTCAAATCTTAAAAGTTGACAATTTTAAGGAAAAAAAAAATTAAAAATTTAGCTCCAAACGGAACTATAAAAACTCGCAAGGACGTTGGCTCTCTTTATTTTTGGTTGAGTTTCTTCTTTCTTTAAAAACCCACCAACACCCAAAATAAAGTGCCAAGTAAAGGATCATTTAACACCCCCCCTCTTTCTCTCTCTCTCCCCTTCCATTTCCTTTATATCTTACACGCTCACCTTAAAGGAACAAGCAAACAAAGAGAGACCCATTTTGAGCTCTTTTGAGTCTGCGATCGAGTGAGAGGTCAAGCTCTCTTTAGATTCTACTCACACTTGTTCGTTTACCTCCTACTCCTAATGGATGTAAGCTTAATTTCTTTTCTCACTGCTCTGCATAATACCGTTCATCTTTTATTTATTTATTTATTTATAGTACCAAGCAATTATTAAATATTGTTTAGTGGGTGAAATTTATTTTCTGGTTTTGATGAATTCAGGACTTCAGGAGAAGCCATGTTCCGGCTTTCGGCAGCTGGGATTGCACTGATGATCTCCCTTTCACTCAGTGCTTCGAATCGGCCAGGCAAGCCGGGTTGCTTCGTTACAGTTACTCCGAAGATCGTGACTTGTACGTCGCCGGCGATTTGTACGAGAATGATGTCGTCACTCCGGCTATGATTGTCGTTCCTCGCCGAAGGGTAAACCTTGTTAGAGCATTATTTATTTTATTTTATTTTTATTTTGCTTTTATTTTTGGGTTAACTTATACATTTGTGTTCATAAAATTCCTATCCCATTGTTCTACTTTTTAGGCATTTTTCATTCCTTGGCCGTAAGCCCCAAAGTTTAGTTTTATTTAGAGGTTTTTGGAGCGATAAAAAATTAAGTTAAAATAGAATAAAGTGGGGTCGTAATTTGTATAATAAAATAAAAAATAAATAATTTTTAAAAATTTGTAATGTATCAAACGCATCGTTAGCATGAATATGCGGCCTAATATATATATATATATATATATAATATGTATATGTATTTATATAAAAAAATCCCATGTACTTTATTTAATATTTTAGAATTCTAATTGTTGGAAGTATTGTTAAAAGCTAGCTGTTACCGTGTACTTTGGTTGTTGATGTTCACATTATCATTTAACACGCTTGATCGATTTGGCTCTGTTTGCGAAATTTATTAAAAGAAAATATTAAAAATTTTAAAAATTACTTACTTTTTTTATTTCACTATATAAATTATAAATTTATAATTTATATTAATTTTTGACACTTTAAACACGATTGTTCTAAGAATATTGTTAGGGCCTGTTTGGCATCTATCAAACAATTTCAATCTTTTTTTTTAACTTTTATATATCAAAAAAAAAAAAAATAGCACACAAATACAAAACCACTAACCTTCTCCAATTTTAGTCAACTTTTAAAAATTTTTTCAACTCTTAAAATCTTACCAAATGCAAAATTATTTCTCAATTATCAAAAATTTCACCTCTTTGGACTTCCAAACGGGTTTTAATCCCTTGCATGTGCGCTGTCTGGCATGCATATGCATAGCCATGCGCGCAAGAATACAATAGATTTTCCAGACACTTTGCTCGATGTCTCTGCCAACGAGTAGACGTTGTGTTATTTTATTCTAATAATTTTGGCCATTGTTTCATTTAATTTGATTTTTTTAGCAAAATGTGATTTTTTATAAGGTTTTTTATAAGGTTGTGGTTGGTTTGTAAAAAAAAAAAAAAAATTAAAAATTAATGTAAAAAAGTGACTTGGCAAATTTTGGTTATTTGAAGTAACAGAAAATGATAAAATTTAATAAAAATTGTAGATTCATAATCTGTACAGTAAAATAAAAAGTAAATAATTTTTTAAAATTTTTAGTATTTTTTAAAATTTTTTAAAATTTCAAACAAAGCTTTAAAAGTGAATATCTTTTTTTTTTAAATCTTTTTTTTTTTTAAGATTCAAACACTATCTGATAATTCAATTCGATATTCACTTTTAAAAAAAAATAAAAAATAAAAAATCTAATACGGTCAAATTGAGTCAAATAACTTTAAAAAAAGTGTTTAAAACTTATTAGTTCGAAAATTGTCAAATGGATTAGACGGCATTGACAACGCTGGTTTTTATTCATACATGACTTCGTCATCATGATGGGGAGAAATGGCAGTGCACATGATGATGATGATGGTGTTGCATAATTGTCCGTGTAATTGCAGGCAAAAGCACAGTGCCAGCATGTGAAAGAAGCGAAAAAGGACGCTAATTGGGTGGTGGGTAATGCCAAGGAACCACCAAGCCCTCTTTCTTCTCCGCCACAGGCGCCACCGGCACCGCCGCCAATGCGGCCGAGAAAAGCTCCCAAGGCTGTTGATGAAGATCTCTACAAAATCTCGCCGGAGCTCCTTTACGCCAAAACCAAGAGAGTGAGTCCAGCACCCCCCCTCTTTCTCCAATCCATAACCAAAACATTAATAGCAAGTGCATCAATGGATAGTCAAGTTATTTAATGAACAGTACATATTTTAAGTTTAGTTAGTAATATTTTTTTTTCAAATCACACTAATATTAGATATTTTATCAATTATTTATTAAAAAATTAATTTTTTAAAATTAAAACTTATTGTCTTCTTCAATATAAAGGTCATTATCTTCTTCAAGAAATAATAGACAATTGTTTAACTGTGAACAGTAACTCGGTAGAAATGAAAAGTTATTGTAGTAGGAACAAAAATAGTTGTAATTTTAAAGAGCCTGATGCAGATAATTTTCTTCATACTTATCTAATAAAAATACATAAAATACTTATTTAGTTATTATGTTACACATGCTTTAAAATAAGAGAGAGAGAAGAGAGAGAGAGTTTAGAAATTAATTGAATCATTCCCAAATTGGGGAGGGACCCACCCATGTCAGCACCTTCAGAATCATGTGATGGGTAAGGTCATTGGCGCAAGGCATCACCACTGATGGCCACAGATAAACCGTGATGATGATGGTACGCTTGGTGACTTTAATTACAAGGGCCATCGTATGTCGCCATCGGCTGATCCTGACCATTTATCTGCGCTGGTCTCTGGTAGACCCACGCGAATTAATGGTCATGATGAATCATATTATTATTTATTTTTTTTGACAAATAATGGTTACTTTAAATATATATATATATATATTTGTTTATTAATTTTGCAGAGGAGAGGGTGGGGCTTTTTCTCTAGCTGCTTGCTGCCGAGCTGTGCTTCCTGACGCCTGTTGTGTAGTAGTATTATTACTGCAAAAATTATATGGAGGATGACTACTTTAACATAAATATAATATTATATATATATATATGTGGTGATATATATGGTGGTGCTGCGATAATGTACTTTGTGTTCCACTAGAAAAGGCCAACGAGGTTACCTGTGATGTGGATATTGGAAGGAGACGATACAATTCTATCATTATCATATGATAATGGTCAAAAGGGTGATCTTTGAATTTGCTAGCTGTTTAATTCCACGTCTGGCTTTTTTTTTTTTTTTTTTTTTTCCTGTTCTTTTGTTTGGGTGATTCTGTTTGTGTAATTTATTAATCTGTGGAGGAAAGACTGGAAACTTTAGCTATGAAGTGGTGGTGGATATTCATGTTGAAATCATTTACCCCTTTCTGTCCTCTTATTATTCCGTCTTCTCTTGTGACCAGAGGAGTCATTATTACCAGAATGTTAACTCCGCTTTTACTGGGATGTGTACCCAATGCCCATACTTGAACAAGATCGAACGGTCGTTCAAAGTTGGATATATTTTTTCAAAAAATTTTAAATTTTTTAATTAAATTTCATCGCTAGTCACCAACACTAATTTTTTATTTTTAAACATTTTTAGAGTTATCAGCGCCAATTTTTTATTTTTTTAACATTTTTGAAACTTCAAATGTTCTGTATTTAATATTGTTATTATTATTACTATTTCTTTATTTTTAGCAATGTGTTTGGTAGAAAAGAAGAATAAGAGAAAGGACAAGTGTGTTTGGTAGAGAAGGAGAATGGGAGGAAGGAAAAGGGGGAGGAATGAATAAGAGAAAGAAAGAAAAGTGTGACGAAGAAACTGTGTTTAGTTGTGTGTTTGGTTGAGTCGAAAAGTAGAATGAAGTAAAAAGGATATATATATATATATATATATATATATATATATTTATATATTATAATTTATTTCATGAATTAAAAATTATTTTAAGAAAAGTAAGTCTCACTTTTTAAATTTTTTGTCACACATTTATCTCTTTTTTTTCCTTCCTTCCCTCCTCTTTTCCTCTCAAATTTAAAGGAAAAAATTGTGTAGATTCCATTTCACTTTTTTACCTTACTTTCCATCCTCTTTTATTTTCTCTCGATTTTTCTCTCCAACCAAATAATGAAAATAGAGAATTATCTTTTTTTTTTTCTCCTTATTTTTCATCCAACCAAACATAGGCTAAGAGAAGTTCGGATACGAGGAGATGATACTGTGACTTTTCAAAAAAATCTTTAAGCACTTTATTATAAAGAAAAAATATTTACTCACAACATAAAGTGCAATGGATGATATTAGTTCTATTTGAAGCACAAAATTTTACAAAAATAAATTTTAAAAAAATTGAAACTCTTTTTTTTTTTTTTTTCCACACGAGACTGTAACTTTTCACCATAGATTGTGTTGTGACTCCACGGATTGTTTATAGATGGTGTTCGGCTCATCAACAAAATTAAAAAAAAAAAATATTTTTTTAATTTTTTTTAACTCTCTTCAGTAAATTATTTTATTTTTTTAGCGTATTAATCGTATTCGTAAAAGAAAAAATTAAATAATTTACCTTTATTTAGATAAAAGTTATTTATTTAGTTAGAAAAAAAATAACGAAAAAGTTGGCTATATTTCAATAAATATTTTTTTTTTATATTTTATATTGAAACAAACAAAATATAAAGCAATGTCCAAAGAAATGAAACTTTAAAAAACAAATAAACAAAATATTCTACATCATGGTAGAATATCTAAATATCACGCTTGATTAATTTTGAATATGAGAGTATTAAAAATATTTACACCTGCGTTAAAAACTTTTAAAATTTTAGTAACAATAATCTGTTTACATTTCATCTACTATACAAATTCACCCATTATTTTTCTATTCATTATTATATAGTAAAAAAAAATAAGATTCCAAATTTAAACTCCCATGCCCTATAATTACTTTTAAAATTATGAAAAAAATAAAATCTCAATACTCAAATAAACTAAGAAGATGAATACGGATAGATGATACGAATATGATACTGGTACGGATACGAATGCCACAATTTTAAGAAAATAAAGATATGGATACAACTAAAAAAAATATAAATTTTATTTTTTTTATTAATTATATATAAATATAATATTCACAACAAAATTAATTTAATATATAATTCAATATACAAAATATAACAAGATATATAAGTCATAAGATTTTATAATTGATGATGAAGGTCTTCTGAGGGCATCTGAAATGACCTAGAGGCCCCTCAACGTCGTGATGAAAGGGTCGGGAGAATCCAGATAAGGGAAATTGAGCCGACCCACCCATCGGAAATGGACCGATCTGCCTCTTTTGAGTGACCAAAGTGATCATGTAACTTGAAATGGATAATTAGGAAGCCGAGGTATTCAGCCGAGCTAGCTAATCACCCTATCGACTCGAACTCCTCTTCCTGGGACGATGGGGAGGCTCATAAGCGGCGGATACTTTGACAATTTCAAGGGCAAGATCAACGGAAAATATAGAGATTGATTCGAATCTCCTACCTGCCTTATCCAGCTAAGGAAATCGCGACAAATCAGGAAAATATTTCTAATTCCGTTCAAAACTTTGCGGAATATTTGGGGAGGATAAAAGGACCCAGACATGTATGAAAAAGGGTTTTCTCTTCTCTTTTCCTTCTTTCTCTCTTGAAAAAAAGACGAAACCCTACACCTTGTGCTAACTTAAGCATCGGAGATGATTTGGCAGGCACCACATCGGTGTTCATTATAAGGAGATCTCCGTCATTCTCCGGGAGAACGAGTCCTCGAAGGCCCGGATTAAAGACCACGATATTTCTGCATCATCAATAATTTTTAGAGTTTCAACTACTCAAATATTAATTTATCTTAATTATAAATTTGAAGAAAAACAATAAAATAATAATATACGTCATATAATATATTTGATACATATCTTAAAATATCTAAAAAAATATGTATATATGATATGCATCAAATATAAATACGACATCTATTTTAAAATATTAATAATTCCTATCAAATAGGTATTACATATCCAGCGTTCCATTGTTGGTAATTTGGTATGCGTCTTTCTAGAAATCGCATTTACTTTTTACTTTTTACTTTTTACTTTCACTTTTACCTTCACTGCTACGTCTTTGGTATGTAGAAAGTCTGTCAGATGAAACAGCTTCGTACGGACTCTACCTTCCAATTCCTTTGCTTTGTTCAGTTGCTTTCACCATTCTATTCCCCTTTCGTCGCGTTTCCGAAAGTTCCTCTTAGCAAAAAGATTTATTTTTCTTGAAAGCACATATATATATATATATATAATATATTATTATATTATCTATCTAGCACATTAATTTACCCTTAAAGAAAAACCTAAATTTAAATTTGGAATTTGCAAAGGGATCAATAATTTAAAATTTGGTTTTCTTTTTTGGGTAAATTATTAATCAGTTTTATTGTCAGAAAGCAAATCGTCTGGGGGAGGGATCAAAGAAGATTTGCATTTGCTCCCCAACAAACCATCCAGGTTCTTTCGAGTGTTGACTGCACAGAAGCGTTAATTCATCTGAGAGGTCATCTGGGGTTCAAGGGGCAAGTATTGCAAGTAGTACCAACTCTTAAAAAATATATATATATATATATATATTCCAAATGCAAGAACAATACCCAACTGATAACAGTGGGCTCCCCCACCATCAAATGCACTGCAGCCACCCCGAGCAGAGCCAACAAGATCGTGGGCTGTCTTGGTAAAAATCTACTGTGTATCTACCCATCGTTCACAAATTGAGATTACTAAATCAGGAAATTCGTCAGCTGAGGTCTGTTTCACAATGATGGGTAACACAAAAAATAAAAAAAAAAAAAGAAAAAGAAAAAGAATTGCATACGAAGTACCTATTCCCAGGCCCCAACATCAGATCATCTTCCCTGAACTTGCGGTATCCAAAACTCATCATTAATTTCTTTTTCTTTATTCTTCTTTCATTTGAACTTGGATTCACCTCCCCCCCCCCTCTCTCTCTCTCTCTCTCTCTCTCTCTCTCTCTCTCTCTATGCACACACATTTGTCCGTGTATCTTCTTGTTCTAAAGGCTTCTGTCTCTGTCATTGGTAGTACACTATTATGCAGAGCCAATCTTTGGTTGGTTTTATGAAAGATTTTTCTTCTCGACTTTGGGCTACTTTTATATAATCGATGAGTAACAATGGCATCTGAGTTGCAGAACCTGGAGGATCTGACTCAACCGCCTCCAAATCTCTTGTAAGTCGCCCGCTCTCTGTCCCCATTGCTACTTAGCGATATTTAGTTAAGTAAAAATTTAGCTTATAAAATATAATAAAAATAAAAAAATTTAATGTATAAATGATACGTACTAAAATTTAATTAAAAAAATATAAAAAATTAAAAAAAATTAATAGATTTTTTTGACTAACAAAACACTCATTTCTTTCCATTCTTTCCTCTCTACGTGTACATGCGTTGTTCTGTGTATTGGACTATTCAACTGCTTCAGGCACAAAACACTGAGGGTCCTATTATTCATTTATTTTATTTTATTTTTTGAATTTTTTTATACATACAACGCTAGCTAGTTTGGCTCCTTCAAAAGAATCGCAAATTTTAACTTTTTTTTTTTTCCAATTTTCTTTAAATTTTAACAAACTCAAAAAAGTAAGAATAAAAATAAAAAAATTACCCCACACAAAATTATTAATTTTTTTTAATTTTTAAAATTTTACCAAAAAATCAAAAAATTATCAAAAATTGGACCTTTCAATTTATCAGCCGATCTCTAAGTTCTAGCACGTGCAATAATCGGCCATAGTAGGTTAAGAGACTTAGTAAGAACCCGTTTTGAGCACCGAAAAACATCCCCCCAAAAAAAAAAACTCCGAATAACTTTATAAAAATTCGTTAAATTTTTTTTCACCTTGTACTATCTCTATGAACTTATATCTATAAATTCTAGCAAATTTTTACAAATCTCAACAAAATTTCTATAAATTTAAATAATATTTCTACAAATACTAATAACATTTTTATAAATTTCAAAAATTTCTAACAGAAAAATCCAAAAATTCTGTCCAAATTTGTTCAAACGAACAAAAATTTGTCCGTTCGAACGAAACTATACTTTTTTTATTTCTTATGGTTTACACTTTAAATGTTAAAAAATAATTCAAATCACATTTTATGTCAACTTTTATAATTTCAAATCCCCCCCTAAGTCAGGTCATTCCAATAAAAATATGAACGCTAGATAATGGTATATACTCAAGACAGAGACATGGCCACCTTCCAGTGTCACCCTGCAGTTTACAGGATTTAAGTAAATGTGTGTTGAGATAAAGACCCACATACTGATGTAATTATCAATTACGGTAGCAGGATAATAAACCAATCTGGCACCGTTTGGTATTAACCCGGGAAAAAAAATACAAAATTTTATAAATCTCAACAAATATGAATTATGAAATCATAAAATTTAAAATTTTCTTTTACATAAAATATTACATATTAATTACAAGTATTTATAAATTTATACAATTCCAAACGATCGTCTATCTCGGTTAGTAGTTGCAAAATAGCACCACCTAAATGAGAAACAGGGCAGGTCAATAAACACCTGTGCATGTCCCAGTATAGAGTGAGAATTATGTACTAACCACCTTGTAGCTTCCACATACCAGACCATTAGTAACAGCAATGGGGCAATGAGTAGAGAAGGTAAACTGGAAAAAAAAAACTGATGCTTCCATCAATAAAAAATGTACGATAATTTAAGGCTCTACAATTCTGCCATATATATATATATATATATATATCAATGTAACTATTTATTAGAAATACCCATGCAGCGAAAACTAATTTGAATTACAGTGGCATTTGGTAACAAAATTTTTAATAAAAAATACTAACTTTTGATGTTTGAATGTTTGGTAAACCACCAACTTTTATTACTTTTTTATTCTGTTACAGTAACTTTTCAATTTAAAAGTTATTAAAAATTGTTAAAAGTGGTCAAAAGTTACTAAAAAATGTTAAAAGTTATGAAAATTTTATCAAAATCACAAAAATTATAAAAAAGTTACTAAAAATTATTACTTATTTCATTAAATACACCAAAAATTATAACTAATAACTTTTGACCAAAAAAATCAAAAGTTTTTAGCTTCCAAATGCCTCCTACACGGCATTCATAAAGCTATCGATCCAAGAAACATGGTTATTCCTCTTACAGAAACATGCCCTACAAACCATTAAAAACCCCTAGGGTTAAGGACACGGATAAATTTTTAGGACCACAAAATACTTATCCGCTCGTTAATTTTAAGATCAAAATTAGTAAAATGACACGTAAATTGACCTAAACACCAACATGCAGTGCAAATATAACAATATAAACCCACACATACGTTAATTTAAACAAACAAAATCAAAATATGGCAAAACCACGTTAACGATTAAATATTGATATATATATATATATATATACACACATTCTATACACACTAAAAAACATCTATCCATTCACTTTTTATATTAAAAATTTATTTATTTTTTATTTATATCTATTTAAGATTTTTTAATTACAATAAATTATAGGTTTTAGGTCTTAGAATTTCTAAAATTCAAAAAATTAGCAGATAAGGAGTTAATAAATAAAGATTTACATTGCTTTTATCTTATTATTTAATTTGAATTTTTTTCTTCAAAATTAAAATTTTACTTTTATGCATTGAGGTGATGGAAATGAGTATCTCCCAAATGTCAAAAAAGTCAGAGAAGTGTTACACAACGGTTTATAAAGTATCCAACGTGCATTGAGAGAGGTCCAATGAGTGTCCAAGTTCGATTCTGACAAAAGACAGGTACACCTTCCTAGGAGTGTCTACGGTTCCACTTCCAAGAAACTGTAGTGAATTCACTGCAGGACTGTAATAAAAATATAAAAAATTAAAATTTATTTTTATTTTAATAATATGTAATTTTTTATATTCTATTTTAATTGTATTTTAATTAAATTTTTTTAATTTTTATTTTTATTTTAAAAATAATTTTAATTAAATTAAATTAAATTAAAACTATTCGATTAAAAATAATTAAATCTCAACTTTTGACTTAAATCTCAACTTTTGACTTTTTACTGTAACCCCTTAAAACCCTACGGTTCTTGGCTCTTGGACCAGCCGAACCGAGTTCAGAGCCCAACCAATACGTTTAGATTCAATGCAATCGATGCAATTTTTCGCAATTACCTTTGAATAAGAACAAAATTATTTAAGTGACATTTAGTTTATTCTTTTATTTTATATTTTAAAAATTTTAAAATAAAAAAATAAAAAATAATTTATTTTCATTATTTTGAAAATTTCCCTATTTTAAATTAAAAATACTCAAAACAAATTTGTCATTTTTCATTTTATCTGTAAGCCCATTTTCTATTTTCTAAAATAAATTTTAAAAACACAAGTGACCAAATGCGTTTTGAGCTTTTTCTATTTTTAAAAGTTTAAAATGAAAAATAAGTTCAAAACAAAAAATAGAAAACAAAAAATTAAAAAACAAATCAAATAAACCCTTAATGATTCAGATAATTTAAACAAATTGTACCAAATCTTATATGTAATAATCAGTTAAAAAATTATACTTATTATGCGCCAATTCCGCACTGGTACATAATCGCACCAGCTAGACCTCCAACTTAGCCAAACCTGTATAGTCATTCAACAAGCCCTCCAGACTAATTTTTGCAGAATTACTGGCCTCATTAATAGGGTCAAGTGATCCTTTGGCCTGATATTCCTAAATGAGTAGATAGTTTCACGTGTTGTATCTTTAGTATTGAAACTGAACTTCTCATGTTGAGAACACCCCCCAGCCCAATAATTTAAAAAGGGGGGGGGGGGGAACGACCTTTATGGGTTCTTCCAAAGTGGTGATTATGCAAAGCACACGAAAATGGTTGGTCTGTAGACACAGAGGAGGCAACCATCTAAGGCTGAGCCACCAAAAAAAGGAGGGGAGGGGGGGGGAGCCACCATTTTAAGCTCCTTCAAAGAAGGTACACAAGCTAAGGAACACAATTAGTCCATAAACATATGTGTAACGTTAGGTTACTAAAATTAAGGACATGTTACGTACAAGAACAATCACATGCTGAATAAAACATTCAAACTAATTTTCGGCAAATCAACAAGACCAATTGGCCGCTATACAAATTGGCCATGCAAGAAAGATATTTAAGAACATTCACTTTAAATGAATAATTAATGAACCCTTTTCCCTTTTCCTTCCTAGGCTTAGAACTCACTGAATCTGGTCGATATTAGTACCACAAGGACACAACACTTACATAGTTGATTACCTATTAAACATCGCCAATATCGTGCTTCAAAGTTCAAACAGTGTTTCCATCGGCAATCCCGGTCAACATAAAACGCAATGCCTGTTGATGAATTTGATCTCAACAAAGGTACCATTTGCATCATGTCCCACCGCACAATCACATCCATTTACACCCCATGAAACATATATTGATATCTGAAAATTTTACAATTTTCATCATCAACCAAGTTATTTGACAATAGATTACATCGCGAGAAAGTTACATCAAAAGAAACCGACGGATTAGTCCGTTGCAATGCTAGCAACATAAGTAGAGTTCTAATTGAAAGTGTGATTAAGCTAATAGCCAGTTTTTCAATATTAGAAAACAATCAAATGCTTTTTATGAGCACAGTACCTAAATTACCATATATAAGATCAGGGAGAGAGTATTAAAAAAATTCCAAAAGAATTGAAGTAGTTAAAGTATTTGGGAGTAGGGGGCATGAATTGATGACCATGTCAGTAGGTTGCCTTGGCAACAATAAGTTGGCAAAATAGGACACTTGAACAAAGATGTTAAAACATCAGAAAGAGTACAAATTCAAAAATTAGTGAGTTATAAATTAAAAAAGAAAAAAATAATAATTTACATTCAAAAATACTTCAGAAAGATAAAACACACCTCATAGCACAAAAAGCAAGATTGAGTCGCAGAACATTTTCTCAATTGTAGCTGTCCAGAGTGTCAAAAATAGATGAAACTTAATTTTCAATTGGAACAAGTCAAATTTAACCCCTCAATGACTAAATACACCAAAATTGTCAACAATAATCTTATATCCTCCATCCATCTTAAAATATGTCATCCTAAGAACAAAACATGGGGGGAACCACGGAATTCTATATATAACAGAAGAAAATTTAGTACAACAGTATTAGAAAGACTGAAAGGGAACCCACTAACTCGCGCAGTAAAATAACATTTTTTTTTTCTTTTTTTGTGAATACTAGAAGTAAAACTTAACAAAATTATTAAAGCAAAACTCATTAAACTGAACTATATATGATCAATCCTTACTCAGTACAAATTCCACGCAATTGGCAACCTCAAATCTTCTCCATCAATATGCTCCTCTGCTGCTATTGAGTATTGAGCCAAGAGTCCCCAACACTGCAAAAGCAAAAAGCGGGCTAATATCCAAAGTATCAAATATAGGGGGGATGATGTTCCTAAAAAGATTCAAGTATGGATCACACAAGTCCCGAATCGCCGACAGAGGCTGCCGATCCCATGGAATGTTTGGGAACCAACTGAGCAAAACCCTAACCATCAAGACTCCACTGTATATATCAAGCCATTTCGCCATCCCTGAGGCAACCACTGTTAACGGCGTGTTTAAATAACCACTGGGACGGTCCTTAAGCGCCGCAAAAAATAACGGCCCAACGGTGCAAACCAAGCTCTTCCGAAGGGTCTGAATCGTCGCGAGCTCTTCGGGAGTAGGGCTTGCGCAAATTCCCTTCAATTTGAGCGCAAAGCTGCGTGCTTTCGAAGCGAGAAGTCTCGAAACTGAGAGAGTGATTGCCAAGATAGTCGTGATTGTCCTGGTCGAGCCGGAGAGCAGCGACTGAGTTGGGTTTGAGGAGCTGGTCGGTGGGTTGCTGGGGATTGTTGATGAAGAAGCAAAGACCCCACATTTTCTTGCGACTAGGGAAAAGGATTGGGGGCGATGAAGAGAGTACGCGAGGCGTTGTTTTGGGAGTGAGAAGGGAGAATAAGTTCTGGGTTTGGATGGGTTGAGGAAGAGATGTTTTGGAGGGGATGAGGGAGGGGACAGATTGGTGGAGTTGTGAAGGGAGAGAAAGTTAGGGGCTTCTAGAACTAGGGTTTGAGAGGCCATGAGAGGGAGCAGGAGAAGACGACGATTCCTCCGAAAAATCCCCAATCTTCAATTCAGATGTCACCGTAAACCGCCTTATTTTTGTAAATTTTTATTACGATATACGCTTTTATTTTACTATCCTTTTCTTTCTTTCTTTTTTTTTTTAAATACTCAGAATATCCCAAAAATATAATAAACGAGAAGGGTGATGAAAATATTGCAATGCTTTGAGAAATTTTTAATGACGAAAAAAAAAGAAACAATAATGCATAAATCAAGAACAGAAAATGTTAAAAAATAAAAATAAATAAATACAAAAATAATGCATAACTCAAGAATAGAGATGCAAAAAATAATAAATGCAAAAGTTGTAACTATATATAAGTAGTGTTTGGGTGATAAAAAATAAGAAAAAAATATGATTTAAGAAAATTATTGATATTTAATTTTTTAATCCAAATCATGTTTTTGAAAAATGAATAGTACAACTTTTAGACCTTTAATTTGTTATAAAAATTAGGAGAGAGAAATCGTAAGAACGATTTTTTCCGATCCGTTTTCACGGATTTGTGTCAAAATTTTTTTAAAAATTGTTAAACTTCTTGACTTTTGTGTGAAAAAATTAGAGAGAGAAATCGCGAAAACGTTAGAAAATTATTGAAATTTGTAAAAAAAAATTAAAATTTGTAAAAATTTGTTAGAATATGTAGATATATAAAAACTTATAGAGATTTCACAAAGTACGAAATGATCAAAATGTATTACAGAATTTTAAAAATTTTCAGATATTTTTGTTAATTTTTAACAAATCAAATACTGCTATAAGTGGCAAAACTAGGACAAAGTAAGTATGTAATTCTATTTTTTTTTTTTTTTTTTTTTGTGTTTCAAATTAATAATATTTTTATAGTTTTAAGAATACCTCATGGGAGCGCTTGAGTTTGATAGGAATTTCTGAGTATGACTTTAAGAAATTTTGAGAAATTGATAAAACTGTCAAGTGAGATTTTATTTTCTGAATAATATAAAATGTCGAAAACTCATAAAAGTCTTTAATATTTATATATATGTATATATATTTCATATCTTTATCTTATTTTTGTACATGTATTGTTGTCAGCTCAAAATGCTGCAAACTCATCAACGAAACCTGTGGGCTATGGCTGTGGGAGATTTAAAAGCCCAATCAATTGTTTTTTCTTTTGGGTTAGTAAAGTGCAATCAAGTTGGGTACCAGTTTAGTCGAAGCCCATGTTAGCCCAAGGTTGGCCTTTGAAAATAAATTTACTCCAATGGAGTCATGCTTGGGCTCAATTCTGTTTTGAAACCATTTTATTTATTTATTTTTTTTTAAGGAGTGACAAGTTGTTGTGTTTGGATTTATAATTATATTTGTTTGTATAAATGTTCAAATGTCTCAAAACTTAATAAACATACTAAATAATTAATTTATTTCATATTTGAGTCTGTTTCAAATTCACCAGTTTACTCATGTGGTGTCATATTCATATTTTCTCTCTCAATAATAAATCGTTGAATCATATTACTCAGTTGCGTTAAATATTATTGGTAGTAGTTTTTTATCTTTTAAATTGTTGGCTTTTTTATTTTTTTATTTATTTTTTTGGTGAGGATTAGGCATAAATTTTAAGTAATACCAACTGCAAATATAAAACATAAAAATTCAATAAAATTAACCAAATACATTAAAAGTAAAAATATACATATAATAAAATTATTACCTGTTAAATAACATTGCAACTTATTCTCTTTACCTTTTTTCACTCAAATTTCTTGTCACGTACAAACTTCACAAGGAGTAAAAAGGAGAAATTATTCATAGGATCCATTTGGTGCTTCAAAAAACGGTGAAAAATATTGAAAATCTCTAAATTTTCTAACACATTTGCATTGTTCGTATTTTGTAAAATTTTTATAAATTTATATAAATCTACATATCCCGATAAATTTTTATAAATCCTGATAAATTTTTTACAAATTATAATATTATTTCACAAATCTCAATAGGTTTTCTACAAATCTTAAAATTTTTTTAATAATTTTCAACAAATTCTAATGCAAAACTGTTCCGATGGAATCAAAAAAATCGTTCGAATGGTTTCTCTCTCCAAAAAATTTGACACAAAAGTCAAAAAATTTCATTATTCATTTATGAAAAAAGTAATTTAGTTATTGCGCACCAAACATTGAAAGTTTCTTCAAACTACATCTTTAATTGTTTTTTATTATTATTTTTCGTGACGACAAAGAAACCCATAGTAACCATTTTGACGGTTTCCATAATCTAAATAATTATTATTATTTAAATATTTTAATTACAGTGAAAATGGTTGAAAAATGACCATCATGATATTTTAGGTAATATAAACCAAGTGATTCGGCCTTGACATGCTCAGGTTCACCACCCAGACTTGAACTGGAATGCCTCTCCCCGATTTATTCTTAGTATATATATATATATAAATATTCATATATATACAAAAGATGGTGAATGGTAACTAATAAAGAATTACTGTTATTCCCAATTGGCCATTTATCAATCAGGCATCCTGGAGAAGTTACTCAATTTCACCTGTGGTCAGTGTTAATTATTTTTGCTAATTACAGTAATCACAGTAAAAACACATATGGCCATTATCATAAAAATACAATATTTATTCTTCACGTAATTTTCATTTATTGGACCATGCACGTACGGAAGGGATTATTTTTAATTTTCTTGATTTCAACACATAAAAATCCCTTACGGGATATACATATACATATACATATACATATATTAAAGATGAAACAAAATAATAAGAAGAAGGTGAAATTAAAAGGGGAAGTAGTAGCCAACACGAAGAGAAGAAATTATAATTATTAGCACAAGGGAAACAACTGGGGACGAAAAATGGGCAAAGACCAATAATAGGTCTCTATCAATCTTCCATTCGACGCAATCTCCATGATAAACTTCTTCAACACCCAAAAAGGGCAAGCAGCCACCACCAACCCCAAACGCACCGCCGGTCGGCATCGGAGAAAGAACCCCCGCCGCCTATTCCCCAGCCGTACAGTGCTACCTCTCCGCCGCCTCGACCGCCGGCGACCCCGGCACCACCCCACCAGCACGGTGGAGTTGGAGGAGAGGGAGATTGCAATGGCACTTCTCTTGAGCATTTGCAACAACAAAAAAAAGAGTGGTGTTTGCTAATAATATGCTTGATCTAATGATCTTCTGGTTGTTTTGTCAGTCATTTCATTTGCTGAGTTGCGTGTGTGTATATATATATAGCGTGGAAGTACTATGCAGCTTTAGTGAATTATAAGGGGGTGATTAATGATGATGCTCATTATGACTGCAATTATAACGATGATGTTTTTTATGGCTTGATGCTAATCTAAACTAAACTATTGTCGTTATTATGGAATTTTTTTGCTGCTTTTTCTAGCTTTAGGGTTGTGGGTGTCATCATTAGAGGAGAAGGGCTTTAATTGCTTTGCTTTGCTCAGCTTAGCTTAGTATCATGCATTTGAGTTTTCATAAGCTTATTCGTTGGGGGGTAACCATTTAGCTCACGGCCGAATGGGATGTTGCCATTTGGATAGAACATATATCACTTAATTTTCAATAATCTATTTGTCCAATCATAGGGTAAGGTGATACAATTAGAATATACTACTACAATATTTTACCATAATAATTGATCAATAAGTGTGCTAACTATACAATTTATTCACAAAATTACCTTCGTCACATCATTTATTTTGAGAATTTACTTTTTTTAATTTTATTTTTTGATAAAATAACATAAACTAAACCAAACCAAACCAAGCCTTTTCCCACTAGGTGGGGTCGGTTATATAGATTTGTCGACGCGCAATTAGATCTGTTTAGGGCTATATCCTTCGATAGATCTAGGTAAGCAAGATCATGTTTAATAGTCTCTTCCCAACTTCTCTTGGGTCTTCCTCTACCTCTCATACTTTTAGCAATCTCTATACTTTCACACCTTCTAACAGGGGCCTCCGCTGAACGCCTTCTAATATGGCCAAACTATCTTAATCAATTTTCTCTCATTTTATCTTCAATCGGTACTATTCCTACTTTACCCCTAATCTCCTCATTCCTAATCTTATCTTTCCTTGTAATTTCGCACATCCACCTTAGCATCCTCATCTCCGCAACTGCCATTTTCTGACCATGATTATTCTTTACTGCCCAACACTCTGATCCATATAGTAGCACTGGTTTAACCGCAATCTTATAATACTTTCATTTCACCTTGATAGGGACTTTTCGGTCACACAAAACCCCCGAAGCACTCCTCCATTTGGTCCATCCGGTTTGAATCCTGTGACTTACATCAGTATCAATCCCCCCATCTTGTTGCACCATAGATCCAAGGTACTTAAATTTTTCTTTCTCTACAATCTTTTGTGTGCCTAAATTTACTTCTATATTGCCCGTTATCCTATTTTGATTAAACTTACATTCCATATATTCCGTCTTGTATCGGCTTAGCCTAAAACCTTTTGTCTCTAACGTTTCCCACTACAATTCTAGCTTAGCATTCACTCCTTCTCTCGTCTCATCTACTAAAATAATATCATCTGTAAATAATATACACCATGACTTATCATCCCGTTGTGATAAAATAACATAATTTAAAAAGTAAATCGTTTTAAAAAAAAACACCCACAAAGATATACAAGCATGTAATCAAGTATTCTCATAAAAATGTAAAGTGATGTATATTCCATATTTGTTTAATTGTTTTAAGATACAACTCACAAAATACTTACCAAAAAAAAACTCACAAAATAAATAGAGAATCCAATAACATAAACGTTCTAGCGTGTAGCGGATAAAATGGTAATGAATTCATATTGGTCTAAACCTTCAACCAACGACTCATTGCGACCAACACGCAAACTAACCAACCACCAAAATGAAGTCCAGTCCAAATAGTAATCCAGAAATAGTCCAGTCCAACATGCTTCACAACAAGTCTAGCGATAAAAATTAACTAACTTGTTCATCATCCCCAAAAAAGAAAGATAAAAATCAACTAACAATAATAACTAGCACTCTAACTTATATCATATACTAATTGGAGTGCCATGAATTGGTAATGAATTGCTTGAGTTATTCAAGCAACACTCTGTAAGGATCTGAACTGGTTGGCTTTGTAGAAATGAGGGTTTGAGGACAAGAAATCTATGTCTCCTGCAAATCATCTGAACATAAATTGCCAGTCGAGCGAAGTTTGGCTAAATGCCTATTCGACCAAAGTTTAGCTAAATGCCTATTCAACAATCTAGTTAGAATTCAAAAAAATACAACAAGGCAAGGAAACATAATATAAGCAAGGTTGTAGTGTCTAACCCTTTTTCATGTCAATCGTTTGGCATCTATAGATGTAATATGAAACTTGCACCTATTGTTTCGAGTGATCGGGCTACGTTTGGAGATAGGCTACAATGCTGAGACGTGGGTAGAAGTGTGGGGGAATGAGATAACTCTCTACTTCTTCACGATTTCCATGTCAATCATACTAAGAAAGTGAAAACACAGGGACCTACCATGTGTCCTATGTTCGAATGGGTGCCATTTGTCTAACTAATTCTACTAATAATATGCTTAAAAAAGTATTTTTTAAAACTTGTTAATTACATAAAAAAATTCAATTACGTTACATACTTTGTGCGCTTTTGGTTGAACCAAAAAAAAATGTAATTTTTAGTAATTAAAACTTTTTGTCCATTGTGTAAAAATGTAAAATTTTCTAACAACTTTTAATTGTTTGGTAAAATTGAAAGTTTCAATAAATTTTAGTAACTTTTAATTATTTGGTAAAAAATAGATAAATTTTTAATAATTTTTTAGATGTTGTCAAACAAGAAAAAAATAAAAAGTTATCAAAAATTTTTATTTTTAACAACCAAACGTAGCCTTTGTATGCACCTCAATTCATAAATAGAATTTTTTTTTAAATAATTGCAAAATTGCATTCATCACAATTATTACAATAACATAAATCAAAACCAGAACAATAATCCACCAAATGTAACGGAGCCGCAAAAACAAAAGAAATTTGAATTATCCCTGCTCTCCACGGAGCAATTAAGCCAAGTTTGCATAGCCATACAATAATGTCCAAATCAAACAGGTGAAGCCAGCCCGTCCAAGTTATCCATTTTTTTATCATTTTAATTTAACGTTTGTCGTGTGCCACGTCAAGCACGTTGACGGTGGATCTCGACGCATACTGAAATAATTTAGGGGTGGTTTGATTGAAGAAATATGTAAAAAGTTAAATAAAAATTAAAATTTTTTTTATATTTCTTTTTTCTTTTTTTAAAAACCAAACATCCCTTTAATTGTTTGGATACTTTATATACAACCAGGTAAAATTAACTTACATTTTGTATTTCATAAAATTTAAAAACTTAAACTGTATTAAAATAAGTAAAAAAATAAATTTGAACTTAAAAATCAATGTAAAACACAAGTTTGTGAAGAATACAGCGGTAAATTTTTTAAACTTATTTAAATCTTACTCACCTTGTATAAAAGCAAGTTTATTAAAGCCGTTTGGAGGTCCCAAAAAAAAAGAATAAATAAATAAATTTTTTAACAATTTGAAAATTTTCTTGCGTTTAATGAAAGATGGAAAAAAAATTAAAGTTTGTAATTTTATGTGTGTGGTAAATTTTTTTTTTTTTTTTTGGGGGGTAAAAATTAGAAAAAGTGGTAACAGAAGAGTGCTATTCAAGCCACTAAAAAACAAAAACTAAATATTGCAAGGGAACTACATCAAATATGGAAATGTAATCTTTATTATAGCACTACCACATCATACATGTTTGTCAGAGGGATTTGCACAACAGCATGCCCAAACAACAACAACAAATCTCTGGGAAATAAAATGCCAAATTCCACCCTTCCTTTAAATTAGTCTCCACTGATCAATCCATATCATGCCAGAAAACTATGTTCCAAGTTTCCAACCCCTATCATCTCTCTGCAACCCTATAACGACCGAATCATGTTCACATATACATAATAACATCAGAATATAATTAAAGTTAAAACACATGGTTGTCGGTCTTCAACAGTGTAACTTGTCAGGCACTCCCAGAACCAGATCCATTGTTGTTGTGTTTGCTTGAAGAAGTACTTCTGCATAGGGTTGTGGTTGCTGGGTATTTAAGGGCATTGAGCTCAACCTTCCTCAGGGCAGCTTTACCCAAATCAATACCACATATATCAGAGAGTCTCACAAGATAGAGCAAAACATCTGAGAGCTCTTCCCCCAAGTGAATTTTCTCTTCTTCTTTCCAGTCGGGAAGTCCCTTCGGAACCTCTCCTTTCCACTGAAATATTTCAGATAGCTCCCCAACTTCACCCACCTGTTAATAATAATTAACATGTCATCCGAACAGAGAACCACTAAAACCTTTTCTTTACAGCACGACGTTAAAATGACCAAAAAGTATGTACTTTTTTTTCTTTTTTCCTTTTTTGATTTGATCACATTCTTTTCCTGGGTGTGACACGAGAGAAATAGAAAAAGTTGGTTCCGAGAATTTGGAGGATAACAACAAAAAGGATGGTTCTTGTTGCATTGTCGATGAGGTTTGACTCTGAACACAGTCTACAGGCCAGATTTCAAAACCCTTAACTTGAGTTTTAAGCAAATTTTCATTTTTTGTAAAGAAAAAAACACCTTTTCCAGTTGGACAAAAAATTAATAATTTTTAACAAGGTAAAATCTTTGAACCCATTAAATTTTAGAGACCCAAATCGGTGTCGGGTAAGATTTATTTTGGCAAATCTTTCAAAATCTCGTACAGCTCTCCAAAGGCAAAGATTAGGCTATGTTTAAAGTTATATAAATTTATAAAAATTAATGTATTGTATTTTATACAATAAATAAAAAGTTTTAATTTTATAACTTCGTAATTTATGTTTATAAAAATTTATAAAATTATATATATATATATATATATATATATTAACTCCAAACAGTACCATATTTCATCTTAATACAACCTTTCTGGCAATTTTCTTTAACCCCCCCCCCCCCTTTTTGTTTTGGTCCTCTCCTTGAATAGACGATGGAGTCCAGGAGTAAGCAAAACCAAGTAAAAGGCATATGCATGTTTAGCCAGAAGATACACAAGATGTATGTGTATATATATAGGTTGCGTACGTGTGTAGATATATGCAAAGAAAAAAAGAGAGAATACTTATATAAATATATATATATGCAGACATACCAGAGCCAAGAGAAGGTTTCTCGGGCTGTGAAAACGTTCCCAGTCTCTCTCCTTTGCAAACTCAGCCATTTTATTCTTGAGAAGATCAAGGGTTACGCTGATTTCTTCTCCTTCACAAGCCGCAGTCATCTCTCCTCGCAGACCCACCACCGCCACAGCAACTGATCAGACAAAAAGACTAACACCAAAACACCAAGGAAAAGATGGATGTGACAGAGACCAAAGTCCTATACGCAAACAATATGCTTTCTCCCTGAAATTGGAACAATACGCTTTTTCAAGTTCAAGTCATGGTGCATGTATGTACACACACAGACAGATATTTAGAGAGAGAGAGAGAAATTCTTTGGAGGGGGGGCGGAGGGGGAGAGAGAGAGAGAGATTGGAACTTGGACCGAGACTTCGTTGGCGAGGCCAAAAGTGGGTAGTACAAGTAGCACCACCCTACTCACTCAATCGGGAACGGACACGTGTCCTACGACATGGATTCTCGCCTAGATCTTTGGCGGCCTCGTATTCGGGGGTGGGACCCCGCGTGTTCTTTATCTCCTTAGTCGTTGGTAATTAGAATATTTTTATTCTTATCTGATAGCAAATCGTGAACCCACAGTAGGCTCGGCCCGAAACACACGCTATGTGGGCTCCGATCCCGGCGTGTCTCTGCGCCGTGTCCCCGCTGGCGCTGGCATGAGTCTGCGATACGGAGTTTCTTTGCCTCTGGCACTTTCTTTGGTAGATGGTCTTGATGGAAAGATGGCCTCGATTATTCCTCGCCCTGTTGAATGTTTAATCCGAATAAAATGCTTCTTTATTAATGTTTTTTTAGTCAAAAAAATGTTAGGAGGAGAATATAATAATGAAATTTTTGTAAAACTATAGTTTTCAGTTATTTTTTTAAATAATTGATAGACTCACAATAAAAATATATTATTCTAATTAAAAATTAGGATATCAACCTCCAATTGTGGTTATAACCCATTAATTTTATTTTTCAATCCACCCAATTTTAAATCGATGTATTCAAATCTGAATAATAAAATGCTATTAGTAATATTTTATATTAGTAACATTTTAGTTATTTATAAAAGTTATTATTTATTTCCAAAATTTTAGTTAGCTAAATCGGTTTAATCTAATTAATTAAGGGTCCCTTTGCTAATTAAATTTTTGTGTTGAAATTAGAAAATTTTCGTCAAAAGTTACTAATTGAAATTTTTTTTGCGTTGATAAAATAATATTATCGGTTTGATAAAACATTTATAATTTTTCATTATGATTGTTAGTCAAATTATTAATATACCTAATTTCATTTCTATTCCCATTTCCATTCCCATTCGTATTTTTAACCAACGTAACTAGCAAAAAAAAAAAAAAAAAAAAATGATCCAAACCCTTTCTATCAATTTTGTTAGCAGACAATTACTAGATAAAGGGGGGTAATGTAATTTCACAAATTAATTGATGGCAATCTTATAATTATTAAAAAAATTAAGAATGTCAATTTAAAGTGACATATAAATTTATAAATATGTTACAACATTCTAGTAGTAGTATATACCCCACTATAATTATTAAATGAAAGACAAGTGATGTGATTAGTAAGTTATAAAGTTGACATATGTCTATATTGCTTAAAAGGGTGACATCAAAGATGTTATCAATCAAATAGAAGCAAAATAGGATAATTTACGTGGGAATAATTTGTTTCAGGGTTTATGACTATTCTTTCCTATTTTTTTTTTCTTAATACTAATTTAGGCCTAAAAGTTTTATTAATAAATCATCAATCATAGATGGCAAAAGATAAAGGATCTATCTGTTTGCACTCATTGATTAATTGGATTTTTTTGCTTTTCCCTTGATTTTTTTATTTTCATTAAATTATATGATTGTCTAATTTCCTTTAATCAAATAATAAATTATGAAAATATCTGATTTGAAGGGAAAACAAAGGTCATTGTATAATTTTATTTAATAAAATATTAAATACATAAAATTTTAATTATGGAGAACACATATGCTTACTGATAGGGTTGCTCGACCGGTCACGAGTGCTCAATCGACCACAGTCTGATTCGTCCGATTGGCTGTTTCGATCTCGATCAAATTGACTAACCGATATTAAGGATAAGATTACTTACATCACACTAGTATTCTAGCACATTCCGTAATTCTCACTTATTAAAGTGTTGCCTGTCACATTACAGTTTTTGATAACTAATTATGAGAATTTTATCCAGATCTGCAAATACACGTGACATAATGTGATTGGAAAAAAACAACGATTGTGTGAAGATCACATATATTACACCTATGCAGGTCCTATACATTTATATATATGCAATTTCCTTGAATATAAGGTATTTACATTATTTACCTTACTGTTATTCTGTCAAAATATTTTCTTAAATTTCTTAATGTTAATTTTAGTATTGGAGATTTTTTGACAAGTACTACGCCGGTGTTTAAGGTAACTTTCCAAACCCGAGTTTGGATCATTTGTGATACCATCGGATCACAGTGTTATCACTTACCAAAGATAAATTTATTGGCATTTATCCCAACTGATAATTGTGTCAATACTAGAGATCCTCGACATGTTATCTTTATTGGTAGAGTTTGGTGGATTTTTAGCTGGGAAGGGCTTTATATGTGGCATGTCCTCATTGGAGGAGGAACAAAATGAAAATAATAAACTTGCACCGTGACCGCCAAAACTAACTTTTATTAATGGTAGAGAGAACGGAGAAAAATTGAAACTTACGGGACTAAAAATTGTTGTTTTAATTGATTACAATTTAATTTTAAGATAAATAAATAAATATATATATATATATATATATATGTATTTCGCAAAATTACATACGATTACACTTCACACCTTAATCGGAAGGGTTAAATATCACGTTTAGATTTTGTTTGGGAAAATTTTAATTTCTTTTTCAACTTATATAAATTTTTGGTCAACTTTTTTATTTATTTTTTTGATTTAGTGACTTTTTGGTATGTTATTCATATTTGTAAAAAATTAAAAGAAAATTCTTCCAAATAAAAAAAATTACGTATGCGTGATAAATAAAAAAAAGTTATCGAAAATTAATAAAAAAAATTATTTTTATTTTATTTTTATTATTATTTTTTGGGTGTGTGAAGCCAGCAGCCTCTCAATTCCTACCAGAGAGAAAAAAGGCAGTGTTTAAAGGCAAAATTAGAGGAGTTTTGAAAATTCAAGGAATCTTCACTTTGGGACCGAAAACACCATCATTAATCTTCTGTGCCGACAACACTAACTTTATATTGAAAATGAAAGAAGGGAAAAAGGCTTGTTAAGCCACGAGCTCAAGACCAAGACCCTAACAACCAAAAAAAAAAAAAAAAGACCAAGACCCCAAAAGTCGCCCCCCATCTTTATGTTTAATAAAAATAAACAAGGAGGCGTTTGGTGGTAGCAAAATTTTTAACAAAAAATTATCAACTTTTAATGTTAAAGTGTTTGATAAATTATCAACTTTTGTTACTTTTTTACTTTATTACAATAATTTCTCAATTAAAAAGTTACCAAAAGATATTAAAAATTACAAAAAATTGTTAAAAATTACTAAAATTTTATCAAAAACTCAAAAATTACAAAAAGTTGCTAAAAACTGTTAAAAATTGCTATTTATTTTACCAAACACACCAAAAATTACAACTAATATTTTTAACAAAAAATATTAAAAATTGCTAAAAATTATTCCTTCAAACGCCCCCTAAATATATATATATCGATTAAAATGATATGATTTTTTTGTGAATTAATTATTTTTTAAAATAATATTTTATTATTTTTATACAATAACACATCATTTTATAATAATTTTTCCTAAATTTTTTTATAAAATAATATATAAGACTGTTTGGCTTACCAATAAATAAAATAAAATAAATCAGCTTTCATTAATTTTTTTTCTAACTTTTTCCATCAAGTACTTTATGAAGTTTTTTCTAAGTTTTATCAATTTTATTTAATTTTGAATAACTTTTTTTCATACTTTTTAAATTTTTTTAAATTTTTATAAATTTTTACAAATTTTTATCAAATAACTAGCTAATCACTAAAGTAACACGTGTCAAAAATTGATGTAAAGCTAATTTTTTATTTTTATATTTTTTTTACCAAATGGCTCCTCTCTCTCTCTCTATATATATATATATATTATTTTATAACACCCTCTAAGAGAGCGTTTGAAGTGATAAAAAGTGAGATAATTTGTAATTTCATAATTCGTATAATAAGATAAAAAATAAATAATTTTAAAAAATTTTTAAATATTTTTCAGTACACCAACGCACTCTAAACTAGTGAATATTTTTTTTCTTTTGGTCAAATATAGGATTGACTGATTCCAAGAATGGGTAGGTGTAAATACATATAAACATATAAAGTTGTGATATATATATATATATATATATATATATTGTAGCGTGCTCATTCAAAATAAAAGTTTGTAAGTTATATCCAATGGCTATATATGTTCACATCACACGAATATATGTGCCTATTTTTCTCTAAAGCAGTACCTAGCAAAATACAACTGGCTTTTTCATTGGTCCCAATTGGGACCATTTCCAGCTAACCAGCATTCAGAAAATGTTCTGAGACAGCAAATAATGATCCAACTATATATATATATACACATATATGTAAACTTACCAAGAAAAAAAACTATATATATATATATAAATTAATAATCAAATTAAGTAATTAATTAATTAGTAGTATCATTTAATTACTTGTTTATCTCTCTGAGTCTTTATTTTGAATTGATTTTCCAGACTGATTCCTACACCTGTCTGTCACTTTCTACTTTGAAAAAATGGGAGAGGCAATGATGTCAAGAGATTACTCGTATCCAATTTTGTATCAATTTAATTTCCTTTTTGTTTTTTTTTTTTTACTTTATTAGCTTAAAATTATTAAATAAATTTAAACGGAAAGGCACGTAACCAAAAATATATAATCTTCTGTGGATGAAATCGACGGCAAAGATTTTAATGAGTAAGGTTTCAAGTAAGGGTAAGACGATTGTAAGAAGCATCACAATATTTAATCATAAACGCTGGATTGAAAGATTTCTTAATAATTTGTTTTAGAGATTAACTAACGGCCCTTGTTATTATAAATTTTCAGTCACTTTCTGTACATCTATGGGCCATTTGATTTGTAAAAATTTGTTGAAAATTTCTAAAAATCTCTATAAATCTCTGTTAATTTTATATTACATCAACTTTTTTCTCTCACTGTACGCATTACGAACTCCTCCCAAATTACAATTTATCTCAATTTATCTCATTTTTTCTTACTCCAAACAAACCCTATATGAAATGTTTGATTGTGTAAGCTGAAAATCAAGTTCTCCGATGATGAAGCCCCGGAGATCATCAGAATTTTCAACGATCCGCTGTCCTGATCAGGACAGTGATGTCGACTTTTGAGGGTGGGACCTAGCAGAGTTTCACCCTATTCAAGTTTAATCGGAATAGATAGTTACCAGAGTTCATGTTTGAATTTTTGAACAAGTGAGTTTTGGTTTGATAAGAAATAATTTAGGCTTGAATTTGAACTGGAAATACTTTAATCAACCAAAACGTGTTTCAGTCTAAAATATATAATAAATATTATTATTATTTTTTTTTTTTTTTGAGCTTATAATTCACTAGCTTTCAAACTTAACACTTGATGGCCCGAGTTTAGCTTGAATTTAACCAAAATAAAATAATAAATGCACTCCTTCATTAGTTTCTTTCACTTTATCTTATTATTTTTTATTAAAGACATTGTAGGATCGGAGGTCTTCCTCCTTCACCAAACTCAAAATTTTTATCAATCAGCTAAAATTTGACAATAGTTATTAAAAATTTTTATTTATTTTATCTAAAAATTGTCAAAAATTACTAAAAATTTTTATATATTTTACCAAATATATAAAAATTTCACCTACTAACTTTTGCTAAGAATTTGCCTTCCAAGCCGAGCCTTATGTTGAGCCCAAAAAAAAAAAAAAAAATCGGAAGTTAGTTTGTTAATTAATTAGCAAGCTAAACAATTATTTGATTTGCCACCGGTGCGGAATAAAAGGGTAGCGCCTAGAAAGTTGAACTCAGTCGGTGATGAAGGAAAATGGAAGTCATTATTGATTAGAATTGGTAACGGGAAGTGTTGCAAGCCACACTGATTAAAGTTCTTTTACTGGGAAGGCGTTTGGCAACTAAATTTTTTACAAATTTTGCACATAATTAAATAAATTCCACCCAGATTACCATTGATGTTTTATCCCTAAACAAATAAAATAATAGATAAATAAATTCCACATCTCTCCTTAATTCATATGTATATATTTCTATTTTATTTATAGAACTGCGATTACTCTAAGGTAAACTTTTTTTTTTTTAGTTTTTAAAAAATGATTCGATGAGATTTTTTTTTTTCTTTTAAGGATAAATTTTGTTAATGATAAAATAAAAGTAAAAACTTTTTAAGTCTAATATAAAATTTAAGCTTACAATTTATAGATAACATATATATATATAATACACATGCGTTGAGTGAATAATAGGTCGTTAAATTTAACGGTTTTCTTACCGCCAAAAAAATGAAGGCAAAAGAATGCAACTACAAATTGTCTATAAATACTCGGGTTTAAGATTTACATCACATAAATAGAATTGGGTAAAAACTCCACTCATGCCATAGGCTCCCTTTGAAGTGACCAAAAAAAAAAAAAAAAACTCTGAAAAACACTTAAAAATTCTAAAAATTATTTACTTTTATCTTATTGCACGAATTACAAACTCATAACTTACCTTATTTTATCTCACTTTTTGTTACTCCGAACGCACTCTTAACATGCATAGAATGCCTGGATAGTAAATATTCTAGATTAAGGATAAATTAACATAATAATCCCTCGTTTAATCAGAATGACTCCTGGAGGGACTTAAATGAATGAAAAATTAAGAGTAAGGAGGCTTGCAAATATTTGCAAACAAAAAGACCATCCTGTACATTTTTATTCAATATTTCATAAATACGACCTTTTGGAAAGAAATCCATGAAAGTATTGCCTTTTTGTACTAGCGTTGAAAATGAGTCGTCGATCAGTCAAATTCTTCTACTAGAAACTCGACGTCCCTCGGTGGACCAATGCGAAGTTTTTCCTGGAGTTCCAGCTTTTTGGGTAAAACAAGTTCAGTTCCTTTCCCTGATGAGGCAAAATATCTCTCCAGCACCATCTGTAAACAGAAACAAAAATGTTGGCAAACCAGGAAAATGAAAACTATTATATATAATACTTTCATTATACAAGGCATCAATCGTTTTCTGTTTCTGCTTTGCAAGATCAAACTAAGCAAGGTCTCTATGCATGTGACCTTATTGAACAAGCTTTAAATAATTACAACAGCATTTAGAGCACTATTCCTTCAGTGAGAAATCCAAAAAAAGTGACCCAAAAAAAAAAACAATTGAAAACATAATACATGGCATACCATAGCGGCATAGGCATCGATTCTCCCTCGACGAGCAGACTTCTTGAGGCCCCTGAATATTTTTTTTTTTTTTTCAAGTGTTCATCTATCAGATGTATACATTCCTTGATGAGGGGAGGTTTTGTGATCTATACGCTTAAAATAATTAAAAAGGCAGTAAAGAAGAATTACCCATCAATCATAAGATTCATGGCTTCCGTTGATGTCCCATACTCATCCTGCAGGTATACTCTCCAACCCCTTCATTCAGAACTTGAGATCAGCAATTGATAGTTAAGATTGCCTTAAAGTTGAGAGAGCAATGCATGCTTCCATGAAAATATGGCCAACCATATGTCATATAGTATGAACGTACATGATCCATCAACAAGCAATAACTAACGAATGAGTACAAACAAACAATAATACATCAATATCTCCTACATAATGCATTTCGTGTCATGAAAAATCGTTAGAGTGCCACTATAATGGCTAAATCTTTGGATATGTATGCAAAACTAAATTGTTTGTGGATGTTGCTATATTAAAACATACTTTTTGGTAATGCATTGTAATTATATATTGATTTTAGGTTTTATTAATATGTTTTTGTTTATAAAATACAAGTTATATTAATGGTAATTTTTTCTAGACCTACATAGGCTAAATTTAACCCCCCTCAAAAGAAAATCCTTACTTTGTCCCTAGAGGAGTCCATCTTAAAGATGGTTTTGCAATCTGATGACATTTGTGAGAATTTTATTGATAGAAAAAGAGAGGTATTCACCACATATATACACAAAAGATTATGTGCAAAATGAAGTGAAAATAGGGAGGTGGACATAGAAACATGCAGGATTCCATCTTGAGACTACAATACCAGATCACATGATTCATATGATGAGCACCTCAGGCAGGTGCCAAACAAACTGCTAAACGCCCAACAGTCAACAGCAGACAACAAAAATGTAAAAGAAAAACAGAAAAATAAGGGATGCATGAGACATGCAATTCTACAGCCAACTTCTGTCACAAAATTTGATTAAAGCCAAAAAAATGCAAAATTATTCTTCGTAAGGATACTCAGCAATGAATGCTTAAAAGCTCAAAAGGCTTTGTACATAGCTTGACTCCAACGGAAATGATAAATGCAATCAAAGTTGCCATTACAAACACCCCAAACTTGTATAGAACAAAACGTAGTAACAGACTTCTTTACTTATAAATGTGGACATTTTAGTTTGAAATTTATACCCAAGGGATTTAGCGTCTGCAAGCAGAATCCCTCATAGAGAGAAAATATTAGCATCAAAAGCAAAATTTCTACACACAAAAAATAAATAAATAAAAATTAAGAAAGAAAAAATAAAGAGAATGTGCGGCAAAGAGATATTCAATGGAACAATGTAACTTGGGAGCTCATGATAAATAGCATTCTTAATTCCTAAAGCAACCAATAACTCGTTCGCCTATTTAAGATATGTATTCCGACAATCAGATGCATTCTTTTAGCCGGGAAAGCCCAAAAGTCCCAACCACTTACTTTTCATTTTGGTCCACAGTAATGCACAAGTATTTATTAACGTCATTTCTTTTCATATGTAGATAATATGAATCATTTAAATGAATAATAATATTGGGCTAATATTTTGCAATAGGAACTAATGCTGAATTTGTTTAACCATTGACATTGCAAATAGAGGAACACAGGTTAACAATAAAGGCGGCGTTTGGTTTGCTGAAAACCAACAAAAATCCCTAAAAACTTCTAAAAATCTCTAAAACTCTCTAACACATTTTACCCACCTCATACTTTGTAAAATCTCTATAAATCTCTCTCTCTATATATACATATCCCAACAAATTTTGACAAACCCCAATATTTTTTTTACAAACCACATTAACTTTTTCACAAATCCTAATATCTTTTCAACAAATTTCAACAAATCGGACATAAATTTGTTCTAACAATTTCTCTCTCTAACATTCTGACGCATAAGTCAAAAAGTTCAACAACTTTCAAAAAAATTCTGACATAAATCCATTAGAACAAACCCAAAAAACCGTTCCCATGGTTTTTCTCTACGACTTTTGACCGCAAAAGTCCAAAAGTCACACTATTCATATCCAAAAAACTTGGTTTGGATTAGAAACACCAGAAGTTACCCAAGCCACATATTTTCTTATTTTTTTATTGTGCTTTACCACTCCAAACGCTACCAAAGTACTTATGCGTGTGGGATTTTATGGCATAGGTTCATGTATTGATGCAAGTGGTAAAAGCGTGAGGATGCCACTGGTAAGATTACAGGTTTCAGAACGAGGGCAGCCATTTACTGCAAACAATGTCAATAAATAAATAAATAAAATAAAAACGTAATGCCTTAGCATATCATCGATATATTGAATGTATTATGAAGTATTAATAGAAATACCACAAAGTATTCGAAGGTGATCAGATCAACAAATTTTCAAAATAGAGTCCAGGTAAATAACCACAAAATGTAGAATCGGGACTAAGATCAACAGAACTGAAATAAAAAAAGAGTTTATCAATTCGGGTTTTAGTTGTACAAACCTCTCGGCAGCCCTAACAGCAAGCCTTCCGGCAACACTGCGAACTTTGTTGGATTGCTGGGTCTCATTTCCATCGGAAGACTTAGGGAGCCCAATGATGAACTCATCCACCTCCTGGACTTCAATCAATCACATTCATGATAATAAAATCAATCAATAACGAATTTAATGGAAAAAATTCACCAAATTCAAACCTAGTTGCAAAGGGAATTGTACCTGTCGTTGAGCAATTTCGAGAAGACGGAGCTCAAGCTTTTGCCCTCGCAGCTCAAGAACCTAGACACTAGCCAGTTAGAGAGCGAGAGAGGGGGGGGGGAGAGAGAGAGAGAGATGGCAGCTAAATTAAGGAATTGCAGTTACGAATACCGTTAGGGGACGGATGGAGAAGCCCTTGCTAAGGGCAAGGCCGGTGCGGTACATTCCCAGATCTACCCCTAGACTGAACCCTCCCCTCCACTTTGGGTTGCGCCTTCGGCGGAGGGCATTGGGGGGAATTTCCTCCTTCAAGGGCACTACCGTTAGTTTAGAACCCTTGCAGCACATGCGAATTGATGAAGAAGGCAAATGGCGGGAATTAGGGGCACTACCGTTGCCCTTCCAAAGGGCAATATGTGCATGTGACGATGGAACTACTCCCAACTGCTGTACCATTTCATTTATAGTCTCTTAGAGGAGCACGCAAATGCTGATGTTTGATGTTTTTGCAGGCACCAAGAATGGAGATGGAGACAAGGAAAATAAATCCTGCAATGTTTAGGCTTCAGTTTAGTTACAAGAAGCCTGTTTTTTATTTTTTTATTTTTTGTCCTTTTAGGCATATTATTTATATTTATTAAAAAGGTTATAAAAAATATTTCCAAATCAAAAAACTCATGTATAGGTAAAATATATATATATAGAATATAAAAGCTTTACACAAAGATCACAGCAAACATTAAAGAAAATATAATACAAACTACAAAAACATCACAAACTTTTGTTATTTTATACAAGGTTGGAATTTAGTACAGGGTATAGAATAACATTTTTTCCCTATTATTTTAGTTTTTTTCTTTTTGGTTTTTACTCTAATTAAATGTTTTTAGATTTTTTTTCCATGAATGTATTCTTTTTTCATTTCAAAGGACAACTTCTCACTTACCCACCATGGCGACTTGAGACTTGCTCAATGTAAAATGGGGGAGGATATAAATTCTTCATATATATATATACACATACCTATCTTGGCAAGTGTTTTCTGTTACTTTCTTTATTTTCAATTGTTTTGCCCCCCCCCCCCCCAAAAAAAAGGAAAAGAAAACTGAGGTAAGGATTTCAAGCCAATGACCAAAACACCCTCACAACCCACCTACTTTACACAATGCACAAAACCAGATGCTCACTGAATTATTTGAAGGAAAAACTCAATGCAAATGATGCTCATAATGGAACAAAACAGTCACATTGCATACAGAAATTTCCCACAGGCTAGGACACAATGTTATTCACAATCCATAAGGCAGTTACACGAGAAAAGGCTATATGAAAAGAGCCCTAGATTCTTTCACTCAATAGCGGGAGCCTTCCCATACAACTGAATTTGCATCTAGAGAATAGAGAGAGTTAACATGGAACATAATACAGCACATACTTAACAAATTAAACTTCCTCCCTTCATAACAATATTATAGCCAGACTTGTGCTCAGCTTTCAAAAGTATAATTAAATCAAAATAAAATAGTGAATCTAAGCTCAGCCCCCCAAATTCAAGATATTATAGCCAGACTTGCACTCAGCATTTAAAAGTATAATTAAATCAAAATATTATAGCCAGACTTGCGCTCAGGAATCAAAAGTATAATTAAATCAAAATATTATAGCCAGACTTGCGCTCAGGAATCAAAAGTATAATTAAATCAAAATATTACAGCCAGACTTGCGCTCAGCTTTCAAAAGTATAATTAAATCAAAATATTACAGCCAGACTTGCGCTCAGCTTTCAAAAGTATAATTAAATCAAAATAAAATAGTGAATCTAAGCTCAGCCCCAAGTTCAATACAACTATATAGTTTATTGAAAACAAGCAAATTTCTCAAATCAGGTTTAAGCATTTCAACGTGGGTTTGAAGTGCACCACAAATTAAACAGGAAGTAGCAAGATTCTATTCAACAATTCGAACTTGGAAGAAAATAGTCATGTCGTTCATGAGTAAAGAATCAAATAGCGATATGCAGCTCAAATCAATTCATCAAAATTGTGTCAGCTGTTGAGAGAAAATCAATATAAATACACATTACTGTTAGAAAAATCCAATATCCCACACAACCATATCCAAGATGCTATCATCAATCCCCCCGCCCAAAACAAAGAAAGAAAAATCAGCTCCTAAAATAGAAATACAGGCCAGCAACTGAAGTCTCTCCCATCTTCCCTCTTGTGAGTTTCTTTCTTCTCCAGTTTTGAATAAGTCTAGACTGATGATGTGTGTGTAAATATTTGGAAATGCCAAAATTCCCTAAATCTAGCCCACACTAAATGAAAAAAAAAAAAAAAAAAAGGACTGACGGAGATACCTGTGGTCTCTATGGGGTTTTTGTTTGGGGGGTGGGGGCTAGTCGTCGCCGGCTTCCTAGGTAAGTGAGAGAGAGGGAAAACTAAGAGAGAGAGAAGGGGGGAAGCTGATGAGAGCGATACATGGTTTGGCGCCGGTGGGAGGTCGTCGGTAACAGAGAGGGCAGAGCTACCCGGTGAGATGAGTGAGGTCGCAGCGGGAAAGGGAACCCAATCCGTTTATTTGGGGTAGATTTGGCGACCGCTTTAATGAACCTTTCGATGACTTCAAAATTTTCCAGGAGGGTATTTAGGTTCCGTTTTAAATGGCAAAAAAAATTTAAAAAAATAATAAAAAATATTGAAGAATTTTAAAGATTATTTATTTTTTATTTCAGTACAAAGTCTGCGAGCTAATAATTTAGTCCACCTTATTTCATTTTATTTCATTTTTTATCACTCCAAACGTAATGTAACTCTAATGAAAATAAATATAAAAACGTAAATAATATTAATTTGTATTTATGGATTTGAAATGTAGAATTTTGTTGTAATTATTTAAATATAAATTTTTTACTTTAAATATGAATGTGTTTAGAATCATAAAAAGTTAGATAAAATGAAATAAAGTTAAATAATTTATGAATTCGTAATCCATGCAGTAAAATAAAAAATAATAACTTTTTAAAATTTTTTACGATATTTAACAAATCCAAGACACCTATAAATGTTACCGTGACTTTGAGTAGGTATTAATGTTATGATTCAAATGAGGGATTTGAAATTATTAAAAAAATAGTTATTTAAATTCGTTCATTATAATGAATCCATCATTTTAGGTAGTGGTAGTTTAGTCTAACAATTAGTAATTATTAAAATAATTATGAGACCAAAATGTTGTTTTACTTGACTAAAAATATTTTAAAATAAAATTATTTTAACCACAATGCCCAAAATTACATATTACTAATTTGGATGCGTGACAAAGTTTACAATTACATTTTACACCTTAGTCGGAAGGGTTAAAATCAAATTCAGATTTTGTTTGATAACGAAAAAAAATTTTTTTTTCTGAACTCATGATTTTTTATGCTAAAATTTGATTTTTTTTTTTTTTTTTTGCTAACTTTCTGACACATTGTTCATATTTGTTAGAAATTTGCAAAAACTTTCTTCAATATAAAAAAATTAATCTACGTTTGAAATTAGATATTTTTCACCCGATATGTAAATTTTATACTTTTTTTGCAATTTTTGTATGGATGAAAATAATATACCTAAAACTACTTAAAAAAAGAAAGTTCAAAATTTTCTAAAAAAAAAAAAAAACAAAATTAGGCAAAAAAAAGTTCAAAAAAGAAAAATTCTGACCAATAAGTTTCCAATCATACTTAAAATATTTAATTTTGACATGCTTCACATCTTGAGGACGTTTTTATTTAGTGAGTAACACATAATAAATTTTATTGAGATAATTTTTGTCATTCATTATATTAGTTTAAAAGAAGGAATAACGGTTATACTGGGGGGTAAGTAACAATAAGTAATGAACAAATTATCTATTTTTCTTATTATCACATAAAACATTCTTTTACTCCTATGTAAAACCTTGGGTAACGTTCCCTATCAAGCAACTTTCACTCTCAATATTTTAGAATAACATTTTAAATATAATATATTATTTTTGAGTAATATTTACTCTCTCAATCCAAATATAAGTACTATGAACTTGTTATTCTTTTAATTATTATGAAATAACAATTACTCCTATAATCATCACCCCCAAGTGAGGTACCGTTTGGAACTTGGAAGTCTAAATTTTAGTCACTTTTGACTTTTTTTTTGTCAAAAGTTGATAGTTATAATTTTTGATGTGTTTGGTAAAATAAGTAACAATTTTTAATAATTTTTTGTAACTTTTAGGTATTTGGTACAATTTTTAATAATTTTAATAACTTTTGTATTTTTTAAGTGAAAATTAAATTACCAAACGGTTCCGAATCCAAGAATGGGTAAAATATTGGATGGGTTGAATCCAAAAATGGGTAAGTGTAAATATATACACATGTAATTGTGACATATATATGTGTTATAGCGTGCTCAATCAAAATAAAATTTCGTAAGGAAATGCATGATGGACGTGCATGTGATACTTCGTATTAGTTCTTCAAAATAAAATAAAATCTTATAAATCTCTATAAATATGAATTACGAGACAATAAAATTTAAAATTTTCACTCATAGTATAAATTACAAGATATGTACTTTTATAATTTTATATAACTCCAAACACCCAATCAAACACCCAATCATTGCATGAATATATGTTCCTATTTTTATCTAAAGCAGTACCTAGCAAAATACAACCGGCTTCTCTATTGGTCCCGGATGGGACCAGTTCCAGCTAACCAACATCCAGAAACTGTACTGAGGCGGCAAATAATTATCCAACACTATATATATATATATATATATATATATACATAGATATATTGTCCCTAAATCACAAGACCTGACAACAATTATCCTTTATTATCCATCGACTTCGGTCGGTCGACTAAATTAAATTCCAAGCGCAGATTTAACTTTGCCCACAAAATTGACCACGCCACCCAATTTTAGGCAACAAAACACAATTTTCATATAACTAACATATAAACAGGCACAAATAATACACCACCACTGATGCCCCCATCATCAGACCATAACGATATTAAAACTATTAGCGATGATCAAGCGCTGGTTTTTGTACTTGGAAACAATAAACCAGGATTACCATATCATAAGAAAGATTATTTTTCTAGTTATTCTCTTTTCATTCTTAGAGGGTGTTTGAAATTGTATAAAATTGTATAAAATTATAAAATTAAATGTCTCGTAATTTGTACACTGAGTGAAAAATTTAAATTTTACTGTCTCGTAATTCGTATTTGTAGAAATTTGTAAGATTTTAATTTTTTTTTGAGAACTCCAAACGGAGCCTTATTTTTTTTTAATTGATTGTATCTTTTAATGACAGCCATACACTTACATGAGAAAAATACAAACAACTAAAAAAATGGTAAACATGGAAAGAAAATAATAAGGAGAATAATCTTTCTATAATGAAGCAATCCTAATTGATTGTTTGCAAGTATAAGAACTAACCCTTATTCATAAGTAATAAAAACTAAGGTGTATCTAGTGAAGGTGTGAATGAATGACAAAGAAAGACTAACCCCACCTCCCCCCAAAAAAATAACAACAACAACAATAATAATAATAATAATAATAAACGACGAGGCATATTCTTCTACAAGTGCAAAATGGGTAGCCCAGAGATATTGCAGTTTTCTTCTAACCTACCATATGTTGTGTGGCTTCAAATGGCTCCATTTGTATTCAAAGATTCAATTGGTTTTCTTGGCTTTATAAATATTCAAAAGACTATAATGCTGTTCTATCATAAAATTATACTAGCTATTTGTTAATCTATTAATTTAAAAATATAAATTTACTAAATTACTTTCTTATTACATTTGTACTATTGTCATATCATTTTAGTATAAATTTTTAATAAATTTCTTAATAATATTATTCTACTGAAAAATGGGTCCTCATTCCTCAGCACACTCTCCTTCTTGTGTCTTCTGCCCCAATAGGACTCAATTTCTGCCCTTTTGCGCATAAGAAGCGGCCGGGTTCAAAAAAGGTGCCCATGTGAGCCATTGGAGCCTTATACGTCTCGCATTTGGGACCACTTCCATGTGCCCCTTTGTAGTGCCTCCCCTCCCTCCCTCCCCTTTCACCCTTGTCTCCCTCCTTCCTTCCAATGGCCAAAAACCTAACTTTGGCATTGGTTGGTGACACGTTTTCTAAAATCAGTTTGGAATTTTCAAAAAAAAAAAAAAATTGTGTTGGATTATTATATTTAAAATTTAATTTTGAAAAGAGAGAAAATAGAGTATTATACATAAATAATAATAAAATAAAGTATAAAACCAAACATGGCCACATTCCTGAAATTTGATCCCCCACCCAAAAGAAAAAAAAAAAAACACACACACACACATACACAGACGCAAAATATATATACACACATATATAAAACAAAGTGTCTAGAAACTGAAAAATAATAAAATAAAATGAAGATCTTTTAGGTCTTATCGAAGCTGTCTTTTGATTTCATTTACATGGAGTAACTTGCCAATGACAATAGCTGCCCCTTGGTAAGGTAAATATGGATGCGCGTGATAAAAAATAAAATAAGATAAATAAAAATAAGTCGTGAATATGTAATTATTGCAGTACAATTGTTGCAGTATAATAAAAGTTTGTTTGGTACTTTAAAAAATAATAAAAATTTTTAAAATTGTTTAACATATTTTGTACTTCACATATTTTATAAAATTTCAATAAATTTATATATATCTACATAACTTAACAAAATTTTACAAAATTGGATAAATTTTTCACAAAACTCAATAACATTTCACAAAGTCCAGTAATAAATTTCAATGACTTTTCTACAAAAATTTTTAAACCATTTTTAATAAATTTTGATATAAAACTGTTCTGACGGAATAAAAAAAATTATTTGAACAATTTTTCTCTCAAAAAAATTGACACAAAAATAAAAAAATTTCACTATTTATCTCTAAAAACATGATTTGATGATTGCGCACTAAATACTAAAAAATTTTTTTAATAACATTTTTTTATTACGCCAGATAAACCCAAAATATAAATAACTTTTCAAACTTTTTAACACTTATCAGCATTTAAATTTTTTTTTTCCACTACAAATGGAGCCAATATGACAAATACAAACAAAACTGGCAGAGAGGGGGGAAAAGATCAACTACACAGAATCTCTCCCTCAGAGAAAAAGTTAAAAATAACACGAAAATTTATACAGCTCAAATATTCTGAATACAGAAGAAACACTGTAAAGGCTAATAAAAGACAGCACTCATTCAACTAATTACTTATTATTATTATTATTTTTTTCTTACAAAATATATAGTGTAGCAAATAGAAGAAGTAATAAAGTAGCCTCTCAAAAGTTCTTCTTCGTGATTGTGCTTCAAAATTCACCTCTCCCCCTCAGCTCCATGTTGGTTACCCAATATAGATTTTTACCTATGGCAAACACATTTGTAGTGATAGGGGCTATTGATGGGGTCATTTCCCTCTACTGGAACTTGCTCTGCTCTGCACTTGTACTTGCACCCTCTACATTCATTGTAAGTGCAGGTTGGCGCTGTTGATCCAATCATCATTCTTCTTATTATTTTCATGTTCAGCCATTCCTCTTCTTTACTACCCTACACACACATATGTATACATATATATGCTCCAACAAGGTTACAATAGAAACAGAGTTAAAGAACAATACCAAAAAGGGGAAAAAGCAAAAAAAAAAAAATCATATCACTCAATAAAATTGAGCTATGAGTTCAAAGAAAATGCTACTTCTTTTCTGACCTTTAGCTGAACTTGTCTCTCAGTGGGTAAGGAATGATGTACCTTCTGCATATAAGGTGCTACAACCAGAGTTCTAGTTCCTGCAGATACCACCAACAAAAATACATAAATAAATAAATGTCAAAAGAATTGTGGGTTGAGGACTGATGGAAAAGCTTCATTGGTGCTCCACAAGAGGGAGGAAAAGGCAAAGTCTAGACCATTTGGAGATTCAAGTTTTGATCTCTTTATTGTTTTAATTTTCATTTTCGGAAGATAAAAAGAGAGGAGAGGAGAGGAG
This sequence comes from Vitellaria paradoxa, assembly GCA_019916065.1. Classification (NCBI taxonomy): domain Eukaryota; kingdom Viridiplantae; phylum Streptophyta; class Magnoliopsida; order Ericales; family Sapotaceae; genus Vitellaria; species Vitellaria paradoxa. The sequence goes on along the minus strand of CM034244.1, from coordinate 7,872,533 downwards.
ATGGAGATGTGGGTGAGCTTTGAGTTGTGGTTTCAGTACTTCAAAACAGTCTTTTCAATTACGCGATAAAACTGCGTAAACTATCTAGATATACATGAATATAATTAGAAACAGCTAGCTGCATATATATGAACCTCCAATCTAAGGAAATTTAACAGTAAGAGTAAACATGCAGAAGATCGAAACAAGAAGCACAAAAGAAGAGAAGTAAGATTTCTGCAACAAAATTTAGCAAGCAATTAAGTAATAAGAGAGCTTGAGAGGTTGGCAGGAGAGAACTAGCTATTATGGTGTGTTGAGTAAAATTAGCTGACCTTGTACAGCGTGTGCTGCACAAATAATGGTGAAGAGAAGCAAGAGTAGCTTGGTTTGTCTAGCGATGGCCATTTTTCTTTCCCTTGTGTTGGGATGAGTTTGAAGGAGATGTAGAATTGCAAATCAATGTATTGGAAGGATATGAAGAGCTAGAGAGAGAGAGAGAGAGAGAGAGAGAGGTTGTAGTCAAATAATGGCCATAAGAGCTAGACTGGCAAGAAATATGCAGAGCTAGGAACAGCACAACCGAAGAGGTCCCCAGCTGACAAGAACCTTCATTTTTTTTCGGTCCAACTCATGGGGTTATTGGATTGTACACTGAAATTATTAAAATACCCATCTCCTTTTTCTGTTTATCATACATCAACGTGGGCTATTGTGAGCTCTTTGGGGAGGGTTATATTTGGATTTTTGATTGGAGAATCATTTGTATGCCCCTACATGGGCAGATACACCCCACCCACCAACAAACAGCATTTACGGCCACCAGGCTTGGGAAATTGCTCAAGGCTATTCTCTGAAAATTCCTAGAAGGATGTGGAAACCATGTTTAAAAAAAAAAAAAAAATCCACAGTTTTTTTTTTTTTTGTGGGCATAATAATATATGATATTTAGACCTTGAATGCAGAATTTGAGGTAAAAAATTTTGGATATACAAAAGCACAGCAACCGGCCAATTTCAGAAAAGAAAAAAAAAAAACTAATCAAACATGGGAAATGATGTTTCAAGCTCGTGTGTATGTTTGGTTGATAAAAAGTTGATAAAAAATATAATAAAAGTAAAAAGATGTGACATAAAAATGATACGTAAAAAAATTTAATTGAAAAAAAATATAAAAAAATTAATTAAAATTAATAAATTTAGATAAATTTTAGTATCTCGATAGGCCCTTATTTCTTTATTTTTATTAATTATTTTTTAAATAAGACAAAATAGTACACAACAATGATACCAATGATTCTCATTGTTTTTTCTTTTTTCCCCATTAATTTGGAATTGCTTTATTTTGATCCAATGGATACAATAATATTGCAAATTAGAGGATTGAGGGATTGATGTTCTAATTTTGAAATTTTGAAAACCACATGAGGTAAATAACATGGGCCCGTTGGTTTTCTTGGACCACCGAAATTTTCTCAGAGAGTGCACTGAGCAATTTTCCCCCAAAACAACCGGTCATTAAATGCCAATGGGGCATTCTCTCAGTCAATTTGAAACAACTTGCTTCTGTTACCATAAGTGCACATCTATATTCTATATTATAATTTACTTCAAAGTTGATTAGACATATATATACGTGGTGCGAGACTAGAGAGAGAGAGAGGGAGAGTGGGGGGCTGGAGAGAGAAAGTGAGTGGGGGGTTGATGAGAAAGGGAGTCGTGAGAAGGGGGGGTGGGCATGTAGGGGGGTTGGGGGAGGGATGGGATAGGAGAGGGAGAGAGAGGGGCGGGATGGGACGTGAGAAAGAGGAGAGGAGGGTAGGGGAGGGATGACACGAGAGAGAGAGAGAGAAAGAGAGAGAGGAGGGTTGGGTTTGTTGGGGCTGTGAAGTTTTTTTTTTAGTTGAAAAAAATTTTTTTGGTAGTTTTTTTTATTTTATAAGTAAATTGAGTATTTTATTTGAATGGGAAGTAAATAAATAATATATAATTAATAATTAATTTAAGTACATATATTTTTACACTATTAATTTTTACGAATTGAAATTTGGTATATTTTTAAGAGTTATGATTAATTTTTTTCTCTCCACTTTAACTGTCTTTTCTGTATAAAAATAATTAATAATTAATTTTTTAAATATTAGTCAGTTTTTTATGTACTTAAATTAAAAATTATTAATAATTATTATTTTACTAAATAATTTAAATTTAGCATATTTTTAACCTTTAAATTTATTTAATAGTCACGATTATTGTTTTTCTCTCCACTTTAGCTATCTCTTCAGGCACTTTACATAAAAATACAATATTTTTATTTGAAATATTTTTATAAATGTTTTTAATGGTCATAATTTTTTTCCTCTCTTATTTTTTTTATAAATGTTTTTAAGCTAAATTTTTTATTTGAAATAAACACAATAAATAAATACTAATAATTAATTTACATATCTATAAAACTAATTAAATGTATACTTTTACACTAATTAATAAACATTTTAAATTGACATGTGACGAAATTTTAGTTAAAAATTTTTAAAATTTTTAGAATTTTGTGAAATTTTTTGGTACAAATATCAGTCAAACTTTTTAAAAAATTTGTCAAAATTTGACGAATTTTGATGTACTTAAAAGAAAAAATTATTAATAATTACTATTTAACTATATAAATAATTAATAATTAATTTTAAATACATACATCTATTTAAGTTATTTGTAGGCTAAATTATATTTCTGTGTCTTTAGGCACGGATATTCTATATTACAAATTCATTCAATTTTTTTATGGGATGGATGTAACATTTATGTGTGTAGCAGTCGCTGAAAGAGAGAGGGAGTGAGAGTGAGAGGGAGAGGGGGTGGTTGGGGGAGAGAGAGAGAGTAGGGGAAGGGTTAGGCAGTGAGAGAGGCCGCTAACTTTTTTTTTTTTTTTTGTCTTTCTCTCAAGTGTGTGTGGTAGTCGCGGAGGGAGAGAGGGAGTGAGAGAGAGAGGGGGCAGTTAAGGGAGAGAGGGATAGTGGGGGGAAGGATTGGCAATGAGAGAGGCCACTGGTATTCTTTTTTTTTTTTTTGGTCTTTCCTGAGACAAAATGGGTGTAGTGAGAGAGAGGCAGCCTGACTTTTTTTGGTGCAGTAAGTGAGACAAAAAGGGATGCCAGCAGAAAATAATTAAAATTTGATACATAAAGTAATATGTATTAAAATTAGTAGGCCAAACAAAGCAAAACCCGACATATTTTAATTTAAGGAATGTTTAGTTAAAATTTTATTAAAAAAGTAAAAGAAATGAGAATAAATTTTTAATAAGTAAAATAAGAATAATTAATTTTAAATATTTTCACTTTTATACTATTTGTGTTATCTTTCTACAGCAGTGAAAAAAATGCAGGGTGAGTGTGTGGTTATAAAAAAAAAATAATAGCACAAAAATTTTAATAAAAAATAATGTGTTTAAATTTAAAAAATTAGTAAAAATTGATAATTTTGATAAATCAAACATCCGAAATTTCTTCAAATTTTATAAATAACAGTTTACTATATTTTATATTATTTTTTATTATTTATTTTTTCATCATATATTTTATACTCTCTCAACTTTCAACCGTGGTCAAATATTTTAAAAAACATATAATAATAATTTGAATTAAAATAACTCAAAATTATAAATATATATATATATTTAAGTCCTTATCACTAATTAACAGTGTACCAATGCCATTAGCAAACTGATTTTTTTATTTAAAATACATACAAGTTAAAATAATTAATTTATTATATAATAATTAATTTTAAAGAATTTAAATTTATTATATTTTTAACTTTTAAATTATTTATTAGTCAGAATTATTTTTTCCTCTCTACTTTAGTTGTTTTTAGGTCACTTTACGTAAAAAATATTCTCTTATTTTTCCCTCCATTTTTTATATTTTTATATGAATGAATATTAAACAAAGTTAACTAAGTTTTAAAAAACAATATTTAAAATTTAATTTTATTGTACTTAAATTTAAAATTAAAAATAATATTTATTTGATTTATTTTGTTGATTTAATAGCTATGTACGTGGCGTAGGGAAAAGCAAATATTGAGTGAAATGACATTCTTTTTTTTTCTTGAGACAAGAAAGAGTATTTCTTGAGACAAGAAAGAGTACCATGTAAAAAACGTTGATACTTTTTTTTATTTATTTGATGATTAGAATTATTTATTTTTATTTTTTTCATTTTAGATTGTATCTAAGTTATATTTACAATTTTTTATATAAATTTATTTTAATTACAAATTTAAATTTAAATTTTTATAAGCTAAATTATAATTTCGTGCCATTGGCACGGGCAAAGTCCTACTACTTTCCATAAAATCAAACCAAGTGAAGTCCAAACGACGAACCGAACCAAATCATAATTCATAACTAGAATTTCTTCTTTTGTTTCCGTCATTTTTTTTATTTTTTATTTTTTATTTATCCTCTCTGGCCATTACGAGAAAACGAAAATTAAGACAATAGAAGAAATCAACTTACTCGAAACTCGTTCCATTATCCATTTGAAACATAAATAAATGAATTATAATTTTAAACTTATTATCCTATTAAATCCAATTACAGTAATATAATGTAAAATTTTAAATTATTCGAACTTGACTTGATGTCGATTCGATTAGAAGATGCCTAATTCAAATACCTCACATAGGGATGTCAACGGGGCGGGTATGGGGCGGGTATGACCTTTTCCATCCCCGTCCCCGTTTAGTAATACCCTTACCCGTCCCCGTCCCCGTCCCCATCCCCGTTTCGGGGAAAAAAATTTTCCCCATACCCACCTCCACAAAATAATGAATTCTCCATCCCCGTCCCCGTTTACCCGCGAAGGATATTAATTATTACAAATTATATATTATATGTATAAAATAAATATTTAAAATAATTATAAATATTATATATATTAAATAAAAAAATATATTACATATATATATTAAATAAAAATTAAAAAAATATATATAATATTTGAGTTTGACTGATGCACTTAACCAAAGATGAAGTGGTCTTTATTTATTACCTCACAAGACCTTCACTTCTTTGTGAGAAACCGATGTGGGACTTCTAAAAGAGTCACCACACTAACAAAATTAACAAAAAAATATTTAAACGGGTACGGGGCGGGGTGGAGACTACCATACCCGTCCCCGTCCCTATACCCGTGCGGGTAACATTTTAAATCTCCATACCCGTCCCCGTCCCCGCTATTAACATCCCCATACCCTCCCCGAACGGGGCGGGTGAAGCGGGTATCTACCGGGTACGGATATATTTGACATCCCTAACCTCACCATTCAACTCGATTGGGTTAATTTACACTTTCCCGAGAAACCAGTTAAGTAGCACATTATATTCATCAAAATTAGAGAATTCTCTCCTGCTCTTTCCTATTTAGTTATTTTTTTTATTTGTTTAAATCTCAACTCTTTATTTTTATTTGAAGATTGATAATAAAATTTTTTGTGCGTCTTATTATATTAAATTTTTCTACTCAATTCTTATAATATAATTATCTCTGTATTTATTATAAATTAAATTTATACATTTAATTTTAAATAAATTGAACGACCGAGATTTAAAAAAAAATTAACAAAATAGAAAAGCCCAAGGTGCGAATCGAAAATTGGTTGGGCCTACAATGAGCCAACGTTTAAAACGATCCACTTAGAGCCCGTTTGGAAATAAAAAAAAACTTAAAAAAACTCAAAAATTTTTAAATCCCTCCAAATAAAATTTACCACTTATCATTTTTACATCATATCAACCTCAAAAGTTGAGTTTATTTAAACTTTTAAACACCCTCTATTTATTTATTTTTGGTCTAGATAAGACTGCCTAAAGGTCGCTAATTTCGGCTTTAAATGCCCGTGGGCTTAAGGGCCATTCATAATAAAAGGTTCAGATTTTCAGCTTCCCTTGATTATAGTTGTCGCCCTTTGTTCAAATGTTTAAAATTCCCAAAAAATAATAATAATAATAATAATAATAATAATAATAATAAATAAAAAATTACGGTTAAACTAGTAAGCTGTGTAATGGTTTGCCATTCATTTAAACTAATTGATTCAATTTCTTTTATGAATTTCATTTGAAGCAGCTCATTCAATTTTTCTTATAAATTAAAGTTTTTATTCAATTATTGCTATTCTTTACAAATTAAAATCACTATTTTTATAAATTATAATCACTACAACGATATAATACACTTATAAAATTACTATTCGGTTGCTTATTTAAATAGCCATTATCTTTATAATTTAAAAAAAAAAACTAAGAGGGGGTTTTATAAAAACAAATTGATAACATGACAAGAAATAAAGTAAAACATTAGGAGAAATATTTAATAAATTTTAGAGTTTCGGTACTCTTTTATTATTCTGAAGTTTTTTTTTATGTGTAATATTGAAATTTTTTGTACATTTGGTAAAAAAAATTGATATTTTCAGTAATTTCTAGTAATTTTTGGTTGTTTTTGGTTGTTTGGTAATAAATTAGAAAAATTTTAACTTATAAAAATTTTTAGTAGTTTTTAGTCGTTTAATAAAAAGTCAGATAAAATTTTAACAATTTTTAGCAAAATTTGGGGGCTGTTGCCAAAATAAAAAATTCTCAAATTTTTCTATTTTTTAGCACCAAGACATTTTGCCAAAATAAAAAATTTTCAAAAGTTTCTATTTTTTAGCACCAAGACATTTTTTACATCATAGTTCAATTTCAATTGAACCAACGATGTACATTAATATCAGACACAATCATTTTTCAATTAAGTAAGTAGTTTGAATTTTAAAATATACAATACACCTTTTATTTTTATTTTTATTTTAATTATGAGCCCACCAAATATTGAAAATTTGAACCATATATAAAGTCTCAACATTGACAATGATTGTTGTAAGGAAAACTAGGATTCTAGTCTCTTGTAAATAATCTTTTAAATGAAAATGGATCAACTATGTAAAAAAATTGAAATTTGAATTTGGAATAGATTCTAGTGAGCTGTTTGGTTGCAAAATAACAGAAAATGCTTTCCAAATCCAAAGCCGAAGTCATTCATGCATAATTAAAACGCACAAGTCAAGAGAAAGTAAAGATAACAAATATGCAAATCACTAAATTATATTTTTGTGGAGTTAAAGAAAAAAAATTCAATGGAATTTATAGCTTGGAGGGTCATTTAGATTAAAGGAATAAAATCATTTCAGAATTTGAACAAATTAACCTACTGAAAAAAAAAATGAACAAATTATATAATTTATAACCATCGAAAGTCATACTCCAACAAAATTAAATTTAACATATGTAATTATCATCAATGGTTCTTATATTATATATATATATGTATATGTGTGTGTGTGTGTGTCATTTTTCAATTTTTTTAAAGGTATGTCTTAATTGAGGATTTAGAAAGGGAAAATGAAAAAGAATGGAAAATGAAAGGGAGAAGAGAAAGAAATTATAAAATTTTAAATGCATACTTTTATTTGACTAGATTAACTAAATATAAAAAATAAAATGTATTAATTAATAAATTAATTTTCTAATTTAATTAATTTGAAATTTTGAAATCTCATACTTTTTTTCCTGATTTTTCCTGATTGTCCATCACAAACTAAACTAATCATGAAAAGTGATTTTAAATTTTTATTAGAGTTCAAGTTTGTTTGGGAACCAAAATAACAATTTTTTTTTAATTTTACTATTTATTTCTTCTTCTATGACCTTTTTTTTTTTAACTAAAATTTAAATTTTTTAGTAACTTTTAGACATATTATTCACATCAATTAATATTTTTGTCCGTATATGATTTTTTATATTTAATTATTTTTTTATAAATATGAATATTAAGTAATAAAAAAATAAAATTTAATTAAATAATTAAAAGAGAACTAGCTACGGCTAATTCTTTTCAAAAGCAACCTCTCTCTCGACAAATTTGTAATTCAAAATTGGCTAAGGTAGGTTACTTCTCAATAATTATTACAAATGGGACGTTTAGTGTATTAAAAAATAAGATAAATTGAGATAATTTAAAATAATTTATTAATTTGTAATTTATACAATAAAATAAAAAAAATTATCATTTAAAAATTTTTAAAAATTTTCATTACACCAAACTAACGCTAACAAGGTACAAGTAACGGTCATAATTTGGACAAACAAGGGCTCTGAAGTTCCCGCGTATTCCCTTTCCTCAAGAATACCAAACCTTAACCACCGTCTCTCTCTCTCTCTCTCTCTCTCTCTCTCTCTCTCTCTCTCTCCCTCTCTTCCTCTGCTAGGAAAAAAACCTTTCTCTCTCTAAGAGTTGCAGATGGCAAGAGTCAGAAACAATCCCTTTCCTTCCTTCACCTCCAAACTTCTCTTCGCCCCCATCTTCCATCTTCCTCCTCTCAACCATCCATTATCACTTCCCAAGCAAAGCATCATCCACCTCCCCATTCCCCCTCCAATAAAACCCCCCAAACCCCTCACAATGCAAACCCACCAAACCACTTCTCCTCAATTTCAATTTCGGCCTTCATTTTCTATTTTTCCTCTATTCTCATCCAAGGATGACCTCTGAACAAGCTGCTGTGCAAACTCAAACTCCATTGACCCTTTCCAAGTACTCGAACAGGGTAATCTTGAAAGCTATACTGGGTCGCAGTGATGGTGGGATTGGATTGGTGGGTGAGAGAGTAGTGATTGGAGGGTGGGTCAGGTCCTCCAAAGAGCTGAGAAAAGAGCCACCTGCCCCTGCACCGGCTGGGCCTGCGTCCGGTGATGCCCAGGGCCAGGGGGATAGTAATATTAGCTGCGTGGAAATTATACAGAATCGAATCCCTTTCTTCCGATCAATCATGAAGGTTTTGGGAGGAGTCCATTTCCCGGGTCGCGAAAAGCCCGATTTTGCCGTTCAAAAGCCCCAGCAGCCGCCGCCGCCCTCCACCGCCGTCGTGCGCATCAGTGATGGTTCTTGCATTTCTTATCTTCAGGTATATGTTCACAAATTGTTATGCTACATAAATATTTGGGGTACTAGTATTACCTCTGTGATTTGCCTATAAATCCACGACACTCATCCAACACAAAAGTCAACCCTTAAGCTCTTGTAATTTGAATATTACTGTAAAATTTGCTAAATTTATCTGTATTTAATTCCTCACGAGACAAAATTTATTAAATTTAAATATTTTCACAAAAAAATCGAGTGATAATAGTTCATTTCTATCAATTTTTATGCTTAAATGCAATATTATTTTAACTTCCAAATAGGCTCAAAACAAAATTTATAAACAAATTTACTTTTATTTTTCTCAACAATGCCTTTTTAACAATCATATATGAGCCTCCATAAAATTCGAGGCAAAAATTTAATAAATTTTGTCAATTTTACACTTTAATTGAAAATACAAAAGAATTGTGTGTTAAGTTTTGAAGGATTGTCACGTGGTTTTTGGCAAGGGAAAAAGTATAATTACCCCCTAAATATTTATACATATATATAAGCTATTTTGGTGATTTTAGTTTTGAATTTGAACTCTTCCCTGTTAGGCTTTGGTGGATTCATCAATTGCGCCTCCAAACCAAATTTTGCCCACTGGAACTTGTGTGTTGGTAGAAGGAGTTTTGCAGCAGCCTGCAACGGAGGGAAAACATGCCATTGAGCTCAAAGTAGATGGAGTTATGCATATTGGAATGGTAAATCAAGACAGGTATCCATTATCGAAGAAGAGGTTACCAATGGACATGCTAAGGGATTTTCCCCACTTTCGTCCTAGGACAACGACGGTAAATTTTTATCCTCCCATTTGTAATTTCTTACCACCATGGGTCTCCATCGATATTTATTTCCAGTTTTGAAGCGAACATAAGGTCAGGAATGATTCCTCAGTTTCAGTCCCCTTACTTAATGATATGGGGAGCTAGCTCTCTTGCCTTGAAAGGGAAGTTGCCAGTGTTAAATGAAACTTGCTATTCTAAAAAAGGCAGAGAAATGATAATCTTTGGTAAAATTCAACCATAATTTTTAATTAGATTGACGTGGTAATGATAATTCAATAGTTTGATGGATTAAATATTTTAAAACGTAATGCTATGTAGCCTGATTTTTTATTTTTATTTTTTTAATTGATGTAACATGATCATGTGCCTGTCATTTTTAAAATAATAATCTATCACGATATACTTCTATTACAACAATGCCATTATCACATCATTCTTGTCCCATTTTCTAGTAAAAAATTCTAATAGAATAGTTATTTTCTGTTTCAAAATAATTGGCTCACAACATTTTTTTTTTTCACATAATTCTGGTTGACGTAAAATTTTCAAGTCGTATGGCATTACCTTAAAAAAAAGTTTTAAGGCTGTAGTGCATGTGATTCTGGTTAAATTTCCATAATTCTAAATTAGGGGTTTGTTCGTTGCATTGTATTTCAGCCTAAGTCATTTATTTCCATCACTCTGTCATGAAATATTTGGGAGGCTTTTGAAATTTGGCATTTCTGTTGGAGTTGTGCTACAATTGCAGGTAGCATCTGTTGCACGAATTCGCGATTGCCTGCATCAAGCAATCCAGACCTTCTTCGTGAACAATGGTTTCCTATGCGTGCAAGTGCCCATTATCACCACCACAGATAGTGAAGGTTTTACTGAGAAATTCCAAGTTACAACTCTTCTTGAAAGCAAAGGAAAAAAGGAGGAGCCATTTGCCACGGTTGATACTAGAGGGGCTAACCCTGAAACTGTCGAGCCTTCTGTTAAGGAAGAAAGTAAACAACTACAAAAGCTTGAGAGAACGGAGAGCAACTGGGAGAAACTGATTGCTGCTCTTGAGGATCTTCGTGAAACAAACAAGCAGCAAGCCGCACAGTTGGAAGCAATACAAAAATCCAAGTCTCCGACTTCAGTTAAAACTGACACCGTAGACTTCTCCGAAGATTTCTTTTCTTGCCAGACTTATCTTACTGCTTCTGGCCGTCTTCATCTTGAGAGCTATGCCCGTGCCCTTGGGAATGTGTACTCATTTGGGCCAAGGTTTCGAGCGCAGAAAATGGAGTCCAAAACGCAAGTTGCAGAGATGTGGATGCTTGAACTTGAAATGGCTTTCTCGCAGTTAAAGGTATTAGCTTTACATTTATTCTGTATCTATCAACACCTTTTTGTTGTTAATGGCTCAAGCCATTGGTTCATCATCCTCTTCGAATCAATCCTCATTAACTTCATTGCCGTATCATACGTCTGAAGTTACCTTTCCTTTGTTAAATCTTTATCGTTCTTCCATGTTGGGTGTTCCAGGATGCCATGGACTGTGCAGATGACTTTCTCAAGTTTACCAGCAAATGGGTTTTAGAAAACTGTTTGGAAGATCTAAAGTTTCTCTCGAAACGAGTTGACCAAACGATTGTGGATCGCCTTCAATCAATGGCATCAAATTTGTTCCCAAGGATCTCCTACGCAGAGGCATTGGAGTTATTGAAACAGGCATGTCCTTGCATGCATTGTGTCTTAAGTACTGACAAAATCTTTTCCCATAATTATCTCACAGATCTTCTTGGTGTTTGTTGGATGACAGGCCAAAGAGAAGAAATTCACGGCGAACATTAAGTGGGGCATGTCTCTAACTGAAGAACACGAAAGGTGCGCAAATGGGTGGCAGTGTTATATTGTTGTGGTTGTTTTGGGGAGAAAGTGCTAAACTAAAACCGCTTAATTTGTTAATTGGTTGCAGTTATCTGGCTAATGAATTCTACGGAAGTCCTTTTATTATTCACAATTACCCTAAAGAGCTAAAGCCATTCTATGTGCGTCTCAATAGTGATGGAAAAACTGTTGCAGCATTTGACCTGGTAGTACCAAAGGTACCATTGAAACCTCGCTCTTCGAGAGTTTAAAGCACCAATTAAGCATTTAATCCTCGATTCTTCACACCGTACAGTTTCACTTTCATCTACACCGCAAAATGCTAGTCAATAAGTTGGATGAAATTAATTTGTTTGCAGGCTGGAACTTTGATCAGAGGCAGCCAAAACGAGGAACGCCTTAATGTGCTAACTACAAGGTGAGACCATAGGTCTAACAAAGGCATAGAAGTTCAACTATGATTAGTATTTTCCTTCTAAGCTAGCTATGTTTGCAACATGGGATTTTTTTTTTTTTTGGGGTGGGGGGGGGAGTGAAGAAAATTACTAGTTTGCGAATTTTATTTTATTGTATTTTTATGCTTAACCAAGTAAAAATTAAAATTTGTTAATAAATATTTTATTTTATTGTAGTTTTTTTTTTTTTTTCCTAATTGGCTTTTATTGATGATTGAGCAGGATAAAGGAACTGGGCTTACAAAAGGGCCAATACGAATGGTATTTAGATCTTCGAAGGCATGGAACTGTCACAAGCTGTGGGTTTAGTCTTGCATTTGATCTCCTGGCTCTCTGTGCCACTGGCCTTATTGATGTCAGGGATGTCATCCCTTTCCCCAGAAGCCGCGGCAAAGCCAACAACTGAACTCATCAAAATTTGCAGCAGCAGCCAAAAAAATCCTTTACGAGGTTGGGATGGGGAGAGTTACATGAGCCATCTCAAGCTCTGCCTTGTACAATACTGGTTATACACAGATATATACACGGCGTGGAAGGCTTGTATTTGTGTTCATAGATGATCTGTATATAAATTCGATTCAAATGCACACACGCAAAATTGATATTCCAAATGTGAAAAGTTGATGTCGAAATGAAATCATTCAGAGTTTAACTCTTTCTTTTGGCTTCTAGAACTCATCTGGCATGGCATAAAGTCATGATAGTATGAGACTTCTTTAAGGACTGGGGATTTACTTGCAAGAGAGGTATGATCATAACTATTGCTATAAAAGACGGCAGTTGGTCTATCAAAAGCTCTCGAGATGTTTCCACGACAGGGGCCTCAAAACTCTGCATAGGCAAATTAGCTTGTGAGCTCTGTAGCATATGGACAATGATGTCAAGATAAAGGAAACACAAAAATTGAGTTATAGAAATGAATAATAAATAGATGTTCAATTGGATTCTTAAATTCTCTGAAGATGTGAAAATGAATCTACACAGCACAATATAGACAAACATATATTGTCCTAAAACGATACAAGGTGGAACGACCCGACCCAACCATACACCTGAAATCCTTAACATTACAACCCTCGATAAAATGGATGTAGACAATGGAAGAGTTTCGGATTACCCTTTTACTCTTTATGCCAACAATGAAACAAAAACTATTGACAAGCCACCACGAGATTAAGAAATATATCAAAACCACCCCTTAAGGGGTGGTCGAGTGGGGGTTCGGGAACGCCTGAGGGTTTGGGTCACGTGAAGTTCCGAGTTCGACTCTCCTTCGGGAGGGCAGGTCACCGTTTCGGTGAGTTTCTAACAGCCCCTCGATCGAGCCAGTCAGGCAAGACTTGTCTAGGCTAGTTTACTCTTCGGGGTCCTTTGCCGATTAAGGTCTCGGAACGTGCTTCGCCCTGTGCGTCCCCCAGTACGGGATAGCGGCTGCGGACTTACACGTACCAGAAAAAATATATCAAAACCAAAAACTAGATGTCCGAGTTTTTTTAGATAAGATTGGTTTAGCCCCGTTCAATAAAAAACAAGTGCACAGGCTAGTTTCATCCGGAGTATGATGATAAACAACGTTAGTTAATTTGACAACTATAACATTAAATGTCCAAACATTTGGAGAAATACTGCTGTCTAAAATTTCTCGTAAGATTCTTGTAGCCTCGTTCCACCCGGTAAAATTACATAGACCATAAATCAAAGAGTTATAAGTGATAACATCTGGCCGGATGCCTTTTTCATTCATATCACGTAAGAGGATCAGAGCATCATCTACTTTCCCATCGTTGCAAAGACCATCAACGACGGTGTTATACACCGCAATTCCAGGTTTACTACTACTTTTCTCCATCATCCCCGGCATCCTAATAGCCGTGCTACCGCTGCCAGCTTTGCAGAGTCCGTTAACGATAGTCCCGCACATAACAACATCAGGTTCAGTTTCTATATTCCTCACTAATTTCTTAAATAACTCCACTGCTTCAGCAGTTTTACCATTAACAGATAAGCCCATTCATCAGTGTGCCAAGGGTAACGCCGTCCGGTGCATAACCGAGCTTGAAGAGAGCACCGAAAAGGGAGAACCCCAAATCTACTAGGTTCAGGCGACAAAAACAATTAATTGTAATGTTTATGGTATAAATATCCAGCATACTATGCCGAAATTGCAATTTATGAAAAAGCGAAATAGCTGTCGCGAAATGACCCATTTTTGTAACAATCCCCAACTGTTTGTTGAATTGAGAAATGGGAGGCAAAGGATGCATTTGGATCATTCGATTGAGCAACTCCACTGCCTCCTGGAGATTATTGGTTCCCGAATTGCACTGTTTTCTTCACAAAGCTTGTGATTTTCCATGACTAGGGTTTCCGGTGTTAGAGCTATAGAAACAAAATCTAGGGTTTGTTAGAGAGAGAAAAACAGGACCTTTGCAGTAATGAGCAGCTTTTCTGCATCCGATTGTCGGAAAAATGGCAGTCCCCGCCATAGTCCTCAAGCTCTGACCCTCTATGTCTCTCAGTGTTGCGAGCGAGCTTCCATTTGAATCTTTTTTTATTTGGAAGGGTCATTTGCATCTGATCAAGTGTTCTTGGGCCAATATCCGATCCATTCATGTGACCCGATTTTCAACCCCGCCTGTTGTTCCGTTATAATAATGTTAATAAATTTGATATTCAGCTCAAGACCGGGTTGAAAATCTGGTTTATTCTTGTTTTACCCGGTTTTCTTAATTCAACTTAGAAACAAATAATTCGGGGGTGTCTGTTTGGTCACACAAAAAATCACCAAAAGTTATCAATTTTAACTAATTTTTGTAATTTTCTTCAATTAAAATTTTTTACATATCACCATTATGTTACATATTTCTACTTTAATTATACTTTTTTTTTTTCATTTTTTGTCTACCAAACAGGTCCTAAAAAAAAAACGTTTATATTTTTCTTTCTTTAACACCTTTCAATTTTTTTGTCTTTTTTGCTGCGTTTAGTTTGTTTAAAATCAAAGAATAAATTACATTTAAATTTCTTAAATATTTAAATAATTACACATACATATCCCTCAACATTTAAAAATTACAAAATCTTTCTTATTTCCAAATGTTGATAACACATATCCCTTCCATTTCACTGCCATAGAATTCCGTTAGAGCTCCAAAACATAATTTAATATTTCATTTTTACCCCCTCTTTTGATGTATTATTATATTAATATACATAAACATATATATGAACATACACACACTGCCATTTCTAGCTGTAATTTCCGATGACCTTTCCAGCACCGAATGCCTCTTTTTCGGTGCCGTTTTATTAGTATGATTTCTGTTATCTATGTTTTTCGGAATCTATTTGTTTGTGGACTCAGTTTGTTTCGGTGTTTTACCTAGTCCGTAGGAATATTTGTTAAAGTGCTGCTAGTAGATTGTTGTGTGGCACTTTATTAGGAACTGTTCCTAGTTTTTAGTCCATTTCAGTTACTATAAGCTCTATAAATGGAGCATTTTTTATTTGTTGAATTAAGTCAGAGACAATACAATACTACTCTCCTTGCCTTCATTTATCTTTTATTTTTTTCACTGTAACAATGGTATCAAAGCGGGGTTGACAGAGATATAAGAGAGCAGCAGCTAGTGAGCGATCAATGGCTTCCTCAGAAAGTTTTGCGCAACTAGCAATTCCATGCTTTGATGGCCATTATGATTATTGGAGCATGCTCATGGAGAACTTCTTGAGATCCAAGGAGTATTGGCGTGTTGTTGAATCTGGAGTAGTAGAGCCAGCGACGGAAGCCATGAAAACACAGAAATTGGAATTGGAAGCTTTGAAGCTGAAGCATCTTAAGGCCAAGAACTACCTTTTCCAAGCAATTGATCATTCCAGTTTAGAGACTATTCTTTGCAAAGATACCTCCAAACAGTTTTGGGATTCCATGAAGAAGAAGTATCAAAGGAATGTGAAGGCAAAAAGGGTGCAGCTTCAAGGACTTCGAACTGAATTTGAGACTCTGCATATGAAGTCCGGAGAGTCAGTAACAGATTTTTTTTCAAGAAAGATGGCGATTGCGAACAAGATGAGGATCCATGGGGAGAAAACGGAGGACGTCACTATTGTTGAGAAGATTCTTCAATCATTGACACCAAAATTCAATTTTGTTGTGTGCTCTATAGAAGAATTAAAGGATATTGATGAACTCTCCATTGATGAGTTGCAAAGTTCTTTGTTGGTCCATGAGCAAAAAATTATCCAGCAGGAGAAAGAAGAATAAGCATTAAAGGTTTTGATAGAAAATCTTCGACAAAAAATCTTCCAACAGCAAGAGGAGGTCGAGGAAGAGGAAGAGGACGAGGCAGAGGTAAAATAAGCTGTGAACGTGGCAGCCAACAACACCATCACCATCAAGAAAATCAATCTCAAGGAAGAGGACGATGAGGTCATCACTCAACAACTCAAAGGCCAAAGTTAGCAGAAAAATCAAACGTTGAGTGTTACCGCTGTCATAGGTGTGGACATTATCAATCAGAATGTCGAACTAATTTGTATAAGCAAAATGGGAAAGTAACTAATTTTGTAGAAAAAGAAGAAGAAGTGTCACTTTTGATGGTGTGTTATGCGCATGAAGACACTCGACAAAACATGTGGTATTTAGATACTGGCTGCAACAATCACATGTGTAGAGATAAGAAGGCATTTTCTGAACTTGATGAAACCTTCTGCAACACTGTCAAGTTTGGTGACAACTCCACTGTATCTGTTATGGGAAAAAGGAATATCACTCTTCAGACCAAAGACAACTCCACACATACTATCTCCAATGTACTCTTTGTTCTAGATTTGAAGACAAATTTGCTCAGTGTGGGTCAACTGCAAGAGAAGGGGTATGAGATTTCCATAAAAAATGGAGTATGTTGAATTGAAGACACAAAGCTTGGCTTAATTGCTCAAGTTAACATGACTGCAAATCGTATGTTCCGCTTCAGTTTCACAACACTAGTGCTTCATGCTTCTCGGCTAGTGTGAGAGATGCGGCGTGGTTATGGCATTTCCGCTATGGTCACCTGAGTTTTGGTGGGCTGAACACTCTACAGCAGAAGAATATGGTTACTGGTCTTCCTCAAATTACACTTCCATCTCAAGTTTGTGAAGAATGTGTTCTCAGTAAACAGCATCGTAATCAATTCCCTCAAGGAAAGACATGGAGAGCAAAAAGTGTATTGGAGTTGGTGCATTCCAACCTTTGTGGCCCAATAAATCCTTCTTCAAATGGAGGTAAAAGATATGTAATTACCTTTATTAATGATTTTAGTCGAAAAACATGGATATATTTTTTGCAGGTAAAATCTGAAGCTTTTGAAGCTTTCAAGAATTTTAAAGTGATGGTTGAGAAAGAAGCAGGCAGCCAAATCAAAGTCCTTTGCACAGACCGTGGCGGAGAGTACAACTCACAGGAATTTGCAAACTTTTGTGAGATCAATGGAATCAGAAGGCAACTAACAGCAGCTTACACGCCGCAACAAAATGGAGTTTGTGAGCAGAAAAATCGCACCATCTTAAACATGGTGAGGAGTCTCTTAACAAGAAGTGGTGTTTCAAAAACTTTTTGGCCTGAAGTAGTCAACTGGAGCATTCATATTCTGAATAGAAGTCGCACACTTGCTGTTCAGAATATGACACCAGAGGAAGCATGGAGTGGTCGAAGGCCGAGTGTGAATCATTTCAGAATTTTTGGGTGTGTTTGTTATGCTTATATTCCAGACCAGAAGAGAACCAAGCTAGATGACAAGGGTGAGAAATGCATTTTTCTTGGTGTTAGTGATTGTTCGAAAGCTTACAAATTATATAATCCTATCACCAAGAAGATTGTCATTAGCCGAGATATAATCTTTGATGAAGAAAATTTTTGGAAATGAAATGAAGATAGAGTTCAGCAACAAATTCCTGCAGATTTTGATGGAGAATTTGAAGGAGAAAGGCAACAAAGTTCAGAGAACTTGTAGCAACCAGTCACTACTCAAGATCAACAAGTAGTGGTTCAAGACTCACATGTAGCAGCAAGAGAACCACGAATTAGAAGAAGACCAGCTTGGATGAGTGATTATGAGGTAACAGGAATTGATTAATCTGAGGATCCACTTGTACAGTTTGCTCTTTTTGCAGATTGTGATCCTGTAACCTTTGAAGAAGCAGTCAAACAATCAAAGTGGAGGAAAGCAATGGATGAAGAACTTGCAGCCATAGAAAGAAATGATACCTGGGAGTTAATTGAACTTCCTAAGGGACAGAAAACCATTGATGTGAAATAGGTTTACAAGACCAAATTGAAGGAAAATGGTGAGGTGCACAAATACAAAGCTCGCTTGGTTGCAAAAGGTTACAAGCAAGAATTCGGCATTGATTATAAAGAAGTATTTGCTCCTGTTGCAAGACAAGATACGATCAGGTTGGTGATTGCATTGGCAGCATAGAACTCAAGGCCTATTTTTCAATTAGATGTCAAGTCAGCTTTCTTGCAAGGAGACTTGAAAAAACAGGTATCTGTCAAACAATCTTATGGTTATGTTAAAGTTGGAGAAGAGTCTAAAGTGTATAAATTAAAAAAGGTTTTGTACGAACTTAAACAAGCTCCACGAGCTTGGTATAGTCGTATTGAAGCTTATTTTTTGAAGGAAGGTTTTACAAAATGCCCATATGAGCATACTCTGTTTGTTAAAATTGGAGAAGGAGGAAAGTTGCTTATTGTGTGTTTATATGTTGATGACCTAATTTATATTGGAAATGATGCTGCTATATCTGAAAAATTTAAGCATTCCATGATGCTTGAATTTGACATGTTTGATCTTGGAATGATGCACTATTTTCTTGGCATTGAAGTGGTGAAATCTGCAGTTGGCATTTTTATTACTCAAATGAAGTATGCTCAAAACATTCTGGATAGGTTTCTAATGAGGAATTGCAATTCTATTAGCACACCAACTGAAGTGGGTTTGAAACTTGCTCAAGATCCTGAAGGAAAGAAGATTGACAGCACATTTTACAAACAAATTGTAGGGAGTTTGATGTATTTGACAGCTACGAGATCTGACATAATGCATGCTGTTAGTCTCATTAGCAGGTATATAGAGTGTCCAAAGGAGATTCATCTTTTAGCTGCAAAAAGAATTCTCCGTTACTTGCAAGGAACTATTGATCATGAGTTGTTCTACGAAAAAGAAGAAAAATCATATTTATTTGGCTTCACGGACAGTGATTATGCTGGGGACAAGTATGACAGAAAAAGCACTTCAGGATATGTTTTTATGCTTGGTTCGTGAGCTGTTTCATGGTGTTCAAGAAAATAAGACATAATCACTTTATCAACAATTGAAGCAGAGTTTGTAGCTGCAACAACTTGTGCTTGTCAAGCAATTTGGCTTAGGAAAATACTTGAAGAGCTATAGTTCAAGCAAGAAGGGGTTACTGCAATTTATTGTGATAATAGCTATCAAACTCTCTAAAAATCCTGTTCTACATGGAAGAAGCAAACACATAGATGTCAAGTTTCATGTTTTAAGGGATCTCACGAAGAATGGAGTGGTTGATCTTCTCTACTGCAAAAGTGAAGATCAAATTGTTGACATAATAACAAAGCCTTTGAAGTTGTCTGCATTTCAAAAACTTAGGAAGTTACTTGGAGTTCGTGCACTTGTTGAGTCAAATTAAACTGAATGTTTGATAACTTTCAGTTTATGGGAGGTATTGTTAGTATGATTTTTGTTATCCATGTTGTTCTGAATCTATTTGTTAGTAGACTCAGTTTGTTTCGATGTTTTACCTAATCCATAAGAATATTTGTTAAATGTTGCTAGTGGATTGTTGTGTGGTACTTTATTAGGTACTGTTCCTAATTTTTAGTCCATTTCAGTTATTATAAGCTCTATAAATGGAGCATTTTCTATTTGTTGAATTAAGCAAGCGACAATACAATACTACTTTTCCTCGCCTTCGTTTACCTTTTTTTTTTTCCACTGTAACACGTTCATGGCTCTCGTCATCCTTTGGACAAAATGTCTTACCTTTACTTGGTAGAAATCGAAAACGAATACACCCAAATACAAATCCCAACAATTTTCAAATCAACACGCCGAATCAAGATCTCAAGAACAGGCACAAAAGTTGTCGACGACGAACATTCGTGTGTAAATCAGTCGACGACGAGAATCAGCTCTGTTCATCTAATACATCTGTGTATAAATACATATAAACTTATATATTTTTCGATTCCATCACCAGATATGGAAATCTCAAGAACACTTGAATATCATCAGGCAAACCTAAAAACTTCAATGTCCCTCGCAACCATTATAGAGCAAACAAAAGAATTCATCGCAACCATTCAAAT
The DNA here is from genome assembly GCA_019916065.1 of Vitellaria paradoxa. Lineage (NCBI taxonomy): Eukaryota > Viridiplantae > Streptophyta > Magnoliopsida > Ericales > Sapotaceae > Vitellaria > Vitellaria paradoxa. Next base: position 7,852,067 of record CM034244.1, on the reverse strand, counting down.
TAAACCAAACAACCACCGATGACGGCCAGGTTCGTAAAATTCCACAGATCCGAGTCAAAACCAGGCTCAGAGAGACACACCTAAGATGGACAAACGAGGGCATAAGCTGGGTAAGGAAAATTCCAACAGCTTCTCAAAGCGTTTTTTCTCAAGAATGAAGACGGCCAGCACCGCCCAGCCCGCCGCCGCACAGGCCGTTGCTGCCGCCAGGCCGCCTCCGCCCATTGGTAGATTTGCTTCACAGATTGCTGAGTTTGGGAGAGGCGATCAGCCTCGTGGTGGCCATAGCCAACCATTTGGGGATGTAGGTGTTGTTGCTGTAAGAGGACCGTCGTAGCCGCGACTGCCGGAAGAAGACCGCACGCTTTCCGTGGTGGCTTGAAGAAGGCGAAGTTAGAGGAGGCATCGAAGAAGGCGAGATGGAAGAGATGGGTTTTGGGTTGGAATTCATGAAATTCGGGCAAGTCCCTCTCTTGAGATGCTCCGAAGCGATCCACGACGGGTTCGGGACCGAGAAAAGCGCGTTGCAGAGAGAGCACCAGAGTTTCACCGCTTTGAGGAGGCCGGAATCGGAATTGTGAACCAGGGTGGGCTCCAGGTGTGCCCAGTACCACACCCCTTTGCCCTTAATCGCTTTGTTCCATACCATCACCAACCCCTCATACTTGGGCACTGCCTTCGCTGCCGGAAAAAGATGTACTTGATAGAATCAGAGCTTCGGAACTTCATTCAGAGATATTTTTGGGACTTCACTACTACCACCATGCCACCGGAGCTCCGCCCCCGACGGAGACGGGTATCTGCAGCGTCCACGGCGGAGTCGAACGTGCCGAGCCCGAGCCAGACGCGGGTTTTCTTCCGCGTCGCAACAACGGTGGAGATTTGGGGGGTTAGGGGGGAGAGAAACGGAAAGGGATCTACGTGTAATTATTTGAATGTTTAGGAGGTTTATGTGTAATTTTTAAAAATTGAGGGGTTCATGTATAATTACTTAAATGTTTAAGGTCTCTATGTGTAATTTATCTAAAATAAAAAAAAATCTCTAAACATCTCTAAAGATTTTTAAAACTCTCTAACACAATTTATTCACTTCGTATTTCGTAAAATCTCTATAAATCTATATATATATACATATTCCAACAAATTTTTACAAATCTCAATAATTTTTCAATAAATTTTAACAAATCTGACATAATCCATTGAAATGAATCTAAAAATCTGTTTCAATGGTTTTTCAATCTAACATTCTAATGCAGAAGCCAAAAAATTTAATAATTTTCAAAAAAATTCTAACATAAATCAGTTAGTACAAATTTAAAAAACTGTTCCAACAGTCTCTCTTCAACTTTTTAACGCAAAAGTTTAAAGTTGCACTATTCATCTTTGAAAAATGCGATTTGATGGTTAAACGTTAAATGCTAAAATTTTATCTAAACCACATTTGTTGTTATTCTTTATCACTCTAAACGCTACCTTTATTTACTTTTCTCCTCCCACTAGAAAGTGATTTTTATATTTTGGATAAATATATATACCTCTATTCCTAATATATAAAACTTTAAAAAGAAAAAATAAATTAATCATGCCACCTATCTTTAGTAAAAATTATAAATTTGACCATATAATTTTTATTTCTTTTACATATTTTGTACTTAAATATATTTAAAAATTCTTTCTAAGCCAAAAAAAAAAAAAAGATTAAGCTAACCTTGATCCATCTAAAAATCACTCTAAAGTATTGTTAGAACTATTTATGGCCAAATTTGAGTTTGTAAGTGAGATCATTTTAGGATAAATAATTGAAAATGATTAATGATATTAATAAATGAAAAATAAATACTTAAACATCAAGATCACGTTTCTAAAAAGGAATTAAATAACTTAAATATACCTAAAAACCTTTAAATTTCCTAGTAGTAATAAAATAATAACATAATACCAATAACTACAGTCCAAAAAGAAATTAGTAAAAACAAATTTAAAAGGTTTCTGAATTTATCAATTTAAATAAAAACATTAAATAAAATCATCCAATGAGAAATCTTAAATTTTGTCAAATGGCACTTTATTTTATCATTTCCAATAGGAAAGCATTTTCCCACCAAAATTCCATGGCAAAAATAACCCTTCCAGGTTGGAGAGAGCCTTTTGTCAGTCAAAACTCCGTGTAGAGCTTGGAAGGACTTCTAAACATAAAAATACACTGCCCTTCGTAGATCTGAACTGCATGAGAGTTCAATTCAAATGCACGTACGTAGGAAAAATATATTTATTCCAGAGATGAAAATCATAATTTATATATTAGTTCATATTGAAACGATCCCACATTCAGACCTTATTCTTTCATTTCTTGACATATTAAAGAGAACTCGTGCGCATATCTTATAATCCTAAGGTTTGGAAACTACAAACACATAAGAGGCCATCGAAGCATTGCCCAAGACTCGTTGTTGTGAATCAAGAGGAAAGTAAAAGGGATAGAGCTCATATCGAACATAGCAGCTACTATACAGAACACGGCATCCCTTTCTGTTCTTACAAATGCCCTCAAAGTTTCCAACGGCTATAGCCAGGCACTGGGAACAATCGAGCGGAGACAGATCCCTTGTGCACTGAACCAAAGCGTAAAGCGTCAGAAAAGTCGACAACTTAGTTTTGCTTCTCCCATTCCCTTTGTTTCCTGGAACAACAGCCTCTGCACTGATCTGATCCGTCAGAGCTCCGAGCTCTCTGTTGAAAGTCTCTGGATCGGTCACATTCTCGACGTTGTAATAGATTATGCCAAAAGATGTGTCGACTTCTCCGAAGAAACTCTCTGTGTCGTACCTGAGGAAGCAGTATTCGTACCAAATTCGTGCATCGGCCTGGTTTGGGCACTGTTGTTGGATTGCTTTTGCTGCTTCTTGGATGCAACTCGAGCAGTCTTTGCTTCCCACGTCTGATCTGCACTGTGCAAGGCCATAGACCAAGTCTTTGGCTTTTCCATAGGAAGTGGCAATGAAACCATTTAATATAGTGCCCTGAACCAACCAAGGCAACAAAGCATCGATGTTTGCTGATATTTGGCTGCTACTTATGTTTTTGTTTGTATTACAATACTTGCCTGAAGGATCTGCAGATTCTGCACAGACAGTGAAGAGGAAGAAGGGTAAGAGAATAATAACAATATGAGACGACAAACCCATGTCCTTTTTTTTTTTTTTTGGATGGTCTCTCTTGAAGCTCTGTTACATGAGTTCTTTCTTTTAAATGGTGGGAATGAAATGAAGTGAGAATGGCAAAAGCAGGTTTTTCTGACTTAATGGGTTTCTGAACTGTAGTTAGTGGAGGAAAATGTCAAAGCTTCTGGATGAAAATATCACCAATTTTATCAAAACTGGTGTTGGAGTTTTTAGTCAAGTTTTTGAGAAGCATTAAGGTGATAGACTGCATATAAACACTGCCCTATGCAATAAAGGAAAAAAAAAAAAAAAATGAACCATGGGTAAAAAATGTCAATAGAAAGTGGCCTCTAAGAGCTAGCACATTTATGTCTCCTCTTCTGCCTATTAAGTGCTTGGATTCACCGTACAGTCCTTATCCAAGAACAGATCAGCATAAATACAATATGTTCTTAGGGCTATATTTGATTGGAGAGATTAAATGATGGGGTATAATTAATACCATAGAATAATATATATAACATGAGATTAATTTTTTATGTGAGATTATTTTTTTGGTATTTGGTTGATGGGATTTAAAATGATATAAAAGATGTGATTTAACAAGAAATAATTTTGGATCTTTAAATTTTAGTGGGAAACAAATCCGAAGATGGGGATATGTCACCCACCCCGTGATATTACTTTTCTCTCATTCTAGGGATATGAAAGTCAAGTCCGGAATTCTAATACTGTAAACTAAACACAAGACTAAAGTTAACTTGGTCAAAAATGTAGATTACATCTTCAATCCTCCAACCATATACGGTAAACAAACAAAGCCTAAATGTCAAAGTTGTTTACATCACAACAGGTGTCCAGGAATTCAAAAAATAAATAAATAAATAGATAAATAAATAAAGAGAAAAGGGAAAAGAAAAGAAAAGAAAAGCAATTTGCATAGTTAGCTTAATGATTCTTGAGGTTTATTAGCAACTGAATTCATGTTTCAAAAAACAATGCAGATAAATGCAAGCTTACATATATATATATATATATATATATTTATTAACAGACAAATTTCAAGCTCGGTATCTTATTTACAAGAAAATGAAATTCAAAGCATTATTGTTCCTCAATAGGTAGCTTTATTTGAAAACTGTGTTAGCAATATGCATATTAAGGTAGGCACCACCAATATCTAAAGATTCCATAAACTCTTAAAAAGTCATTGGGGCCAGTTGACTTATGGTAATTTGCCTCTTATCTCTCATCAATACTTGCAGTGATCTATAGGGTGTTTAGATCCCCCAAAAAAACACTAAAAAAATTTCAACTTTTACCAACTTTCTCTAATCAAATTTTGTCGCTTGTCATTTTACATTAACTTTTTTATTTTATTTTTTTTTTTGGACAAACCAAACACCACCCTAGTTGTAAGAAATAAGTACTCTTATCCCGTCCAAACACTCCTGATATTTATGCATAAAGCTATTACTGGAATGATGAGGGATGGACTGGATGGTAGATGCTCAATCGTGCGACTGACCAATCCATCCATTTTGTGGGGGTCTCAATCACAATCATCCCAATTACCAATCCTCCTTGGCATCCATTTGCCTGGGTTTCAATCGCAATCATCCTAACGCACACTAGCATTCTCTCATTAGATTTTTTTTTAATTAATTAATTAATTAATTTTTTTTTCTTTTTAAAGACCGTCATATTTTACTCAGCATCAAAAGTTTAACACGAGAGAATAGATACACAATCAACGGCACCTCAAAGTAACCATCTCAGAAAGCCATATGATTTATCTCAAACTCCCCCCGTGCAGAGACATTTACTAGTTATATATATACATGGCATGGCAGGCTTATATTTGCGTCCATAGATGATCTGAATGTAAATTCGATTCAAATGTACATAATATGCAAATTAATATACCAGATGTGAAAAGTTCATGTCTCATTCAGAGTTTAATCCTTTCTTTCTTTTGACTTGTAGAACCCATCTGGCATGGCATAGTTCGAGACATTTTAAGGACTGGGGACTTCCTGCAAGAGATACCAGATCATAAGTATGGCTATAATTTGAGTTGCATACATAACTTCAAAACAAACAACCTGCCATCATCTCTGTTAATTATTAGAATAAACAACACATCATTCTAGAGAGAGAAGAAAAAAAGGATGAGTAGAACTCCTAAAATATGAAGACTAGCAACAACCATGGCAAGGGAAAAAAAAAATTCTCAATCATTTTTGAATTCCCAAATTATGAAGACAAACAACAACCATGGCAGGGAAAAAAAATCACTCATTTGTCCCCGCCACTGAACATACAGAGACGTGCAATGGACAAGCATCAGTGTCCAATTTTTTTTTTTCCTAAATAATAAAAGATTTCATTGAATAAGGCATCAAACATAGCATCAGCATCCAAATTAGTAACCCGGAACCTGCACTGGTTTATCAAAACCCTCAACGAACCGTGTAACCAATGGGTAAACCGAAGGTGCTTGAACCCACTCGCAAGATCCAAGCACCCAGCAAGACAGGGTAGTAGCCAACAGGATTCGAACTCAAGACCTCCAAGTTTACGGCTAGCTCCAAGAACCGCTAGACTATCCTAGTGGGTTGGACGATAATGGCAAGATAAAGGAAACACAAACTGAGTTGTAGAAATGAATACTAAAAAAAAGATGTTCAATTGGATCCTGAAGATCTGAAAATGGATCTTGACAGCACAATATAGACACATATACTATCCTAAAACCATACAATGTGGAACGACATGACCCAACCAAACACCTGCAACCGCATCATAAAATCCTTGACATTAGAACTCTTGATAAAATGGATGCAGACAATGTGAGAGTTTTGTTCACGCCCCTCTGCACTTTATGCTAACAATAAAACAAGAACTATTGACAAGCCACCACAAGATTAAGAATATAACCAAGTGTTTTAGATAAAATTGGTCTAGCATTGTTCAACATAAAAACAAGTGCATAGGCTAGTTTCATCTGGAGTATGATGATAAACAACATTAATCAATTCAACAATATAGAGAACCATAACAATATAGTGTGCCTTAAATGAGGTTGCATTGTCATTTAGGTCGATGTCCGGAGTCTGACCACAAAATGGTTGAGGAATAAATATGAGGCTACAAAATCCAAAACAGTGAGAAGTGAAAAAAGTAGCAGAAATACTGCAGCAAGCAAGAGATAGGACTCATAATTATTTCTTCTTAAGATTTAAAAGGGAGACCAATAATTAGATCTAGCTTAAAGGAGAGATACATAAATGAGATGATTTTTCATTCATTCATTCATTTATTTATTTATTATTATTATTATTATTTTGGGGGATGTTGTGAGAGAGAGAGAGAGAGAGAGAGAGAGAGAGATACATTTGGCAAGAGAGATTAACAAGAGCACTCCCTCCAACAACAGATCTTCCAAGTAGTTAAAGCCATTAAAATCTAACAATGAAAATGTAGTTATATCACAAAATAACTAACAAGAAAAGAGATAGAATATACACATTCTAAAAGCCATTTATGCAAAACAATGCCAAGGACTCTAATTTGCATAATACATGCAGGTATGCAACAATTGAACAACATTGTCCAAGGAAACAAAAAGTAGTCAATGGCTTAAAAAACTCTCTAAACATTCAGAACATCAAATTGGCATCCGTCTTTTGACACAAACTTCTGAATCATTTCTAGAAGGGGAGCATCTTGTGCATTGGCTGGGAGCTGATCTAGTAACATAGACAAAGTAGATGAATCGGGTGAGAAACCCCTCCTAGCCATTTCCTCCATATGTCTCAAGGCATCATAAAGCTCACTTTTTCTCAGGAAACCTTGGACAATAATGTTGTAGGTGATGCTATTTGGCAAGCAACCATTATCTTCCATTTTCAAGAGCAATTTTTTTGCTTTGTCAAGTAGACCTTCATGAAGAAGCCCTTTTATCATGACATTGAATGTCGTAACATCGGGATGTACCCCTTTGAAAGAAAGATTATTGAAAAGATCTCTCGCCATATCAAGTTTCCCATCCTTGCACAATCCATCTATGAGGATATTATAGAAAGTAATGTGAAGATCAAAATTCTCGGTTTCCATCATTTTCAAAAACGAAAACGCTTCATCCACATGTCTGTTTTTGCACATGCCGTTCAATAAAATGCAGTAAGTGTGGAAATCTGGGACCAGACCTGTAGAAAGCATTTTTTTAAGAAACTCTTGTGCAACACAACATCTACCAGTCCCAAACAAACCTTGCAAGATAATGTTGTGAGTTTCAAGATCAGGTTTCAGGCCTCTTTGATGCATTTCTTGAAAGAGATTCATGGCTTGATCCATTTTCTTCTTCTTGGAATATCCATTGATTAAAATGCTGTAGCTAAAAGAATTAGGTTCCAGGCCCTTTTCCTGCATTTCTTGAAAGAGATTCATGGACTGATCCATTCTTCTGTTCTTGCAATATCCATTGATTAAAATGTTGTAGCTAAAAGCATCAGGTTCCGGCCCTCTTTCAAGCATTGCTTGAAAGAGATTCATGGCCTGATCCATTTTCTTCTTCTTGCAATATCCATTGATTAAAATATTGTAGCTACCAACATTAGGTTCAAGGCCCTTGTCCACCATGCTATTGAACACTCTTAGTACTTCATCCATTTGGCCTTGCAAATGATATCCATCCATTATAGTATTGTAAGTGATTGCATCAGGATTAACACCTCTATCAATCATGATTGGTAGCACCTCCTCTGCTTCTTTTGCTCTCCCTTTCTTAGAAAGTGCCTTCACCAGTACATTAAATGCCCAAACATCTAGAGAAATATTGTTATCTAAAATTTCTCTTAAGATTCTTGTAGCCTCGTCCCACCTGGTAAAATTACAAAGACCATGAAGCAAAGAGGTGTAAGTGATAATACCTGGGCAAATGCCTTTTTCATTCATTTCAAATAAGAGGTTCACAGCATCATCTACCTTCCCGTCCTTGCAAAGACCATCAATGACTTTGTTATACACCTCAATTCCAGGTTTACAACTACTTTTCTCCATCATCCTCAGCATCCTAGTAGCCGTGCTACTGCTGCCAGTTTTGCAGAGGCCATTAACAACAGTCCCGCACGTACCTACATTAGGTTCAATTTCCCTCTTCGTCACTAATTTCTTAAATAACTCCACTGCTTCAGCAGTTTTACCATTGCAGAAAAGCCCATTTATCAGAGTGTTGAAGGTAACGGTGCTCGGTGCATAACCGAGCTTGAACAGAGCACCCAAAAGGGAGAACCCCAAATCTACTCGGTTCAAGCGACAAAAACAATTAATTGTAGTGTTTATGGTACAACTATCCATCACACAATGCCGGAATTGCAATTTATGAAAAAGCGAAATAGCTGTCGCGTAATGACCCATTTTGGTAATAGTCCCCAACGGTTTGTTGATTTGAGAAATGGGAGGCAAAGGATGCATTTGGATCATTCGATTGAGCAACCCCACTGCCTCATGGAGATCACTGGTTCCCGACTTGCGCTGTTTTCTTGACAAAGCTTGTGATTTTCCATGACTAGGGTTTTCAGTGTCAGAGGGATAGAAACAAACTCTAGGGTTTGTTAGAGAGAGAAAGGCAACACCTTTACAGTAATCACCAGCTTTTCTGGATCTGATTGTTGGGAAAATAGCAGTCCACGACATCAAACTTGATGTCAGCCACCCAAATCCTCTTCTTCAAGCTCTGCCCCTCTTATGTCTCTCAACTGTTGCGAGCCAGCTTCCACTTGAATCTGATAATTGCGTTTGCTTTCTTAATTCGACAAGGAAACAAATAATCATACTCATTGTGGGGGAGTAAAACCAAAAAAAACTTTTGGTCTTGTTTGGCCTACAAAAATTTATCAAACTCATTAATTTCTAATTATTTTTTGTATTTATTTAATTAAAATTTAACACTTATCACTTTTATGTCACATTTTTTTTTATTATACCCTTTAATCAAAATTTGACCAATCAAACGGACTTTTATATTTTTTTTATAACACTTCATTTATTTATTTCTTTTTATTTTTTTTATCTTTTTCATTAGAGGAACCGGAGTTCTTTGACATCCAAGAGCTTACAACAGCTATTTAAAGAAACATAGGAGCACAACAAAGAAGACGATCTTTGTTTAAAATTGAAAAATGTAAATTTTTGCATGGATGAGGAAGTTATTGGACAAGCTATAGTGAAGCATTTTGAATCATTATGGGAGTGTTTGGTTTATCAAAAAAAAACACAAAAAAAAAATTTAATTTTTATCAACTTTTTTTAATCAAATATTACTACATATCACTTTTATACTATTTTTTTGTTTTATTTTTTTTCTTTTATTTTAACCATCCAAATATCACATATATGTTGAAAGATCTAATAAAGAGGATCTAATAAAGTTAGAAGTAAAGATTATAACTATCATAATAACTTTATAATAAATTCAGTCACCGAAAGAAAGTGCATCAAAAGATTAAAAAATTTAAATAGATAAAGATTTTATAATAGAAGAAGTTAAAAGAAACTACTTTTCAAATGGGCAAAAATAAAGCATTTGACCCTAATGGCTTCCCAATTGCATTTTATAAAAAGCATTATAGGGTATACTAGATACAAATTTAACCAAAGTTGTTTTTCTTTTTTAAATTATGGATGTAAAGATAGCTAATCATGTTTTAATTGTCTTAATTCCGAAAGTTAATTTCCTAAGTTATTTTAATTATTTCCGACCTATTAACTAATGTAATGTCATATATAAGATTATTGTAAAGTATTAGAAAATCGATTGAAAGTAGTTGTTCCATTATTAATTTCATAATATGGGGTATAGTAGGTATGTATATTATCAAAGTTGTGTGTGTGTACGTGTGTGAGTGTTTTTAATTTAATTATGGATGGATGTTAAAGGAAGTTAATTGTACTTTCATTATTTTAATTTTCAAAGCTAATTTTCTACGTTTTTTTTAACATTTCTGACCCTTAGCTTATGTAATGTCATATATCATAATATTGTAAAGGTATTAGGGAATTGATAGAGTGTACTTTTTTTAGGTCTCATTTTAGAACATTAAGTGATTCTCTTATTTTGCAATGAAGGTATAAATGAATAATAATATAAAATTGAGTTTTGTGTTAGAAATAATGAGTTGTGTGTTGGGTGTAGATGTCAAAATCATACAAATTTTTATTTTTGATTTGAATCTTACTATTAGATTCAATTTGATTCAAATTCATTAATGTAAATTATCATCAAGCAAGGAACCAAAAAAAAAAAAAAAAGACAAAGAAAATTACGCACAATAGTGTTCTAAGGATAATAACAAGATACAATAACAAAATAATAACACAACTTTTTTTCGTTATTTTTTAACTCAAAAATAAAATGAAGAAAATTACCATATTCTTTTTTCTAAATTCTCTCAAATGAATGAAAGAAAAATTATTATTATTTTTCTCTCTCATGCATAATTTTTTTTTTTTTGTTTTCTCTTAAAAACTTAGAAACAAATAATAAGTAAAGATTTTGGATTTTGGGAACTCTACGTATGGGGAAGGAATCTATTAATTATTCACTTCCTATTAGTGTTCCAATTTCTCTTAATTGTTTGTTTCCCAGAGTTATGTTAGATGGGTTCGGCTTTAGCCCCTCATTAAACACAATGGGGAAAAATTGCTACTTTTGTGATTGTATATTATTTTTCCCTCCTCTATTCCTCTTCCTCCTCCTCATCATCATTTTTTTCTTTCCTTTTTGAGTGAATTTTTCAATTCAGCCAATCCACTTTCAAAATATGAATGTATAAAAATTTTGAGGAGGACTTGAACTGCGAGTGACTTTTTATTTGGTGCACTCCCACATAGCCCGTCAATTACGCAACGAGTCTCTGCTAACTTCACTCAACACCGAAATTAAAAAGGCAGTTTTGGGCATTTATTTTCAGCACCGCCACGCCTGCCCATTGTGCCCAAGCAATTCAGGAAATGGAGAGAGAGGGAGAAGGAGAAGAAGAGTACTTGTTCAAGATAGTGGTGATCGGAGACTCGGCGGTGGGCAAATCGAATCTTCTCTCGCGATTCGCGAGAGATGAGTTCGACTTGCATTCTAAAGCCACCGTCGGCGTGGAGTTCCAGACGCAGGTGGTGGACGTCGACGGCAAGGAGGTCAAAGCCCAGGTCTGGGACACCGCCGGCCAAGAACGCTTCCGAGCCGTCACCTCCGCTTACTACCGGGGCGCCGTTGGAGCTCTCGTCGTCTACGATATTAGCCGCCGGACTACGTTCGACAGCGTCAAACGGTGGCTCGATGAGCTCAATAGTAAGTCGCTTGATTTGTTTTTGTTTTGTTTTTCCCAATCTAATTCTTGTTCCGTTTTGTGGATTCGGTTTGGTTACCATTGTTCTTCTCTATTTTTGAATAATTTTGAAATATGAAATTGGTGAATTTTTAGGGGATTGTGGGGTCAATTCTGAAGTTCCGCAATGTGGGTATGCTTGACTTTTGCTTTTTCTTCTTCTGCTAAAAATTGTAAGACCATGTTTGGATGCTCTTATTGAGAAATGGGAATTGGCCATTTTTGTTCCAGTGGATTGGCAAAATTTCATCTTCTTTAGCTAGAAGGATATATGGACTGCATATTGGGTAGAATTGCGTGCCCATATTATGTGTTGTGTTTCAATCTATCGTTAATTTATGCTTTTCCAAATTGCGGGATTAATGATCCATCAAGTAAATTTTTTAATTTGAAATCCAAGGGTAGCCTAGTTCTAGACCTGTTTTGCATCATTAGAACTCCTCATATATATAGTCATGTTTTCAAGTCAGTTCCCTCACTCGTAATCAATTTAAACTGTTGGATTAAAATTTAACAGTTTAGTGACTTTTATAATTTTTTTTTTTGAAATTAAAATAGCATAAATACATTTAAACTGTTAAATTTTAATCTAATAATGTCAAATCAATGTCATGGATGCTATGTCAGCCTCTTCCTTTTCGAACTGAACTGGTGCCCGCCTTGGACTCTGTCATGATGGTAACAATTAAGTATGGATTCGAGTACCCATTCTAATGCTAATGGATTCAGGATACGCATTGTGTTTGTGTTGTTCAAAATTCAAAATGCTTGAGGGGTATTTCAGGGTGTACAATGGCTTGTTTTTAGCTATTTTTCATTCATAGTTTTGAGGAAATTTCAGGCAGATATGGACCCGGAAGGAACCCCATTCCAAATGTTGTTTTTTTCTTTCGTAACTTCCTGATTTGTCTCGAGTTGAATGCTATTCTATTGCAAATTAGGCAGAAGCAACTATCAAGTTGTGCAGAAATATGCACATCACAATTTTGGATGTTTTGGAGGCATTAAAATTAGCAAAAAACTAGCAATTTTTGTTTCTTGAGTGTTTGGCAAACCACTAATTTTTGCCACTTTTCTGCTCCGTTATAATTAGGGGTGGCAAAATGGGCGGGTTTGGCGGGTTAGTGATGGGTTTAAACAGATTGGAGGTTAAATGGGTGTAACCCAAACCCACCCATTTAAAAGGCGGATTAGATATGGGCGGGTTGAATATGGGTTATATCAAACCCATGAATCCATATCCAACCCATTTACTTATGACCCAACTTATTTTTTTAAAAAAATTAAAAATTTATTTCAGTTAATGTGTATATATATATATAAATACATCAATATTTATTTTAATTAATATAATATTATACATATTATATAATATTATATATTATATTTACATTTTTCAGTTAATTTCAAATTTGTACGAACCGATTTATTTTTTATTAAATTTTAAATCAACAACTCTCTCTCTCTGCGCGCGTGCGCTTGTATGCGTGTGGGGGGTGTGTGTGCGTGTGCCCCCGCGCATGTGTGCGTGCACGTGTGCGTGTGCATGTGTGCGTGTGTGTACGTGTGCTCGTCCGCACGGGCGCGCGCGTGTGTAGGCGTGTATGCATGTATTTGCGCACGCGCACATGTGTGTAGTTATGTATACGTGCGCGCGTGCGTATAGGCAAGTATGCGTGTGTGCGAGCGCGCGCGCGTGTAGGCATGTATGCGTGTGTGCGCGCGCGTGCGTATGTATGTGCGCGCGCGCATGTGTGTAGGCATGTATGCGTGTGTGTGCAGCGCGTGTGTAGGTGTGTATGTGTGTATGTGCGTGCACGCGCGTGTATGTGTGCACGCACGTGCGTGTGCGCGCGCACGTGTTATTTGTATTGATTATGGAGTGGAATAGGAATAGAGAATGGAAGAAGAAGTAAATTATATATAATGTATATATTATACATTTATTATATACGTTGAATATATATATACACGTATCATATATATGTAATGTATATATTATACATTTATTGTAGATATTGCTAGAGAGAGAGAGAACAATGTAAAGAGAAGGGGGTTAAACTAATTTTTTAACTTAAATGGGTGTCTTAACGGGTCCCATTTCACAATCCATTTGCACCCGTTTATAAATGGGTATTTTATAAGTTACCCAATTACAACTCAATTAGTAAAATAATAGGATCCAAACCCATTTATTATGGGTTTAATTGGGTGGGTTGATGGGTTTGGGTCAATTTTGCCACCTCTAGTTACAATAACTTTTCAACTATAAAGTTACTAAAAGTTGCTAAAAATTATAAAAAGTTACTAAAAATTATCAAAAATTATACCAAACACTCAAAAATTGTAAAAGGATGCTAAAAATTGCTACTTGCTTTATCAAACACACTAAAAATTGCAACTAATAACTTTTGGCCAAAAAAAATACCAAAAGTTACTAAAATTTGTGCCTCCAACTGCCTCCTATGTTTTGAATGATTCTTCGAAAAACCATATTATATATATATATAGCTGTAAGGATCTTAAAACATTTAGCATCCTTTGCTTTCATTTTGTGTGTGTGTCTCCTTCATATTGTTATATATTAGATTTTCCATTATTAATTTTGAGCTCACCAAGTTGAACGGCATGACCATGCAGCTCATTGTGATACTACAGTAGCAAGAATGCTGGTAGGTAACAAGTGTGATTTGGAGAATATTAGAGATGTGAGTGTAGAGGAAGGCAAAAGCCTCGTAGAAGAAGAAGGATTGTTCTTCATCGAGACATCTGCCCTCGATTCTACCAACGTTAAAACAGCTTTCGAGGTTGTCATCCGTGAAATCTACAGCAACATCAGCAGGAAAGTCTTGAACTCCGATTCCTACAAGGCCGAGTTGTCTGCCAATCGGGTTACCCTGGTTAATGGGTCTGACAAGCAGAATACGGGAGCTTTATCTTGCTGTTCCACATGATTTCTAATTTTACACCTCTTTTACTCGATAGTTCTCATTTTGGTTTTAAGTTTTCTTTTTTGGTTTCCTAGTTAATTACAAGGTGAGTGTTTTCTATTTATAGTGTGCGACGATACCCTTCAATTGTAAGGAGTCAAATGTTACAAAATTCATTTCTAATAGGTAATGCTATGAGTTTGATTTATTTGGCTGGTTGTTTATGGGGTCAGTCTATTGATTGACTTTGTTGCTTTCCAACACTCTGAATTTTAGCATCGGGGATTAAAATGTGATGAGAAATATATGTAATTTTGAGTTTAGCACAAGTCGTTCAGAACAATCTAAAACTAGGCCAATGTTTGTTGACCTTTAATCGAGATATATATTAACAAAATGAATAAATGGTAGGTCACATGCTACGAGTAAAGGCAATCAAAATGCAATCGACGTGAAAAACTAGCTACACTAACTAAACCAACCACCCGATATAAATAAAACCCCTTAGCTGTCTCTCTATACATATGGAAGATGTGGCGCCAACGACATACATAAATAGGACCAAAACTGCTAGATAGGTTATTATGGTTTCCTTAATGCAGATGCTGCACCCATGACAACGGCTAAGACAATACCAAGACCAGCTCCGAGGGAAGCACCCACTGCTGCTGCATTCAAAGGGGTTTCCTTGGCCCGAGATTCTTGATTTACAGCCGATGCTTCCTCCCGTCCGAATTCCAACAGAAGTTTGTCTCTCGCAAGTTCCTTCAAAACAAGAGGGCAGCCAGGAGGAAATTAATAAAACTCGAATTGCCTAAAACTTAACTAAGAATTATTGAAAAATAGAAATTTACAACTACCAATAATCACTATACCCCCCTCCATCCACAATTTGTTTCCTATACATCCGAATGATCCCATTACTAGTCTAATCTCACTTAAATTTGATTATGTACTTTCCTTTTTCCTCCCCTCTTAGCACTTTCCTGATGCACCATATTTATGAATTGTTTCTACCAAGTTCAAGAAATTTAAAAAAAAAAAAGTATCATGTACCTGCATTGCAGCCTCCTCATGACTCCCAAGAGCATGGTGGACAAGCTGACACAGAGCAGTTACACCCTCTACAGGAAGAACAGCAGCTTTCTTCTGGAAAGGCCTCCGGACAAAATTTAGAGGAGCAAAAATAAGGTTTTGAGGACCCATCCTCCCACCAGAATTTGCATTTCCAGCACCCCAAGAAAGAGAATCACTAGCTGCACTGGGCATAACATATGGACAGGAATTGATGATTTCAGTTATACTTGGGGATGCCTGATATGCCCGCAGAACAGCATCTATTGCTGCTTTTTGCTGGTGTGCACTGACCGAGAATTTGTTTGTGATTGCAAGGACCCAAGGGATTCCAAGGGCCTTAGCTTCGTCCAGCAGAAGAGAGAGAGCTGGCTGCTGCTGTGATACATCTGGGTTATTGTATCGAGGTATTCTGTGGGACAGATTATGCACAAGAACAATCAAATCTGTTTTCCTACTAAGATCACGGATTCCCTTCCAAAGTTCATCCTTGAAACCGGAGGCCTCCTTGAGCAGGTCCTGTAATGTACAAACAGACAGAGAATGAAATGTTAAAAATCCAAAATTCAAATAAAAAGGATGAGAAGCTACTTAAATGCCCAAAAGTAACTTTTCTTCATCCAAACAAGAGCAGACAAATAGAAGCAAAAGCTCTATATATGCCCCCCCCCCCCCCAAAAAAAAAAAAAAACACACACACACACACACACACACTAGCCCTATAAACAGTATGCTACAAGATTTGAGATAACACAGAGATCAAAACTGAATAAAGAATACAATAGCATAGAATAAACAAGTGCTGCCTGGTTATAACATTCGCCAACTGCAAATGAAAATTAAGCAAAAGTTGGATTTGAGATAACAAATAGATCAAAACCAAATAAAGAATAGAATGGAATAAAATAAACAAGTACTGCCTGGTTTAACATTCGCCAACTGCAAATGAAAATTAAGCAAAAGTTGGATTTCAACCAGTTGACCAAATTTAAATGGGTAAAAATCCAGATAAGAAAATGGCCAAAAAGTAGGAATATTTGACTAAATTCGTGATAATTCGGATCAGGAATCAGGAAAGAACCATCTCTTCAATATTTTAATTACCGGCCGGATTTCTAACAAGTAGTAATTTGGATGAAGATTCAGTATTAATAATTATTATTTAATAATAAGTATTCACATTTTCCAAAATTTGGCCATAAAGTTGGACCAAGAAATTTGGGTAGGAATTGAACAAAAAACTAGTTTCAATATCATGTATTACTGTGGACCATTATGGAAAGAAGAAAGTATGACGGATAGAAGAACCAACAATATGAAGGGATTATGTGAAAACTGAAAACATCATAAAAAGGCAGGTACTAACCATAAACAAAGCAAAGACATTAAATGCTTGAACTAAGTTGTGCAACATGTGAAATTGAAATATCATAGGCAAATTGGCATGCCATTGCTTAGGAGTGAACTAAACATAAAAAATGAAAAAATAAACACATTACAAACAGGAGACCTTTATTAGATAAAAGGACCTGCAAATTTACTCCCGTCGAATCTGAGTAGCACAAACCACCAGCAATACCTTCTTGAACATCAACATCCATGTGCAAATTTTCAATATTGGTAGTGGCAGTCAATCTACTTTGACCCAAGATTGCCTTGAGAAGAGAAGTTTTACCAGCACCCTAGAAAAGCCACAAGTCATGCCTTGCAGCATGATAATAAAAGTAGAAGTATATAATTTGTATTGTGAGTCAAACAGGAATACCTCTAGGCCAACCAATCGCACCCTGCGGGTTCTGACATGAACCTCCTTGGAGACAGTAGAGAAATCACTTGTACAAAATACAACAAAATCACTCAAACCTTCAGGGCGGATAAATTTTCCCCCATGAAATTCAGAGACATTCTGTTCCACATTGAAGTCAACAGCATTCGAATCAATAGAAGGAAATAGAGGCAGTAATAAATCAGTTGGCATCCGATTTTTTGGGGGTCTTCTCAGCGGAGGTCCAACTAACACTCGGATTTTTTGTAAATCTTGCTGCACTAAACCATCTGAAGAGTATGCCGGTGATGAAGGAAAGGACTCTACCGTGGTTGAGCACCTGAAATGAATGAAACAAATAACAGCCACAGGTTACCCATCACGGGAACCCAGTAAATCATAAAGTTACCAACAGATTAAAAGTTAAGAAGGGTTTATTAATACGACACATAGAATTCTGTTCACACAAGTTAAATGAATTCATCTTCTCTAAGTAGTATAAAGTTCTAAGGGAACTCTCTTGTCAGCTCACCTACTATTATGGTTAATTGACTGCTCTATTATTCCAGATCAGCAAAAAACAAATACCAAAGCATGGAATGAAGTCTCTAATCTTTAGCAAAAAGAAAGTGTATTACCATCATATTGAAGGAAATTTTAACTTCACAAAGAGTTCTCCAGGATCATAATCTATAGCTTAACTAAAACAGAACCACCATGTGCAAAGTTTTATTACTTTAAAAAATTAATAATAAATGAAAACAGCAATGCTGAGGACTAGCAGGCTCCTTCGATGGAGAAATTTAACTTGAGGATGAACTGTTGCCTTTTTTCTTATTTATGGATAGAGAGGAAGAAATGATGGTATTATTATTAACAAGGTACCATCCTACGTGTAATTTGATATAAACTATCATCTCAGATTTCAAGGAATTAGGATCAATAGTGAAAGATTTCAGGTGCCATCAAACGAAAACTTTCAGATTTGGGGTAAAGCAGCCTTTGTGCAGATGTAAAAGAATCAGGATCAACAGTGAAATATTTCAGGTTCCATCAAACAAAAACTTTCAGGTTTGGGTAAAGCAGCCATGCACAAATGCTTTCAGAGGCATCACATCCAAATAAAGTACATTTACTCAGGTTGAAAGCTCTAACAGATAGTGAAAAGAGCATTAAGAGAACGAACATCATCGTTACAAAGCAGGTGAAATTTTTGGGTGCCTAGCTTGGGAGGATGATTAACACAAGACACACAAGGGTAATATCATTATTGCGCACTTGTAGCCTTATATTATAGAAATTTTTTCCATCATATTACTTACAATTTTAAAAGTTTTAAGGTGTGCAAAAATCATAATAGTTATTTAGTTCTCCTACAACTGGGATTGTTTTCCTTCCTTCAGAGAAGGTAACTGCTACCACAACCCCCCTCTCTCTCACACACACACACACACTCACTCACACACGAGAGAGAGAGAGAGATACTTGTGAAACAATGTTGTGCGTTGTCTTTATTAAAAAAAAATGTGCTTTCATATGCAACTAGTAAATTGTACCAGATGTTCCAAATACTAAATAACCAGATTTTGAACAAAAGTGAATGACTAAGAGGATAAAGGGCAATACCAGTTACCATTAACACGAGCTTGAACCAGCGTGCAAAGATGTAATCCAAACCCACTAATATCTACTTTCAGAGGATCCCCATTCTTCTCACCAGGAATGCCACTCCATCCAAGAGGAACAACAGACGTGGCAGCATGAATAACTGGAGACTCCACTATATGCCCAAGCTCAACTGTACCAGCAATTGAAAGGCCTAGCCACTTTTGTAAATGAGGAAATTGCTGCAGTTGCTCCACTCCCAGGAATGATGAAGCATCATCAGTCATGCACAAGTCATAGATTCTGCAAGGAACACAAGACAGGCCATTCATGATAAGCCAGTGTGCTTGGAACTCAATTCCAATAATCTGCATGGACATTTTAAAAATGGCAATATACACAAGTATGCAGATGAATTCTAGGCTAAAAGGAGTAAGAGCAATCCACATGCATATAAATTCTACCTCAAAAAGCTATCACAATTAAAACAGATCTTGCTCTTTAAACATAAGAACAAAAAACCAATTGATAGTCAAACAACTACAAAAAATCGAAAAACAAAAGCAATTCTTTCAAAGAACATAGATATTACCTTTGAAACCTAGACCTATATGACTTCATTGAGTGTGACTGAAGTCGTTCCCTTAGTTCAGCAATCACGGATTGGACCTGAAAATGTCTTTGCCAAATGAAAGCAACAAAATGAGAGGTTCTAGAGGCTAGCATCTAAATATTCGCTACATGCAAAGCTACTGGTTATTGTGCAACTCTAACTAGCAAAAATGTCTTTTTTCTTCTACTTCTCTTCTAATTTTTTTTTTTTAAGTGGTGGGGGTTACATGTATACATATTGAAGAAAAAATAAAATGTACAGTTTTGAAGTTCAATAAGTAAACAAAAGTTATACCGATGTCAACTTTGAGTACTCTGCACCTGATAGTGACTCCACTGATGAATTCTCCAAAAGATAGAGCTGTTACAAATCAAATATAAAATGTTGGAATTCACTAAGAACTTCAACTGTAGAGACATAGACTACATGATCTTACATGAAATGAGAATATTTCGCGTCATGCTCCTTTATGGTATGGGAAAATATGTAACATAATGCTGCAAAAGGAGTAAAAAATGTTTCAAAGGAATTTTAATGAGGATGCAGTCGTGTCCTTTCCACAATTACTCTATTGATCCAGTAATAAAGGGGACCAGAAAAAAACAAAATATAGAGGAAAGGGTAAAAATGACAGCCCAGCAAGTTTGGAAGACAAGCATAAATGTTTGCACATCATAACAAAAAGAAGCAACTGAAGGACCGATGGTTAGTAGGAATTCCCAATAACATACACAGACACAACTCCTCAGCCAAGATCAGTAGTTGATAAACGAGAATCATATGAGCAACAGTCAGGAATGGTCCCTCTTAACTGAGTGTGATAATAAGAACAAAAATTAATATATGAGAAACAAGTAACACAGATTAGGAGTTTATGTGCAATTTTAGTTTAAAAATGGAAAATGAATATGTACTGATGGACCTAACTTGACATCACTTCCGAGGTTGCAACAAATTTTCATATTTCATGCATCCGAATGGGCTTAAATAAATAAAATTAAAAAGATCAAAAAAGAAAAAAAGTATAGTTCATAATAACTACCTGACCGAACGGTACATAAGAAGGTAGATAAGGAACCCT
This sequence comes from Vitellaria paradoxa, assembly GCA_019916065.1. Taxonomy (NCBI): domain Eukaryota; kingdom Viridiplantae; phylum Streptophyta; class Magnoliopsida; order Ericales; family Sapotaceae; genus Vitellaria; species Vitellaria paradoxa. Next base: position 7,831,451 of record CM034244.1, on the reverse strand, counting down.
ACGCCATGCCCTGTTATTATCCCTGCTACTGGTGTTTCTTTTTCCAGATGACTTCTCATCTCTTGCTTCACCTTGGGGCCCTTTATCTGTCTCCAACAAAGGTTTGAGAGAAATGACATCCGAACCTTCCTGAATTTCAAGAGACTGTGGGGCAGCTACTACATCGTCAACGGTAGACTTTATAGCAGAATTAGCAGAAGAAATTGTCTCAACAGCGTTAACTTGTTTCCCTGTGTATTTATTGAATTGTCTTCTTACAGCCTCCAAAGGGACAAGCTTAGAAAGTCTCCAAAAGGAAGTCTGTATAGGTCCTAAACCCAGAACAAGCTGTTCCGCTTCATTATCTTTCAGTTTTTCTGTTCTTTGTTTCTTCAATCCTCCCTCACGGTTTGATATCAATGAACCACTAGTCCCAGCATCAACAGGGATTTGCAAGGTTTGTGCATTATAATGATGAAAATAAGCAGGAGACAAGATACGAGGCACCAGATCTTCTGGAATACAGTAAGTCTTGAAGAAATGATGCCAGCCTTTTCTGTTAACATAACTGGAGAGAAAAATTAAGTCAAAAAAGTAGATATAGAATTTATCATTAGAGAAATAAAGCTGATGATGTTAAACTCACTCTTTTAAAGCAGCATTCCCAACTGGAGGCTGAGAGAATGTAATACACTTGACTTGAACTTTTTCATAGTCTTTAGACGAAGAGGAATCAGCAATAACCCTCAAAATGGCAAGGGTGGCCAAGGCTGCAACCTAGACAGTAAAAAGGGGGAGCACCGAAAACAAAATTAAAGAATGAACATATGACCATCCAAAATATAAGCAAAATATAGTAATTCAACTTACAGCTCCACCAAGTGAATGTCCACATAACACAAGTTTCCGTTTCTTTTTTTGAGCGAGTCTATACAACTCCAATGCAGGTATCCCTTTAGCACGAGCCATGAATCCCTAAAGTTATGAATTTGAAAAGAAAATTATCTAAACAAAGATTACAGATGCATAGTTCAGGGTGAGGAATTTTTTTTTTGGGGCGGGGGTGGATGCATTTAAAAGTAGATAGCAAAGAATATCCTAAAGATATTGGATATGCAGTGAACTATGTTTAAACGAAACTAAAACAATAAATTGCTCCCTTACCCGATGAACTGCAGGTTTAGTTGTTGGTTTTGGTTGCCTAGGCTTTGCTTCAAGGGAGTTTGGGATATTCTCCACATTTATCTGTTGACTATCAACATCAGCAGATTCAGTTGTTGCAATTCCATAATTATCTTCTACAGCATCCTCATGAAATATAGCACCTTGAAGTATGTTTGCATCAGCGATGACATCCCTTTAGAATAGGCAAAAAGAATCACATTATTAGAAGATTAAAAGATAGACAGCTGAACAAAGTATTACTAAGACACTTACTTGTACTGCTTGGTCCCAATAAAGGAAGCAAATAATGTGTCCCCTGCTTCTGCTAATAGGTACCTACAAAAAGAACAAAGCAAAGATGTTACAGGAGAAATCGAAGCAACTAAGGTACTTTTTGGAGAAAGAATAATTGGTGCTCTTCGTATGTTACCCAACTTAAAACCTAAAAACCAGCCCACATCGCATGGTAAAAAGCCAGTTGGCACTTTTGAACTAAAAAAATCTTAATTTCCTAAAAAACAGGTAAGCCCCTTTAACCATGTAATTATAATTTTTAAATAGCTTTAAATTCTAAACAAACAGATAACTAATAGACAGATATAGAATGGGGAACTGTAAAAATAAAGAAAGAAAAATAAAGAAAATCACTCAACCAAAATAAAATAAATATAAAATAAATTTTAAACTAAATATTCAAAATAAAATTAAAATAATATATATATAAATAAATATTAAAAATATATATAAATATCATAAAAATAAAAAGAAATAATAAATAAGATGAATAAATGAGTTAAACTATCCACCTGTGAGGAACATGGTCTGAAGAAGGCTGCACCCGCTCTAAAGAAACAACTTGCCCTCCAAAATCTGCCTTAAATTTGTTCACTGCTCTAAGTAACTCAGCAGCAGGTCTCTATTAAGCAAAGGAAGAATGAATATAGTAACAAAAGGCCAAATCTCTTATTGCTAACATATAAAGAAGCACACGAGAGCATTCCTCTTAAGATCAAAAAAATATGTAAAAATTACATAACAATAAACTACTATTAAAAAATTTCACGTAAGTGACTTTGAAAGAATGCGTCTGGAAAAGATATCAGACAGCCATAGTTATATTCCATTTCCAACTTCTTGAGTTCCCTTGTTTAAAGATATTGCACAATCAAAAGGCTAGCATGCAATTTGCTATCATATGAAAGGAAGCCAATATCCTATTTCACGAAGTGATTCTACCAGCACACTGCTCTTTTCTAAAAAAGGGAATAGACTAAAATTAATCGCAGAGTTCGCTAGTTTGATTAAGTTACTTGGACCTTTCTGCCAGTGACCCATATTGGAGCAAGTGAATGTTTGCTACCCTACTTTAAAAAGAAAAATAAGCCTAACAAGGCTTAAACAGTTGAACATGGTCTTTAATGTAACTTTCACATCATCCTAACACTATCCTCTCTTTATTTTTATGATCCTTTTTTTCCCTGTAAATATGAATACAGAACTAGCCATATGAGTGAATGAAATACAAACAATTCGTAAGAAATACTAAACCATTTGAACTAAAAGTTATCATCCTAAACCATCAATTGGCACCTCACTGTTTTGATATTTGATTTAGTTTTGGCAACTGTTTTGACAATGGTGAAAGGACCAAGTGGTTTTGTCACTACTTTTCAACAAAACCAGAGGTATTGTGGCACTCTTGATCATATTTCAATGCCATCATCCTTGAACACGTTAGGTAAGCCATTGCACTTTGTTAAATGAAACAGGAAGCTAGAAGAAAAATAAATAAATAAATAAGGCTGGAAGTATATCAAAAGATTGGACAAGGAGGGGGGTGCTAGAGGAATCCTGCACCTAACGCAAGAGATAAGCAATAACATGTTATGCCTTAAAAGATTGAATTTCCCTCAAAAGCTCCTGCTAACACATCCCCTGAGAAGGAATTTAAAAATAAAAAAAGTAACAAAAACAAATGCCAAATGGGAATCAACCTCAAACAATTCTTCTCAGATGAGATACAATGACTAATACCACAAAAAAAAAAAAAAAAAAAGGATTCTACTAAATTAAACTAAAGCAAAGCTCTACGGAGTGTAGACACCCCATTTTGCCCACACCAGTTCATTTCCAAAAGAAAATGCTTGCTGGTATTGTTGTGAGTCACAGAGACGTGATATCATACACCCCACACGTAAGCTTATTATGACGTAGTTCTTTACAATGGCACGCAATCACGATTAGTTAGATCCACATTTAATATACACGTAATCATGTCAACATATTTATTTGGGATAGCTTTTAACTTAAACACCTATTGGGTTGTTCCCTCAAGGTCGTTCCCTCAAGGTCCTAATCACTCATTCTTCTTAGTTATGGAAATCTTTCTTCTTCATGGGGAAAGATTCACACAAGTTTTGTCTAAAAACAATAAAGCTTCTCTTACTAGTCGAATTCTAGTAGTCTTGATTTGAGCCATTACTTGGTCAATCTCAACACAATCAATCACCCATTAAACATTCATTAAAAGTGAAACAAACTAAACACACAAGTCCATCATCCTTTTTCTCAATTTACCTAGAATACTCTCAAAATTCATGTCATGTTAAAAAAAACCAGATTCAAACTTCCCATATTGCCACAGGTCCCACTTCCATGCTTCAAGTGTCCAAATGATCAAAATATGTATGCGTTGCATTGCAATTGAATACCAGCAACTCAATATAGCATTGCCACATAACATCAAGACAAGTCACGTAATGATGTAAAGAAAAAGCACAATCAAGTTTAGTGCAGATTGAAAAATGCAAACCAAAAATGTTTTGGAAATTAACATTTGTCTCAAATCGTGGGAAGAAAGGTTTTGGGCAAAAAAAAAAAAAGAGAAAGGCTCAAACCTTGTAAACGCACTCGGAGAGCACCATGCAGCAGAGAATGTCTTGCAAATCAGAGACGGACTCGGCCTTGAGAGCGCAACAAAAAGCGTGAAGCTGCTTCTTCCTTCGCTCGTACTCTTCGTGAATTCGCTTCCTCTGTTCCCTGCCGTTGGTCCAGGGCCACCTCACCACCATCCGCCACTGAGTGGGCCACGTCACCTTCAAGATCTTCGTCCTTTGGTCTCTGATCCATGTCTCCACTCTCTGTTGCAGAGACTCCATCGTGTGATGCCACTGAGCACCCCCAAACCAAACCAAACCAAACCAAAACAAACCCTAATTCCTTCGATTTGATCGATTGAGAGAGTATCTGGAACCAAGTCCCTTTGGCTTTTTCCAATTGCGTTCTCGTTTGTAACAGGATTAAGGCTCAACAGCTACCTGTCATTTGTTGCTTTTTCCAATTGGAGTCCTCGTTTGCAACACGTTACAAACACGATTTCAGGTTAAAAAGAGTTATTTATTTATTTATTATTATTTTTTTTAAGTAGGGATCGAAGGTTTGTTTTATGGATTTTAAATTAAATAATTAGGTTTTAGTTATTCAAAAATACTTTAACATAACACTATTACTTCAAATAAAAATGTTATTATGAGTTTGAAAATTTTAAGATGACATATTTAAAATTATCATAAAAATTAATTATTTTAAATTATTTATCATTTTAAAAGTTAATAGCATCACTATTTTTAGTAATTATTAAAAATATTTATATATTATTAAATAAATTATCTTTTTTATTTATATTTTAATATAATTTAATTTTAAATATGTTAATTTAAAGTTTTTAATTATTCAAATAGTGTATTAGTTTTTTTAATGAAAATTATCTAATTAATTTAATATTTTTTTACTTCTTAAATTTTGAGTAATAACACAAGTAATAATATTTTAAATTTGTCCGTCAGTAGTTATTAGCTCAAATATCTAGAAACCACTGTCACTAGCTCGAAATCTCAAAACTATTAGAGAGCTTAACTAGTTTTTAACTCTTAAGACCCAATAAATTAATCAAAGTGCATTAAATTAACTCAAATACCTTTGGTGTTAAAAAAAAAATTTAATAAAAATAAAATATGAGGAAGGGGGGGTTACAGTCACACAGTAGTGCAGTCTACGTCCATGTAGGCACCCTTTGTCCACATTAGCCCGAGTGCCGAATGAGGCGATCATGGCCGAAGGCCCAAAAAACCCAACGGGCTAAACCTGGCCCAATAAAGCGGCAATCCAAAGGCTTAGACACTATTGGCCCATCAGTAAACCAAAAAATAACGTATGTGGCGGGCTCAGCCCATCAGGCCTTCTTTTCCCCTTTCCTATTGTGTTAAGCACTCAATTAGTCAATTAAATTGATTAGGTCCAATAATTAGGCCACGTTGCTCCTTCAGCATGCCGTGACCAAATTTATACTATAATATAAAGCAAACATTAAAAGTAATGGTCAAATTTTAAAATTTAATATGAAACTTTATTTTGGTAATTTTTTTTCTTTTTTCTTATAATGCAATGTAGTTAAAATGTAAATTTTTGTAACAACTGCATAATTAAGTAATTTTACATATTTATATTTCTATCTTTCTTAAATGACTGTAATCACCTACTAATTTTATAACTTTTTTGTTTTCTTTAAGGGTGCATTTGGTGGTAATTTTTTTTGTTTTACTGTTATTATTAAAAAAATATTGAAATTACTGTCCAATTCAAAATATTTGTCACAATACTGTTTTTCAAAACGTGATGTGAAAATGCATTTTTATTACGTTTTGGGTGAGTGTATTTTGAGGGTGTATATTGGTTGACCCAAAAAAACATATTTTAATTTTGCGTTTTAGTTATATCAGAAAACGCAATTATATGAAGTTATGTTTTCTGTGTAATATTTCTCTTTTCAATCATTCTGTGTACTAATGTATGTGTTTTTTTTTTTTTTTGGTATATCTATTTATATAATAAAACGCAACACATTTTCTAAAATATCTCTCTCAAAATTAAAATCCAAAGACAGAGATTGAATTTTATTCTTTAACGAATAGATCTTTTACAAAATAAAATTTTTCCTTCAAACTCTCATCTAGTTTTTGGATCACGTTACATTTTGATAGACCGTTAAGTTAAACTTAATAGTAATATCTAAAAAGTTGCATCAAGAAAGACGTAAATTTTAAGTTTTTGATTGAAAATGGAATTTATTTTAGATCTTTAAAAATGAAAAATATACTAACATATTTCAATTATAAATACGTGCATATTTCCTCAATACATTTTTCTCATTACATAATTGTAATATGCTATGACCTATTATCTTTTATCTGATAAGAATAAATTTTCTTATGTTCTTAAGAATATTCATCCCATTTTTATATTGCAAATATATAAAAAATAATTATCTCTTCAACTTTTTTATACACTAAAAATTAAAGAGATATATTCTAAATTTTAATGCGGTTAGAGAGAAGAGAAAAACAAATGATAAGAAGGAAAAAGAAAAAAGATAAAGAGGATAAAAAGGGAGAAAAAAAAAAGAGAGAATAAGAAGTAGAGAGGAAATATAAATTTCATGCATACTAAAATATAAATTTTTCTTACAATAAGAAGAATGAAAAAAGAAGATCAAAGTAAGAATAATAAATATATAAATTGATGTATAAACTTTATTACACACAAAAAGTATGCTATAAGATAAATACAAAATGTAATATGAAAATACATTTTAGGATGATGTAAAACATAAAGAAAAGCTAACGTACTTTGATACTGTGTTTTTAATATAATATATAAAGAGAAGCAAATAGCAAAAAAGCATTATAAAAGTACGTTTTCATTAGCAATAATTTGATAAATATTTTTATTTGTGCAATATTTTTATATTTTTTATTAAAATAATAACATCATAGAAGAATTCATATAAAAATGCAATAGATATTCTTAAGAATATAAGATCACAAAAATATTCATATAAAAATGCAACAGACATTCTTACGAATATAAGAAAATCTATTATTACTAGATAAAGATAATAAGTTGCAGCGTGTTAATACAATATACAAAAAAATTATATATATAATGAAAAATAAATATAAGAATAATAGATACACACAAAAAAACTTAATATCACAAAGTGTTTTCAAATATGGATAAAATGCAAAATATGATAGTGAGGCTTAATGGAAACGTATTTTGATATTACATTTTTATTAACAGAATCGTTACAAATATTTTGAACTGGACATTAATTTGTTTATTTTTTATTATAATAACATTAAGGCAAGAAAAAAATTTCTCATTTAATGAACCAAAAAAGGTAAAATTTTTTGTAATTTACGTTCAGATATTGCTGCATTTCAATTTTGGCAAAAATTGTGTGTCTAATAAAAACTTGTAAAAGTTAAAAAAAAAAATATTGGGGAAAGTTGAAAAAAATGAGTAAAAATTAGACAAAATTGAAAAAAGTTGATGAAAGCTAAAAATGACAAAAAGTTCATTAAAGATGGGATTTGCAACATGGCCCATAGTTAAAATGTTTCTTAATTAGTTATTATATACCTAAATACTCTTAACTACTTACTAATTATTATTTGAACAACTTTTGTTAATTTTTTTTATAATTTTATTTTAATTAAAAATTTATATAGATAGCGTGTGCTCACATTTAGTATTTAATAAGGATAGTAATTTTTGACATGATAAGAACGTATTCAACATAAATAATTATTGGGAAAAATATAAGCCCAACACAATACGAAAACTTTGATTTAACATTAATATGATTTGATTAAAAATTAAAGTAAATTAATTGCTTGACATAATTATTATTCTTTAAAATATTTAAATATAAATACAAATTAACACAAATTATAATGAATTATTAACCTAAATTCAAAGATGACACCGCTCAATTAATATCTTTGATTGTGTAATATTTCACTGTATTATCAGCTTCTCTGATAGATAATATCTAATAATTTTGTGTCAAGATTTATAATTTTAATACACTTGGTTAAACGTAAAATTTTAAAATTTTTATTAAAAATTAATTTAATTTTATTATAGATAATATGACTATTTATTATTTATCATGAAATTTGATGTAATATTAGCAAACCATTGATTAGCTGTCATATTTTGCATGTGCGTGACTCCGATGGCCACCAAGATCGTGTCAATTTTACATCAATTTTTTAACTTTTTTTTCATACAAAACCACCTGGATGCATCAAATCGAGTTTAAAAATAAATAAATTATAAATTATATTTTAAATTAAAAATTCAAACGATGTTGAATCTATCTTTTTAGTTTTTTATTAATTAAATGCGATAAAAATTAGAAGATCTTATTATTTTTAAAAAATTTATATAAATCAAAGCTTAATCAAAGTATATATGAATAAAGTATTATTTAAAAATATTATATTAATAAAAATATAATTTAAATTTTTGTATAAATATAGTAACTTCCTTAAAACATGTGACGATTAAAGAAATTGAGGTAATCTATAAGTTAATATACCCAAATCTATATATTAACATGGCAATTACAGATTGAGAAGATTTCAAAAGTTAAATGCTGCAATTCTATCAAAAGACAAAAGTTAAGAGCTCATGGCATAACCATTTAAATTCTAATACGTTAATTCTTTTTTATTTTTTATTTTGCATTTAATTCATATAAAGTTAACTTAAAGAGGATTTGATTATAACAAATAAAATTAAAATTTTCAGATACTGGGGATTTCACATGTCATACACGTGGGCATTACGAGAGTATTAAATTAAAAATTTTTTACCTACCATGTACGAGACATTAACTTTTTTAAATTTATACAAATCCATGCAATTCCGAAAAATACGTACTGCTAATTACTCTCTCGTCATCTCAGAGTTACTCGGGCCTAGCTCTCTTCAATGGCGTTTCTTCCATTTGCCGCTCTTATTCTAGCGGTTTCGCTGGTGTTTTCGTTGATCTCGCCGTCTTTTTCGCTGACCTGTACATCGCAGAAGTTCACGACGCCCTACGATCACTGCACCGATTTGCTGTTTTTGAATTCGTATCTCCACTGGACCTACAACTCCACCGCGTCGACCCTCTCAATCGCATTCGTAGCGCCGCCGGCGAAGCCCGACGGTTGGGTTGCATGGGCCATAAACCCCACTGGCATCGGAATGCCCGGGGCGCAAGCTCTGGTCGCGTTCAAGGACCCGAGCGCGAAAATGACGGTGAAGACCTACAATATAAGCTCGTACAGTTCGATTGTGGAGGGGAAGCTGTCGTTCGACGTGAAGAACATTAGCTCCGATAACTCTGACGGGATGATGAGGATCTTCGCGACGTGGACACTGCCGGACAAAAATGCGACGACTTTGAACCAGGTGTGGCAGGTCGGTTCGGCGGTGAATGATGGTTTTCCGGCACCGCACGACCAACAACCGGCGAATCTTCAATCGTTTGGAACCCTAGATTTGTTGAACGGTTAAGCAGAAAAATGCAAATTAATTATTACTAAAAATAAAAATTTGTTATGAGTTTGAATAATTTAACATTATGCACTTAAAATTATTATGAAAAAATAAATTGTCATTTGATATGCTTGTGTTGATTTCATATTTAATTTTGTGTTTTCGAAAATAAGGAAAACAGTTCAAAATATATTTAATCACTTGTATTTTAAAAATCTTTAGACATAAAACGCAGAATAGTAAAATGTTGTTTTAAGTGTTGTTAATCCAAAATAAAAGAAATATCAAAATATGAAAAATAAAGAATGCCAAACAAATGAATTTTTTGTTTTAAGTATTTTGAGATTTTAACAACATAAAATACATAAAATAAAAAATAGAAAACAAAAGATATAAATGTAAATCAAATGTCACCTAATTATTTTAAATTATTTATCATTTTAAAAATTAATAGCACCAATAGTTTTGAAGTAATTTTAAAAAATATTTATATATTATTAAATTAATTAATTTTTATTTATATTTTAATGTAATTAATTTTGAATATATTAATTTACAATTTTTAATTATTCAAACAAATTCTAAGTTTTTTTTTTTATATGGAAATTATTTAATTAGTTTAATATTTTGCTTCCCTTCGATGCGTGAGGAAGGGGGCTGTCCCAATTAGCGCGGTTTCTGATTGAGGCGATCATAGGCGAAGGCCTAACAAAACCCAACCGGCTAACCGTGGCCCAAAAAAAAGTGACAACCCAAAGCCTTATATATTATAAAAATTTGTGTTTAAATCATACTTTGTAATCTTTTAAACTTATTAATCACTTCAAAAAAAGTATTTCTTTTAAGTCATATTTGTGTAGAAAATTTTGTGATTAGGTCACACTTTTGAGTAGGTCACACGAGTTTGTTTTAAATATAATTTCTAATATACCAATAATATCCTTTATTTCTATAATTAAGTTACACGAGTTATTTCCGGGAATCACGTGAAAATATGGATCACCGAGAATCACGTTTTTTTCCTTCATTGTTTTCAATTTCATTGTTTGCAGTTTTAGTTGTGAAAATATGAAGAAGATAGAGCTTATTTGGTCTATCTTCTTCATGGATTGATTTTGTTGTTACTCTGTAAGTTTGGTTTGGAGACTTTTTGTGATAAATGTAAATTGTGAAATGTTATTTTTAGACTTTCCGTTGAAGGAGTGTGAGAATTAGTCGAGTTTGAATGTGAAAAATGTGTCATTTAGTTACTCAATCCATGAACATTCTTCATATTTTCTGAGAAATGATGTTGATTTTAAAAATATGATGATGTTGGCTCGTATGGTTGGTTTATGTTATGTATCAATTGATGTTTTTATATGGCAATATGAAAATAGTATCGGTACAAAATAGTACCATGAATTATAAGCAGATGACGAGTTTTCAAGGCAAGAGAAATCTATGGGACCAATCGGCATTTTGAGCTATCTTCAAAAAGGTACCGGTACTGTTTCAAAAAATATGATGATGTTGGGTCGTATAATTTGTTTGTGTTATGTATTGATTGATGTTTTTTTATAGCAGTATGAAAATAGTACCATGAATTATAAGCAAATGACGAGTTTTCAGGGTAAGAGAAATCTATGGGGCCGATCAACGTTTTGATCTATTTTCAAAACAGTACTGGTACTATTTCAAAAAATATGATGGTGTTAGCTCGTATGGTTGGTTTGTGTTATGTATCGATTGATATTTTTTTATGTCAGTATGAAAACAGTACCGTGAATTATAAGCAGATGACGAGTTTTTAGGGCAAGAGAAATCCATAGGGCCGATCGGCGTTTTGAGCTATCTTCAAAATAGTATCAGTACTGTTTCAAAAAATATGATGATGTTGGCTCGTATGGTTGGTTTGTGTTATGTATCGATTGATTTTTTTTATGACAGTATGAAAACAGTATCGGTACTGTTTCAAAACAGTACCATAAATTATAAGCAAATGACGAGTTTTCAGGACAAGAGAAATTCATGGGGTTGATCGGCGTTTTGAGCTATCTTCAAAACAATATCGGTACTGTTTCAAAATAATACCACATATGAGTTTTGATAAAAGCAGTTATGATTGATAAAGCTAAATGGATCATGCTACGTCTATTTTCATATTGAATCATGCTACAAAACCTCGTATTTGAAAACTAAATGAAAACACTAAAACAGTATCACAAAATCTTGCATTTGAAAACTAAACGAAAACACTAAATGGTATCGTAAAATCAGAAAAAATAAAGATACTTAGGAATTATAATCGATTGAGGTTTTTTCCAGACAGTTTTGATTTTCTTCCAAAAATTGATTTTGCTTGCTTTGTAAATAAGATGAAAAGTCGCAGAAGTTATAAGTGAGGTGTCCACTATTTTCGGATAAAACTAACAGTTTTGAAATGTAGTGACAAACACGTAATGTCCTTTTTTGTCTTTTTGTTGCAAGTGTGACTTATTCACAAACAAGTTTTTTTTTTTGGTACGACTAAAATCGTTGTAAGTTTATAAATAGTGACCATCCTCCAAAAATCCCAAAGAAAACAACTTTCCCTATTATCTGGATTGGTTGGGCTTAGCGGCCTAGTTACTTAAAGAAGATCTGTTAAGATCTCTACAAAGTTCGAGTGTCCACTGTCCAATCTCTATATTCCCCCTATGTTGGTCCTAACCTAACAAGAGTGTATATATACGTATACAAATCTTTATATATATGTATAGATAGGGAGAGTGAGAGGGAGAGGGATTTAGGGTTTTCAAATTGTGGGGATTTTCAGGATTGAAATTCTTTGGAATCAAGGCAGCAATGATATACGACGTGCACTTTCCTCTCTTCAGGTCTTTCCTTAGCCAGAAGGGAGGCTCTTCTGACAAGAGGTGTTCTATTTCTGTCCTAATTATTCTTTACATACACACGAACTTGAAAAGTGGTTTCCTTGCTCTCTTGCAGAAAATTTCCTTTATTGTTAGGTCGGTTTTGAATTCTGACAGTTGGTTTTTATTTTTTGTTATTATTTTTTTCCCTTATGTAAGTTTGGAATATGCATCGGTGGAGTGAAAATAAAAATGAATTGAAGGAAAAATAAAATTATTATGTGTTATACTTAATAAAGTAAAAATTAAAATTTTTTTGATAAATATCCATTAAATAATTCTTATTTTTTCTAAAAATCAACACAAAATATTCAATAAATTTCACTACAAGTTTGATCCAATTAGCCATTTTTTTTTCTTTGAAATTTGTGGAATTAGAACACTAGATGTGCAACAGCCTAGTTTATCATCTGTTCACTCTTAAATTTCTTTTGCAACTGATTTTTATTGCCATTGAAAAAATTGTATCCAATAAGTGCGGCAGGCAGATGACAGAAAAATATAAAAGTTAATGTGATTTTGTTATTAAACTAGAGAATTATTAAGTACAATATTTTTACTAAATCATGCTTTCCTATATTTCCTACTGAGTATGTGTATGTATATTTTTTCTATCAATCACCAACCAGTCCAATAAAACTTTGAAATTTTATATAGCTGAATTTTAATGTCTCTGTAAAATTAGTGCCATTTTATTTGGTCTTTATGACTTACAATATATTGATGCTAGATGTATATTGTGAATACCTTATCGGCACAGGCAATCTTAACAATGTTTTTACTTTTTAATATGAGTAATTTCTCCTACTCTTCCTTTGGGTCACGATTTGTGATAATTTGTGTGGAAGGAGTTAGTATTTTCATTGCACTCTTGTATATAGTGATATTATACAAATAAGTTATTATACTTGTTGCCCGACGCCTTTATTCAGTGTTGAACAGTTAATTTCGAAGTTATTTTGTATTTAGTGTATAGATGTTTGATATTTATAACTTGTGATTTAGTTATGTTTCTCGCACAACAAAAATATATCATCAAGTCTACTGTCCTGTAGTTAAATTTTATTATTATTTTTTTCTCCCTGTGATGCTTCACTGCTTGTGTATCAGAGGAATTTCTATTGATTGCTATTTAGAATTTGTATCTTAAATCTTAACCAAAGCTTTACACTTTATTTGGCTTCTTTCTGTAACTAAAAATTAATTGAATGGTGTTTTAGTCACAATTATGGAATTTGGTCTTTGTGCCTGCTTTCGTGTTTGATATAGCAACGTTTGAATCTTTTTTCTGGGAAATAAACTTCTCTTGATATCTTTAGCTGTAGAAGTCTATCACTTAACTTCACTTTGAGTCTTTCTCTACTCTACTTCAAATTGAACAGTACTGGATAGGAAACTATGTTATGAATTTTTAGGTCCCCTTTCTTTCTTTTTCTTTTATTAATATGGTGTCATTGTTGTCTTATATATGCTACTGAAATTCTTGGGTTCCTGTTGGGCTTAGGCAATGCAAGAAATGCAAGAACTGTGGGTTGATTAGTTAGAAAAATAATGTGAGCTTATTGGTTAGAAGAATGCAAGAAATGCGGGACTGATTGGGATTCAATACTAGTTTCGGTTGATTGAACTACACTACAACGCAGCACATCTTTGGTGACCAAAAAAGTTGGTTGCTAAAACCTTTTTTTGGTCGCTAAAATTTTTTGCGACCAAACTGAATTTGATTGGCATTTGGTCCGCGAACATTGGTAGGGGAAAGTATTGGCAACCAATGTATGGCTTGGTCGCTAAATAGAAATTTTTCGTGACCAAACATTTAGTCGCTAATAATATTACTTTCAGCGGCCAACTAGTCACCAAAAGTCTTGTTTATAGCGATGAATTGGTCATCAAATCCAAAATAATTTGTAAAATCTTCACATCATTCCCTAACTATTTGATCGCTAGATATAAGACTTTTAGCGACCAATTAGTCGCCAAATCCAAAATAACTTGTCAAAACTTCACATCATTCCCTGACTAATTAGTTGTCAAAAATAAGACCTTTAGTGACCAACTAGTCGCCAAATATAAGGCCTTGAGCAACTAATTGGTCTCCAATTCTTTGTAAAAATTCAACCTAGCAATGACATTTGGCTACCAACTGGTCACCGAAGGCCTACATTTTTCTTTACTTTTAGCGACCAATTGGTTGCCGATAGTATTTTGGGAAAAAATAAATAAATAAAAAATAAATACCAGCAACTATTATTTTGATTTCTCTATTTATTTTCCCATAATCGTATACACAAAAAGCATCCATTTATAACAATTATATAAATTGACGAAGAGACAAAACAGCATCCACCATCAAATTTTATCTTCCTAACCGTAAAATAAACCTTCAACAAAAGCACAACATATGTACATTTATGGATCTCTAAAAATTACATAAAAATTACATATGTACATGTATATACATGTATGGATCTCCAAAAATTACGTAAAACTAATATATATTAGTTCAATAACAATATTACTACAATTTTCTACACATTGTTCATACATTTATTCTAGTTCTTACATATGGAATAAATTAATAATACTTCAAACAAACTGAGTTCTTGGTGAACCTTCTTTGCCTCATTGGCACCCATGAAAAAAAATAATATTTGGATGACGCAGTCCACACATAATGCGCACAGACATTCAGAAATAACTGTGTTTGATCAATGTTCACAAAGTTATATATAAACTCTATTGCACATAAGTATTCACCTTAGTAGAAATACTTAAATAAGCTCTATTGCACATAAGTATTTACCTTATTTTTAAGATATTTTTTACCTGGATTTCTTAATTTATATTTATATATGTGAAAATAAATTAAACACAACGATGATTCATCTTCGAAGGGTTTTTAAAATTTTAACTAATACTAAATTTTTGAGCAATTTCATTTTCAAGTAATGCTTTGGGGGGAGGGAGCAACCTATATATTTAAAAAAATTCACCAAAAAAATATAATGTATTTAATAGAGAATTTAGAATCGCCTCCTCATTGGATTACTGCTCATTTATGAATCACAGAACTTACAAATAAATCAATTCAATTCCATTTCTCAGAACTAGTCTTTTTTTTATTTATTTCTCCATTTTCTGGGAGAGGTGGGATTGGTTTTCTCATTGTTTACAGAACTGCGGATATAAAAAAACCATATTAAGTTTTACTGAAACAAACATGCATCTATTGACTTTGGCAAACAAGTTGGTTCAAAAATAGAGCAAAAAGAAATTCCTGATTTTTTTCCTCATTGGATGCCCCAATTTTTACATTCGATGAATGTAAAAAATCACAACACATAATACAGTGCATGAATCTTCCTAAATAAGTGTGTGCTTGTATAACAAATGCACTGAGAAATATATGCAGATTAAGTTGATCTTTACCAAATAATTTGATAACTTTGTTCATTGTTTGCCTCCATCCTTTGCCATCTCTTCTATCTTCTCCCTTTGAGGTATATTGTTTTCACTTCTTCTATCACCCATCAATGTCTCTGCTCTCTCAAATATTTTGTTTGGGTTTTTTTTTTTTTTGGTGTGGGGGGGAGGGGAAGAGAGCATTCCTTGCCTAAAATCTTTTGAGGGGGGGAGGGAGAGAGAGCGAGCGCATATCCTTAAATCTAAATGAGTTGTTATTAATTGGCTGCGTTTGATCATGTTTACTGATCATATATCTTCGTGTAACAAATAATTAAAATACTGCGGAGATGTCAGTTCTAGTTGAGCTAGTCGTAGTGTTGCCCTATAAAAAATGAGGGTAAATTTAATTCTAATTTATGATCTTATATTCCAATAATTGATTAATAAATAAAAGATGCCCGAGAACTTTATTTAAGTTGAACACAAGTGTAACCTAAAAGTTTAGTGGGTGGTCTTGCAATATTGTGTTCTAATCCTTGAGATTAGGTCAAGTCATATGGATTGTTAGTATTATTTAAATTTATACAATTACTATTATATTCATAAAGGTCAAAAAAAAAAATAGTTGTTTGGTGGCTTAATTAATCAATTTGATTTTTTATTCAATTTTTAAATTAAGTTAGAAGGAAAAATATATTTCTAAAAATACATATTGTATTTGAAACATCTTTTAACATATATATATATATATTTATACAAAAAATAGGTTTTCTTTTAGGTGCTTGGTATGCCAAAACTGTGCTACACAAGCTCATATTTCTATCTGGTAGATGAAGAGGGATATACGTTAAAACATAAAAAAGTGAGAGACTCTGACTGAATGTACAAATCCTAGGTTCCAAATGAAACAATTAAGTATATGATTTTCCAAAATTTTCTTATGTTCTTAACCAGCTTTGCATTGGAACAGGGGTGGAAAAAAGACAGATCAGAGAAGGCCAAAGCACCAATGTTGATTCTTTTACATAAAAGAACTCAGCAGACTACATGGAGCAACTCAAGTGAGTTATGTAACTAACTAGTCTACTACTTACTGTCCAATGCATGTGTGAAAAGATTGCAATCTCAAGATGCATTGTGTGCGCAAAGGCTAAAACTTTAAAACTAAACTTTCTTCCCGTAGCTACTTTGACGACTATCATTCCCTTTCAGTTAGCACACAAATTCTCAGTTGAATCATTTCTTGATCAGTTTCTCCTTCATCAATCACCATTAATCCTAGCTAGCTTGCACTTTCAGGGTCACCACTTGCTCTATCCTGGGCACAGTTTTTATTTGCTAGCCCATTTTTGTGTTGTCCAAAAGGCAATTCCAAAAATGATGAGCATAATAACAGCAAGGGCAACGACAAGAGCAGTAGTGAAGGATCGACAACGTTGAGCTCTTGCCACCTCTGATTTCACATACCCAATTCGAAAGTGCCTCCTGTGAGGAGGAGGACCAGCAGATCTGTAGAACCTAATCACATCCAGGGGTCTTAGATTATACTCTCTTACAAGCCCCCCATTCTCATCACAAGGCACAAACAAATACTGATTGCACTCTCTGCAGAACCTGACCTCCATAAGCCAATCCCTGTTTATAGGATATCACTAAATTTAAGTCTGTCTTCCATATTGTGGTCCTTCAGGGCTGACCAACACATGGAAATGTTTTATCACCTCTTCGTTGGTGACCCTGAACCTCCCAAACTTAACATCGGCAGAGTTTAATCTATGCTCGAGGAGTAAATTACACTCCTCGAATCCGGGATACATTCTATTAAAGGGCTTAGCTTCCTCTCCTTTTACATTGTTAACAACAAGTAACTTCTTGAATTTACGATTCTTTCTTTTAAAAGTCCCAGCTTTATCTGCTTTCACATAGTCGATGAAGAAACTGATGTTCTGTGTTTGCTAATCAGCAGGTTTGTAGAAGCGAATCACACCCATTGATTAAAAAAAAATGCCATTCAACGATGTCCTTCCACCCTCCTGTGATGGTGAAGATTGTTATGTTGGCTCCCCAAATCCCATATCGGGAGAAGGAACAAAAAATAGGAGGCTTGGCTCCTATAAAAGGGCCTTCCCCCATAGTTGTTAAATATACCAAGGATACAACTAAAAACCTACGTTACCAAAGTGTGGGTGTAATTGGATTTTTGAGTTGTGTGAGTGGGAGAGGGTTTCACAATTTTATCCGTGCAAAAATTGTAATAGTTTAATATTGAGTTGAGTATATTATCCTGTTTTGAGATCGTGGATGTAGGTTTATTGAGGGACCGAACCACGTTAAAAATTCTTGTGTTGAGTGCTCTATTTTTTTTTCTTTCCTTATTTGTGTGTGCGCTTCCGTTGCGGGCTTTACAAGTGCTTGTGGGCCCAACAAAGATGTGCCCTCGTGGGATGGTGTTATGGAGAGTCACGACCCAATCCAATTGTTCATGGTCCAAAATTAGTATATTAACCTGACTGGCTTTCTTGTTCTTGCGAGAAAATAGAGGCAGGAGAAAGTTCTTTGTTACTGCTTCTTTTGCTAGAAAGATGAGCCTGTCTTCTTCAACATCATAGTGACTTAACTGAACAGAGAAGATGATATTAGAAGAATGCAAGAACTCAGGGGCCGATTGGGATTCAGTACTAGTTCTGGTTGATTGAAGCATCTGGTTGACCCTGTCAGATATTTCTCCGCAAAAAGAAGTGAAGCAAAGATCACAAAGAGACGACCAGACAACTTCTAGTCTCTGTTTGGTTGTCAAGAAAAGGGAAGAAATTGGAAGGAAAAGAAAAAATTCTATTGAAGTTTTATCAGTTTATATGTACGTTACATTTGTGCATGTATATACATGTATTTGTATCATAAAGTAAATCTATAATTCATTTACGCAACCTTTCTTTTTCATCACCTTCTTGTGCATCAACCACCTTACTCGAATTTTAAAACCCATTGTTTATAAAGTATATAATAATTTGAAGAATTTTTAATTACTCTAGTAAGCTACTTTACATAAATTTTACTGATAAACATGTACAAAAGCCGTATATTTGGAAGTCTTAATTATATTAATTACAGATTCTTGCAGTATCTATGTGCACTTAATCATTTAATAAATTGTTCCTTCAATTGAAAAAAAAAAATAATGCCTGATTAGAAAAAAAATAATGCGTGATTAACAAACAAAACTAACACTGGACTACGACATATGGTATTAAAGAATCTATACACCTCCTATAGAGGAAATAATTTTCTAGTGCTCATTATTATTATTATTTTTATTGGTAAACCGAGGGAGTAGATTTAAAAAAAAAAAAAGAGTTAAAATATAATCACAATATTATTTATCACTTTTGGATACAATCGCTTATTGGTCCCAAAGTGAATTTTAGTATTATATTCAAAGTAACATAATATAATATAATATATTTTTATTAAAAACCAATGCTAACAATAATGGAAATGAGAATATTAAAAGAATTCCAAAGTTTGATATATTAACATAATAGAGTAGGAATTTTTTTGGGTATATATTATATTTAAAAAAAGAATTAAAATGTAAATTAAAAGATTATTGCTCGACACATATACGAACCAAAATCAAAATTGAAATTTAAGGTGGCTTTCCAAACTTAATTTTGTTTGAAGGCAAAAAATAAAAGATTGTGCCCTTTCCAGAAAAAGAAAATGTTTATCCATGGAGAAGTGACATGTTTAACTCATTTGGAAGTTTATGACTGTAGGATGGAATAGAATGTCCATCCAATAAGGTAGTTTGAATAACATCTCCTTAACAAAATCCTTTTTCCATGCTTCTCAAATATAGGAAGTTTCATGAAATAACTATCTTTCATCACTGTTAGTTTTGTGAAGTTTGTTTATCAGATGTTTCCAATAAATAAAGTGAAAGACATATTGATAAATGTTGTCTCTGTATATCTGGGGTTATCTCAACAAGTGTAAGTACGAACTAGGAATTCAATGACAGCATGATTTCTATTGAAAAAAGAAACATATCAATGATCTAGTAAAGACCATAAACATTATTGTTTAATTTCCTTGGAAAGCACATTCTCTAATAACGACGCATTCAAGCTAACAATCAGGTCCATCCATCACCAAAAATAAATCAACAAACAATGTAATAGTGAAATATTATAACTATTGTTTTTTGAGTAGTTGTTCTTGCATAAAATTTGAGATGATCTTCATGATTACAAATTTAAATAAAAACCCTTAGGTTTGGCGCAAAAAAAAAAAAAAAAAAAAAAAAAAATCTCTGAAGAGCAAAATAAATTTATTTTTATTTATATTTTTAACAATTATATAAAAATAAATTTTATTTTATTTTATTTTCTAACGTAATCAAATAAAAAATAATTTATTTATTTATTTTTATTTTTTTTACAAACTTTTGTCATCATGTTGCAGTAATTTATAATGTTATGAAATAGAATGTAAAAACATATATATATGAGTGTGATAAATATTAAAATAAATAAATTATGAAAGATCTGTAAAAATAAATGTCAAAGTGATAAAGAAATGGTAAGAGTTTGTAAAAAAATGAAATAAAATAAATTATTTTTATTTTATCAAAGTAGAAAATAAAATAAAATAAAATTTGTTTTTATATGATTGTTAAAATATAATTAAAAATAAATTTTATTTTAGTCTTTAAAGATATTTTGTTTTACATAAAACTGCAACTATTAAAACAGGAATACTTGTATTCTTAAATTTTTTTATTGTTCTCTAATTTGCAGGAGAGGCATGACAAAAGTATTGGAATATTATGCAATGTTATCCATGGAAAATTCATATATTTCTTCCTTCCATCATTTCTACTAGAGGTGCTTTTTGACTAAAGGCAACAAGTGGAGAGATGTGATTTCATATTAATCATGGAATTTTTAATCATGAAATTTTTAATAGAAATTTTTAACATGAAATTAATCATTTCATATTGACCATGAAATTTTTAACAAGAAGACCCATGTATGCTTCCGTCATTTCATATTAATCATGAAATTTTTAACAGAAGATATATAGATGCTCCATGTATGCCAAAAAAAAAAAAAAAGAAATTTGAATTAACTAATTACAAATTCAAAATTAATTATTTAGTAATTAACAAAAGATCATTTTTTTAGTTGTTAATAAAAATGATTCCTTTTATAATACTTGAAATATTTTTGTCATTTAATCTAATTTGCGATGAGCATTTTAGTCATTTAGGTTAAAGGGCTATACTTTTTTTTTTGGTAGGTGTTAAAGGGCCAAGCTTATTAATTTTTTTGCATTAATTTGTTTAATAATAATAATAATAGTATTTGTTATTAAATATAATAATTTTTGCATTATTTTTTAATAATAATATTTATTATGTTTTGAATAATAATTTATTAAAATATTGACACAGTAATTTCTGTGTATTATCTACCATTTTTAATCAATATTATCTGGTTGACCCTATCAGATGTTTCTCTGTGAAAAGAAGTAAAGCAAGGATCCCAAAGAGATGATTAGACAACTTCTAGTCTCTATTTGGTTGTCAAGAAAATGGAAGAAATTATGTTTTGAATAATAATTTATCAAAATATTGACACTGTAATTTTTGTGTATTATCTATTCTTTTTAATCAATATTATCTGATTCGCCCTATTAGATGCTTCTTTGTGAAGAGAAGTGAAGTAAAGATCCCAAAGAGATGACCAGACAACTTCTAATCTCTGTTTGGTTGTCAAGAAAAGGGAAGAAATTATGTTTTGAATAATCACTACTACAAAAATGCATAAACATCACAGCTTTTAGGCATAATGTTTCACTTTCTATCTCAATTACAAAAGCGTGATTGATCTAGGTGAGATTGTAAGTTACTTCTTTTCGATCACAATTTTACAACCGTAATAAAAAACTTACAACAATCACACACTAAAAGCATGATCTTTTATGATAAAAACTGAGATGAAAAAAAATCTCGTGTGATCTTTTATGAATTTTGATCTCACCTTTTTTGAAAAACTGCGATTAAATATAGAAAAATAATCACGCTGAAAAAATGGATTAATTTTAAAAATAATAAAAATCCACATGGCAACCTTCTAACACTGTTTGACATCTTGTCATTATAGCAACATTATATATTTGATATTTTTTTGTTTCTGCTGAGAATTGAACTTGTGCCATTCCTCTAAAAGTTAGTGTAGTTAACCGTTAGTCCAATCTATCATTTACATATACATTTTACATATTAATATATAAAAATAAATTTTTATCACTTTTTGGGTTACTAAAAAAAGTAATAAAATTATATTATTTTAATTTAATTATTTTAAGTTTTTTTAATAATTTATTATGATTTTTGTCAACCAATTAGTGGCTAAAAGTTATAATTTTCTTGATCAATTGGTTTGAAAAAATGATAAAAAAAATTTACTTTTATTTAATTATTTTAACTTTTTGCAATCATTTGAAATTATAATAATATATAGTACCATGTGAATACTTAATAAACAATTTATGAATATTTATCATATTTAATTAAAAATAATTTTAATTCTTTTTCTTATATTCCTTTAATCTTTGTTTATAACATATATTTAATCATGACTCACGATTTATAATATATTTTTCTATATTCTGTATTATATTTTTAAAAGTAATTAGGTCGCGTTTATTTTAATTTTAGATAACTATTGTTCAAAACAAAATTTTTGAAAACTATTTTAAAAATTGATTTGTAATACAAAAAATATTTTCAATGACTAGATTCAAAATTTAGTTCTAAAATGAAAAAAAAAAGTGAAAATTTTTATTATATTTATTTCTCAATTTTTTTCACTTCCAACAAAATATAAAATAATGTCACTTTTAATATAATTAATATTAAAGATACACTAAATGTTTATTAGTTATTAACTATTTAATATTCACCTTGTTATAAGTCATACAAATTAAAATGACTACTCCTATATATTTACTAAAAAAATGATGATTATACATTTAGCGTTATTTAAATTTGATTTGATAAATTTAGTTTTAACATTAATTTAAAAATATTTTTGTTTATTGATCTATGATTGTAGTTTTTGTAGCACATTTAATTAATTAAAATTAATAAATAAATATTACAATAAAATTTATAAAATCTAATTTAAATCATATAAAGTGATAAATAAAATTGTTTGAGAGAGATATAAAGAAAAAAATAACAATATTGTCTCTTTTTTTTAATTATCTCGCTTTTTTTAAGATAAAATTTTTCTCACTTTTTGATCTCAGTTTTTTCTAGAGATATTTCCACTAATCTTTTATCTCAATTTTTTCTAGAGATAATTTCTACTGATATTTTATCTTAGTTTTTTCTAGAGATGGTTTCCACTAATCTTTTATCTAATTTTAAATACAATCACAATTTTAACAAAAGTGAGATAAAAAGTATTAAAAGTAATTTTTTATCTCAGTTTTTTAATTAGACTGAGATAAAAAGTTTAACTCACGAATCTTTATCACGCTTTTTCTAAAACTGTGATTTTTATGAATTTCTCAGTGTGATTTTTATCAATTATTGTAATAGTGAATAATTTATTAAAATATTGATACTGTAATTTCTTTGTATTATCTACTATTTTTAATCAATATTATCTGCTTGGCTCTGTCAGATGTTTCTTTGTGAGAAGAAGTGAAACAAAGATCCCAAAGAGATGACCAGGCAACTTCTAGTCTCTGTTTGGTTGTCAAGAAAAGGAAAGAAATTAGAAGGAAAAGAAAAAATTCCATTGAAGTTTTAGCAGTGTATTATTTGTGCGTATATAAACATGTAATTTCACGAGAGAAAAGGTTAAAATAGTATATATGTAGCAAGATCTATAGTTTTGACCCTGAGTTCGATTCCGCCGAGACCGCTTTTCCTTTTCTTTTTTCTGGTTTCTTTCTTCTGCGCGTAATGCCAGATTCCTCCGTCACTTTACCACCTTCGTCAATGGCAGCGCCTTCCTCATTTCGTTTGATCTCGGAGACTTTCTTCATTCTTTCTTGAATATGTAATGTAACGAGCAGTGGTTCTGAGTAGGGAGAGTTATATATATAGAGAGAGAGAGTTGATATGAAAAAATAAAATAAAATGAAATAAAAGAAAAGTTATATACAGCTATACAAATGAAATTATAAATGATTTTCAAGCATGCCACATTGAATTTATATTAATATTAATTAATTACGAAGAAAAAAAAAAACTTTTGTAGTGATTAATAAATAATTTTACCAAAATCAACTCTAGAGGTAGTGGGACCCACTTGATTATAACTGACCAATGAGAAAGAAACACGCTCTCTCCGTGTCACACACCCGCGTACTCACTCAAGTTTCACTCAAGTTTGCTAAGTTCGCTCTTCGCTCTTATTTTCCCTCTCGATGCGGGGAGAGACTCCACACTCTTGCATCTTGAGCAATCAGTGTGGTGCGAGAGGGAGATCCTCTCACAAGCGACCCGGATATGGCGAAACCAACGCTCCAAAGCTCTCGCGCCTCACTCTGCGATCGGAGCAGTGGGCTTTCCGCCGGAGTAATTCGAGCGCCCGTTTTTTTCACCTTCAGGCTCTTCGTCTCCGCCATCACCGTCGCCGTCTTCCTCTTCTTCACTTTATCTCTTCTCTTCACTTCCTCCACCAACACTGCCGACCTAAACAGCGTCGTGAGTACTCGAGAAATTACTTTTCCCCTCCTCTGTGGATGACATACGTGCTGATCGATCCGGAGGACCGTGCTTGCGCTTAAATCGGATCCGTTGAAGCCGCGATTGGATCAGATTAGGAAGCAAGCGGACGATCACCGATCTCTTGCTCTTGCTTATGCTTCGCATGCTCGGAAGCTGAAGCTCGAAAACTCGAAGCTCGTTAGGATTTTCGCTGATCTATCTCGGAGCTACACGGATCTGATGTCGAAACCTTCGTATAAGGCTCTGTTTGACTCCGATGCGAGCTCGGTTGACGAGTCGGTGCTTCGACAGTTGGAGAAGGAAGTGAAGGAGCGGATCAAAGTCACACGACAAGTGATCGCTGAGGCGAAGGAGTTTTTTTATAACCAGCTCAAGATTCAGAAGCTGAAGGACACGATTTTTGGTTTGAATGAGCAGTTAACGAAATCGAAGAAACAAGGGGCGTTCTCGAGCTTAATTGCGGCGAAATCGATCCTAAAGAGCTTGCATTGCCTCGCTATGAGGCTGATGGAAGATCGATCCTAAAGAGCTTGCATTGCCTCGCTATGAGGCTGATGGAAGAGCGAATTGCACAACCAGAATTCAAAGCTTCGTCTAATTCAGAATTCAAACAGAGTCCATTATCAAGGTTCCAAAGGTCACTTCATTCGGCAGATTTCCCTTCTTTTGCATTTCATCAAACACATTCCAAACACTATCCAAATCATTGCACAAACAACAAGCATTGATCAATACAAGTACATGCATCCGGCGCTGCATATTGGTCAATACCCACAAAAAATTCCCTCATCTTTCCAAATTCCCAACAAGCCGATAGACCATTCAAGAGAGTATTCACAGATTTCACGGTTCTCTGGCATCCAAAAGACGGTATTTGATCAAAAGCCCGGCGACCTCGCTCAGCCAAGCGACCACGGCCGTAGAAGGTTATGATATTACAGAAGATGATTTCTTTGGGAACCAATCGGGTCTCGTTCTTCAACTTTTCGAGGAGTCGTTCCATTTCGTCGAACATTTCAGCTCGCCCGCTCTTGCTGATGATAAGATCGTAGGAGAGAAGAGAGTAACGGAAAGGTTTCGGATCAGGGCCATAGCTAGGGTCGGGGTTTAGGAAGAGTTGGAGAGCAATTCGGGTCCTTCTGGAGGAGTAGAGAAGAGAGTCTAAAAGGCGAGACCCTCTTTAGTTTCTCCATTTCTGTCTAACCGTCGAGGAAGTGCGTATAAAATTTTGGCGACAGACAGGAGGAGGAGAAAAACTATTTGTCCCGAAATTTTACACGTGTCAACCGTATTGGCCAACTTAGTAAATTATTAAGTTATTAGTTTCCGCGCAAAAAAAAAAAAAAAAAAGGCTAACTTAATAAATTATTATTTTTACTATGTTAGATTAAATATTAAAATTTAATCAATAATGTCATATATATAATATATAAATTTTAAATTCAAATTTACTTTTTAAATATTTTTATAATTGAAATACATAAAAAATAAAATAAAATTCAAATATAATGACATATGAACAATATAAATAGTACACTAATATGAAATGATGACACGTACATATTTAAATAATGTGAGTTTTTCAAATATTTATCAAGTGTCTAGTTTTAAAAATGATGATGATAGTGAATATGTCAATTAAAAAACTACTATATACAAACACACATTAAAGTAATAAATTTTCAAATATTATAAAATATTTGATTTAATATCTCACATTAGAATGCGTGATATTTTTTATTTTATTATTCAAATAAATATTTATGTTTTTTTATTTTTTAAATTTATTTTCTTTTCATTTTTTCTCTCGTTAATTTTTTAATTGTAAATGCGGCTTCAATAAATTTATATTTTTACTAAATATCAGCCCATGCTTTGCGCGGGCCAACTTTTGTAGTCTATAAATACATGCGGGCACTGTGGATTACGCTTGTCATTATCGGAAAATTCTGGAAAAATTTGCCGATTGTCTTATTTTCCCTTATATATATATATATATATAGTTACACGCGGGCGCAATGAATTATGGTTATTGTTGGAAAACTAGCATTTCCCGAACAATAAAAAAAAAAAAAAAAATCTCCATCATTGATTAAACAGTTAGACAATCTTAACCATTATATATATATATATATATGTCAAATTAATGATATGATTTGTTATATATATTCTTAAAATCTTTCCGATCATCAAATTTTTTCTTATATATATATAGGTGGGTTTAATATTTTATGAATTTTGTAGATGCACATGTCTTTTGTATATCTATATCTATATTATTATTAAAAATTATAAAATTATAAAAAAAAACCCTTTTTTAGCTATGATATTCTGTTTTTAAATAAATTCAGTTGTATTCTAAAATTCTCCAAACTCTTTATTTGAAAATTTTCTATCATCCCACATAAATTTTATTATACAATATTTCAGCTGAGTTATTTAATGTTTTAAAATATTTTTTTAACTTTTTTTTCAAGTTTGTTTTTAATATGTCAATTTTACTTCTGAATTGAAACTTTGATTGTGGGATTTTAGTACTTGATAATAATAGGGTTTAAGAAATTAAAAAAGTTTTGTTATTCCAAACAGATGGTAATTTTTAATATATTATTTAATTTTTTCTGAATTGTAAGTGTATAACTTGGTTATATCCGTCCTTTTTTGTTACTATACTATTTTATTAAATGATTCAATTTTAACAATATCTCATTATTATTTTTTATTTTTAATATGAAAGTACTAAGTGACAAAAGTTCTATTTTTTATTTTTTATTGAAAAATAAGAATTTTACAAAAAATTCACAAAGATATATAAATTTTAACTATCATAATTTGATATTGGTATATTTAATTATTAATTATGACTAGAAAATTGTATAATCTATGTTCAATTTTTTACATATACTAATTTATTAAATTTACATATTTTAATATAATAAAAATTTTCTTCTTGTGATTTTGTGTTGTATTCATTAATTTTCAAATTTAAAAAATAATTAAAACTCAAACAAGAGAATGAATTTAGATTCCATGATTTTGGTATAAAAAAAATGAATTCTAATTATTGGGTAGAATCAATTTAGAGGTCGTTTGGAATGATAAAAAATGAGATAAAATAAAATAATTTGAGATAATTTATAGATTCGTAATTCGTGCAGTAAAATAAAAAGTAAATAAGTTTTAGAGATTTTTTTAAAAATTTTTAATATTTTTCGCTACGCTAAACACACCCTTAATTAACTAATTATGAGTTTAACATAACTAGAAAGGAGAAAGAACGGCTGATGGGCCAAACCCACCATATAAGCTTAAATTGGTTTCCCTGATGGCCCAATTGAATAATATTTAGGAGTTTTTGGAAGTCGGTCACTATTGATAGATTTATAAGGATTTTAGTCATACAAAAAAAAATTATTTGTGAATAAGTTACACTTGTAACAAAAAGACAAAAAAAGACATCACACATTTTTCACTAAATTTCAAAACTACCAGTTTTATTTGAAAATAGTGGACATCTCGCTCATAACTTCCGTGACTTTCCATCTTCTTCACAAAACAAGCAAAATCGATTTTTGGAGGAAAATTAAAAATGTTTGGAAAAAACCTCAATCGATCATCATTTCTAAATATTTTTATTTTTTTTAATTTTATGGTACCGTTTAGTGTTTTCGTTTAGTTTTCAAATGCGAGGTTTTGTGGTACTGTTTTAGTGTTTTCATTTAGTTTTCAAACGCGAGATTTTGTGGCATAGTTCAATATGGAAATAGACATGGCATGATTTATTTAGCTTTATCAATCATAACTGCTTCTATCAAAACTCTTATGTACTGTTTTGAAACAGTACTGGTATTGTTTTAAATATAGCTCAAAACGCCGATCAGGCCCATGAATTTTTCTTACCCTAAAAACTCGTAATCTGCTTATAATTCACGGTACTGTTTTGAAATAATACCAGTACTGTTTTGTAACCGTACTATTTTTATACTGCCATAAAAAATATCAATCGATACATAACACAAACCAATCATACGAGCTAACATTATCATATTTTTTGAAACAGTACTAGTACTATTTTGAAGATACCTCAAAACGCTGATTGGCCCCATGGGTTTCTTTTGCCTTGAAAACTCGTCATCTACTTATAATTCATGGTACTATTTTGAAACAGTACCAGTACTATTTTGAAACAGTACCAGTACTATTTTTGTACTGGTACTGTTTTCATACTGTTATAAAAAAACATCAATCGATATATAATACAAACTAATCATACGAGTCAATATCATCATATTTTTTAAAACAATACCAGTATTGTTTTGAAGATAATTTAAAACGCTAATCGGCCCCATGGATTTCTCTTGCCCTGAAAACTCATCATCTGCTTAGAATTCATAGTACTGTTTTGAAACAGTACCGGTACTGTTTCATACTCTCATAAAAAAACATCAATCAATACATAACACAAATCAACTATACGAGCCAATATCATCATATTTTTTGAAACAGTACTGGCACTGTTTTGAAGATAGTTCAAAATGCCGATCGGTTCCATGGATTTCTCTTACCTTAAATTTTCGTCATCTACTTATAATTCATGATACTGTTTTGAATTTGCTTAGGTATTCAGTAGCATATTATTCATAATAGTATTGTTATTTGTAAACAAAATAAAAATTAAAAATTAAAATTTTTATATATAAAATCATTACCTAATTTTATTTTTTATTATTTTCATTTAAATTTGAATATGACACTTAAATTTAATATATTTTTATAAATATTAATTTGTTAAAAAGTTAATAATTATAAGTTATTTGTTTATGTTTTAAATTAAATATTTTTGTTAGTAATATTAAACTTAAATGAAGTATGTAGGTTTTTATACCTGCTCTATTTGTTAGTATATGTATATATATATATATGTTTATATACATACCGTTAGTTGGTCTCATCTCAGAACCTACCCAGGCCTGGCTCTATTCAACGGCGTTTCTTCGATTTGCTGCTCTTATTCTAGCGGTTTCGCTGGTGTTTTCGCTGATCTTGCCGTCTTTTTTGTTGACTTGCACATCACAGAAGTTCACGAAACCCTACGATCATTGCAGTGATCTGCTGCAACTGTTAATTCCCACTACTAAAGAAAGTAGCATTGGCGAACCTGAACTCGGTCGACCGCCGGTGGGATTGCCATTTCTCACTTTAGCGGCCGTTTTTTTTCAAAAGTTGTGGCGAATAATTCACCATGCGAAAATAAAATTTATTTTTATAATTTTTACCATATTATATTTTATTTCATTATATTAAAAATATATAATTAAATTATGAAATTTTGATTGTTTATCCATTTTAATTATTTTCATGTTAACAATCAAATAATGTAATGGAATAAATATTTCATTCCATTCACACCTTCATTCATTCTCGCTTCTTATTTTATTTTATTCCATTCTATTTTCACGTATCAAACATAACCTAAATGATAATATACAAATATTATTTGTCTATTTTTATGCTTGATAATTTTGTTGAGTAAATTGTTAGTTCTAATTATTAATAATTCAAACGGATTTGTATTTATATCTATATTTTTTATCAATTAAATGCAATAAAATTAGATTATCTTATTAACGTTTTTAAAACTTATATTAAAAAAGACTAATCAAAGTACGCGTAAAGTATTATTTAAAAAATATGATATGAATAAAAATATAATTTAAATTACTTTAGAATATAACATAAGTGACGATTAAAAAAATAGAGGTCTTCACTATTCTATAATTTAACATATTCAAATCCAAATCTATATATATTAAATATATATTAATATGGTAGGATTGAGAAGATTTCAAAAGTTAAATACTGCAAATTACAAAAAAAAAAAAAAAAGTTAAACACTGCAATTCTAAATGAAAAGAAAAGGAAAGAGCGACCTATCAAAAAGAAAAAAAAAATAGAAAAAGTTAAGAGCTCCTGGTGTGGCCATTAAAATTCTAATACGTCAGTTCATTTTTTTTTTCATTTTTTGAATATTTAATGATGCAAATTGTTGATTTGAAAAATTAATTTGCCAAACTTTTTTTTTTCTAAAGTTTTAACGCGTTGCTAAAAATTTTAATTTTTTCAATAATTTTAAATCTATTAAAATATTAATAAAAATATAAGAAAAAAATTATTAATGATGAAAATTAATCATATGTTGCTCTATTTTAATTGGTTGTATTATATTACAATTCATAAAATTACTTTGATTACCATAGTCTAAGTCAGCCATCATATATATATATATATATATATATATATCATAGATGCAGTGAATATATGAATATATAGTATAGCGTAATCTGTTATTACCAAAATATTACATACTATATAAGATGTTTATAAATTTCAATCCCTAGATTTTTAAATTTTTTGATGCCCTCCTCGTAAAACTCGTTGCACACTTTACTACAAAACTGGTTAAAAAAAAAATCAAATTATAAATTTTAATTCACCCGATTAAGAATTTGTCAAGAAAAAATAGAGTTTCAAATTATTTATTTTGCTTGAATTATAATGAAAAAAAAGTTAAAATCTTGAAATTTAAAAAATAATATATTGATAAACATATTTTTATTTTATTATATTTCTTAATTCATCCAGACAAATATATATATATGTGTTTGAGATTTTAAGATTCTTTTTTTCCTATCTTTTTTCTTAATGTGTATAAATTTTAAATAAAATATTTTATTTATTTAATTTCCCCAAATAACTTGGTATATATTATGTGGTATATATTATTGTCGTCTATTTCTTTAATTTTGCTCATATTATGTTGCATTTAATTCATATTTATCTCCTTATATTTTGTTGCATGTGATTGATATTGGAGTTGATTTAAATAGGATTTGATTATCAATATTAAATTTACAGATACTGTGGATTACACATGTCATCATTGGGAAATTCTGGGTAACTTTACCGGTTGTATATACATATATATGAAGTGCGTTTGGAACCCAAAAAATTTTAAAAATTTTAAAAGTTTCAATTTTCTCAAACTTCAAAAAATTTTAAATTTTTTAAAAATTAATCAAAATCTGTTGGAATCAATCAAAATGGTGAGTTCCAACGAATTTTGTAAGATTTTTAAACAAATTGATCTGATATTTATGCCAAAAAGTTAAAAAAACTTAAAAAATTTTTAAAATCTTCCACTAAAATTTACCTAAAATTTACCGCATGTCATCTTATATAACTTTTAACAATTTTATATTAAATCAAATATAAAGATTTAACAATTATTTCATAAAAATTTTTTACACTTTAAACTCCAAAAAAAATTTGAAAATTTTCTTTTTAGTTTTTCTGATTTTTTTGGATTCCTAGCGCACCTTATATACGCACACGCACGTGGGCTCAATATTTTGTGGACTTTATATAGGCGGTAACGCGGCCACAAAATTTAGCCGTTACTTTCTCATCTCAGAAATGGCGTTTCTTCCCTTGTATGTTCTTATTCTTGCAGTTTCGCTGGTGGTTTCCCTTATCTCGCCGTCTTTTTCGCTGACCTGCACGTCGCAGAAGTTCACGAACAACAAGGTCTACGAGAAATGCAGCGATTTGCCGGAACTGAACTCGTATCTCCACTGGACCTACGACTCCGCCGCTTCGTCTCTATCAATCGCATTCGTGGCGCCGCCGGCGAAGCCCGACGGTTGGATTTCATGGGCCATAAACCCCACGGGCACAGGAATGGCCGGCGCGCAATCTCTGGTCGCGTTTAAGGACTTGAGCGGGAAAATGACGGTGAAGACCTTCAACATTAGCTCGTACAGTTCGATTGTGCCGGGGAAGCTGTCGTTCGACGTGAAGGACATTAGCTCCGATTACTCCGGCGGGATGATGAGGATCTTCGCGACGTGGACACTGCCGGACAAGAAGGCGACGACTTTGAACCAGGTTTGGCAGGTCGGTCCGTCGGTGGCTGATGGTTTTCCGGCGAAGCATGAATTCCAAGCGGCGAATCTTCAATCGAAAGGAACCCTAGATTTGTTGAAGGGAGAGAGCAACGTCCCTACAGGAGGGGACTCGAGGATTAAGCGGAAAAATGTAGGCCTTTTTTTTTTTGCCCTTTCTAATACTTATATATTTCTCTTTTCTTTTTTTCCTCGCCCTTTTTGCTGTAATTGTGAATTGAGGCAAAGGAATTAAAGCTTTCTTAACTCTCCATTCTCTCTGTTTACTGCCTTAACTGGGTTCAAAAATATGTTTCGGGAGCTAAAAGTTGAATCTTGAGTACTTTCTGATTTAGGGGAAATAAAATTCTCCACTCCCCCAACTATAACCATACGATCTTAAAATTTTGAAACCAGAATAGTTTTTCCCATTAAAAAAAAATGTTTTTTGTGTAATTATTGGGAAGATTCATGAGGAAAAAAAAAAAAAACTGTTTTAAGTGGTTTTAGATTGATAGAATGCAGAGTGGGATATGGTTATAATGTTTTTGGATCTCTCATTTTAATTTATTGGTTGGTAATTGAATTAGATTGTTTTTGTGTCAGATTCATGGAATTTTGAATGCTGTGAGTTGGGGAATCATGTTTCCAATTGGAGTCATCATCGCTAGGTACATGAGAACTTTCAAGTCGGCAGATCCTGCTTGGTTTTATCTTCATGTATTCTGCCAGTGTTCTGCCTATATCATTGGGGTTGCTGGTTGGGGCACTGGACTTAAGCTCGGAAGTGAATCAAAGGGGGTTCAATTCACTGATCATCGCAACATTGGCATTGCGCTCTTCTGTCTTGCGACTGTGCAGGTATTATTTATTTATTTTTTTTTTCCTTCGATCCACTGGCTCGTGCTGCTTGTCTTCAGCAAAATTTCTTATAGAAGTTGGCAAATGCTTTTGTGTTAATTGTTCTTTAAAATGACCTTATGTTTATATTACTTTAAACACAGTCTTCAGGTGCTTAGAGCACCTTTCATAACTCAATGAGGAAGGGGATTTAAAATGTTGTTTTTGCTTTTTACCAACTCTATGATTGGAATGCTTGTTGCTGGTATTATAATTTTCTCACTCCTTCACAAGTTTAGCTATCTAAGGGTTGACTGATTTGTAATATATAGTCATCTTTTAAACGTTTATCTTTTTTGATTTGTTCTCCCTACATTTTATTTTGCGTAGGTTTTTGCGTTGTTCCTAAGACCAAAGAAAGATCACAAGTTTCGGCTGTACTGGAATATCTACCATTCTGTTATCGGATACGCCATACTCGTCCTTGGCATCCTCAATGTTTTCAAGGGGCTAGGCATTCTGAATCCTGCACATAAGTGGAAATCTGCCTATGTAGTGTTGATTATTGTGTTGGGTGCCATTGCTTTATTGTTGGAAGCAGTTACTTGGGTTATAGTTTTAAGGAGGAGGTCTTGGAAGTCCACCAAGCCCTAAGCTGGATAGAACAATCGAGGAGCCAGACAGCAGCCCCTTTTCTCATGATCTGTTGTTGAATCACTGATCCTACTTGTGAGTGCTTGATTTTTTATCGTCCCATGTTACTTATTTGTTGTTGTTTGTTTGTTTTTTTTTCCTTTTTTTTGGGGGGGGGGGGGGGGTAAATTTCTCAGTTGTTTGAGATGTCACGAGGAGGTTTATATATTGGGGAGACACCGGCTTCCCTTTTTTTATTTTTTTGGTTCATCATTCGTATAGTGTCTTGGTCAGCTGGTTTGTATAATGCCTTGGCACATTTACAATAACGTTGTAATACTTAATAGGTAATTTTATAAACTGCATTATTCCTTGTTGAGATTATATTACGTTTGATTCATTTTCGGATTGTTGAGATTATATCAACATAAGGTTGCCTCTCCCCAAAAGTTGAGATTCCGTCCTGGCATCAAATTATCAAAGTAAATGAGCTTCTTGCGTTATTTTCACTTCAACTCTTTAAACTGCACCAAATGGGGTTAACTTTTGGCAATGAGCCTCTAGTCTCTGGCCATCTATCGAGTCTGTTACGTTAGGTGAACTTCTCTGTGCATTCGGGGGCTGGCTTGTTCTCCATTTCTTGTGTCTTTGAGAAATATTGGGCTCATTAGCTGTCACACCTTTTGATTGCCATAACATTGATAGTTCCCTATTTTTGCAGATACCTTAGGTTATACGACTTTGGTTGGTGGGTTACTCGAGTTTCAAATCATATATGTATAGAAATAGAGGCAAATTGATTTTGTATGAGAGGTGCCTGCGTGCACCTTCTATGATTGCCTTTTATGATTGCCTTTTTTGTGAGCATGTCAAGGATGTGTTTAGTTGACAAAAATTGACTAAAAAGTATAACAAATTTAGAAATATGTGACATAAAGGTGATATGTAAAAAAATTTAATTAGAAGAAAGTACAAAAAAATTAATTAAAATTAGTGAGTTTTGGTAGGAGTTGATATGCCAAACAGGACCCAACAATTGCTAGCTACCAGTCTCATGACATTAAATGAATGAACCGTTGGATTTTAATCCAATGGCTGAGAGATTTGATATCATGGGACAAACATCAAACCCAATGTCAACCTCCAAAATGTGTTAAATTCTCTCTCTTTTCCGTCAATAGTAAAAAAGATTTTGCAACCAAAATCTTTTTTTGCCTTGGTAAATTGAGGCTTAGTTTGGGAAATAAAAACGCTCGCTTTTTTAGTTAACAATAAAAAGCTTTTTTTTTTTTTTTTGTATTTGAAAAGAAAAAAAAGTTAAATTTTTAAGTTTTTGATAATGCGACATTTTTGCTTTTCATGATTTAAAAGAATTTTTTATTTAAAAAAAATTAAAAAATTGAATAGCCAAAAATTAAACTCGGATGGTTGGGGTCCGGGGCTTCACAACAGTCTGATCGTATCCATATCAAGCCATTCCCATTTGTGATCTCCACCTTGTCAAAATCAATAGACGCATGGCTCAAAGCACACGGAAGTTTTTAGAATGGGGTAGCTCACAATGCTTGTGATTGAAGATCGAGTTGGTTGAAAAGCTTCAAACTGAACAGTTTTGCTCATGCAATGGGTCGTTTCTTGATGGACTAAGGGGGAAGACTTCGAGAGTTTATAGACAATTCGGTAGACAAACTTTGAGGGTGAAACTTGTTGATTTGGATAGTTTTTCAAATGGAGACAGAAAGAGTTCCAGAATCCGAACCTATTCCATTTTTAAAGAATTTTCACTTTCTTTGCTTTTCATATTTCCTATTATCAGCTTTCACTTTCATTATAAAGGGCATTTGTTGGGTTGTCTTGCAAAATTACTAACTTTTTAGTTTTTTTTTTTTTTTCATAGCTTTAATTATCTTTTCCTTTTTCTTCTCTTGCACACAATCGTTTTGTTTTTGTAAATTAATTGATTAGTCATTTATTATTATTTTATGCACATAATAATGGCCTATATATTTTTCCATTTTTATCCAATTACCATGAAATAAATCCTCCACAACCTAGTTTGGCAACGTTACAACGTACAAAATGTTTGACATTTTTCGACTATTTTTTCGTGTTATATGATTTTTTTTTTTTTTACCCAAACTATGAATTTTTTTATTTTTTTTAAACTATGAATTTTTTTTATTTTTTTAATAATAAAGCAATTACGAATTTAAAAAAAAAATTAAACGGTGATTGTGACCTCTGACCCACACCCTACTGTCGTTTCAGAACAAAAGGGGTCCAAATAAATAATCCAGGTTACAGGCCCATTGTCCTTACTGTGGTAGAAAATTAAATGAAAAGTTGGTCCCACTTCGTCATGATGATGCAATCATGACCAAATAAAAGGGCAATTTTTTAAATGTTATGTAAAAATAAATAAAATCAACCAGGCACGCTGCCTTGTGGACTTCATCACCAACCATCGCTTCATCACGTGGGTTAGGAGTTATTAATGACTCCGTTTAGAGTAACATAAAATAAAATAAAATTTTATAAATCTTTATAAATATGAATTACGATATAATAAAATTTAAATTATTCGTTCATTGTACGAATTATGAAATATTTATTTTTATAATTTTATTTTATTTTATACACTTTTATACAACTCTAAATACACATAATATTTCTGGAACCAATTGAGACCGTGGTTCAACTCAGTACCACTAGTACTCCTCAATATCGTATTTCATTTTTCTAAATTCAAAATATTAATTCCCATTTATCTTGAATAAACAAATTATATAAAAATTTAAAATTTTACACTCAATAAATAACCAACTAAGGCGTCTCATCGATTGGTTTGCCATAGTTTAGCTTTGAAAATACCACAGACGAATGGAGTGGCAAACGTAAAAATTTGATTAAGACATCAGGGTGAAATAATATTTAAAAAAAAAATGAGAAAACGAATAGACTATGTATTAATATAAATTTTATAAAACTTAAAAATATATATAATTTTTTTTTGAATTTAACGTTATAATTTATATATTGTCTTTTAATACTAGAAAAAGGAAAAAAAAAATTGCTAGAACTTATTAGAAACTAGGACTAACATACAATAATTTTTTTTTTTTTGGTTAGTTTGTAAATTTCACAAAGAATGACAAACAATATGTAAATGGTTAGGTCATGATATCTTATGTGGGCTGGTTCTCATATCGGGATATCGGGAATTCGACCTGTGTGTTTTATATAAATTTTAGCTTGCAGATCAAGTTTTTTTTTATATGGTTTGTGGGCTCTGGTGTTGAAAAACCAGGGAGGAATAAATATGCGGATGCTAGAGAGGATTTTCTAGTTTCAATCTCTTCAGATTAAGGGGTTTACTAAGTTTTATATTAGTCTATTAATGACAAATGTCAATTAGGTGCAAACACCCTCTAATGACATTTGTCAATAAAAAAAGAAGAAAACTTAGTAAAAAAATTAACCCAAAATAAAAAAAACATGTACTAATAACGAAACTTCATAAGTTTTTGAATAGATGAAAACAAAATTAAGTTTTTTTTTGTTTGAAATTACAGTTGTTAAGAGTATGTTAAGTTAAGTCAGTAACCTACATTTAATAGAAAAAAAAACACTTAATATTGATAGGAAAAAAAAAGTTAACTTGCCAATGAGATATATATATACACCAGTTAATTCGTTTAATAAATGATTTAAATACTCATTTGTTATATAGACTTATCCAAAAAAAAAATAACAATAATAAAACAAAAAATAAATCATACACAAAAAAAAAAAAAAATTCAGAGAGAAGTTCATCATCCGAAAAGATAAAATAAAAAAAAAAAGTAAAACTATTACTATGTAGCGACAACCCCTCCCTTTCATCTCAGTCCAGAAGTATAGCCGGAGTAGCAAGATGAAGTCGCCTGGGTGTCTCACGTGACCCATGAACACATATAAAGAGGGTCGGGTTAACATTGATCCGACTCGATGTGACCCAATAATGACATTATGTTTATACAAATTTGACCTTGGCCTGTCCCTGTATATTAATGTCGAGAGACTTGGAACACTCTTGGTCATCGATCGAGTCTTGACCCGACCTGCAACCCCAGTCTAGACTGTCTTGATCATAATCTTACAAATTTAATTTTATTTTTTTATTATTATTTTCATCGTTTACTTATACTACGTCAAAATATATAATAGGTTATACTACGTCAAAATATATAATAAGTATGAATTTTTTTTGGGGACTCAATTATTTCCTCATTTATAATCAGAGAATCTCAGTACTTATAAATTTGTAATAATTATTAACATAATATGTTTATTTTTAAACTAATTAATTAATTAATTATTTTATTTTAAATTTAAGTTATAAATATTTATTTAAAAAAATAAAAATTTATACAAAGTCAATAGGTTAGAGTCATGCCCGACCCAACCTAATTTTAACAACTCCTCAAAATCCGGACCAAATGACGCGATTTCTAAATCGAGTTGACGTATTTGACCTGCTTAGGCACACACGATGGCTGGATTGAACTGCAGGTACAGTGCATGTTTT
The DNA here is from genome assembly GCA_019916065.1 of Vitellaria paradoxa. NCBI lineage: Eukaryota > Viridiplantae > Streptophyta > Magnoliopsida > Ericales > Sapotaceae > Vitellaria > Vitellaria paradoxa. The sequence goes on along the minus strand of CM034244.1, from coordinate 7,792,886 downwards.
TATAAAAAAGCACTTGTTCTCTTTTTTATTTAATTAGTTAAATATTCTTTATATTGTTTTTCTTTTTTGTTTTAATAATAAATAAATATTTAAGAATATATTTAAATGTAGTGGATAATAGTTTAGAATTGGGTAGCGTCAAGATTTGTTTCCTGGCTTGAATATTTGGAATGGATTTGTTCTTTCCTTCCTTCTTTCTTTCTTTCTACGACAATTTGAAAGGAATCCCTTCCTCGAAGAAAGCCTACTTCAAGTTATGTCTATATTTTTATGAAAGCAAGTCGTAATTGATTATAGTTTTAAATTAATTAAAAAATAAATTATATAACTTTCTTATTTATTTATTTTTTGGAGTGGTTCCCATAACAAATTTCAATCCTATATTTTCTAAAATTCACTTGGGGCCCCCTTTGCAATTCAAAAAAAGAAAATTTTTCAGCAACCTTTTTTTTTTTTTGTGTGCATTTTGACAATATCTCAAAAGTTACTAAAAATTTATCTAATTTTTTTTTACCAAACAATCAATAATTTCTAAAAATTTTTAAAAATTTCTTTAACTTTTTAACAAATAAATGAAAATTATTATAAATTCTGAAAAATTACTGAAAATTTAAATTTTATCAAATGTATACAAAGTTACGACTTAGTAATTTTTGTACGTAAAAATTTATCAAAAAATTTTGCTTTCAAATGGGCTCTTAATTCAACTGTTAGAGGGCAAACAATTGAGGACTAAATGAACCGTGCATGCAAATGTGTCTAGGCATTTACAGGAATTGTTTGGAGTTTCAAAAAGAAAGTTAAGAAAAAAATTAAAATGTTAGTAAAAAGTGATGTAAAAGTAGTACGTGATAAATTTAATTAAAGAAAATTAAAAATTTTTAATTTTTTTTTATAAAACTTATTAAAAACATTTGTAACTGGAGCCACTATTCACTGGGTTAGTAATTTATTTTTTTGATTAGTCAGAGATCCAGGTGCTTTTGAGGCCAATTTGGATAAGCTAAAACTACGGCAATTAATTAGCCACATTTTAAGCCGGCTGCCGAGGATCACTTGGAAACTGGACTATATTTCTCGAAAATAGCAATTGAATTATTATTTATTTTAGCCATTATGAAGTAATTTTCAAGTAAATCAGAAATTGATAAATAATATATAGCGCACGTTTTAAGTGAAAAAAAATTAAACTAAAATGAGATAATTTGTAAATTTATAATTCGTAAAATCAAAATTAAATAACTTATTTTTAAAAGTTCTTAAAATTTATAGACGTTTTTTAATAAAGCAAACACATCCATAGTGGCAAAGCGTGTGAAACTCCACGTCCACGGAGGTCTCGCTTCTCAAAATAGACTGAAGGATGCATATGTTACTTGCAGACACCTTCGACTTTCTAAGGCTTCGTTTGGCATCATAAATAAATTTTATAAATCTCTAACAACCTCTCTACTCCTAATTTTGTTCGTGATTACGAATTTCAAAAAATTTCAATATTTCACCAAAAAAATAAAAAATCTAGAAGTAGGTTAACCGAATGTGTAAATTTTTTATATAATCATATTCTTCGTGTCGAAAACTTTTAAACGAGTACCATTGTCACTATTTTTTGTGAATTTTTTTGAATCCGTGGGAACAGATTTGGAAAACTGTATCCACGGTTTGCTACTTCTCATAAAAAAAAAGGCACCAAAATCAACTCAAAATCACATTTTATCTCAATTTATCTTATTTTTTCTTACTTCAAATTGAATCTAAGTAGATCGTGATTTGTAGATCCACAAAATGACTAGACAATTAATTAATTTCAATTGTTGGTGGACTTTTTAAAGATTTAGTATTGACCTATTGGCACAATAATTGACACACTAAATATCATCAACATGCACCCATAAATTATTAATATCATTCATGTGTTATATTGGAACCCAAAATAAAATAATTTGCCACGTGATGTTCCTGTTAAATTATTATCTCAATCAGAAATTAGGATCACATAACTTGATGCACTAGATTTGAGTGTATCAGGGATAAGATTAAAATGATCTCACAAAAAAGTTATTTTCTCGCTAACAGAATGTGCAGCAAAATCCGACTCTTTGAGTCATCTGATTGGCCGTAAATATGGTTCGTTGGAGTAGGTAAAATGAGAATTCGATTCCATCCTTTTTAATGAACAAGTACTGAAATTAAAATTTATGTTAATTTATAAAAATATTAAAAGTTATTAATAATTTTAACATATGACTCATTTTTAATAATGATAATTTGTATAAATAATAAAAATTATTGTTAACTTTTATATTTAAATAAGTGTATAAATAAAAAAATTACATTTATCATTCACATCTTATGTAAGGCGGAAGTCGCGTGTACCCAATACCTACTCCACGTGACATTTCTGATAATGATGACTGGTTGCATTGACCCTTGTTGACTTAAGTTTAATATATAAAAAGAAAATTAATTTTTTTTTGTCTCAGAGTTCAGTTGGAGCGCTGAAAAATGTTTAAAATCACTAAAAAAAAATTAAAAATTGAGTTAAAAATTATTAAAAATATTAAAAATTTTTATAAGTTATTAATTTTTTATTTTATTGCAATTCATAACTTTTATCAAAATTTGTGGGTGTTTAGAGTGACAAAAAGTGATATAAAGTTTAGTAATTTGAAATAATTTGTAAATTTACATAATAAAATAAAAAAGTAAATAATTTTTAAATATTTTGAAAAATTGTTATCGTTTTCACATTTCACCAAGCGCCCGTTATTTGAGATGAAATTGAAATAAAATTAACCGAATCTACTATCGGGCAATTCGAAACTTTTGATAAAAAAAAAAGGGTTATTGCATGGCAACATAACATCTAAGATTTTGCGAAGAATAATTGCATCATCATTATTTTCCGATCTCTATGATTAATTAATTAATTTATCTACGTCATATGTAGACTCTTCCCTTCTAAAAATAAAATTGATTAGACGTACACTATGAATCACCTATTTCAATATTGACCATTTAAACATAAAATTAAAAATTTTTATTAAAATAATATCAATAAATGTGTATTTAATATTTTAAAATAAAATATTTATAAAAACAGAACTTATTGATGAAGACTTCGTTTAATTTGTTATAAATCTCAAAAATCTCTAAGATCTTTCAAAATTTTTGAAGATTTTTAAAAATTATTCAAAATTAATGAAAAAAATCTAAAAGTTATTTACTTTTATCTCACTACACAACTCATAACTTATCTTACTTTATCTCAAAAACTCTGCTTAGTGTGACAAAAAACTCTAAAAATAATTGGATGTATTTAGAGTTGTATAAAAGTGTATAAAATAAAATAAAATTGTAAAAGTAAATGTCTCGTAATTTGTGCAGTGAGTGAAAAATTTAAATTTTACTGTCTCGTAATTCGTGTTTATAGAGATTTATAAGACTTTATTTTATTTTGTTTAGCTCCAAACGGAGCCAATAAATCTCTAAAAATTATTCACTTTTTATCTCACTGCGCGAATTACAAACTTACTATTTATTTCACTTTATCTCATTTTTTCTCACTCCAAATACACCATTTATCTCACTTTTTATCACTCTAAATACACCCGAAATTGCCAGAAGTACACCCTTCATTGTAATATAATAAAATGTCTTAAAAATAAAATTTTCATTCAACAATCAGAGAATATATATATAAATATATATATTTTATAATTAACATCTAGAGAATAAAATTTAAAAACAATAGATATAAATGTATTTCAACGACTAATATATAGAAATATCCCCCGGTTCGATGATACTCTTCTGTATGATTGACAACAAAGCGTGGACAAGAAAAGGCATTACGATCATGCAACATCTCCTAGCGTCTAGTAAAAATAAAGCACAAAACTGGCAAGAAAAAATAATACGGAAAAGCTAATACTGCTGTTTATCCTCGAAACCCCTCCGTTGCCAGGTGCATTCGGTCCACCGGCGGTGGGACTGGGAGTTACCGGACTAGGAGCCGGAGACGAAGCCGTACCAGGAGCATCTTCTGCACCATTCAACAGATCCAAGGTCGCCTTAGCGTTCAGATTCGCCGGCTGTAACTCGTGCTTGTTCGGCTTGCCGTCGGTGACCGAGCTGCCGACCTGCCATACCTGGTTCACCTTCGTCGTTTTCTCCGGCAATGCCAGCGTGGCGAAGATCATCATTTTCCCGCCGGAGTGTTCTGCTGAGGTGCCGGAGACATCGAACGAGAGCTTCGACCGGACGATCGATTGGTAAGAGGTGATGTTGTAGGTGTCGACTGTCATGGAGCCGTTCGATTGCTTGAATGCGATGAGAGACTGCGCGCCGACCATGCCGGTGCCGGTGGGGTTGATGGCCCAGGCGATCCAGCCGTCGGATTTGGGGGGAGTGGCAATGAAGGCGATGGAGAGCGACGATTTGTCGGAGTTGTAGGTCCAGTGGAGGTAGGCGCTCAGCGACGGCAGGTCAGTACAGTTTTTGTATAGCTTGCTGTTGGTAAATTTTTGCTTCGAACATGTCAGAGAATGCGAGGGCGAGAACAGTATAACCACAATCGAAAGCCCTAAAAGCAGAGCCGAAAAATTAATGGCGGCCATTTTAGAGGGGGAGAGAGAGAGAGAGAGAGAGCCTAAAACCTGGAGTTTAACTGAGAGGTGTGCAGAAGCTCCGCTGCATTTGGGGACTTTATAGAGGGTGTTAGCAGTGACAGAGATAGGAAAGGTAGTAGGTGGGGTAAGTTCGAACTTAAAAATTTTGATAACGATACCGTTTGGAGCGTTAAAAAATCTTAAAAAATTTTATAAATCTTTGTAAATTTTTTATCATATTAATTTTTTTTCTTTTACTACACGTATTATGAATTTATAACTTTTCTCACTTTATCTCACTTTTTCTCACTTTTTATCACTCCAAATACACACAATGTTTACTTTAAAAAAAAATGAAATGAGATGAATAATAAATAATAAAAAAATCTATCTAAAAAATAATAAAGCTTATTCCAAAAAATCTGAATTTGGATAAATAATAAATGACCCAACAAAATGCGAAGGTTGGATAAAAAAAAATAAATAATAAAAAAATTTATCTAAAAAAATGATAAGACTTATAAAAAAAAGTAAAGTTAGATAAACGATGAATGATAAAAAAAAAATGGATAAAAATAAACAAATGATAAAAAAGAAGTCATTCCAAATAAAAAATGATAATGCCTATCTAAAAAAATATGAAGTTGATAATGATAAATATCGATCGAGATCCTAGGAGTTTTTGAATATATGAAATTGTTAATGATAAATATCAATTGGTTTCAAAATTCAATGAGAGGCATTGAATATAGGTGTGAGGTCAAAAATTAAAAAATATATATAATTAATTTATTTTTTTCAAAAATTAAGTGGGGACAATTCCCCCTGATATAACTACCTCCACCCTTAAGTGTTAGAAAAGATAATAATAATGAGAGATAAATATATATATATATATATATATATATATTAATATTTCATTATATTGTATGTATTGTGTTATGCATAACTTTATTTATAGAGGCGTGCATAATACCATATAAGCATGTACCCTAAAATTACCTGGTTATGTTTTTTTAAAATTAAAGATAATAATATATATGATAGTTAGTTAGGTAAAAATATTTTAATATTAGATAATAATAGAATCAGAATTCTATAAAATTCCATAAAACCTTACAAGTTTATAAAAAATTAAAATTTTTTACTTATTATACGAATTACGAGAATATAATTTTTATAAATTTATATTAATTTTTATAATTCTAAACAATGTCACTATATTTTAACTGAGGAAAAGGAAGTGGTGGGAGAGGTGGGGGCCACAGTGTGAATACATTGACGTGGGTGTGTGGTTAAAAAGTTGTTTGGGTTTATTTGAGACTTCAGATCTGATAAATGAGGACGCAGAGATGAAGGGGGGTGAAGCTGATTTATAATTTTAAAGGCTTTCTTTGATTTCTTGGTGGCTGAAAATTTGGTACACAGAGAGGGGGGGGGGGGGAGAGAGAGAGTCAAAAATCAAAGTCAACGGCGAAGACCAGAGCAGCGTGCAGCGTGTGGGCGAAGGTACCTAGAAAATGAGTTAAACCTCTGAGCACGCAGTGAATCGAATTCAAATTTTCTTCGCGGTGGACCGGGGACAGGGTATTGGTAAATTTACAAGCTTTATCAATAACTTGTTTGAGATTTCATTTGGTCGTTAATTATTCTTTCAACGGCACGCCACATCACTCTTGAAATCCAAGGAACTCAGCACATGTGCTGCATCGACTACTAATTTTTTTATTAATCTGAATTAAAATTTTATCACGAATTTTAATAAAATTTTATTAGTATTTTTTTTATAGTCTTAGATTTTAAAAACATATAAATACAATTTATTTCATTTATTTGTTGAATATTTAGAGTTGATTCAATCAAGCACGCACAAATATATAATACGTGTGTGTGTGTGTATATATATATATATATAAATAAAGAGGGAACAAAAGTGTAGTGGGAAAGTAACTGCAAAAAAAACCGCACAAAGAAAAGAGAGGATGAGAACAAACTTACAAATTGTAAATATGACATCCCATCAACTCTATTTGGGTTTCCCTTAACTCACCCATAATTATTATGAGGAGCGTGAGAGAGGGCTTCCAGTTTCGTTAGTTGGATTATAAATGCACCTAGACAATACTGGAATGGATCTGCCAACGCCGGGAGCACAGAAACAAGAAGTCCGTGTAATTAGTTACTCTAAGGCAGTGGTTTGTGTAGTTTGCTCGACTTCCATTCCTGGTATTTTAGAAAAAAAGCCAATTATGATTATAAAAGATCCAGTTTCATAATGTACCGTCCAACCCATTTTCTGGTTCAATCCCTGCCAAATCAGTTTGTTATTATATGCACATGAATATGATTGAAGTTGTGCAGATGAATATGCACAAAAGTAAAGTACATAATAAGTCCATTTGTTGAGATTTCTCGTATCGGTTATAGAAGGCTTGATGATCAATATTTAAGAGGGAAAGATTCATTTTTTGAACTAACTTTTAAGGTTAAGATAAACCTAAAACCACCAATTACAAAACTAATTGTACAGATCGAAGTACAAAGAGTAGAAGATGATCAATATTTAAGAGGGAAAGATTCATTTTTTGAACTAACTTTTGAGGTTAAGATAAACCTAAAACCATTAATTACAAAACTAATTGTACAGATCGAAGTACAAAGTGTCTTCTACTCGCACACCAAATTTTAGCATGATCAGACCACAGATGATATCGTAATTGTAATCTTGATCAAAACGTCATAACTTCCTCTCTAATCAACTTTTCTCTTTTAAAAATTTATCTTTTTTTCTCACTCATATGTTGTCAAAGACACATTTTCTTTTATATCTCTTGTTAGTAAGCCAATCAAACCATACAAATATTTTAAAACAACTTGAGCTTTTTTTCACGTAGAAAGGGAACCTAAAACTCAACAAAGCCTATAAAGCTCAAAAGCATAAAAACGTCTTCCCCATAAATAGTATACATAATAGGCCAACAAACATGAAAATATATATATATGGAAAGCTTCCTCGCGAGGGGAGAGGGGAGCCTAGTAATGAGATGAGAGACTTATATGGGATGGAGAGATTATTAAATATACGCACGATAATTATTCCACATTAAAAATTAAGGGTTAAGTATAAATTATATCATTATATGATCCATCAATTTTAGGCTTAATTTTGAGTCAAAAAGTGTTTCGTATAGTTATACATATTATTTTGGCATCCATCAAACGAGGCTTCCAAAGTGTTAATATCCCAACAGCTAAAATTTCCAATAAAAATAAATATATATCTTATTGTAGATCTTCAATTATTCGCATCTCTTGCATAATTAATATTTATGTATCCCAACTAGAATTTCGTGTATCTACCTTCCAAACACGATGCCATGATCTATACCTTTTAGGTATTGAAAATTCATTTCCCGCTAATGATCCCTCTCCAAAAATTCCTTTTAACAACACAAAAATTGCCTATATAATTGGATAAACCATCGACCTCCTTGTGTATACGAAATAAAGCTCAACCACAATATTTGTGACTCACTTTCTCTCACAATAAATTAACAAATTAGAGGGTATTGTGAAGAAAATTCTAATTAATTTGCTGGTCGTTTTTTAATTTGTATGTCTCGGTATTTTTTTTTTTTTTTAACTTGTAACCTTTTAATTTGACACCCCAGCCAAGACATTGAATCGCTGTTTCGAGAGTATTTACAGCTGCTAATGCAGAAACTAATGATCGGTGACTTTTTTGGCCATGGCTAAAATAGTTGATCACTTGATTACATGTTAAAAATAAATAAATACTAAAGCGTAATCATGGTACATAATATTAGCATGCATTTGTAGCCCATTATTGAGTTTTCCACGGAACTCGACCTATGATAAAACAACTGGTTGACCGCTTTGCCCATTTTATTTAATTTGATACAGGGAAATTTAATAAAATAAGATGGTTATTCTTAATATTTTACAATTTTTATTCTATTATCATATTTAGTATTTTCATTTAAAATATTATTTTATATTTATTAAAATATCTCTTTATTTAAGAGACTTGAATGGAATTATTTGTGAGAAATAATAATTTTAATTTATTTATTTTTCTGTACCAAACTAGCCTTAAAAATTAGGAGATGAGGACAAATGGAGCTGTGAGTTTACAGAGAGAATTTGGTTGGTTAAAAAATATAACAGAAGTGTAAAAATTTAATATAAAAGTGATATATAATAAAATTTTATTAAAAAAAATATAAAAAATTAATAAAAATTAATGAGTTTTGATCAATTTTGACCAACCAAACACTTATTAGACTTTGGTACCGGCCCGGATCGCCAAACTCATGAGTCACCATGCTTCTGCCTTTGGGCCTAATTGCGTGTAGCTTGCTTCGTTATAGAAAGTCTAACCCAAAGTTAACGTGAAGAAACTTGGAATGTTAATTCCAAGCATTAGAAAAATGTGCTTTAGTCATTTTCAAAAAAGAAAAAAGAAAAAGAAGAAGAAGACAGCATTCTTTAGATATGTTTGGAGTGATAAAAAGTGTGATAATGTGAGATAAAATGAAATAAGTTGTAAGTTTGTAATTTGTACAGTGAAATAAAAAGTAAATAACTTTTAAAAATTCTAAGAAATTTTCAGAAAATTATAACAAACCAAACGGAGCCTTTGCTATATTTGAAACATGAATTTATGGAAGAGAAGTAAAAGTTAAGAGAAAATAAAATTTATAATTTTTGTGCATTTAACCAAGTAAAAGTTAAACTTTGTTAGTAATTATTAATTCATTTTAGTATTATTTTTCTAACTCGTTAAAAAAATGAAATAAATATAACTTTTTCACTTGATTTTATATTTTTATTATTTTTTCATTTTTTTCTCTTCACAAATTTATATTCCAAACATAATCTTATACTCTTAGTGTGTGTTTGAAATTTGGATTGTAGACGAGAAAGAAAACTAAAAAGAAAAATTTAAGGAAGGAGGATGGAATGAAAACTATTTATTTGTTTATTTAATTAGAAAAATAAGAATAAAATAAAGTAGTGTCTATAAATTTTTATTCTATTAATTATATTGATTATTTTTTATTCGGATCATGGGTGGTGGACTTCTATCCGTTTAATGAGAAAGGTGCGGGTTAAGCCTGGGTAGCTCCCTCTCGACGGCTGATGGGAGATGGGGCGTAATATATTACTATGACACGAAATCACCCGATCATTACCTTCATATAAATACTCTAAAAAAACCCTAGTTCCCTCTGTTATCACACTCGCAGAAGCAAGGTTCACTGCCGTCGCTACGAGGTAAACTCCTCATTTGTCTCTATATGCATGCATATGTCCACATTTTATGGATAGAACCTGTATGCATATGTGTATCTTATTGAAAGGATGCAGTGGATTGCAAATCGAGCTTGTTCGATGTCGAGATTATGTGCATTTCTGATAATTTAATTTTTGGATTATGTTGTATATAATTTGTGCTGTCATGTAAATAATTACGTTTGCTTAATTTTGCCCAAATTAAAATCTGATGCCCCCCATAAATTGTAGATTTATTGACGATTGATGACCAAGCCTTGGAAGTGAATTTGAATCTATGGATTTTTCGGCCTTTGTTTTATTTTTTAAGACCTGCTTTCTTGTGCCCTCGTTGTCAATCGAAAAAGAGGTCATTACCTAGTTCTAGGATGGCGTGGAATGACAGCCACCCAAACCCGTTAAAAATTCGTTGAAAAATATTTTAGTAGAATTAAAATAAAATTTTTATTAAATTTAACACTAGGTGAATTTAAAATTTATCTGTAAGATGCTCAGTATTTATTTATGTTAATAGAGAATTCGCTACTCAATTAATGTATAATATTATGTTTATATGTATATAAGTTGTAAATGCTTTAAACATTAATTTGCATAATATTAATTATAACTAGTCGCAGTGATCCATATTGACTTTAGTAAATAAAAAAAGAAATTGATTTGTTTTTGGTCTTATTTGATTTTTTTTATAAAAATCAATTTTAATTTTCTTTTGTTAGTTTTTAAGCATATTATTTAGCCATTCGAAACTTTGGATAGGAAAATGAGATATATGGTAAGATAAAAATAAGGATTTTACTGAGAATAATTACATCATCATTATTTTTCAATCTCTATTATTAATTGATTTGTCCACGTCATAACATCTATATAATATCATATATATATTTTAAAAATGAAATTGGTTAGTAATAATATCATATAAAAAAAACGTACATTATGAATTACCAATTTTAATATTGACAATCAAGTAATAAAAATAAAAACTTCTATCGAAATAAGGGCACATCTGATACGTTGAAAAATTTGAAAATTTTTAAATATTTTTAAAATTTTTTTTTATCTCACTATACGAATTATGAACTTACAAATTTTTTCAAATTATCTAATTTTAAATATCACTTTTTATTACTCTAAATATCCTTTTAAGTGCGTAGATATTATTTTAAAATAAAATATTCATAAAAATAGAAGTTACTGAAAAAATTGCATCACCCCTTCACTGTAATATAATATAATTTTTTGAAAACAAACTTTTCTTTCATCCACAAGAGAATATATATATATATATATATTATAATTAATATCTAGAGAATAAAATTGGAAAACAATAGATATTATAAATGTATTTCAACGACTAATATATATAAAGTATTCCTCGGTTGGATGATACTCTTCTGTATGATTGACAACAAAGCTGGGGACAAGAAAAGGCATGATGATCATGCACTATCTCCTAGTGTCTAGTAAAACCAAAGCACGAAACTAGCAAGAAATAATAATATGGGGCCTCCACGGGCGTAGCACGATTGATACTCGGATAGCAGATTATATCTAAAGATGTAGGTTCGAATCCTGGTAGTCGTAGTGTGAGAGTTTCACTCTCTTGTGGGGGTGACTTCTTGTGAGCACCAGGCACTGATCCTCCTGTCTAGGAGGCCGTCGTGTACTGCGATTTATCTCCTCCACCATTCCGTTATAGCCGGGGGTGGGGCCCTGAGGGCGAGGGTATCGCCTTTTGCACCCAAGAAATAATAATATGGAGGGTAAGGAATAAAAATTATCCCCACAGTTTAGTTTATTTTCGATATCACTTTAATCTCACAAATTTTAATTGTAACAGTTGAATTTTTACACTTTCAGTTAAATATTAATTCGATCATTCCGTTAGATGACCGTTAGAAACAATCGTTAGAATGAAGATAGAAATGTAATTTCTTTTATAGTTTATCTTCAGTGTCACTTTAGTTCGTCACATTTCAATTATAACAATTGAATCTCTACATTTTCGATATATATTCGAAATATATTTTATTAAATTATTTTTAATAAATAATATAATCTAAAATATATTTTATTAAATTATATAGCATATTTTAATTTGAAATATATCTTCTTAAATTATTTTTAATCAATAATACAATTAAATTATATTTAATATATTTTATTTTTATTGAATTAAATTATTTTTCATAAATAATATGATTAAATTAATAATATAATCAAAATATTATTTAATTTAGTTTAATTAATATGAAATATATTTTATTAAATTCAGTTAATTTTCTAAAAAATTAATAAAACTAAAAATTTCATTAAAGGATGATTTAATGGTTTCAGTAATAGTTGTTATAATTAATTGAATAGAATTAAAAAGTCACAAATATAAATGTATACTCTCGAATTGAATATATATACAAAATTATATACAGAGAGAAAACTATTAGGCTAAAAAATTCAAAAAATAACAATTCTAAGACTGTTTGATAACATTACTATTTTTCATTTTGTTTAACTTTTTATTTTCTAGTTTATTTTCTGTTATCATTTTTTTGAAATAAAAATTGAAACTACGTTTACAAATGTAATTTTATTTACACAAATTAATTTTTAATAAAATATTTAATTTTATTATTTTTTAAAATTATTCAATTTAACAAAATAGATTTCATATTAATTAAATTATATTAAATATTATTTTAATTATATTATTAGTTTAATCATATTAGTTATGAAAAATAATTTAATTCAATAAAAAGAAAATATATTAAATATAATTTAAATATATTTTTTATTATAAATAATTTAATAAGATATATTTCAAATTAAAATTTGTTATATAATTTAATAAAATATATTTCAAATATACATCAAAAGTGTAGAGATTTGATTGTTACAATTAAAACGTGATGGATTGAAGTGATAGTGAGATAAATTATAAAAGAAATTACTTTTTCATCTTCATTCTCGCGGTTATATCTAACGGCCAACTAACAGAAGGATTGAATTGATACTTGATCGAAAGTGTCAGGATTTAACTGTTTAATTGAAACGTGTCGGATCAAAGTGACATTGAGGGTAAATTATATGAGAGATTTTTGTATTTATCATTTTTTTTTTGCTCATGTCGCTCTACTTTTATAACAATTTCAATATTTTGAAAATCTAATTTTTTTTTTCACTAGTGAAAGTTGAAGGTGTAAATTTATATCCAGTTAGGTTTGTTTGGATCAATGATTTATCAAGGAAAAATGAAATGAATAGGAATTTAAAATTTATTCTTTTATTTGAGTTATGATAAAATATGTGAAAAAATACATAAAATTTGGTAATTAAATTAATTAAATTAAAAAATCAATAAATATCTTTTATTATATCATATTTTTAATTTATTCAGGTAAGATTTTATATATTTTTTTCCATCTTCTTTATTTTTTCTCTCACCAAATCCTGACTCCAAAGACAACGGTCAATACAAGTTTAGCTTATGCGTTGCCTGGGCATGCTTTCCCAGTAGTTATCAAACGGCCCAAAGTTGCAACAAAATCGGGGTTAGTTTGGGTTAACAAAAGGCCGAATGCTTTTTTTTTTTTTTTTTTTTTTTTTTCTATACGATTTTTTTCATCAAAATTTAATCTTATTTAGAAATTGTAACTTTTAAGAGTATTAATTGCATTCATAAGAAAAAAATTGAAAAATTTCTTTTGTTTGAGTAAAAGTTATTCATTGGGCTTAAAAAGTTAAAAAAGAAAAACTTAATTTTTTTTATTTGTTTCTAACTTTTTACTCAGATGGAATAGAATTTTTTATTTTTATTTTTTATGAATGCGATTAACATTTCTAAAAGATAATGGTTCAACTAATCTTTTTAGTAGCATTTAAGATTTAATAGAGGTGTCCCTCATTACCAAAAAAAAAAAAATAATAATATAACTATTATTAAGCTTTATTATTTATAGAATTTATTATTGTATGTTATTTTTCTTGATATTATGCACAAAAATATTTAATAGTGTAGTTTATTTTACAAAAAAAAAAAACTTGAGTTTGATTCTTGTAAACTCATTTTATCTTAAAAAGTTTTAAGTTAATCTTAGTTTTCTTAATATGGCAAAAATACCTTAATTTTGAATTAATTTAATTTTTTAATAAAACTAAAATACTAAGAATATTTTGATAATTTCAAGTTAAAAATTAAGGGGGTCACTATCCCAAGAGGGGGCTCTGCCCTTAAGTCCATTTTTTTTTTCTTTCAAGATTACAGAGAATATACACTTTAAGAGAAGTTACGATACAAATACGGTCTGTTTCATGAATTAGTAATTTTTGGCTTTTTAACTAGAGTTCCTAGTTTCGTACTTGGCCTCGTAGAAAACTCCATTCTTCATTTCTTGCTTTCTGACAAGGTGAGCCAATTCATTTTTTTTTTTTTTTTGCTTGCCTAAAACTAACTCAAGATTTATACCACATATAAGGGGATTTAGCATGAGCTTTGAGGTCATGAGGATGGGAAAGACTTGACCTTTGGTAGGTCAAATGAATCAACTGGATATATGTGGCCATTCCGATGCAAATCCGTTTGTTAACTACTTGGTGTGTAGTTTTTTTTTTTTTTTTATGTGTAAGATAATTTTTCATTAAATAAGAAAAGTACAAAATATAGGAGAACTCTACGTTCTGTAATATCTTACGTTATCTCCAGTAGAAGACAATACAAGATGCCACTAACCAATTAAGAGTCCCTATCCCTTTTATGTACAAAAATTTTATTGAGTATAAATAACATTTAACACTTCTCTAGTTACTGAACAGGCATTCGACTTGAAGTTTTCAAAAGCAATTGCATTCTTGTGCCTCCAAATGCTGCAAACAATAACTGCAAAAGCAATGCAGCTAAGCCTCTTGTTCAGAGAATCATCCTGCAACTCATCCACACTCCATTGAACCACCTCATCCCAGTCACTGGCAGCAAAAGAACAACCTATCTTATTCATAACTGAGTGTCATACTTTATGAGGGAAGGAGCAATGATCAAAAGATGATCCACATCCTCAACATAATCTCCACATAAATAACAACACATGCTATCTCTTAGCCCATAACACACCAAATTGTCTTGAATACATAATTTCTCCAAGATAACTAGCCACAAAATAAAACCATGCCTAGATATTGATCTTTAAATTTAATTAAAAAGTTTCATACAACCTTGTTACCTAGAGAACGCAGCAAACTCCAAGTTGTTTTAAGATAGAATTGGTTACCAATCTTCTTACCCAAATAACCTGATCATCTTTGCTGATATCAGGGAAATAAAAATTTACTATAACTACTTTAATTTCCAACAGCTCAGGTGAATTCGTCTTAGGCCAAAATCACCTCTCTGAATATATATTTGTATTAACTAGTCCTGTCGAGCCAAGTCTAGAATCATAAATTATTCTTTGATTAGCTTTCATACAAATGGGACCTGAAGGCAGTCAATAGTCATACCACAATGAGGCCAAATTCCTTTTTCCAACCCTATAACATATTAGGGATCGAGCAATATCTCTCAATTGTAAGAATTTCTGCCGAGTCCAGGGACAATCAGAGGAAATTTTCACAATCCAAAAATTATTTTCCTTGAGCACATTAGCATTCTTTTCCTTGAGCACATTAGCGTTTATCCACTTGACCCAATTGACACAGGAATTCTGTTTTAATTCTAGTTCCCAAATGTACCTCAGCATTGAAGCCTTGTTCCGCTCCTTCAATTTTTTGATATCGAGTCTGCCCTTGTCCTCCGCAAGTGTAACTTTTTCCCATGCCACTTTAGCTCCAGTTACCTTAAGGGTTGGATCACTTTACAAAAATTTCCTTAAACACCTTCTACATTCTTGATTACTGCAGATGGAAGAATAAAATGGGCACACCAGAGAGCTTGCATACTAAATAAAATTGAATTTATGAATTGAACTCTTCCTGCAAAAGAAAAGGCTCGGGCTGGTCCAATTCTTGATTTTTGCTAAAATTTTCTCCACCAAAGGCTTGCAATCTGCTGCTCTAAGTTTTGATGAGATTAAAAGCACCCCAAGGTATTTTATTAGCAATTGACCCTTTTGAAACTACAAAGCATTTAGAATATTAGAAGCAATCTGGTTAGGGACTCCTGATAAGAACACATCACTTTTATCTTTATTTGCCACAAGTCCAGAAAATTTAGAAAGAACGTGAGAGCTTCCTTGATAACCATAAATTGATGTGCAGTTAACTAATGCTCTCTCATAAAACAATTACACAGGGTCAGAGACCATCATCTCGTTAGAATATCTAACTGGCTAACAATAGCTAAATTCGTCTGCTTATCTCTAATATTTGTAGAGCGAAGAATGAGAAGCAGCTGGAAACAACAAAGACAGAGAAACTGACAATGAAGGGAAAAACCATTCCTTCCAATCAACAGGCCAATTTAGACTAGCAAATGAATAAAAACAATTTCCAATCAGCACCCCAACCCAATTTAGCAAATGAAATGCTTAAAAGCATGGCCTAATTTGTGGGATGTTTGTGGACCAGACCGACCACCATTTTTTTTTTTTGGCAAACACGGAGTTTGTTCTCGGATGTCACTACCTCGAGTTTTTTTATGATCACTAGAAGTTTATTCGATTGTTAATTTTAAGATAGTCCGGAAACTGAGTTAAAAAAATAATGAAAAATAAAGAATTTTACCAAACAAGTAGAGCCTCTCCGACCCAATTGTGCACTCTCTCCTTCCACTCAGACTCAAAATAATATTATATATATTTATTCAAGACTTGACCCATTGACTATTGAAGATTTCTGTCCATCTTACAAGAAATCACGGACAAGTCTACTTGAAAGAAAAAAAAAGAAACGGGGGTACTTGCGGATTCTTTGGAACGTCAAAAGGGTTGCAATTGATCAAAAGTGCTATCCAACGATACTTGCCCAACAAAAATAATAATAATAATAATAATGAGCTATCCAACGATTGACCAAAAGTGCAAACGTTAATCTTTGCGAGATTTGTTTGCCTTTTTATTTATTTATTTATTTTTGAAATTATGCTGGGGGTTTGTGAGTTTGTGAAACACGAGAGTTAAGAAAACACATGTAGCGGAGCGGAGTCTCCGCGGGAGAAAACCCCAAACCGCTCCAAATTGTTGATGAAATTGGGTAAAGGACGATGACTTGTTTCCTTTCCGCCGCCCCCGAACTTTTCGGTGACAATAATAGTAAGGCTTGCTGCACCAAATTTCATTAAATTTTTATTTTTATTTTTTTTATTTTTAATAAATTATAATTTTCTCTTACTGCACAAATTAAAAGACCGTAACTTTTATCAATTTTTATTACTTTTTATTAGCAACCTAATTTAGAAGGTTAGAACCGACTCGTAAGGATATAAATCAATCAAATACTCATTTGATTAGTTATTACTATTATCAAATCTGTTCATTTGAAAGAACAAATTTAAAGTGACGAATACAAGTTATTTAGTTAGATTAGATGATAAAAAAATTATAGGTGTTTATTGATAAATTAATTTTTTACTTTAATGTTTTTTTATTTATCAAATCTAATGCTTTTTTTTTCTATTTTTTTTCATTACAACTAAAAAAGAGATATAATTTTGAGTTCTTTTCCATTGTCATTTATTTTTCCCTCAATAAAATTTTATCTCAAATACACTCTAAAAATGAAATACAATACCAAAAATTAATATGTTTTGTTGCGCTTGACACCCGTATACAAATATAAGACGATGTCAACAATTTATTAGTGCAAAAATAGATAAACAACTAATAAACATAAAAAAAAATATATATATAACATTATATATTCATTTTTATATACAAAACACATATTAATTTTTTAATTTATCTATAAAATAAACTTTTATTTTACATATTAGAAAACTAATATGAGCAAGTAAATAAGAGTAGACTCTAACCAAGTTGAACTTTAACTTATTCGAGTTTGATTCGAATTATTTATACTTGATTTGAACTCGAGTTAAACTTGATTCGAATATTTATATAAGCTCAAGTTCAACTCGATAAAAAAAATTTAATTTCAAGATTAATTCTTGAATAGTTCAATTAAACTAAAATAATATCGTTTTAGTTTAAAATATAATAAATAAAATATTATTAAAAAAATAAAATCACGGTCGAATCTACTTAAAGATAAAAAAAAGAAAGGGGGTATCTGCAGATTCTTTGAAACGTCAAAGGGGTTGCATATGAATCTTCTAGTTAATCATCATCACCATAAGGTGAAGAAAGAGATAGGGCAATTTCCACAAAAAATAGTAAAAAAATGCGAAACAAGAGCAGTCCAACGATTGACCAAAATTGCAAACACTATTATTTGCGAGATTTGGCTTTGTATTTTTTTATTTTTGGGATTATACTGGGGGATTGTGATTTAAACGCGAGAGTAGATAAGACACAAGTGGCGGAGCGGAGTCTTCACGGGGAGGAAACCCCAAATTGCTCCAAATTGTTGATGAAATTGGGTAAAGAACGATAACTTGTTTCCTTTATTTCAGCCCCGTCGAACTTTTCTGCGACAATAATATTGATTTGGAATGCAAGAAGTGACTGATGTGAACGGGTGCATACCTCCTTAATAAGTTATTATTATTATTATTATTATTAAATTTATTCATTTCATTAATTAAAGTTTTTATTTTATCCCCTTCTAAATTCATCTCATTCTATTGTAATAGTTGAATACCCTTTTAAAAAAACTCATTAAATATTTGTTTAGAAATTAATTTTTTAAATAATTTATATATTTTCTATAACAACCAAAAAGTGTATTTATAGTATGTATGTAGATTTTTTTCTATCGAAATCATTATTATATCTAATATCAAACAAAAATTAAAATAAAAATCTCATTCAAATAAACTCCAAAGAACATGGTACGTATAAATTTAATCACTACTTATATTTAAATGATTTTACAAAATTAATCACTTAATTATCAATTCAAAATGCAAGTTACTGGACAATAATCCATAATTAAATAGTCATAGGTCAAGAGTTTAACTATTTTTATTTTAGAAACAAAATTGTAATTTTTTAAATTTATATAATATATATTATATTATTAACAGGTATTTACCTAATACCCTATAAGTTTAAATGGGTATTGAGTATCAGGTACCGTACAGACAAATATCAAACTTACCAAAACTCTCACAGATATTAAATTTCAATTCTAAATATATTTCAATTATATTTCTTAACAAATTTTTAATTCATCGAATCATGTAGGGATTAATTTCGTCATGAAATAAATTACATTGAATTAAATTACTATGTTCTAAATTGTGGACCAACGTACCGTTAAATTTTTTGTCAATTGGAAAGTCAAATTTTAGTTGATTTTCTTTTATTTTATTTCATCAAATATTGTATAAAATAATCATACAAAAATTGTTGATTTATTACTGATTTTTTTAATTCAATTCTGAAACAGAGATTAAGATTGTATTTGAATCAAAAAAAGATTTGGCAAGGGCAAAAAAATAAAAAAATAAAATAAAATTGTAACTACTTATTTAGTTAGATTACATAATAAAAGAAATTAACGGCGTTTATTGATAAATTAATTTTTTATTTTAATTTTTTTTTCATTTATCAAACCTAATGCTTTTTTTTTTTTTTATAGCTAAACCAGAAATTTAATTTTGAATTCTTTTTCCTTTCATTTATTCTTCACTCAATAAAATTTTATATCAAACACAATCTAAATGCAATACAATACCAACGTTAATATGTTTTGTTAAAAACTTATACCAACAAAGCATGACACCCGCATACAAATATAAGATAACATCAACGTTTTATAAGTGCAAAAGTAGACAAAACAACTAACAAGTATAAATATAGATAGCAATATTGGAGGGATTTATTCAAACATGTGACATCCATTCGAGTAAGAGATAATTGTTGTATTCCTATACACCCATTCCCTCAACACGTTAGCAATGGCAAACGTGGGGGAGGAAGGAGTTATTTTACTCCCTGCACTTTTGCCCACATTCCAACATTGTTACCCATCTCTGAACCTGGTTTAACCACTCGGGTTGGCATACACAAGCGTTAAAATGTATCTATAAATACAAACGGCATACATAGAGAAAGGTTATACACTATCACCTATCTTATAGTCTGTTTCTTTTATTTTTAAGCTCTCTTCTACCAGCTACACTAACTTGAATGTCAGAGGGGTATTCAGCCAAACCCTACTCGACTGGCAATTTTTTTTCAAGTATCAAGCAAAGGAACAAAAGCTACTTTGTATCTCTCACCATATGATGGTCAACGAACAGTAGAAATCCATCCATGAGTGTTGCTTGGACAGCTTGGTATAGACAATTACTGATTTGTGATGCTCCAAATGGTGCCATCTGTGGGAATCGAATGTTATTTCCACTAGTTCATTCTACTTCAAGATCAAAGATAAGCGTTAACAAAGGAGGAGATCGAATAGCCTGTGATGCCCCCACTACCAAGTTGACTATAGCCGGAGCTAGTATCTAGAGCGCAAGACCAACCCGATGGACCGAGGAAGCATGGTCAAGAGCCTAGCAGCAACCTTCCAGCCCACAATGGGCTCACTCTGAGCTAGTATTAGGAGGAGATCAAGCGCAAGAAGTAGGAGCTTGAGATCCTCAATGAGTAACTCGGCTTGTTGGCCCAACAGGCCTAGGCATAATAGGAAGTAAAAATGACAACCTCACAACGTCCCGCATCATATTTGGCATGAGCATCCTTGCCATGCGTGAAAGAGCCCTAAAATCGCGAGATAAATTAAGCCATAAAATTGAATAAATGGTTGTACACATGTGAAGGTATTACTAATCAAGCATAGATTCTCCCCCTTAAACAAATCATAAGATAAAAAATTAAACTTGAGGCACCAAATAAATTAAGAGCAATTTGTTGATTTTATTTTTATTTTTAAATTTTTCATAAGATTTTAAAAATTAAGTTACAACCATCCAAAATTTTTCTTTTTTTTTTTTTTTAATTATGAATATCCCTTTCAAGGTCTTGACGACTTTCACATACTTATTGTTAGATAGTCTTTTCCTCTATATTGTCTTTTTCCTAGTGGGTGGTTATTTTGATAATTGACATGTCAATAGGTGGCTTCACTCTAGTCCATTAGTAGCCCTTTTCAAAATAGGATATATTATTTCTTTAATTGCTGATCATTATTTTTTAAATGCATCAAGTATTAATTCAAAATCCATAGATAAGTGGATGAGAAGATATACACAAAATTAGTCAAGTGTTTAAAAAAACACATCAAAATTATGATAAGATTCATCGAAACACTTCTTTTTAATTCACACAAGAATAAGAATTTTAGTCCAACACAATTGATTAACTAATTAATTGACGCACATATAAGGAGATAAGAAGTTATAAATTTCTCACTAACAGAATGTAAACTCCTATATTTCTTAATTTGTATCAAGTCCAATTAAAAATGAGTAAAAATGCCTAAAGATTTTTTAAGATAAAAAAAATTACTCCCCCTCACTCCAAAAACTTTTTTTAAATAAAAATGAAATTAATCTTGGAAAAAAAATCTAATCTACATCATCTTAAATATAACAATGATGCAAAGCCTAGTTTATGAAAAAAATTGCCTTTACTTATTAAGGCTCACTCCTTCAACATTCTTAGGGGTACACATGACATTCAGATCATACTTTCTAATCCAAATAACGTTAACTTTTGGAAAAACTTTTTAAACCTTAGGGCCTTTAGGTTTAGCTCCAATTGGTTTTGAAAATTTTTTCTTTTTTTTTTTGACTCCTTGTTGGCAAATTAATATGAGGTCTAGAATTATAAAAAGTTTTATTTGACCTCAATTGATCGTAGGAAAGGAGAAATTCATATAATTTGTGACAATTAGGTCGAATGTGATCTTTAATTCTACAATGATGACATATATGTGCAAAATTATTGGAATAATTAAAATGTGTATCTTTCACCTTAAGATAAGGCTAGCGAATGATTATGACTTGGATTTTGAAGAACTCGTCTTTGATGGAATTGCTGCATGTGGAGGTTTAGCTTTAGGGGCCTTATGAGCTTGTGAAAAGGCAACTGGCAGGCTCTGACTTGTCTCATGATGACTTTGCTTGCTCCATATTTTATCTATAACTTGAGAATCAGCATTCAACTTTTTAAGGATGCCTTGGTTTGTTTTGGCTTTGGATTCAAGGTCCTTGATTTGTGCCAGAGGGTCTTTTACCTCTTTTTCCTTCTCTTCTAGCTTTGTCTTCAATTTTTCTATAAGTTGAGTTTGCGATTCCTTTTTGAATTTAAGTTGAGACAACTTATTTGTAAATTTTTTAATCTCAATCTTAATTTTTCATTCTCAATCTTTAAGGTGTCTCTTTCTTTCTTCAACATTCTATTTTTCTCGCCCGGGGGGGGTGATAAGGTATCTTTAGTGAGGGCTCATTTTATCTTTGCACTAGAGATTGGAGTGGCTATTGATTCTAGGAAGCTTATTGGAGAGATGATCCGTAAGGCAGCTAACAACATGCAATCTCACGTAAGCTTACCTTCGGCACATTATTATTACTGAAGTGGCTAGATATAGAGGAATCAAGATACCTTCAAATTCCGTGTGGGAAGAGCCAGAAAGGCCAGTAAGAGGTGAATCAATGAATAAGAGTGCAGGGTAGAAGAGGAGGAAGATAGAAACAGGGTAACCTTCACAAGGCGGGGCAACTTCAACTGCACCAATTGAGCACGAGGCACTCACAAGTGCTACACTTGAACCTTCCACATTTAGCGGAAAGTCACAAGTTCTAAAATTGCTTTAAGACATGCAATCAGGGAAGTAGCAAGTACTCGGTTATATGGAGAGAATTGAGACAGTTGTGGGAAGATTGACTAGAAGGGTGCCAAGGATTGAGAATGGATAAGGGAAAATGGATGGGAGCACACTATGATGACCTCCCTTATCAAGCACCTCTACCACTTGAGCTATAGCGAAGTTACTTTAAAGCTAGGTCTAGCACTTTATATGATTTTTGTTGCATCAATGCCATAACATCTACTTAGGATCATAGATAATAGTTTTGGACCACCCAATACAATGTAGTATCATGTCCACTTTATGTAGGCATACTAGGAGACTTGATTATTGAGTTTTAAAGGCTCACCCCTTCAACTGCAGGAAATACTTTTGGATTAGCAAACGAGGAGCATAACATGTGTTTGAGTCGCAAACCTATAGATGTACCAATTATTCGACTTATACGCAACTTATGGGCATTTTACTTCTTAGATTAACTATTCTAATTATTTGTCATGTAATGATTCATTGCAAAATTGTTTTCACTAAATAGTATATTAATCTAAATTATTTATTTTATATGTATTTGAGGGACGTATTAGTTGCTCTCAACTTTATTTATTAATTATATTGTACAAATTGACCATAATACTTAATTTTAATTGTCATATTGCTGTCACCTAACCTCTAAATAGAATTTATTTTTCTTCATTATATTTAGTCCCATTAATCCATGCCAAGTGCCATATTTTTCAATTGTGAAAATCCGAGGCGTTACACATACTTGACTTCCAATCCTGCAGTTGTTACACGATCAAAACATAAAAAAATTGATTTTCATTTTATTCATGATCTAATTGTCAAAGGAAGTATACAGATTGGTTTGTGTTTAGTAGAGATAGCCTGCTTACTTACAAAGCCATTGTCCTTCGCAATATTTCAGATGTAGGAGCCATTCTCAACGTACATGACTTGTTTTAAAAGCGTGTAGAAGACCAAGTCCAGGAGGAATCTGATTCCTTTGCTAATAATGAGGAGAAGACTTGATCTTGTGCTCTAGGAGGCGAATTGACCATGCTTGGACTCTTATGATAGCTGTGCTGGTTTTGATTAATTAAAATTGTACTTTAACATTAATTTAGTCGTACAAATCTTCTATATGTAACCATAAAACTCAACCACAAATGATAAGTGAAAAATACAGAATTCAAAGATTCCATTCTTACACAGCCAGCTACTTAAGAGGAATTTATAAAATTAAGAAGAACTCTACTAAAATTTAGTGGAGGAGCTTAATGCCAAAGTATCAGTGGTTCTTTCAGGAGAACTGAAGAAAGGACGAGGCGGGATTTGTAAGGACTCTAGGCTCCCTTCTAACATATCAAGCACCCCACTCATTGGTGGCCGATCTGAAGGATTAATTTGTATGCACCACAGGCCAACTATTGTCATCTTTCTTGCCTTTTCATTTGCCTCTTCATTTATAATACCACGTTGTCCAATTTCACTACCCAATTCAAGACGCCTGTATATCCAATCTGGAAAATATTGCTCACTAGTATGATCTCTAACATCAATGTCCTTTCTCCCTGTGACCATGTTCAATAGCATCATTCCATAGCTATAGACATCGGACTTGTGAGAGACCCCTCCAAAATTTCTAAAATAAACTTCTGGAGCAATATAACCAACTATTCCTCTCATGCCCGACATTGATATGATACTCTCTTTCCTAGGGCATATTTTAGCAAGGCCAAAATCAGAAATTTTCGGACAGAAGTCTTCATCTAAAAGAATGTTTTGAGGCTTTATGTCCAAATGCAAAATCCTTGTGTTACAACCACGGTGCAAGTACTCTAATCCTCGAGCAATGCCAATTGCAATTTGGTATAAAGTTTCCCATCCTAATAATCGACACTCTGCTGGGGAATTCTCATCATGCATGAACTTCTCCAACGATCCATTAGGCATGAACTCATAAATTAGAGCTCTTTTGTTACCCTCTAAGCAAAAACCTAGAAGAGTGACAATGTTAATGTGGGAAGTCTTGCCAATGCTTGTGACTTCATTAATGAAGTCTTCCACATCACCTTTTGATTTGTTTAGAACTTTCACTGCAATGAGATCACCAGTTTTGAAATTTCCTTTGTACACTGTACCATATCCTCCTTGACCAAGTTTCTCTTTGAAGGAGCAAGTCATTTTCTTTATATCTGAATAACTGTATCTTTTTGGAGCAAGGCCCGCCCATTTCTTTAAAATGACCTCTACATTTTGGTTGATCATATTTTTCTTCTTCCAACATATCACTGACTTGCTAGAAGTACCTCTCCTACAGCGAGAGAAGAAAAGTACAACTATACCTATTCCAACAATTAAAACACCTGTAATTATTAGGACAAGGAAAAACAAGGTCAAGTTTGAGAAAGAGATAAAACAACTGTATTATCTTTGGGCCATAAAAATTCACTAGAAGCAATGCACTATCTAAATTCCAGTTTAAAAAAAAAAAAAAAGGTAGGTTAACTTGCATGAAACTCTCCTTTGGAGTTAGGATTTGTGAAAGAAAAGAAAAGAAAACAAAAAGGTTGGAAAGTAAAATTATATACAAAATGTTAATTTTTATTTTTACTTTTACTTTTTCTTTTTGTATGGTTAGAAAAATTAGAAGAAAATAAACCAATATTTGTCAAAATTAATTTTTTATTTAATTAATCATACAAGGAGTATAGATAATATTTTCAATTTATTGTCCTTTCTTTTAACCTCCACAAGCCCATGTTCCAAACAAACATTTAACAAATATGTAAAATAGCATACAGAATGCAAATTAAGGAAAAACAAATTATGAATGATAGTTTTTGCTGTCAAGATCCTTCTGCTCCCTAGAACATATAATTCTTCTAGCACAATGGAAATCCCTAGAACATATAATTCTTCTAGCACAATGGAAATCAAAATGAGAAATTATAACAGTAGTTCTCACATAAAAATAGTGTGGCCTATCCTCCACATTTAAAGAGTTAAATCATTATCCTGCCTTACTACCAATTTCACCAGCTTATGATCCCTAATTTATTTTTAACTCTCTCCTTAAGGACATTAAAACTCTCAGTTGTCATGTACATATTGGGCTCTTCCAAGCTAACAAGTGACATTCACATTCATGGCATTAGACCAGGCATATGTCATGAATTTAAATTTGCTTGATGTTCTTGTATTTCTATGAATTGAAATTGCGGATCTTGTACACTAAACCATGGAAGAATCCACAAGGTTTGATACCAATTGGTTTGATACAAGGAATTTTAACTTAAAATTTGAAGAAACCGACAAATTGGACTAAATTCTCTCCCAGAAGAAGTTCATCAAAATATCATTTGATTCCTTTCATTACATTAACATGGTTATTTATTTACAATTCTTTCACGCCAATTTTTTTAATTAACTATTTAGGGTAAGTTTGGATTCAAAAAAACTAGAATGCTTTTTTGGTAGCATTTTTTTGTCCTATATGACTTTTTTTTACCAAAATTTGATTTTCTTTTCAAATGATGTAGATTATAGGCATGCTAATCGCATTCGTAAAAAAAAAAAAAAAAAAAAAAAAAAAAAAAATTCTAGTTCATTTGAGTAAAAGCTATTCGCTTGGCTAAAAGAAAAGTAACGAAAAAGCAGATTTTTTTCCAGCGTTTACCCAAATGAATGTGAATTTTCAATTTTTTTTCTTCTTCCCCCCTTTTTTTTCTTCTACGAATGTGATCAATACACTTAAAAGTTACTGCTTCTTAAAAAAAAAAAATCAAAATTTGGTAAAGAAAGCCATATAAAACGAAAAAAACAACCAAAAAAGCTCATTGATTTTTTGAATCCAAACTCACCCTCAGTTGACTTCTTTAGAGTTAAATAATGGGTTTTTGCAGCCCATCATTTGGGGACTTTACTGGGCCTTTTATTGGAACCATTCGAAGAGATCCCTAGCTGTCCTCCTTGTCTACTTTTGCTCATTTGTCTGCCCTTATTATCTAGTTGCCCTTAGGAATATAAATGAAAAGGGTACTTGCAAAAATTATTTTTACCCATCTATATTATATGGAATTGGGTACGATTGTCAAGTCCAAATACATATTTAAGAGTCGGAACTATTAATTTTCTTATTCAAGAATATAGAGACACGTGAGAATATATATATTTAATTTAATTATTTTATTTTATTTTATAAAATAATATGGTATCAATAAGGTTCTATTAAAGTATTTCATGCCTAAAATATAAGTTCTATGCATAATTATGTGCTAAAATTGAATTGGTTAAAATCTCTAATTGTCTAGTGGTCCTCCGTTTAGTATCATTTAAGAGGGGAAACGAAAAATTCTACAACAAGTGTAGAAAGAAATACTTTGTACCTAAATAATAATAATAATAAAATATAAACAAGATCTGAGCAAAGAGGCCTTAGATATACTTTATAAAGAAAACGAATCAAATCTATTGAGAAAGTGAGTAGGTGTCTTGCTATAGTAGACTTTATCAACAACGGTCAATTGCTCAAAGTCCGACGGTGACGATGGCTTCAATGGAATCTATTAGCCACGAGAGCAAAGATGATTGACCTCTCGCAAGTGAGATAGTTGATTGTTATGTTTAATGTTATGATTGTGCTAGTTTGGCTGAGGGTTAAGGAAGGGTGTTGATGAAAATCAAAAGTGACAAAAGTTACTAATTTACTATTGAGTGGGTAGATGATAAATGGAAAGTAATTACTTTTATAATTTTTATGCTATTAAAATCATATTTATATATAGTAATATATTACCTATATGGGTATTTAACGGATATCCTATGTATACTGGGTATCGTGTACCCAATTAACATAAACGTGTATCGGAAATCAAGTAACAAGTACCCTACAAACTAATCCCATCTGCAAGAGTATTTAATTTTGATTCTAAATCTGATTCAATCTTATTAAGGCACTTCTCAATAGTTTTTAACACATTTAGATGGATCGGGTACCCTTATACACCCATCCCATTGACAATCCTACTTACTCTACCTTCGGGGCCGTGTCTGGAAATTTAGGAGCCTTAGGCTAAATTTTAAGAAGGCTTACGCTATTTGGGCAAAACTTTTAGGGATACCTAACTTATTTGAAGTCATAAAATTTTAAATAAAATTAAAATAACTAATAATTAATGCATTAAATATGAAATAAATTATTATGACAAATAAAAGTTTAAAATTCTTTTCCTAGTGTTTGTCTTTGTCAAAATAGAATTTTAAATAAAACTAAAAAAATGATAATTAATACATTAAGCATGAGATAATTATTATGACAAATAAAAAGTTCAAAATTCTTTTCTTATTGTTTGTCAAATAGGATTTTGAATAAAACTAAAAAAAATAATTAATACATTAAATATTAGATAATTTAAGTTAAAGTAGAAAGTTCAAAAGTTAGTGTCTTAATCTTAAATAAAATTAAAAAAAATAATTAATGCATATGAGATAATTATATTATGTATGATAGAATTAAAGTAGAAATTGAAAAGCCTTTTCTTTTTCTTGGTGTACATAGATAATTATGATAGATAGAATTAAAATAAGAAGCCCAAAAGTCTTTTATTGGTTAAAATAAAAGTGAAAAATAATAATTATGCAAGATAATAATAATATATACAGATAGATTTAAAGTAAAAAGTTAAAAAAATGAGAATTGGAGAAAAAATAGGAAGTTTCATAAATTTATTAAATTTTAATTGGTATAAGATATTATTTAATATTTTATTATTAATAAAACTTTTAAATATATGGGGTCTTGTTTTGTTGTAGAGCCTTAGACGACCGCCTCATTTGCCTAAGGGTAGCTACAGCCCTACTTATCTTTTGTTTGTTGGATCCAACTAACTTCCAATCTACAGTTGAGGAGTTTCTATCTTACACCTGGATTATTAAGCATATAAATGGTTTTGTCTCCTCGTTTTTCTAGCCCAACTTTATCATTGATGCCTAGGTGAAAGATGGTTGAGATGGTTTCCAAGCGAACCCCAACCCTTCATTTGTCTGATACTTGAGTTTAGGGACAAGGCTATGATATGGCTCGAGGGGCCATGACTCCCCTAAATTTTAAAAGGGGTTTTTGGAGGCCGGTCACTATTTATGGACTTATAAAGATTTAAGTCATACCCAAAAATCTTATTTGTGAATAAGTCACACTTGCAACAAAAAGACCAAAAAGGATATCACGCGTTTTTTACTACATTTCAAAACTGCCAGTTTTATCCGAAAATAGTGCACACTTTACTCATAACTTCCGTGACTTTCCATCTTCTTTATAAAGCAAGTAAAACTGATTTTTGGAAACAAAATCAAAACTGTTTGAGAAAAACCTAATTTCGCGACTTTCCATCTTCTTTACAAAACAAGCAAAACTGATTTTTGGAAACAAAATCAAAACTATTTAGGAAAACAGTACCACATAATAAAACAATACCGCATAAAAAACAGTACCACATAATAAAATATTATTGCATAAAAACAGTACCGCATAAAAAACAGTACCGCATAATAAAACAGTACCTCATTAAAACAGCACCATTCTTTGCATGATATAGTCATGCGGTACTGTTTTTGAACGAGCATGCATTCTAAAAAAAATAGTACCGCAGACATGTGGTACTGTCACACATGCGGTACTGTCGGTCATTCGTTTGATATGTGAACTATTTTTGTGTTTACATGTGATGTTTGCATGATAGAGTCATGCGGTACTGTTTTTGAACGAGCATGTATCCTAAAAAAAACAGTACCGTAAACATGTGGTACTGTCACACATGCGGTACTGTCGGTCATTCGTTTGATATGTGAACTATTTTTGTGTTTACATGTGATGTGTGCATGATAGAGTCATGCGGTACTGTTTTTGAACGAGCATACATCCTAAAAAAAAAGTACCGCAGACATGTGATACTGTCACACATGCGGTATTGTCAGTCATTCGTTTGATATGTGAACTATTTTTGTGTTTACATGTGATGTTTGCATGATAGAGTCATGCGGTACTGTTTTTGAACGAGCATGCATCCTAAAAAAAATAGTACCGCAAACATGTGGTACTGTCACACATGCGGTACTGTCGGTCATTCGTTTGATATGTGAACTATTTTTGTGTTTACATGGGATGTTTGCATGATAGAGTCATGCGGTACTGTTTTTGAACGAGCATACATCCTAAAAAAAACAGTACCGCAGACATGTGGTACTGTCACACATGCGGTACTGTCGGTCATTCGTTTGATATGTGAACTATTTTTGTGTTTACATGTGATGTTTACATGATAGAATCATGCGGTACTGTTTTTGAACGAGCATACATCCTAAAAAAAACAGTACCGCAGATATGTGGTACTGTCACACATGCGGTACTGTCGGTCATTCGTTTGATATGTGAACTATTTTTGTGTTTACACGTGATGTTTGCATGATAGAGTCATGCGGTACTGTTTTTGAACGAGCATGCATCCTAAAAAAAACAGTACCGCAGACATGTGGTACTGTCACACATACGGTACTGTCGGTTATTCGTTTGATATGTGAACTATTTTTTGTGTTTACATGTGATGTTTGCATGATAGAGTCATGCGGTACTGTTTTTGAATGCGGTAATGTTTTTGAACAAGCATGCATCCTAAAAAAAACAGTACCGCAGTCATGTTTAAATACGTAATCCAGATCTGTATATATTCATTCGATCGACGTTAATCTCATAGCACAAACTCGCGTAATCCGTGTGTATTCCTTCGTATATAATCATTTAACAGATTTTTATCTCACTATATCTTCACGCGATTGATAAGGAATGAAACAAAAACGGAAAACGTGATTCTCGGTTCCATAATTTTCGACAACTTCATCTCAGTTAATTATAGAAAAAGGGCATTTAAGTCATATTATAAATTATATTTAAAACAAACTCGTGGGACCCACTCAAAAGTATGACTTAAATACAAAACTTTTCACATTAATGTGACTTAAAAGCAATACTTTTTTTTGAGTATGACTAATAACTTTAAAAGATTACCAAGTATGACTTGGATACAATTTTCCGATTTTAAAAAATACTATTTGTACATGTAAATTCTTGACTGAAAAAAATTTACAGAATCGTTTAGCCCACCTAAAATTTTAGACAATGATTGGTCTCGGTTAGGTTAACACCAACACTATAGATATAAAATTTGGGTTTAAAAAAAATTAATTTTATTTTTTTCTTAATTGATATATATAATCCAAAATTTAGAAGTCTAACTGATTATACTATCTATACATATATATTAATTTATTGCTTATTTACTTAATATAATTTATAATATTAGCTATAATTTTTTCTAGTCCTAAATTCAACCCAAGAAAAAAAAAATGGCCCCAAAAACTAAAAATCTTGATTTTGCCCCTAACTGAGATGATCTAATGGCTCATGTTCTCCTTTTGTGAACCATTTATTTCAATATTGATCCAACTATCTAGGTTTATTCCATTAATTTCTTTTTCTTCTTCTTTTTCTCTCTCTCTTTTTGTGTGTTACTCTTCTTGTCTTTTCTCTCTTTTCACATGTTTCTCCATATAAGACTTTTACAACAAAACCTTGTAACCAACATCAAAAGAAAAATGGGGGAAAAAAAGAACATGAATCCGATTCGAGGACCAACTAAATCAACTCCTCAATCATGTTGTTGAAACTCTTAATTTCGTAATACATTGATGCCAAAGTCCAAAGCACAATCACTGAGCCATAAGTGAACTGAATGTGAGCGCTTGGAATTATGCATTTACTTTTAAATTAGAGAGATTTTATGATTTTTGGGTCGAACCCCAATAGAGTAAAGTGTAATTATTCCTAATATAATCTTTGAAAGGAAGAAATGTTATATCGATTGGATTCTTAAGAAAAGAATTAGGACAAGTGGAGTGTGAAACGTGAGTTAGTCGCCTTCGGTTTAGGGAAAAGGCTTTTTATCTTTTTTCATGGGTTTTGTGTTAGCTTGCAATTAAGCTAGGCAAGCTAGAGAAAATTACAATTAAACTAAGAGATACTAGATAGATAAAAAATTTAGTTGAAGATCATTATCCTATTTAGCTACGAGATAAAAATCTTGAGTGCTATGATCTCTATTACCTTAACAATTTGATAATTTAGAAATCAAATTGTTTGATAAAGAAAAAAAATTAAATTAAAAGCAGCAACCATGGTAGTCATATATGTCAATATTTGCACATGGCTTATTTTTGTTAACAATTTTCAAGCAAATATTTGATTTGTAAGTTTTAATTTCTATTAGCATTTAAAGTTTAAAATGTGACAATGTTGTCCAATCAGTCATGAAATTCAAGTCAAGGATTTGAACATCATCAAAGACTATTTGGATACTTCATCAATGCAATAGAAGGATGTTTGAGTGAAGATTTCAATGATGAATGGTGTGATAGTATTTGGATTTTAAATGAGGATGTGGAAAATGCAGCTTTAAATGTGCTATCCAATTTATTTCACGAGTAGAATGCAAGTAAGTCGCACCCGCGAGTTGCCATCAAAGTTTACTACTGAATTAGATATGTTGTCCAGTATAGTTTGTTGATAGGTTGTGAGCAAGTTGTAACTAGCAAACTGCTCGCGAACTTTGACATGATTTTGCCCTTATTTTTATTGTACATCATTGAGACCTAATTTTTAACCTATTTTCCACCTGTAAATACTCAAAAACATTCTCTCAACCATAATCTCTTGTCCTAAACCTAATCTACTATTCCCTTAAGGGGAAAAACACCAAAGAGGCCGTCAAATCTTGATTCTACAAGCCTCTTTTCTCATATTTCTTTGGAAAACCATATTGGTTCTTGAATCTTAGATCTAGGGCTACAGTCTAAATTGGGAGAATGCTTCTACTATAGCTGGAGCTGGTTAAAACATCACAGAAGAGGTGTATTACAGGTATCTTACTAGAACATATAAAGAGTTCTAAATTCAGTAGATCAAGAGGTACTTTAATTGGGGAAACTTGTATTCTCTTGGTTGAGAACTTTGTAATCTTTGATTCATAGTGAGGTTTTAAAGTCTAATCTAGATTAAAGATCCGAAGTTTTTCTCCTTTATTAAAGGAGTTTTCCTAATGAACAAACTTATGTCTTATTATACATTTTTTACTTGGTTTTCTTTATTGATCTATAAGCACGATTCTAGATTTGTAGATTTAATTGTGATTTTTTGACAAAATTAATTCTTAGATTCCTATTTTACCCATAAAACCTTGAAAGTGCAAGTGTGTGTGTATGCCAAATCAAGTCCCCTCTTTCTCCCTCTATGTGTGTGTGTGTGTGTGTCTTTCCCTCTCTGTGTGGAACCTTTCAATTTTGCAAAACAAAATAATGACCTGTTGTAGTCATTTCTCAAAGTCATTTGGGCACACCAAAAAATGTAATTTTACATATGAGATTGACACGTGGTACTTTGATGATTAATTAGGTATTTGGTAAAAATTTATAAAAGTTGGAGAAAGTTGGTAAAAGTTGATTAGGTGTTTGGGGGAGAAAATGGAAAAAATTGGTAAAAGTTGGTTTTATTTTTTTTAGTGTGCAAATGCCACCAAAATCAAAATTCAAGCAACAATTTTCATTCTTACACAAACATGTACATTCATTCTTAAAACAAACTCAGCAAGTACCTATGGGTCATCAATTCGTTCAAGGCTTTACAACTATCCTGTTGTCGCAATATGCACTAAAGAAATTGCATGTATATCATATATATGTATAGGTTAAATTAGCACTTGGCATACTATTTTTCTCCATTTATTTTTTTTCTTCCTCCACTACCATGATTGATGGACCACTATAACTTATTGTCATGACTTGCTACAGTTTAACAAACATTGATATGAATACAGACATGGATAAGATATAGATACAGATACGGATATAGCGATTTTAAAAAAAATAAGAATACGGACACGGTGGGGTACGACCAAAAAATATAAATTTTACATATTTTTATTAGCTATATATGTATATTGTAAGAAATGACTGATTTTAATAGGAAATATTATAATAGTTATGTTGTAACAATTGTATCCCTAGAATTAAAGGATTTGATTAGATGGTTTTCCTATTCTGTAGCTAAGGTTTGGTGTATATAAGCAGTTTTATGGTGATTAATAAAATACACAAAAAAATATTTGCCTCCAATTTCCTTCTCTAATTTTCTTTGGTTTTCGACATGATATCAGAGCCCAAAACCCTCTGGGAATCTTATTCTGTTTGCTCGGCCTTTATTGCCAGCGATTTTTAGCCTTAATTGCTGTTCTCATTGGATTTTTCTGTTACGATTGTTGTTCACCATCGTTGACGGTCGAAGTGGACTCGAAACCCTAGTTGACTTCATTGTCATCATCGGTCGACTCTTCCCAATCAGTTGCGATCGTTGTCGATCAAATTGAACTCAGAACCCTAGCCGACTTTTCTACCATTGATTGACATTGTTCTTCGTAGCAGAAATTCTAAATCGCCAGAGTTAAGATTGCCTCGCCTCTCTTATCGTCATCGATCACTGTGGGTGCTGCCCCGATCATTGTTGATTTTTATGGACTCACGTCATCGATCACAATGGTTGTTGCTACAATTGTCGCCGATCATTGTAAGACTCACGTCGTTGATTTAGTTAACATCTTTATAATCATCTTCAGATTGGTATCGTCGATCACTGGTGATATCACAATTGAAGTTATCACAATCATCAGCCACTTCCATTTTCATTAGCCAATCTGTTATTCTTTCATCATGTTAGAGACAAAAGATATTGCCATGTAGCCTATTGTCTAGATCAAACAAGTATAGTAGATTCAAGCTGCATATCAGTTAAACGAAAAAATTACTCGAAATTGTCCTAATTTATTCGAACTGTTTCGAAAGACAAGGACAAGATAAGCCATCTTATGAAAACAGGGCCAAAGCTAGGCAATCTGAAATTTGATGCCTGGGACAAGGAAGATTCAATGATTATCACGTAGATGTGGATTTCAATGACTCATGAGATCAGTTATACATGTATGTTCTTAGCTACTGCAAAAGATATTTGGAAGATTGTTCAACAAATGTATTCAAAGGTCATAGATGCAGCCCAAGTATACGAGATCAGAGAAACATTTGTACCAGTGGCAAAGTTGAATACAGTTGGGGTTCTCTTATCTTTAACTGCCAATCTAGACTAGCCTCTTCAACAACTTAACTTTAAAAATGTGTTTCTGAATGGAAAACTAGAAGAAGAAGTCTTCATGACATTACCACCAGGTTTCTATAAAAAATGTGAAGAAAATTGGGTATGTAAACTCAAGAAGTTTCTTCATAGTCTCAAACAGTTACCAAGAGCTTGGTTTGATAGACTTGCAAAGGTGATAAATGGTCAAGAATGTCAACGGGGACAATCAAATCACACTATATTCTTCCGCAAACTGAAGATGTGAGGAAGACAATTCTAATTGTATATGTCGATGATATAATCCTAATCAAGGATAATATAATGGAGATGGAGAGATTAAAGAAAATTCTAACCACTGAGTTTGAAGTGAAAGACCTGGGTCAAATGTGATACTTCTTGGGAATGAAGATCACTAGCTTAAAAAAGAGTATTAGTGTCTCACAATGGAAGTATGTCCTTGATCTTCTAATCGAAACTAGCATGCTTAGGTGTAAACCTAGTGACACACCAATTGAAGCAAGGAAAAGGTTAAAAGATGTTGGGGACCCAATTCAAAAGGACAGATATCAAAAATTAGTTGGCAAACTAATCTGCCTATCACATACTAAATCTAACATTGCATTTGCTATTAGTATGATGAGCCAACACATGCATTCACCAATGGAAAGTCGTCTAGAAACCATGTACAAGATTCTCAAATATCTCAAAGACTCACTGAGAAGAGGACAATTCTTCAAGAAAAGTGAAAGCAAAGAAGTAGAAGTCTTCATATATGCAGATTGGACAGGTTCAAAAAGAAGATAGAAGGTCCACCACTGGATCACTTTTGTATAGGGAAACTTGGTAACATGGAGAAGTAAGAAACAGAATGTTGTGGCTAGAAGTAGTGCTAAAGGTGAGTTTAGAGCGGTTGCATAAGGGATATGTGAAGAATTGTGGTTAAGAAAACTATTAAAAGACTACACGTCACATTAAAATTTCCAATCAAACTCTATAGTGATAATAAAGTGGCCATCAATATTTTTCTTAATCCAATCTAGCATGATCGAACCAAGCATGTAGAAGTGGACAGACATTTTATCAAGGAAAAAGTTCAAGACAAAATCATTTGTATAACCTGTGTTCTTACAAAAGCGCAAACTGCGGATATCTTCACCAAAGGGCTATTTTAACAAAATTTCAATGATTTCATTTGCAAGTTGAATATAGTCAATATTTACTTTTGAAATCCCAATTTATTTTTGGTGTAGTCTGTGATAGAATTTGTTTAGGGATTGATTGAAGATTAAATAGATTTTCCATTTTGTAAATTAGGAGATTTATTTCCTTTTTTTTTTTTTTGTTCACCTTTGGTATTATAAATAGAGGTCCAAAGCTTGTGTATAATTCAATCAAGAAATATAGAAAAAAAGTTTTTTTTTCTTGATTTCGATAGCCATATTAAAATTATTTATATATATAAAACCTAAAAAGTATAAGATACAAGATCTTATAATTTTAAAGGTTTCGACTACTCAAATCTTGATTTATCTTAATTATATAATTGAAGAAAAACTGATAAAATAATAGGACATGCCACGACACATATATCTAAGTGTCTGAGGAATATGCAGATACATTTAAAATACGGATACAGTATCCATTTTGAAATGTCTATGCTTCATAGGTTATAGTCAATCCATTAAGAGAAGAAATCTATAGGGTCGTTTGGCTCACCAACTTTTACCAAAAACAAAATCAACTTTTACCAACTTTCTCCACCAAACACAAAAATAATTTTTATCAATTTTTTCTAACTTTTACCATTTTTCTTCAATTTCTTCAATTTTCTCCAACTTTTTCTAACTTTTACAAATTTTTACCAAACACCCAACTAATCACTGGAACACTATGTGTCAATTAAAAGGGCATTTCATTTTTTTGGTTTTTTTTTGTGGTGCCAAACAGCCCCCTATATCTAAACAAAATAAAAATTGATATAAAAAAAGGAAAGAGAAAAAGCGAAAGCAAATATTATTTGAACTTTCAACAAAAGTATAATAATTGAATTTAACTTTGTGAAGTTCGTGTGGCTCCCAATAAGAGAAGAAATTTATACGAGAACAAATTAAACAAAAAAAAAAAGCAAAAGGAAATATTATTTGTTTCAACAAAAATATGAATATGTCTGATCATCGTGATGTTCTAACATTAGGCACTGACTAATGAGATGGGTGGTTGTGGGCAGTGTGATGATGGTGATATTGTCACAGCGATGGTGCCAACATGTGATTGTTGTGACATGGGAAAAGGTGGAAGTGGTTTTATTTGCAATGTGGTCACAGTGGCTTAAGGGTAAGGTGTGGATAGTGTAACTGTTGATTGCAGGAATAATGAGTACGAGTGATGGGTGTGCCACCAAAGGATGTTGATGATGGTGGCATTCATTGGTCATTTTTTTTGGAGGGGGGTATGATACTGAAGGATTTTGATCACAGAGGTATAAAATGGGCAAATTCTTTGTGAAGGGAAAAGACCAAGGAAAAGGATTAAAGATTGGCTTGGTCAACTCAGTTCAATAAATTGTTGGGTTAACTCAGTCCAAAATTATCAAATTTTGATAATATTACTTTTCAATAAGTCAAGGGTAAAGACATGGCTTTATTATATTCCGTTAGCTCCGTTAATCTATTACCTCGAACAAGTGGTTTAACGTGATTTCTCCAACCACAAAGAAAGCATTGTATTAATCCAAAACCTAAAGGGAAGTTCAAGTAACTTAATTTTAATGTATTTAATTAGTATATAAACTAATTGCTCTATATCTTCGCATAAGCTCAAAATGTATTTTTTATCTAACGTGCTATAATATAAGTTCAAATTTGAGAAAGGGTAGTGTTCCTTGGATATGAAGAGATATGAAACTATTTCTTGACAACGGATGGCAGGCACGAGTAAGTATAGCAGAAGGAATAATAATATTTCCAGGTATGACTGAAGAAATTAGGTGTTTTGATTCAGCAATTCATACTCATGAAAGCAACAGCAACAAAAAGGATAGAGTAACAGCAGATAGGAAGGGGGTAAAAGTGTATTTTAATTGACTGAAGGTGGTGGATTGAATTCATAAATAAAATACAAAAGCATGTAATGATGTGATATTATAAGAATAAAGAGCTTATAAAATATTAATCTAACTTTATAAAATATTAATCTAACTACAAGTGTGCTCATACGTACAAAAACTGGTAATTAAGAGGCATAATACCTGTTCCTGGCAAAATCCATTTGAGATAACTCCACCATCCTGTAATAAATATCAAGAAGAAAGACATCATTTAGACTCGAAAAAAAATAAAAATTAAAAAATGATCGAACTGCCAAGTTATTCACTCTCTATATTCTGAATGCTTGTATTGAATTAAAGAAGAGACAACACTTCAATTAGAATGTCCCAATTGAATATTTTGGATTCTACTCTTACATTAATATAGATGTAACACCATAAATATGTGCAAAATAATCAAATGCCTTCTTGACTTATGCAGTAGAACTTTAGGGGATCAAGTGGGCCGAATGGACTGGGACATTGGCCTCCATTGTGGAGACACTCGAGACATTCATTTTACACATGCCATCTAACAGAGAACTTATCAGGGAAGAGTGAAAATATATTATTGCTGGCATTATGGTTGCTAGGGGAATATAACACCGGTAGTTGAATAGACAAACAGTTGGGGGGACACTGCCAGTACCAGGAATCGGAACATGATGATACTGAGGAGGAGGAGGAAATTCATAAGAGACTGTAAAGCCCGAGCAGCCTCTTATAGTTACAATGACTACGACCAAAGTAATGATCATATGCCTGCCGCCAAAGTTGAGCAGTGGCGGTATTGCATCTGAATAAGGTGTGTCTGGGGTGCATGATTGTTAAGGAAACAGAAGATATACTGGGAACAATAGAATCACCGAAAATATCACAATTTTTGAAGCCAGTGAGAGTTTTTAGCCCTTTGAGCTTTAGAGTCTCATCATTCAAGAATTTTATAACTCCATAGTACGGCCCCGGAGTCTCCGCCGGGAGAAAACCACAAGCCGCTCAAATTACAGTTTCATCATTCAAGAATTTTATAACTTCATAGTTCTGCTGCCTAAATCCCAAGTTGATTTTCGGGAACAACTCACTGCAATGCAACGCATACTGCCCACATCGTTTATGAGTGAAATTGGAGAAAGGGAATTTGATCTGGCCAAGAGTTCCACAGTTGGAAGGATTCTGGGCAATTGTGCTGGCATTTGTAGGCAGCAGAATGAAGAATGAGGAGCAGGTGCGAAACAACAAAGACACAGAAAGTGAAAATGAAAATGAAGGGAAAATCCCTTCATTCCAATCAATAACCTAATTTAGCAACCGCCAACAAAAACAACGCCTCCGTATCCACACAGCAGAAAACCAAGGGACGAAATTCTCTTACTTAAAGCTAGTCCTTCGTTGTGGAATGTTTGTGGATGAGACAGACAACCATAGAATAGATGCTTAATTTTCTTTTTCTGCAGATAGGCCAGGGACTTGAAAAGAAAAGATTGAGCCGCCTTAGTTGTCTGCCAAATTAATGGATAAAGGGGCCTTGCCCTCATTAATCTCAAAACTCGTTTCCTTTTTTTTTTTGAATAAAGTACAAAAATCACCTGTAATTTACTTTTATCTCACTTTATTTCCATACGTTTTAATTGCAACAATCAAATCTCTGCATTTTTTGTCAAGCAATTTAGTCATTTCATTAGTTAACCGTTAAATATAGTCGTTGGATTAAAGATAAAATGATAATTTCTTCTATAATTTATCCTTAGTACAACTTTAGTTCCTCACGTTATATTTTATTAAATTATTTTTAATAAATAATAAAATTAAAATATATTAATAGGTTTTTTTTAATTGAATTA
Source organism: Vitellaria paradoxa (assembly GCA_019916065.1). NCBI lineage: Eukaryota > Viridiplantae > Streptophyta > Magnoliopsida > Ericales > Sapotaceae > Vitellaria > Vitellaria paradoxa. The sequence continues at coordinate 7,752,941 of CM034244.1, read as the reverse complement.
AATTATTTTTAATAAATAATATAATAAAATCAATAATGTAGTTAAATTAATACTTAATCTAGTTTAATTAATACGAAATATATTTATTAAATTCAAACAATTTTTTAAAATTAATAAAATTAAATATATTTAATTCAATAAATATATAACCTTACACAGTATCATTATATTATATTTAATAAATAAAATTATATTTAACATATTTTTTTATGAAATTAAATTATTTTCAATAAATAATATGATTACATTAATAATATAATTAGAATAATATTTAATTGAGTTTAATTAATACGAAATATATTTTATTAGATTTAATTAATTTTCCAAAAAATTAATAAAATTAAATATCTTATTAAATGGTGATTCAATAATTTCACTAATAATTGTTATAATTAAGATAATGGAATTAAAAGAGTTAACACAAATAAATTTATTATGTCGAGTTAAACATATATACAAAATGATATATATATATATATATATAATTTAAAAAAATAGTAATTCTAGGGCCTTTTGGTAATATTACTGTTTTTCTATTCTGCTTAATTCTTTATTTTCTGCTTTTGTTTTCTACTATCATTTTTTCTGAAATAAAAAAAATTGTGTTTAGAAATGTAATTATATTTACATAAATTAATTTTTTCATAAAATATTTAAATAATTTTTTAAATTTTTTAAAAATTGTTTGAATTAAATAAATATATTTCATATTAAATAAACTAAATTAAGTATTAATTTAACTATATTATTAATTTTATTATATTATTTATTAAAAATAATTTAATTAAATAAAAAGAAAATATATTAATATATTTTAATTTTATTATTTATTAAAAATAATTTAATAAAATATAATATGAGGGATTAAAGTAATACCAAGGACAAATTGTAGAATAAATTACCATTCTGTCATTAATCTAATAAGTGTATTTAACGGTTAACTAACAGAATGACTGTATTTTTAATTTTATTATTTATTAAAAATAATTTAATAAAATGAGTTTCAAATTATAATATGTTATGTGATCTAATAAAATATATTTCAAATAAATATAAAAAATGTAGGAATTTGACTGTTTTAATTGAAATGTGAGCAACTAAGGTGATACTGTAAGTAAATTATAGATAAAATTACCATTTTATCCTTAGTTTAATCGTTATATTTAACGATCAATTAACGGAAATACTAAATTATTTTTTAGTTGAAAGTGTAAAAATTTAATTATTATAATTAAACTGTATGGAATTAAAGTAAACTGAGAATAAGCTGTAGGATGATTTCTGAACTTTACCGTAATATGTAATATAGGATAGCTAATATTGCTGCTTATCCCCGAAATCCCTCCCTTGCCGGGTGCAATCGGTCCACCGGCGGTGGGACTGGGAGTCGCCGGACTTGGAGCTGGAGATGAAGCCGTACCGGGTGCATCAATTGATCCACCGGCGGTGAGACTGGGAATTGCCGGACTTGGAGCTGGAGATGAAGCCGTAACGGGTGCAATCGGTCCACCCGCGGTGGGACTGGGAGCCGCCGGACTAGGAGGTGAAAGTGAAACCGTACCATTTTCTACACCATTCAACAGATCCAAGGTCGCCTTAGCGTTCAGATTCTCCGGCTGAAACTCGTGCTTGTTCGGCTTGCCGTCGGTGACCGAGCTGCCGACCTGCCATACCTGGTTCACCTTCGTCGTTTTCTCCGGCAGTGCCAGCGTGGCGAAGATCATCATTTTCCCGCCGGAGTGTTCTGCTGAGGTGCCGGAGACATCGAACGAGAGCTTCGACCGGACGATCGATTGGTAAGAGGTGATGTTGTAGGTGTCGACTGTCATGGAGCCGTTGGATTGCTTGAATGCGACGAGAGACTGCGCGCCGACCATGCCGGTGCCGGTGGGGTTGATGGCCCAGGCGATCCAGCCGTCGGATTTGGGGGGAGTGGCAATGAAGGCGATGGAGAGCGACGATTTGTTGGAGTCGTAGGTCCAGTGGAAGTGGGCGCTCAGCGACAGCAGGTCAGCACAGTTTGTGTATAGCTTGCTGTTGGTAAAATTTTGCTTCGAACATCCCAGAGAATGCGAGGGTGAAAACAGTATACCCCCAACCGAAAGCCCTAAAAGCAGAGCCGAAAAATTAATGGCAGCCATTTTAGAGAGAGAGAGAGTCTAAAACCTAGAGTTTAACTGAGAGGTGAGGAGAAGCTCAGCTGCATTTGGGGACTCTATATAGAGGGTGTTAGCAGTGGCGAAGATAAGAAAGTTAGTGGCGGGGGGTTAAGTTGAACTTAAATTTTTTTTTTTTTTATAGGTTGAACTTAAATTTTTTTTTTTTTTTTAACAGGTTGAACTTAAATTTTTTTTTTAATAGACCTTATCATTTTTTTAGATAGGCTCTTTTTTATTATTTATTTTTTATCCAACCTTAACTTTTTGTTTTGTCATTTATTATTTATCTAAATTCAATTTTTTTAAAATAGGTCTTATCATTTTTGATAGATTTTTTTATCATTTATTATTTATCTAATTTTACTTTTTTTTTTTAGGTACGCATTATTTGAACTTAAAAATTTGATAATGCCTACTTAAAAAAAACTAAAATTAGATAAATAATAAATGATAAAAAAAAATTTATCAAAAAATGATAAGACCTATTTAAAAAAAAAATTGAATTTGGATAAATAATAAATGACAAAATAAAAAGTTAAGGTTGGATAAAAAAATAAATAATAAAAAAGAGTCCATCTAACACTCTGGCATAGGTATCTCTACCCTTGAGTGTTAGAAAATAAAATAATAATGAGAGATAAAAATATATATATATATTAATATTTCATTAGATTGTATGTGTTGTATTATGCACTACTTTATTTGCAGAGTTGTGCATAATACTGTTTTAGTATGTTTCTGAAAATTACTTAGATATGTTTTTTAGAATTAAAGGTAATATATATGAGAGGTTAGTTAGGTAAAAATATTTTAATATTACATGGTAATAGAATTGGGGCTTTATAACATTTCATAAAACTCTAAATTTATAAACAAAAATTTTAATTCGTACTTATTGAAGGGTCTTCACCCATTAAATGACCCTTTAATTGTTATGAAGTTTCCTAAGTTGTCTTTCCTTATTTATTAAGTTATATTGTTATCAACTCAATACATTTATTTCTTATCTACCTCCCTTGACTACCTAAGTTGTCTTTCCTTATTTATTAAGTTATATTGTTATCAACTCAATACATTTATTTCTTATCTATCTCCCTTGACTAGTGTTGATAAAATGGAGAGATGTTCTGTATATAGTAAAAGAAAAAAAAAAAAAAAAAGAAGAGCTGAGGAGAGCTGCCTGAATTCATTGTGTTCAGATAGAAAGAGATAGAAAGAAAGAGAAAGGCAGATTCTTGTATTCACTATTATGATTATATAATGGATTTTATTTCCTGCACGTGGATGTATGCCAAGAATGCCAAACCACGTTAATTTGTGTGTGTTATTTTTATTCTCCTTTAATTTTTCCTTACACTTATTACACAAATTACGAAATATTAACTTTTATAAATTTATACTAATACTAATTTTTATAATTCTATCTGGACACATTGACGTGGCTGTTTCTTGTTTGGGTTCATTTGAGATTTCAGATCTGAAATGAGGACGCAGAGATGAAGGGGAGTGTAGCTGATTTATAATTTTAAAGGCTTTCTTTGATTTCTTAGTGGCTGAAAATTCGTTGCACATAGAGAGAGAGAGAGAGAGAGAGAGAGAGAGAGAGAGTCAAAAATCGAAGTCAACGGCGAAGACCAGAGCAGCGTGCAGCGCGGGGCCGAAGGTGTTTGGAAAATGAGTTAGACCTTTGAGCACGCAGAGAATCGAATGCAAATTTTCTTTGCAGTGGACCAGGGACAGTGTAATGGTAAATTTGCAAGCTTTATTACTAACTTGTTTAAGATTTCATTTGGTCGTTAATTATTCTTTCAACGGCAGGCCACATCACTCTTGAAATCCAAGGAACTCATCACAGGTGCTGCATCGACTGCTAATTTTTTATTAATCTTAATTAAAATTTTATCACAAATTTTAATAAAATTTTATGAGTACTTTTTTTATAGTCTTAGATTTTGAAAACATATAAATACAATTTATTTTATTTATTTGTTGAATATTTAAGAGTTGATTCAATCAAGCACACACAAATATATAATACGCGTACATATATAAATAAATAAAAGAGGGAACAAAAGCTGAGTCGGAAAGTAACTGCAAAAAAAAACCGCATAAAGAAAAGAGAGAATAAAAATAAGCTTTCAAATTGTAAATGTGACATCCATCAACTCTATTTGGGTTTCAGTTTAACTCACCCATAATCATTATTAGCAGCGTGAGAGAGGATATCCAGCTTCGTTAGTTGCATTATAAATGCATCTAGACAATACTGGAATTGATAGATTTAATCTGCACTCGTTACTTTTTTATTTTTGCACAAGTTACTGCTTAGTTAATTTGTATCAGTAACTGTAGATTTCGTCTTCTATTCGAAAATTAATGACGAAAACAAAAGCAGTAAAAGGTACGAAATATTTGTGCAGCAGGTATAGTCGAACAGGAATGGACATGCCAACACGACAAGCACAGAAGCAACAAATCTGTGTAATTAGTTACTTAGGGCAGAGGTTTGTATAGTTTACTTGACTTCCATTCCTAATACTTCAGAAATAAAGCCAATTCTATTTATAAAAGATCCAGTTTCATAATGTACCGTCCAACCCATTTTCTGGTTCCATCCCTGCCAAATCAGTTTGTTATTATAAATAGAACATTTGTAAGCTCAGATCTTCAAACTTGATTATCAATTTCCATTAAATTTTTATTACAATCATGTGTTCTCACTCTTGTTCTTTTGGATTCCATGACGTCTTTTTGTCGTGTTTCGAAACAATATCTCCCTAAATACTTCGTCGTTGTGTTAATGCGCGTGTAACGGGTCTTTTTGCCTCTCAAGGATGGATAACCAAGAGTAAACAAAGTTTAGTTATCAATGACCAGGAAAGATAATGCATGACCCAATACCACATAGACTAATTAAGAGGAGTCAATCTTATAAATGGATCAAATATTCTATGGACTAGCAGATGGTGCACAATCATAGCCCACAGAGCATTCGAGAGTGGGTGGTGGTGGTGGTAGTGGTGATGGTGATGATGAATTGTGTACACAGGAATCCACTTGCCACACATGATAATCGGCCAATATGATTGAAGTTGAGCAGATGAATATGCACATAAGTGAAGTACATAGTAAGCCTATTTATTAAGATTTCTTATATTAGTTATAGAATGACTGATGGTTAGTATTTAAGAAGGAAAAACTCATTCTTTGAACTAACTTTTGGGATTAAAATAAACCTAAAATCAATCATGTCATACCCTTATTTTAGGATACATATTTAGTTTCTTATATAGAGGGAACATTTCTACATCCTCCGTCCATGCTGCATTAGTAATCACCATTCAAGTCAAAAATCCGATATTGAAAACACAACACAATCTGTTAGATTTATATTAAATCTTCGGCATACTAACCAAAATTTCATAAACACTTAAATAAACTCGAACTTCCAACTTCTCTCTTATTAAACCTAGCCTCAGTCTGATATTGTTGAAACTCTAGATTTATTTACATAAACTCCAAATACTAGCACATGGGTAGAATAAGAAAAATAGACCACTCAAAGTTTTCTCAAAACACTTGCAGCCACTTCTAGACTCAACCTGAAATATATAAATTTAAATGTGAGTGTCACACACTCAGTGGATGTATTAACCTTAAGATAACAGATAGTGAATACACATTAAGAATAATCCACAATAATTATCTAGACAATTATTCCATAATCGAATATTTATTAATTTAGATGTATCATAATCTAACAGTGATAAAAATATCTCAACACACAATTTCTTATCACTTTTCATTAATCAATCAGTATCACTAGGCCCCAACTGGCTATCGCATAGTATATATACATGATAAATGATGCAAGTAATAATGCAACACACATTTGTCCCCATCTGACCTATGAGTTGAACGCTTAATTATGAAAAGTGGCTTTAATTTAGCATGTTCCATTAGCTCCATCTGGCCTCATCATTAGTCCCATCTGGCCTCATTTTATTTATTTATTTTGTTTTTCTGGCCCTTTCTGGCCTGGTCTCATCGACCATAATACAAGTGTAATGTACACAATTCATGCTGATATGCAATAATATTTTTTTCCTAGTAAAATATTACTTCTCAAACTTATCTTTCCACAAAATAGTTTCACTTCATATCTAACACAATAATACAATAATCCATAAATATTCAACAATTCACATCAAAATAATTAAATAGTAACACCAACAAATAAATAGATAAAATTTGTTAATATATATTTAATACATTTTACCTTTAAGTTTAATACACCTACCTGAACAACAGATATTCTGAGAAAATCAAATTATTGGGGTGGTTGTTGCTGATTCTCTTCAGGTCCTAAATTTAACTCAAATAAATTATGTAGATCAGACATCAAACAGTTGAAATATAATCCAAATCAAGTAATCATATAAATTTAAGAAATAGAATCAACCACTCTATTTTTAGTATACTTAATTTATTTAAACTACCCTATAATTGATTTTAAACTAATAAAATAAAATAACTTACCTCAACAATTGGTCAGAACCTCTAAATTTTTCTCTTTCCCACAATTTTTTTCTCGCTCTCTGTTCTTTCCTTCTCGCTATTTTTTTTTCTCATTTTTTCTTACTGTGTTTTTCTTTTCTCACTGTTTTTTACTACACACAAGTGAGTTACATATATATATATATATATAAGTATATGCGTATGCTTAGGGGGGAGGGGTTAAAGTCCCTTGACACACTCCACCCCCCCTCCTTATTGTTTCCTTGACTTTTCATTCTTTTTTTTTTTTTTTCGGTTTCACATGTAAGTTACACACACTCGCACACACACACATATATATATATATACATATATAATTAGGTCAAAGTCTTTGCCCTTTTTGTTGACTTCTCAATTCCTTTTCATTTTTTTTTTTTTTTTTTTTTTGAACATGGCAGTGGCCATGTATCTTCCACCGTGTATATGTACATGTGAATGCATCCATATATATATACAAACATATAAATGCATCCACCTTACACTAACTCCAATTTAATTTGTTAATTAGTACCGCCGCTAACTTAAATTAAATTTTTTTAATAGTTTGATTAAGTTATTAATTAAATTAGATTAAGACAAAATAAATTTCAAAATAATACCAAATTAACACAATTAAAATTTCTAAGTATAATTTAAAAATTAATTTAATTATGCAACCTAAATATAAATAAGAAGAAAATGTAGCCCCGAAAGAGATAATCGAGTTGGTTCGGATGGCGGGCTGAAGGGTCTGGGACCAATAAGTCCCGGGTTCGATTTCTCTTGGGGACAGTCCTTTCTCTAATTGTGGAGGGCCATCTAACAGCCTTTTCGGCTGAGCCGGTCAGCCAGGGCTTGCCTAGGCTGGTTTACCTCCTCGTAGTTCTTTGCCGGCTAGGGCCACGGAGCGGGCTTCACCCAGTGTATACCCATAGGTAGTGATTGCGGGCTTCTCCCCAACCCCAGAAGAAGAAAATGTAGGATGTCACAAGCCATTACAAAACCAATTGTACAAATCAAAGTACAAAATGTCTTCTACTCAGCACACCAAATTTCAACTTGATCGGACCACAGATGATGTTTCAATTAACTTCCCCTCTAATCTGCTTTTCTCTTTTGAAAATTTTTCTTTTTCTTTTTTTTTTTTTTTCCTCACTCATATGTTGTCTAAGACACATCTCTTTTTATATCTCTCTTGTTATTGAGCCAAACAAACCGCACAAAGGTTTTAAAACAACTTGAGCTTTTATTCACGTAAAAAGGGAACCCAAAGCTCAACAAAGCCTGTATAGCTCAAAAACATAAAAACGTCTTCCCCATAAATAGTATACATAGTAGGCCAACAAACATGAAAAAAAGAAAAAAAAAGAAAAAGATATGGAAAGCTTCCTCGCGAGGGGGAAGGAAGAGGGGGCTAGTAATGAGATGAGAGATTTATATGTGATGGAGAGATAATTAAATATACACAGATAATTATTCCACATTAAAAATTAAGAGTTAAGTATAAATTATATCATTATATGACCCATAAATTTTAGTCTTAATTTTGAGTTAAAAGTTGTTTCGTATAGTTATACATATTAATATGGAGGAGAAATATCTGAATTTTATATTATTATTTCATTAATTGAAAATATCTGAAATAGTATTATATAATTTAAAGTTTTACGAGAATCTCGTGCACTAAAAATCAAATTTATAATTAAGATTTCATTTGTTTTAATATAAAATAATTTTTAAAAATATATTTAGAAAAAAATTTTTAAAAAGCATGAGCATAGTATTTTTTTAAAAAATATTTTATATTAAAATTAAAAATATTTAACATTGGAACAAATTACTCCGTTGTATTTTAATTTTTTTGGGTTGCCCACGTCTTGACAGATAAATATTCAAATAAAATTAATGAATTTTTTTTTCGAGAATTAAGTTAAAATTAAAATATTATAAATCGGTATTTTTGTAATATATGCTTTCATGGCTCGCTCCTCGTCTTAACCCACCCCCACCCCCACAGTAGATAAATAAATAGTTGAGCTATATTGGCACCGTTTGGGCTGTTTTAAAATACATAAAAATTTTTCAAATCTCTAAAAAAACTTTTTCATCTTAATTTACGTCAATCCCTACAAATTTATTTAAAATGTCTATAAATTTTAATAAAATTTTTATAAATTTAAAAAAAAAATTGACACGAAAAATTAATAAGTTTTTGCCGGAATATGTTAAAACGGACCAACGGTGGGTACGGGTATTTCAAAAATTAATAAAATAAAATAGAAAAAATTCCAGCCCTGTATCCGTCTCTCTCATTCCCGGTGTCTCTGTTGCCGTCACTATGACCGTCCCCTTACGGTACGAAATGTGAATTTGACGACTCACATACATGCAATTGTGTTGTCACATGACGCACCTAACGACCTTGCTTTGCAACAAAGCTTTGGTACTCTTCTACAAAATGATTCGTATTCACATTGAAAGAGTTGTTTTCAAATTTCAAAATCATAGTTGAATTTTGTGCAAACTCACGTCTATCAATAATACCACAAGAGTTCAAACAAGGATTTGTGTCATGTGTTCTGTTTAAGAAAATCTCCCATTATTGTAAAATATTTGTTGTGTACGCGCATTCCCAGATTCTTTATTAATAAATTCTCAGATTAATGTGCAAATTTTTGTTGTGTTATTCTAACTGGATGATGACGCATTCCCTTGTGTCATCCCTCATTCCAAATGCAATAAACAATTGGTTAAACTATTTAAATTTGATCAAATCTCATTATAATTTTAAAGATCACAATCCGTCAAATTTCACTTAGTGGTTATGTACTTTAGAAATTCAAATCAATAATTTAACTATTAAAATAGTTTAGATTTGTCAGAATAACATATAATTAAGTTATAATTATCAATTAAATATGAGTAAGCACCCATCAAAAGAATTGAGACGAATTAAGAGTAAATTTAATAGAATTGAGTAAATGAGGGTAGTGGATATAATAATTTCAAAAGTCACAAGTTACTTTGTGTGGTTTTACCAAACTTTAAGAGATAATCTATGTAATCTAAAATAAATTTGGCATGAATATGTGAGTGTTGCACGAGTGTGGAATTTGTGATCAGCACTGATGTTATAATCCAACATGGACCGATAGTTCCGGCATGTGCTGTGTTTCTGGCAAGCCAAAGGCCAAAATTCTCGGTGGAGTTGAGTTGGAAAAAGCACACAAAAGCCGGGGCTAATTATACATTAAGGCCTCGTTTGTTTACTGGATAAAATGGCCGGATTGGACAAAACATAAGTGGGCTCCACTGAAAGCCAGTGTTTGTTTGAGTATTTGTGTAATCTGTGGGTCTCACGGATTGGATGATGAATGAACCAAAATACCGGATAACAAATCCCATGGGGTGTGGGATTAATAATCCCCTACTTCTAGATTTGTTTCCCGTCAAGATTTAAAGATTTAAAATTATTTTCTATCATATCAAATAACAAATCACATTTTTTATCTCACTTTATATCCCACCAACCAAACACCAAAAAAATAATCTCACATAAAAAATTAATTCCATCTTTTATTCAATACCATATATTATTCATACTATTATTTACCCCTCCTCGTCTTATCCTCTCAAACAAACACAGCCTACAAGTCAAATTTGGAGACTATAAAACAGAGAAGACTCTCCCTCCAAGAAATTGTGGGCAACAAGTAGCTGCGCTTCTCTCGTAACCAAACATTCTTCTAGATCTAGATGGAAGACCGCTATGGAAGACCACTAATTGTATCTTGCTTCCTGATCAAGGATAAATGACTCTGTCAAATGCTCATGCATATATGAGTTAATTGACACATCAAAAAAAAAAAAAGAATTGCTGCCGTTAGAAGTATGACAAAAAGTCTACATAAATTTTAATATATAGAAACTGCCAACATTTTGGGACCGAAATTTTCAAACTTACGCCTAATATATTATTAATCACCGAGAACTGATCAGACCATGCGGTGGGGTACCACCGTACTAGAGACAAGGATAAGTCACCCTCCCAAAATTATAAAAATTTAATTTCAGTGTATAGGTTTTTTTTTTATGTATATGAATATTGATTGATCCATTTCTTTCCAAATTTTTCATTTTTTTTACTCTTTTAATAAAATTTTGGTCCTTTTGTAAAGAAATTCTTAATCCCTGGGCCCATCCTGACAAAAAATATGGGGATGCTGACACCTAGGTTGGGAGGCCACCGTCTGGCGGGGGTTGGGGAATTCATTGGAAGTAATTTTTTTTTTTTTTTTTTTGGACCTGGCTTCTTGCTATTTTTTTAGTTTCTTTAAATTTCAATTATTTATTTTTATTTAAGAGTTGATAATATAATTTTTATGGATCCTATCATATCCATTTTTTCTTTTCATTCTTTATATTGTAATTATCTTTACGTTTATTATAAATTGAGTTTGTATTTTTACCTTTTAAATAAAAATGAATGATTGAGATTTAAAAAAAAAAAAAAGAGAGAGAAAGAGGAGAATAAAAATAGCAGGAGTGCCACTTGTGTTTTTTTTGGGGCCCCGGGGGGGGGGGATGATGTAACGCTTGGACAACTCGTCAGTTCACCGCAGTAAGCACGGCAAAAATTGTGTGAGCTGTGGCTTGCCAGATTCTTCATGCTGCTTTTATTGTTCGAAGTAATTGTTGTTGCCAAATTCATGTGATTGTTAGGTGTCTTTCTATTACTAGCCACCTTTGGAGGTATAACCTAATGAACCCTTTAATAGTCGGGGGGGAAACTCAACATAATTGGGTGGAGTAATTTTGTATGAGCAACGCCTTTCACGTTTAAGCAAGAGGCGTTTTATGTAATTCTGTTATTTTGCCAAGTTCTTTGACTGGTAAATGTTTGCCTAGAAACAAAAATAGTGGCTTATTAATGTAATCAAATCTTAAAAAAAAAAAAATGGAAAATGGAAGGCAATCCATCCTCGTGAAGGTAGGCTCAGACGCCATTCAGTCATCTGCGGAGTAGGAAAAAGGAAAATGCTATTGTACTGAAAAAAACAATAAACCGTACTAATTACAGCTAATATAAATACTACCATTCAACATTATCAATATATGGTTGAATAAATTGAAGTCCAGGATGAACAAAATTGATTAGCTATGAACGTATTGGTTAGAAAACAATGAAATTTTCAGCTTGAGGGGGTTGGTTCAGTCCTTCTAACCTAACCCCATTGTTCACTTGCTCTCGATTCGTTTTGCTCATACTTTCTGACTGGTTGAGTTTGAATACTTCTTGGACAAAACTCTCCACATCAATAACTTTATTTCCCTCAGTCTCCTCAACCTCTGCGCAGGTGGGTATGAATGGTGGCCTCGGCATCTGCAATATGAAATCCCAATCAACCCCATGGAAGAAATCGTGGCCCTTGATTCCCTCCGGTGAGATCCTCTGCTTTGGGTCCTTTTCCAGCAATTTACTAATCAGGTCCCTTAATGGTGTCGGCTCTCCCACCAACTCCGGCGACTTGGTCAGGATACGGTAAAAGGTCTCCTTCCTATTGGATCCCCGAAACGGTGTTGCTCCGTACAGCATCTCATATAGCACAATTCCCAAGCACCACCAGTCCACCGCGAAATCGTGGCCTTTGCCTAGTATGATCTCGGGCGGCACGTACTCCTCTGTACCTACGAACGAGTTCGACTTCTCAACTGAGTCCGACTCGGAACTCGACGGGATATCGATCAGTCCGGGACGAGAGACCGATTCTTCCGGCGAAATGCCGGAGTTGCAACACCTGTACGAGAAAAATCGCCTCTTCTTCTTCTTCTTCTTCATCGGCTCTGACTTTGGAATCGATTTCAGAACAGGAAGAATTTCCGGAGATTTTGCAGAGAGTTTTTTTGAGAGATCGAAATCAACAAGCATTAAATGTCCATTTTCTTGGACCATTACGTTTTCTGGCTTCAAATCTCTATATACTATCCCCAATCTGTGCAAGTACTCCAATGCCACTACTAATTCTGCAGCAAAAAACCTGAACAGAGAGAATGTTTTGAGAAAACCATATGAAAATATTATCATTCATCACATCAAATCAAATTGATGTGAATTTCTGATTTCAGTGTAACCAGATATATAAATGCGTAGTTGAACGTTCTACGCACATGTAATGATGAATCGCATTGACGAGAAGAAAATTACCTAATGATATCATCCGAAAACATCTTCTCCGTTTGCTTCTTTCTGAGACAGTTGAGATCACGTCCAGGACAGTAATCGATCGCGTATCCAACGATCTTATCGGTGGCGACAGTGCCTCGCAATCTCGGCAAAAGCGGATGCTGAAAGCACCTCAAAACCTCTCGTTCGAAGCAAGTTCGTCTGTACTCGCTGTCGCTCCGATCGCTGTCGTTACTGATTCTATTCTTCTCAATCGAAGCTCTGGAGATCACCTTCAAAGCAATCAATTCCTCGCTCGATTCGGTCTGGACCAAGAACACAACGCCTTTGGCTCCGCGGCCGAGGGCGGATATGACTCTCAGGCTGCCGAGCTCCAACGACGGGACGTCCCGGGGGTCGTCACCGTTGCCCATGGCGGAGGTCGCTGACCGGCGACCAGCGGATGCGGTAGGAGGAATCAACTAGATTTCGGGGAAGTGAATTGAATTCCGTTGGCGCACTAGAATTCTTCGCAGCACTTCTTGGTTTAGTTCTCCGGAATACGTACCCGAAAGTAGTTGAGACGGCCGCGCACTAGGGTTGGTGGAGAACAGTTTTTGTACACGTTTTTATTTTATGAAAGTGAAAATGCACAGACGGATCCACTTTCTTGCTGAGGAAGGAAGCAAGGAAGGAAGGATTCAAGCGTGGGGAACAAGAGCCAAATTGAATACAAAATTAATTGAAAGTCTCAACGAGTGAGCTGTGTGCGGCGTGTTATTCTAGAGGCGGTTAGCAAATTGAATTTTTGAGAAGGAGGACGCGTTTACAGTGACCCCCAAAAAAAGAGATAAATGGTGCATTTGATATATTAATGATCGCTGAAAAATTATAATTCTTATAAATTCTTAAAAATTATTTTTTTTTACACGAATTATGAATTTATAAATTATTTTATTTTATCTCACTTTTGTCATTCTAAACGTACGCAAAATAAAATAATTTGTAAATTCATAATTCGTGTAAATAGTGAAATAAATAGTTAATAATTTTTAAAATTTTTCAGAGTTTTTTATCACTCTAAACGGAACGGAAATTGAATTTGCAGATTAAAATAAAAATTATTATTTGTACTATTTTTATGAAAAATTAAATAAAATGATTTCTTGAATTGAACTAATTTTTATTTTAAACTGAGCACTTTATTTAATTAAAATCGTAAAATAATTTTGCTGATTATTAGAGTGAAGCCCCGTTTAATGCTACCAAAAATCACTGAAAATTATAAAAAGTTACAAATGTTTACCAACTTTTATTAATTTTTGTCATTTTCATTTTTTGTCTACCTATTTTCAAAATTTAAAACTTATAAACTTTTACAAAAAGTTATAAAAGTTTACCCATGTTTTTTTACTTTTTTTAACATTTATCAAATTTTTATAATATTTTTTAACCAAAACCGTTGAAACTAGCTAAGAGGAGATCATCAACATTCCCAGGTGCATTTATTGCTGAGAAATGGTAGCTAAGGCTTTGTTTGGTAACAAAACCAAGAAGCTACCCTTTTGGCTCATTTATGGACAATATTCTTTTTTCTGGATTATAATGGTTAATTTATATATCTTTTAAATTAATAAATTTTACATGAAAGTTAATTAAATTACAATATATATTAATTTAGATTAATATGAGATTGCCAATAATTTTTAAATTTATTAATTAAATTGAAGGTGTAATAATTTAAATATAAATTTTTTATTATAAAATAAATTTTTCATATATATTTTGATTATATTTATATTTATGAATTTTAAATAATTAACTTAAAAAACTTTCATGTATATTAATCTAAATTAATAATATCTCTTATAATTTAATTAAATTTTATGTAAAATTTATTAATTTATAAGATACATAAAATTAGCCATTACAATCAAGAAAAAAAAAAAAAAAGCATTGCCCATAAATGAGATGAATTGATTCTAAGAATTGTATTGGGCTCAACTTTCAATCCCTCTATTTTCAATTCAAGACCAGAATATAAAAAGCAATTTCAAGCCTTCTTATCGCCAAAATCTAGTGTGTGTCATGCTCTAACATTTAAGTACCTTTAATAACATTTTTTTAATGTCTAGATATTAATAAAATTGTTTATTTATTTAAAAAAAAAGAGTATTTAATAACATAAATCACCAATCAATTCAATATATATCAAATTTGATTTGAAAATATTAATTTTAAGTTAAAAAAATGTTTTATTATCTCATAAGCAGAGAATTTTTATTCCCACTGTCAAACAGCATATATGTAGTAAATTTTTTAAATTTAATTTTCAGCTTTATTATGCTAGCCAATAGTAATTCAATATTGTAAAGGAACCTAATATTAGGCCTATTTGGAAGCCATAATTTTGATAATTTTTTGTAATTTTTGGTGAGTAAAACTTTTGGTATGTTTGGCAAAACATGTAAAAATCTTAGTAATGTTTGATAATTTTTAAATGGCTTTGACAAAGCAAATAGAAATTATTGGTAAGAACTTTTGCCAACTTTTATTATATTTGGCAACTTTTTATGTGCTGAGTTAGGTTAAAATGAAATGACCATTATACATTTCGTCATGTAAATAAAAATTAGTATGTTGACATCCTGTCACATAAGTAAAAATTAAGGTCAAAAGTTATTTATTTATTTTTTTGGTTAATTTTACTCTCTGTAAAGGGGTTCATTGTGAACAAGTTACTAATACACCACTAACGGATACTATTTATAGTACATGAAGTTTGACATAATTTATGATTAATTTTTTTTAACTAACTTTAAAATCATTTTTAGGTCTTCTAATTTTCTTTCACTTCTTTAATTTTATCAAATGGGTAGGAAATGATAAATGTTGGCCGTCAAAGTGGTTTTGCTAATGCGTGGAGATAGAGAAGGTTTCCTTTGCGCTTTACGGCACATGTGCATTAAATATATGTACATATGCATTAAGAACTTGTTCATTTTAGTCGTGGTTGCACGCATCAAACTCGCGGAAAAAAAAGTAACGAGAGAGACTAGCTTAATTAGGCCTCTGTATTTACCAATAGAACGAGGGTTTGGTGGGTTATCGAGAAAATTGTTTCGGAAAAGTGGTATAGATTTCTCAGACATATCTAATCTTCCCCATTTCCATTCTGTTGACAACAGAATAGCTGTGTGTTTGGACCACTTTAGCATAATTGGGATGGTATTTAAGCACCCATTGAATAATCACCCCCTCCCCCTCTCTCTCTCTCTCTCTCTCTCTCTCTCTCTATATATATATATATATATATATATATGCTTAACCTATTCAACTTACTATTTTTTAGGGTTAACTGAAGCTACTTTTTTTTCAATATTTAGGTAATTACACTTAATCTTTTAATATTTAAAAATTATATTTATTTCTCTTATTTTAAAATGTTATTAATATTAATTATTTTTATTAAATTAATCATTAAATTTTAATAGAAACTATTAAAATAATCAAAAAAATTAAGTGATTTTCCTATTTTAACTCATCATTCCCTTGTATCTTTGTCGATTTTTCTTTATAAAAATCTCTAAAATCATTTTATTTTTACTTTTTTTAACTTAGTTTTTGAAATTTTTGCACGAAAATAGAAAAAAATCTAAATTTTTTATTATTTTGAAATTTTTTAGTTAATTTTTAATGATTAGTTTAATAGAAGGGGGATCAATGATAATACATTTCAAAATAAAGGGATAAATGTAATTTTTAAATGTTGAGGTAGTAAGTGTAATTAGTCAAATATTGAAAAATGTAAATATAATTTTCTTTTTTAAATAAATAAATAAATCAACGTTTTCCTTTTTTAATTATTTTTCACTCCTTATGTCTCTAATCAGTACTTAAATAGTATAAGACTGAAAATTTTAAAATCATGAAAGAATGTTCATATTCAAATTTAAGATTGTGAATTGAGGGGGGGAGGGAGAGTAATTAAAGCAATATGAAGGGAAAAAAGTACAGGCTAAGATTGATTTTTTTTTTTTTATTTTTTAAATAAAAAGTAAGCTAAAAGGGGAAAGAAACCAAAGAAATTAAAAATGAAAGAAAATAATAATGACTCTGCAAATTTGAAATATAAAAGAGTAGAGAATTAATTATTGAAATGTAAAAAAGAATTAGAGTTAAATAGGGAGTAAAAAAAATCAAGTTTGAGAAAAAAAAAGTAAAAAATTAAATTATAGCAAGGAAAAAGAAAGGAAAGGAAGTTGAAAGCATGAAAAATACACCTAATACCTAATTTTTACTTAATTTCGATCTGGTGACAAGGAATTAATTGATACACGTTGAGGAGGGAATTAAAGTATTAAAATTTGACCGTAAAATTGAATGCAAAATGTCACGTAGCTTTAGATATATTATTCACATTGATTAAAATATAAAAAAAAATTAAAATAACGAAAATTATATACGGGTGAAAATTGTTTATTTTTTTAACTTTTTTTATTTTAATATTTTCTTTGATTTTTTTAGTGCGCATGAAATGCCTAAAGCAATATATATATATATATATATATAATTTGGTGAAAAAAAAGCGACGAATTAACTAAAAAAAAAAGAAGAAAGTCAAAAGTTTTTTGTGCTGTCAAATCAAGCCCTGCAAATTTTTCAATTTAATTTTGCTTTTTGGTGATTTTTTCTTTATTACTGTTCCTTTGTGCACCAAGTTGGGTGGTTATTATTTATTATTCGATTTTTTGTGTTATTGACCCAACAAAAATTAATAAAAATATATAATAAAAAGCTTTCATGTTAAAGATCTAGGCTCAATAGTTGTGTTATGGAGGATCCGTTTCAGGTGATAAATAACTTTAAAAAATGTAAAAAAATATTAAAAATTTAAAAAAAATTATAAACTTTTTATCTCACTGTATAAATTATGAACTCACAACTTATCTTACTTTATTTTATTTTATCTAAGTTTTTTATCACTCTAAACGCATCCCGGGTATCCATTACTAACAATATGTATGCAAATTCCTGCCAAACTCCACTTTAAGATTTGATTTGGGTATTTTTTAATTTATTTTTATCTTATATAATTTTTTTTATCAAAAATTAATTTCTTTAAAATGTAATTTTTAGGTATATTAATTACATTTATGAAAAAAATTACAAAAACAATTGATTTTTTTTTTTTTTTTGTAATTTTTTCATGAATGTTTTAATGTTTGTGTAATTTTTCTTTCTTTTATGAATACAATTAACACACTCAGAAACTATGGTTTAAAAAATATCAAATTTTGTTAAAAAAAAAATCATACGCTACAAAAATAAGTTAAAAAATCAAAAATTAATTTATGGTACCCAAATCAAGCTTAAGAGATACAATAATATCAAAAGAATAATACTATATGCCTAGAATAAGTTATCAAATAAGTTATCAAAATGTAAATAACACATGTACTGATTACATTAAATAAAAATATTTATAAAAATATTTTTAATTTAAAAAGTACTGTGATCCCATTATTATAACAGCCGATTTTAATAAATTATTCACACAGATAAACATTTTTCACATCAAAATAATTGCCTTTTCAAAGTGGGATTGCATTGCTTTTTCTCTTGGTCCAAAATGAAGTGAGAGGGCAGGCTTACCACCACAGAAAGTGCTGTTTGTTGCCAGTTAGATGAGCATAAGCGTAGAGGAATAATTAAGGTGAGAGATTGGAATATAACCAAACAGGAGAATATGGAATTGGATTCTGCATTCACCTTGCCAGCTAGTTCAACTGCCACCTTTCCCTTGTACTGCAATCTGCAATAGAGAACAAAATCTAAAGATGAATGGTCAAGATTTTGTTCAATTTAGTTGAAGGTAGGGTTTGGATTAGTTTTTAAGGAGTTGCATTTGTATATGATGCTCTATTTGAATACTTTAGGTTGTATTTGGTTTACGTTTTTTTATTCTATTTTCTGTTTTTGTTTTACGTGTTAAAAATTTCAAAAGAGAAAGTATTTTTATTTTGTTTTTCTTATCTTGAGATTTTTTTTATTTTTTTGTTAAAAACTCTCAAAATGATTTTTTACCATTTTTCATTTTATGTGTAAACTCATTTTTTATTTTTGAAAATAAATTTTGAAAATGCAAACAATCAAATGAATTTTGACATGTTTTCTTTATTTTTAAAAGTATAAAATAAAAAATGAATTCAAACCAGAAAATAAAAAATAAAAACAAAAAATAGAAAATAGAAAAACAAAACAAAAGACATTTTAGTTGTGTGTTGAGAAATGATTCTTTATCAAGAGAAAAGAAAAGCGATGGAATTTGAAATTCCTTCCCAAATTAGATTTATTACGAAAAAATAAAAAATATAATGTATAAAATTTGAGAAATCAAAAATTAAAAAATATTTTTTGATGAATGTTTTTAATTTTATTATATTTTTAATCAATTAAAATAAGGACATATATTTCAAAATTTATATTTTATTCACTTTTCGTGTGTATTTTTCCCTCTCCCGTCCTACTTTATTTGCCACCACCAAATTTTCATCGCAGACACACTCTTGAATATTTTAAATTAATAAATTTTAGTCTAAATTGTATTAAATTACGAGATAAATAATTAATTTTATAAAAATACAAATATGATTTCTTATAATTACTATTAAAGTAATATGGACACTACCATCTAAAATTGTAGAAACCACATTAATATGACATATTTTAAATAATTATTTTTTTTATTTCAAACATATTACAATTTATCGTGTTAAATTACTCAAATTCATAATCAAATCCATATATAAAAAAAAATTCATTTAATCAATTATTCTTTTAACTATATAAAACCAACTTTTTGAATTTCAAATCTATAAATGTTGATAGTACCTTTTATCTTCCGACTCTTTGTTTATCTGACTTGCTCCTGGTTTTAAAGGCTTTCACTAGCCCATTGCCTGAACATATGGGATGAACCATGTGGCCCAAAGCCACATTAGGCAATAGCCTATCTCTTTAAACTTTGAGGCCGATTTGGCAATTGGGTTGGATATCCAAATTAGTTTTTTCTTACGATGGCCTTTGTTTTCTTGCATTTCAAAAAAAAAATTAAAAATTAATAATAGGTGATGATCTTGGTATGTTTTTAGGATTAGAATTGTTAATTAAATTTTACAAATGCAAATCAATTATGTAATTGACACGTTAAGGTTTTTGTAAATGACATATTTTTTTTTTTCACATAAATGTGTTACTTGTAAAATCAAGAGCATTGTTTAAAACACATATATATTTCTAAGTAAAAAAAAAAATCACGTATTAATTATATTTATCAATAAAAGTGTGCATCTATGTTTGTAGTAAGCTTACTTAATAATTTACAATCAAAAATAATTGATAGATTATCTTTTCTTTTCTTTTTTTAAGAGGGATACAGATTAGAAATAAAATGATACAAGTAGGCAATATTATTTGGTTGTATTATCTTAGTGTATATATATACATTTTATATTTTATACATATCATTTGTGATATTTCAATTTTTATACTCATGTTTAGTAAAATATATTTTGATCTTATGTTTTGATGGATAATCATAAATACAAAGATACATAAATTGGAGTGTCAAAAAATTCATGACTCCTGATATACATTATCTGATTAACACTCTATATGGATGTCGACTAGATGGTCTTGATTGTCTCTTCTTAATAGAGGTATACTCTCCTTTTGTTGTCCGAACATCTGTAAATGATGCTGGTAAGACAGGGTGCGGCCAATTAGCCCTCCGACAATTGAGTTAGAGTTTGGGTAAGAATAATAGGATTTTAGAGTATTTGGTAACAAAAAAAGGCATCTACTTCTCATTCTTTGTCATCTTTGAGTTACTGCCATTCCAAGTAGTCGAACCGCGTCTGGTAGCGAATAGCTAGATTGAATTATGAGCAAATGAATAGAAAATAAGACAATTCTCTCTATCACAATGTTCACTATTACTGCCATTCCGAATAATCGGATCGCATCTGATAGTGAGTAGTTAGACTAAATCGTGGGCAAAAGAATAGATAATAAAGTAGTTTTGTCTTTCCCAACATTCACCATTGTCTTAACGCCGAAGCAGGGGTGTGCCCAACATTTACTATTGTTGCAACGCTAAAGTAGTGGTATCCTCAACGAATGCAATGTGTCGGTTGATAAGTTGACAAGTTAGATAATATTCTCCATAAATAAGACTTATAAAAATGACATATGAACTTAATTGAAAATATATTTTGAAACATAGACTTGTAAAAAAATTATATAACGTATTCGCCATTTGAAAGGTGAATTAAAATTTATCCATAATTTTTTATAATTAATTATCTCTATTAATTTAATAATAACCTCATAAAATTAAAAAAAAATCAGATCCCCTCAAAAAAATTTGACAATACGACACATCAATTATTTCTTAAAAATTTGAAATAATGAAAAAAATCAATTAAAATAAGGACATATATTTCAAATTTTATATTATATTCTCCTTTTCTATGTATCTTTTTTTCTTTTTCTTCCTTCCCCCTCCTATTTTATTTGCCACCATCAAATTCTCATTCCAAACATACGTGTGGATATTTTAAATTAATGAGTTTTTGTCTAAATTGTGTTAATAATAATTAATTTGTATAAAAATACAAATAAGGTTTTTTATAATTACTATTAAAGTAATAGAGACACTACCATTCGAAATTGTAGAAACCACATTAACATGACATATTTTGGATAGTTGTTGTTACTGCTGTTGTTGTTATTGTTGTTGTTATTATTATTATTATTATTATTATTATTATTATTATTATTTTGTTATGTCAAACATATTACAATGCATCATTTAAATCACTAAAATTCATAATCAAATCCATATATATAAAAAAATAAAAATTTCATTTGATCAATTATACTTTTAACTATATAAAACCAACTTTTTGAATTTCAAATCTATAAATGTAGACAGTACCTTTTCACTTTCAACTCTTTGTTTATTTGTCTTGGTCCTGGTTTTAAAGGATTTTATTAGCCCATTACCTGAACATATGGGTCTAACCATGTGGCCCAATGCAGCATCATGCAATTGCCTGTCCGTTTAAACTTTGAGGCCGATTTGGCAATTGGGCTGGATGTCCAAATTGGTTTTTTTCTTACGATGGTCCTTCTTTTGCATTCCAAAAAAATAAAATAAAATAAAATCAATAAATAAAATCAATAGATAAAAATAGATGATTATCTTGATTTGTTTTTAGGATTAAAATTGTTCATTAAGTTTTACAAATACAAATCAATTATGTAATTGAAACATTAAGGTTTTTGTAAGCAACATATACTTTTTTTTTTTCAAATAAATGTGTTAATTTGGCGGTCTAAAATAAAAAACTTCAATTTTCTCCAAATTTTAATTTTTTATTTCTTAATATTTACCAAATTCAAAAACAAAAAAAAACAAAAAAACAAAATTAACGCGCAAATAAAACTACCCAGTCTTTTTAATTCTCTCCAATTTTTTTTTTTTTTAACTTTTAGGCATTTGAAATATAAATTTGTAAAGGAAAAAGAAACGTGATGAAAAATGGTTAGAATATAAAATAACGTGAAAAAGTGAATTTTATTTTATTTTTTATTGAGTCAAAAAAGAAGATAAAAATGAATAAATATTTATCAATAAAATTTAATTTTTTAATTAAGTGTACAAAAAAATATAAATTATAATTTTTCTTTTTCTTTTTTTTTAACAAATTTATTTTTCAAACACAAATATAAAAAAATCACAAAATTAACAAAAGTTAAACTTCCATAGTTTATCAAACCAACCTTACATATAAGCTTAACTTTATTTAGCAAAATATTTTCTTCTTCGAATATATCAACTTAGAGTATGTTTGACGTAATAAAAAGTAACATAAATTAAAATAAGTTATGGATTCATAATTCACGTAGCGAGATAAAAAAAAAATAAATTTTTAAAAATTTTCATAAGTTTACGAAAAGCCAAATGGAGCGTTAATGTGAGAACTTTTAACCTGTTAAGAATTATTATAAATTACCAAGCAACAAAGCTCATCCAAAAATGGTTCAAGTTCCACCAACCTTTAGGATAAACTTGACAACAAATTAAACATTATCCTCAACTCCAATTAAAGAAAAAAACAAGAAGAAAATAATCAGAAAAAATGCAGAAGATTCTAGGTATGAAATCCCAACCAATCCGTTGATTGTTATATATATATAAATATGTTGGGCATAATAATACTAAAGCTGTACTCTTGCCGAACAGGTTTAGTCTGGTGCCACGTGGCGTGGTGCCGAGCAAATTCACATAAGCCACTTAGCCACTTTGCCGAGCACGTTCCGTTTGGACACGTGGCACCCGCCGAACAACTGATTATTGGCACGAGGGTTCCACGTGAGTGTTATACGTGAGTACACGATTTAGAGTTAGTGCTCCAAAGAGTACCCTGAATCTCGACATCAATAAACAATGTATAACCACGTGGCTATAGCCGAGGAATCTAGTTTGCTCGGCCTATATGTCGATGGCCAGTAAATGTCAAACCTAGGGCCCACAGCCTTTAAAGAAGGCTCATGACCATAAATGCACCTTAGTTAGGATTGAACTAGGTACTTGTCTCTGGAGATGTAACTAAATCGGTCTATCTCGTTACGATTCGGTGGCTGATGTGACAAGAAGACAGTATGACCCTGAAATTCAGGTTGTAATGCCGTGTTAAACCACCAGAAGCATTAAATGAAAGGCACGGTGTATTTATGAGGGGTCTGAGGCATTAAATGAAGGGGAATGGCATTTAAAGCAAGAGTGTAAAAGAGGGACACGGCAGTGTGCGTAATGTCGAGTCATAGGTATGCTGTAATCATTACTCGGACCACTATATATGGATATACAACTGAATCACGGAGGTAAGCTGACTATTGCCAACTTAAACTTTGACTCCTTTATTTTCAGAAAATTTTCTTTCTTGAGTGACTTGCTGACTTAATCATCGGAGGGTTTTCCGGCCTGAGACCTCCTCTCCGGCCGTCACCTTTCTTTCTGTCTTTGTTCGGCAGGTCGGCGATTGCATTTCCGGTTGGCGTGGTCAGCAGTTCCGGCGGTAATTTCTACTGCCGAACAAAATATATATATATATAAAGCTTAATTTTAAAAAACAAAAATCTACTTACAAACAATAACAGAAATGTCTAGACAACTGCTGGTCATTAGCATTAATAGGATTCTCCTCTACAGTGTACCCGAGGGTTCCAAGACTGCAGTGGGAGAATCCATTACAGGGACTACAGTAGGTCAATCAACGATCAGAATGTAATTATATCAAATCTAGTGGTCTTAATTCAATGTAATAAAATTAAATTTAAAATAAAAATAAAAATTAAACAAAATCTGATTGAAAGATCATTAATGAAAAATATGAAAAGACACATCACATTAAAATAAAATTACATCTTAGCCGTTGATTGACTCACTGCAGCCCTTACAATAAATTCTTCCACTGCAACCCTGGAACCCTGTACCCGGCCACAAGCGACAACAATCAGCCAATCAAATTCGAGCGTTACCCTGTGGAGCTCTTCCACGTGTGATTGTATCACAGCCCGTCCTATAAGGGAATTTTTTTTTTTCTGCTGCGCTGGTAGAATAAAAAAATTGTAAAAATACTTTCCCACCCCCCCCCCCCAAAAAAAATAACGCATTATGGAAATGCACTTTTACTCTATTTAATTCATTGTCTTATTTTAACTATTTCTAATCTATTGTCTTTAGTCTCTTTCACAGAACCGCTAATCAATAAATTAGAGGTATAAATTCTGAAAATTAAAGAAAAAATGTAAATTTAGAAGATATAGGTAATATCAATTAACCCAAAGAAAAAAAAAGTAACTACATAGACTTGAAATAATTAATATAAATTTAAAAACTTTAGGAATATGAATTATAAATCAAGGATATAAATCCTAAAAACGCTTTTCCTTCCACAAACTCCTTCACATAACAATTAATTATTTTAAAAATGCATTTTCATTAAAAAAATATATATCTTTTTTAAAATTATTTTCTAGAACAATGTTTTCTTAATTTTTTTCTACTCTCACTTTTGAGCAAATGCGTTTAAAGTGGTAAAAAGTGAAATAAAATAAAATAAATTTATAATTTGTAATTTGTAATTCATATAATATAATGAAATAAAAAATATATAACTTTAAGAATTTTTTTAATATATTTAACGTTTTTCAGATTTTTTTTTTTTTTTTCCCAAACACGGACGCCAAAATTTCCCCAATAGGAGAGGAGCCCCTGCCTTTGCCTCTTTACGTTGGCCGTATCGTTTCGACTCCTCTTTCCTTCGAATCAATCAGTGGGCTCTTCGAGCCTCTCGAGACGTTACCAAAACCTCCATTTCAAAACTCTATTCCAGAGATTGAAGCTTCCATTGCTCGTCTTGTTCTTGTCTATTCAGATTCGTACAAGTGTGTGCGTTTCTAAGCGTGCGTGTATAGGTCAAAGAGGGTATTTAGCAGAAAGGGCAATCTGAAGATCGATAGAGAAAGGAAGCGATTAGAAAGGAAGGGAGAGAGGGGTGGGGAATATGGCTCCAACCGTTGCTTTTTCTTCGACAAAACTAGCGGAACAACTAAGACGAGATGGCAATAACTACTTCAAGAAAGATCGATTTGGTGCCGCCATTGATGCGTACACGGAGGTCCTCCTATTGATCAATCCTCTTTGCATATTTTTTTATTGTTTTCTCAATTTATAAACCCATAAAATGAACAACTCTTGAAACCGCATAGTATGAATTTTCACTGTTTGTATAATTTGTCTTGTTAATTGGATTTTTAGGCGATTACTTTGTGCCCTAATGTTCCCGTATATTGGACCAACCGCGCATTATGCCATCGCAGGCGCAAGTATGTACGGGCCATGCCCTTTCTACTTTCTTTCGTCTACCATTTCGGCCCTTTGCTTCTATTTGTGTTATTCAATAAGGATGCTTATAATGTTTTCTGGTTTTCAAATTGTGGGTTTCTTTTGACAGTGATTGGACGAAAGTTGAGGAGGATTGTAGAAAAGCCATTCAGCTCGATCACAATTCCGTCAAGGTCAGGGCTCCAAATCACCCCAGTTATCATTTACACCGTGGCATAGTCATGGGTTTATTGTTTTAGAGTTATTGGCATTTTCCTGTCCGATATTTGTGATCAGTGCAGATGATTTTATGGTGTGTTAGAAGTAGTGTAGATTGCAACTTACCAAACATGGGAGGAAAATTCAGATTATCATTTAGTGCCATCAATGATAGTCTTGTTGCTACCTTTTCTAAACAGTTTATTAGAGCTCAATTTGGTAGCAGTGTAAAACGTTTTGAATCTTGCAAACAATGTCTTATCACATCAGAATACTGGGTCAATTGTTCAATTGCGTTCACCAACCATGGAAGTGTGTGTGCTGGATTTTTTGTTCTAACCTGTTCAGTGCACAGACTCACATGAAAATTGCTTGAAGTTTATAGTTGATGAGGGTCCTTCTCCCAGCCTTTCAAGTAAAGCTCACAACTCAGCAGTCTATAAAGTATCAATTCACTTTTGTCAGGCTCGTAGAATAACTTGCTATGTAATTATACTCAAGATTTATTTGGAACATAGAATTGTAATTGAAAAAAGAAATAGACAGGCACTTAATGATTGCATTTCCTGTTTAAAGATTTACATGAATATTCCGGGCACTTAAAGTTTCCCTGATGAATTAGTTCATGATTGATGAACAACTTGTATATATGAATAGCTATGGCTCTTAAGGATTTAATGCCGGTCATGTGATTCAATACAATAGCAATTATTCGGAGGGACGAATTTCAAATCAAATAAAGTTGAATATGCTTGGATGTGATCTTGAACTTAGTTTTGTGGAGACAACTTGATATAGGATTGTAGAGAAGAGGAAAGAATCAAAGAAGAAGAAGAAGAAGAAGAGAAGAGGAGGAGGAGAGGGAGAAGAACAGCAGCTGTAGGGAAGAAGCAATCAAAATATCATTCAATCAATCCTATGTTAACCCCAATTAAGGTTTAAATAATAAAATCCATGGGCCAAACCACAAAAGTCTAAAATAAAATAACTTAAAACAATATGGCCCAAAACGAATGGGTCCAAATAATAAATAAAATAAAACTTAATTAGCTAAACTAAATACTAATAATCAGCCCATAGTACTAATGGTTGGGCCTCTGTGCCCCAATGTCCATACACACGTTCATATCGTCTACTAGTGTCTGCCCCACAACCTAAGTACTTGCTTCATGGAAAAGTTTAGAATTGGAAATTTTGTGGCCTGTGAAAGATCCTTAAAGAGGAAAAAAAGAAATTCTTTCTCTGACTGCTTGTAAGTTTGTGTCAACTGTTATTGCCATTTAATAGATTTCATGTAAGTTTGTGTCAAATTCACTTAACTGTTATTGCCATTTAATATATTTCATTCCAAAGAGAGCTCAACCTGCAGAAACCATAGCGAATAATTAAAGAGGCAAAGGTTCTTGAGGAAGTATGAATGATTAATTTTCTATTATATTTAGCAAATATAAGTGAGACTTAACCGTTATAGATAATTTCCTTAAGCTATCAGCACAAAAGTAGAAGAAAACAATTGTCACCATACATAACATTAGAAAACCTAATCAAAGAAAGTAGAAAAATAATAGGGCAACAATAATAAGCTAACTTGACTAAACTACCCTTAGTAATAAGCTAATTATTCTATTCCAATATGGTAATACCCACGCTCAAACTCATGATGTGATAGGGGAAAACATCAACAGTTTGCTAAGAAGAAATAGAAATCGTTGAACCATGTGTGACTTCGTAAAGAAATTTATTAACTATGAGGAGAGGACAGGGAGAGAAATAGTTCCAAGCTGAAGGCGATGATGCACAATGTGACAATCGATCTCAATATGCTTGGTGCATTCAGGGAAAACAGAGTTGTGTGCTATTTGAATAGCACTCTTGTTGTCATAATTAACTTGACTAACAGTTTTTATTTATAATGCATCAAATAAGAAGTTGGAAATTGAGACTTTACCTTTATAGATAATTGCCTCAAGCTATTAGCAGTATC